>JAJHZJ010000377.1:145191-1575915 GCA_023548195.1 Bettongia penicillata ogilbyi | reverse complement strand
CATGTACAAATTGCAAAACTGCCCAACTGAAAAGATCAGAATCTTTGATAATGTGATAGAAAAGATTGTCCTGGAATGCCACTCCATAATAAGCAACCTAGGCCAGGTCAAGAGAGATCTTTGTGAAAGATATAGCTTTGCTCCTCTGGTAAATATCTCCAGAATGGTCCTAGAATGTTCTATGGGCCATGGGTACCAAATAAGCCATTGCATATTTATACCCTATAAACATAGGATAGCAAAAAAATCACATGCCATTTAAAGCACCCCCCTGGGAGGTGCTCCATCAGATCTATGTGCTTCATTGTGTTTATTCCAAATGTGAGTTTTTATTAATATAAAAATGTCTCCAAATAGTTTGGATATCTTTTAATCTCAGTTTGTTTATAAATAAAAGATGGACCTTTATGGAAAGGACTTTTAAGGAAGGTTTGAGGTATCTCTCCTTCCAATGCCCCCAATAATAGCAATGCCTATTATTAGTAAAGCATGGGACAGGTAGGTGGTAGATAGATAGAGATAGAGTGTCAAACCTGAAGTCAGGAAGACCTGAGCTCAAATCTGGTCTCAGATACTTACTAGATGTGTGACTCTGAGGAAGTCACTTAACCTCTCTTTACCTCAATTTTCCTTCTATAAAATGGGGATAATAGCATCTATCTCCCAGGATGATTGTGAAATGAAGGAAAACGAAATGAAAAAAAATCGTTAAGCACTTAGCACTGTTCCTAACCTATAGTAAGTGCTATATAAATACTAGCTACTATTATCATTAAAAATAATAATATTCACCTTTTTAAACTGTTGAGACAGAGGTAATATAATTATGTTTTTTAAAATACCATGATACATTCCAAAGATCCTAAAAAGGTCTAGAATTACCGTGGATAGAGAAACTGAAAGGCTAATTCAACAACTGATAATTCAACTAATTCAACCCTTCACCCTTTAAAAGGCTGTGTAATTTTGCTGGTGGACGTACTCTTTTTATTGACAAAGCTCCAAGCCCTTCTACAATTTAATAGATGGTTTGTCAAGTTTCTATGACTTAAAAAACCAATCAATCTGAGAAGGAAATAAGAACATATAAATAATATAACACATATAGTATAACACAATATAACGCAAAAGCAAATATCCCACACACAGATCAAATCTCATTACAAAAAAATGTGAAAAACCTCTGCCCAAATTCTACTTCACTGGAATGTTATAGGCTTCAAATATTGGTTTTCATAAACAGGCCATTAGTTGAGGCTTAAAAATATTTTTCTAGGCAGACACTTTTATTTCAACAGTATTTGCAGTAACCTACTAATATGAATCCTGGAATCAGAGCAAGGTAGCTCTCCTGAGCAGCAAACATGAATGTTACACAAAACACCGGTAATCATCTGTTTATCTATACAGGGATTTGTCTGGCACCTCTTCTTTTGTTCATCAGTTAATTAAAAGGAAAGTAATATTTAGTAATTTATGTTTTTTCCAATGATTTCTTTAAGTGTATTGCTTACCTATGCAAAAATAACCATTATTTGTATACAGAAATTCATTTGTGTAGATATTAAAAATCCGCCAAATTCTTAGGATACTCCAAAGCGGGTTAGTCGCAAACACTTAACCACTACTTTTGTTCTACACAGTATATAGACATAATATAGACATCCAACTCCATATTAGTGAGTACATCAAGATATTCAACTATTTTGCTTCTTACTAAGCAGAATTATGGGGCAGCTGAAGATTTTACTCTTTGCTATAAAAACCATTAGGATTCCTCCTCCTACCACCTATCACCAACTGCAATAAACTATGCCCCTTAGTATAAGTTATTTTCACTGTGTAGCAAGATGAAATATCGAAATCCCTGCAGATCTTACCTTTTACCAAGACTTTAGGAACTTTTGTGTGGCTGGCACAGAAGGCACTGTATAGCTTAAAACGGTCCGCATAATACAGAAAGGATCCCCCAGAGAGAAGAGCACTTTCTAGATTGGGAAAAAAAAGGTTAATTTTGCAACCTCACCATTCCAACTGTTAAACTCCGAGTCCCCTATCTCTGGGCCAATGTCACAGGTAAAATAGAATTTCCAATCTTAGTTTATGTGGTTTACTCAATGATTTGCCTTGAATCAATGTGTAAAGAATGTATAATATGAGTAATATGGTAATATATGGTAATATGGTAAAAATGCCATTGTCTGCTCCAAATGTATAATATGAGTAATATATGGTAATATGGTAATATATGGTAATATGTAAAAATTCTATTGTCTGTTCCAAATAACTATCAACTATAATTGGTAATTATAATTATTTTCTCATACTTGTGGTTTTTTTTGAACAGATAGTGATGAGATGATGGTGGAAAATTTTATCTTAAATTGCTATTGCTAATATGCCTACTCTTACTGGCAATTTCCTACAGTCCAAAGGTTTGTAAGCTTAATACCAGATCTATTAAATCATAGATTGTTGGTAGGGGAACATCCGAGGTCAAGTCTAAAATTACGCTATTAGGCTTAGGACTTTAGACCAACAACAATACGTTAGGGTCCTTTAATTCTTAGTAATACTGTGGAGACAATTAGGTCAAGAGCTTGTGAAGTTAGCAACATAAATATTACGTGTGTCTCAGTTGGTTAATGTTTAAAAAAAATTCTTTTGTTGTCTATATTGTAAATGCTTTAAAAGAAATATCACCTGACCAAAAGTTGGAATTGTGTTATGTGATATGAACTGTGTTAAAAATGAAAAATTAAAAAAAATTTTTTTAAAAATTGCTAATATGAGATAAAAGTAGGGAAAGTCAATGAAGAGATAATTAGTAGCTATATGAGATCAGGAACTGCTCAGAAAGAATTAAGAAACTTGAAATTTATTTTTTCCTTATCACATCAGTAATAGGGAAATAGGTGTCACAGAGATTTGGTGGATTGGGACCTACAACTGAAAACACATAACCTATTTCAAAAGGAACAGAACAGATAATAGGTGGTCTCATGACACCGTATATTAAGATATATTCCAAAAATATTTATAGCAGCACTCTTTGTAGTTGCCAAAAACTGAAAATCAAGGGGATGCCCTGGGGAATGGCTGAATAAATTATGGTATATGAATGTAATGGAGTACTATTGTGCCATAAGAAATGATGAACAAGAAGACTTCAGGGAGGCCGGGAAGGACTTATATGATCTGATGCTGAGCGAAAGGAGCGGAACCAGGAGAACTTTGTGCACAGCAACGACCACAGCGTGCGAGAGTTTTTTCTGGTAGACGTGGAACTTCGTAATAACGCAAGAACTTAAAAGAAATAATTCTCAATGGTTTTCTAAGGCAAAATGCCTTTCACACTCAGAGAAAGAACTATGGCATTAGCAGAATGTAGCAGATCGTGTGTGTGTGTGTGTGTGTGTGTGTGTGTGTGTGTGTGTATTATGTTTTGATTTGTTATATGATTTTTTCCATTTATTTTAGTTCATCTACACAGCATGACTATAGTGAAAACATATTCAATAGGAAAGTATATGTAGATCCTATATAGAATTGTATGCCATCTTGGGGAGGGAGGGAAGGGGTGGGGAGGGTAAAAAATCTAAGTTTTATGGTAGTGATTGTAGAACATTGAAAAAATATATTCCTAGAGTGCAGTACTGAAGATTAATTTAGAAAGGTTTTTGCTGAATTATGAAAATTAAATTTGTTCCTGTCTGTCAAAGTAAATTTACTTCAGTTTTCCATTAGTAAATTTTCTCACACCAAAGATTAAGATTGATGAATTTTTTTTATGAAACTGGAAGTCAAGGATTTCTTCAGCTCATTTCATATGAAATATAATGTTCTTACCTTAAATAAGACAAACAAGACACAGTACTCTTCTTGCATTCCATTTAGGCTTCCTTCCTAGCGAGTCTATATGTGAATATAATGCAAGGCACAAAACAAAACTTCCTATATCTGTGTGACTCTGATAAAATGTGTTGTTGATGGGCTTTCCATGGTATAAGGAAAGCAATGAACCGAAGGAGGGAACTAAGGGGGTAGATTACTGAAGTTATGATATGTGATAAGATACTTCTTAACGGAATCATATTATTTAAGTGATTCTGCTTACCTTAAACTGGTCAACTCTCTCAAGTTTATCAAGGTCAGGCACCAATCTTACTCCATCTTCCAAAGTTTTGAGAAATTCTACTTGAAATGCCACCATTTCAGTTAAATTCCCAAAGAGCACATCGAGCTAATAAAAAAGAAAGACCTTGAGCCATCTAAGTTCTTACAAGCATTCAAAACTTTCATTTTCAAACAGAATTTTCAAAGAAAATGAAGTTCTAGATTTTTTTTTTACCTTTCCAAATTTAAATAATGATCCTACTGTCAAGTTAAAGCTCACATTTGTACACAGGAAGCAAACTAAAAAGGAGTATTTTACCTGTTCGATATGATTAAATACATTAAAACATTCTTTCAATTATCCTTGTTTCCATCCCCCAAAGTCAAAATGGCTATGTATCTAATATATGATCTAACAACATTAATATAATTAGTACCATACCTCATCTTGGGTAAGGAAAGTTTCTTTTTGAAGAGGTTTCAGGTAGCTCTCCATGAGACAGTTTAAATCCTAAGAGTTTAAATAAATACTTTTTAATATATCTAAATACCTATAAAAGCATATCAAGAAACAATACAGAAAATATTCTAAATTTCTATCATTAGCCTTTCAGAAATAAATTTGCAGAATTTGCAGAACAGAATCTATAACTACAAAACAGTTCACAGAAAACCTAAATTTCCAGCAAAGAGACACGAGAAAAATCATAATTAATATATGCTTGCCTTAAATTCATACTTTCAAATATCAACATATGCTTTTGGGTAATCTGTGCTTTTGGATAATCTGGTATTTATTACAACTTTAAAAATTCAGAAGGTAAGAGGGTTTATACTTTTTAAAGATACAAATGTAAAATCCACCCTCTTCCTTCTCTGGTTACTACATTTTTATTAGAGTTTATGTGTTTTCTGATTACTCCTTTTAAACATGACTTAATCAGAAGGTTAAAATCAATCAATCAATATTTATTAAAGGCTTACTCTAGACAGAAGAAAAAACAAAAAATTCCTGCTCTTATGCAACTTAAATAGATTAAAAGTTAACGATTAATTATAATATATAAAATATATAATTATTAAAAATTTAAAAAAACCTTACATACATACATGCTGGAGAGTGGAGAATAGGGATAGGAACAGGTAGACACAGGGGAAGGAGGGGAGGGAAGGGGAAGAGAAGAAAGGGAAGGAGAGGAAAAATGAAGAAAAAGACTTACTTTAACATAGGTTCGCTCAGTTTCAAGGAGTTCACAAATAACCTTGCGTAGTTTATCTGCATCTGTTAATTGTCTCATGGTCACCAGCTGGGGTCCAGTGCATTCCTACGGAAGCAAGCTTAGGTCAGAAGGGTTCATCTCAGTCAAAATGCAGCATCCTGCTCTGTACTATTTAGAAGAGCTTTTTAAAAATTTAGTACAGACACCGTGTCTTGGTACCCTTTTTTCTGGCCTGAATCCGTGATTTCAATAGTGTAGGTAGATCCCAGTACTGTAAATCCCTCTACCAATGCAGACTTGTTAAAAATCTTTTATAATCTGGCCTTCTCCTGATTTTCCAGTCTTCTCACACCTTACGCTCCCCAACACTCTATGTTCTTTCTAGTGACACTGTCCTCCTCACCATTCCTTGCACACCACGCTCCATCTCCTGACTGCGCGTTTTCTCTGCTTGTCCCCCAGGCCTGGGCCTCTGCCTCCTAGCTTCCTCCAAGGCTCAGCTAAAGCCCCACATTCTGCAAGGATCCTATCCCAGTTTTCTTTAACCTTAATGCCTTCCCTCTACTGATAACCTCCAATTTAACCCATATATCTCATTTTTACCCATTAGCTCATATTGTCTCTCCATCACTCTTTTGCTCTTTAATAATAAATATCTCAGTGTTGTACTATATTCATATCTTGTATTTATATGATGCTTTATATGTTATAAAATGTTTCCACAAATATTTTCTCAGTTGATCTTGAAAATAATTATTGAATGTATAGTGTATTATTTATTCCCATTTTACATATGAGGAAATAGAGTCACAGAGTAGAAAAATGACTTTCCCAAGGTCAAACAGTTGGTTATAGGATTCAAACCAAGGATTCTTGATTCCTAGACTGGTGTACTTTCAATTACCTCCCAAAGTTGGTTAGATATATACCCTGCCGTCTAGTCTGTTTCTGTTAAATGAACATACTAACTAGAGAGATACAGTATACAGGCAATTTTTGAGAAGCAGCATTGTTACTGGAGAATGCAGCTATATAGAGTATCTCAAAAGTCAGTGCAATTTACACAGTAATTTGGAGAAAATCAGAAGTTATTCTTCTCTGGCTTTGTGGTACTTCTCCCAATCTATGAACTTTCAAAGATTACTGATAACAGCCCAGCAATCACATTTGCTGGTTCTTTTAGTACTTCACTTCTTATAGAAACAGGAAAGTTCCTAAGAGGGATAGGTTTTGGATAAATATAACACAACAAGATCTGCAATGGAGATTTCACCTCATCCAAGTCTATGTATTCTCTGCAACTCACACAGTTCTAACTTCCCCCTCAAAAAAAGTGTGTGTGTGTGTGTGTGTGTGTGTGTGTGTGTGTGTGCACACGCATGCATGGGTGTGTAAAATATAAGGCCTTGGACCAGGAAGTAGGCACTGGCCTATGGGAAGAGAAGAGATGGATGGACCTTCCCAACAATATCCACATTCCAAAGTCTTGGGGGCCAAGACTGAGTAAGTACTTTTTCCTCTTTCACTTTCATCTTTTATATCTTCAAACCTATGGCCAGAGGTATATAAAAGCTATAAATCTGCATGATGTGGCAAAATGAGCTTCCACACTCAATGAATGTTACTTGCAATTATTTGTTGCCTTACATGATGAATCATTTCGATTACATCTTTGATGTTAAAATATTTCCAAAAATTAGTTAAGGAAGCTGCATTGTACCTGCAGTTTTCACAAACTGCCTATTTAAATGTTTTTGTTAAGATGTTTGGCCTTAAATGTTGCAATAAGTTCCTTAGTCCATGGATTGCCATAAAGATGTTGTCTTGGGTGCTAGAAAAATGACTTTTACATTGCCACACATTGAACCACGTGCATTTGAAATCCAAGGGCAGTATTCTCAAATCAGTCATGTTTTAAATGTGATATCATGGTATTTGCAACAATATTATTCAACATTTAGGCTAAAATAACTTGAAAACCACCTTCAAGAACAACTTTAGTTTCCTATGCTTTCTTAATCGACCACCAAAGAGCTGAAGGCAATTGATGGTTATAGCTTTTCCAAGCACAGGACACCCATAAATAAGCATTGATTTTAATTTAAAATCCCCTTCCGCATTACCTCCCAATTAAAGTACTGGAAGATCCTCAGACACTCTAAATCCAAGTTGACTTTTTTTGCTTCTTAGAAATGTAAATTCTGGTAGGCATCCTTTTCCCTAGGAAGCCTATTTCATTTACATTAAAAATCTGTTGATCTATCAGCTTTTTAGATTATTTCCTCCAAAACACCAGAATCTTTAGCTGCAATGTCCTCATCTGTCCTGGCAGCCTCTGGTAATTTTAACATTATGCAATTAAACTCAATTTTATAGCCATTAAACCAATCAACCCTTGCAGTAAAGGTTTCTTCATTATCCACTTCATTTGCATTTTCTTTCACCGCTCTAAATAAATTTGAAGTTTTTGTCTGAACAGCTGTGCTAAGATGAATGCACTTTTTATTGCAATCTCCAATCTATACAGCCAAAAGATGCTTCACTTCTATTATTGTAACACTTCTAATTCCTTGTTGTCTGCAAAGCACAAAACCTGATGCGACTTTACCTTTTTCTTTGATTTTGCCTAAGGGTTTTCCATACCATACATTCAGGCATTTTAATATTTTATCTTGTTTTAGAGTTAATATTACCACAGTCATGCTGTTCAATCACATCAAATTTTTGTTTTAATGAAGGTCAAATCCATGCAGCCTTTTTTTTTTTATGGGCACTGCAAGCTAACAAAGCTTTTTTACATTTTAAAATAGAATAAAACTTGATTTTAAAATGCAAAAAACATTTGTAGCTTGCAGGACCTACAAAAATATGCAGTTTGTAGACCCCTGTTCTAATGAGTACAGTTTTGGACATGTTGAGTTTAAGATGCCTACTGGAAATACAATTCCAGGCTTCTGATAAGAAGCCTCTTCTTTTTGTGCTTGCAGCATTTCCATTTGAATTATTCTCCTTTTTGCCCATTTTGTTAAAGGATTTTTTTTTTAATTAACAATTTTTGGTAATAGAGTACCCAACAGCACAGCACATCCACACACGATAAGCAAGTACAGATTTACTGACAATGCAGCAATTAAAATCCTTGACTAACTTGCATGTGTCACAGTTGACTTTTGACTTCCATTAAGTACAACCTGATATCATTTTATAATTCGACTTGGTATCATTTTACTAAATTGAATTTTGCATTACTCAAACTCATATTAATCTCGACCTACTTGTATAACAATAAATCCATGCTAGATACATGGCTTTATACATAGAGACAAAGGGCAAAAAGGTTTACAAGAATAAAGATTATACGGGTACTGTAGGAAACACATAAAAAAAAGACTCCTGAACAAACCTTTGCTTGATCCTTCCATTACCACTAATTATCGTCCCATATCTCTTCTGTCCTTTGTAGCGAAACTCCTCAAAAAAGGCTACCTATAATAGGTACCTCCACTTGTACCCTCTTTATTAACCCCTTACCTTATCCCACCAAAACGTTCTCTCCAAAGTTACTAAGGGCCTTTCCTCAAACCTCATTCTCCTTGACCAGTCTACAGCTTTTGACCTTTGATAATCTCTTCTCTCTAGGTTCTTAGGACACTTCTCTGTCCTGGTTCTCCTCGCATCAGATTACTCTTTCTTTTTCCCTTGCTAGGTTCTTTTCCATATCCCATCCTCTACCCTTAGATCTCCCTCAGTGTTGCGCTCTGGCTCCTCTTCTCTTCTCCCTCTATACTATTGCAGTTGGAGATTTCATTGGCACCTATGGATTTAATTGTCATCTATATGCTAATGATTCTCAAATTTATTGCCTTGCCCCAAACTCTGCTGATTTCCAATTTCACATCTCCAACGCCCATCTCTGATTGGAGGAAGAGATGGTTCGGTAGACATCTTAAACTCAACGTGTTCGACACTGAACTCATTATCTTTCCCCCTAAATGGTTTCCCCCCTCCTACCTTCCCTCTTACTGTAGAGGGCAACATCATCTTCCCAGTCTTTCAGGGTCACAACCTGGGAGTTATCCTGGACTTTTCACTCTTTTCTCAATCCCCAAATTCAATTGGCCTGCTTATTTCACTTTTTTAGCATCTTTTGAAAACACCTTCTTCTCTCCTCTAATCCTGCCACCACTCTGGTGTAGCCCTCATCTCCTTAGAACTGGACTCTTGTTAACAGCCCGCTGGTGAGTCAGCCTGCCTCAAGTCCCTCCCCACTCGAATACATCTTCCATTTGGCCACAACAAGGATTTTCCTAAAGAATCAGTCTGACAATTTCACCCCTACTCAATAAACTCTAGTGACTTTGTATATAAAAAGCCCTTCATAACCTAGTCCGCTTCTACCTTGCCAATCTTCTTACACCTTATTCCCCACTATATACTCTTGAATCCAGTGACACAGACCTCCTGGCTGTTCCATGAACAAAACACTCCTTTCTCTTGACTGCCCTTCATGCTTAGAAAGCTCTCCCTCCTCCGTTTCGGCTATTGACTTCCCTGCTTTCCTTTAAATCCCAACTAAAATCCCACCCTTCTTGATTTTAGAGCTTTCCATCAGGTAAATATTTCCTATGTATACTTTATATTGTAAATATCTGTTTGCATATTACCTCCCCCATCAGATTATAATAAGGATCTTTTAGGTCTTTTTCTATTCCAGTGCTTAATACAGTGGCAGGCACATAGTAGGCACTTAGTAATGGTTTGTTGATGGTTACTGATTAGAATTATTAAACATTATATTAACATAAAATTATAGAAATATTAAGAAATAATATTTTTCTCTAAAGCCCCTTCCAAAATTCTTGGGAAAGACCCTCGGAAAAGTCAAAAAGATTTTTCTTAGGGAAAAAGTTAAGGATGACAACCAAATTTGAGTCTTACCTTTCCTGGTCCTTTAAGGCAGATTTTGACTGACTGACTAGGATCATTCAAGGAAAGTTTTTTTTTCCTTTTCTTTCCAATGAATGGGAAGTTCTTCTCTCCTTCCTATTCAGTTTAGGTGATTAATACAGATATCTAGGAGAAGACTTAATGATTCCTCCAGGGCAATGGTCAAGTATGAAGGAGATACAGACTTGACTGCAAGGTTTCTGGAGTGTTAATCCCAAACTGTATTGTGACTTTCTTCCTCAGGATTTCTATGAATGCTACTTAAAATTGTCTTGAGGCAGAGTCATGTGAAAAGTACATGGGGGACTTCATCATTTTGTATAACTCTCTGCCAATCAGAAATGGCTTGGTTATAGATTAATGTCAAATTAAGCAAAATTTTCTGACAGATTTAAGCAAAAATCATATGGTATTAGTTTTAATATTTTTTCTTTGACAGTATTACTAAGTTAAAGTTATTAGAACTAAATGGCACTGGTAACAACTTATGAATAAAATTTATGGACATATGTAGTATCATTTACAATATCAAACTTGTTTCATCTTGTATACTCATTTTTATTTTTATCATGACCTTGTTTTATATATTTGAGCATCTGTATTTGCCAGTGGAAGTCAGAATGAAATTTAGATCCAAAATATTTATAGTTTTGGGAGATGACTGAGTCACATAACTCTGCCAAATGATGTCGTTTTTTGTAAGGGGTTTGGAACTCTCAGGTTGGGTCATGGTGTCCTCGAGAGAAATCTCTTGAGATGTCATGTCCTTGCATGACTTACGTGATGGACCACCCTTATTCAAAAACCAACCTTCACAATTATCCTGAGCAAGAGCAACAACAGCCAAGCATGTAAGCTCAGCACACAGTGTTTATAAGCTTCTTGCATGCATGGAAGTAGATTGCCTATTTATATTCTGAGCTAGCTTAGAATAAATGGAGTGCATACCATCCTTGCTCCCGCCTCATTCATTTGCGCCCCAGAAAAAAAGATCTCATGCAGGCATAAGATCTTTGGGGAACTCAACAGTTTTTAGTAAGAAAAGCACAATTTCTCCTCTCATTAAAATAAACCTCTGTAGAAGAACATTTATAATTTTTGTAGAGGGTGGAGTCTGAGTGTAGTTCATTCTGCTAGAAGTAATCTTTTTTCTTCCAAACCACTAACACATATAAAAGTCATGATGGCCTCACAAATCAAGAGAACTTTATTTACGCTTTCTACTCATCTTCCTTTTAAATTAAGAAGAAAAACAAAACTCTAGAAAAATAAAACATATACCAAGAGTAAACCTATATATGCATATCCCTTTCCTGAATCCTTTATTACGGCCAGGTACAGTCAATAAACATTTATTAAGTGCCTACTATTCTAGGAACTGTATTACCTTGCTTATCCATTAAAAAAGATGTTAATAAATAATAGAAAGGAGGGAGACAAAATATGCATAGAGGGCTAAAGAGATACATAGATGTATATACACAGAGAGGAAGACAGAGTAGAAAAAATTCCATTATTTTTTGTAATACACATAAAGAACATGTACAGAGACAGACTGAAGATGTGCGGGAACAGAATTTTCCAAACTGGATGACACCACAATTATAATTTATACAGTACATTATAACTTTTAGAAATACCTCAAGGATCAGATGTTTTCCTAAGAAAAACCCTTTAATTATGTGCAGGTGCCAAAAAACTACATCACTTATGGTAGAATCACAATAGATTCACCCATTAGATTTTAAGCTACTTGAGGGCACAGATTGCCTTTTTTGCATCTTTTTGTATCCCCAGAACTTAGCACAGTGCCTGGAGTAGCAGGCATTTTATAAATGTTTACCGACTGAGTGATTGATAGACGTGTAACACCAAAATGAAAATCTCTCACCTTGCTTGTTTTGTCACCCTCCTCAGAGGACTCCAAGTCATGGACATCTGTCTCCTCAGGAGTCATATCAGCACTTCTGACTTGCTCAGAGCAAAGGCTGTTACCTGTTGAAAATGCAAGCCAAAAAAAAATCATATTTTTAGAGGTGGAGGGGGCCCTCAGCAGTGAAGAACACCTGCTGTAAAGACACCCAGCAAGTAACCATCCAGTCTTCACTTCCTGAGGTGGCCCATCACTCCCCTTTCTGCCCTCTGGAGCCAAACAGACAAGTCTAGTTCCTCTTCCATGCAACAATTTGACAACTACATGAAGACAAGCTTGTGTCCTTGGAGTTTTCTTCAGACTCAGCATCTCTATTCCCTCTATCTTTCTTCATGGCACGGATTCAAGGACCCTAGCTATCTTAGGTGCTCCTCCTCTGGACTGTTTCCAGTTTATTAATAGCCTAAACTGTCATAGCCCAAACAATGCTCCAAGTGTAATCAGGTCAGAATATAGTACAGAAGGATTGATACTATTTTATTTCTACAAGCTATACTTCTCCTAATATTAGTTAGCATTTACATAACACCTTCAAGGTCTGCAGAGCATTTTCAAATTTGATCCTCACAAAAATTTTGTTAGGGAGGTGGTAATTATCCTCATTTTACAGATGAGGAAATGAAGGCTGAGGGGTGTTAAATGACTTACTGAGGTTCTCACAATTAGTATCTGAGGCAGGATTCCAGCTTAGGTCCTCCTGACTCCAAATCCAGGGCTTTATCCACTAAGCCACCTAATTTTAGATTCCACATCACAATATTCTTTGAAACTAAACTTGCAGTACACTAAAAAACTCAGGTTCTTTTTAACCATAATACCCTCAAACTATACCTCCCTCATCTTGTGAAAGTGAGTTTTTGAATCCATGTATAAGACTTCATATTTATTCCTACTTGTATACTTGAATTGTATCTTATTAGACTCAGACTAATGCTCCAGCTTGTCAGATATTCCTTGGATCCTGATGTTGTAATTCACAATGTTAGTGCTTACTCTCAGTTCTGGGTCACCTGCAAATCTGGTGAACATGCCATCTTATGGCTTTATCCAAATCATTTCTCTAGATTTTTGTGACACTGCTCTTTCCTTCTGTCTGACTACTTCTTTTCAGTCTCCTTTGCTGGATCTTCATCTAGCTTATATCCAGTAACCACTGATATTCCTTTAAGTATTCTCCTAAATATAAACCCTCTTCTCTTCTCCCTTTATACGATTTTACTTGGTGAGCTCATCAACTTCCATAGATTCAATTATCCTCTTTTCTCTTTCTTCTTTCTTTCTGAAGGAATCAGGGTTAAGTGACTCACCCAGGGTCACAGAGCTATTAAGTTTCTGAGGTCGGATTTGAACTCAGGTCCTCTTGACTCCAGGACCAATGCTTTATTCACTATGCCACCCAGCTATCCCTCAATTAATATCTTTGAACAGATGATTGTTAGATCTACTTAGCTATCCCTAACCGTCCTCCTGACCTTCAATTTTGGATGTCCAATACCTATTATACATTTCAAACTGGATGTCCCATAAACATCTTAAACTCAACATGTCAGAAACTGAATTCATTAATTCCCTCCCAAAAAAACTGTCCCTTCTTTTTAGCGCCCCTACTTTCCCCCCAAGGGCATTGCTATCCTCCCTGTTCCCCAGACTCACTACCTACTTACCATCATCGATTCCTATCTTTCTTACTCCTCGTAGCCAATCTGCTGCCCTACTTACTTTTAAGCTTCTTGTTTTCCCATGCCATCAATCTAATGGGACTACTTTTATCATGGTTACCATGGTCTTTTAACCAATAAATCCAACGTTCTTTTCCAGTATTCATTGTCACTTAACATGTGTGCATCTTTTTTTTTTTTAATTTTTTAATTTTTTTTTATTTTTTATTTTTTAATGTTTTACAATCATTTCCTTAAAGTTAAGATTTTATCCCCCCCACCCTTCCCCCAATACCCCCCTCCCTCCCAATTACAGCATACAATTCTGTTTAGGTTCTACATATACTTTCCTATTGAGCACATTTTCACTATAGTCATGCTACGTAGTCGAAATAAAATAAATGGAAGAAATCATATAACAAATCAAAACATAATACACTGAAACCCACACACACAAACATGATCTGCTACATTCTGCAAATGACTTCCATATTTCTTTCTCTGAGTGTGGAAGGCATTTTGCCTTAGAAGACCGACATTAGGATTTTTTTTTTTCTCAGTAAGTTCTCGTTATTACAAAGTTCCAAGTCTACCAGAAAAAACTCTCGCACACTGTGGTCGTTGCTGTGCACAAAGTTCTCCTGGTTCTGCTCCTTTCGCTCAGCATCAGATCGTATAAGTCCTTCCAGGCCTCCCTGAAGTCTTCTTGTTCATCATTTCTTATGGCACAATAGTACTCCACTACATTCATATACCATAATTTATTCAGCCATTCCCCAATTGATGGGCATCCCCTTGTCTTCCAGTTCTTGGCTACCACAAAGAGTGCTGCTATAAATATTTTTGTACATGTGGGACGCTTTCCCGTTTTTATAATCTCTTGGGGATACAGTCCTAGTAGCGATATTGCTGGGTCAAAGGGTATGCACATTTTTGTAGCCCTTTGGGCATAGTTCCAAACTGTTCTCCAGAAGGGTTGGATGATCTCACAGCTCCACCAACAATGAATTAGTGTTCCAACTCTCCCACATCCTCTCCAGCATTTATCATTTTCTTGTTCTGTCATGTTTGCCAATCTTACAGGTGTGATGTGGTACCTGAGATTGTTTTGATTTGCATCTCTCTAATCAATAGTGATTTAGAGCACTTTTTCATATGATTATAGATATCTTTGATTTCTTCCCCTGAAA
Source organism: Bettongia penicillata ogilbyi (assembly GCA_023548195.1). Lineage (NCBI taxonomy): Eukaryota > Metazoa > Chordata > Mammalia > Diprotodontia > Potoroidae > Bettongia > Bettongia penicillata. The sequence goes on along the minus strand of JAJHZJ010000377.1, from coordinate 1,560,851 downwards.
ATTGCTTGTTCATATCCTTTGACCATTTATCAATTGGGAAATGACTTGTATGGTTATATATTTGAGTCAGTTCTCTATATATTCTAGAAATGAGGCCTTTATCCCTGAGCTTAGCTGTAAAAATTTTTTCCCAATTTACTACATCCCTCCGAATTTTGGTTGCATTGGGTTTGGTTGTGCAAAAACTTTTCAGTTTAAAGTAATCAAAATTATCCATCTTACATTTTATAATGCTTTCTATCGTTTCTTTAGAAAAAAATTCTTCCCCTCTCCATAAATCTGATAAATACACTATACCTTGCTTCTCCAGTTTATTCATGGTATCAATCTTTATACCTAACTCATGTACCCATTTGGACTTTATTCTTGTGTACGGTGTCAGGCATGGGTCTATGCCTAATTTCCGCCACACAGTTAACCAGTTTTCCCAGCAATTTTTGTTGAACAGTGAGTTCTTATCTCAGAAGCTGGGATCTTTGGGTTTATCAAACAGGAGGTTGCTATATTCCTTGCCTACTGTGTCTTGACATGTGTGCATCTTTTGACAGTGCTGGACATCCCTTTCTTTGACTTTATAATGCTGCTCTCTACTTTTCTGCTACTTCTGCCTTCTGTTCTACGTACTGCTACTTTGTCTGCCTTGCTGGGTCATCATTGATTCATAACCATCAACAGTCCCCAAGGTTCTGCCTGAGCCCTCTTCTCTTCTCTCTTTATAGAAGGACTTGTATTCCCAGTACTCAGCACAGAACTGTGCACATAGTAAGCACTTAAAGAATACTTTTTCATTCATTCATTCATTGCCTCTTTCTTTGTGATTTCATCAGCTCCGTAGATGTAATTATTAGCTCTATGTAGATGAATCTCTTAACTATATATCCAGAACAAATTCCTCTCGGGAGGTTTCACATCACCAAGGATACACTTGATCTCTCCTTAAGGATGTCCTATCAAAATTTCAAACTCAAAATATTCACCATGTCTGGAGTACACTCCCCCTTCACTGATGCTTCCAAGAATCCATAGCTTACTTAGAAGCTCAGCTCACGTACTCGCTAAATGAAATGCTTCTTCATTCCTGCAGCTGTTAATGTTCTCCCTCATCCCTCAAAAAACTTGCATGTACTTATCTTTTTTCCATGTTTTACCCCAGCCCCCCACCTGTACCCCCACCAATAGAATATAATCTTCTAGAAAGCCAGGACCAGATTACTTTTTTGCTTTTCATTTTTATCCTTAGTGCCTAGCACAATACTTTGTACACAGTAGGAGCTTAAGAAATTCCTACTGAATTGGATTGGATGTAGTCCCAAAAAGATAGGAACAGATAAAATTAACAGGGTGACAGAAAAAACATCATATAATTAATACGTGCATAGATATAGGAACTGGGGGTGGGTGAGAGAAGAAACATGATGTAGAGAATTAGACCGCATTTTGGTGAAGATAAACAGAAGGAAAAAGGAAGTAATAATGATAAATAATTACAATTATCCAAACATCGGCCAAAGGCAAACAATTCCTGACTTGCTTTAATAATGATTTCATTTTTCAAAAGGTAGAACAAACTAATAAGACAAAGTGTTCCTGTATATCTAATTCTGACCAAAGAGGAGACACTAGGGGTTGCTACTGACAGACATAATGAGAAAAACTTGGGACAAATTCATTCTAGAATTCATGGTAAAAGATGAGAGAAATCCTATAAAAGTGAATGTTGAAAACATTCTTTACATGTAAAAATACTATTGTAAAAAGATGAGAGAAAAATACCCCGGACTTTAGAAAATTACATTTTTAAAAGGTTCAGAAACAGAACAGTCTTCCTAAAAATTTTACAAAAGTCAGACTAAGAGGAATAGTGTAGTTTCTAAAAGGAAATTTTACTGACAAAAACAGAAGCTGTTCTGTTTGTGCTTTGTAGGCCAAAATAGCCAGGCCTACAACCAAGAACAATTTCTTCAAAGGGAAAAAAAAGAGAAAGTCTTTTCTAAAGAGACATACAGGGAGAGCAGCCAAGAGGGAAGAGTAGGAGGAAACCAGGCAACTTAGTTATACTAACAACTACTCCAATAATGACTTTAACACAAGTGATGGAACGACTACTGATTTGAATTATGGAGGGTTATCATTCCACCTTGAGATCTATCCCAAGGTGAACATTCTACCCCAAGGTAAGTGCTTAGGGCAGGAAATGTAGAAGAGGAGTGGACTGGGATAGCAGATAGCAAGAACTGTGAAATATGGTTGTATCACCATCATTCTAAAGCTAGAGGGAAGGAGGATGAGAGGGTTGAAAGGGCAGAGGGACATTCCAGTGTGAGGTCAAAGGCACAGATGGAAGTTTCAGGGATCTAAGCCATGCTGGCAAAGCCTGGAGAGGCAGAAACAGAGGCAGGAAAGGATACAAAGAAGAAATCAAAGTTATGTATATGGTGGTGAAGTTCAGAGATTTAGAAACAGAGCCAGGAGAGGAATGTTCAAAGGATATGAAGAAACCGAGAGAAAAAAAAATCTAAGTTATCTATAGCTATGTTGAAAAAAAATGCTCTAAATCATAAATAATTAAAGAAATACAAATTAAAGCAATTCTAAGGTCCTATTTCACATATATCAGATTGGTGAAATTGACAAAAAGGGAAAATGATAAAGAAGGGCTACAGGAAGGGGCACACTGATGTACTGTTGGTTGAGTCATGAATTTGTACGGTCACCTGGGAAGCAATTTGGAAATGCCCAAGCACTCTTAAATTATGCATACTCTTTGACTCAGCAATGTTGGGTCTAGATTCCAAAATATTTATAAAAGCTCTTTTTGTTGTGATAGAGAAAACAAGACTGGAAACCAAGATGATGTTTATTCAATGGAAAATGGCAGAAAAAGTAATTGTATATGAATGTAATGGAGTACTATTTTGCTATGAAAAAAGACTTGATTACAGAGAAAGCTGGGAAGGCTAACTAATGTAGAGTAGAACCAGAAAGAATTTATACTATGATATCAACACTGTAAAAATGACCAATACCATAAAGGAAGAAAGTTCTAAATATCAAATATACCTAAGCTCTCATAATTTAACCAACACAAATCAAAAATATAACCTATCACAAATAGTTTATAACTTAACAATAGTCTGGTGGCCAGTTTCCCCATCTAATTTTTTTTTAATGAAAATATCTTCAGTGTACAACATAAGCTGATTTCAAAATACTCACATTTTGTGAGAAAGAAACATATTTCTGGTTCAAAAATCAATCATACATGCTACTATAAAGAAATGAAGGGACAAAAATTAGTCAGAGCAGAATTTGAATGGAGTTCCACAGAAAGAAAAACTGCCTTGTTGATTTTTTGGGGGCACTCCTCCCTTCAGATGAGATCTGACTATTTTCACCAGACCAGGCTCAAAAGACTTCTCAAAATTAATTCTACCCTCCAAGGAAAGAACAACACTTTACCATGAAGAATACTCAAAAGAATGTGGTATGAGTTCTAATGGTTATTTAAAAAGAGTTCCAAAAGTATTTTCAGCAAAGTCAGCATCATTAGAATAAGTATGGTTTTATAAGAACAGCACCCATTTAGACGTATAACCCATCTAGTATACTATAAAACTAATCATAATATAAAACTAAATTTAATATCTTTTAATATGTAAACCATATCTACCCACAATTCTATATAAAAGCTGTATTGCACAATTGGGCAACAAAAAGTGTAGGACAGGGTACCATTTTTCTGAACAATATATGTACAATGACAAATTCTAAAAAAAAAAAGTTTAAACAGTATCAATTGCATTTGCTAACTTAAAAGTTGTAGTAATACAAACTATAGTTGAAAACTGGGTTTCACTGGTACAAAGTTGCCACCTTGTGGCCAAATAAAATAATAGTTCTTTATTTCAGCCATGTTTCTCAAGAAGTCTGGTCTCAGTGTGATTTTTAAAAAGAAGAAAGTGGGAATGATTGTCTAACAACTTTCAATAACCTTAAATTCTTGAAGGCCTCAGTTCTCTTCAACCTAATCCTGCTTAAAGTTTCAAGCACGCCTTCCAAAATAACTCAACTCAATTTAGTGAGTTTTTAATATTGAACTAGGCGAAGAGATACAAAGACAAAGTCAGGTCAACTCCTGACTTCTAAGAATTTCTATCTTAATCTGGTGACAGTAAGCACACAGAAAGCTATTTCAGAAGACACAGAGCACCAAAAAACTGGGGGGGGAAAAGGTTTCCTGTAGGAGTTAAGAGCCTGGGCTGAGCCCGAATGTCTTCAGTAATGTTACTATGATGCAGAAATAAGCAGAACCAAGAGAACACTGTATACAGTAACAACAATATTTTAAGAACAACTTTGGATGAGTAAGTTATTTTGATTATTGTAAACACCCAATGTTAACTACAAAGGACCTATGAAAGAATACACCATCTGTATCCAGAGAAAAAACTGGTAAATAGAAGTAGATAGAGAATGATTTTACATACATACACACACACACACACACACACACACACACACACATTTGTGTCTAATGATAGCCCTCTAGGGAGGGAGGGAGGAAGGGAAGAAAAAAAGGAAAAAAAAATTACAAGATAATTTTATTACATATTTTAAAAGAATAGCAAGTTGTACATAATAGATTGAGTTTCATGTGCAATTATCTTTTAAAATATTATGCTATATTAAGAAAATGCCTATTTTGTTCCATAAATTAAAAATAAAATACATTTTTTAAAAAGATGCAGAAATTAGAGAGTACATTCCAGACTAGGGAAGTAGCCTGTACAAATTACAGAAGATTCTTCATGGAACACTGACCCCCCCATTCCATTTCAGCTTCCACAGAAAATTGTCCCCTCTATCATCCCTACTCTGACGCTAATCTTTAACATCTCCTTATCTACTGGTTGTCTCCTTGTTTCCTACCCATGTCTCCCTCATCCTTAAAAAAACAACAAAAAAAGAACTTTTACTGAACTCCCTTATGTAGCTCTTTTCCTTGAGAAAGTCACCTATAACTGGTGCCTTCACTTCTTCTCCTTCAAAACATGGATCACATTTTTGCCTTTATTTGTATCCCTAGTGTTTAGTGCAGTGCCTAGCACATAATTAATAATCAATGACTTAACCTCTCTCCAGTTTTTGATATTAATAACTATGCCTTCCTTTAAAATATTCCTCCTGCTTTTGGCTTCTGTGATAATCTGTAGAATAATGCCGTAGAAGGAACCCGGTATTACAGGATCTTAGTTCAAATGCCAGCTCTGCCTCCATTCCCACCACCCCCATTATTGCCTCTGTGACTGTTGGACAAGTCACTTAGTCTATCTGGTTCTCAATCTGTTCACCAGTTAAATGGGGGAGTTGAATTATATGACTTCTAACGTCCCTTCCAGTCTGGATTTATGATTTTATAATCTGTCGGTTCTACCTATATGAATCCTCCCCTTTGCTAGATTATCACTTTATCTTCCACCCACTAAATTTGAGTTTTCTCCAAGGTTCTCTCTGGGATGCTTTTATTCTCTCTACATTCTCTCTCAGTAATCTCTTTCACCAACTGCTTCCCAGACTCCCCTACTTCTGTAGGTACTGCTGGTACCTCAATCTCAATATGCCCAAAACTCCTTCTTTCCTAAACCCATTCCTCCAAATTCCTCTATTTTCTTCCAGTCATTCAAGTCATCCTTGACTCTATCCTCCTCAAGCTCACGTCCAATCAGCTGCCAAGTCTTGTTGCTTTACATCCACAGCATTTCTTACACCTGTTCCCTTTTCTTCACTATTCCATCTCAGGACTTCTCCATGTATCAGATCATTTCACCAACATCCTAACTGGACTCCCACTTCCATTCTTTCCTACTGCTAATGTATCCTGTGAGTATGCTAATTCATCTATCACTCCCTGCTATGCGGATAGTTATCAAACTCCCACCACCTGTTGCTTTTCCTATTCCTGTGTTACTGAATTGCTGGCTGTCCAGGCATATACTGTCCCTATTGTAGCACCCCTATTCGCCTCAACCCTGTCCTTGTCCATCCTTTCACACTCTGTTTGCCCCTTCTAATGTGACCTTTACAATTCTTGTTCAATAACTAACAAACTTCCCCTCATTTTCCCCACGTTGCCCTCCTTGCTTCAGCTCCTACTCTTACTTGCTCTCATCAAGCACTGGCTTCCTCCATAGGACACCATATCCATGGCTCTCTTCTCCAGTACTGGCAGTTCTCTTCTTATACCCTCATATCACATATTGATCCAGAAGGAAGAATTGGGATATTTCTTGCTCCTCTCTGCCACAGCGAACCCCTGCCTTTGCTACCATCACTCAGCAGTTTACAGGTCTTTTAAATTTAGATACTCAAAATTTTCTGTCTAATCCTTATTATAGTGGCTCTTCTATACCATCCACCAGGTCATGCTCCATCCTTTCTAAAGAAGCTCAGTACCTGGTTTACTGTCCTCTATCCTCCTCAACTACTCCTTTAATACCAAGGGACTTCAACATTAATGCTCTCTCAGACACTTTAAACTTCTAGTTCCTGAATTTCTTCAAATGCCAAGACCTACCCCTTTACTCCACTACCTCAGTCATACAGGAATGGTTATATTCTGCATTACCCACTTTCATTATTTAAAAATTAAAATAAAATAAAACAGAAATTACGACCTCTGACATTTCTGTTGCAGGGGGGTTCTGAACCTAGGGTCCATGAAGTTGTTTTAAAAAAAAAAACATTTTGATGGGCTGCTAGGTGATGAAATTGACAGAACACTGGCCCTGGAGTCAGGAGGACCTGAGTACAAAATCCAGTCTCAGACACTTACTAGCTACGTGGCCCTGGACAAGTCATTTAACCCTGATTGTCTCCAAAAAAATGTTTTTATAACTACTTTTTTTCAATATAATTGATTTCCTTTATAATCATATGTATTTTATTTTGTTCATTTAAAAACATTATTCTGAGAAGGGTTTCACCAGACTGCCAAAAGGGAGCATGATACACAAAAACATAGACATATCTCCCCCATGCTTTCTGTAAAAAAATTTAATTTTTTAATTAAAAATTTATTCTTTCTCCTTCCGTTAAAAAAAAAACATCCCCTTAGTAACAAATGTGCATGGTCAAGCAAATTAATTTCCACTTGCCCACATCCAAAAAAATGTGTGTGTTAATCTATATCCCGAGTCTAATAACCTGTCAGGAGCTGAGCTGCATTCTGAATCACAGAAGAAGCCTTTGGAAGTATAACTGATCAGAGTTCTTAAATCTTTACATGTTGTTTATCTTACAAAGTTGTTTTTGTATATAAATTTAAGTCTTCCCAAAGTTTCTCTGAAACTGCTCCCTTAATAATTTTGCAAAGCATACAGTATTCTATCACATGTATTTATTGTAATATGTCTGACCATTCCAACCGATGGATGCTTTCTGAGTTTCCAATTCTTGGCCATTAAAAAAATGAACTGTTCTAGGTATCCAACCTGTGGGATGCAATCCAGCAGCAAATTGGACCCATCAATCAAGATGCCATTGCCTTGTCCTGCTGCAAGAAAGCAATTCATCCAGTGTCTCCCTGTTGCCTCGGGGATAAAATACAAGTTTCTCAGCCCTACATAAAAAAACCATTCAGAATCTGACTCCTAGGGACTTTTCTGGACTATTTTCAAATTCATATACTCTAAGTTCCAACCAAATAGAACCATTAACTATATTCTAAACTTAACATTTCATCTTCTATTACTCTGCCTTTGTACAGAAGATAGCCTTATCTTTCATGCCTAGAATGCATTCCCTTGTCACCTTAGAAGCCCTGGCTTCCTTAAAGACTTGGCTGAGCTGCCATCACCTATCGGAAACCTCTCCTGATCCTTTCCCACTATCATTGTTAATGCTCCCTCTTTCTTCAACTGCTTCAAGCACATTGTAGGTGCATGATTAACATTTGTTGAATTGAATTGAGCCTCAGGTAGGCAGCTTAGGCAGCATATCTTCTTCTCTGATTTAGACCACCTGGAAGATGGTTGGTTCCCAAGGAAATATTTGAGATCCAATAACCTTGAAGAATCTGTTCTAATTCAAACATACCTGGGTTGCTGGTGAGAAAGGCAAATGGGCTGTCACTGAAATCTGCAAGGGTGTCTACACGGTGAGGGGGAGTCTCAAGCAGCTTCTGTCCTCCAACTAGCTCAGGATAAGTCTGTACTATAAGGCATAGTGACAGCTGAGTAAGGACGTCTTTAAGCATGGATGAGTTGAGGGTGTCTGCAGCTCTATTATTGATTTCAAGAATCTCATCTCCAGTTTTCAAGCCTGGCAATGCAAGATGGAAAATTTTTAATTTCAGGAAAAACATACAACTAGAGCACATCACCCACACCATGCCAGCACAAAAAAGTGATTGAGATATAGCTAGATGGGAACAAAGCCTATGGCATTCCAATATAGAATGTATACTGATAAACAGCTATTTTCATCAAAGGCAAACTTTACTGTATCCTGTGATACACCTAAAATACTGGTGAACCATCATTTTCTTGTCTTAAAATAGGTTTTTTGTAGCTGTCATTATTTCTTTCAAAACACTGAATTTGTTACAATTTTTACAATTCCCTGGGGAAAAAACCTGCAAAGAAAATGATGAGTAACAATAAATTAAAAAGCATTTATAAAGTGTCTACTATGTACTGTATGTGCTGTTAGGTGCCAAGGACATGAGAACAAAAACTGCTCTCTAGAAGTTGATATTCTCTCAGGGATTATTCAGACTGATTTGTAACACATCTTCTTAGCATATGGGCTACTATAGCATGTAACTATAGCACAGTTATTGAAATCAGCAAAGTATCTCTTTTGAACTCAAAGAGAAGCACTCAAAGGTTCCTGGAGAGCTTCCTTTCGTGCCATTTTAATGCAGAAAGAAATAATGACAAATAGTTTTGTTCTGATGACTAAACTGGTCATAATTAGATCTTGCACTGGATACATTTTTATAGATCAGCAAGGGTTGGGTAACTTTCACAAGCAGGTTGAGAAAATTGCCAAAACATGTAGTCACAAGACCATTGTTTCCAGGAGAATCTACTAGAGCACTGCTCATTTTCCTAGCCAGAAAAGTATGAGAAGACAGATTGTCTTATGGGAGTAATTAGGTCTTGTAAAATATATGCAACAAGATTTTTGGAAAAGAGAATAGGGTAGAGGAGAGAGGAAGAGGGTAAGGAAAATGAACACATAAAAAAGCAGGAAAATGTACATTCAAATGGAAGGGGGCAGGGAAGAGGGGAAATGAGAGTTTTGATGACAACGCTTGCGAAAAGATCTGTTGAGAGAAGAAAGAGCTAAGGGAAGAATGAATTGCAAAATGAAATCATGATGATACATCCAACCCCACCCTCTTCCCCCCACCCCACCTCACACCTATTTAGCTATTCAAGAAAGCTAATTCCAATGCAAGATTACAAGAAACTCCTTGGATTTAGTGAATCATAAGGACTTGCTGGAACTCAGTCACTTTGCAAATTGAAATATTGTGTAAGAAATACTAAACTGTCACCCTGTGACCCAGAATTTTCATTAGTAAGATGTTGCTAGCAAGAAAAGCCCCACATGTGTGTATACACATATGTCCACAGCAGCATTTCTGTAACAATAAAAACATGGAAAGAAAATGCATGTCCAATGGCAGTAGTATATGAATATAATGAAATATTACTGCTCCTTAAGGAATGAGGAATATGAAGAATTCAGAGAAATGTGAAACTTGTATGGAGTAATAATAGGATGAAGAAAGTAGATATCCTTTGGAGTCCTGAATTCAAGTTCTATCTCACACTATGTAACAAGTCACTTCATCTCTCAATACTCCAGAAAACTAGGTAAGACTATAAATTAAGAGCAGGAGTCAATATGCATTGGTAAAGGAAGGTCCCTCAAGTTTCCTCATCAGGTATTTATGAAACACTCGATGAAAGAAACAGAACCACTTAAGAAAAAGTGTGATATTCTGCCATGACTATGGTCCCATCAACACAGACAAGCTTCCTCCCTTCTCACACTTCACATTTTGTTTCTGAAGAGAATACTAAGATCATCCATCTAATGCATTGGGGAAAAATACTAATTATTTCCAAAAAATGGATTAAAAGCCTTTCCCTACACTCCTCAGAGATTTATCCTGAGGCAACAATAGGCAAGACCTAAAGATGTGAGGGGTTTTAGAAAATATGGCAAACACATTTAAAGTACATAAAAAAGAAGGTATACTAAAATTTAACACTGCAAATTTTGCAGCCAAATGATGGGAAGAAAAATTTCTCATATTTACCTGAAAAAAATGTATTAAGTTAAACCTTTTCAACTCATTACTGCCCAAAGTAATAAAAACAGATTGAATTCAAGGCTCTAGTTATTACTCTGAAGGCTTCTATGTTCAGGAACATCGATGAAAATGGGTTATTTATGTTTCTATCATCTCTGAAGAGTGAATTTACCCATCCTTCAGATTAGAGGAGAACAAAGCTTATAATAACTTGAATTTTACCTTATAAGTATCCCTTTAAAGAAATGGGAAGATTTTTTTTTTTTGGACCCAGTGTTTAGCACAGGACTCACTTAATAAATGATCTCTCTATCTAGTGGCTGCTAAGTGGTACAAAGAGTAGAATGCTGAGCCTGAGTTGGGAAGACTTGAGTTCAAATGAAGCCTCAGATACTTACTATATGATTCTGGTCAAGTCACCTTTGTTTGTCTCATCAACTACATCAATTGCCATCATCAATTACATCAACTATAAAATGGGGAAAATAATCGCACCTACTTCCCAGGGTTGTTATGAGAGTCAAATGAGATAACATTTGTAAACTCCTTAGCACAGTGTTTGGCACCTAACAGGTGCTTAATAAAAGCTCCCTCCTTCTTTGTGTTTCCTCCTTCCTCTTTATTTCTTCCCTTCCATCCTCTTCCTTCCTATTAAAAAAATGACTGTTCTTTCACAAAACTCAACGAGAGGTAACAGAGAGATTGATTGAGATCAACCTTTATACAGTTGGTTTGAGAAAATTATATAATCCAGTGCTCATAATGCCAATAGTAATTTTAGGAAACAGTTGTAAGGTCTGATTCAGGATGAAAGTGTTAGAAGCACCATGGTGAGGACTGTGATTCCAGTACTGTCTCTGACAATTATACCTACTAAGCAGTTTTTGGGTAAGTCACCAACACTCCCTGAGTTTCAAGTTCCTCACATGTGAAATGAGAAGGTTGAACTAAGAGTCTCTGAAATCCTCTCCATCCGATCCCATCCCATCTCATCGTGACGTTGGGTAGATACCACATATGGGATACACAAGAGTACGTGGATAAAAACTGCACAGAATGAGAGTGCAAGAACAGAATGTCATCTGCACTAATGGAAATAATACCTGTATTGATTAGATCATACAGATCTACTGAATTACTGAAGCATTCTAGATTATTAGCCAACTGAAATAAATTTAACAAGCACTTATCTACTGTGTGTTAAGTTCTGTGCTGGGCCCTGGACATATAAATACAAAGGATTTCTATCTACATTCTTTTGGAGACAGAGAGAAGGAAGGCTATGACATTTACACAAATATAGTTTGGGGAGGATAAGGCACTAAGAGCCAACAAGTTTAGGGTGGGCTCCCCATCTCTGTGTCATCCTTGCCTTCTCTCTCACGTTCACTCCACACATCCAATATATTTCCAAATCTTGTCATTTCTACCTTTACAACATCTCTCATATATTTCTCTTCTCTCACACTCACCACCCTTGTTCTAACCCTCATCACTTCTCACCTTCACCATACAGTGCACTCCACTTCAAGGGGGAAAGGAAGGCAACAAATATTTATATAGTATCTTTTAAATGCCAGGCACTGTGCTGGTTTATCTGGTTTAATCCTCACAATAACCCTATGAGATAGGTGCTATTATTATCCTCATCTTAAAGTTGAGGAAACCGAGGCAAACGGACATTAAGTCACTTGTTCAGGTCACACAGTTATTAAGTGTCTGAGGATGAATTTCAATTTGGGTCTTCCTGACTCCAGGTCCCGAGCTCTACCCATTGCACTACCTAGTGGCCTCAAATTTCTCCCCACTCAGACACCTAAGTGATTTACCAAGCATAGAGCTACCTGAGTCGTTCCCCATCCTCTAACTATTGATCACTAACTTCAGGGGTTCCCTGTGACTTCTAGGATCAAATGTTAAGACCGCTGCTTGGCAGTTAAAAATCTTTACAACTCGACTACTTCTTACCTTTTCCTGCCTTCTTACATTTTATTCTCCTCTATGCCTTCTACAATGCAGTTATACTGATCTATTTGCTCTTTCTCAAAACCAAAACTCCATCTCCCATCTCTGCACCTTTGCACTGGCTGTCCCCCATGCCTGGAATGCTCACTTTTGCCTTTAATTTCCCTGGCTTTCTTCAAGACAGCGCAAATGCCACATTCCATAGATCTTTCCCTATTCTCCCCAGTTTCAAGTGTGTTTCCTTCTGAGATTACCTTCTATCTAATCTGTATTTTTCTCCTAACTACCTAGATATTTACAACTATCTCCCCTATTAGATGTGAGTTCCTTGAAGCCAGAGAATGTTTTCTAATTTCTTTGTATCCCTCGTACTTAGTATAATGCCTGTCATATGGTAAATGATTAATATTTATTAGTATTTTTTCACTGACTTGACTATAGGAGGTGGTAACTGAGGTAAGCCTGAAAAAGCAGGGTGGAACTGGATCAACAGGCTTTAAATGCTAAGTTGAGAAGTGGATATTTCATCCTCCAGGTAAGCGGGAACCACCCAAGATTTCCTGAGCAGGATAGTACATGGTCAGACATGCTTTACGATTATTTTGGCAACTATGGGAAAGATAAATTGGAAACAGGAGAGACCAGAAGGGAGACTGATGAGGATACAATTTCTATCATCCAGGGAGAGGTGATAAAGTCCTGAACTAGCACTGAGCCATCACAGATGGTACAAGAGGATGCCAAATTAAATGTGCCTAGTCATTCTGAAAAGCGGCCAGCAGAAGTATTTTGTGATCATACTTCAACAATGCAAGGATCTGTTTTTCGCATGGTTTGAGTACTTTTTCCATCCATATTTATTATAAAGTCTTTCTAAGTCAGCAGAGCACAGGGGCCTAGGATCACAGATTGACAGCTGGAAGAGATCTCCAAGTCTGACCTCTTAGCTGCTGGAAGTATGCATAGTCTAAACATATTCAGTAAGTGAGAGAATTGGAAAAGTCTCAATTGAGAGAGAATTAGGAGAATATGAGAGGATGGAAGTAGAGTTTCTGATGACCACAAGATTCTAGATTTAGAGCTGGAAGGAATCTTAAAGATCACTAAGTTCAACATTCTCATTTCACAGATAAAGAAACTGAAGCCCAGAGACGTAAAGGACTCAAAAGAACACATCGTAGTGCCTGAGTTCCAGCATTCAGTTCACTAAATTATTCTCATTCACATCAAAGGAATAAATTTTATTTATAATATGGAATCTGTAGGTATATCTTTATCCCTATATCATCCTTTATCAAATAAAATAAAAATGAATAGTTTGAAAGTCTGGCTTTTGCACTTACCTTTCTTTGAAGCTAGACCAGTCTCTTTCACATTATTTACATACAACCTTTGAACACCTTCTTCTTCCACAGAGGATATTGAAAAACCTGCAAACATATACAGTATGACTTAGGTCTATTAATTATCAATGCAAAAATATATAATAAGATATAGGAAGAAGGCAGTTACAAATACATTGAAGAGATTATACAGTATGACCAGGTTGGATTTATACTGGGATTGCAGGGTTAGTCTCTCCAAGATTTTCTTTTACAACATTATCACATTCTCCAGTAAGCTATCTTCACAAAGTACTTCATGCGAAAGGTTTTATCATCTGAGAAAGCTGATGGTGTCTGCATATATTGCAGACTTCCATTATATATAGATGGAGAAACTGAAGCTAGTAAGTGGTGAACACAGACTATAACTCCAGTCTTCTGACTTTAGGAGACCATGTGGAATCTCCATGCATTCATTATGGAGAGGGAGTGATGGTGGCACTACAATTTTGTATTCAATTACGACACACTTCAGACTGTTAAAACTCCAATTTGAGGAAATGGAGATGCAATAGGAAGAGAGGCAATGATGCCTTAATAGCTCAGGTATATAACTATGCCATAAGTGATCACATACTCAATATATAGGTGTTTCTTTTTTGGAATAAAGGATCCATGCATTCTTGCATTTTAGTGAGAAAATCTGCTGTCATTTCTAGTTGATATAGATAAAACCACTTTTCCCATCCTCTCTTAGTTTTTATTTCTCTGAACTATTTAGAATTCAGATGTATAATTGGTTTGAAATAAGCCTTTAGATTATGAATAAGTGTTTGTTCATGGAAGATTTGCTTTGGCTTGGAAACAAAAGGAAAATAAAAACACCTCAAGAATAACTAGCTTACCATAATTATCACTGGATGTATCAGACTTCTCAATCTGGATATTTCGTGTGATTTTGGGGCATATTTCAATTTCTTGGTACAACTGAAAAATACAAATAGACTTGAATGAAGACAATTATTATTAGTGCAATAGGACTGGTCAACATTTAAGGTAAACTTTTGTCATTTAAATGTTCATCTTTTCTGTATCACAGAAGCTTACACTGTGACTCAGTAAATTTAACTCATGTTACAGAAATCTCTTTATGTGGGTTATAAGAAATCACCCACTTCATCAGCCTATACTGCTCTCCCCAATTCAATCTATATCCAGAATACCTACCTGGATAAAACTAGCAGCATACAAAAACTTTCAGCAGCCAAAAAAAAAAAATTCTAATAGTAGGAAAAAGTTATTATTTTCTGAACATGGCCAATGAGGCAATTTGTTTTAGTTGACTATGCATATTTGTTAGAGGGAATTTATTATTTTTTTCTTTTTCCCAAAGGAGTAGGGGTAGGGGTGATAAGGAGGGAGAGAGAATAATAGTTCTTTAACAGGTCTCATAAGAGTACTTGCCTTAAGATCAAATTTTCACTCTACTACTTATTTTGTACCTTGGGCAAAAAATGGCAAGTATTTGACTTAATTTAACCTTGGGCAAATCACTTCAGCTTCCTGGGTCTCAATTTCTCATCTGTAAAATGAGAGAATTGGACTTGATAATTTTGTAAGTCCTATCTAACCCCAAATTCTATGATCATATTTTTGTATCACACAGCATTATTTGTACCTCTCATAATGCATATATGTACATACTTAGAAACATGCATGAATATTAGTCATTAATTTTGCTTATACAGATTTTCAGCTTCATGTTACCTCTATTTTGTCTTTTGAAATTGCTTCTATAACTTCAGTGGTTAAGAATATATATATCCTATCTGTAGCTGTGAAAGGTATATGATCTACTTCTCTTCCAATTTTTTTCAGAGTAAGGTCTTTAATATTTAGGTCACATATCCATTTTGAATTAATTGTGGAATATGGAGTAAGTTGTTGATCTAAGCCTAATTTCTGCCAGACTACTTTCCAGTTTTCCCAGCAGTTAATCATATAGGTATAATGAAGTTTGTTGCTTAATTATTTTCCAGTTTATGGAACAATGGGTTACCAAGTTCCATTGTTTCTCCTTTATTTAATATGTTCTATTGATCTTTTCTTCTCTATTTCTTAGCCAGAGCAAAATAGTTTTTGATGATTAATTCTAACACAATTTGAGGTTTGGAAGAGATATTCCCTGTTCATTTCTAACCTTTACATTATTTCACTTATATTTGAAATTTTCTATTTCTCCAAAGAATTTTGCAAATATTTTGTAAGTTTTGAAAAGTACCTATTTGACATTCTGATTGGTAGTACTGACTTTTTTTTTTGGTGGCATAGGCCAATGATAAGCACTGTGGCTATTTAAATTTTTTAAGACCCTCTAACTGAATTATATATAAGCATTTGGTGTACTCTGGTATTTTGCTGCCCTCTACCCTCAGTTTTTTACATGTTTTGTAGTTATTTGAATGACATTCCCATTTCTATTATTGTCTTTTGGATTTTTTACTATTGTATTAGAAATCTTGTTGATTTTTGTGGTTTTATTTTGCAGCTTGCAATTTTGTTGATTCACTAGGATCTTCTATATAAAACATCTTGTCATCAGAAAATAGAAATAGATGTTATCTTCTCTTTGCCTATTTTTATGCCTTCAGTTTTTTCTCATCTTATTGCTGTTTCTTGAACTATGTCAAATAATAGTGGAAAGAACAGGCATCTTTGCCTTAATCCTCCATTTACTGGAAAAGCTTCTAGTGAATTCCCATTTCTTGTGTAGGTTTTAGAAACTTTTTTAATGATGGTATAAGGTTCCACTATGTCTATACTTTATCAGGTTTTTAGCATAAATTGAGTGTTGTACTTTGTCAAAAGCATCTATTGAAAAAAATGATCTGGTTTGGAGTATTTCTTTTCTTCTCAGAAAGTCATTAGACTCCATCTGTTCCATTCTAATTCTGAGAGAACTATTCTCTTCAGTGAGCTTTTGAACCTCTTTTTCCATTTGGCTAATTCTGCTTTTGAAAGCATTCTTCTCCTCATTGGCTTTTTGAACCTCTTTTGCCAATTGAGTGAGCCTATTTTTCAAGGTGTTATTTTCTTCAGCATTTTTTTGGGTCTCCTTTACCAAGGTATTGACCCATTTTTCATGCTTTTCTTGCATCTCTCTCATTTCTCTTCCCAGTTTTTCCTTCACCTGTCTACCTTGATTTTCAAAATCCTTTTGGAGCTCTTCCATGGCCTGAGCCCACTGGACATCCACCTGGGATGTCTGGGATACAGAGGCTCCGACCTCCATGTCTTTCCCTGATGGTAAGAATAGTTCCTCGTCATCAGAATTGAAAGGCGGGAACATCTGTACCCCATCAAAGTAGCTCTATAGTCTTATTTTTCTTCCCTTTCCTGGGCATTTTTCCAGCCAGTTACTTGACTTCTGAGATTCCTGTCCACCCCTTCCTAGATCCGCCCAGCTAGTGCTTGGGGTCTGAGATTCAAATGGGCTTTCCTTGGCAGGCGCAGTTGCTATTCAATGTGAGCTTAAGTTCTGGTGCTTGGGTGGGGGCAGGGCCACCTCCCAGGCTCAGTTCCCTCAGGGGCTTTATGCAGAGACCTTCAGTAATGGGGCGGGTGGGGGCAGGGCCGTCTCCCAGGCTCAGTTCCCTCAGGGGGTTTATGCAGAGACCTTCGGTAATGGCCCTGAACTTCTGCCTGCTTGGGGACTCCCGGGCCAACGCCGTTGCCTCTGCCGCTGCCTCCGAGGGGGCCCAAGTCACGGAGACACCCTGCTCCCCTCTCAGCCAGCCGTCTCTCTCACTGACCTGTAGCGTCTGTGGGTGGAGGGACCTTCCCGGCCGGCGTAGGTTCCATCCCTGAAGCCTGCTCGGATCTGCTCCTCTGGGGCCATGTGGCCAGGGCAGCACAGGGGTGGACTCCACTGTCTGGAGTGTGAAGGACCCCTGGGGACGGCTCTCCAGGGCTCTCTGGAACGGAAATCTTTTCCACTGTGTTTCTGCACGCCCTGCAGTGCTCCAGAATTTGTGGGGAGTTCTTCTTGCAGGAAATATATGGGCTGTGGGTTCGGAGCTAGCATATGTGAGTCTTTCTACTCCGCCATCTTGGCTCCTGAGTATTTCTTTTCTTGAGATGATTTAATTATGTTGATTGTTTTCCTCATATTGAAACTGAAGTATATATTCAACTTTGCCATAATGAATGATGATAGATTGCTATAGTCTGTACTTACTTTACAAAGAGTTGGGTTTTTTTCCCCTTAGATTGGATTGTTTGAGATCTCCATTTGGTCCAATTTGTTTTTTTAAAAATTATTTTATATTTCTAAAAGTATTCCTCTATTTTGTGCTCTCAGTTTTGATAGCACATTACTGTGCACTGATAATTCATTTTATTTTGGGACTTTGTGGGGTTTTTGGATATTTCACCATGATTACTGATATTTTGTTGACTTGAAATTTCTGTTCTCTTTTTAATTAAGACAGCTAAATATTTATTGGCTCCCTTGGTGTTTTCAAAGAACCAACTTTTATCATTTCTAACCACTTCTATCATTTCTATAATTTTTCTGGTTTCTAGTTTATCTGTTCTCAAATTTTCAGTATCTTCTTTTGCAGTTATTTGGAGTAGATCGGCTCCTTTTAAAAACTTTAAATGACTATTCAGTTCATTTTTTGGTTTCAATAAAATATGAGTTTGGGATACAATTTTCCCCTTGACAACTGCTTTAGCTGCATCCTAGACATTTTGGTGTGCTTTTTTCTCATCATCTAGTCATTCACATATTGTTTCTTTGATTTCTTCTTCTATCCACTAATTACTTGAGATTTTATTAAGTTTCCAATTTTGTCTTGTATGTACTCCCTAATCTGATTACTATTTTGATTGTGTTATCAGCAAAAAAAATAATAACTATTTCTGCCTTTTTACATTTATTTGCAACATCTCTGTGACATACAGTAAATTTTTTCAAAAGTGGTGCTGAAAATTTGTATATATTTTTTGTCAGTCCCGTTTAGAAGATGTTGTGAGTCTTTTAGATCTAGTTGCTCTACTAATTTGTTCTATACTGCATTTTTCCTGTTGTTTACCTTGCTACCACATTTGCCCAAAATCAAGAAAGGGAAATAAAAGTCCTTGCTTTTATTGTATTTGTATGCCTTCTTGTATTTCAGTTACTTTTTTCTTAATGAATCTAGCTGCTAAAGCATTTTGAGCATAAAAAGCTGATAATGAGAAAGATTTGATGTCTGTTGTTTTTTTCAGCATAGCTAATTTAGTTGTCTGCTTCAATGTTGTGAATTTTTTTTTGCCTTTGTCTAATAGCATTGCTGCAACTCCAATTTTTTCGATTACCTGATGCAGCGTAGTAAATTTTGTTCCATCCCCTCATTTTTATTCTGGGTATTTAATTGTTTTTAGGCATGTTTCTTAAAAGCAGCAGATTGTGGGGTTTTCTTATTTAATTTGTTAAATCCTTTATTTCATTGTTTAATCCATTCACATTTAAACTTGTGAGTTTGAGTTGTATTTTCCTCCATGTGTTTCTAATATTAGGATTTTTTTTCTCTAAAGAAACAAGATTTTGTTGTTCCTCTTTAAAGAAAGTGCTTAATCTATTTTAAGGCAATCCCATGACCATGGACTTTCTTCCTCTTGCCTTCATGCCTACCACCCTCCTTACCTGTAAAACTTCTCCCTAGTTTTAGAGTGGTACTTAACATTACTTTGTTTTCTTCTCCCTTTTATCAGTTATTGAACTCTTAAACAGTGCCTGGCACTTAAGTAAGTGCTTAATAAATGCTTATTTCCTTTCTTCTTTTCTCATTTTTTTTTCATCTTTTTGCATTTTTTCTAAAAAAGATTCTTTCCCTCATTCTCTTCAATATTTCTCCTCCTTCACTCTCCTAAATTTTTATTCTTGGTCCTTATACTTATTTTCTTCTTTATTATTTGCATTTTTCAAGGAATTAAAACTTTAAGGGATCTATTTGGAATGCCCTCCTCTAAGGTTCCCATGTTATTACAGTTAAAATCTTATACCTTCCTTCTTTTTCTGCTGTGTCTCACTCTTAGAAGCATCAATTGGGAGACAAAGAAATATTATTCCCTCATGGCAGAAATATTCCTGTATAGCTGAAAATACAGTTCACTACTACTCACTGCTTTCTTCACAGTAATTTTTCTCCATTTACCATGAAATCTCCTCTGTTGGTCTAGTCGTTCCCACTCTTCTACATATCAAGTGCTCCTGGAACTCCAATTCTTTTTCTTCTGAAGCATGATGCTATCTCATGAGTGCACAAGGTTTTTTTTCCCTCCAGAGTTGGAAGTACCAAATCCATACAGATTACAAACATTTCCTCATCTCTCATTAGAAAATGTCTCTCCTGAGCACCAATATGGAAATATTTTTTCAGTAGGACCTCTTCGTGCCACAGAATTAAGACTTTCACCTGTCTTTTCTCACTGTTTCAGTTCCTCCCTTTGACACTGTACCCCTCCTCTCCTATCCACTCTTCTGCCTGAAAGTCAATTGGAGCTCTTTTTCCATATATAATTTATAATTGATTTGATAAGGGGATATTATACATTCTCACCTCTCCTTTAAATATGTTCTCTCATTGTATAGTTTAATCCTATAAAATAAAAAAATCCAAAAATATTGTAGAAGCAGGGTTTTGTGAGTTTTAGTCCTTGATATATCAGTCTTGCTTCCTAATTATCACTTCTACTTTCTACTTACATCTTCGTTCTTATCTCTTTGTGTAATTTTAGAAAGAACTCTTTTAATGCCACTATTGTTACATTATTTTTGTTTTTTTGTTTGCTACTTTTTAATTGACATTTTTTTTCTGTCTTTCTAGCTTTCTGCCCTTTTTTTCTCAAGGAGTCTGTTTTATTATTTGTACCTTCCTTGGTTGCTGCATTTATTTATTTTTCTTGTATTTCTATTGATTGGGGGTACTGCAAATAATTTGTTGACTTTTTTTGGTAGAAACGCTTCAAATACCTTTATTTTGTTGAATTTCACTCCTTTTGATTGACAATTAGGCTCAGTTTTGCAGGCTACTACATCTAAGGTTGTATTTAAGTTCCTTTTCCCTTCTGCACTTACTGGTGGGTGCACCACTAAGTTAATTTCTTTTTTGAATTTCCTTTGCTTTACATTTGAAAGTCTTTCTTCAGTCACTTGCAAAATTTCATCCCTATAGTTATTAAATTTCAATAGTTGCTTTGGATTTTGCAGCATAGTTTTTAAAGAATATTTATGATTCTTTGAATTAGCACTTCGTGTTCAGAAGCTCTGAGAAGTTTTCTTGTATTATTTTTTGCATTGTGGCTTTCATATTTTTTGACCTGTCATGCTCTTCTGGTAGCTATGATTCTTAAATTGTTGCTACACATCCTGTCTTCAAGATCAATATGTTTTGCTTGTATAGTGATCAAATTTTCTTCTAATATTATAGCTTCTCTTTTTTTCAATTGGTCTTCTGTTTGTAGCCCCAATCTGTGGTTCTCTTTTGTTTCTAGGGAGAAACTATCCATTGTAGATTCAAGTTTTTCTTTTCTGACAATTATTTCTGCTGTGAAAGCCATAAATTCTACTTTCATAATTCTAATTTCTCTCTTGCACAATTTGGGAACAACCTGCTGTGATCTAATACTCTGTTGGGAATCCAAGAAGTCCTCTGCCTCATCAGGTGTTGCTTCACTTTCATTTGTCCTGCAATATTTATCCAGTGATGTTTGAACTAATTTAGAAGTCTTGGAGGCTATTTTCCCTTCTGCTATTAATATCTGATTTATTTGCTATCAGATTTACCTGATTATCAGATAAATATAAGATTTATTTGATTGTGTTCAAGGTTTTTAACTGGTTTTTCTACCTCATGAGATCTTTGGTAATTTTAGTCTTTCTTTCTTACGTTCCCTTATTGTTCATTTTTTCACTCTTTCTCCTTTGTAGAACTGAAGTTGGCATTTCAACAAAGAAGAGCTAATATGAAAGTAATGGCAATACCAATCACCACACACACTTCAGGGTCCTGACTAGGGAACTTTTTTTTTTAGAACCACATCACTTCCAAACCACAGAATTTGAGGATTCCTCCAAAAATTACCAGTTCATATATGTCCTCTTCTGGCTTTGGAACATAATACTGTAGCTTGTTGTCTATTAGGAACTTGAGACGAAGGTAATGGATTACATGATCTAGTTGATGTGCCTAAAACAAATACCAGAAAAAAAGTCCTTTAGTAGTGAATGAGAATGAATCGGTAGATCAATTGTCTATAGGATAAAAGGTAATAAAAAATCACAAGATGATGGCATTTGGAAGAAAAATGACTATTTCCATGAAAGAGTTTGAGAAAAGCTCTAACTTTCAAAACTAAAGTATGGTCATGAGTTCTTTCTGGAACAATGGATTGCTTCTTTATAATGTCTCCCTGCTGGGCTGTTGTGTGGGACCACTCTGCATTGCATGCACTGCTGAGAGAATGTGACACAGGATTATGGGTGTATTGATGTATTTTGATCATCCTGGCTTTTGTTTCTTATTAAGTAAATGTTATAAATACTCTTCACTTGCCTTTTTTTTTTTGCTTATCATTAAGTAAATTATTTATGTTTAAGAATTAATGTTGACAAAATGACTGCTTTTGTGTAAATGGGGAAAATGCCAATGCATGCTCTGGAATTACAGGGATATATTACAAAAGTATATACCCAACCCCTCCAAACCAGAGTCACCCCTAAAACTCTGAAAGAAAGAATTTGAATCATAACCATGTGACCATGTCTACAGCCAATCTCCCTATTTGGGGAAAACCTCCTAAAGAGAGCAAGTTAGTATGGTATGAGAGCAAGTTAGTTATGAAAGAGAGAAATAGGGTACTGGTGCCACATCAGATGCCACAGCATTGAGGGATACCCCCCCATACCTCAGGGCATGCCAAGGCTACAAGAATCATTCTAATAACACAAAATGTACATGAGATGAAGATCCTGAAAGATTTTCTAAACTAGTCTTAACTGGTTTTCCATGTCAAATGGATGTAGAATGATGTCAGAGTAAAAAAATGCATAAGACACAAAGGAAACTCATTATTAAATGTTACAGAAAAGAAATCCATTTAGAATATGAAATAAGAATTATAGTAAAAACAACACAACTGTTTTTATTTAAATTCTTCCTTTCAAAAGGAAAAATACAACATTAAATGCATTAATTATATAATCAGTCACTAATAATAAGCACACTGCATGATTTGGCATTATCACTTTGTCTCAAAATAAAATCAGCTCTCACAGATAAAATGATTTTATTTCTATTTTTTCTACCATTAGGAAAGGTGCTGAATATATAGGAGACATGGGTGTCAATTTCAGTTCCTGAGAAGAATTTAACACTAAAGTTGACATCTTAATACTTTTGCTCAATAATCAATGACTATTGGAAAAATCTTGGCTAAAGATAACAGTAAGTACTGTTAATATTCCAAGATTCATCTATATTTACAGAAGTTTCAGCCTAACCATTGAACTTCAATGAATACTAATTCCTTACAGTTAGTTAAGAGCTATAGTAGTAATATGCCCAGGTAAGGTAGGAGGTGCATGTTGAATATGTTTGTAAATGGAGATGAGAAAGCAATCTTCACAGGTGGGTAAAATACCTCAGAATATGTGTGTTTCTCTACAGAACCTCTAATATTTATCATGCTGCTTTATTAGGTAATGTTTACCAATCTGGTAAGGATAAAGTAAAAACTGAGAATTGTTTTAATTTGCATTTGTCTATTAATAATTTGGATAGATTTTTTAATTGGCTGTTGAATCCTTGGATTTCATCCTTTAAGAACTTTCTGTCACATCTTCTAACTGTATATCAATTGGGGAATAGCTCTTAATTTTATAAATGTGAACCAATTGTGTGTGTGTGTGTGTGTGTGTGTGTGTGTGTGTGTGTGTGTGTGTGTGTGTGTGTGTGTAAAATACTGGAATATATGGAAGCCATCTGTCAGACAAACTTGCTATAAAAATTCTTCCTACAATCAACTGAGCTGTTTCCTCCTTCTAACTATAGCTGCATTGGTTTTATTGGTACAAAAGCTTTTCAATTTTATGTAACCAAAATTACTCATTTTATCTTCCATTATGATCTTTTATCCCTCGTGTGGTCACAAACTCTTCCCCTATCCACAGATTCAAAAGGTAGTAAATCATATATTCCTTTGGAGTTAATCTTAGTATATGGTATGAGCTGCTGGTCTAAATCTAATTTCTGTCAGAATGCTTTCTAATTTTCCTAGAACTTTGTGTAGAATAATGTAGTAGTTGGGGTCTCTGAGTTTTTCAAACCTTAGGCTACTGGGTTCATTTACTTAGTATGCTATATATCTAATTTTGTTCCACTGACTGATCTCTCTTTTCTAACTAGTACCAAATCATTTTGTTGATTTCTGCTTTGCAGTATAGTTTGCATCCCTATCTTTTTTTTTTTCATGATTTCTGAAGAGATTCTTGATTGATTGTACCTCCAGATGAATTGTTTTCCTAGTCCAAGAAAGTGTTCTTTGGTTGTTTGATTGTTATGGAACTGAATGAGCAAATTAGTTTAGGGTGGGTTATCATTTTAAAAAAAAAATATAGGCCAATACCTAGCAATTATCCTTCAGTTATCTGTCTGTCTTTATTTCCATGCTGATAACATATCTAGATTTATTTTACCTCTTGCAATTTGTCTGAAATTATTGTTTCAACTTTTAGTTGACTCTAGGGTTCTCAATATAAACCATCATATCATCTGCAATAATCAATAACTTCATTTCTTTTTGTCTATGATTATTCCTTCAATTTCTTTTTCTTATCTTATTGCTAGAGCCAGTATTTTAGCACAATATCAAATAGCAGTGTTGATGATATGGACAATTTTTTCTTTATTCTTGATCTTTCTGCAAAGAACAATATTTTCCCCCAACCTACATAATATTGGCTCTTAGTTTAAGTAGATATTATTTACCATATTAAGGAAAGGTCCATTTATTTCCAGATTTTATTTAAAATAGAAGTGGGCTTTGTATTTTTTTCTGAATCTATTGATATAATTGTATGATTTTGGTTTTTCTTGCTATTATTTGGTCTATTTTTTTCTTAATATTAAATATATTTCTGGTATAAATCCAACCAAGTCATAGCATATAATTTACTTTTTGATATACTATATCCTGTATGCTATTTATTTAAAATTCTTACATTGTCTTCGACTTTGTTTGCAGTTGTTTCCCCCCTCTATTTTGACTCACTTTAATTTAATAATCCTAGTTGTATCATAAAAGGAATTGGTATATGCATTCTAGAAAGCAATTTTGAACTATGTCCAAAACTTATATACTGTACATAACCTTTGACTCAGTGATACCTCTGCTACTTCTAGAGCTGAAAGAGGCCAAAGAAAAGAATTCATGTACCAAAAATAACTATAATAGCTTTTCTCGTAGTGCCAGAGAACTGGAAACTAAGGGGTCGTCTAACAATTGGAGAATGACTGAAAAAATTATGGAATGTAAATGGGATGGACTGCTATTGTACATTAAGAAAGGACAGCTTTGGGGAAACATTTAGAAGACTTGTATGAGCTGATACAGAATGAAGTGAGAAGAATCAGATTTATACAATTAATTTATACAATAATAATAACATTATAAAGGCTCTCATTAATGCAATAAATACTCATGATTCCCAAGGACTGACAATGAAGTCTGTTATCTAACTCCTTCCAGAAAGGTGATGGATACCTTATGCAGAATGAAACAAACAATTTTGGACATGGACAATGGGGAAATTTGTTTTGCTTGACGATGTATGTTTGTTAAAAGACTTTTCTTTTTCTTGTCTACTATTTCAAATGGAGGGAAGGAGGAGGAAAAAAAAGATGTTTGCCTATTGAAAAGTTAATTTTTTAAAAAGTCATTGTGATCTATAAAGAAACACAGAAATCCTTCATAGACTTGTTGTGGTTAAATAATTAAGTAAACAAATATGAACAGAAATTTTTCTTGAAACAGAACTCATGAAAGTGAAGGACCTTAATTTTTTTTAGAAAGCAATGATATAAACTTAGTATCTAATGGAGAGAGAAAGGTATAAGAATTTCTTCTTTAATTCTTGAGTATTTTCTTATCATGGATCACTTGAGTGATTTACCTGGATTTTTTCTAATTCCCTGCCCTACTCATTTAAATACCCCTCAGCCTTTCCTTTCAAGATCAGCCCTTGTAACACACCTGCAAGAGCAAAATATAATTTGAAAATATACCAGAAATTCCTGACTGTGTAGTTATAGAAACTGGAAGGAAACATGCTAAAATGAGAACAATATATTTTGGTATTCATAGCATGACAGTGATAAGACAACTTTAAAATACCATCTCATCTATGCCATTGTTTCTAGAAAACAAAACATTGAAACCATGCTGGGAAAATGGCTGCTCTTATTTTAAGATTCTCTAGAAAAACCAATCTTGTGTCTTTCTCATAGGCAGAAAGTTCTCTGTTCCAAACCAAATTTCTCTTGCCAGTGTGTGCATAAACAAAGGATAAAGAAGCTGAGAGTATCCCAGAGTAGAAAGATATTATTACAGATAATCTGGCCCAAAACTAAATTAAGTTTTCCTGCTTAGCAATGAAGTTATATGCTTCAGACTTTAAAAAAACTACAGTAGGGCTTAAAAAATTATGTACTACATCACAGGAAAATGTCATCTTTTAAATTCTCCCACCCCCATTGGAAAAAAACCCCCATATTATCTAATAAAATAATACGTATACTTTTGTACTGAAGAGATCCTCCAGAGTGCATGATGAAAAGAATTAAAGTCCATTCTAAAATAAGAGACTAGATATGCTAATCTTCTAAAGGCCCCATAGAAATCGGAGATCTCATGTTTTAATATGTCTATTACAGAAAGTATCTGGATCTTATTCTATCCTACTCAAGAAAATAACCATATTATCACTTCATACCTTGCAGATTAGCTCCAGTATGTCTCTGGCTGTATCCCCTGGATGGACAACTATCAAAGCAGGCTGATCGTTTGGCAGGCAGAACCACGAGGGTGTGAAATACTCATGGACCCAAATGTCACAGTCAGGATTGTGCTGGTGCACACTAGATAACACAACTTCTTTTTCCCTCTGAATAAAGAGAATTATATTACATAAGCATCATATAAATAATGTAATATAAATATATGTTTTTATCTAATAAATTAAATATATAATATATAAATTCAATATAATTAAATTCAATATTTAATATTAATATAAAATTTATAAGTATATAAATTTATATTAAAATTATACAAAATTATGAAAAGAATAATATTATCAGAATAGCAATAGCTGATCACTTAGCTTCCCAACTCAGGTATCATGCTCCCCTTAGTGAAATCAATCTTTCTCTCATTGGTTAAGTTGAAGTAGTTTATTTTGCTTCCAGTCATAGAATTTATTTACCATCATATTATTTGGCCTTTGTGCATCAAATTCATTTTCATTTTTTTATTTTAAAAAATTCATTTTCAGTTTGAGGTACTAATATCCCATGAATAGGAAAACAGTGATAAGACTTCCCTATTTCAAGGGAAGAGAAAAATTAGGTACAAACTAATTGTGCCACTAAGAGAGAAACTGGAGTTACAAAGGCATCATCCCCCGGACACCTAGGATTGATACATAAGGGCTCCTGCCTTAAATCAGTTTTCTCATTTAAATTCAATTTTACTTTGTCAAAGTCACTATATAACATGAGTATAGCAACTAAACTTAACTAAAATGTTAAGATAAAATGGTAAGAAAAAAGTCAATAAGAAGGAAAATAATATTTTGGCTATCATTTTTTTTTTTTTAAAAAAAGGCCAACTCAGAAGCTCTTAAGTTCACATTAAAAACTACTTTGCCACACCACTTGGCTTACGTGAGTTATGTTTATTTTATTTCTTCTTTTTATTCAAAGTCTCTAGCATAAACCATTTGCTTGTCTGGTTCCCCAAAGTCATTTCTACATATTACGTGGGTTCAGAGGGTCTGTCCCTGTGCTTCACCAATGCTTGTTATAAAAGCTACATCAGACTAAGTAAAGGACTTAGAATTTTTCTTCTACTGAATAAAATCGTACCACTAACAGGAACAATCAATTTTTGGTTTCCAACATCCACATGAGTTTATTAGTGTCACAAGAAAACAGTTCATTTTGTGTAGGTTGGTGTACTTATGGTACTTCTTTTACAAAAACAAAACATGTTTATTTTTACCTTGCCATCTGGAACAGTGTCATCATATATTCCTTCTAAAGATTTCTTTATGGTGTCATCTCCCTCTCCAAACACCTGCATATATAAAACCACCATTTAAACAATCTGAACAAAATTACAGCACAAATGGTTTTGGGAAAATGGTCAAGTGTAGTAGAACACATTATATAAGATTATGACATTTTCTCATGTGCAAAAAAACCCATCCACATTACTTCCTTACATTTGCTATTCCCTAAAATGGGAAAATTAATTACTTTGTAGAACATAATCTAGAAACATGATTATTTGTATCTCTTCCCTCCATCTCATCTTGATGGATGAGCTACTTGTTTTAAATCTGGCCAGTTTATTTGAGCTTAATATGAAATGAATGTCGTCTCCCACCTAACCATGGTGGGCGGTTTTTCCCGAGGGATTGCCCCGTGCTATGTACTGCAAATATGAACAAAAATATGACTTTTGATTTTCTGAGAGAGAGAACAATGAATGTAATGCTGTTTACCTTCATAACGTGAATTGTTGAGAAGACACTTGAGGGGAAAGACTTTAAGAAATATGTTCATGAAAAGCCAGCACAAACTTCTGAATGGCTACTGGGACTCCTGGAGGCATGTGGGGGAAATTAGCTCTTCATCAAATCCCCTGAAAATGTTTGCAACTTTGGAGAATGCTGAGAGTATCCTTCCCCTTGGTGAGATCAATTCTTCTCTCACTGGTTAAGTTGAAATGATTTATTTTACTTCCAATCCAGATTTCAATCTACATAACTTTCCTGACTTCTGTTCACTATTTTCCTTGGCTAAATAGGTTAATTCATTGTTTATGATTCAAAATGGTCTTCTATATCAACAATTTAATGAGAAGTGAATCTGGCTACATAAAACTATTATACTCCTCTCAAGATGAACAGGAAAATCTATATGCATCCTGAGCCTGTCAAAACATTGTGCCCCTAACACTTACAGAGGGCTGAGTTTGAATCTGGCCTCAGAGACTTCCTTGCTGTATAACCCTGGACAAGTCACTTAACCTCTTCTTTCATCAGTTTCCTCATCAGAAAAATGGGGACAGTAAAAGCACTACTTCCTGGGGTTGTTACAAAGAGCAAATGAAATAGTAATTGAGAACTTAGCACGGTACCCAGTACACAGTAGGTGCTACATAAATGTTAGCTGCTATCATTATCTTTATTATGTGTCCTGGAGACAGGACAGTGAAGGATTAGCTGCTGCCTTGGTACTCCTCTTGCTCATCTCAAGCGGAAACTGAAGCCTCTCTTAGAGAGAAGTGGGTCAGGTCCCAGATCAGAGAGTTATCCATACTGTGTGCAAGTGAAACATCTCTTTATATGTGGACCATAAGCAAACATTTGTCTCACAAAAGAATAAATCATTTGGACAGCTCTGCTTCCTGAATTTGCTTCTACATCCTTATAACTGATTCCTTTAAATGTGAATTTTTTCTTTTTTTTCATTTTATGTAAATTTTTATAATTTGCCTTTCCTGGACTCTTCAAAATGGTGTGCTTCTGTCTGTACATCTGTGTGTGTGAATGTGCTGTGATTTATTATTGGTTTTATATATTTTATTTTAGTGGAAAATCCCTAAACTAGGGGGTCATTCAGAATGAATAAATTAACTTCTTATTTGCACTTTAACCATCTGGGATTTTCTTTGTGTTTTCCTTAGCTATTTATTGGTACAATTCCATAATGGTAGTAGATGCCTTAATTTTTTTTTTTTAAACAGCTTTACAGCCATGCTGCTTCCTAAATTTTATGTAAAAGTATGTGGGAGGAGAAAAGCTAACACTGAAATGGTGCTTCAGCCAAAATCTAGATATTTTGCCATCTTGGGGATGTTAACTAAAATATTTCCAGATGGAGCATCATTTTGATAGTAGATTCCATTCCCCACCTTCCCTCTCCCCCACTGAAATTCCCTGCCAATGGCTCCCTCTCATTTTCCCCTCCTGGCTAAGTGCTGATCTGCCCTTTCCCCGTCTCACTCCATACCCTTCCATGAGGAAACCCAAAGCCTCATCTCCACTCTGACCCTTGCGTCCATTTCTCCCTTTCCAATGACCGCAGGTTGGCCCCTTCAAATTCTTATCGCCCACTGCTGTTCCATCCAGAAATGTCAATTTATACCATGTGGTATAGCATAGCTATACCGTATACCTAAACCTAACTCTAAATGAGCAGGATACCAACTATAATCCTTGGAGTAAAATGGAGGACCATCATGCCTTCCCTGCCTCACTCTTCTACAACACCCTTTTGACTAGATATTCTCACCTTACTTGCTAATCCTAAAGACCCACAAGGACTTCACATATTCGCAATAGCCAAACACATCCATGGTTGCTATAGCGTGAGCTCCTCAAGAGCACAACTGTCTCACCTTTTCTTTTTAACCAAGTGCTTGGTAAATAATAATCGCTTAATAAATACTTTTTCATTTAGTCATTCAAAGCTTTTTTTCTGTTCTGTTTTATAGTTACTAAGTAATTGCAAGAATCCTTGGTTTCTGAATTGCTCTTAAGTTCTGTCTCCAAAGTGTACTTGCTAGTTTTTACTATATATATTTGGTGGTTAATAGCTCTTTGAATGATCACCTCTTAATTTGATGAGGTTTTGTTTCATTTTCGATTTTTGCCCAGTAGATATAGGGATACAGCAGACTAAGCAGCTGGAGAATACCCCAATCTCCAGGAACCTCATCCTCACTGGAGCATTTAAAAACCTACGTAGCCCAGCTAAAGTCTATTCTTCCACACAGATTAGATATTATTCCCTACTTGCCCCTCCCCCAACTCACTACAATTCAGGTGAAGTGTCCAACTTGCTGTGCCTGTTAAAAAAAAAACATTCCAGCTCCCATCTGTGCTTCTGTGCAGCCTTCTGATCCCATGTTGGCCACACTGGCATTCTGAGAACTTTTCGATCCTCTCCCAGTCTTAGCTCAGGTACCAAATTCTGCAAGCGGACATTCCTGACTGTCTTGGATGGTCGTCTCGTACCTGCCCCCTTCCCAAATTGCTCGGTATCTGTTCAGTATATATCTTTTATTCAATTATTTGCAAACATGCTTTAATACCAATAGAATTTAAGCTCTTTAAAGACAGTAACTGCTATATTTTTATTTAGGTCCCTAGCAGCTAGTCTCGTTGTAGGTACTTAAAAAATGTTTGTTGACTGACATAAATATGTACACATACATACAGTCTGTGTGTTTGTATGTATAAATGTGTACATACATACACACACAAACATATATACACATGCACACATATACACACATACGCGTGTTACCAGCTAAATTTGGTTCAGAAAGACCCTTTTTATAAAGTATTTTCTATAACTTAGAACTTCTAGTAATTCTAAGTTATAAAACTTCTAGAAGAAAGGAAAAACAAAACCCACTGCTCGACACACACAAAAAAAGAAATTGGCAAAAGCAATGAATTTTCAACTTCTTAGAACACAGATTTTTTTGCTTCAGCTACTTCTCAGCCAATCTGGAATAATTATTATGCTTTGTTCAAATGTGTCTAAATACTTCAAAAGGTATAAATGGTTTACACATAATTGTTTACAACCAGGCCTTCTTATTTTGGCTTTTAAATTGGTGACTATTATTTTCTCTTGAGTTCTCATGAATTATACTAAAGATTTACCTGCATATGGGGAGAGATACCATTACAGAAGCCATATTCAAAACCAAAAGTTTTTAAACACGTTGAAACCATGTGCATTGGCACTAAAGGAATATGTACTTTGCCCAGAAAAATGCATATAATTAGTAAATGAAGAAGAATTTTTCTCTAGTGCAGAGAAGAAAGGCATTTCATAATACTGAAATAACTGTTCAATGACCCTCCAGAGTTTATCAGATTAGATTAGCAAGAATCTACTGAAAATAAATGAAATGATTAAAATTAATACTTACAATACTACTCTGCCTTTTATTGCATTTTCTTTTTTAATTAATATTTTATTTTTCCTCAATTATATGTAAAAAACATTTTTAACATTCATTTTTTAAAATTCAGTTCCAAATTCTCTCCCTCATCGAGAAGTCAAGCAATCTGATATAGGTTATAAACATGTAGCCACTTTGCTCTGTATTCTAACATATGCTAAAATAAAATGAACAAAGAACAAAATCATATGCGATGACTTAAAGGAGAAAAAAGCTGCTTATCAAAACTGCATATTTACTTGCAAATTTAAAAAACGTGATATTATTTTTTATCTATGTCAGGAGTACCAGTATCCACTAAACAGGTTTTATGTTCAGAAACAAAAGTCAGTGCAAGAAAACCAAACCACTTTCTAACTCTTCTTAAAATAAACTCTCCTTAAATAACACAATTCATCAAACTAATTTTTATTAATTACCCTTATTAATTTTATTAATTATCCCTATCTTTCTCCTCTTGGCTCGTAGTCTTTTCTATGAGTATGCAAGGGCATCATCTTACCACATCATACGTATTCATAACTTCAAAGTAATTCTCAGTTCCTCATTTTGCCTCACTCCACACAGCCAATCAGTGGAGGAGGTTGTTAATTCTACCTCCACAACAATTCTCACCCTTCAAGACCTTTTCACCACCCACAAGGCAATCTGCTCTAGTCTAGGTCATCATCTAACCTGGATTACTGCAAAAGCCTCCTTAGTATTATTGCCTCAATTGACCCTTTTCAATCTGTCCTCTACGCAGCTACCAAAGTCACAGTCCTAACGTACACATCTGATCATGTCATTCTCTTACTAAATATTCTCTAATGGATTCCTATTACCTTTAGAATCAAATACTTTCTTTTCTAGTATTTGAAGTCCTTTTCAAATTGGTTCCAAACTAGCTTTCAGGCTTTTTACATATCATTCCTCTTCATATATTCTATGGTCCAGCCAAATTGGATTTCTTGCTGTTCAATCCATGACATCCCAACACTCATATCTGGAACTGACTCTCCCTCACATCCTCTGCTCTTCGAACTCTAGCTTCGTTCAAGGCTTAACTCAGTGGTTACCTCCTACTACTCAATGCCCTTTTCATCTTCCTATCTTCCAGTGCCTTCTCAAAAAAGTCTGCCTTGTATTTATTTATTCTGTATATACTATATGCGTGTGCTCCTTCCTCCTAAAGAATGTAAGCTTCTTGAGAACAAGAACTGTTTCACTTTTGCTTTTGCTTCTGCAGTACCCAGCACAGTGCATGGCACATTGTAGATGCTTAATACATCTTTACTCTCAGGAATGACTATTATATATTCACTGTTTAGGTATCTTGGATAACAAACCGCTATCAGAGATATTACATGTATCTCTGTATACAAACACACCCACACAAATACTTGCATGAGACAAATACTCGTTCCCTAAAGAGAAATGGTCAAAGAATATGAACAATTCTCAAAAGAGGAATCTCAAAGTATTCACAACCACATGCAAGAATTTTCCAAATCACTAATAATAAGTACAAATTAAAGCAACCCTGAGATTTTTATCTCATATAGTACAAATTGCCAAAAATATCCAAAAAATGGAAATAACTCAAAGACGTAGGCTTATGGAAGGATTTGTTGTGGTTTAGTTATTTCAATGGTGTAACTTTTCAGGACCCTACCTGAGGTTTTGGCAAAAATACAAGCATGCTCTGTCATTTCCTTTTCTATCTCATTTTAAAGGTAAGGAATTGAGACAAACAGGGTTAAATGATTTGCCCAGGGTCACACAGTTAGTAAATGTCTGAGGCCAGATTTGAACTCAGGAAGATGAGTCTTCCTGACTCTAGGTCCAGAAGTCTATCCATTTAGCTACCTAGCTACTGTTGTGGAAGGATAGGTACACTAATACATTGTTTGCGGAGCTGCAAAAAGGTTAAATCATTTTGGAAAACAATTTGGAATTGTGCAAATCAAGCGACTAAAATGTCCATGCCCTTTGAATCAGAAGCTCCATTATGGGGCTTTTACTCCAAGGACATCATCGATAAGAAGAAAGTCCCCTATACACCAAAATATTTATAGCACTCCTCTTTGTGATAGGAAAGGATTGGAAATAAGAAAGATACTCATCAACTGGGGAATGGCTAAACACACTACGACTCATGAATATAACAGACTATTGTAAGAAATCGTGTGTGTGATGAACGGAGAATAATGGACAGATTTAAGTGAACTGATGTAAGTGGAGCCAAGAAAACACTATGTACAGCAACGACAACACCAGTGGAAAGAAGAAAACACCAAAAAATCAAAAGTGAACACAACAAAACTATAAAGATCCAATAAGACTTGAGAAAGGAGACATGAGAAAAAAAGCCTGGCTTTCCTCCCACTTTTGTGGAGGTGGGAGGTTTACAGGTGTTATACATTGCACATGTTTTCAGATTTTTTTTTTCAATGTACTGATCTCTTTTTCCTTTCTAAAAAAGAATCCAACTATTTGTTATATAGGATGACTCTCTGGGGGGAGAAGAGGGTAACTATAATGACGTAAGAAAATGAAGGACATCATAAAAACTTATTAAAGAAACATCTTTGATATCCAAGCACCAGGTTGCATGTTGGATTGCTGATAGGTTGTCATTTAATTCTTGCTGGACAGTATAGTGTTAGGGAACTCAGTTTTGAGGCTGTTCTAATTTTGAACATCTACCTACTTGCAAATTCAATTTACTTATAAATTTGCTATTTACTAGATATTATAATCATAAAGTTTACCCATCCCTTTCTCCATGTTGTAGGCAAGAACAACCACATTCTTCTCCCACATAAATATTTTCAAATAGCAATTATATTGTCTATAAATTTTAATTTCTCCAAACTAAATATCTTCAGATTTTTCGCCTGCTATTTCCCAGCATCCTCTGGACATGCTCCAGTTTTTAAATATAATATATTATATTAATATGATATTAATATAATATATTTGAGATATAATAAAGTTGAGGTATGGTCTGACCACACCTGTAGTGTACAAGGGAGCTACCACCTCCCTTACTCTGGACAATCTACTTCTGTTAATGCAGCTCTACCCATTTTATTAAATATATGATAACATCAATAGCATTTCTGATCACCTACCTGATTGATGCTTGGCCTTCCCTGTTTCTTCTTTGAGGTAGTGTCCAGACCCCAAAGAGAAGAAAATCTGCTTCTTCTCTTACTTGCAGTTCTAGACATGGCCTGAGTTCTTCGTCTTACACCAGTCTCACCGGTGCGTGCTGCCACCTGAAAACAGCAAAAGAGTTTCTGAATCAAAGATAAAGAAGATAACAATAATAACACTGCCACCATATTTACAATATTAATATTTATATAGTGCTTACTATATGCTAAACACTGACCTAAGCATTTTACAATTATATTCTCATTTGATCCTTAAAACAATCCTGGGAGGTAGGTGCTATTATCCCCATCTTGCAGATGCCGAAACAGAGGTGAAAGAACTTGCTCAAGGTCACACAGCTAGGAAGCGTCTGAGGCTGAATCCGAACTCAGGCCTTCCTGACTCCATGTTCTACCCTCTGTGCCACTCTGTGGCCCGTATACTCTAAAAGTTTCAAAGAACCAATGAGAAATAGGACTTCCTGAGGAACTCCAGATTTGAGCTAGTTGTTCCTTGGTTGAGATACTTCCAAATAAACCACTCATTCCCAACATGCCTATCTGAGGAATCCAATGCATTATTAAGGACATTAACAAATGCTAGGTGAAGGGTTTTGAAATTCAGTCTAAAACTGTCAAATATGAATCTGAAGAGGCAAAATAAAGGTATAAAAGTTTCTTCCTCATTGTGGAAGAATTACTATTTCCTCAAAATGTAAGCTGAAAAGCTAATTGACTTATATGCAGGACATTAAGATTCTGACCAAATATTTAAGAACACTAAATATGTTTTCATCAAAAAGGGGAGTGGGTGAGAGCTCGGAAGGAGATCATCAGAGCGACAGTTCAGACTTGAACTTTATCCTAATTGTAATCAAGTCCCAAGGGTTTCAGGTGAAGCATGACAAGCCTGAATTGGCCCACCCCTGGCTTTCTTTTGTAAAAAAAAAAAAAAAAAATGGGGAGCAGCAGGAGGAACAAGTTTGACTTGAAATAAAAGACCAGAGCCTACTTTTAAATAGTTGCTCATGTAGGTAACTCCCCAAACACAGTTGCTACAGAGTTCGGGGATAATGTATTGCTGGGTAACAGAAAAAAGCCTACATGACTAATCTACATTTTGGTGAGAAACTCCACTTTACTTTCAGTGTTGATAGCATAAACATGATGAAAGAACCAGCAAGAGAAAAGAGAACTGGTGTTACAAAGCTTCTACTCGCATTAAGACCTGAGCAGGATTCCTTGTTCCAAAGGGAACAAAGCTTGTATTGCTTGAAAAAAAGTCATTTTGAGGGGGTTTGGGGAGGTAGTTAGCGCATACAGGAAGGCTCAGCTCAGCGCATGTAAAAAATGTGGTTGCCAACACTTCTGCAATCAGCCATATAATGCAATGATAATTAATTACTGTGCTATAAATTAAACCTTGTTGTTAAATAAAGATGAAATTAGGGATCAATAGACCTCAGACCGACTGGCTACCAATGGTGCATCTACCTCTCCAATTCTGTACCACCTTCTCAATTGTAATTTGTCCATATTATTTGAATAGTGATGTCAATCTCTAGAGAGCCTTAAAAAATCTGTTTTAGTCCTGCATATATAAAGGTCCTCTGGTTTGAAATAGGAAGTACACTGAACATCATTATCCACATCAACATAGAGCCAGTCTGAGATTACTGGAGATTCTACATAACAAATGACCCATAAAAGGAAGAATGTAGAAGGAAAAAGTGGAGGGGAAAGATCAGGCGCAGCATGTATCATATATTATAGTTGCCAAATAGTAAATATTTATAGCACTGTAGACCTTAATGATTACTTTTTCCTAAAACATCTCTGAAGTTAGATGCAGAAAGTTGTTGCAGTTGTGGATGAGAAGGAGGAGGAGCAAACATACACCCCATGACTGCATGACAGATGGGAGGGGACTCTGCTGGGTGTGGGCACATACAGAGGAGCTGAGTCCCTGGTTTACTCTCCAGGCTAGAGGGAAGGGCTGAAGTTTGCTGCCTCTGGAGGGACTGTAGGGAGCAAGAGCATTTGTGGAAGAGCTGGCTTGAGGTGCAGAAAAGCGTCCAAGCTTGGGCTCCAGGACGGAGCTCAGAAAATAGCAGTGAGAAGGACTGGGCCTGAGGCACCATTCCCCACACCTTGGGAATAGAACCTAATTACAATAAAACTGCTAAAAGTAAAATAAAAATAAAAATGAGAAAATAAAGGAGAAAGAACCTGACCATTGATAACTACTAAGGATTCACGTTCAGAGGAAGATAGTGGAGCTAAAAAGGCCACTTCTACTTCAAAGAGAAATGTTTAATGGTCACAAGCCCTAAAAGAGTTCTTGGAAGAACTGAAAAAGGACTTAAAAAATCCAATAAAACTGAGGAGAAATTGGAGGAAAAAATAAGAGCAATGCAAGAAAACTATGAAAAGAAAGTTAATTAACTGAAAAACAAGATTCAAAAACTTAAGGAAAGGGAGCAAGAAGGATAAATAGTGAGGAAAAACAGGACGGAAGGAAATAAGTGACTAATAATTTTAACTTTGAATGTGAATGGAATGAATTTACCCATGAAACAGAAAAGGAAAGAATGGATTAAAAAATTAGAATTCCACAATATGTTGTTTACAAGAAACAAAACTAAAAATGAAAGATACAGAGTTAAAATAAAGGGCTGGAGTAGAATTTATTATGCTTCAGCTGATGTAAAAATAGCAGTGGTAGCAATCATGGTCTCAGAAAAGGTTAAAGCTATAATAGATTTAATTTTAAAAGAGATAAACAGGGAAACTATACTATGTGTCACCAATATTATTCAATATTGTTTTAGAAATGCTAGACATAGCAATAAAAGAAAAAGAAACTGAAGGAATCAGAATGGGAAAAGAGGCAATAAACTATCTCTTTTATGCAGACAATATGATGACATATATATAAAAATCCTAAAGATTCAACTAAATAGTTGAAACAATTTTTTAGCAAAGTAGTAGGATGTAAAATAAATGCACATAAATCAACAATATTTTCATATATTACCAATAAAACCCTACAAGAAGAGATAGTAAGAGATACTCCATTTAAAATAACAGCAGACAGTACAAAATACCTGAGAGCATGCTTGCCAAAACAGACCCACAAACTACATGAACATAATTATAAAACATTCTTTATGCAAATAAGGTCAGATTTTAAAAATTGGAGAAATATTCATTGTTCATGGGTATGCAAAGTCAATAAAAAGAATGACAATTTAACTTAATTAACCTGTTTATTCAATGTCATCCCAATTAAATTACTAAAAAAACCTATTTTATTGAGTTAGAAAAAGACATAACAAAATTCATTTAGAAGAACAAAAAGTCAAGAATTTCAAAGAAACTAATGAAAAAGTGTAAAGGAAGAAGGTTCAGCAGTACCAGATTTTAAAGTATATTATAAAGCAGCAAATATCAAAACTATGTGGTAGTGACTAAGAAACAGACATCTAGATGAGTGGAACAGAGTAGATATATAATACATGGTAGTTAAGGATTATAGCAACCTTCTGTTTGACAAATGTAAAGATTCAGGTTTGAGGGATAGAAGAATTCATTAATAGGTAAAAAGAAATTTACTAGAAAAGCTGAAAAGCAATCTGGCAGGAACTGGGCAAAGAACAATATCTTAAACCATTTAACAAGATAAGGTCAAATACCTGCTAGACTTAGGAACAGGAAAACAATTCATGAATACATAAGAGATAGAGAGCATTCTGAGATACAAAATGGATGATTTTGATTACATTAAATTAAAAAGGTTTTATACAAATAAAACCAATGTAGCTAAGATTAGAAGGAAAGCAGAAAACTGGGGGGAAAACTCTATAGACAGTACCTTAGCAAAAGGTCTAATTACTCAAATATATAAAGAACTATGTCAAATTTATAAGAATATGAGTCATTCTCCAAATGATGAATGGTCAAGAGGTATGAACAGGCACTTTTTTGAAGAAGAAACAAAAAATATATATAGACATATGAAAAAATGCTCCAAATATTATAGATTAGAGAAATGCAAATTAAAACAAATTTGAGATATCATCTTACACCTATAAGATTGGCCAAAATGATAGACCTCCTTCAACTGGGGAATAGCTAAGTAAATTGTGTTATGGTTGTGACAGAATACTACTGTGCTGTGAGAAACAATGAGTTAGTTGATTTTAGAAAAACATAGAAAGATGCATAAAATAATGAAAAGTGAAATAACAGCAGCAAGAGAACATTGTGCACAGTAACAGAAATATTGTCCTAAGAACTGAATGACTAATTCATCTTGAGTATCATAAATACTCAAACCAACTATGAAGGACTTATAAAGGAAGATGCTGTCCACCTCTGAGAAAGAACTGATAAATAGAAGTATGTATCATGTGGTTTTATAAGTATGTGTGCATAGGTGTACATATATGTGTGTGTGTGTATGTGTGTGTGTGTGTATTGGTGTTTAATTGTAGTTTTCGTTAGTGTGGGGAAGGGAGGGAGGGAGGAAAAATGGTGCACAGAAGGGAATGAAAGAAAACCTGGAAGCACAGAAAAGCAGGTTAGCTTTGAAAACAATGCATAGTATTACATGTTTTTTTTTTAAACAGTCTAAAATGGAAGTTTATGGTTTTACATAGAATCCTCTCCTCATGTTGTGCTATGTACATGGAAATGCTCTCTTTTCTCCTCTTTTTTTAATTTAAGCTCAAAATGAATTAAAAAAATAAGTTCATGATGCAAATAATCATATTAGTATTAGTACTCTACATTACAGAAAGAAAGGAAGGAAGGAAGGAGGGAAGGGGGGAAGGAAGGAAGGAAGGAAGGAAGGAAGGAAGGAAGGAAGGAAGGAAGGAAGGAAGGAAGGAAGGAAGGAAGGAAGGAAGGAAGGAAGGAAGGAAGGAAGGAAGGAAGGAAGGAAGGAAGGAAGGAAGGAAGGAAGGAAGGAAGGAAGGAAGGAAGGAAGGAAGGAAGGAAGGAAGGAAGGAAGGAAGGAAGGAAGGAAGGAAAGGTTTTGAGTAGCTAGCACAATGCTTTGTATGGAGTATTCCTTTGATGTTTATTCCAGCAAGTCACTGAATTGAATGGAAAGACAAGCACAAAGAGAGCCTTCAAATCTTTTAAACCATTCATGGAAACAATCATAGAATTCCTCCAAGATACCAGTTTTAATAGTTCATGCGTCACATGAAATGCTTAAATGAGAAGAACTGGGCAATAATAGCTTTGTATTAAGAATGTTGCTAATTATGGAGAAAAACACGTCAGGAAGTACTTGACATCTACGAACTTTTCCCCAGGTGTAGAGGATGTATCTGATGCATTTTTTGACTGGTATAATATTATTCTCTTCTAAAATTACATATAAATCACACATAGGGTAAATATTTAGATGCCCCTCATTTAGGTGGTGCAGTCAATAGCTTTCCAGCCCTGGATTCAAGAGGATATGAGTTTAATTCCATCCTTACTTATGAGTTGTATGACCCTGGGCAAGTCATTTAACCCTATGTGCCTCAGTTTCTTATCTATATATGGAACTAGATAAGGAAATGGCAAACCACTCCAATATCTTTGCCAAGAAAATCCCAAATAGGGCCATGATGAGTCAGACACTGCTGAAACAATTCAATATTTAGTATTTTTTAAAATAAATTTTTATTGACTCATTATAATTAATATAAATTATGACAGTCCCTGGATGAAAACAATGCTTCAGGATTTACCCAAACATAAAGAACATTCTCATCCCTATTTAAGTATTTTGTACTTATCTAGGAAAAACTGAAGTAGAGAATCCATGTATGGATTTACTCCATACATAGCTTCTCTACTACTAAAAGTGATAGCACTTAAACATTGCAAAGGGAAGACAGAGCCAAGGAGACCAAGGGCCATATTATAATCAGTGTAGCAAAAACAAAAATTCGAAATGCCAGTTCTAATCACTTAGAAACTGATGCCAAGCATACAAAGGTGATTGCCCATTAGACCTCATCCTGGAGTACTGTATTCAGTTCTAAGTGACAGGGTTTAAGAAGGACATTAACACGTTGGAGGGTGTTTGGGGGAGGGCAGCTAGGATAGTAAAGGGCCCTAAATAACTCATCTGTGAGGGCTGACTGAAGGACACTGGGCATGTTAAGCTGGAATAAGAGAAGACTGAGAGATATAGTAACTGTCTTCCAGTACCTGAAAGTCTGCCATGAGGAGAAGGGATCAGATTTGCTCTCTGTTGTCCCAGAGGATAGAAATAGGAAAAATAAGAACAAATTCCAAAGAAGTAAATTTATGCTCTTGCTAATAATACTAAGTGTTTGGACACTTGCTAAGTGTCCACAATCAGAACAGGTGCCGAGTCCTCCCTCCTGGAGGTTTTTGTGCAGAAACTGAATGAACACTTGTGAGGTATGTTAAAGATCCTTTTTGGTAAGGCGGGATCAAATGGGTACAGAAGGCTCATCCACCTCTCAAATTCTGTAACATCTTTTCAGCTGTACTTTGTCCATATTATTTGAATAATGATGCTAATCTAAAGAGAACCTAAAAACACCTCTGACTGAATAACAACTCTGTATTCAATTGACGGGTACAGCTGCTTCCACAGTTTCTACCCAAGTAAGATAATAGACTAGAAAAAGCAACAGACTAATTTAGTCCAAAAAGCTCTATGGTTCAACATCCAAGTGTGGGAATGGTATCCATGGTGATTCTACATTGATGCAATTTCATAGGAAAAGGGTGTGCAAGCATCTATTTAGCCATAACAATTTCATATTGGCTTTGAAAAGTAATGAACCTCATCAAAACTGAGGCTTATATAATAAACCCCAGAATGTGACTGAGTAAAGAACTGCATTCAACACAAAGTATGAAAAGAACCAGAAATTTCTATGCAATCGTGACATATGAATGCTGGGAGACTCCTGTCAAGTCCTAGTAAGGATTAATGATTAAATTGAACATTTTAAACAACAACCACTGACCATTAAAATCAAACTCACCAGGGCATGAAAGGAGGATACAGAAAAAATTCCAAGGCGGCCCATGGCTACTTTGGTTGGTCGACTGGCAAAAGCAAGGAGCCTTTTAGGATTTGGCAGCTCCCCTCCTTGTAGGCTAGCTAAATAACAACGGTATCGAAATAGATCCATTTGGAATTGTTCAAGATTTTGCTCCCAAACAAATATCTACAACAGAAGGAAATGAAGGAGAGAACATAAATATGCAAGGTAACATGTTCCATTCACAAGAATATCAGTAACTTATCTATTCTTCAAAAATTGTCATAAACCTCGATGGGGGCAGGGGGGAGGAAAGAACCTCAAATTTTCAAATGTAAAGAAATCAGCTATTTTTATATTTAAAGGTGATATTTTTCTGAAAAGACTTGATTCAATATTAATGTGCAGAAACTTCAATATGACTGCTTAACTTTCTTTCCTTTCTCCAGTCTATATTTCTTACTGACTGGTATGAAAAAAAGGGTAGGACCTCTAGCCTTTAGACCAGAAGTAGAAAAAAGGAAAGCTGAAAAAAAGACCACTATATCCTTGTACCTTTAGCTCAGTATGAAATTGTACCCTTTCTATAGCAAATAAAATTATATGTGCAACTCTGGGGTTCTTTAGTGAAGAGATTTATTTGGGGCCAAAAATAGAGGTAACACAATATATGTGTGAAAGACAGAAAGTAAAGAACAGAAAAAGAGCCAGAAAAGTATACATAGAAAGTAACAGAAATTCGGAGAAGGGGAAGAGAGGCCAAAACAAGGGATACAAGGGAGCAGAAAACCAGCTGAATAAATACTCCTTAGCATTCTTCATAAATTATTTCTTTAAGAAGCCATAGCACCTATTGTGACGCTGAGGCTTGAAATGCAATACAATGTAATGGAGGGGCCTTAGGGTTATAAGCAGAAGGCAACATGTTGGTCCATGTGAGCACTGACATTTCCAAGCATTATTAAAGAAAAAAAAGCCATGTAGACTCTTTTTTTACAAATGGCAAATATTTAGGTTCTATTTTAATTTTGACTTCTTTTTAAAAAATTATGCATGTTTTAGATATTTTAGACATTTAGACCTAACAATGAAAAAGACAAGTTATTTTGACCTTCTGTAAAGAATCACTAAAGGAAGTAATTCTTAGAATTAATTCAACAACCTATGAACTCAGACTTCAGAGTTATTGTACGTCATGTAGCTGCCCAAATATAAGTCTAGATACAATATCTTTTGAAGGGTCACTATAGCATGGAGATGCATCTACTTACATCAGATATTGAGACACATTTATTATTTAAAATGCCTTCAACTTTTGGTTCAACAGAATTATCTACTCAAATTTATTAAAGGGTCAAAAATTTATGATGGCTTCTGAGCCAAAAAACCAATAAAGGGAATAAAATATCAGTCTTTACAATGAAGCAGACCTGTTTTCCTCAAATGCTGCATCACTTGGGAGAGGGGGGAGCTTTCTATTGGATTTTGCCTTAGGTAATTTCATTCCCATTTAACTCACAAATAAACAGCCAAAGATCAAAGGCTGAGGAAAATGGGAAGTTAACATAATAAACT
This sequence comes from Bettongia penicillata ogilbyi, assembly GCA_023548195.1. NCBI lineage: Eukaryota > Metazoa > Chordata > Mammalia > Diprotodontia > Potoroidae > Bettongia > Bettongia penicillata. The sequence continues at coordinate 1,517,179 of JAJHZJ010000377.1, read as the reverse complement.
TAGTATCTAGGCTAAAAGCTGATAACTACACAGCAACTGATCTTTCATCATTTCATAGCAGCAAAAACTTCAAAGATGGAAGGATTGCACCTTAAACATTTTCCGAAAAGTTACCTGATCGAGGATGGTTTTCTTTTTCTTGGAGTCAGTTACTGAAGACAGCTGCATGTCACCCATTTTCTTCATTTTCTCATCCATATCAATCTTTTGTTCTAGTTTTTTGATTTCTGATTTCAGGAGTCGGAGAGTGTCCTCTTTGTGGTGCTGTCTTGCCACAGCAGTTGCGCAAGCAGAGTGGATTGCAGTAATCCAGTTTTCTAACTCAGTCTGGCTGATGGTCTGGATAGAATGAAGAAGTAGCAGACAAAGCCATACTTTATGTAGCCATCAGATACAAACCTGGGCTCAGCAGGAGAAGTCACTCTCCTGACTCTCAAGATCATATCTTAGATAAAACAATGAAAAAGACAAGTTACAATGACCTTCTGGAAGAAGTAGTTAATTCTTAGAGCTGGTTCATTCAACAACCTATGAACTCAGGCTTTGGAGTTTAATGAATAAAGATCCTACATCATGGAGCTGCCCAGACTAATAACTACAGGTGTAAATACCCTTCGATGGCTCAGGGTAGCTTGGAAGGGTCCCTGAAGCCCTGAAGACTACAGGAATTTGAAAGGCAGTAGAGGTCAAGCCCTCGATAGGTTCTATCAATCTGGGAAGGCTTTAATATGAGCTGAGTGACTGACTGGATTGCTAGTAGATTGGAAGAATTCAGTGATGAACTCTTGGTTATGGTAACACATGGAATAAAGAACAATTTCAAATGAGCCCAAGTTCTACATAGCCCCCTTCTGCTTCTATGGAGAGGGTGATGAAGTAGCATAATAAAGGCAGAGACTAGTAAAGTTCTAAAACAGGCCATAAGTATTAACTTAATTGTTAGTACTCAAAATATGAAATTGTTATCCAATGAAAAATGAGCTTATATATTAGTAGAAAAAATTGAACCATAACAAAATTGACATTTTCTCAATAAATGAAATAGGAACATAAGGAAGTTGCATTTTAAGAAAAGCACAGGCTTTTTCTTTTTTTGGAGAGACAAACAGGAGAATTCACAGTTGGTTTATTTTTGTGTTTTCAAAGGTAATAAGAAATATTTTATGAAAAACTCGGTCATCTTATCTTGTGCTTCTCACGATAAGCACAAGCAAAAAGCCTACCACGAAGGTAATTGCAGCTTATGATTCAGTATCTGCTCCAAAAAGTAGAATAATAATTTGACAAGGTCCTTCAAACCAAGTGAACATATTCTCTGATATTTAGTAACTTCAAGGCAAAAGCAGACATGAGTAGGATGACATAAGCATGGTTCAGACTTAAGAAATTCAAGGTTTATTTGTAGACTACTCCGTAATCTCATGCCTTTAATTGATATGTTCTTTAAGAGAAATGGAAGGTTATAAATGTAAAGTATTGAATAGCAACAAAAATGAAATCAAACACATAGCCATAAAACTACTGAATGAGAATCATGTAAGAATTTATGTGGTGATGGTCAATAAACATTGATTAAGCACCTACTGTTACATGCCAAGTTCTGTGCTAAGAGCGGGGACTACAAAAAAAGAGAAACAGCTTACAAAGAGCTCCAGGTCCAATGGGGAAAAAAGCAGAAGGTGGGATTTTATCTAACACCAGGGAAGTCAGAAGGCAGAGATGTAGTGGGAGAGCATTCCATGAATGGGAGATAACCAGTGAAAATACCTGGAATTGGGAGATAGAACAGCTTGTTCAAAGAAGAGCCACAAGGCTAGCATCACTGGATTGAAGAGTATGTAGTGGCGTAAGGATGTGGAGCATAAGAAGAATGGGAAGGTAGAAAGGGGACCAGGCTATGAAGAATTTTGAATGCCAAACAGCAGATTTTATATTTGATCCTGGAAGTGATAGGGAGCCACTAGAGTTGAATGAATTTGGACAAGAGTAGAGCTGTAGTTACATGGTCAGACTTCTGTTTGAGGAAGATTACTTTGAGAGTGAGGAGAGACCTGTGGTAGAGGGACCTATTGTAATAGGCTATTACAATAGCCCAAGTACGTGGAGATGATGCCTGGATCAGGGTGGTAATGGTAACAGAGGAGACAAGGGGATGTGTGAAAGATATTATGAAGGTAAAATCAACAAGTCTTGGCATATACCTAGTACATGTCAAGTAACTGATGCTGGATTTGAACTCTGGTCTTCCTGACTCCAGGGCCAATGTTGTATCCACTGGGCCACCTACTTGCCCTTTTGTCATTAAAATTTTTAATACAACTGAGGGATCCTTAGCAGAGTTATGTATTATTCCATCATCTTTACCAAAAATCCAATTTAATTATTTTTTAAGAGCTCTTCATCCCTCCTCTCCAGAAAAAGAGCTAATGAAAATATGTTCATGTATCTTATCATTTTAAGTTCTTTAAATTTTAGCTTCTATATCTAGAATTACCTCAGCCCTCCATAACTATTTAAAACCTAGTTAAATATTACCTCGTCTTGTGGTTGTCGTCAAAGGCAGTTATATTAGAAAGAATTTTTGTTCTTGCTGGCCTATCTAAATAAAGCAGCAGTCAGTGCCAATCTCTATTTTTAGGCTAAATCAATTTCCAGAGATACACAATCCATTAAAATATCTTTCCAACAAAACTGGTCCTTTTTCAGGGAAATAAACTATGCTGACATGAATGCAAGCTGCCTTCTGGAGCTAGTTAAGCAATTAACAGTATTCTGGAATATTTTATTTAAGGTTTAGGAGTTAACAAATCACCAACATATATAGCAGAATTTCTCATTCGACAAAAATGCTTTACATCACATCTTCCAATCCATAAATTCCAACAGCCTGGAATCCACTTCAGGAAATTAGTAACCTTACAATATCATCTTTAGAGTAAGTTTAATTAGGGCCTTTATGCTTGTTAAAGGGAGTCTGAGCAATATAAATTCTCTTGCCTCACAGTGGGGCATGAATGAGCAAATATTTCTCAGTTATCCACTCTGGATTTCTGCACCACTCATCACTTTTCAGTGAGGAAATAAGAGATAGGCAGAAATGGGAAGTTTTATCATTTTCCTGCTCTTTTAATAACATCATAAATACTATGTAAAGATCAAAAAATAAAACTACTGACAGAGCCTGAGCATAATTATAAAAAATGGATTTGTACAATAAAATGTTTTTTGATATCTGAGGGTTAAGATGAAACTGATAGCTTTATTACTTAAATTCAGTTTCCCATTTCTCTCCACTAAAGTTCTGCTGTAAACCTTCATTATGGAGAAGAGGTGGACCAGGGCTCTTAAAATATATGACAAAAGATTAAAAGCTGATAGTTTCTACAATCCTGGAAAGACTTTGAGTACATTGTCAATATACACACTTCACTGCTAAGTTCAGGGAAGGTAATCACAAGGCTGGCTAAGGATAAAGAACTTTTTGGCCATAGGAACTCTGGAACACAAACCCTCTCCTTAACTCCCAAGACCTGTTTTCTTTGTCAATGAAGGGAAGAACCCCCACTGAAGAAAGCACAGGTTCTTGAAGCAAATACAGTCTGGATTTATCTATATTGATTTCATATAGTCAATAATTTGGGTAAGCAGGAAGGAATAAGAAATTTATTTTGTGTCAAAAACATGCTAGAAGATGTATAGTAGCAACAGAGTCATAAAATGTTGGTTCAACCCAGTTTCTAGAAATAGCACAATGTACTGAAATTGAATTTACACTGAAATTGAATGTACATTGAATTTGGTATCAGAAGACTATGGTTAAAGATTGGTCTCTTCCACATACTGGCCATGTAACCAACCAACCATTCACTTAAATCCACTGACCATATACACACACACATATATATATATATATATATATATATATATATATATATATATATATATATATATATATATTTATTATCTATAAAATAAAGATATCTAGAAGTGCTGTAGTAAAGAAAGAGCTTTCTGGAAGGTTAAAGTGCTATGTATTAATAATGCAAAAATAACCAAAATATATTACATTAAAAAAAAACCACCTAAGGAAGAAAATTATTCAAATTGTCTGAATTTGAAGGATGGCTTACTTGTATGGTTTGTTGAATCAGTTTCATTTTTTTTTTTTATCATTTTAAGTCTAATTTGTTTTATTTCTTCTGAATTGTTTTATTTTTTACATTCCTAATCTTTGAAGTTTTGCTAATTAAAGAGTTAATAGTCATTTCACAGTTTAAAAAACAAACTTGGACAATACATTTAAGTATTATCTGAAAAATACACAACCAAAAATTGCATGTATGATGATTAACTTTGATAGACTTGGCTCTTCTCAGTAATACAAGGTTCTAAAACAGCTCCAGAAGGCTCTTGATGGAAAATGCTATCCACATCCAGAGAAAGAATTATGGCGTCTGAATGCAGATTGCTCTTTCTCCTTTATATTTTGTTTTGGTTTGTTTTTTCTTTCTTGTAATTCATTACATTGGTTATAATTCTTCTTTATGATAAATGTGATAATATGTTTAATATGAATGTATATGTAGAACCTGTATCAGATTGCATACCACCGTGGGGAGGGAAGAGGGGACAGAAGGGGAAGAAAATTTAACCTCAAAAGCTTGTGGAACTAAATATTCTAAATTAAAAATAAGTAAATAAATTTTTAAAAATTGCATGTACTGCAGGGTTGTAGTATATAGTTATTAATGATAACCATATGTTTTCACAGAAATAGAACAAAGATGCAAACATATCACATTAAGGTAATTTATTCCATGTATATTCCTTGTCAATATCAACCACATAAACTTGCAAGGTGGTCGACTAGATTTAATGATAAAGAATTTTTAAAGCCATAAGGGCTCTATCCTCAGTCCCATACAATTCAATATTCTTATCAGTGATTTGTACAATGACATAGAGGCATTATCAAATAAAGAAATAATGAAAAGTTGGTAAAGTTACATAAGTAATATACTGAATATCAGACTGGAGGAAAAAATGGTTTGCTATCAGTAAAATTAGTATTTGGTAAATACTAATGCAAAGCCCTCTCTGTAAGCTTGAAAAATTAGATATAAAATTATAGGATTGAGAAGATCCGGTTTGACCACAGCTCATGTAAGAAACACCTGAAGGATTTTACTTGACCTTTTGCTGAATGTCAATCAATGGTATAAAGATACTCAAAATAAAACAACAAAAAGTAAAGACATCTCAGAATACATTGATAGAAATGTAGCATTTAACTTATGGAACAAAATAATCTTATTGACGTTTGCACAGGTAAGTCCACATTGAGTGCACTATGTCCATTTCTAGTCACTATCCTTGAAGAAGAACACTGATAAACTAGGCAGCATTTGGAAAAGGGAAATCAAGATGATAGGAGATCCTGAAGCCAGGTAACACAGATTAAAGAAATTGAGGATGTTTGGCTCAGTGAAGAGGGAAACTGTGGTAGCTTTTTTCAAAGGAATTAAATTGTCATATTTTGCTCCAGTGGTGGTAGAAGTAGAATAAAATAAGTGAATGGAATAAGGGAAAATGATTTCAACTCAAGACAAAGAATTTTCTAACAATTAAAGATAAATATGCAAGAATTGAACAGGCTTTGGAGAAGGACCTGATGAACCTTCTTGTTATGTATATAAACATATGTTTGTCATTATTGACTCTGGTTACTTCAAGTGCCTTCCTTCCATTATAAATGAAAATAAGCTGACATTACCTGCTAGAAAATATATACATGCTTCCATGTATTTAGAGGTATCTACTTAAATCTCTATAGGTCTCCTGTCATTACTCTGATACTTGTACGTTGTAAGTTTTTCAATCAATCAATAAACATTTATAAAGAGCCTACTATCTGCCAGGCCCTGTGCAAAGCACAGGGGATACAAAAAGAGGCAAAAAACAGTCCCTGCCTTCAAGGAGGTTACAATCTGATGGGAGAGACAACATGCAAACAAATATATGCAAAGCAAGCTATGTACAGAATAAATAGAAAATAAATAACAAGGAGAAAGAACTTGAAAGAACTTCCTGCAAAAGACAGGATGTTAATCGAGGCTTAATGGAAAAAAGTAAAGCTAGTAGACAGAATTGAAGATGGAGAACATTCTAGACATAGAGAACAGCAAGAGAAAATGCCAAGAACCAAGAGATGGAAAGTCTTGTGTGTTAAATAGTCAAGAAACCAATGTCACAAGTTGAGGGGTTGAGTTATAAAAAGACCAGAAAGATAGATAAGAGCTAGGCTATGAAAGGCTAGGAATATCAACAGAGCATTTTGTATTTTATCCTGGAGGCAATAGGAAGCTACCGGAGCTTACTAAGTGGAGGGATGACATGGTCAGATCCAAGCTTTAGGAAAACCACTTTGGTGGTTGAATGGAGGATCCACCTGTAAGTTACTGCAACCAGATGTGAGGTGATGAGGGTGTCTGCACTAGAGGAAGTGCAGTGTTAGAGAAGGAAGTATTTTGGAAAGGTGAAATTGACAGACCTTGGAAACAGATTGGATATGGGGGGTGAAGATGGTAAGGAGTCTAGGATATCTTCAAGGTTGTAAGACTCAAGGACAGGTAGGACTGTGTTGCCATCTATACTAATAGGGAAAGAAAGAGCCTTTAGGAGAAAAGATAATGAGTTCTGTTTTGGATATGCTGAGTTTAAGATGTCTACTGGACATCCAATTTAAGATGTCTCAAAGGCAGTTGGTAATGTGAGCATGGAGGTTAGCAGAGGGGTTGGAGCAGGATAGGTAGATTGGAGAATGACCAGCATGGAGAAGGTAACTGAATTTTCCCCTTCAAAGAAACCTCCCCTTCTACAAAATACAGACTAACATTCCTATGAGACTCTGTCCTCTCACTAGAGATATTCTTTCAATTTCATTATCCACTCATTGGCCCACCAATTTCAAAAGAATGAGAACTCCTATGGGATATCTATGCCCACAGCAATTCTTCATTATTCTGTATTATCTATGTAGCCTTAACTGCTTCTTTTGCATAGGCTTACTTAGTCCTAAATGCCCCCAAAGATCTCCCTAACTCCAAAAATTACATCTTTATGGATAACTATTCACTTGGGACCAACTGGTTCCAAAGTGCTTGGGATCACAGATAACAGACTTTTGGATCATCTTTTCAAAAGTAGGGGAAAGGAACATTATAATCCTACATACTTCATCCAATTTATCCGATTATAAGGCTCAATGACCCCAAAAGGCTGATTAGGAGCTAACAAATACTACCTTCCTCCCTTATTAATCACTGACCTAGAATTCTGAGAAACTGAGGGAACCATCCACAAAATGTATCAGAGATGGGGAATACTATATTGTATAAAATGGAAAACTGGAAACCCATCTTTGGTTTTACTTTGGTCTCCTTCCTTTCCACAATTTCCTAAAAGACCTGTCTTCTCTTCCCTTTCTGAGGCATCAAATGGCCAAAAAAATAATCTTTAAATGAATCTTATTTGGATATTTTACTTTAGTGCGTGGACTTTCTCTTTTCCTAGCATGGATGCTGATTTAACACAGTGCCAGACACATAGTAAGGGCTTAATAAATGAAAGACCAAAAATACTCATCTTTATTGTTACTTATTTAGAAAATATTTGACAGCAAATGTAGAACTGAAATGGGAAGAAGTTGATTATTTCTCCTTTTAGAAATATTCAACTCTGAAAATAGTACCAATTCTTGCTCAAAGATTTAAAGTAGAGAATGATATCCATCTCTCTCAGGTCATAAAAATGGGTGATCATCTAGGTTAGATCTTAAGAGCGAATTCCAGCGGCAAGGATGCTAGATAAGCAATCAGAAGACTTTGGATTGAGCCACAGCTCTTGTGACCTTTTTAAACCTTTGGGTCTCAGCTTCCTCCTCTGTAAAATGAAAGAATAAACTCTGAGGTTCTTTCCAACTCTAAATCTGTTAACCTGTAATGCTGCTTCCTGCTCTACCTCCTCCCTTCACCTCCACTTCTTTCCCCTGAATCTCTTCTTCAGGAAAAATAAAGTCATTTTTGTTCAGCAAGTATCTTTCAAGTGTGGTACCCAAACATTAGATTTGGGAACTAGAAAAATTCCAAGGCAGAACTCCATACCACTATAAATCAAAATCCTGTAACTTTGAACAAGTGGGCATGTTGTTAGTAAGTGAGACTCTGTGATCTACTCTTCATTTGCAACATAAAGCCAAACTCTTTTTTTAAAAAGGAATCTTTTAGCTCACAAGACAAATCTTACGCTTTTGATAGCAGTGAACACAACAATCTCCTAAGGAATTTGCTAAACCTTTCTTAAACACTTAAAAACCATTAGGGAATCAACTATTTTCTACCAAGTCAGGCTCACTCTGCCTAGTAAACATGCAAACAGAAAATAAACACAGGAATTAATAAGATGTGGTAGAGCAAAATTCAGTGAGCTTTCTGGTAATGCATATGACATCTGAAAGTAATGGAATTATGTAGACATGACAAGAACTAGATGTACACGGTATCATGTGGGAGGTATGTAGGATCTAAGGATTAAATAGGAAAAACTCCATATTAGATAGCTTAAATGCATAAACTACATACATATATACATAAATACAACATATATTTACTCCATTTTTCAGAAAATATTATATCTGTTCTACAGATATAGTTTCATGACTTTTATGGATAATTTAAAGGTATACACAATCTGTGCAGTTTAAATTACCTATACCTTATTTCTACAATTAGGATTGCTCTCCTATTAAAGAGGAAATCCATTATTCATAGAGTTCTTCTCTCCCTTACCCCACATGCGCTCATTTTTTTTTTCAAATTCTATGTACAAAGGACAACAGTCATGATGGCACAACAGGAAGAAACAGAAGAACCCAGCTTTTCTCTACAACTCTTCCAACAAAGATCCAAGAAAAGCAACAGACGATGAATGACATGTGCAGAATGAGACTCACATTTTTTGAAAGGGCCAACAAGATCTATTTTGCTTGACTGCTTATTTGTTGCAAGAGTTTGGTTTTTTTTTATGGGATAGGGTCATTGGAGGATTAAAAGGTGAATGTTTGATTTTTTTTTTTAAAGTACATACATAAAACAGAACAGCACCAAAGCAAGTAGAGATTGGGAAATCCAAGGAAAAAATGTGGTGAGTCATTTTTCCAATCCAGGGAGCAGGAACAGGAGTCAGAGAACATCTGTGTCAGTATTAACCACAGAGCTGGCTGAGGGGCTGATCCTAATCTGTGTTCCAGGCAAGGAGCAATCATGGATACAATAGGGTTTGGGTCTAACTTATGGGAGGCAAGAACAGGGGCGAGCACAGAACTGGCTGTACCCTCCACCCCCAGAACTGGACTGGGGACCCAGCATGGACTGTGTAGGTTACCTGGAACTAGGCATGAGGTTAACTTAGCTTTGCTCTAGGAGTGAAGTGACATACAGCTGATCTAGCTTAGATCTGATTTGTCGGTATGTATTGGGCAAGGCACAATAATGGAAAGAAACAGCAGCTGTGTGGCACTGACCTAAGAGTGAGGTTTCCGATTCAGTTTTGAGCCTTGTCTGAGGTCTGCATCTCCCTTGAAGGGACCCTGAAGTTCTACCTCTCAACTAGCCAGCAGGATCTAGGACTAGCAGTAGTCTCTCTTTTCTTTTCTTTTCTTTTTTTTTTTGGAGGGGGGAAGGCAAGGCAATTTAGGTTAAATGACTTGCCCAAGGTCACACAGCTAGTAAGTGCCAAGCATCTGAGGCCAGATTTGAACTCAGGTCCTCCTGATTCCACGGCCAGTGCTCTATTCACTGAATCACCTGTAGTCTCTTGATGCTCCTAGGAGCAAGTCTGTCATGCAGACTCAAACCAGAGTAAAAAGCCTGTCAAATTCAGTCTAGAGGAGGGAGGAGGGGAAATAATCAGACTTCATTCTAGATCAGATCATTTAATGTGCACTGAATGTTTTCAGGTCCTCCGTCTGAGCTGGCTAAGAGATTCAAGAAAAACACAGCATCAATACCTAGAGAAAATAGCAGCACGATCTCAGAGAACAGAAACAAGTGAGGTCTTGATATTGTTTTCAGAAGTGCACAATGCCTGTTCCTAATATGAAGTCCCAACACAGGAAGTAAGACTGGAAGAATGAGTAAAGGACAAAAGAATCTCAGATAAAAAGCTGTTATTGTGCTTGTGATGCCTAAGACACAAACCCCAACAGAGAAAATAACTTGACAACAGCTACAAGAAAAGTTTCAAAGGAAAACACAGCTTGGACACAAGGTCAGCTAGAATTCATAAAAGAAATGAAATGAGAGTTTAAAAATTAAGATATAAACAGAATGAGAATCCTAAAGAAAAGACTTGGAAAAGAAATAAGAATATTGGCAAGATTTAGGAGGAGAATTAGTACCTTCTTATGAAATGTGAAAAAACCTTAGTCAAGCAAAGAAATCCTTGAAAATTAGAATACATCAAACAATGAGATAGGTTAAAAAAAAATCTGAAAAAAAAATAAAATCTAAGGTATCTCCTATCAAGAAGAGCTGACCTGGAAAAAAGATCAAGAATTATGAGAATAATTAGGCTAGTCATGTGTGTTAGCACACACCTGTAATCCCAGCAAACAGGGAGGTTGAGGCTAAGCAGATCTCTTGACTTCAGGAGTTCTGAGCTGAGGTGAGTTTGGCTGATTAGGTTGTCTGTATCGGGCTCATCATCAATGAGGTAAGTCAGCAGGTCAGGGGAGAGGGGAGCACTGAGTTGCCTAAGGAAGAACAAACTAGAAAAGGCAGAATATGCTCCTGTGCCAGTCAGAAGTAGGATCACATTTGCAACTAGTCCCTGCACCTCCAGACTGGATGAGAAGGTGAAACTCAGCCTTAAAAAACTTAATGAATGAGCAAATGAGGATAATTGGATTATCTGGAAGGAGCCAACAAAAGAGCCTACATATCGTATTTCAAGAAATCATGGAAGGGGAATGCATACATGCATTAGAACTAGAGGATAAAGTGAAAACAGAAAGAATTCACTAATCACACCCTAAAAGCAAGTCCCAAAATGAAAACTTCTAGAATTTTGTAGGCAAAACTCTAGGGCTTATAGGTTAAAGAAAAAGTGCTGCATGCATTGGAAAAAGAAAGAGCCACATATAGTATCAAAGAGCCACAGGCAGGATCACCAAAAACTGTAGCAGCTATCACTAGAAAGGAGTATTGGAACACAATATTCCAAAAGACAAAAGATATAAGCTTACAACTTAGTTAACTTATAACTTATCTAATAAAACTGAGTAAGGATCTTACAAGGAAAAGACAGACCTTAAATGAAATGGATAACTTTTAAGCATTCCTGATGAAAAGAGCAGAATTGAGTGGAAACTGAAATACAAAGGTGTTAAGAGAAATGTATGTTATGTCAAGACAGATCAAGGCAAAAAGCACTGATTAAGGGATTCCTATTTGCCAAGCACCTATACTAAATACTGGGGACACAAAAACAAAAAAAAAGAAAAACAACCTCTGTCCTCAAGGAACTTATATTCTAATGGGGAAAGACAACACACAGAAAGGGGCTAAAAATGGAAGTTGTAGGAGCAGAGGTGAAAAGAAAGGGTCAAGGTTGGTCTGAACCCTTCCTCAAGATGGAAATTCTGGGGAGACCTCACCAATGGAAGCAGGATATTGCAGAGGTGGAGGGAGAAATCGGTTGAGTCACGGCAGCAGTCTTTTCATATGAAGGTAAATGTAAGTGAGCAATCAGAAGGAACTATACAAGGATGAGGTGTTACATTCTAATAAAGGATCTTGACAAAACTGTTGCCTGAGGACCTTAATACATTAGGGGTCAAAGAGTGGTTTTGTTATGGTTTGATAATCTTAGAAGAAAGTAAAAGGAAGGAAAAACACTGGTGGGAGGAAAAGTACGGGAACTTATATTTTACATAATTGGAGTTCTTAAGTAGAGGACTATACAAACCAGGAAGAAGAGGTAGCGGTAGAGGTCATCACTTCAATGTTACTTTCCTCTAAACAACGCAAAATGAGGATAGAACACAACATAAACAAAAAGTTTGGGGAAGAAATATATTCAACTAGAAAGAGAAATAGAAGGAAATTGGGAAAATGAAGAGGGAGAAATAAGAGGAAGGGTCCCAAATTCAGAAGTTGAATCATGAAATGTATTAATGTAATGGAATACTATTGTGCCATAAGAAGTGAAATCTGAAAAGATCTGAATGAACTGATGCAGACTTAAATAAACAAAACCAGAAGAACACTTATACAATAGCACCAACGTTGTAAAGACAGGTAATTGAGAATTGAAAACTCTGATCAATGTAACTGTCAACCATGATTCTGGATGAAATGATAATGATGAAGAATGTTTGCTACTCACCAACTAATAAAGAGGTGACAGACTCAAGATAGAGAACAGAGATAAGTATGTAAAGACTTGAATATGGCCAATATGGACATTTGTTTTGATTGACTATGCAAGGATTATTTTTTAAAAAATTTTAACTGGGGAGTAGAGAGATGTGGGAGAAAAAAAAGGTTTGTTAGTTGAAAAACAAGAAAATGGCAGGAGGTGGGAAGAAAGTGACATAGAAATAATATCCACAAATTCTCTTATGGGTACTATATACTATGTGAAACATAAAATGGGTGGAAACTAAGAAAATGGGAATTTATTCATAAACGGTTCATTTTGTGCTCTTTTCCAAAGTTACATGGAAATTTTGCCTTAAGTTTTGTAATAAGAAATGTGCATATATATATGTATGTATACACACACATACATAGAATCATATATATCATTCATTGTGGTCTTATGGATATGTACATTTGATGGAAAATGAAATAGCAAATTATAATTTTCTAAAAGAAATAGAATATGGAATATAAAAAAGAAATGGAAAAGTCTAATAAAATTGCACTTAACCTATATGTGGTGCTTCAGAACGGTCTAAATATCAGTCACAAAAGCAGAAAAGAAGAAAGTAAGGATTCAAGGGAACCTCACTTAAAAAATATATATGCTAAAAAATAAAATAAAATATACATTAAAAATAAAATAAAATATACATTTTCTGGGCATTATGCTTCTAAGGTGGAAGACAGGTTTCCAACCCTAGTGAAAATACTATGAGTTACCCCAATAATTTTTTCTAAAGCTAGGGGTAATTTTAAATATAAAGAATAAATTACATAAAAATAGATTGCTGCCTCTCATGTTAAGATAGTAATTAGAAAATAAAACTGCGGGTTAGAATATAGAAAGCAGAATATGAGGGGAAACAAATTCATCAAAAGAAAATAGAATTCACCAATGAGAAAAGGAAATTTCTCCTTACATGAGAAATATAAAGAGACATGATATTATTTCAAGAGGAAGCACAAGCAAATCGATGTATTCTGATTGCTTTACTAGCTTTAAAAGAGATATTCTTTTCTTCAGCCTTATTGATTGGATTGCCAAAAATGAATTTTTTTTTAATCTTGTGAACAATGTTACTGAAATATTTTCAAGCCTCGGGCCATCATAAATTAGCAAAGAGGAATTGAGCACAGGACCAATTATTTTCAAGCTTTTCTACATTTACCCTTCTGATACCTAAAAACTTCATACCCTTTTAAAATGTGAAATGAAACACAGCAATCAGAAATTCTTTATGTATAACGTGGAATCCATAATACTTTATCTCACACTGTGCTTAATATTAAAAGGCTCAAAAGGGCCTTTGGATTATACACCTCATTCATATCTCCTCTCAAATAAGGCAATTTTTGAAAATTAGATTCCACTGCGGGAATATGCCAATTCCTGATATTGAGTTTAAGGGTTTGTTGTTAGGGGTGTTTTTTTAACCTTTTTTTGTAGAGGGTGTAAAAGACAAAAACTCAATAAAAGGTAAAAAGGAGGAATATTATATATGAGAGAAGCGTTTAGTAAAAAAAGGGAATAGCATGTTAGGGAACCACTTTCTATAGAAATATGAAATTCCCTCAAACTAAAGAAACAGACAAACCTGAAATAGGAATGCATCACCAAGAGAGTTACTGAGGCAGAAAACAAAGTCTTTCTTTGGGTGCTCAGGCACTGCTTGCACGATGCTGTTTTCCACCCAGACTGCATGCTTGGGGATGCTGTTGTGATCTATTCCAGACCTCCCATCACTCTCATAGAAAAATAATGTGCATCCTAAAAAAGAAAAAAAAAGATCAGAGGCATTCAATATCTTGATTGACTGAAAAATAAATGATTTATGTAATAGCAAGCCAACACAAAATGAAAACCACCATTTGAATACAATTAAGCAAAAGCTTAAAAAAAACTTTCTCAATTCTTTGAACAAAAATCAAATAGTAAATCCAAAGAGGAACGGTGTAGGATAGAAAGATGGTTTGCTATGGGGCAAGGAGTTCTTATCTCATAACTGAAACTAATAAATGGTATGACATTGGACTCAGAGGCTGGTGCATAGCTGGTGCTTATAAAAAACTTGATGAATAATTAATTGATAAAGTTTTTTACTCAGTGGACCTCTATTTCCTAATCTGAAAACCGAGATGATTAAGATTGTATTTCATTATTTTAAAGTCTTGTCCAACTCTCTGTGACCCATTTTGGGGTTTCCTTGGCAGTGATACTAGAATGGGTTGCCATTTTCCTTCTCCAGCTCAATTTTTACAAATGAGGAACTAAGGCAAACAAGTTTAACAGTTGCCCAGGGTCCCACAGCAGATAGTAAAGAGTCTGAGGCTGGATTTGAACTCACAGAAAGGAGTCTTCCTGACTCCAGGCCCCACACTCTATCCACTGAGTCATCGAGCTGCACATGATTAATATTAAATGACCCGTAAAGTTCCCTTCTGGCTTTAAAACTCAAATTCTGCAGAACACATTTGCCCTTATTTTTTTCCTTTAGCCTTTATGTTCATTTTTCCCCTCTCACAGTCCTTCAGTTCCCAATCAGTCTCTCTCATTATTTCCAAATGAAATTTTTTTTCAAGTTCATGCTACCTGATTTGAAAGACCAATTTTCCCTTTTCTTCATAATTTTCTTCATTCACTTTCTAATAAAAAACTATGTACACCTGATGCCTCTGCTTCCTTACCTCTTACTCCATCTTTTACAATTTGGATTTTGAACTTATCACTATGCTGAAAATGCTCTCTCCAAATAACATTGATTGCCAAACTGTCTTCATTGTTCTCTAGCGATCTGCTACATTTGATACTTGACAACCTTCCTTTCCTAGATATATTTTCATGACTCCTACCTCCTAGGCATCCTCCTACCTGTCTAGTTGCTCTTTCTCAGTCTCCTTACCAATCACACTTATGACTCTAAACTGTGACTCAAACAACCATCAAGGATGTTAAGATTAGATTAGCGAAGGAGAGAGAGGAATGAGGATAGCACTAATATCATAAACCTGCAAGATTGGCAGAATAGTGGTGCCATCGATAAAAATAGCCAAGTCTGAGAAACGAGTTTATTTTGTGTCAAAACTGGGTGTTTTGGCCTTGCTGAATCTGAGAAAACTCTGGGACATATAATTTAAAATGTCAAATTCGAATCTGGTGATATGCAACTGAAAGAGAGAGATTGGGAGTGAATTTATGGATCTGGGAGTTATCTACATAGAGATACTCTGGAGTAATCACAGAGATAATAATTAAATTCATGGGAGTTGAAAGAGAGAGAGTATGTTATGAGAAAAGAGCAGCCTAGGATAGGTGGCTGGAGATCACCCACAGTGCATGATCTTGATATGACTGACGAGTTATCAAAGGAGACTGAGAAGAAAAAATTAGACATGTAGCAGAACCAGGAGAAAAGTGGATACAGGAGAAGGTGATCCACGGAGTGAAATATAGTAGATGAGTCAAGCAGAATGAGGACTGAAGGGAAAACACAATAAACATCAGATCTGGCAATGAAGAGACTACTGCCAACTTTAGAGACAGCAGTTTCAAGTAAAAGTGATGAGGTTGAAAGCTACAATACCAAAGGTTGGAGTGGGAATAAACAGGACAAGAAAGGAAGGCAATGATTGTAGACAACTTTATCTAGGAGTTTGAGAATGAGAGGCACGGTATTGGAGAAATTCAAAGAATGCTAGGATCTTAGGGAGGACTTTTAGATATGGAGGATTCTTTGACACGTTTGAAGGCAGTAGAGAAAGAACCAATAGAAAGAAACAGGTTGAAAATTAGAGAGGAATGTGATGATGGGAGGTTGAAGTGGATGCAATCTGTTGGAGAAGGCAGAAAGAGGGGATCAAGAGCACACTTATGGGACTGGCTCTGAAAAAGAAAAGAGTGAGCTCATTATAATAGATTAGGAAAAAGGAAGAGTGAGAAATAACATAAAGGGGTTTTGAGATGAAGGAAAGAAAGAAGCTGACAGTGAATGGTCTCAACTTTTTCAATCAAGTAAGAGGTTAGGTCTTCAACTGAGGAGAGGAGTTGGAGGAGTACTGAGAAGAGTAAAGTTTGGAATAGCTTCTATGGGGAGGGAGAAAGGGAAGTAATGAGAGAGGAATGTAAGGACTGTCTTGCTGCAGTGAGGAACCACTTGAAGTTAGTTAAAATGAATTTTATACATCTTCAGGCAGCATGGTTAAATCACTTTCTCTGCATTTTATCAGCAAGACAAGTGGACTTGTGGACATGCAGCCAAAAGGCAATATCCCCCTTTAGTGTCAGAGGCAGAGTTACCTGCCCATCCTTGTTTTGAGAACACTTTTGAGAACACATTGCCCCAATGATACTGGAAACCTACTCTGCCATCTTGGCAGATACTTCCTGGTTTTACTACAAATTCAGTTCACTTAATGTGAACGGGCCATTACCACAGTCAAGCAATCCTCTGAATTGTCCCTAATTGATTCTGTATCTCACTAACTTCAAGATATTACAAATCTTCTGCTCTCAAATCTCCTCCAGCACACCTCCCCTAACTTTTCTCAACCAAATCCCTCATCTCTATCTTCTCTCCATCTCATAATTTGCTGATGTCATCCCCCATTCTCTAATCATGTAGACTAACCTCTGATAAAGTTGAAGAGAAAAGTTCTCTTCAACAAGGCCAAGCTTTCCACAGATCTGCTTAATCCCATATTCTATTTTCAACTGACTGCCAAACCTTCCCCCCATCCCATGATCACCCTTTCTCTCTGATCTTTCTTCCTTACAAACATACCCAAGTCTCCTAATCCTTAAGGACAAAACAAAACAAATCCAATGGTCATTAGAACACATCATCCATCCCCTCAAACTATCACCCAATACCTCTCTTTCCTTTTTCAAAGTCAAGTGCAAGTTAGATCATCATTTTTCTGATGGCATGGTCTTCTTCGGAAACGAAGGATGAACACAAACATAAATGTTTCTCCTTGCTGTGTCCACTCCTCTTCTCTCACTCACTTCTCAAACCTTTGTAATGTGGCTTCCAACCTTATCAACTAAACTTCTCTTGCCAAAGTCACTAATGATTTAACTGTCAAACCTTTATCTCACTCTAAATCACAGTGTTGACTACCTTTTCCTCCTGGATAACCTCTCCTCTGGATTACATTCACTCTCTTTTTGATCCTTCCTTCTATCTCCTTCCTTTTACTGTCTGATAGCTCTTTCTGTTTTATTTGAATCATCAGTAATATTATGCCCACTAAATGTGGATGTAACAATCTACATTGG
Organism: Bettongia penicillata ogilbyi; assembly: GCA_023548195.1. Classification (NCBI taxonomy): domain Eukaryota; kingdom Metazoa; phylum Chordata; class Mammalia; order Diprotodontia; family Potoroidae; genus Bettongia; species Bettongia penicillata. The sequence continues at coordinate 1,499,422 of JAJHZJ010000377.1, read as the reverse complement.
GATGTACATCCCAATGTAGATGACTCCCAAATCATTTGCCTTCTGGGTTCTAGGTTGCATCTACATTTCCCACTGGACATCCAATAGGCATCTCAAATAAAAACATCCTAAATGGAACTCATTAGTTCTCCTCCCAAACCCACTTCATTTCCAAACTTCCCTATTTCAGGCAAAGGAACTACCATTCCTACAGTCATCCGGGTTCAAAGCCCCAGTGTGAGCCTCAGCACCTCCTTCACATTCACGCACATATCCTGTCAACTGCCCAACTTGCTATTTGTACCTTTGTAAATTTCCTGCCCAATTCTTTTGAATCAGAATTCTGTTAGGTCTTTGTCACTTCTCCCTGCTCAAACCCATCCTCTACAGAACTGCCACATTGATTTTCCAAAAGTTCAGGCCTGACCCTGTTACCTCCTTTACCCGTTCAATGCAATTCATTGGCACCATACTTAAACTGTGGATCAAACACAAACTCCAGCTTTTAAACTACAGTCCCAACCTTTCTTCCAACCTTATTATATATGACTCCCTTTACTACTCTGTGGTCTAGCCACACTGACCTCTACTCAATGGGGCCATCCCACAACCTATAATTAACAGAAGAAATGAAGATACATTTTGACTTGAGCTCAAAATACCAATTATAAGGTCTTCCAAAGGTTGAGACTGACCCCTATCTATCCCATACTAAGCAATTTATCAATGACTATTCCATTATGACCCATTTGAGGCAAACTTCTGGTTTAAGGATTGGGTGGTTCTCATACAGAAACAAGCATCCATAACACCCACTGACACATGGTTCATGCTATACAATAGCTATTTGCCATAGTCTGCTCCTACTTTTCACTTCATTTGTCTTACTTCCTTTCACTACCCTTTTTTTCAATTCATTTGACAATAAAAATGTTGTTTTAGCCCCATTCTTTGAAAGACCAAATTTCTTAATAAACGGAATCATATAGTCTAATTTCATTTATGGACCAGTCTCATACTTACAAAATATGTACAAATAAATGTGTATATGTGTATTGTGAAAGAATACATAATTATACAGTAAAAAGAGAAGATGCGAAAGCTCAGTGGATAAGGAGTGAGAAGTCTGGGTGTAAATCCTGGTTCATTTTGACCATCTGGTTCATGTTAGCCAATTGATTTAGGAAAAGTCTCTTGATAGTTTGGGCTTAAGTTTCCTAATGTTTAAAATAATGGCTTTCAAATAGATGTTTTCTAAGATCTTCCACAGACAAGGTCAGGGTATTCTGTATTAGTATATTTCAGTATCTAAATCCTAATAATCAATAACCTTTTGAATTTTCAAGATGGAGATGTGAACATGTGTGTAGTTAGATCAAGACATACAGGGATATAGATGTGAGCACACATACACCCACATCCCTAGTGAACGTACAAAAGAGAGTGTGGTAAGACAAAACCACAGAGTCAAAATCACCTGACCAGTTATCAGTAATTGAAATTTACCTCAAGATTTCAACATTCATGGAAGAGAGTTCATCTCATAGGATTCTCCTGTGAATTTACTAGACACCGTTCCTAAGTTTAGTGTCTAATTTTACACCTGACACCCAGATGTCAATAAAAGTCCTGGGGCTGCAATTCTGTATGTGAAAGGGAGGGGCCTTCTCACAGATCATCTCAGAATTAGGCCCATATTTATAAAAATATTTATAGCAGCTTTTTTGTGGTGACCAAGAACTAGAAATCGAGGGAATGCCCATCAATTGAGGAATGGCAGAACAAGTTGTGGTATATGAATGTAATGGAATACTATTGTGTAATAATGATGAACAGAAGACTTCAGAAATATCTGGAAAGACATATGAACTGAAGTTGAGTGAAGTGAGCAGAGCCAGGAGAACATTATACAGCGAGGACTGTTTCTAATACACTTAGCCCTTCAAAGGAATGCAAGGACCTAAAACATTCCCAAAGGACTCGAGGCAAAATGCCATCCACATCCAGAGAAAGAACTATGAATCAGAACACAGAATGAAACAGATATTTTCTCCTTTGTTACGTTTTGTTTTTCTCATGGTTTCTCCCATTCATTTTAATTCTTCTATGCAATATGACTAATGTGAAAACATGTTTAATAGGAAATGCATGTGTAGAACCCATATAAGACTGCATGCTGTTTTGGGGAGGGAGGAAGGAGAAAGGGAGAAAAAATTTGGAACTTATGGAAGTGAATATTTAAAAATGAAAACAAATAAATTAATAAATTTGGAATAAAAAAAAGAAATTAGGCCCATAGTGATTTTGAAATCATGATAGAGTGGAATTATAATAGACCCATTTCCTAGTAGTGTCCAATACTATTGTTTATATGATCCTCTATAATAACATATGCGTTACATCCCCTTTTGGCCCAATGCATGGGAATGAATTAATTGCATATAGATACATATTCATCTAAGTCTGCTATATACAATATATAATGTGTATATACAATAGTTGTATACACAATAGTATACAAATATAAGGCAAAACATAATTTTTAAATTATGTAAAATAGAAATTAAATATATACAAAAATTGTATATACAATAATATGCAAATATATGGCATGAACATAAAATAAACAGAATTTTTAAATTATGTAAAATTATATACAATAGAAATTAAATATACATAAAAATTGTATATACAATAATATACAAATATAAGGCATGAACATAAAATAAACACGATAATTTTTAAAATATACATATAAAAACTTAAATATTCAAGAGCTATGTATCCCTATTAGCATTGTCGGAAGCAAAGTGATCATAGTAGCAGGGGGGCATGCCTCCACTCACGTCATTTTAGGAACTCCTCTCTTGGTACTACCTTCAGAGCCAGTGAATTCAGAAGCTCTGTTTTGACAGAACCATCCATTCGCCTTCCTTCCTCCTCCTTGGTAAGTACAATTCAGGTGCCACCTCCTACATGAGGTTTTTCCTGATCTCTACAGCATTCAGCACTCTCTCTTTCTCCCTTCCTCCTTCTTCTTCTCCTCCCTCCCTGTATAATTATTGTTCTCTATATGTTGTTTCTTGATTATCAAGAAAAGTAAAAACAAAAATGAAATTACTTTGTATTTAATTAATTATGCTTTCATCCTTCTCCCTAACTCCTTGAGCTCAAAGATACATAAGCTTGTGAAGTTAAATGTATATTTTTAATCTTTTTGGGAGGCCAACTATATATTGGAGAATTGACCTTAGGTGAATATATGAAACAGCTAGTGTTACTGTATACACTTTATATGTGTAAGAGATTGCTACATCTAAATAACAAGTGTATGCCTCTCCTTGATCTTTGCTTCGTAACCCCCTACCATGGAACCTGGCAATATTAGGTACTTAATGTTTGATTAATTACATTTAATTAAAATTGTAAATTAGAGATATTTAGATTTTAAAGCAACAGGTAAACACGTCAAAAGAACAAAATATTAAGAATGAACAGATTAATAAATCGCATCTTCTATCCTTACCTTTCAAAGATACCCAATAGTGTTTCCATTTCCTTCGGGTTGCTGACTCCACCTTCTTGTTCTTCTTGTGGACGAGGAAGTTCTTCACAGCTAGGGCTCCAGCCTTCCGAACTGTTCCCTGGGCAGCTGACAGGAGGATATCAGACTGTCCGAGAGAGCTCAAGGTCCCGCTACTTTGTTCATCGCTGTGGGCAGAGCCAGCTTCTTCAAGGCTCTCACTGTTGTTGGTACTCATCTCCAGTTCCCGACGGAAATTCTCATACACCCCTTGCCGAGCAGCATCTCCAGTGGAGCTGCTGCCGCTATCGCTGCCCAAAAATGCTCGGCTAGTAGTTGGGGAATAGCTAGAATTGGTAGCATTGGAGCGCCTGGACAGGAGGTCTGTATCAATGGTGGCTCCTTCAATCCCACTGTCTGCAAACTCACTTCCTTCACCTATATTCACATCCTGGAAAGGAGAAAAACCAAGAGAGGAAAAAAGAAGGCATGTCATTTAAGGGGATGTAGTGTACTAAAGGAGGCCCAATGGTAAGAGCAAAGCGAAAAATGGGAGATCAGGCTAACCAGCTACGTACCCTTGAGCAAATTGCTTAATCTCTCTGTTGATCAGTTCCTCTTGTGAAAAATAAGGCTCTATTATAATCTATAAAATTCCTTCCTCAAATAATCTATAATTCTTTGATGCTAAGACAGCCGTGTGCTTTTGTCATTCATGTTCTATCATCAAGCCCCAAAACTATGCCATCTTTTATTGACCAAATAATAATTATTGCTAACAATACCTAACATTTATACAGTGACTACTTTGAGCCAGGCACTGTGCTAAGAGCTTTACATCAATAATTTCATTTGATCCTCAAAACAACTCGGGGAGTAGGTGCTATTATTACTCCCATCTTACAGATGAGGAAACTGAGGTGAAGTGACTTGCCCAGGGTTACACAGCTAGTTAGTGTTTGGGATGAGTTTTAAAGTCAGGCCTGTCTGACTCCAGACCTGATGCCACCGAGCTACTCTGTCTTCGTTGTTTTAAATTGTAAAAATGTGAAATTTCTTGGGCACAAGAGATACTCTGCTACTCAGGAGCTGTTATATTGTCTCCGCATGGGTACTAAAAATTTAGATGAGACAGGGGAAGGGAATGGGAAGAATTGGTATATTTTTCTTTCTCCGGTTTTTTTATCTTCTGCCCCCCAAGAATGAAACTTCTTGAAAGCAGAGAAAATTTTGTTTTTGTCTTTGTATATTCCCTAAGCCTTGCACAAAGTAGGGGTTCAATACATCTTTACTGAATCAGAGGCAGAGAAAAACACTTCATAGAACTTATCATCATTTATCTGCCTTGGGTAATTACCTAACTGGCAAATCAACTATTGAGATTGTGCCACCTGCTGAGAATTGTAGCTCTCAGCTGCCCTTACTTTGAAACCCTTGGGAAAATTCTATAGGCTGATTAGCTGTTCCAAATGTAAGGATATATAACAGCATAACCAATTCTGTAGAACTGCTGCCTATAAAAAGCCTGCATGGGAGTCCATTATTTAATGGGATGACTAACAGGATAATATTGCACCACCCCACCCACTCATCCCACAAGGAAAAAGAGTGTTGTCTTCGAATCAGGTCTGGTAGCTTCAATTCTCGGTTGCTTGGGGAAAGTGTCTTCTTTCGTATTAAGCCAAATAATTCTGCAGGGCCCATTGCTCTATTCAGCATTCTGAGACTGATTTCCCCTTGCAAACTAAAGAGTCTTAGAAACAAGCACTTTACTGCCTCTAGCTAGATGACAACTTAGAATCAAAAGACAGACAAATATCAGTTCTCAGTTCCAAAAACTTAAAAAACATCCACAGTTCTATGTTTGTTCTCTGGTTGTAAGCTATGCAGAAGAGAGAACCGCCCTTAAATTGAGGTCTTAATTGCTATAAAATGTTTCATGCATTTCACTAAAAATAATTCAATTTTATTGTAGCAAGGTTATTAGAATCTAACATAATCACTTATAGATCTCCCCTCAGTCTGCTACTTGAGGCATTCCCATATTTAATATGATCATCCCAAGTACTAGGGTAATTAAAGGTATGCTTGCATAATTCCTCATTAGCTAATTAAATTTTGACATGTTGCTCAATTAATCAAGTAAGCTCTGAGTTACACCCTAATTCATCAAATATTCTCCAAGCTGGAAAAACTTCCTTTTCCAATCTCATGCCTCTCTGTACATTCAATCCCTTCCCTTGATTAAGGAACTCCTTAATCAACCCTTTAATTAAGATTAAATAATATTAAAATTTTGGAACATAGACCTTGTTGGTAATGACATGAATAATAAAAGGTGAAAATAAATGTTAACAATATTTTAGCCATAAGAAAGTGTCACTTTAAACTATCATTGTAACTGCAGATGATTTCACTTCTGAACAACTGTACCCACAACTTAGTTCACTCAAGAACCCAAAGTCTCTTCTCCAAAATTTCCTTCAGTAACTTCACTAACAGTTTCATCGAGAAAGGAGTCTTCATCCTCTTTCTCTATCTTCACCAGCTTCTTTCCAACCATGACAGAAAAACAGTCTTTCACCAGATTCAGTGCCAAAAGCATTGAAATAAAGTTTCCTCAATAAAATTACCGCTAAAGATAGCTCTAACAATGTTTCGCCTCACTTTCTCTTTCTATCTTCTCCATAGTTTATATCATAGAATAAAGATAAACATATATTTTCCCTTGCTCCATAGGGAGAAGCACCTCATAAAATAAAGGAGGCAGCTGAAAATCAGATCACTGCTACCCGTAAAGAGTCAGTAACAATTTCCACTGCCTCCACAGGAAAGGTTTTTAGGGGTTTTGTATTTTAAAAAAATTTACACAAAAATGTGCATCTCTTGTATACAGGTTGTTTTTATTTTTAAATGTGTAAGTTAACAAGTAACTTTCAAAGAAATCCTCCATGTCTGTGGTTCTTTCTGTCTTTCTGTTTTCTTCCTTCCTTGCTTCAACTTTTCTTTTTTCTACCTTGTGTGTGTGTGTGTGTGTGTGTGTGTGTGTGTGTGTGTGTGTGTATCTCGGGGGAGGAGGGGGAAGGTTCTACACTATTTCTTTTTTAAAAAGTGTAATTAATTTGTTTTCAGTTTTCAACAATCACTTCCATAAGTCTTCGATTTTCTCCCCTCCCTCCCTGAGATGCAACGTTATATGGCTTCTACACACACTCTACCCTATTTCTAGACTACAGACTGAAAGAAAGAAACAGCAATCCTTTAAACAAATACTCATGGTTAAGTAAAACGAATGCTCACCTTGTACATACCTGAAAAGATATATCTTATCCTGTACCTCAAGTCAGGAGGTGGGAAATAAGTTTCATCAATAGGCTGCTATACTACCAGATCATGGCTGATCATAAATGTTAATTAGAGGGCTCAGGTCTTTCAAACTTTTCTTTACAATGAAATATGACTTTCAAATACAAGTCTTTACAATGCTGCTATTAGTGTATAAATTATTCTGTAAATTAGCTCACTTTACCCTAAATCAGTTCATACTGGCCCTTATAGGTTTCTCTGAAGCCATTTCTCAATCATTAGGCATCCCCTTAGCCAGGACCAAAAAAAAAGCTGCCATATATATGTGTCCTTTTTGCCTTTCTTTGATCACTTTGGGTGATAGATTCAGTAAAGGGTCAAAGGGTATGCCACATGGTTTAGTAACTTTTTGGACACAGTTTCAAACTACTTTCCACAACAGCTGGACCAGTTCTTAACTAAACTAACAGTTAGTATCCTATTGATCCTAGGTGAGGCTCTTGAAAGAGTTGTCACACTATGAGTAATTGATTATAGGATAACAGTTGTAATGTTGGATATCGTACTTTTATTAGCAAGAAATAAGGCTTTTTGTTAGCAAGCAAGATTAGCAAACTACTTTACAAATATCCCTTTTATCCTCACAACAACCCTGGGAATTTGGCACGATTACTGTTCCCATCTTACAGATGAGGAAACTGAGGCTGAGAGTGGTGAAGTTACTTTTCCAGAGTCACATAGTTATAAGAGATGACTAATATCTACCAGTGTTTCCCTATAACATGAGATAGATCCAGCCCCTCTTGTTCCTTTCTTTGACAGCGATTAGTTTTCCCTAAAAGGAGAAAAAGAAGTCCAAAGTCTGATAGGTCTGTGTTTCCCTGACTCAGCTTCCTGGTTACCAAGGGAGAGTTGAGTCCATCTAACTTGGCATATGTCGAAAGACCTCTCAAGTTACCAAGTCCTTCACCATATCTTGACTTGATAACCACACATTTTCACATGGACTCTAGGGGGGCTTTCTCCGTACAAGCTAAGTACTATTGTATCCTTCTTGCATATCCCTGCCATGTTAGAGCAAAGCAAACCTTCTTCTGATAATTATCTAAGACTTGAGTGCCATATTTGATTAAAACATCAAATCTAAATGAAGATAATGCTGGTATTAGGGCTTAGTTAGATCAGTCCTGTGTTAAATCTGATGTTAAAGTAATAGTTGTTTGAAGACATTTACGTTTTTATGTGAACAAGATGGAAATAAAAACATTGTTACTTCCCATATTGCCTTCTAAAAAATTTTCTTCTACATATTTATGCACTTTGCTATTTTTAATAATAATATTATTTACATAAGGTAAGAACAGCAGGTTAAAGTATATGAATAATTTTATAGCAATTACTATATAGTCATATAGCTGTCTGAAAAGAACGTCTCAATTAACAGCCTAATAGCGAAACAGTATTCTTATTTTTCGACAGCCCTACAGGCAGTGAATTTTTGGGTTTTAAATTATCTTGCCAATTTAATTGGCTGTGTTTCTGAATTGTTAGAACTTGCAATTCCTTAAAAATGAAGGTTTAATTTTAATCAGTTCAGGTGGTTTCTGGTCATGTGTTTCTTTTTTAAGAATTCACTATTCATATTCTTTGATGACTAATCTTTCAGAAAAGAGTATTCCTCTCTGTCAATTTCTTACAGACTTTAGTTAGGTATCAAGTTTTTTATGGCAAAGGTTTTTCCTTTGATCTGTTGCTTTCTGCTTTATTACAAAAGCATTCCTGTTTGTTAAACAAAAAGTCTTTATTTTAATATGATCAAAGGCATCTATTTTGCCTTTTTTTTACATTTGTTCAACAGCTGAGAATTATTCCTTTCTACAATTGAGACACACATACTCACTCACTCTCTCTCTCTCTCTGTGTGTCTCCTTTCCTCCCTTGTCCCTTTCTCTTCATCCCAATTTCTCCCCTCTTTCCCTACACACACACACACATCTATCTCTCTCTCTCCTTTCCTCCCTTGTCCCTTTCTCTTCATCCCAATTTCTCCCCTCTTTCCCTACACACACACACATCTATCTATCTATCTATCTATCTATCTATCTATCTATCTATCTATCTATATACATGTGCATATAGAGACACATCCTCTTCATTTTAAATTTATTGTGCAGGGCATGCAATAAAAATTTAAATGCTACTTTACACCATATTGTTACCTAACTTTCCCAGTTTTTACTGAATGATTCTTTCCCCAAAGTATATAACTTGAAATTTACCAAACCTAAGCATATGTATCTCTGGTCTCAGTATTGCATTACCTACCCTGTTCCATGGATCTATACTTCCATCAAATATCAAATAATTTTGATAATTACTGCCTTATATTAAAATATAGCAGTACAAATACCCTTTTCTTCTACCCTTCCCCCACCCCTGCCATGAGCCTGGATATTCTTGTCTATTTATTCCTCCACTTTGCATTATATTATATTAGTAAAATACATTTTATTATTTACCTAATTTTATTAACTAGCATATTTGTATTTTGATTGATATTATATCAAATCTATAAGGTACACCACAGTCACAATACTGCTTCCCTCCTTTTGTCTCCAAATATTAAATTCCTTTGTTTTTGTTTTTATTTTTTATTTATATAACTCATGTGTTTGTCTTGATAGTTTAATGCCCAAGTAGTTTATACATCTTGTCATAATCAGAAACATTTTTCTCCTATCAGCTTGGTTTTTTAAATAATGATTTTATATGTTTATTATATTCCAATATTTTAATATCAATTATTTTTTACTGTGCAGTTACTTCAGTTTTCTGGATAAGCCTGCATATTGTCTTCAAATAAAGTTTTTATGCCTTTTTTCACCTATATTTTCTTTTAATTTCAGTTTTCAACATTATTGCTATATTTTCATTTCTAAAAGTAGGTCACAAAATAACCATTAGAACACACAACTACTGATGGTAGTGGCAAAGCTTCTAACTTTTTTATTACAACAATAAATACTTTGTATTGTGTTACAGAAATTGCTTTTCTTATACTTTTTTGTGTTATTTTTAAAAATAATGGATACTGCATTTTAACAAGGAATTTTTCTACATATACTGACAGGACAGGGTTCTAGGATTCTTGTTATTTATATTTTATGATATTGTTTTCCTAATATTAAACCATTCCTGGTATAAATCTATTCTGAACAAAATGAATAATCTTTTTGATACAGTTTTTTATTTTATTGGCATTTTTGTTTCATATTTCTACACAGAGAATCACTAATAATTCTAATAATAATAAAACTAATAATTCAGCAGTAAAATGAATTTATTCCTCTTTTCATTTCACTCCCCTTTCATGAATCAGGAATCAAGGAAAACAGCACTACTCTTGTTTTTAATTCTTCTAGGGTGATTTCATTGAAAAGTATCTATAAATTACTTGGTTTAATAACTCAACTCTAACTCTCGGCTTCCTGAATGTCAAAAGCTGTTTTAAGGTAGGCTTTTGTCTCCACAAATGTCTCAAATACAGAAAGGATTTTAAAAGACTGCTTTGCAGTCCCAAAGAATTAATTTTCAAATAAAGGTTTAATTCTTAATTTTTCACCATATCCTATTCTAGCACCTATTATTACTTACTAATGTAAAACTATTCTGTTTTAAATCTTTTGAAATATAGTGCTTTTTGACTGCTTATAAAACAAACTCCTTGTCACTGTAGTCTTGAAACTTAAACCCATGTTTACATGAGTGAAGAGAAGTTGGTATTACCCCTACTGGCATCCTGTGGATTCTGCTAATTTTTAATCTTTCCCTTGTTTTCAATTGGTTTTGGTAAACTTTTTATACAATGTCCTTAAATCTCACCATCAAACTATTTTCTTTTTAATTTTTCAGAAATATCATTCTTAAATTTTCTCCTTTCTCTTTGTTCTCCATATCTAGAACTTTTTTCTCCACCAGCTTCCAAATCTATCTCCCTTTTCTTAAATGTTTTATTGATGATTTTTAAAACTGCTATTATTTCTTGTCCCCCCAGTAGAGACCTCTCTTATAGCAAAGAAATACATTTAAGCAAAACAAACTGAAACATTATTTATTCTACACTACTACACATTCATTCTAAGTAAGTATGCCTCACAATCAATCTTTTAGATACAAAATCCAACTCTGTTTCTTATTGAGTAACTTTCTGAGTATCATTTATTTTTTCTCTCCTGCTTCCTCTGTTGTTTTAACATTCTATTTTGTGGGAAAATAATTCTGCTTTCTTCTGAATCATTGTTTCATTTAAATTCTCCATAGATAATTCTAAATTCCCAAGTTTATCAACATCTAATTTTAAGGGCCTTTAACTGGAATAAGCATTTTATCTTATTTCACAATATTTTTGCTAATTTTATTTCTTCCTTTCATTCGTACAATGTGTTTAATGTGCATTTTGTTCCATCTTGAGAATGTACTAGTTTTGCTGCTCCTGGTAGTGTTAATAATATGGAGTAGTCTCTTCTGGCATTTTTCCCCCCTTTGGCTTTTTTATTACATTTTTTTCACTGTATTAAAACTTGAATTTTTTTTTTGACTGGTTCACAAACATTATTGTTTTGAGGATTTCTGGTACCTTTGATTAAAATTTAGTTCTTTCTTTTCCATCTTTATTTCCCACTTCTTTCTACTCATAGTAGAAAGAAGTAGTAGTTGCCATCTTCGTTCAGGCTTTCATTCAGGCCTTTTCTTGCCTAGATTTTAAAACAGTTTCCTAAATGGTCTCCCTGACTAAAGGTTCTCATCACTCTACTGCCAAAGTTTGAAAATTAAGTATAAATCTGACCATGTAGCTTCCCTACTCAATCAGCAACAATGGCTCCCTATTGCCCCCTGGATTAAATATAAAATCCATTTGGTTTAAAGTCTTTCATAACCTGGTCCCAAACTATATTTTGACCCTTATTGGACATAACTTCCCTTCTCAGAGTCTGTGATACACACTGTACTCATGTAAAATATTTCATCTTCCATCTCCAAGCCTTTAGTGGTGGTCCCACATGACTAGAATGCACTCCCTCTGTCTCAAAGAATCCTTTTTTATAAGATTTAACTCAAACAATATCTTCTGAATGAAGCTTTTCCTGATCCCCCCGTTACTAGTGCCTTTGTTCCCAAACTGCCTTGTTTTTACTTTGTACTATGTTTATTTGCTTTATATTTCTGCAATATATATATTTTCATATGGTTTTCTCCTCCATTAAAATACAAGATTCTTAGGAGAGATTGTTTTACCATTTGTATTTGATTCTCTAGCACAGTGCTTGGCACATGTAGGGGCTGCATAAATGCTTTCTGACTGACCGTCTGATTTCTAACACAATCTAATCTAAGAAATGCTTTCGTTTACTCATCCTACTAAATAAAGTAAAGAGATGAGGAGACATTTTTAATGAGCGGCTTTGTAGCACTGGGTGAATTTAGCTACCTTTATTGCTCACAGCTTAAAGTAACAGCTGAATCTGTGACTCAAGCAGAGAATTTTTATTGCTTCTGTAAGTGGAAACATATGTCCAATACTGCACACCAAATTATATAAATTTTTAATCTAGTCCATGGAGAAATAACAGTTGACTCCCAACTTCTAACCCTTAGTCTTATCACCTGAGGCATGCCAAACACCTAGAAACTCAGGAACCTGAGAGATTCATTAACACAATGTTAATTACCCTAGGTTTCAAGTAGAAAAATGAAGTTAGATTGCCTCTAAATCTCTTTTGAATTCTAAATCCTATGATCCCAAATTCCACCAAATGTTCAAATATCCCTATAATTTGTTTTAAAGAGTTATTCTAATACAGTGGAGCAAGTTTCCTCACAGTATAATTTCACTTCATCTACCTCTAATATTACAATAGTCAAGCAATCCACTGTACTCAGTACCAGAGATTCATACTATACTTAATGTCACTTCTTAAGGGCTGGAGGATGGAGCAATAAACTCTTCCCAAAGCCTTCCTTTGTAGAAGGCTCAAAATTCTTAGAATTTTCCAAGTAACTCTCCATTTTCCATTAGCAGCTTTGCTTAGTTTTGACTCCAGCTATCTCAACTCTTTCGGTTTCCTTTGTGGTCTTCCCCTATTAGACTGTAAACTGGTTGAGGATGGTCTTTTCTCATTGTTATCCACAGTAACAGGGGCTTAATAAATGCCTATTGAACTGAATTCTTATTGCTCAGAAGAATGAGAACGGGGAAATAGTCTACATTCTTATCTTCCAGTCTGTTCAGAACTCTTCCTCTTCTATACTTAAAGGGTTAAATGACAGTCTGTAACACTGAAACTTGTCTTTCTACTATATCTGGATTCAAATAGAACCGTATTCTACCTCAGAAAAGAGGTACTTACACAGTGTAAGGGCTGATAAAATGATGTTCTTTTAAGTCTATAAAAAACATAAGCAAAGTCCTCTCTGAACCTCAGTTTCTGCTACAAAACAAAGGGGACTGGAATCAGATTCTATGGAAGTTCCTAATCTCAATTTGTGTCATGGTGACTGATTTTTTCTGAATTAGCTAATTTTAGGAGTTACAGGAAGGAGGAAGAGCTGCCAAAAAATGTTATTTAAAAACAACCTGGAGATGATCTGAATGATGATGTTCTGTGGGTGGACAGAGAACTAACTGTTAAAACTGGCCCATCATTGGGTCAGAAGATACCTGAAAATAGCCTGAAACATACAAAAATAATATTCCATTACAATTACACCTCAAACTCATCACACAACTAACTTCATGAATCTTGCAAATTCAACACTGATCTTTCTGTCGCAAGTTTTCACAGAACTTTCACCATAGTTTCCATTGCATGTTCAAGTTCCTAACTATGCATTTTGGAACTACAAGTTACCAGTATTTCTAAGTGGTCCAAAGTGGCAATGAAATTTATCTGAACCATTTTAGTGTTGCCATAAATTGCATGAAGAACCCATAGCAGTCTCCCGCTAGGATGAAGAATAAATTCAAAATATATTCTCACCTGCTGCTTAAAAACAGTGCCATGAAACTTAAGGACAGATAAAGGACACTGTAGTCTTTACAAAAGCAGTTGACTTAGGTCATGCTATGGCATGGGTTGTTCTATTTTTACAGTGGATTACAATTGAAGTGGTGAATAAGTCTTAATGATAGAGCGGGAAAGATGTCATTACAAATGTTTAAGAATAATTAGCAGAGAACTTTTAAAATCTTTCTTTTTAAACCTTTGTTACAAAAGAGGGCTACCTCAGTAAGACAGAGGGAGAGCTATAATGGAAAAGGAATGTGATGTTAAAAATGGAAGGTACCAAAACCTCAAAAACATTAGAGGGGAAAGTAAATTTATGAGGGTACCCCACTCCATTAAAAAAAGACTAGTCAGCAGCAAACAGCAGCAGTACCTGAGGAAATATCTTGGAAATGACTGATTCAAAGGCACGCTGATCCATATCAACTTAGACATAAGTCTCTAAGAGCAGAGGGCCAAAGTGTTTTACCCAAAGGCCAATTCCATTTGATATTTCATTAGTAATATGTCTGAAAACACAGATGGCATGCTTATTTGATTGTCATACAGCTGTATCTCCTGGATTTATTTGAATACATTGAATGATCAAGGGAAGATTTAAAAAATACCTCAAGAAGCTAGAATAATGGGCTTCATCTAACAAGATGAATTTGAATAGGGATAAATGTAAAATCAACTGTACATCCAACCATTCTGAAAAGCAATTTGAAATTGTGCCCCAAATTTATTAAACCATTTGTACTCTTTGACCCAGTCACGCCCTCTATATCCCAAAGAGATTAAAAGAAGAGAAAAAGGACTCATGTACAGAAATATTTATAGCTGTTCTCTGTGTGGAGACAAAGCATTAGAATCTAAGGGAGTATCCATCAACTGGGGAATGACTGAACAACTTATGGCATATGAATGCGATGGAGTAATTAATATTGAAAGAGATCTTTGCAGAAAAACCTGAGTTTCTTTTTATGACCTGATATAGGATGAAGTGACCGGAACAAGGAAAATAATTTGTACAATAACAACACTGAAAACAAACAATTTTGAAGGACTAAGGAATCCGATCAAACCAATATTCCAGAGACCTCACGATAAAACACGCTACCTCCTCCTGACAGAAGTAATGGGCTCAGCTCACAGACTGAGACATTTTGCATATGGTCAATGTGGGAATCTGTTTTGACTATACACATATATTTGTTTTTCTTTCTTTTTTAATTGTGGGAGGGCGTTGTGGGAGGGAAAGAAGGCAGACTTCTGCTCAATAAAAAAAATTAAGGTCTTTTTCAGTTCTAAATCTCTGATACTATATTGTAGAAAAGAGAAACTCATCAGGTTGTATATAGAGTAGATAACCCCTGATATTCCCTCAGGCTTTATGAATTTATTATATTATTACATGATATTTTATAAAAGAACATGGCTGCTTGTGATCATTAATCAGGGCTTAGGAGTAAATACATGTTGGTTATAATAAGGAATAAAAACTAAATTTTTCATGTATCTTTGCCTTAACACAACTCTAGAGCTGTGAGGACCTCAGGAATTGTGGAAGCAGTGTCAGGTTTTTGTATTCTTGGGCTACAAGATCACTATAGATGGTGACTGCAGCCACGAAATTAAAAATGCTTGCTCTTTGGAAGGAAACCTATGGCCAATCTGGACAGCATACTAAAAAGTAGAAACATTACCTTACCAACAAAGGGTCTATACAGTCAAAGTTGTGGTTTTTCCACTAACAAGGTATGGCTAGGAGAGTTGGACTTCAAGGAAAGCTGAGCACTGCAGAACGCATGCTTTTGAATTGCAGTGCTAGAGAAGACTGTTGAAAGTCCTTTGGACCGCAAGGAGATAAAATCAGCCAATAATTAAAGAAATTAATTCAGGCTATTTACTGAAAGGTCAAATACTGAAGCTGAAGCTTAAATGCTCTGGCCACACAATGAGAAGACAGGACTCACTGGAAAAGACCCTGATGATGAGAAAGATTAAAGGCAAGAAGAAAAGGAAATAGCAGAGGATGAAATGGATGGATGGTGTCATGGAAGCAATGAACATAAACTCATTTTGAGAGACCAAATGGAAGAAAGAAGGGCCTGGCATGCCATGGTCTGTGGGGTCATGAAAAGTTAGGCATGGCTGAAAACAACAGGGAGTGACAAGGTCAAACTAGCACTTTAGGAAAATCACTTAAGCAGCTGAGTGGAAGATGGACTGGAACAAGAAAAGAAGAGGCAAGGAGACCAACTAAAACACTCCTGTAATAGTCCAGAGGAGAAGTGATGAGGGAATGAACCAGGGTGGTAGCTATGTGAATGCAGAGAGGATATTCTGTGAATGACAAGATTTGACAATGGATTAGATATTTGGGGTTGAGTGAGTAAGGTGGTGAGGATGATGTTGAAATTGCAATTCTAGGTAAGTGAAAGGATTCTCAAAAGTAATAGGGAAGTTGGGAAGGCAGAAGATTTTGGGGGCAAAGATAATAAATTCAGTTATTGATATGCTGAGTTTGACTGCCAAATATCCAGTTCCGGGCAATCAAAAGAAAGCTAGTGATTAGACACTGGGGCTCAGTTAAGTTGGATACTCAGAGAGCCCTCAGTTAAGGGCTAGGTAAATTATCTATATAAATATGATACCTGACTCTATGGAAGCTGAGATCACCCAACAAGTAAGCATAGAAGAGGGCCCAGGGCAGGGACTTAGGGAACAGCTCTGTTTAGTTAACCTGACATGAAGAACCTGCAAGGGAGACTGGGAAGGAGATCAGACAGATACCAAGAGAATCAGGTGATTCTCCAGAGAATCAAGGCAGGAAAAGCTAGAGAGGAGAGACTATCAACAAGCAAAGGGTAAGCAAAAGGGTCAAAGGCTGCAGAAGGATGAGGATTGAAAAAAGGCTGTTCAATTTGGCCAGTTAGAGGTCGTCAATACCTTTAGAAAAAGTCAAAAGTCCAATTAGACTACAGGGGGTTAGGGTTTGGAAGAGAGTAAGAGAAAAGGAAAGGGAGGCACCCAGTGTGGATGGCTTTCTAGCAGAGAAGGGGAAGAGAGATATGAGCTAGGAGGGATTGTACTTGCCTGTCAGCAACTACAGTAGAGTGGGTACTGAAAATACCTCTACTTTTCAATATTAAAATCCAATTATGTTCATACTTATTGGAAAAATTCCTCCCACGAGCACTGAACTAGGAGTGAGAAAACTTAAGTCCTATCTCAGCTGCTATCTTTGTGATCTTGGGCAAATAATTTAACTGATGTGGGTTTTAATTTCACCATCCCCTAAGGGATAGGGATGAGATGATTCACCAAAGATTTTCTTCCTTTTGTACCTTTACAATTCCATCACTCTGATTCTAAAACACCTTTACAGAAATCATTCATTAGAAACACAGCAACAAGTGGCGGCAGTACAGTCAAAGGAAGAGGAAAAGTACTGGCTTTGGAGTCCAGGAAACAAGGTTCAAGTGATTTTTGTCACTTATTATCTGTGCAACCTTTGGCAAGTTACTCAATCTATCTGGATCTCAGTTTCTTCCCCTATGAAATAAGGGTGAACTAGATGGCTTCTTTGGATACTGCTGGCTCTAAGTTCTATGATCCTGTGAGTTAGGACCTGATTGAAAAATGTCCTGCCTTGTTACCACACCACACGGATACTACGAGGCAGTAAAATGGAAATTCCCCACCTTCTGTCAAACAGAGATTAATATAAATATAAATTATTATATATAAAGATAATATAAATTAGCTGACAGGCATGTCAAATCATTGCCACTGGCTCAGTAACAGGCCCATATCATATACTATCAGTAATGATTTTCTTTGAAATTCACTTTCAAAACAACTGCTCAGTGGAAGTTATATTAAAATGGCTGCAATATAATTCTTACCCTTTAAACACAGAATGTGGCTTTCCCTCTTAAATGGCACTAAAGGATTTCTCTAAATCTTCTTCAAAAGTCCCAACAGAAGGACAGGAAAGATTATAATGTAAGGATGAAAATTTTGTAACTACATAAGTACATTAGAAAGTGAAGTTCTAAATGTTTCAAAAGTAAAACTGGATTCTAATTAAACTCTGGAGGCAATTTGTTCATAGAGATGAACACAAACAGTTAAATACTTTGAGGCAGTACATAATGTCAGACATATATACATGGGACCCAGAGTCATCGTGGATAATGATGCCCAATGTACATGAAAGCTTTAGGCTTTACTTAGCCTTATCTAATAAGTCATAGAAATTTGTGATCTGCATTGGGAACTCATAGGTATTTTCTTTATTCCTCTGAGAATGGAGCTCGGTTTTCTCCTCTGTAAAAAATGAATGGATCAGGCTTCATGATCTCTAAGATCCCCTGCAGCTTGGAATCATTTGGGGCCTCAAAGAGACACCTTCTAACATGGAGATAGAATCTTTTGAGAATTTTCTGTTAGTACCATCTACTCGGTCAGTAAACATTCATGAAGCACCCACAAAGCCCACGTCACACACTAATAAGCACATTGCCCAAAGGGTTTACATCTCCATTTGTATATCTAACTAAAAACATTTCTACCTGGCTTTTTTCAGTTTTGAAAACATGTAGCCACCTAGCCAATAGGGAGTTAGGCACAAATCTGAAATTTGGAAAATGTGTTCTGTGCATAGCTTCTCAAATTCAAGTTTGAGGTTAATTATAAGATGTTTTTTCCCCTCTCCAACTTCAGCATAGTAAGCACTTCTGTGAAACCTTCCATTTATTCACTCTCTAGGTTTCTCTCACTTACTATTTCTCATCGACCCCCAGAGTCATACTAACTGAAAGGAGGCTCTGCCTATAGGTCACTTAAGAAGAGAATATTGGTTTAAAAATAACTCAGTTTGCATATCAGGATGTGTACCTGATGCTCACCTTCCCAAGCTAAGAATCTTTTTCTTATAGGTCACAAGAAAGGAAGCAAACATCATTGTACTCCAGGATCAAAAAAAAGGCAATGTGGAGAAGTCATCTAAGTCATTGAAGACGAATGTAATTTTTATCTTCTAACTCAGTCTCTGAATCTGTTTCATAATTTCAGTCCTTCATTTCACTGATAACAGTCATTGTGTAAAAGATATTCTGGTGTTCTGAGAATATGAATTAATATCTTCTGAATATGCCAAACAGACATGCCATTTCTGGTCAGGATTGACTAACTGTCTACCTACCCACTGCTCTCCTCCAATCCAGTCTAAGCAGAATGAACTGAAGCTTGTCATGCGATCCTGGTCCTGTTGGGAGTTTGCAGTAAAGTTAACTTAAAGGGAACTTGCCCTAAGTAGTGCCTCCAACAAAAACCAAAGACTTCCTCATAAGAAACTGAGGGACAAGAAGAGAATGCGTGTCAGGGAAAGACTCTGTTAGCATTCTTATTATTGTTATTAATAACTACAGTGATAATTACTATGATCTTATATCTACACAGAAATTTTAACTTTTCAAAGCGATTTCACATAAATGACTTAATTCTTAAAACCATACTGGGAGGTGGTTAGGGCAAGTATTAGAATTCACATTTGACAGAGGAGAAAGCTGAGGGCAAAAGTGTTTTAGTGAACTCGATCAAGCTGGAGCTAACTGGGGGTAAGGCAAGGAATGGAACTTGGATCTTCCAACTCTCTTATCCAGAAAGGAAAGGGAAATCGAAATGATTACTATAAGACAGAATATAGCCAACTACTTACTCTACAGCAAAGAAAACCAAATGCAAGCTACTTCACTCATTCAGAGTGTCTCTGAAGTAACAACTCCAACTAAAGCTTGTTCCCATCTAACCCTCCTCCTACCCATTTAATTAGATTTAAAGGCTGAAAACATCTTAGAGGTCAGGCTTCCAGTCTCCCTACAATCAAAAGTATTCTGTCCATGGAGACAATGTTTCTAAGGTAGAAAGAATGTTTGGAAGAAACAAACAGTCAAGTTTGCACTGACAAGTTACTCCCATTTCCTGTTTCTCTCCCTTCTCTTAAGCCCTACCCCTTATCCATGAAACTACAAGATAAGGGATCGAGAAGAGATTTTCCTGAGAAAAGTAGCAACAGAGCTACCAGCATATCACCCCATCCTTTTAAAACTTTAGAAAGCTGATCAAAATGAATGGAATACTCTAACAGCAAAGATGTATATTTTTAAAGATCATTTCTAAAATGCTTAAGGAGAATTAAATCACTTTACCTGAGTGGTTTTTGCTCTTCTGCCTTGCATGCTGTTGCTATGGCTAATTTGTGAGTTGGTGGCACCTTCAGAAAGACAGTGAGATTTCCTACAGGGAAGTGTATTATAATTACTGTACGGAGGAGTATCCTCGGCAACAGCTGATGGCATCTTACGGTTTGCAAGATCTGGAACATCAGACATTAAATTCCCACAATATCCCACAAATTTGCTCCTTGGTCCATGGTTTGCTTTCAGTTCATTATTCTCGGGTACATACAAGATGCCCAGGGAATTGGCACGGTGGCAGGTACTCAGCTGCTGTGAACCATCCCTGGCTTCCATCCCCCGATCCACCCCACGGTCTCTCTCTTCCCCTGAACCCAAGATCTCTTCGTTGCTTGTTAAATGTTCTTGGCTCAGATCAGACAGTGAAAATTCCAAACTGTCCTCCCGCCAGATATCTGCAGATTTTGAGCGTTTCTTTTTAAAGCTTGAAGTTTCCATGAATGTGGTCCCATTGGTTGTATAGGGACGCTGCCTTCTGCCTCCCTCAGGCAAATACGTAGAGTCATTCCCATAAAGCCTGTTCTCCTCAGAGTTTGGCATGCTTTGTGCAGAGGCTGCTGTAAGGATTGTGCTGCTGTCTATACTAGGAGTGATGGAAGAATCGGTATGACAAGAGACAGGTCTCAAGCCCATACCCACCCGTCCTACCCAAACTGGACTCCCAAAATCCTCTAGGTTGCCTTCTTGGGAGAAGGGTTCCATGCCATTTTCTGCCAGAGACTGTGGGATGCTAGGAGTGCTGCTGGATCGAGTGCTCACTTCAGAGTTCCTGTGGATCACCCTTGCAGAGGAAGCATGCCTCATCCGTCGGGTCTTGTTGGACAAGCGAAGAGAATGGGATGTATGCTTCCTGGACAGGTTCCCCTGCTTCTCACCATAAAACCTGTGCTCTACATTTTGGCTTTCTGTATTTCCCATGGTTTTATGGTCTGTAAGACAAAGGGGTGTGGGGTGGAAAAAATTTGATTAATTGAATCACTAGTAGGTACAGGCATTTCAAAAACTAAACAGAAGTGGGAGAAGGAAGGCAAAACACCTTATCTCACAGGAACTATGAAGGTAATCACAGCTGTTCTAATAGCCTCCAATAGATGCATTCCATCTGGTATTCTGAAAAGTAAAAACTCCTGACATCTGCAAGAAATGACACTAAGGGTGGGGATTTGGAAAAGGTTACAAATATTTGCCTTAGCATAGAGGTTATGGAACTTAGCACAGTGCCTATATTAGGCATTTAATGAATGGTAGTGATAATGCCATGACAAGGAAAAGCTCAAATCTTTTTTTTTAACCTTTCTTAGTTAAAAAATGAAAATTGAATTTAAAAATTGAGCTAATAAAATCTCTCATTTATCCCCTAAAACATTAACCGGCCAGATTGTTTGTTTGCCTTCTGTCACTGTATAAAGAGGGAAGATATTTTGAATTGAATTTAATTGGCTCCCTTGGCTACCTCTTTAGATAACACAGGAGAATCTCCTTTTAATCATCATTCTTGGTGAGTGCAGGAGGAACAGGGAGTGGGGAGGATGTAGCTATGATTATCAATTATTGTCAATTTCAGCATAAGTATTCATTAGATAACCTTATTACAAAAAATTCATTCCCTTGCACTCCAGCTTTAACCATGTAATGTAATCAATAAAAAAAAAAGGAAAACCTTAAGGTATAAGTCATATCAACTCTATCTAGAGGTCTAAGCTATAAAGAAAAAGGAATTTTACCTGTAATTCCACAGGTTTTTTTTTTCCTTAAAAGACTGCTTTTAAGTAAGATGATCGTAAGGGGAGAAAAAAGCTAGCACTCTGTTTAGCAACATGCTAATGAGTTTATTTCTGGAAATAAATCTAACCAAAGAACATTAATCTGGTACACCACTGCAAACAGAAAGATACATTATGAAACCACTAAATATGACTCAGCTTTTAGGAACTACTTTTCTCACTGGAAGGAATTAAATACTCCAAAGCAAAAAACTCATTGCCACTTCCACTGTCTTGAAGCAGCAGCCAAAAACCTAGCAGAGCATTTAAAAACAAAGGCACCAGGGAGGGCTACCCCATTCCAACTCTACAGAGGACATATTGTAAGAAGGAAGGAATACTGAACACATTTCCACGTTGTGATTTTTTTATTGCCACACAGGAGCTAGCTAGCTAGAGATAGGATCAGAGATGGGATTACACTTGAATAGTGAACTCTCATGAAAGAGACCCAACATTTTGGTCTTAAAGAAACTGCAGCTTCCAGTCTTAGAGAAATTCCTGGAGCACTGAGGGGTTTAAGGGATTTGCCCAAGGTTACACGTCAGAAAAGGGACTTCCTAAGTCTCCCATTCACTATGGCCATATTGCCTTTGGAATAGCTTTTTTGT
Source organism: Bettongia penicillata ogilbyi (assembly GCA_023548195.1). Lineage (NCBI taxonomy): Eukaryota > Metazoa > Chordata > Mammalia > Diprotodontia > Potoroidae > Bettongia > Bettongia penicillata. The sequence continues at coordinate 1,476,928 of JAJHZJ010000377.1, read as the reverse complement.
CTATACAAGCTACTCAATAAATATGACAGTTTCTAAGCAACCAGTACCGTTAACAGTTCTATCATGAGAATCATTCATGGATTTTAAATTAAAACAGTAAAGGAAGAAAGATGTTAGAAACAAACAGGACAAATAAAGTCTAAAATCAAAAGCTAAGATACTCATGAAAATGCACGTTTTCCTTGCCTTTTACATCTGTTATTCCAGTTAATAGCTATCTCTTCATGCTATAATCTCCGTAATAAGAATTATTATCCCTCCAAAGGATTTGGCACCAAGTTATACAGCCCTTTAAGGTTGTTTTTTTAACTGGTCCATGTGTCTCTTCAGACTATATACAAGTTGAAATGCTTTCCTAGAGAAAAATGGACTTCTTCAATGAAGAATAAGCTCCTTGTCATACATAGGACTTGTTCAAACAACTATTTATTAGAGATTTGTGCTTCAGGTACACATTGGCCTAGATCATCACTGAGATGTATTTCAGCACTAAGATTATAGGGTGCCACTGTACAGTTGAACCTCAAACACCATGCCATGAACTGTAAAGATTTTGATATTGGATAAAGGTCCACCACTACCTTAACCAGGCCTCAATTCAGTTCGCTAAAATTTAGTTTAGGGCAGCTAGGTGGTACAGTGGATAGAGTGCTGAGCCTAAAGTCAAGAAAATTCACCTTCTTGAGTTCAAATCTGGCCTCAGACACTTACTAGCTATGTGAATTCTGGGCAAGTCACTTAATAGTGTTTACCTCAGTTCCTTGTCTGTAAAATGAGCTGAAGAAGAAAATGGCAAATCGCTCCAGTATTTTTGCCATATTATTATCATACATGCATACTCCCGTCAGTGAGTTTTTCTGTCTTCTATTAATTAATCCCTTAACTAACCCTTCCTGCCTTTTTAATATTCATAATTTTGATTATATAATTGCATCTTTACCCTATAAACATTCATCTTGCTTTCTCTGAAGGTGCCGGTTCCTCTTAGAAATTAGATCTCTTCAGAGGGGCATCAACACTCAATAAATGCTTATACTTGGATTAGAGATGGTACTGCCACAACACATCATGAAACCCCAACACCACTGTTCATCCTACTCTCTCTTTCCCTTTGTACTGTCCATATTTCTACCTCAGCTGCATACAACACTCACACATCAGATCTCATCATTACCCACAAGTGTTTCAATTATAAGATCAAAAAGCATTATATTCCTCTATTTGATCAAAATCTATTACACTTCATCTCTCCCTGTGGCTAACCCCTTACACCTATTCTTTGCCCTCATAACCTCAAATTCCTCACTCTTCACTATTTTCTCAGGTCATCAGAGCTGCTCTGATTTCACTTTCTTCCTTTCTCATGCTTGACCCTATAAATAGCCAGTTAAACTTCACACTGTCCTCTATTCCCAAATCCACTGGTCCCCTGGCCAATCTCTAATCATGCAGTGGAATATCCTCAACCCTGAATTAGTTCTACCATATGTCTCCTTTGCTCCTGTGCTCGTATCACAGAAGAAAGCTGAAGAAATAGAAACAAGCTGACTGGGTCCATTATAAATTATAGGTCATCTAATTTCAATTGAACCCTCACTACAGTTAAGAAATTGTGACTCATTCCATATAGAGGCAGTTACAAGCCTTCTCTACTTTCTTCATGTCTTCCTCACCTCCACTTCCCCCAAATCTCTGAGCTGGAAAACTTGCCTGATACTTTACCAATAAAAGGAGCCATTATTCAAGAACTTCCTATTCTTTCCTTCTCTAAATCTCTCAGTTCCTCATCCCTTACTCTTTACTCCTGTACTCCAATCTCTGATAATGAGGTGGCCCTTCCTGCTGAAGTTAATGCCTCTACGTGTGTCCTTGGTTCCATGCCCCTCCCATTTTTTCTCTAGCAGATTGCCTCTGCCATCACTTCCCCTTCTCCTCTTTCTAATATTCAATCTGCCCCCATCTATTAGTTCTTTCTCTGCTGCCTTATAAACATTCCCAAAAGAATTCTTTAAAAAGTTTCAGGAGACCTTCCATCCCCCTCAAATCATCCTATATGTCTCCATTTCTAATTTAAATTTCTACAAAAAGCTGTCTACATTTATGGCTTGTTTCCTCTCATCTATCTTCTCAACTTTTTGCAATGTAGCTTCCTACCTCACCACTCAACTGAAAATGTTCTTTCTAAAGTTACCATGTATCTCTAAACTGTCAAATCTGAATACAGCCTTTTCTCTATTCACATCCTTTTTGACAATGCTGTAACATCGGACGTTACTGATTGTTCTAGGATGTCCCCCAGGCATATCAAACTCAACATGACCAAAACAGAACTTATCTTTTCCCAAAATCCTATCCTTCTTCCAAACTTCCCTATTCCTGTCAAAAACAGTATCCTTTGAGTGTTCCAGTAAGATGCCAAATGCTATGGTTTCTATTTCTTTCATAATTCTCACAATCACACTCTTACTTATTCACTACTTACACATCTATAACTAGAAAGTTGAGAAAGATACTTTTTGCAGCTTTTGAAATAATTAACCATAACTGAGATGCATCAAAGTAAGCTTGAAAATTTTCAAAGACGTTGGATAAAACAGCTTAAATACATACAGCTCTACCATCTTTTAGTGAAGCTTTAGGACTAACTGGAAATAATTATAGCTTGTTCGAGATACTACTGAGATACTGCAAAACAAGAGTGAGAACCTTCAAGCCTTGACTTTCCATAGAACATATACATATTTTTGGGGGACATCTCCAGTCGTCCTGATCTATATCTTGCCCCTGGACCCAGATGGCTCCTGAGAAGAAAGTAAGGCTGGGGACTTGGCACAGCCTTCTCTCACAACCCCAATTCATGTAAAAGTCATGGCATCATCTTCCTGATGTCATGGTCCTCTTGGAGAATCAAGGACAAGTAACAAGAAGATCTTTATAGGAAAACAGAATGAAGTGCTGACAACAAGCATTGCAACAGCACTATGTCTTCAAACTCAGAATTGGATCATGAGAAATTGGACCCTGGAAATTCTCCAGTACCATGAGCATCAAACACTGGTTGAGGCAAAAAGCTCAGCAGGAGGATAGGAGTAGATTTTCTACCAAGAGGGCCTCCTAGCTCCCAAATATTTGAGAATTGCCTCTCCCCTAACTCATACCTGATCAATCAAGAAATGCAATGAAAAATTATTGTGACTTCTTCAACCCCAGAGGTCCACAAAAGCCCAAAAAGAATAGAAACAGGAAACTTTTAAGCAAAGCAAAAGTGTTAGCACAACTAGAAAACAGACAAGTGTAACCTAGTAGGCTCTATATCCAGATGTGGGAGGAGCATAAGGTTTCTTAAGAAAGCCCTAGGATGAGCACTTTGGAAGCCCAAGGGAACAATACTAATTAGCAGTGTGCCTCAGTGCTCAGACTGGGAAAGTTTAAGCCTAGGGGCTTTGAGATACCTAACACTCTGTCCAGCGATGCAACAGAGGTCCTAAAGATCCAAGGTCCTGAAGACCCAACTCTTTGGATTTTAGAGGGCCAAACACCATGAAGTGAGGTTGGTGCAAGGATCCAGAAGACCCACCAGGGTCTGATTATCTCACCCAAAAGAATAGTAGATGACAGAGTATGGCCCTGGTCCAAAGCCCCAATTCAAGAACTAAAGCTGGAGAGATGAGTAAATCAAAGAAAACACCACCCAGTATTAACAATTATTACAAATCTAACTCCATAACAATTGTAAGCAGATACTCAAAGGAAAAAATAGAACAAGGACCACATGAATACCTAGAAGACATGAAGCATGATTTTCTTTTTTTACAAGTGGGGGGAAAAAAGCACTTGAAAGAATCAGGAAAAATCAGAGAAAAGTCATAAATGCTATCCAAGTAATAGATTTTTCTCAAAATAGAAGAGATCAAGCAGAAATCAACAAATCCCCAAGTCAATAAGAAATATTGAAACAAAATCAAAAGATTGAAAAAAATAAGAAAATATAAAATATCTTCTATAAAAAAACTGACTTGGAAAGGGGGTCAAGGAGAGAGAATTTACCTTTGATACACTTCTTGAGATCCATGATAAAGAAAATCCTTCAAAATCTTCGATATATTTGGACTTTATATTTCAAGAAATCATAAATGAAATCTGCTTAGCTCTACTTGTACAAGTACTGGACAAAGTAAAGACACTTAAAGCAAACGGAACAAAAAAAAGTTCCAAGAGCTACAACCAAAATCCAAAGCCCTCTCCCACCAAATGATTCCTGCAAGCATCCAAAAAGAAGTTTAAGTACCAAAGTTTCCCAGTTGGGATTACATAAGACCTAGAAGTTTCTACCATAAATGAGAGGACAATTTGGAATATAATATTTCAACTAGTAAAAGAGATAGGCTTAGAATCAAGAATAACTAAGCAAAGCCGTGTATTTGAGGAGGGGAAGGGAGAAGAGGGAATTGTATATTTGAGCATTTCTAAGGGAAAGACCAGAACTGCCAAATGGGCACATGACAAATATATCAAGAATATTGCTAATAAATTACAGGAGTAAGGAAGAAATTACCTTTCATATCTTTGGATACTGATAGAGCTCATGACCAAATAAAGAACAATAATTACAGAAGGTTGAACAATTTTGATTAGATAAAATTAAATTTTTTGCATAAAATCAACATAGCTAAAATTAGAAGAGAAGCAAGTATAAGGGGGAAAAAATCTTTATAGTTACTTTCTCTGACACAGGACTCATTTATAAGATACATAAGGAACTGAGTTAAATTTATAAAGATAAGAACCATTCCTCAATCAATAAATTGTCAAAGGATATGAATAGGCAGTTTTCAGAAGAAGAAACCCAAACTATTAGCAGCTATAAGAAAAAAATTTTCTAAAGAAAAAAATGTCTTCTCTTCAAAGGGCATTGGGGGAGATGAGTGAGAAAAATAAAAGCACTAGGAGAGGACTGGTTTTGTTCTGTAGACTTAAAGAAAAAAAAAAGAGAGGAGTAAAAGGGGGAAGATTCCAGTAGAGAGTGAAGGAAGGAGACCGGATTTGCTCTTTTCATAATTAGGATACATGAGAAAAATATACAAACACAGGAGAAAGAGTAAGGAGACTGTGCATCAGATGAACCACACTCTTAACCTGAAATGGACAAAGGAGGGCTACATAATATTGAAGCTAAAGTGATAATTAACAAAGAAGTTAACTTAGAACTTTAGTGATACAGATTCCTAGAGGACAGCTACAACCACAGAACATGTCTAGTAAAACTATTAGCCAACCTGGGTCTTTTACTATGAACTCTAGTTTAAGAATACAAGGCTATAGTTCTAATGAGGTCCATGATCAGTCCATATTACCAAATAATTCAGATATAGGGAAAGATAGTTTATCAGAAAAGAGCTATATTCATTCAATTGATGACCAAACTAACATGCTTTTACAGGCAAAATTAAAATTATACATGTAGGCAGATTACAATGCTATCGTGTGTGCATTACATGTTATTGTGAACATGTATTAATTACTGTATCCATTCAAATATACCTTACACTTCTTGTAGAAGGTGGGATTTTAGCTGAGACTTGAAGAAAGCTAGGAGCGGAGGTGAGAAGGAAGAGAGATTTGGGCATGGGAGCAGCAACTGAAAATACCCCAAGCCAAGAGATGGGATTGTCTTGTTTGAGTAGCAGCAAGGAAGCCAGTCTTACTGGATTGCAGAGTATTGGGAGAGGCCTGAGGAGTTAAGAAGACTGGAAAAGGAGGAGGGAGGGGTAATTTAGGAAGGGTTTTGAACATCAAACAGAGGACTTGGGAAGCTCTGCATACCGTGTTGGGCAGACCTGGAGCCTTGGAACTCAGAGAAGAGAGGGAACTCCCAGAGTTTATTGAATGGGGTAAGAGCATGTAACGAAGTCAGACCTGTACTTTAGGAAGACAGTTGAGTGGAGAATGGAATAGAGTGGGGAGAGATGAGGCTTGGAGATCAACAGAAGGTTACTGCAACAGTCCAGGCAAGGTGATGAGGGCTAGTGTCAGAGCCAGAGGAGAGAAGGGGGCATGTGCATATGAGACATGCTGTGAAATTTGAATCACGAGAATTTATACTGTAGATATATTTGTTAGCTATGTAGTTTATTTGGGAATGCCCACTTGCATACTCTTCTGTCACTTTATAAGCCTATAGATGATATTATGTTCTTTTCCTTTCTATCAAATATGTTTATTTCTTATGTTCTCTTTCCCAATGGGGGAAGGAAAGAATAACAGAACGATTCAAAGAAGTCCAAAAGAGATGCAGATGATTGAAAATGGGAGTGAGGGCTGCAGAATCTCATCCTGCAAGACTGAATCAGCCTGGAGCATCTTATCAGCACCTCTGTCTCTCTGATCCTCTGGTTGGAAGGCAGGACCACAAGCTCCAGGGCTTCTAACTGAGGGGGCTCAACATGGTCTTCTCTCCATTTATCACCAGCTGCACTGATTCTGAACTTCTTCATGTCCCATGCTGCCCACCTTTCTCCTCTTCCCATCTCCCCCTTTCAGCTTCCTTGTGTATGGTCTTCCCCCATTAGACTACAAGCTCCATGACAGCAGGGATTGTCTTTGGTTTTATTTGTATCCCCAAAATTTAGCATGACACCTAGCACATAGTAGGCACTTTGATTGACTATGCTGTAACATATGCATGTAATATGTCCTAATAATTTAGATCCACAAACACTGAAGCAGATTGTCAACCAAATACCAACCAACCAAAGGTGAGGCCATCAATGTTAAAGGACATGGGAGAGAAAAGATTTTATATTCACTAGAAAATTCTGAGACCTTCCCAACCAGGGGCTTGAGATGGACAAAAGAGGTTTTATTGATTTTTCATAGCTTCCCAAAAGCAGAATAGAGCAATTCATCCAGACTCACAACTAAACACCAATGAGTGAGTCAGTAAGCAAGGTGGGAAGAGATTTGAAAGCAAGGTGCAGTTTGCTATACCGAGGCAGCAGCCTCAGAACCTTTCAGTTCCTAATGTTCTTTCCGTAGCGTGTTCGTCCTTTGCTGTCGAAGAAGACCATGCCATTAGAGAAATGATGACATGACTTGCACTTGACTTTGTTTTGAGGGAGGGAAGGCTGTGCAGGTCACCAGCATCACTTCTCCTCCAGAGCCATTTGAATCCAGGGATTCATCAGGATAACTGGAGATGACCCAGGATGAAGCAATTGGGCTTAAGTGTCAAGAGTCTGAGGTAAGATTTGAACTCAGGTCCTCCTAACTCCCGCCCTGGTGCTCTATCCACTGTACCACCTAGCTGTCCCCTCTTTTCATAGCAGACATAAGATGAAAGCTGTCCCCTGGGGGTGAGACCAAAGGTGTTGACTAAAGATAAATTCTGAGGAAACTGAGTCCAACAGGGTTCAATGACTTGCCCAGGATCACATAGCTAGTAAGCATTTGAGGCCAAACTGGAATTCAGGTCCTCCTACCTCTGGGGCAGTACCCTTATCAACTAGTTGCCCCTACTTAGGACAATGGTTTAAAATATGAGTTTAATATATGTTTGCTGACTATTATCATCCAGGCAAGATATTGTTTGCTTTAAACTACCAGCTTTCCAGTCATTTTCCCCTTTTTCCAGAGGTATTTAGTTCCTCAATCACAAGTTCTATCTCTAAGCCTCATACTTGAAGAATTCACTATATACTTTAATATCACCTCAAATACCCTAGGTGACATAGTGGATAGTTTAAAGGGACTGGAGTCAAGAAGACTCATCTTACTAAGTTCAAATCTGGCTTCAGACACTGTGTGACTCTGGGTGAGTCACTGAACCCTATATGCCTCAGCTGCTTGTCTATAAAATGAACTGGAGAAGGAAATGGCAAACTACTCCAGTATCTTTGCCAAGAAAAACCCAAATGGGGTCACGAAGTGTCAGACATGACTGAAAAATGACCAAATGACAACAACAAATCCCCTGGCCTTTCAATTCATCCTCCTTCTCCTCAGCTCTCAGGACCCACAATTTCACTATACTCATAGCCACCCACAGGGAAATCAGCATGACTCATAACCCTACCATTGCCACAGTGATTGAACTCTCCAGCTCCCTTTCTCTCATTATCATCTCGTATCCTTTTATATTTCCCTTTTCAGTCTATTCTTTTGTCTTCACCACAATCTCTACTCCTCCTTCATCCCTCCCAGTTTCCCTAGGCCAACACCCCTGCTCTGAGCCACAATTTTTCATCTATTTAAATGGGAAAAAAAGTAGCAAAAGTAACTCGGATCATGGTAGAACCTAAAATGATATAATTTATGTACAGCATTTTTCCAACCTGAGTTAATTTAAGTTATTGGGGTGAGGGTGTGTGCGTGTGCGTGTGTGTGCGCGCGCAAGGGATGCTATCAGAAAAGACTGAGGAAAAGAAAGGGGAAAGTAGAAGACAAAATGAATAATAGGACCAGAAAAATTACCACCCAGAGATGGAAGAGGATAGAATCAAGGACATGGGTAAAGGAGGAGAGAAAAACTTATGTAGAATTGGAATTCAGGATCTTTTTTGTGTCATGGACTCCCTCTGACCATCGGGTAAAGGGAGATTATGGACCCCTTCTCAGAGGAATAATATTTTTAAGTGAATAAAATAAATTACATAGAGTTACAAAGGAAACCAATTATACTGAATACGGTTAGCAAAATATTTTTAAATTCATAGACTCCCCAGTCAGTTAAGGATGACTGATACAGTAGGATTTTGAAATATGGACACTAAATAGATCTTAGAGTGAATGCTCTCTATTTTCTCAGTGAAGTGGAACGTGAACTTATCTAATGAAAGACATCTATTAGGGTTTTAAAGTAGAAAGGAGAAAGTCTGAAACAATTTCTGAGGCTAGGAAAATAGCCAAATAGGAAGAATATAAGTTTAGTTACATAGCCATGAGATTAGATTATAATATATACCAGATTTATAGGATTCAGTTGTGAAAAAGCCTTTCTTCAGAATTTGAGTACTATAACTGACCAGTTCAACTGTACATTATCTTCCACTTTTGAATTCCTTTGCCCCCTTGTTCTACTGCCATTGAAATCTTGCCTGTCAGTCCTTAAACATGGAAAATCTTCATTTGTTTGTTCTACTGTTTTGCTGAAGGAAGTCACACCATGATGCCAAATAGATTCACTACAACTTCGTCAGTGTTCTTTGCTGGATCATCATCCAAATCATGCCACTTTATCACAGATGTTACCCAGAACCTTGCCCTGGGTCACCTTCTCTTCTAGAGTTTGGACAGATCATGAATTAAAAGGGCACAGGGGATTCTCAGATCTAGATATTCAGGTCTAATCCATCTCCTCAACTTCAGTCATATGTCAATGAGTGGGGATCCTTCCTAATTGTCCAATAAGCCTATCAAATCCAACATGCCCAAATCTTAAACCCAAGTTCTAGATCAATCAAATATGTGACACCACCTCTATATTTTCTCTTGTACTACCCTTGTGTACCCCCATTCCCAGGGAAACATAAGTTCCTTGAAGACTCATTTGTATCCTTTGATTCTCACAGCCTACTACAGTTTCTGACATATAAATGCTTAATTAAATGTTGATTGACTGATACTACCTGAGTGTTTGGAGTTCAATTAATGCCAGGAAACTGGTCAAGTGAAAGGAACTTCAGAGAACATCTACTCACTCCCAGATTGCACCTGCATCCTGCCTCCAGTGCCCTGGGGTCTCCCCAACCCTCTTTCCAGCTTCTTTTTGCATGTTGTCTTTCCCCATTACACTATAAGTTCCTGGAGGATAGTGACTTTTTAAAAAAAATTTGTATCAAAACAGCACAGTGGAGGCAAACAAGAGGCACTTAATAAATGTTTATTGAATTGAACTGAAACTGATCACCTCCTCTCTTTTCCTGCTCAATTCTACTGTCCAAGCTTAATGCTATTTCAATGCCAATTTCTGTGATCTCTATAAAGATCACCTTTTACTTCTCACATTAAAAGGATTATGGCTATCTGATGGAACTATGGTGGCATGTATGTACAGGTCTTCCTTCAACTAATCACAGAAATTTTACTTAGAATATTCCTTTGAGCTACTGACACCAGCTTTCCTGCTGTTCCTCAAACAAAACACTCCATCCCTGGCCACTCGCTCTGGCTGTCCTCCATGCCTGGAAGCCTCTCCTTCCTTATCTACCTCCTCCTGGCTTTCCTGGCTTCATTCAAGCCTTCTATAGAAAGACTTTCCCAATTCATCTTAATCTAATTAAAGAAACAAGCCATAGAAATCCTTGTGAGAATAGGAACATGAACTAGATGAATAGATTTCAGTAGCGTAGGGTACTCTAGGATGAGAAAACTCTTTCTACCAATGCAGCTCAGTAATTTCTCCACAACTTAGTTGCCTAGGGCAGTGAGAGGTAGGGCCCTTGTCCAGAGTAACACAGACATACATCTAAGTCAAGGTTTGAACTCTAGCCTTCTTGAAACCATGGACTGCCCTATCCTACAAATTACACATAGGAATAATAAATGATACTATATGATGAAAAGTACAATTGTACACTGCTAATTCTAGCTACTACTTATTTATGGGACAAATCATGATGCAGCAGCAGGGAGCAAAGTCAGTGGGACCCAAGTTGGATCTGGTAAAATGGGCCTGATTTGAACAAGTGGAGAAGGTGGGAGGGGATCCCAGGCAAGGAATATGGCATAAGTAAAGTAATTTATTCAGGGAATGAGATGGTAGGAGTAAGAAGCTAGTAAACAGACCTTAGTGAAAGAGCTGAAAGTGCCTATGTCAGTAACGTGAATCATGTGGATCAACCGGGGGTAGGGCAAGAGAGAGACACAGAGAGAGGGAGAGAAGGAAGAAGGAAGGGAAGAAGGGATGCAAGGAGGAAATGAAGGAAGTAAAAGTCCAAAATGTAAATGTGTCTCATTCCTAATATTACCATTGTTCAGTAGGTATACAGCTAGGTGGTACAGTGGATAGAGTACCGGCCCTGGATTCAGGAAGACTTACTAACTGTGTGACCCTGGACAAGTCACTTAACCCTACTGGCCTCAGTTTCCTCATCTATAAAAGGAGATGGAGAAGGAAAAGGCAAGGATCTTTGCCAAGAAAACCCCAAATGAAGAATTAGACATGACTGAACAACACAGGCATAAAACACTGAGTTGAATCTTCCCTGATCTGACAGCTCCCCATTAAAGTCATTTATTTGAACATTTAACAACTTATTATGCCAATTTCTAAAAAATCAAAAGGACAAAGAGGAAAAAAAAACCCAGTTAACCATGGGCTCCATGAGTTAAGTTTTACTTGAGATTTTACTATATTTGAAGGAAAGTTATTTATAAAGCAATAAAACTACAATGCTATAACTATCCAAACTTTCTACATTTCCACACCAATGCTTCTCCTTGCACTAGAATAGAAAAATCACAATCTAATTCTAATTATGTGTCTTTAGATTGAAAACTCTCATTTTAAGTACCTAAACATTTAAATTTGAACTTCACTGCACAAATCTTTGGTTTTAGGGACACTAATTTTGCCTTTCATTAAAGTTTTAGAGGGCTGAGTTTGTTTTGTTTTGAAGTGGGAATGTAAACAGTGCAATGATGACAGGTACAAAAGAATGAGAAGATAAAACTGCTAACTTTAATAGTTTACCTCGGATAGAAACAGAAAACCTGCTACAACATTCCAAACACCATTCACTGTCTTGGACGTTAAACCTAAAGTAGAATTTTTGGGTCTTCCTTAGACTGAAATAAAAATCAAATTTGGAGACAGAAATGTATCTAAATTCTAAAGTGGACTTTTAAAAAAACAGGTGAATCACAGTGGAGTTAAGATAACTATATTATTCTGTCAGACTAGATAAAAATATTAACAGAAAACCACATTTTGAAAAAACTGAGCCCTATATTTTGTCCCCTCACTAATTTCTTCTATACCAATGGAATTACATGCTCTTTGTTAAAATTTTCTTAACTACTTAACTACTAAAATATATGGGATTTCTCTGTTGCTGTCTTTAAGGTCCATAATGTAGGGATGCTTCATAATAAAGACTGCCTAAAAACAAGGTTTTTAAGATTAACTCAACCCCCTTAAATAGAATAAAAAATGGATATACCTCATATGGAATTCAGCTCTATAACTAATAGTGTTTGAAAAGGATCTTCTATGTTTCACAGGGATTTTCTAATAACTGACAGATATAAGGTATTCATGAAGGGAAAAAATTATAATGCAATTATCTGTAACTCAATAAAGTATTGCAAAATGCATGAAAAATAAACAAAATGATTTCTCTTTTATAGCTTGAAAATATCTTTTAGAATACAGGAAAACGAATGGAATGTATTTACTTCCAAGTTAAATTTGAAGGGAAAATCACAAGACAGATTGCGAATTTAAAATTAGATTCTGGTGGGAGGCCTTGGTTACAAACCTGTTCTTTCCCCACAGGAGGCTGAGCTTAGAGACAGCCAAAAAAGGGGGGAGCTAAGCTTACATGGAGACCAAGTTCTGGAAGTTACTGCTAAATTTTACAAACTGATGAATAGTTTTTAATGTCAGATTCAAAATGCCCCAAACAAGAGGTTAAATAGGACAGTTCAAAAAATAAATAAAAGGGGTCTTTCAGGCAAGATGGCTGCTTGAACAGAGGTAGGCAACCCAAGACCACAACTATTCCAGCAAAATTCAAATTCCCACCCAGTCAAATAATGATCAAAAAATAAAACACAATGAGAAACTACAATAAGAGATCCTCCAAAAAATGAGGATGATTAACAGTGCCAAGTATTACAGAAAAGCCAAGAAAAATGAGGAGTCAGGAAAAGCTACTGGACATGACAAGTTAAGAAGTCATTGCTAATTTTGGAAAGAGCTGTTTCATCCAAATAAGTTTGGAAGCCAAGCTGCAAAGGGCTGAGAAATGAGTGGGACAGAGGGTAGAGGTGAGGGGGAAGGACTGGAGGCAACAGAATAGACAGTTTTTCCAGGAAGTTGGCTGAAAAAGGATAATGGATTGAAGAAAAGATAGGGTTAAATGAAGATATTTTTAAAGGTTGATAGAGACCTGCTCATGTTTTTAAGAAGCAGGGAAAGAATTAATAAAGAGGAAAAAACTGAAGATTTGTTAAGAGATTGATTACAGATTAATAAAGGAGATAGGAGTACTAGAAATCAAGGGTACATGTATTGGACCAGGCAAGATTGCAAAGTAGTAAAAGAATGTACAGCTTAGCTCTCCCCCATAACTACTCCACAAACGTCTTGAAAGGTCTCTAACCCTGGAGACTGAGTCTAAATTCGCAACTGGAAAGTGCCCAAAGGAAGCTACCAGTATGAGGAATTCCAATACATACCAGAGCAAGAGGTCCCAGACTGACAAAAAGGGATCAGATCTTGGACAGAGAACAGCAACAGGTACCAACTGGCAGGTCTGTCACTGATCACCCAGTTCTGGGTCACAGACCTAGAACAGCCAAGATTACTTGTGTTTCAAGGGAAGAGAGCAGGGGTACTGGGAATGGAGGATTGTCCAACCTATGTTGTATAGCAAGTGAGGAACACTCAGGAGCACTGCAGGATTTCAGTTCTGAACCCCAACATAGTCTGAAGCTTACAGCTAAATAAACAGGGAAGGAATTGCAGACCAAAGATGAACATGCAATTCTGTCAATCTGAAACTTCAGAGCTTTCTAGTGGGCTGATAATACTTAAGTCTAGGAACAGTCTACTGGAAGTCCAACTAGAAGCAAGTCAAAAGGTGTCTAGAACCAAATTCAGGTCAAGAACTTCCAGAGTTTCGACCAAGGCAGGCAGCAACTAGACCACACTAGTAGAAGATAAGCTTGCCAATTCTCAGCTTGAGTTGTTCTTGAGATCTTTTAACAACACAATACATAACAGCCCAAGAAAGCAGCTGCAGTTCTCAAGAGGGGACAAGTCCAGTCCAGTCATTGGCATGAGAATTGTGCAAAGCTTGACCCTGATGTAACATCCAAAGTAAGTAATTAGATGATAAGAATGAGCAAACAAAAAAGTAAACTCACTGCAAAAGGCTATTATGGTAACAAGGAAAGAAACCCAGAAAAAAAGAAAAGTTCAAAAACATCTATAAGAAAAACATAGCTTAGGGAAAAGTACAATTACAGAAGGAAGGAAGGGAGGGAGGGATGGAGGGAGGGATGGAGGGAGGGAGGGAGGGCGGGAAGAAGGAAGGAAGGAAGGAAGGAAGGAAGGAAGGAAGGAAGGAAGGAAGGAAGGAAGGAAGGAAGGAAGGAAGGAAGGAAGGAAGGGAGGAAGGAAGGGAGGGAGGAAGGGAGGGAGGGAGGGAGGGAGGGAGGGAGGGAGGGAGGGAGGGAGGGAGGGAGGGACGAGGGAACAGAGAGAGGGAATGAGTATTTATTAAGCACTCAGTTACTGCCAGGCACTTTAAATGCTTTACAAGTATTACCTCCTTTGATCCTCAAAACTACCCTGTGAGTTAGTTGCTATTATTACCTCCATTTTACTGCTGAGGAAACTAAGGCAGATATATAAAATTATTTGCCCAGGGTCACATAACTAGTAAGTGCATTTGAACTCTGGTCTTCTGGACTTCAGGGTCGGTGTTCTATCCATTGATCACTTAGCTGCCTTTAGGCTGAGTCAAGTAAACAAGCATTTATTAAGTGCCTACTACTAGAGCAGGCATCATGCTAACTAAGCACTAGGGACACAAGGAAAGGCAAAAACCAGTCGCTGCTCTCAAGAAACTCACAGTCTAATGAGAAGATAAAATATAAACAACTATGTGTAAACAATATTGCACGCATGCGCGCACGCACACACACACAATAAATTGGAGATAATCACAGAGGGAAGGCAATAGGATTACGAAGAGCTGGGAAAGGCTTCATGCAGAAGAAGTAGGACCTTAGCTGAAACTTGGAGGAAGCTAGGCAAACAAGGAAGGAGGTAAAGATATGGAAGAGGAAAGTTCCAGGCATGGGAGACAGCAAGAAAAAATGTCAAGCATTGGGAAATGGAATGTCTGGTGGGGGAAACAACAAGGCAGCCAGTGCTACTAGATTGCAGAGTATGTGGAAGGTGTACAAAAATCAGAAAAATAAGAAAGGTTATGAAGGACTTCAAATGCCAGAGAGGATTGTGTGTTGGATCCTGAAGGAGTCACTGGAGTCAACTAAATAGGGGACTGATATGATCAGACCTGTACTGAGAGCTGAGAGATGAACTAGAGTGGGGAGAGACTTGAGGTGAAAAGACCAGTCAGAAGCTACAGCAAGTATCAAGATGTGAGAAGATAAAGATCTGTACCAGGGCACTGGTGGCATGAGAGGAAGGGTTGAGGATAACACTTGAGTTGAGCCTGGGTGAATGGAAAGGTAATAATGTCCTTAACAGTAACAGGGAGTAGCAGAGAAGGATTTGGAGGAAAAGGTAATAAAGTTCAGTTTTGGACATGTTAAGTTTAAGATGTCTGTGAAGAAAAGGGGAAGGGAATACGTATTTAAAGAATTTATTGATATTGTGAAAAAAGCGCATTTAAAATACTATTTCATTTGATCCTCTCAACAACATTGCAAAGTAGGTAAAGTTATTATTCCCATTTTACTGTTGAGGAAACTGAGGCAAACAGAGACTGAATAATTTGCCCAGGGTCATAAAGTTAGGAAACATCTGAAGCTGGATTTGAATGCAGATCTTCTGGATTCCAGGCTCAGTGTTCTATCCACTATACCACCTGGCTTTCTCGATTATATGAGACATCTGCTTTGAGAAGTCAAAGAACAATCAGCGGGAAATGTGATGTGAGAAGACCAGGAAAGAGGTCAGGACTAGAAAAATAGATATGAGAATCACCTGCATTGAACTGATAATTGAATCCTTGGGAACACTGAGATCATCAAGTGAAACAGTGTACAGCGAGAAGAGAAGTAGGTCTAGGGAGACACTCATAGAACACAGACATGACCTGGATGAAGATCCAGTAAAGGATATTGAGATAAAGCAATCAGAAAGTGGGGGAATGAGGAGAGAACAGTGTCATAAAAATCTAGAGAAGAAATAATGCAAGAATTTTTTTCTTTTTAATTTATGAGTTTAAAAATATTTTATAAATTAAATGAAAGCCTTAATGTAAAAAAAATTTTTTTTGAAAAGACATAAGAATTATGGAAGAAAAAAATAATCCCCAAGAGATCATAAAAATGGGAAAGGGTCCCCCATGTACAAAAATATTTATAGCAGCACTCAGTAGTTGCCAAAAACTGGAAATCAAGGGGATGCCCATCAATTGGGGAATGGCTGAATAAATTATAGTACATGAATGTAATGGAATACTATTGTGCTATAGGAAATGATGAACAGGAAGACTTCAGAGAGGCCTGGAGAGACTTATATGATCTGATGCTGAGTGAAAGGAGCAGAACCAGGAGAACCTTGTGCACAGCAACAACCACAGTGTGTGAGAGTTGTTTCTGGTAGACTTGGAACATCATTGCAATGTAAGGACTTAAAAAAATTCCCAATGGTCTTTTAAGGCAAAATGCCTTCCACATCCAGCGAAAGAACTACAAAATTCAGTCACGGAAGGTAACAGATCATTTTCTTCTATATTACGTTTTGGTTTGTTATATGATTTCTCCCATTCATTTTAATTCTTCTATACAGCATGACTATAGTGAATATGTATTTAATAGGAACGTATGTGTAGAACCTATATAAAATTGTATGCCATCTCAAGAAGAGAGGGGGAGGGAGGGAAAGAAAAATCTAAGTTATATGGTAGTGATTGTAGAACATCAGGGGGAAAAAATAAATAGAAATAGAATTAACAGCTTAGAACAAGAGGTACAAAAATCTCATGCAAGTATCAATTTCTAAAAATTACAATGTACCAAGCAGAAGTTAATGACTATATGAGACAAAAGGAAATATCTTTTAAAAGTCAAAAGACTGGAAAAATAGTAGAAAATTGAAGGTATCTCATAGCAAAAACAGTTGATTTGAAAGAGATTTAAGGAGGGATATTTTAATAATGATTATACTACCTGAAAAACATGACAAAATAGAGAGGCTGGACACCATATTTCAAGAAATTATAAAACTGCCCAGATCTTTTGGAACCAGAGAGCAAAGTAAAGATAGAAAGAATCCACTTATGGCTTACAGAAAAAAAAATCCCAAATAAAAAATTTTCAGAAATATAGCTACAATCCAAAGGTTCTAATTTAAAGAAAAAATACTGCAAACAACCAGAAACAAAGAATTCAGGTACCAAGAGTTACTGAGGATCATACAAGATTTAACAGCCACCACTAAAAAGAAACAGAGAGCTTGGAAGGAAGACAGCAAAAGATATGGCCTTATATCCAAGAATAACCCAGCACAACTGAGTAAAATCCTATAGGGGAAAAAATTAGACCTTTAAGGAAATAGACAACTTCCAGATAAAAAGACCAAAGTTACTCTGAGCTATATGAAAAGACAAAAGCTATATGAAAACACACATTAATTATGTGAAATATGCAAAGGTAAATAGGGACAAGCAATCATAAGAGACTAAATTAGGATAAAGTGTTTACATTCTAACGGAGGGAGATGATACATGTGTACCCTAAGAAACCTAACATCAGCAGTTATAAAGGGAAGCAAATAAGACAGAGGTCCTGGGAATGATTTTATATTTTGATGATCCAAAAAAAAAAGGGAAGGGAAGTAAAAAGGAATATAGTACGAAGTGAGGAAAGGGGAGAGAAAGAAGAGGTAAAAAAATTATCTCACAAAATAGTGGCATGCAATTAGAAGTCTATACAAACAAAGATGAAGAAGTGGGTGGAACTGTTAACACTTGACTCCCAGTTTTATCTTAACTAATCAAAAGAGGGAAGAAATTTTAAAGGGATTGATCCTAAGTAAAACACACTCTACCTAAGGAGGGAGTAGGATGAAGAAAGGAAAGAAACAACAAGAACCTATGATTTAGGTCTAGGAAAGGGAAAGAAAACAGGGTACAGGAACAGAAGATTATATCAAACTCAAAGCTCAGGGCACTCCTCTTTCACTACTGTCTTAATCTTTATAAAGGTAGGAGAGCAGTAAAAGAGAATTAAAAAATACAAAATAATACTATGGAGGGAAATTATCATAACTGTGAAAGTGAATAGAATGAATCCACTCAAAATGCAGGCGATGGTAGAATGCAGAATCCAACAAAAAAAATGTCTATAAGAAATAAACTTGAAAAATAAAGGTTCTGGGGTGTTAATACACTGTTGGTGGAGTCGTGAACTGATCCAGCCATTCTGGAGAACACTTTGGAACTAACCCAAAGGGCTATCAAACTGTACATATTCTTTCATCCATATTCTGCGTTCCAAAGAGATTTTTTTTAAAAAAAAAAAAGAGAGGGAAAATAATGTATTTGTACAAGACTATTTATCACAGCTCTTTTTGTGGTGGCTAAGACTTGGAATTTGAGGGGATTCCCATCAGTTGGGGAATAGCTGAACAAGTTATAGTATATGATTGTAATGGAATGTTATTTTGTTATAAGAAACGATGAGTGGGATGACTTCAGAAAAACCTAGAAAGACTTAAGTAAATTGATGAGAGTGAAGTAAGTAGAATTAGAAGAATATTGTACACAGTAACAGCAATATTTTACAATGAACAACTGAGAATGAATTAGCTATTTTCAGCAGTGATCTAAATAATCCCCAAGGAGTCATGATGAAAAATGCCATCTACCTCCAGAGAAAGAACTGAAGTTGTCTGAATACAAACCAATAATGGTCAAAACAGAGAAAGAAAATTGTAGACCAATATCCCTACTGAATACTGATGGAAGAAAAGAGGAAAAAATGGAAGAGGAGAATGTCAAGGAGTTTTAAGATGCAAAATATAGGAGAAGAGAGACCTTTCAACAAAGAGTTTCTCAGTGAAAAATGAAGGGAGTTTCTTTGCTGAGAAAGAAAGTGGAAGGGGCAGAGAGAAGGTTTGAAAACAACCACCTTATAAGGATTATTTTTTAATGGAGATCTTTTTTACCTTCCAAGATTTATCAAAAACAAAGTACTTTAAAAGGAGATTTTTAGCCATATTTTTAATGTAATCCAATATAAATATGACAAAACATAAAATATCTCTAAAAGATTGTGCAAGTAATTCAACCAAGAGAAGAGAGAGTTCAATTGTCTGTTAGAAAACTACCACATTGGGCTTGTTAAAGAGCCAATAACTGATTTGTCATTTCTCCAAATTCTCTCCTTCTGAGAGCCACACATTTTCCCCCCAACAACAAAATCTACTGCTAGTTAGTTACACACATGAAGGATCTTCATATACATATAACCTACCTTCTCAAAAGGCAGTAATGGTGTCCAGCACAATTCTCCCCAAGAGAACTCTGGCATTTAGATGTATAAAACTGCAAAAATGTTATCAAAATGAACAGCAACTAGAACTTGCGAGTCGTTTTGCACCAGCCACTTGATACTCCATTAAGGTTTCATCAGAGTCTATGAGTATATCCCAAAAACCTGGACAGAGAAAAAGCAGATACAAGGGTTTAGGTAAAAAAATACATTAAAAGAGCATTTGCTACCAAAAACATTTTTTTACTTTAAACTCCCTACTCCCAACACAAAACAAAATCAAAACCCTTATATTGCATAGTGATCAATTTA
Source organism: Bettongia penicillata ogilbyi (assembly GCA_023548195.1). Lineage (NCBI taxonomy): Eukaryota > Metazoa > Chordata > Mammalia > Diprotodontia > Potoroidae > Bettongia > Bettongia penicillata. Next base: position 1,457,200 of record JAJHZJ010000377.1, on the reverse strand, counting down.
CACTTTATATAATATTTTAAGGTTTCCAAAGTACTTGTCAAATATTTTCTTATTTGATAATCACAAGGACCTTGTGAGGTAGGTCCTATTATTAGCCCCATTTTATAGAGGCAATTGAGGCTCAGAGAGATTAAGTGACTTATCCAGAGTTTCAGTTTGAGGCAGATTTAAACACAGGTTTTTCTGACACCAAGTCTAATAACCTATGCACTATGTTTATACAATTGCAAGATAAAATTCAAATGCTTATAATTATTTATAATTTTAGTTTTATAAAAAGATAGCTACATATACAAGGATAAGATAGGGCAAAATGATTATAGAGTACTATCTTAAATCAGAGAGAATATGAACATTTAATATGTATTTGGACACTTGGATAGGGAGGGTCAGGTTCTGAGGTCCTGTGAAGCCAGGGAATATACAAGCATTTCACTCCTCCTACAGAAACCCTCAAGTCATCAAATCCTCATCTCCTCTCCAGAGATCCCACTTCTCTCCCTTATTTTAGGCGGATCAGTTTGTCTCTAGCAATCAAAAGAAAAAAGTCATATTCTGTAGCCAAGGCATCAATACACCTGTTACTTTCTTGCTGGCTGCTATGTGGGAGGTATCTTACTAATAACTATTGTGGAAAAGAAAAATAAGGGGATGCAAGAGGTGGATCAGAGCAATTGATCTTCAAAAGGTCCCAACTCTGAAGTTTTATTTCCTAAGTCACTATAATAATCAATTCTCCCTTCCATTCTACTTAACTTGCCTTAATTACTTCCTTTATTTTCATTTTTCTTCAAAAACATGTCTTAATCTCTTACTTATATCGTAATTCTTCTTCAAATATATTTAATTGATTCCTTTTGTTTTTATATCACAGTAATTTCCCACCTCATTCTAAACTGAACCCTCCTCCTTTGACAGAAATGTTAACTAAGCAAAAACACTGTTACAATGTACATCACCCCCTCTGAGCTGTATCATCCCATCTTCTCCTGTAGATCATCTCCTCTATCATCCCCAATCTCACATATTTTCATATTTTCTCTGTCTAATGCTTCCCTCCCCATCAGCTATAATGGATTTAATTCCCAGATCTACCTGTCATTTCCTAAGGATCCTTTGTTGATCTCCAATTTCCCATCTCCAGTTGCCTTTCAGACATCTCAAACTAAGATGTTCACTAGACATCTTAAACTAAACATTTCCCCAAACCACCTCTAGGCTTGCAATCTGTCATCCTCAACTCCCTGCTACCTCTCATTCCTGCCTACCACCCTTCCCCTGCCATATCTAAGTTGCTGCCAAGGTCTGCCAATATCACCTTTGCAATATCTCTTGCATATGCCCCCTTCTCTCCTGATACTGCCATCACTCTAGTGCAGACCCTCATCACCTCACCTGTATATTCCAACAGCCTGCGGCTGGTAGTTCTGCCTACTTCAGGTCTCTTCTCACTCCAAACCACCCCCAATTCAGCCACTCCCCTCCACGTATTCTTCCATCTAGAGACACTGACTTCCCTGTTGTTCTTCCCATAAAACTCTCCATCTCCCAACTCCCACAGGACTGGAACTTTCCTCTTGCTCATCTTTACCTCCTTCCTGGCTTACTTAGTTTCTGTCAAGTCTTAGCACAAATGTCACCTGAATGGAGCCTTTCTAATCCTCCTTAATTCTAATGACTTCCCTCTTTGATTATTTCCAATATTTATATATTGTGTGTACCTATATCCATGTTTCATACATACTAGTTTGCATGTTGCACTTTGTATCTCATGTTAGACTATGAGCATGAGAGCAGGGGAAAGTTTTTGATCTCTAATGTTCAGTGCTTGGTACACAGTAGGCACTTAATCAATGACTTGCTGACATGTAATATACACACAGGAAATAACAATCCCTGGTAATGGAAGGTCTGGGAAGTACTCTTCTTAAATCCTTACACAGCTTCCATTAGGATCAGTGAGTCTTATGGGTGGGTTGCTCATCTGGATTCCCGGGGTTTGCTTCTCTCCACAGCTTGACTTTCAATTGCCAGTTAGCTCTCTTGCATACAAAGGCAGCTCAATTATTTGCTGCTTCCAGGTGTCACAGTCCTTGAAGCTGCTTCAGTATATGTGTCTATCTATAAAGTTTGTCTTTTCCACAAACCATACTTTGAATTCCCTCTCGAAATGCTGAAATTTTAATTAATTAATTAATTAGTTGGCGGAGCCCGCATGGCAGAATCACAGCATGGATTTTCTAGAGTGCTCCCGCCAAGTACCTGTAAAAAATGGCTCTAAAAAAATTCTGGAGCTGCAGAACCCACAGAATGACAGAGGGAAGCAAAGCTCCAGCCCAGGACAGCCTGGAAGGTCACTGGGAAGTGTCTGCTGCTCACACTGAGGGCAGGGCACAGTCCAATGTGGGCCATGCCAGCACAGATGGGGACCTGACCAGGCCTTGGGGAGACTGAATCTCTTGCACCTATGGCAGTTTCCAGACTTCAGGACCCCAAAACGCCAACAACAAATTGGAGGGTCAGCGAGAGAAGCCTGTGGGACCAGTACAGGAGAGTGTAGTAGTCCAGCTCCAGCCCCAGGGCTGTGCCACAACAGCAGCAAGGGCAGCTGCAGCCAACATTTCTGGAGCTCTAGGCTGACAGATTGGGGGAATCTAGCAGTTGACAATACACCCCCATCCCCACTGGAAGCAGAGAACTGCTTTGACAAAGGAAACCAAAAAAAATGCTGAAGAAAATAACAATTTAAAAAATAGACTAACCCAAATGGCAAAAGAGATCCAAAAAGCCAATAAGGAGAAGAATGCCCTAAAAAGTAGAATTGGCCAGATGGAAAAGGAAGTTCAAAAGCTCACTGAAGAAAATAATTCCTTAAAGATTAGAATGGAGCAGATGGAAGCTAACGACTTTACAAAAAATCAAGAAATTATAAAACAAATTATAATCCAAAGGAATGAAAAAATAGCAGACAATGTTAAATATCTCACTGGACAAACAACTGACCCGGAAAATAGATCCAGGAGAGGCAATTTAAAAATTATGGGACTACCTGAAAGATCAAAAAAGAGCCTAGTCATGATCTTTCATGAAATTATCAAGGAAATTTATTTGTTTTCAGTTTTCTACAATCATTTCCATATATCTTAGATTTTTTTTCCCTCTCTCCCCACCCTCTCCCCTCCCTCTCCCATCCCTCCCTGAGACAGTGTGCAATCTTATATAGGTTATACACATATACTCTTATTAAATACATTTTCACCTTAGTCATGTTGCATAGAAGAATTAAAAGGAATGAGAGAAATCATAAAACAAAACGAGACATAATAACAAAAGAAAATCATCTACTTCATTCTGTGATTCAATTCTATAGTTCTTTCTCTGGATGTGGAAGACATTTTGCCTCAAGAGACCATTGGGAATTTTTTAAGTCTTTGCATTGCAATGAAGTACTAAGTCTACCAGAAAAATTCCTCACACACTGTGGTTGTTGCTATGTACAAAGTTCTCCTTGCTCTGTTCCTTGCACTCAGCATCAATTCATATAAGTCCTTCCAGACCTCTCTGAAGTCTTCCTGTTCATGAAATGATGAAATTTTAAACTGCTGAACCAGATGTCTCCCACTTTTCAGTTGATGCTATGGCCAATGGAACACAGTGACAAATCCCTCTCTTCCAACCCCCACTGCAAGGGCATCCTCCATAAAATGCTCCTGAGTCAAGACTCTCCCTCCTCCATACACATGTCCCAGGACGACGCTATTTATAATTTGTTTGCTTAACCAATAGAGTTGGCTTTCTTTTAAAAAAAAAAAATTAACATACATTAAAAAAATTTTTAGTTCCAAATTCTCTCCCTCCCTCTAGTCTCTTCCACATCCATTGAGAAGACAAGTAATAGGATAGGAAATGTGTAATCATGTGAAATATATTTCTGTATTGGAAAAAAAGAAAAAGTGAAAAAATTATACTTCAGTTTGCACTCTGAGTTCAACAGTTCTCTCTCTGGAGGTAGATACCATTTTTCACCAAGAGTACTTTGGAATTGTTTTAGATCATTATATTGATCAAAGTAGTTAAGTCTTTCACAGTTGATCATCATTACAACGTTGCTCTTACTGTGTACAATGTGTTCTGGTTCTGCTCACTTCACTTTGCATCAGTTCATATAAGTCTTCCCAGGTTTTTCTATCCCCTGTCATATCTAATATAACAATAGTATTCCACCACAATCATATGCCACAGTTTTTTCAGCCAGCCTCCAATTAATGGGCATCCCTTTGATTTCCAATTCTTTGCCATAAGGTTGATTTCCTTAATGCACTCCAAGAATTGTTCATACTTCCTCATAAGGGATTAAGTCAAAGGCACATCTTTTAAAATCTCATAAACTTTATGACTACCTTTTAGCCTTTTCCTTGTGGGAAGGTCCATCAAAAAGATCAATTACTTTACACACACACAAAACACATTGTGCACAAATACAATATTCTATCCCAGTAATTCTACCCCTTTTTCATGATCTCTTCAACCATTTCAATGGTTTTTTTCCATTATTCAAAATTCAACTTCCTTTCAATAACTTTATTTTCATTCATGTGTAGGAGTTATTGTGTATTTTCTTCTCTTGGTCCTGCTCATTTTACTCTGCATCAATTCATACAAATACCCCCATGTTTCTCTGAATTTTTTATATCACAGTAATACTCCACATTCATATACTATAGCTTTTCCAGTCATTTTCCAATCAGTGGGCATCAACTTTGCTTCCAGTTCACTACTATAATCTTAGTTACTCCTAGTTTTATACCTCAACACAATTACTCACAAGATCCCAATGGTAACACAGAAAGACTAGAAGTTAAAAATACATTTCCCTCATAAGTCTATGGCACACTCTTCCACAAACATCATAATCCATGGAAGAATCAGCTTGGACTTTTCCACAATCTGAATATACATGTGACTAAGGCAACTCTATGGTATCCTACCTCCAACTCCAGGTACCACAGATCCTATACATCTTTTTTCTCTTCAGAGTCATCACCAAGCTTTCCTTCAGTGAAGCCTCTCAGCTAAGTATGGCATTAAGATAGGTTTCCATGCTTTACTCCTCTCCACAAACAACTCTTTGCTGCTCCCAGTGGGTAATGTTCCCAGAAGTTATTTCCTTATTTTAATTAATCTACCAACATTTACTGAGTGCCTAATATGTTCCAGGTACTGTACTAAGCTCTGGGGACACAAAAAGAGGCAAAAGACAGTCTGTTCCCTCAAGGATCTCACAATCTAATAGCAGAAATAATATGCAAACAAATATATACAAATTACTTGACAGTGTCTGTATAACCCTATCAGTCTGGAATATTTGTCTCTCTGCTCCTTCAACTGTGCCTGAAATGAGTGCTTGCAAACCAATTATGCCTCCAAGTGCAGGAAAGGTAGCTAGCACCCAGCTGTTAAATACCAGGCTTGATGGGGGTAGTGAGGAGGAAGAAATCCTTTCTTTCCCTCAGCATGGGATCTTTTCCACAAAGAGCTCAGGAGCCTTCACTACTTTGAACTCCAGTTCTTAGTCATTTAAGGACCTCAGGAGTGTGGTAAATGTGTTCATACAACACAGTTATTCCCTTCTGATTTTGTCTCTCAAGGGACTTCTTTGTACCTCACAAGGATAGGCTGTCATTTTATAACTAGTTTAATATCAATCTGTCATCATATTAAAACTTCATAATCTATGACTAAACCTTTCAACTAGATCAATTGAGAAAAGGAAAGAGAGGGGAGTCCTCCCTCCTTCATGAAGTACAAATTTGTTTAAAAGAGGTATGTTGCACATGCCTGGCTCTGAAGTCCCAACTCCTCTAGTTCCATTCAGTGGCAGAACAGGGACAAGAAGCCAGTTTTTCTGACTTTCAACCCATTGATCTTTGTAGGACTTTCAAAGACTCAATTCTAGACTCTGCAGAGACTTAGCGATCAATTACTTAAAGAAGCTAATATCAAACTAAGATAAAAATATTATATACAAACTCATAATCTAGTTCAGCATGTTGCTCACTTTAACTGTTCTCTGATACTACCCACTGATACAACAAAGTTAAAATAATAATAGCAGCTAACATTTATAGAATATTTAAAGCACTGTTCTAAGTGCTTTACAATTATTACAGTATTTGATTCTCCCAACAACTCTGCAAGGTAGGTGGTATAATCACTTCCATTTGACAGATGAAAAAGCTGAGACAAAACAGAAATTAAATGACTTTGCCCAGTGTTCTGAAGTTAAATTTGAACTCAGGTCTCCAGGCCTGTCACTTAGCTGCCAGAACTAAGTTAAATTACTAGAACTAAGCAGACAAATTTTTTAGCAGCAACACTAAGAAAAATGAATGTTACTAAGGGTTCACTTGCTGACAGGGAGAAAATATTTTACCATAATGAATGAGGTCATTAATTAAATCCATATTCTTTTGTATGACTGAAAATCTGTTTCTTAATAGTCAAGTTACTGTGATTCATGCTTACAGGAAATAGGAGGCCTGAATGGAAGTGAGCAACTTTTCTATGATACCCTTTTATATCTCCAGTTCTTTGCCTTTTTCCCCATGTAATCCTTTTCTCTCCTCTTAGCCCTATTTTCTTATTTAACCTCTCAAAGTGACCTTAGAAAAATTTCTATCAGCTCATGAATTGTTCAGCAGCTGTCAAAAGCCAAACAGTTCATGTCAGAAAGACCAAGAGTAGTTAGTATAAGCCCTGTTCTGCTGAAATGGTCTTTCTGTACTGGTTGCCAGGACAGTTTTCATAAATAGGACTACAGGCATGAGTATCTCTCTACCTGAATTTATTAGACAGAAAATATACACACACACATATATGCTATATGTATGTATACATACATGTGCCTTTCCTTTAAAAGTTCCCTCTCCTGTAAGCAGCAAAAAAGTTGGGATGTGGCAGGGGGTGTGAGATTGGGAGAACATGAGAAAAAGTCTTAATGGAGCATTATAAGATCAGGTTAGTAAAGTAATAATTACCTATATGTCATTCTTTTCTTTTCTTCTTACCATAAACACTGAAAACTTTTATGTAACACTGGATATATACTTTACTTAAAATGTCACACACAAACACACACATACATAAATACACATTTGCATATATTCATATATGTGTATATACATACACACTCACAAACTGTAATACTTTAGACCATCCTTTTTATTATGCCTCTGTTATATATAAAATATTTATATAATTTGCCCCATTGCTGCCTTACAATTTTAATTTTTCATGGAATTTCTAAGACTGTCATATTGAATCAATGTTACTCAACATTTATCTGCAAATCATAAAGAGAATACTCTAGAAAATACCTTCAGGTTTCCTCTTAACATCAAGAAATTTCTTGAATCACTGAAAAACTGAACTGAATCACACATAGAGGAAGCACCAGTCTGTCTGTTGACATATCAATTAACAAATGATGACTTGAACTAAGCTTTTTCAGTCTTCATTTGATTCACTTTTGGTCATATGGACAAGTCAAAGTCAGAAATCACACCACATATAATTACAAGTAGAAGGAAAGTCACCTCTAGTTACATACGGTCTACCAAATCTTAGAAATAAGGTCAACAAACTGGCACATATAAAATGAATTACAGCCACATTCAAGTTTAAGTTAGTATATGGTGAGTAACCTTATACATTTTTTGTCATTCTTTTTTCATTCTTTTTTAAAAGGAATGTCTCAGTGGGTTGGAGGTGGGAGGAAAGATAAACTAAAAAAAAAAAATGAAGCTGATTTAAGATTTTTCTAAAAAAAAAAAAAATACCACTGAGTCTTTAAATCACCCAGTGAGAAGTGACTAAACATGATGGAAAACCTCGGTAATTAACAAATCCATTAGACAGTATCATGATTTCAGTGCACATTTTTTAAATTAAAAATTCATTTACTTCTGCCTCTAATTACTTAATCTTTAAAAGCAAATTATGTTCTTTCTCCTTGCTTTGGCAATACAGTTTTCTTTCCTCTTTGTTTAACTTTCTTAAAAATTCTAATATAGCTTTTCCATTTCTGTCATTTCAATTCTAGCATCACTTTCTCCTATGCTATTTGTTTGTTTTTAACTCAGTATATTACTCTTCTGATAACCTGATGAATTATTTGTCTTATAAGTTTGCCAGTGAAACACCAAATCAAGAAAGAAAAATTATCAAGATTAGTTATCTAGTCTTTTTATACTTTTATTGTATTTGTTAACCATTAGTTAAAATAAAGTATGTTTATTAAATAACTCAGTAACTATATGCATATTATTATTTGAATTTCAAAAGTATGCTTAAATATTACATGTCCTACCACATATATCTATCTAATCAAGGGTTATGGTTATTATTAATCCAATAAAAAATTACCTATTACAGTAAAAGTAAAAAAAAAATAGAACTTTAGAACTTCCACATGGCCAACAAGATGGAGGCTAGTCTCCATCAACTTTCAAAAAACCCAAACAAAGCCAAAGAGGAGATTATGTGACAATGATAGAACAATTAATTGCAATTGTTTCCACAGAAAAAAATCTCCAAGAATATCAACAAAGTAATTAAGAGTGGAAAATACTAAGCCTTAAAACCTTCACTCAGCACCTCCATATACCCACCAGGCAGGGCATAATAAATCTGTTCTTTGATACCCATTCAGGAGTTTTCTTGCTGCTGAAGTCTTTGCTATCACAGGCTGACCCTGTCATCAACTTTGCCCACCCACATGGGGAGGGGAAGCTTATGAGGAAGGGAACATGCCTAGGGAAGTTCCTAGATTAGGAAACCTCATGGTGACAAACACTTGTTTCTCCCCAAAACACCCACTCTACCTTTCTAGAAGCCTGCAAAACTAATGCAGTAGACTAGCATGTGGAGCTATATCATGCCTGAAAGAAAGGAGACTGGCATCCTGTTGGAGACAGATCATCTCTCCAAAGTTAGGTAGGGCAAGGTCCAAGACCAGTAAAAAGTAAAGTAGTCAAAGTGGAAGGAGGCTGAGAACTTTAAGATCTAGCCCCACTATTAAATGGGAAATAGAAAGAAAATGAGTGATAGGGGAATATAAGGGAAAAAAAGATTAAAACCACTGAGAATTTCAAGAGGAAAAAACTCAGTTAAAAATCTAAATCAACAGAGGCTAAATCAACAGGGAAGATACTAAAAGCACAAGGTAAGATGAATTATAAGTTAACTAAAAGACTATAAATATGTCTAAATAAATACTGCAAGACAAAGGAAACTGAACCAACACCTTCAAAAGATCTAATCAAAAAGTGAAAAGAAAACTGAATCAACAAAATAGCAAATGAACAAGGTGAAATCACAAACCAAAATAAATAAATAGAATTATCACAACCTAATATGTCGTTATAGGCAAACAAAATAGAGAACACAAAACACCTAAAGAACAGAACATACCAAACAGAGATTTTCCATAATCTCATCTTAGAAAAAGAAAAAGAATTAGCTGTAAAGGAACTCTCAAAGAAAAACACTCTTGGATCCTTTTGGATTTACAGAAGAGTTCTATCGAATGGATAAAGTGTAATTAATACCAATAATACACAAATTATTCTCAAAAACTTAGCAGCCACTCAACAAAACTCATTTTATGAGGAAAATACAGTCCTAGTACCTAAATCAGGCAAGGATAAAGCCTGTCAGATAGAGGAGAACAATTTCTTCATGATCTCATTTGGGGTTTTCTTGGCAAAGATACCGGAGGGGGTTTGTGACTTCCTTTTCATTTTACAGATGACAAAACTGAGGCAAACAGGGTTATGTGATCTGCCCAAGGTCATATAAGTAGCAAGTATCTGAAGTTAGATTTGAACTCTAGTCTTCCTGACTGCAGGTCTGGCACTCTACCCACCTCTAGGATCAAATATTAACTTGTCTAGTATTTGAAGATTATCAAAACCTGGCCCCCAGATTGTTTACTGCCTTTCTTTGTATCCCAGCTCTTAGCAAATGCCTGGCACATAGCAGGAAAGATAAATAAATAGTTCTTAATAAATAGAAAAATAGATAAAAGCTTGTTGGCAACTTGACTTTTTCCAGTTTTCTTCCATATCACTCCCCTCCACTACAATCCACTCACACTGCCTTGTTTGTTCCATACATGAGCCTCTATCTCATCTCCATTGGTCTTAACCATTTCCAATACCTGTAATATTCTCCGTCTTTAAGAGACAGAGGCCTCCTGGAATTTTTGGCTTCTTCAAGATTCACATCTGCAGGAGACCTTATCCTCTATGGTAACTTTTCATACACATATTGTCTCCCTCATGAAGACGTAAGCAGTCCCTTGAGGACAGGAGCTGTTTTTTTAATATACTCGGGACCTAATACAGGACCTGGCATGGTAACTATTTCAAAAATGCTTACTGGTTGAATGAAATAATTCTTCAAGTAAGAAAAAGACAAAAAAGCAATAATGATAATATTCTATTATCACTATTATAGCTAGTCAGGAATAACAAAATACTTAAATTAGCGTAATCAATTCTCATTTCTTACCTGGCTGCACTCCTTTGGCACTTTTCTGATGGACTTTTCCAGCATGCCCCTGGAAGCTCATTTTTGGTATAACCTCATTATCCTGCAAGATCTCTTCAGCCTTGGTATTTAACCTCCTTCTGCCAGCCCAAGCTTCACTTGGTCATTGCCCAAATGAGATCATGAAGAAATTGTTCCACTCTATCTGAAAGGCTTTATCCTTCCCTGATTTAGGTACTAGGACTGTATTTGCCTCATAAAATGAGTTTTGTTGAGTAGTTGCTAAGTTTTTGAGAATAATTTGTGTATTATTGGTATTAATTACATTTTATCCATTCGATAGAACTCTTCTGTAAATCCAAAAGGATCCAGGAATGTTTTCCTTTGACAGTTCCTTAGTCCTGATGGTTCAAAGTGAGTATAAATAGCAACTGTCTGTTTTGGTCAGAAACCCTGAGGGTCACCTCCCAGATTTATTTATTTTTTATTAGGTAAAAGAGGCCATTCTTTGCCTCACTTCTTACCTAGCCTTAATCACTGAATAGACATTGTCTCGGTCAACCAAGACCTGGTGAAGACCTTAATTTAAAAAGGCCAAGGTTGCCCACTGCATCCAGGGCCATCTCTAGTCTTCCTGATCTATATCTTGCCACTGGACCCAAATGACTCCTGAGGAGAGTGAGGCCGGTGACTTTGCACAGTCCTCATGCACTTAAATTCAATTCACTTGCAATTCATGGCATCACCTTCCTGATGTCATGGTCTTCTTTGAGAAGGAAGGAAAAACAATCTTCCACCACTCGGATTGGAGGGTGGGGCCATGGGCTCCAAACCTCCATTTAAGGAGAAAGCTTAGCTCAGACATTTCACTTCCTACCTGGCTGCCTACTCTGGGACTTCTCTGATTGACTTCTCTACTAAGCCTCCATGGAATATTTTCACCTCCTCTCCATCTTTTCAGCTCACCTTTAGTATACCATCTTCCTCCATTAGATTATAAGCTACTAAACACAGGGACTGACTTTTTCCCCCCATATTTGTATCCCCAGAGTTGAGCACATAGCAGTGCTTAATAAATGTTTACTATTATTTACTAGACAGTTCAGCACTTGGACTGTTAGGTGCAAAACTGCCAGACCACCACAAACTATTTTCCCAATTAAATTTTCTAATTAAATTCAATTAAATTTTTTTCCAGTAAGGAAAGTCACTCTAGCAATGTAGTTGGGCACCTAATCCGCAACTTACAACAGTCTTGCAGAACTGCCTAGGTCAAACAGCAGGTATATATCAGAAGCAGCAGGACTCAGTCTTCCTGACTGAGAGACTAACTTTCTATCAGCTACGCATACTGCCTCTATCGATCACACATGATTCTATCATAAGCACTTAATTTTTCCACTCTTCTCTAGTTCTGTTCTACTTTTCAGGTGTGGCCAAAATCTGATTTGAAAACTCTAGCAGCATATTTTAAGAATAATCTTATAACCTGACAATTATAACCATTTCACTTTCACAAACATAAATCTCATAGTAAAACACAATAGTTTAAGAACACAAAGCCACCTCAAACTAGTTTGGAAACTTTTCATCCATCATTATAAATTTAGATTTACATTCCAAATGTAACAGAAACTTCCAGAAAAGACTGAAATGTCCCATAGAACAGACATTATACTATCAAGGGAAAACCCTAGTTTATACTGTCTTAGCTCCAGGAAAGTATATGAAGCTTTGGTTTTCAGCCCAAAAGGGAAATCTGATACTTCAAGCACTTCACCCTCCCAAAAAAGGATTTAAATCCATAAAACTGGATTTGGAAACCTGCAGCCTGGAGCCCACATGTGTGGCCCCCTGACAACTTCATTGTGAAGTCTGGATTGTCAAGTCTTCCCCCTTCCCTCTTCCCGAACTTGATGACCTATAGAGAGGGCTACATGTGACCTCCAGGCCAAAGGTTTCCCACCTCTGCCATAGACCATTATCATTGAGAAGAGATAGGCAAGCCCATCCAAGAAAGGGTAACCACCTAAGCATACAATTTAAGTGTCATTTACAACAAACAATCTGAGATAAGGGACAGCTCTGAATAGTGGATATGGGACACTTGCCTGGGAGCCAGAAGACCTGAGTTCATAACTTCCTCTCATACATGATGGCTATGTGATGAGTACATCACTTAAGCTCTCAGTGATCTATGCAGCTCTCTAAAAGCTGAACATAAACAGTTACTCTCTATCTATACCAATGAAATTCTAGGTCCAGTTCCATTACCCTTGTCCCCAATATCTATGATAGATTCTGGCCCCTCCAGGTTTAAAGACTTGTCTTAGCTAACTTACCTCTCTGTCATGCCAAGTAGCAAATGCAGCCATCCTATGAAGTTTCTCAGATGAAAAAAAAAAAGCAAGCAGGGTTTCCTTAATCCATTAAGGAAGAGACATGAACCAAGAAATTACCTCAAGAGAGAGCTCCTAGGGTACCCAGCAACCCTTATTTCCTCATAGTACCGGCAGCTTCACTTCCTTCCCACCTCTATAAGTCACATTTTCCTAGCACAGAACTCACACAGAGTGGGAAGGCCATCTGATTAATCAGGTGACTGTACCATTTTGGGGAGCGGCCACAAACATGTGGCAGCCTGTATGACAAATATGCCTATTACTAAGGAAGGATAAGACTGTCTGGATCTTTGATGACAGAAGGAAAACATTTAAAAATCTCTCAAGGAGACTCACCTGGAGGTGATGGTGCCAAAAATTGCCTGAATTAGCTACTTTGGGTACAAAGCAAATATAATGATCAAAATAGAAACAGCCGTGTGAAAAGTCTACCTCTGCCAAAAAAAAAAAAAAATGTCCAACCACCCACCCACAATTTGTGGGTTTGCTGACATAAACATTCTAGGCAGACAGGTTTTAGGACTCTTGAAATATTACAAGTTAAAACATGCAAAATATAACATAAAAACTGATCCAGGGATCAGTAAACATATAGCTCTTTCTCACAGAATTGTCACAAATAAATTAAAGAACTGAACTTGGATTTTGGAGTTCTTTCAAGTAATATTCCAGGCAAGAATTTCTTCCTTCTCTTCAATTCAGCTCAGTCATTGGGTGAGCACCTATTCTGTACGAGCAAGGAATCCCCTATTATTCTGATCAGCCTTGCCCTTACCACTGGGAGTGCTACCCTGGGGTTCTGTACTAATTTTTAAGGAGAACAGAAAGGTGAAGGACCTATACACCCTTTGCGAGAATTATGAACAAGTTAATATATGCATATCTTCAATAAGCAAGACTTCATTCTACTACAATGATACTATAGGCGCTTTAATTGACCCTACAAACACTGACAGGAATGAATAAATAAGTAGCCACATCATGAAGGGATCCTATGGACAAATACTGGTACCTAGTGGCAAAGCAATAGGAAGAAAAAAATACCTTCCAAAAACAACTTGTATCTGGCAGGTCCACAGGTTTAGGGTGGAGGTGAAAGTTAACTATAAGTGTACTGTTCAAAAAAATTGCATATAAAAAGATATATAATCAACTACAAGGAGGCTAGAAAGTTAAAAAATTTCTGAACTATAACCCTTAAAATATATTAAACATACATACACACACACACACACACACACACAGAATTTGAAAGTATTCTTGATGGCCATCTAGCCCAATCCATACATGAAAGAAATACCCATTGTAACATACTTGACAAGTGTTCTTCTAGAAGCTTCTTGAAGATATCTAAGGAGGGAAAGCCACCACCCTCTCTAAGAGCTGTTTCCCATTTGAAACAGTTCTAACTGTCAAAAAGTTATTCTTGACAGTGAGTCTCAATTAGCCGCTTTGAACTTTGTAACCAGTGAACCTGGTCCTGTCCTGTAGTGCCAAACGGCACTGGTCTAGTCCTTCCTCCACATAACAGTCCTATCATATGTTCCTCCAGATTCAACACTGTCACTTTATCAAAATCATTGATGAAAACCAGCACAGAACCAAGCAAAGATACCTGCAACACTCAACCTGGAGACTTCTAGCCACCATGACATTAATTATTCAAACCTACTCTTTGAGTCCAGCCATCTAACCAGTTATAAATCTAGCTATACTACTGTCTAATCAATATCTCTCCATCTTCTCCACAAGAATATCTTGACATACTTCATCAAAAGTTCTCTTAAAATCTGGGTAAACCTTTCACAGCATTCCCTTCATCTACTAACTTACTAATCTCATCAAAAAAGGAAAAGAAGAGAGTCTGGCATGATTTGATCTTGATGAAGCCATGCTGGCTTTTCATAATCACCAGTTCTTTCTCTAGATGTTCAGCAACCAGCTCTTTAATGAGTCATAAACTAAGAGTTTCCCAGAAATCCTATCCCTGCTGAGATGACCCTCCCTTTCCTCCCAATATTGGGTGGTGGCGGGAACACATGTACATAGAGGGAGCAAATCGTTTGGTTGATCTTAGCTTCCCTCACCAGTCTAAACTCATTCTGAGATGTAACAATCCTAAGACTATTTTAACCAGGCTATAATTTTTTTTTGGTCAAAATTATTAAAACTTTATTTACACTTCAATAAAATAAAATAAACAATAGGCAGCTAGGGGTCTGTCCTTGGTCACTCACTCTTCCCACTCTCAGCCCCTAGGGAGCCCAGTGTGAGAAGGTGGGTACAAATAGATGAATGAGATCAAGAAAGCACAATCAAAAAAAAAATTAAAAATACCCTTCTAAAATGAAAAACTTCAAGGATCTACAAATTTGTTGTTGCTCTGGGCAACAACACCTAGGTCTACCACCTAGACAAATCACAATGCTTCTCTGACTGAATGGATGATGCTTGGAAGGTAGTTTCCAATTATCTCTCATTGCAGTTGCTACAGTTCAGCTATTTCCGTCACGTCCAACTCTTCATGACCTCATTTGGGGTTTTCTTGGCAAAGAAAGTAGTTTGCCCTTTCCTTCTTCAATTCATTTTACTGATTGAGGAAACTGAGGCAAACAGAGTTAAGTGACTTGCCCAGGGTCATACAGCTAATTCATATCTGAGGTTGGATTTGAACTCATGAAGATGAGTCTTCCTGATTCTAAGCCCAGTGATCGATCCCCTGTGCCTCCTAACTGCTCCCAGGAGGTATTACAACTGCAAAATTCACCACCCTACACACCCAATCTGGTGATGAGATTCCTACAACGGTTAGACCATAGACATATTGGACACTGTCATATTCAATGCCATTCACCCTTAAAAAAGCTAGGGTTTCTTTTCTGTAGAAAATAAAATTACAGCCTCTCCCCACCCTATCAGTACCATCTTTATCCCTTCTACTAATATTCTATGTACTCATGGCTCTTTAGTACCATTTTGTCCTTTCTTCAGAGCTAATTCAAGGGCCTAATTTAGTCTGCAAGGAATATTCCTTTCACTGGAGTTATTTATTGTCTTTCTATATTCTTAGAAGTCAAAAGCACAAGGTTAATTCAAGGCAGAAGGGATGGCAGGGATAGATGCCGTGGGTATTCTGAAATCAAGATTGCTACAGCATCAAATAAATGAGAGCAAATAGATTTTTTAAGAGAGTCAATTTACTTCTCTGCTAAATTAAATATTTTTTTAAATCAACAACCCTATCAATTAGCTGTGCACCTCCCCCAAAATTAGGTCTCAAGTGACAAGTAGAGAAGACATAAAAAGGGAAAGAGGAGACAGCAATGCTATTTGGTGAATATTGATGAAAGATGTCAAGGTACCAAGCTTTCCAAAGTACAAATTACTTCTCATTCCCCACCTCTCTCAACACCTCCCCCCACCAAAGAACAGACATTTGTTACCATCTAATATTTCAGAAGCAAAGACCTCAAGATGAAATCTCTAACCAAATGCAAAGTAATTGCTACTGTGTTATTAGAGTGTCCTTTAAATCATTTTAATGTTGATTAAAATGATTACACTATATTCCTTCCCTACTTTTTAGAGATGCTATTAGGTTTAATCCAACCTTGTATACTTTAAGTTTTAAGTCTCCTAGTAAAAAGATGAATCACGTGAAAGTTGTCATTTTATTTAAAAGACATTTGTAAACTGTAAGAAGATTTCTTGTTGTTAGGGACACTTCTTTTGTTGTAGGCTTTATCCAATGCCATTTTTCTCCACTCCTGAAAAAAATGCAAGTTGACTGTTCCAGTTAAACCAGGAAGATGTCAACTGTCAAATCTGATTTCAATTATATAGACAAAGTCATTTATCCGAGATAAGTAAAATACTGATAAATAGACTATTCCTGCTTCTAAGTTACAAGAAGCAATAGGATACTAAGAATACTATACTATCTTTGAGATTTATTCATACACTCCTGAAATTATCACAGAAAAGACTACACTTCCTTAACTAAGGCCTATCTTTTTCCCTATCTATGCTAAGTACAAATACAGCTGTGCAAGCATGTGGCAGAGTGGATAGATCAGAGGACCTGGAGTCAGGAAAACTCATCTTCCCAAATGCAAATCCTTAGATACTTACTAGCTGTGTGACTGGGCAAGTCACTTAACCCAGTTTTCCTCAGTTCCTTATTTGTAAAAAGAGCTAGAGAAGGAAATGGCAGACCACTCCGGTATCTTTTCCAAGGAAATCCCAAGGGGTTAAGACAAGAGCAGACAGGACTGAAAAACCACTAAATAAAATAGCACTAAGACTTTAGTTATGCTATAAATTATTAAGAAATAACATTTTAACACAGTCTTAGTCTGAATTTCTTGATTTCACTTGAAAGTCCTAATCAATCTACATGAATGACTGAACCTCTCAGTTTAGTCAAATTAAGTATCTTTTTCTTCCCTTTGGACCAAACTAAAAGAGAATCCTTAAATGGAGTACAGAAGTGACTAGTTCCAGAAAGACATTTTTACAAACAATATTCTAATATTGTTGTTGCTGGCGTAGTTCAATTGTTCAGTGTCTGATTCTTCATGACCCTATAAACCATAACATGCCAAGCCCCTCTATCCTCCACTATCTCTCAAAGTCTGTCCAAGCTCATCTTCATTGTTTCCATGACACTATCTCTATCATCCTCTGCCCATTTTGCTTCTGCCTGCAACCTTACCAACATCAGGTTCTTTTCCATTGAGTTCTATCTTCTAATTATGTGGCCAAAGTATTTAAGTTTCAGATTCAGTATTTCACCTTCCAATGAGTAGCAGGAATTAATTTCTTTAAGTATTGACTGATTTGAGCTCCTTGCTGTCCAAAGGACTCTCAAAAGTCTTCTCCAGCACAATTCAAAAGTATTGATTCTGTAGTGCTCAGCTTTCTTTACAATCCAATTCTCACATCCACACGTTGCAACTGGAAAAACTTGGATTATATATACACCTTTGTTGGTAAGGTGATGTCTCTGCTTGTTGGTATCCTGTTCTGATTTGCCATAGCTTTCCTTCCAAGGAACAAGCATCTTTTCATTTCATGGCTGCAGTCACCATGTACAGTGATCTTGGAGCCCAAGAATATAAAACCTGACACTGCTTCCAGTTCCTCTCCCTCTTTTGTCAGGAAGTGATGACACCAGTTGCTGAGATTAGTTTTTGATGCTAAGCTTCAGGCCAGCTTTTACACTCTCCTCTTTCACCCTCATCAAGAGGCTGCTTAACTCTTCTTCACTTTCTGCCATTAGAGTGGTATCATCTGCATATCTGAGATTGTTGATATTTTTCCCAGCAACCTTAATTCTGGCTTTTGATTCATTCATCTGGCATTTCACATGATGTACTCTGCATGTAAGTTAAATAAGGTGAAATATGCAGGCTTATCATAGTTCTTAAACCAATCAGTTGTTACATGTTTAGTTCTAACTGTTGTCTCTTGGTGTGCATAGAGGCTCTTCAGGAGACAAGTAAGATGATCTGCTTCTTCCATCTCCCATCTCTTTAAGGATTTGTCACATTTTGGTGTGATCCATATAATCAAAGACTTAAGTATAGTCAATGAAGCAGAAGTGGATGTTTCTCTGGGACTCTCTTGCTTTCTCCATAATCTAGCAATTTAGTCTCTGGAAATTTGCTGTTCTGGTAATTTTTGGTTGATGTATTGCTGAATTCTAACTGGCAGAATCTTAAGCATAAACTTGTGAAGTCAGAGCAATTGTTTAGTAACCTGACCACTCCTTGGCATTGTTTTCCTTTGGGACTGGGACATAAACTGATCTTTTCTAATCCAGTGGCCACTGTTGTAATTTCCAAATTGGCTACCATATTGAGTGCAGCAGTTAAACAGCATCACCTTTTAGGATTTTAAACAGCTCAGCAGACTTCTATCGTTTCCACTAGCCTTAATGTTAGCAATGCTTTCTAGGACCCACCTGGCTTCACTCTTCAAGATGTCTGACTCTCAATCAATAACCACACCATCATGATTATAGGTGATGTCATATTTCTTGTATAGTTCTTTTGTATAACCTTGCAACCTCTTCTTAATCTTTCTGCTTCTGTTAAATCCCTACCATTTTTGTCTTTTATTATGCATATTTTTGTATGAAACACTCCCTTAACATCTCTCATATTCTTGAAGAGATCTCACCTTTCCCATTCTACTGTTTCCTTCTATTTCTTTGCATTACTCATTTAAGAAAACCTTATCTCTCCTTGCTATTATCCGGAATTCTGCATTCAGCTGGATATATCTTTCCTTCTTTCTCAGCTTTCTGTGAAGTCTCATCAGACAGTCATTTTGCTTTCTGGCTCTTCTTTTTCTTTGGAATGTTTTTGTTGCAACCTCCTGTCCACTCCTATGAGCCTCTGTCCATAGCTCTTCAGGCATTTTATCTACCACATCTAATACCTCAAATCTATTCATCACCTCCACTTCATATTCAT
This sequence comes from Bettongia penicillata ogilbyi, assembly GCA_023548195.1. Lineage (NCBI taxonomy): Eukaryota > Metazoa > Chordata > Mammalia > Diprotodontia > Potoroidae > Bettongia > Bettongia penicillata. Next base: position 1,437,768 of record JAJHZJ010000377.1, on the reverse strand, counting down.
ATGGGATGTTATTTAGATCATACCTATAAGGTTCCTACTTTCTTCAATTTAATTCTGAATTTTTCAATAAGAAGCTCATGATCTGAGCCACAGTCAAGCTCCAGGTCTTGTTTTAATTGACTGTATAGAATTTCTCCACCTTTGGCTGCAAAATATATAACCAATCTGATTTTTATATTGACAACCTGGTGATGTCCATGTGTAAGGTTGTCTTTCGAGTTGTTGATAAAGAGTGTTTGTTAATGACCAGTGACAAAACTCTATTAGTCTATGCCCTGCTTCATTTTGGACTCCAAGGTCAAACTTGTCTGTTATTCCAATTATCTTTTGGTTTCCTACTTTAGCATTCCAATACCTTATGATCATCTTCCGATGTAATTTCTCTTTTCATTTTAGTAGTTTTCTTGGTTTTCTTGGCAAAGATACTGAAGTAGTTTGCCATTTCCTTCTCCAGTTCTAACTTTTGTTAGAACTCTTCATTATAACCTGTCCATCTTGGCAACCCTGCATGGCATAGCTCATTCTTTCACTGAGCTATACAAGCCCCTACACCATATCAAAATAATCATCCAGGAGAGAGCCTTAATATGATCATTTGTAACAGAAAAAACATTTCTTAGAGCCCTGCCTGGAGTGGGATAGCTCCCCTTAAGACTCTCTCCCACAGGTTAGGCCAGTTCTTTTCCTTAAGAGGAACCAAGCCCTTACTTGAGACTTGATTGATTGGCTCAAGTAGTTAATATGGCTACCTGTCCCCGAAACTCTTGCTCCCTGAAGGAGAAATCTGAATAACTAGTACTACCAATACCAATTAGCTGTGCAAAAAGCAAATAAACGGTGTGTCCCCTCTGAATACCCCTGTTTTATACTTTCCTCTGTTATGACTAGGTAAATCTTCTTTTGTCAATTGTTGATAAATCTAGTATCATTTTCTACCAACAACAAACTATTAAGGGCCTGGCCAGAACACGGCCCAACCCTTAACACTGTATTTCCTTTTAAGTAAATTTGGTAGCTGTTGTCTATTGCCCTCCTGAAAACTCTCCTTCTTTCCTCAGTGAGTTCAAAGCCTGATTGACAGCAGTTTTCTTCTCAACTCCTGCCCTCATACTAGATGACTTCAGCATAGATACTCCCTGAAACACTCCAATCTCACAACTCCACAACATATTCATTTCATGTGATCTGCTGCTCCATCCCATCTTATCAATAAAAATAGTGACAACTTTATCTTGCCATCATCCACAAATATACCATTTCCATGCTCATGAGATCTCAAAATTTTCTTATGTCAATGCAATCTATTGCCATTTCACTTCTCCCTCTGCCTTACATCCCCAAACCCTATTCTTCCTCCTCACCAAGACCTTGAATTCGACTCCTCAGTTGATACCCAGGTTATCACCCCTGTCTAATGCATGCCCCAAAAAACCCTCACTTGATGCATCTGTCCCCACTATCGATTCTATCACTGCATATCGCTCTTCCCTCAATTGCATAACTAAACTCCTTAAAGTCAACTACGAAAGATTCTTTCACCTCTTCTCCTCTCACTCTTCTGATAAAATTACTCAACTGCAACAGCTCTCTCCAAAGTTACTAATGATCTTGATTGCCAAATCTAAAAACCTTTACTCAATCCTCATGGTTCTTAACCTCTCTGCAGCCTTTGACACTATTGACCATCTTTCTTAAGTCTCTTTTCTCTAGGTTTTCATGACATTATCTCCTGCTTCTCCCATCTTTCTGACTGCTCTTTCTCAGTGTCCTTTGCTGGACCTTTATCAAAATCAGATCTGCTAACCTGGGCATCCCGGGACTCTGTCTTCGTTTCTCTTCTCCTGTTAGACTATTTCACTTGGTAAACTCATCAGCTCCTCCTATGCTAATGATTCTCAAATCTATTCTCCTGTTAACCTCCCATTTCCAAATACCTGTTGGACATCTTAGACTCAATATGTCCAAAATCAATCTCGTTATCTTTTCCCCAAAACTTTTCTTGCTTTTTACCTTCCTCATTGAGAACAGCACTATCCTCTCACCCAAGCTTGAAAACCTGGGGTTTTCATCCTCAACTCCTCACCATTTCATCAGTCATATAAAATCTACTGATTTACCTTCTAACAGATCTCTCTGCATCAAGTCTTTCTTCATTCCAGTCCATTCTCCACTCACTTGTCAAACAAATCCTCCTAAAATGCAGGTCAAAAAACTCCAGAGGTTTCCTATCACCTCCAGGATCTTAAAATAAAATCTTCCATTGGTCTGTTAAAGTCCTTCTTAACTTTAACCCTGGGTCCTTCCTCTCTTCCTTTTCAGTGTTCTGACTGAACATATTAAGAGATACACTGATACTGTTTTCCTTTGATTTTCTTCCCACAAGACCCTTCCTCTCTCTCAATTCTGGGCATTTTCAATTCCTGGAACTTTCTCCCTCCTCATCTCTATCTCCTGACTTCCTTCAAGTTCCAGCTAAAATTCCACCTTCTGCAAGAAGCTTTTCCTCATCCTCCTTAATTCTAGTGTACTCTTTCTTTTTACTATTTCCAGTTATCTTGAATTTATCTTATTTGTGCACAGGCTTTAGCATATTGTCTATCTTCCACTAGACTGTGAGCTCCTTGAAAGGAAGGGCTGGGTTTGCCTTTTTTTGCATTAGAACAGTCTCCTGACACATAATAGGCACTTAATAAATGCTTATTGCTAGTTACAAAACACTCATATATCCTGTCCAAGGTACACAGTATAGCATTTGTCTTCCACAGGGTTTGTCGCATTATTTTGGTAGAGGATTAGATATGTTTACTGGGTATTCTAATAATAGATATTAATTATCTTTCACCATTATGGCCAGGGGGAGAACTCTTAAACAAATAAGGAACAGAACATGCTTCAGGGAGAAAAAGAGAGGTCCCATATACATCAAAATATTCACCATAGCACTTTTTGTGATAGCAAAGAAGTGTACACAAAGAGTATGACCATTAATTGGGATAAGGTCAAACAATTTTAGTATAAGTAATTGTGGAAAGCTGTGATGACGTTAGTAATGATGATTATAAAGAATTCAGTAAAACATGACAACAGGAAAAAAATGAATACAGAGTGAAATAGGGAGAAGCAAGAGATAATATTCACAAACACTACAACATACAAACAACTCTAAAAATGAAACTGAATGTTGTTTAAGGACCAAGCTTGGATGCAGAAAAGCTTTAAGATGCTCTTTTCTTCTTTCTTTATGGAGAACAGGTAAGGAGGCGGAGCTCTTATGGGTGTGAAATGCCTTCAAAATTATTCATTTTTATAATATTAGAAATCATTCGTCTGGTTCAGCTGACTTCATTGAATCAATTGTAAGTCTTTCCATGTCTCTTTGAAATCATCTATTCAGTTCTTAGAGCATAAAAGTATTCCTTCATATTAACGTATCACAATTTATTCAACTACCCTCCAATTGAGAGACATCCCCTTGATTTCAAGAAAAAAAAGCTGCTATAAATATTTTTGTACCCAAAGGATATTTTGCTTGTTCCTGGATCTCTTCTGTGTACAGACCTAGTAGTGGTATATCTGGGTCAAAAAGCAAGTACCACTTATTAACTTTATGGATATAATTAAAAATTGTATCAGTGTGTTTATTTTCCCATAGCTTCACTAACATCTGTCATTTTCCTTTTTTTCATCTTTGTCATGTGATGGATGGTTCCATCAGAATTGCTTTAATTTCCATTTATCAGGGCAGCTAGGTGGCACAGCAGATGAAGAACCAGCCCTGGAGTCAGGAGGACTATGTTCAAATTTGGGCTTAAATATTGACACTTACTAGCAGTGTGACCCTGGTCAAGTCACTTAGCCCTGATTGCCTCACCAGAAAAAAAAAATCCATCTAATTAGTAGTGACCCATTATATTTTTTTTTCATAAGGCTATTGATAGCCTGGGTTTCTTCCCCTAGGAAGTACCTGTTCCTTTCCTTAGACCATTAATCTTAATCAGAGAAACTTGCTGCAAAGATCTTTTTCCCAGTTAATTACTTCCCTTTTAGCTTTTTGGATTAATTTGTCCAAAACTTTTTTAATTTTGTGTAATCAAAATTATCCATTTTATCTTCTGTGATTCCTTCCATTCCCAGTTTGGTCATGAAATTCTCTTCTATCCATAGACATGACAAGTAATTTTTTTATTCTTTTCTCTAATTTGTTTATGTGACCTTTTATATCTAGGACATGTATCCATTTGGATAGCATCTTTATATAATGCTTGACATTGGTTTAAATCTAATTTCATCCATATTGCCATCCATTCTCCCAGAAGTTTTTATTGAATACTGAATCCTAATAGTTGGGATCTTTCTGTTTAGTGAATACTAGACTGGTTACTAGATTTGTTTGTCTCTATATGCTGGATGACTGATTTCTTTATTTTCTTAAACAGTATCCATTTTGTACTATAATTTGGGATTCTGGTTATTTCTATACCATCTTAACACATGCAACCCCAAGTTTCCCTTGAAATTCTTAATCTTTTTTTGTCTCTGTTTGAATTTTGCTATTTTTTGGAATTCTATAAAGTAATCCTGAATAAGAAATGTAGGTACTATTGCCATTTTTATAACACTGTCTCATTCTGCCCATGAGCAATTAATATTTTTCCAATTGTTTAAGTTGGTCCATTTTTGTAAACAATTATTTGTAGTTGTATTATATAATTCTTGTATTACCTGAGAAGAGAGACTCCAGATATGCTATACATTCTGCTGTTATTTTAAATTAAATTTTTCTTTCTCTCTCTTCCAGCTAGGTTATATTGGTACTATCTATAATTGCTGATTTATATAGATTTATTTTATGTTCTGCAATTTTGCATAAGTAATTGTTTCAATTAATTTTGTAGTAATTCCCTAGAGTTCTTTAAGGAAATCATCATATCATATGCAAAAAGTAAGAATTTCATTTCTTCTTTATCTATGCTTATTTCTTCAATTTCTTTTTCTTATCTTATTGAAAAGGCTAGCACTTTTCGTACTATGTCAAATTGAAGTAGTGACAATGAATATACTTGTTTTATCCCCAATTTTAACAGAATGAGTTTTAGTTCATCACTGTTACATATTAATGCTAGCTCTTGGTTTTGGATAAATACTATTCAGTCAATTTTAAGGAAAAGTCCATTTATTCCTATGCTTCCTAATGGTTTTTTTTTTAAACAGAAATAAGGGGTTTATCATAAGTCTTTTTTGCATCAACTCATATGATGTTTTTTGTAATTATAATTATCAATAAAGCTATCCATGTTATGAAATTGTAGATTAAAGCTTCAGTTCAATAAGATAGGAAGATTTTACAAGCATCATCCTAGAACTCCATGTGTGCCCTTCAAATAGCATAAGATTGGAATCCTGCATGGATTTTTCGTTTTCTGTTTTGATTAAACTACATGCTTACTTTGAAGATTTGCCACTCTCCATTACGATGATGCTTCTGCTTATTTTCAGATTTTGGCATTACAAATCATTTGCTTTTTATTTCCAAACACTTTCAACTTTTTATTTTCCTTCAAAGGGAGATGGCATGGTACATTAGAAATAGTCTTGGATTCTGGGTCAGAGACCCTATGTACAAACCCCATCTTTGCCTTCATGACTTTGGGTATCACTCAATCTGTCCGGGTTTCCTCATTTGTGAAATGAAAGGGATAGACAATATAAATAAGAAAATCTATCCCGCTTCCCTTATCCTCTGCTTATGGGAATGACTTATAAAGTAACCACTTCCCTGTAATTTAACCTTCAGAATTTGGAGGTCCTTGCTTACAGAACAGTGCTTTTTGACAAAAAAAAAGGTAACCATTGTTTTATTTTTCTAATCATAGAAAAATGCTTTTCCCTTTAGAACTAAGCAAAAATAACTGACTACTTTAAAGTAAGACATTTATGACCTTTCCCCACCAATGTCAATTTTATTCTGCATCACAGAATTTAAGTGTATCAATTATTAATTAAAAAACGCAGAATGCCAACCTTTTGAACTGAGCATGTTTCCAAATTAAATATCCCTATGAAAATCTAATTCCATCATTGCACAAGTTGCATAACAGATCAAGGAAGCCTAAATTTAGGGTTATGTTTACCTGATGTCAAGTTGGAGTTACCCCCCCCTTTAGCCTCACCATTCCAGAAGAATGAGTGCAAACATCCCCCACTCAGCAATCCAAAATTGTTCCAGAAAAAATGCCCAGAGCTGCCATCTGTTCCTACCAAACTGTTGTTTGGTTGTTTTGGGGTTTTTTGTGTGGTTTTTTTTTTTTTTCCCCATTTAGGCATGAGAATAATAGAACAGAAAAAGCAGAAAAAACCTACTTCCAATTCCAACGAAGTAACATTTCAGCACTATGCTAGTTAAGCTGTGTAACAACAGTTATATGAAATATCATCACTGTCCCATTTTTAAAGCAGGTTTTTCCCAAATAAAAATAATTCTTAATGTTACCCTTCCTAAAACCTTCTCTAGTCAGTCCAAATACTTTAAACTTATTAAAATAACAGACTCAATGAATCCTAAGCCAAGTTGATGAAAATTCTCTTTTAGGTGCTCCCCTGCTCTCCCTGATTCCTGGTATATTCTCAACTGTCTATAAATCAAATGAAGATGTTTTATATATATCTTCTAGTGAGTAAAAAACACCTTATCACAATCGAGACAACTACCATCATTTTAGGTGAAACTCGGAATGTTGATTTTTAATTAATTTCCACAATGTATTTTTTTAAACAAAGGTCTAACGTTCTCCTGAGTAGGGCATAAAGAAGCACATAAATTTTCAACATAAAATTTCTATTTTTTTTATTTAGATATTTCAAGCAAGATACAATGAAACAATACTGAAACTCAAGAAAATGCTTGACTTTTCCTTGGAGTTATAATACATTTCTATTCAATCAATCAATCAACATTTATTAAAATACCTATTATGTTCTAGATAATACAAAGATAAAAGTAATACGATCCTTGTCCTTAAGGATTTTAATTCTATCTGACAAGATGTATACCAATACACAAAACGTAAACAAAGTAATTTATAGGTATGGGGGTGGGGAAAGAAAGAAACATTAGCAGTTTCAGAAACCAGGAAAGAAGGTAAGCAGAGTCTTTCTCAGAGCTAATATGCTAACTTGTTTTTGGTTATGAGAACTGATAAATTTACCCACTATATATCCTGCAGGTTCAAGTTTAGGATTTTATTCTGGAGAAAATCAGGGATTCTTTTGATTTTGTGAGAAAACAAACACCGAATAAGTAAATAATAATGACTAACGCTTGTGTAGCACCAGATAGCTAGACAGCCATACCAGTGCTAAGCACTTTGCAAATATTATCTCACTTTATACTTACAACAACCATGTGAGGCAAATACTATTATTATCCCCATTTTATAGATAGGGAAACTGAGGCAACCAGTATTAAGTAACTTACCCAAAATCGCACAGATAAAAAGGGCGTAAGGTCAAATTTGAACTCAAGATTTCTTGACTCTAGGCCCAGAGTAACTCTATCCACCATTACCTAGTTACCTAAATACAAACAATGGCATATACAGAGTGATTTCAAGAAGGAAAGAGGATAACTGGGGGGTTGGGGAGATCAGAAAAAGCCTAGTATAGGAAACAACTATGCTTTGAAGTTACCTATAAAGGAATCAGAAAATAAATGGACCTTAAGCAATGAAAAAAAATCAAATAGGCAGAGACAAGGGGATCATTAAAGGCATGAGCAAAAAGGCTAGAATGTGATTTGTTCAGGGACAGTGACTAGACCAGCCTGGCTAGAGCTGCACATATGGCCAAAGGGGTGGTAATGAAAGCTAATAATTATAGCAGTCTTCATTTGCACTGCACATCAAGGTCACAAATAACTTTCTATATCTTATTTCATTTATGTGACATAATATAGTTCAGGCCAGATTCTGACCATACTAAAGAAGACATTTAGTGCCAAGCAGGGCACTTTAGTCTTTATCCTAAGGATAATGAGAGCCATTTAACTTTCAATCATGACTCACAGAAAAATTGGATGACCAACACAGAATCACAGAGCGTATCTAACTAATCTCCTATCTAGCTAAGAATCTGTCATTGTATCTGCTTGAATATCTTCAAATTTAAAAAATCTACTAATTATGTCGCTGTACTGTTCAAATTCTCCTATAACGAGCACACAAGACAGTATGTAGAAAAAGGTCTGGATTATCAGAGGAACTGGGTTCAAATTTCAACTCTGATATTTACTAACTTTGTAAATTTGGACAAGTCACAACCTCCCTGTACTTCAGCTTACCCACCTATGATGAGAAGACTGGATAAGTTCTCTAAGAACATCTTGCAGCTATAGGGTCTATGAATATATCTGATACCTGATGGATTTTTTAAATTAAGGAAACCAAGCAAGAGTCTCATCTGCCTAATAAGGTTGGGAAAGTTCAAAGTAGGAAGAGGAATGATTTCTTAATATTTTACACAGCACCATTTATTTTGAAACATTTTCACTTTAGTCTAACAACTCAGTTAAGTGATTTGGAGAAAGTACCATTACCCATGTTACAAGTGAAGAAACTGAGATCTTACGAGATTACTGATTGAGCCAACATCACATAGCTTTATTAGTTGGCCCAGAATCAAATGAGAGGTTGTAATGCCATCATCTGGACCAGCAGTCTCCATTTTTTTTTTTAAATCTCCCATCACTGTAAGTAAAAAACTTTTAAGCAGGTATACAGAATATATTATTTATTTATGTTCATCTTAAATGTGTCATCACAGTATAAAGAAAACCAGAAGTTCTCAAAGACTATGCCAGCAGAGCATGAATTCTGGCAGATTATACCATGCTGGTAAAGCCTGGGGTACAGCCTGTTAACAGAACAAATCTGTTTTCCAAGAATTAGCCTTCCTAAATATGGAAAGGCACATTACTTCATAGGCTGGCCAATTGGTAATAAATTTTTTTGGCTGTAGTGACAAATGAAACCAAGACAAATACAATATGCACCTCCTTAATACTTCCATTTGGCAGTGAGTGGCTGTGATGGCAGAGAGGACCACACTGTGTTTAGGCTGTCAATAAATCATGATTGCTAAATTTTATTTTTCTTCTAATTAATAAACATTTATGATTCTTGAAACAAATATGCATTGTCAAAATAAGAAGCATGGTTATAGACAAAAGAAATGAGAAAAGCTAAAGATTTTCAGATTATGAAGAAGTCTCACACCTTCACATCATGAATATATTTACTAAGAAAAGAAGAGGTAGATGCTGGACATGGAGAATGCTAAATGACAACGCAAAAAAAAAATAAATAAATTTTCTCCTGACAGACAGGAAAGGACTTATTATCAATGTGGAATTATTACTGAGTCACTTGTCTGCAGTCAAACCATCAATTTATCAGATCAGAATAGGGTTAAAAAAGCACAGGACTATATGAGAAAAAATATGGTATACAATTGAAACAACCTAGCATTGAAAAATTTAAATACATAACAATGCGAAATGAACAAGTATGACACCAACACTAATTATAAGGATTTTTTTCAAAAGTTAAACCAATATAAACCAAATGCAACAATAAAGAGACAAAAGAGCCTAGAAAACACTTTAAAGAGCCAGAAAGCAAACATGTTTGACTTGACAAGATTAGATCATAAAACTATTTGTAAAACCTTACAAAGAAGGATGATATAAGATTATGGGTAGCACCATCTCATACAGCAAAGAGACATAGGAGGGTAAAATCACTTTAAAGGAAAGCTTGGCAAGACATCCAACTAAGCAAAATAATATTTATAACAATACGGCCTTAAAAGACAAAAAATGGAAAATAACAAGAAACTAGAAAACATGTACATGCATTTGTATATATATGTAGGTATGTATGTATACACACACACACACACACACACACACACACACGGACTCCTAAAAGCCTTAGACCAGTTTTAAAGTATTAAAGCTAAAAATCATCCTTAGACTTTGGGGGCATGGTAGATTTGTATGTAAATGTATGTGAGTATACGTGTATATGTATACGGAAGAGAGTAGAGATGGACAACAAATTCTGTAGAGTTAAAAGAATAAGAAGGCTGAATTTTAGGAAACAGAAAAGCTTCCTTAATGAACTAGAGCTTCAGCAAAGCAAAGGTCCATGGTTTTAGCCCAACTTCCTCTCAGAGTTGCTACATGACAGGAGAACTCCGAATGTAACATTCTCTGAAGAATTAAAAATGAATTTTCATGCTGAAGGCAATGGAAGGAAGGATGACAGATAAGAGCAGGCTGCAACATAAAATCCAAACATATCTGGAAGGTATTTAACACTACCCTCCCTTCCTGGGAACATTCCACTGATAGGAAAGACCCAATCCTTTACCTTGCCCAATAGAATAATACTAATAATAGCTAACATTTATATAGTACCTACTATGCACTTTACCAATAAAGAGGTAAGTAGCACTTTACCACACGGATTACACACTTCAGTTTCCAACAAACTGCTCCTATTTTAGGTTACAGGTTGTGTTTTTCCTTCATTCTCAAAGAGTGCCATGACATCAAGATGATGACATGACTTGCAGATGACTGATTAGAGTGTGGGAGGGCTGTGCAAGGTCACTAACAAGAGGAAAAGGAGTAGAAGTCAGAAGACCTGGGTTTGAATTCTGATTCTACTATGTACTATGTGGCCTCAGGGAGTCACTTCATTCCCCCAGGCTTCAGTTTCTTCATGTATAAAATGAAAGGGTTGGATTAAATGACCTCTGAGGTCTCTTCCAGCTCTAAATCTATAATTCATAAGAAGACTCAGGATCTGAATGGTCATCTAGGTTAAAATGCTCCTCCCTGTCTTTTGGCAAGGCTACATTTCAACAACTCCTAGTAGGTGATACTTGCTTATTAAAGGTTTTCAATTAAATTCAATAAATATTTATTAAACACCTACTATATGCCAGGCACTGTGCTAAGCCCTGGGGATACAAAAAGAGGCAAAAGATAGTCCCTGCCCTCAAGAAATTTACAATCTAATAGGGAGGACAACATGCAAACTATATATGGGATAAATAGGAAATAACCAAAGGAAGGCAGCGTTCTCAAACTAAACCATCACTATTATCTACAAAAATCAACAACATTTTTGACTATAGTTATTCCTTCAATTTTTTTTTATCTTATTGCCAGAGCCAGTATTACTAGTATTATATCAAACTGATATAAATTGATAATAGTAAAAACCAATATTTTATCCCTTTCATATATAATACTGGTTCTTAGTTTTAAAAAGATACAACTTATCACATTAAGGAAAAGTCCATTTATTCCTATGTTTTTCTCATGTTTTTAACAGAAATGGGCTTTGTTATTTGTCAAAAGCTTTTTCTGTATCTATTGATACGATGATGTGATTTTGGTTTTTCTTGCTATTAATGAATGGGATTCATAAATAGAATCAGGCAATAGAAACACATAAACTTTGTCTTTAAAAACAGATTAATTAGAAGAGATAATGGAGAATTATTGTGTGTTAAGATACAAAGCTGTTGGGAAATCGACAAACCTGAAGAAAGACAAATAATGAACCACACTCCAAGTCTGGAACCACAAACAAATCAAACTGTGTTCCGGTGGGAACGTTTTTCTTTATTTTGGGTAGGAGATAAGAGGGCAAGAGCTTTCATGAATGGAAGAGGGAAACCAGCAACAGAGTTGCCCAAAACAAGATGAAAAAGAAAAGAGGGTCACTAAATCATTTTCCAAAATGCACAACAGAGCACAGAATAAAATTCAGAAGGAAAAACAGACCAGCACAGCAGTACTGAAAAGAACATGTTGAATTGATGTATATATGTATATAGATAGAGGAGTAAATATATGTGTTTATGTGTGTATATGCATGTGAACAAAAATGTACATACTTATATAAATATATACACATATATTTTAAACAAGCCGCATGTAATAGAAATTTATGGTTTCATGTAAAATCTTCTTTTTATGTACTAATTTTTTTTAGTGTTCATTAAACTGAGAATTAAAAAATAAGTAATTTGAACTGAACTGAACAATATACCCACAAAAGAAAAGGTCCTAGAAGGCAGTATTTTGTTCTACCAGAACAAATAGGTTCTTGTGTTCTTCTCTATAGCTTTAAATTAATTGTGAAACAATAAAGATAGGATCCATTGTAGAATATAATTTGCAAAGAGTCACTTGTTCCTGACTAATGCCCTCACTGAAGATGTTCTTGATTTATATAAAAATGACTCTAATAAAGATTTTATGTAAACGTGAGAAAAGACATAGAGGATGTTCATTATTGATGTTCCCTCAGTGGTTTTTTTAGAGGTTGTATAAAGGTCTGAGATTTTTTTCCCTCAAATGAGTACTGATCACTGAACACCTGTACACCTCCATCATGATCGTTTAGTCCATTCAGCTGCTTTTCTCATCTTTATACTCTTTAGTGTCACTTCCATTAACTCTTTACGCACACGTGGAGGTGTAACATAGAGTCCAGGTGTGACAGTTCCACTATCTTTGTTGAAAGAAACAGGTAATAATAGTGACTTTTTAAAATCTTTTCCATTTTCTTGTTTTTTTCCTCTTTCCACTTTCATTCTTAAATGTCCTTCAAATTACTAAGCTTAGCTGGATATCTTGCTAAAGTTTTTTTTAAACTGGTTTTTACCCTCCACTGCTTTTTAAGATAATATTGCTCATAGTCATATATCATTCCTCTTCATAAGATTTTACAAATGAGTTTACATTCTGACCTCCTGCCTTTGGCATCCCTGCCTCTCTCTTTCTGGCAAAGCAGTCAGAGGTTTGCTAAGTGCTTTCCGAGCTCTTTTGGTTTTTCCAAATGATAATTTATAATAAGATTAGCAAAAATGTACATTATTGGTTAATCTTCTAAAATAAAATTACTACAGTCATTTGCAATACCTTCTCTGCTTTTCTGTTCTACCACTTTTGATTGACAACTGTGTAGTTTCAGGGTGGGTTATTTCAATTGAACACCATATCTTTTCCATTATTATTTTTTTTTTTTTTACTAATTCCCATCTTAGCTTTTATGAGTTAACAGTCTCATCATACAAAGGCAACTAATTCAAGGATGACCTCCCATATTAATAACAATTCTCTTTTTGTCTGTCTGTTATCAATTTCATTCTTTATGGTGTTATTTGGTATCTGTATGTTTAGTGCTTACCAATATTTTTCTCAAAGAAAGAGTTCATGATATATAAAGGCAGAGGCTTCTGGGTAATATACAAGTCTTTGGCCATTCTAACTTGTTCTTACAAAACCAGGCTTTCTCATTGATTTCTCTCCATCCTTTTTCCACCTTTACATCAAAGTCACCAAGTATCAGAGTATGCAATGATTTAATTTGGAGGGTCTTATCAAGTTCTCTGTAAGAATTTCTTCACTACTTCATTCTATCAACTAATGTTGGTGCAAATAATTTTCATGGCATTTAAAAAATATTTCTCTCTCAATAGATGTGTGTATGTATATATACATATATATGTAAAATAACCAAATATCCCATACCTGCTCATCCTATGAGATTTCTACTAATTCAAGGATGACCTCCCATATTAATAACAATTCTCTTTTTGTCTGTCTGTTATCAATTTCATTCTTTATGGTGTTATTTGGTATCTGTATGTTTAGTGCTTACCAATATTTTTCTCAAAGAAAGAGTTCATGATATATAAAGGCAGAGGCTTCTGGGTAATATACAAGTCTTTGGCCATTCTAACTTGTTCTTACAAAACCAGGCTTTCTCATTGATTTCTCTCCATCCTTTTTCCACCTTTACATCAAAGTCACCAAGTATCAGAGTATGCAATGATTTAATTTGGAGGGTCTTATCAAGTTCTCTGTAAGAATTTCTTCACTACTTCATTCTATCAACTAATGTTGGTGCAAATAATTTTCATGGCATTTAAAAAATATTTCTCTCTCAATAGATGTGTGTATGTATATATACATATATATGTAAAATAACCAAATATCCCATACCTGCTCATCCTATGAGATTTCTACCCACATCCTCCTATGATTCCTTCATGGACCACCATACAATATGCCTGCTTTTTCCTGACATGTCCAGAATTCCAATGAACACTTTTCTATAATGCTTTTTTTTTAAAAATGGAAATAAAAGTAATGTCACAAACTTCTTGTCAAAAATATTTTCCCCTAGTTATTCTCACTTAAAAATAGTCCAAAAAGACTGCTGTTGCCTAGCACCACTGCTTTACTACTTGACATGGCATCTCAAGACGATAAGACCAATTCTGGCCTATAAATCTATCCTGTTCAAGGTCATGCCATACCTGAGAAAAGCAGTGTACAAAATGAAACCCAAGACAAGGAATACACTCTTTATCAAAACAGCAGTTTTGATAATACAGTCTTACAAAGAAACATAAATATATATTTTCCTTATAATTTTCCATCCCACTTCTAACTCTGCACATTTGTTAGGAAAGAAAGCCAGGTTAGAGTCAAGAAGACCAGATTTGAACTTCTGCCTTTGAAATACACTGGCTATGTGACTCTGGGAAAGTCATTTAACCTCACAGTACATCCAGGCAACTCTCAGAGGTTTTAAATTGTCAGACTCCATTGGTGGAGGGAGTTTCCTCTTCAAGAATTCCCTGTACCAATGAAATCACAGATATAGCCCAAAAATCTAAACAAACAAAAACCAATCATTGTGAAACATAGTCAATGTGTTCGTAGTTTTACTGAATTGCTTTTTTCTTTCTTCTTAAATCTTTGTTATAAGGAATGGCTCACTGGGTAAGGGAAAGAGAAGGAACATATTTGAAAACAAATGTAATGTATAAGAATAGAAGTTGATAAAAATAAACAATTTTTAAGTATATTGGCAATAGACATGAATAAAACTTGCAATTTTTTGTCTATGACCTTCACAAATGGGTCACTAAACCAAATGCAGGTGGGAAAATGAACATTTAAAAAAATCACTGGCAGACAAACAACTGAAGAGATGTTGGAAAACTGAAGTTTTTAATAACTTCACAGCCTGATAGCTACTTCCCAAGGACACATAAAGGATAAAGTTTCTAAGAAAGTTTTTCAGAGTGTAGTTTTTAACAGAACCATCTACTATGTGTGGATGTGTGTGTACACACACACACATACACACAGTTTTTGTCTCTTGTGCCTACTTTTTTTTCATAAGTAAGATAGAAAAATGCAAATGAAGTGAAAAGGGGAAGGAAAGTATTTAATGCTGAATAAAGTGATCACAAAATGTTGAATGAAAGACTTGCTGAAAAAGACAAAATGAAACCCAGGGCTTGAAAGAAAAGTGGCCATCTGAAGGACTTATATTGACAACAATATTCTATAGAAAAGGAATAGTGAATTCTCAAATTGAAGGTACTGATTTCACCAAAGAAGGACAGAAGAAATAAGTGGAATGGAAAAGGGGCATTTATTCTGACAAATACTTTACCACTCAATAAGCTTTCTGTTTTTATTTTTTTCTTTTTTTCTTTAAAAGAATGCCCTAACAGTGATAAAATTTTTTGGTTAAATAAATTCTGATTGTCATAGAATGGGTATTTTTAAAGCAAGATCCATCATTACTGAAATGATCTTGAAGACTCTGGGCACCCTTGGAGTTCCAAATTATTGGGATGCCAGCCTGACTTACAATTTAACTACAGGGAAAGTGCTCAAGTATCTTTCACTCAACATAGCCTACAAAAGTCCTACTTCTTCCTTGCCCTTGATGGGTGGGACTTAAAAGCCTTTTATTTCGCAATCTCAAGGGTAGGGCCATGCCCTAGATCATTCTCTGTGGCTCTTTCCAATCTACTCAGGGCTGCACTTCCCAATACCTAATTTACTGTACACATTTTGTATACTATTAAAGTCAGTTCTTTATTGGGTTACTATACACAAGAATACTGCAGATATTATGTTCAGAGGTCTTTGCTAATATCTCCACCCCCAGCTCACATTAACTACCCTCTGCCTCTCTTTTCAAGGAGATAACCTACTACAACTCAATGTGAATGTGAAGTGACAAGGAAGGGGCTGGGGAGAGTTAGGCTACCGACACAGGGGCAAGTCACCCATTCACCAGTCTCCTGGGGCTGCAGGATTGTCTAAGGGCAGTATACATTTTAAAAAGGCAGCTTCTCTATATAACTGTTAGAATTATTTAAAATCAAGCCTAAGACATTAGATATTTTAAAAAACCATCTCCCAGAGTCATTATATAGAATTTGCTTTGCCATCATGCAAGGTAAACTTGCAAAATGAAATGGGCTGAAAATATCTATAATTCATATACAATCGTCAGAAAATCTTAGCTAAATCTTAGAAAGAATTTTCTAAAACAATGACTATAAAGATGGCATAATATAATGATACCCAATACTGATTTTTTTATAAACATGAATAAAGAATATTTTTGTAAAACTAAAAAAAATGTCCTATGAAAGAGACAGAGAAAATAAATACAATAATAACAATAATACTTCCCTGAAGTAAAGGAAGTCAGTTCTTTATTTTAAAATATTTTTTAAAAAATAATTTTAAAAAGAAAATAAAGAAGCATATTAAACTAAAGAAAACCAATTGTGATGATCAGACCCAACCAAGACACAAGAAGCTAGCTCAAAACCCAGCTATTTACTAGGAAAATGAAATGTGTCATGACCGATGGGGAATAGACAAATTCTTAAGGTTCTAATTATGATGTAAATCATTATACAGTACTTTTTCCCAATGCTATTGCATCATACAAAGAATTAATCATATTTTTAGTTCTCTCCATTCTCATCTCCATTAACCTGTGAATAATTTTTATTTCTCATTATTTAAAGATTATTGTTCCAGTTAAGTAAGTCTATTTATTTTACAAACTACAAGGTCAAATTTAATAAAGTTTTAATGTTAAATGAATTGTAAAAGTACTTCTACTTTTGGGGCTTTTATATAGGTAATGAGCAGAGATGAGGTCTAGACATATGCATGTATCATAACATGCAACATATTCATCCTCCTGACCCAACAGGTCTCAGGAGAAGAAATAACTTGATGTTCTTATAAATCATCTATGTTTCTCACAACCGTGTTTACAGGCTAGCTAAAAATGAGCTTTAAAAACACTCACGAGGGCCCATTTTATTGCTAAAATGTCTGTTATGAAATGAGGAAAATAACAAAAACCAAGAAACTCTTTCTGACCACCTGATGCCTCTAGTATATAAAAAAGAAGAAAGAGTAACAGTCATATCAATAAAATATGCAATATCCAAAACCTCAGTACTAAATGCAAAAAGATATGTACTGGATGCTTCCTTTACCTTTGTCAAATTTATTCTCCAAAAGTATAGATTGACTTTCTTCGGCAATCATTTCCAATGCAAACCCTTGCATGCAAACTTCCATTTTTGCAAAAGTAGAATTAAGCAATCAAAGCCTAAGAAAAACTGCCACCCACATAACTGAATTTTTTTTAAAACAAGGAGCTTGGTTAATAGCTATAGAAAATAAAACCTTAATAGACAAGAATGTGAGTCAAACAACCTTCCATGATTTAAGTATTCTTCAGGAATCGGAGCACTCCAAATGAGCTCTATATCCAAACTCCAATCATGATGGCTCAAAGACAAGGTCTTTTTAATTCTTCCTTGCAATTTTTTCCCAGGCACATTACAGAGCACAGTTAAAGCTGTTCACAGGGTTCATTTTCAAAAACAACAACCTGTAATTACTGAAATGAAGGTAGATGGCTGGGTAAAGGACACAATATTTAAGATGTAATGTGAGCCTACATACATTCTCCCTACGAAGGAGAATGGATTCACTACCATGGAGGATGTATTCAAGACTATGCCTCACTCAGAGCAGAACAAAAAAGAGCTAAAAAAGACTTTAAAATCCAAATCCTACTATACACCTTATAAATCCACAAATAAATGGTATTAAACTAAAAAAGGAACAAATAAAATTCTTCGAGTTAAGCTTGTGGTGGTGACTGCATGCTTGCAATTGCAGACTACCCTTCTTCTCCCTAGGCAAGTTCACTTTTATCTAAATTCCCACAGTACCCTGCTGCTATCCCTTGTAACCAAAAGCCAAAAGAAGTGGATTAGAAATCATTCCATAGAAAGAATAAAAGAAGCTTACCACAGATCAGCCAGAAGTACATTTTCCCGACTGTCTCATTTCACATGCTCTCTTACATTCAGTAACACAAATGAGGAAGCTCAAGTCTTTCACTTAGCTTCTGGCAGAGGGAGTGGGTGTAACTCATTAAGTTTCATGCAATGATGAATCTGGTCATTTGGGTGTGTTGGAAAGACTGTTTCTCTTCTCCACCCACTACCACCTCCCACCTCCCTTTTACCCGCCTCCTCTAGTTTTTCCCCTGAGGCATTCTCACCTAGGAGAACTCAGGCTTCCTGTCACTTCGTGTCTTAGCCCCCAGTACCTCTAATCTACTGTGAGACTCCTACCTGGGTCTTATTTATACATTTTCGATGAACCATAACTTTCTCCTATGCAGTGACAGTTACCAAAAGCACAGGCATAAACCAAATTTTGAGAGAACCACAAAACAAGAAAACCATAATATAGCTTTAGAGAATAAAAAGTTCTAAATCCCTTAAGAAAAGATAGGTAATTTAGTTAATCAATATAACATTCTGCTGATATTAGGGCTGTTAAAAATGAGATGATTAAAAACAAAGACCAAATATTTATTTTAATCTTTGTATTATAATACACACAGAATTAAAGAGGAAAGAAATTAAGCCAGATTTACTGCTTGGGGAGTTAACAAAAGCTCTCAAAGAAGTATTCCCAATAGAAAGGAAGGAAGCAAGCATTTATTAAGTGCCTACTATGTGCTCTGAGCTAAGCACTATATAAATATTATTGTAGTTGACCCTCATAACAATCCTGTGAAGTAGATGCTATTACTATCCTCATTTTAGAGTTGAGGAAACTAAGAGAAAGAGGTTAAGTGACTTACCCAGGGTCACATAGCTTCTAAGTATCTGAGGCCATTTGAAGCCAAGTGCTCCTATCTGCTGAACCACCTGGCCACCTCTTTATCCAGTTATCCTGGTTCCACAAGCACAGATATTGGTTGAAAACCTCAAAACGACTAAATCATATCTCAATGCCTCACACAGGACAAATTTTATTTAAAGACCATCAACAGTATCAGAAGCTACACCTAAGTACAAAAACAAATAAGGTACTGCATCAGACACAGTCCCACTCTTCACAGATGAGTCTGATAGATTAATAGACAATTAATACCTAATCCCTTCTCTAAAGATCTCCTCTGATGCCTCACTGTGGAGTTGACCCTGAGTGTTCAAAGGCTGTGGCAGCAGAGTACAAGTTCTAGCAAATCCTACTAAACTGGAAGGGGGAGAATGAGCTTGGCAACAGAGGGAGCACAGCTAAATTAGGAGAGGTTCATCACCAGAAGAGGGAGGGAATGATGAATTTTTTGGCCTCAACCACTCACACATATTCTCTTAGGTCAGAGAGACATTATCTAGATCTAAGGAGAACTTACTACAACAAAATCAAGGGATCTTTGAAGAATTGAAGTGTCACAGCTGGTAAGCCAGCAATTATGTAATACTCACAAAACTAGTATGTACCACTATACATTTTCTATTGAAAGCACTTTCCTCAAAGAGCTACACACCCACAAAAAAAAGATAAGGTAATGTTACATGACAGGCAGCTAGGTGATGCAGAGGATAAAACACCCTGGTGCCTGGAGTCAGGAGGACCTGAGTGCAAATTCAGTTGTGTGACTTTTGAGCACATCACTTAATCCTATTTGCCTCAGTGTATTCATCTGTAAAAAGAGCTGGAGAAGGAAATGGCAAACCATTTTAGCATCTTGACCAAGAAAATCCCAAATGGGGTGATGAAGAGTCAGACATGACTGAAACAATATGAATACAAGTCACTAAAATTCTCATAAAGTTACAAACATGAGCTATCTTTCTGAGAACAATTTCCATCTTTGAATCTGGCACTTCAGCTCCCATCCGAAAGGCCCTGAGCTCCTGTTTGAGGAGTGCTCACCATATCTAGTCCAGCTCAGCCTTTCTAAGCATCTCTCTGGCCATCTTCATGCCATGCTGTCCCTCCCCAAAACTCCTCCCCATCCCCTTCAATTTCCATCTCCAGCCCTTAGAATATTAATCAAATCAACACCATCACTACTTGAACATCAATCAATTACTCCATGACTCCACTTATCGTCTTTGGCCAAAAAACATTCGTCTCTGATCACTGCTCCATGATTGAATCCTCAGTCCTTAGTATAATGCCTGACACATAATAACGCGCCATCAACTTAAGTGCTTTTTCATTTCAAATATAATAAATTCATTCGTTCATTGACATTAAGTTGACTCTTCCTTCTCACTCATATCCCATACCAATCAATTGCCACATATTACAACATCTCTTGAAACCAAACACTTCTCTTCAATGCTGCCCTAGCTCAGATACTTATCACCTCCTGCCTAGATTAAAGCTACAGCCTCTTAACTGGTCTGTCTTTGCTTCCAGTCTTTTTCCTCTGAAAGCCATTCTCACAACAGTTGCCAAATTGATATTACTAAAATGCCAAATTAAATATATCACTCCCCTATTTCATGAGGCTGGTATAATTCTTTATTTCACAAAGACTAAGGTCCAGGCTCCCAGTTCAGGTGACGTAGTCATAAAAGGCACAGAGTGTAATCACAAGGTGATAAAGAAGTGTTAAACTATAAAGATGTGTATATATTTTGATTATTTTATGAGATGCAAATATTTCTCTTAGTCAAGAAGAGAATGATATAATTGGCTGTGCAAACAAATTAACCATTCTGAGTGGTTTAAATACAATCCAGACAACTTCCATTCCTTGTAGGACAGGAAAAGTTCTCTCTTCTCCCACCCCAGCCCAATTCTCCTCCCCCGCATCTTTCATGTGGCTTTGAAGAGAAGACATTGGACCAGTAGGAGACATAGCCAGTGGACACCAGACAGATGCAAATACAGAGAGATGAAAACCCAAGGAAAGAAGTTGCTACAATCCATGTGTCCCTTGGCAGTAGAAAAGAAAGTCCAACTACGGAGGAAAATTGATCCTGGGAACTTGGCTAAGTAGACACTATACCCAAAGAAAGCTATATGAGCACTCCACAGACACAGAATTTCCACATGCCTGGTGTGTGTGTGTGTATATATATATATATATATATATATATATATATGTATACACATACACACACAGACATGATTTATTTTGTATCTATTTATCTGTGTTCATGGAGTATCCCTTCTGGAAAAAGTTTCCTAAAGATTTCCTAAAGTTTATGAACCATTTTTTATTTTTAACATTGTATCCCCAGTGCCTAGCATAGTTCTTGATACAAAGCAGGCATTTAATAAATAACTGTTGAGTTAAATTAAGTCATCAAAGTGTAGTAGGGGGTTGGATTGGGAAACTTCCCACAGAGCTGGGCATACATGCTTTGGCTACATGGGGAGGAACACGTTGTTCTAGACTAGAGAGAGAAGGAGCCATACCAAAGAGGATTGTTGACTGAGCTGCCCACTCTGTGAGCCCAAGTATGAGGAGAAAAAGCTTCTAGCCTTTTTTAAAAGCATCCTCTTTGGTAGCACACAACCAATGCCAACTTTCCCTTGGATTTTCTAAAATAAAGGAAGGAGATTCTCTCCCTTCCCCTCCTCAGTAGGAGCTACGGCAGTTACATGTACATAGAAGCAAGAAGGTGTGTCTGCCAAAGTGAGCCAGTCACTTGATCAGAAATCTGTAACCACCTCTTCTGCTTTGTGTTTCTTTACCTGAGTACAGGTTCCTGAACAAGGATTCCAACTGATGAAAGTTTCCAGTCCTAATAATGACATCTGAGTTTCAAAGGCTGGTCATTTCTGAATAGTAACTGTCAGCAAGGGTACTTCCTGCAACTCGGCAATTTTTCCATGAAGGAAAGAATTGCCATTTGGACTGTGCTAGAGTATGAAAGCCCAAGTCAGAAGATCTCAACCACAAGGTCTGCTACATGGACAGCACAGACTGAAAATAAAGTGAAAATACACATGTCTAGCAATCCCACAACTCTCCTGCAAGTTTCCTGCTTCCAGAAATAGGGCAGTTATAAATTATGTTTGAAATATGTGTTCACTTATACATGGAATCTTTTGTAATAAGCCTCTTCTTTCTTTTATGGTAATAGATACATAAATAACTATCCTGTACCTGATGTCTATCAGTGACTAATATTTCCATTCTCCCACTCTTTTGCTCCCAGTTCCTCTACAAAAAAAAAAAAAAAAAGACGGTAATGAAGCAGTAAGATTAGAGTGATCTGTTCTCCTATCCTTCCCCTTTTCCCCTCACTCAGATCCAGAGCAGTGGTTCATATTCTTTTCTTCCTTTCATCTCTTCTCTCCCATTCCACCTTGATCCATGCTCTGAAATTGGTTACTTTTGTTTGTGACACTTCCCTCCTCAAGAATTCCTCCCTCACTTTTCCCTGTCCCCATGTCCTTTGGAGTTTGTTTTGCTACACCAAATCATGAATGTGCCTATATATTCAGCTCTCTTTTATCTGGTTCACATAAGATTGAGGTTCATGTGGTTCAAGTTCTCCCACCTCTCCATTCTTTCAGGTTGTAATGTTAATGAGATAGAGTTCTCAGAAGGAGAGAGTGATCAAAAAATATCAAATGCTACAGAGGGACTGACAAGCAAGTGTTTGAAGGAAACTACTGGTAACACTGAGGAAACAAAAAGTGGCAAAGGGAAGCAAAGAGCATCTTCCCTACCATGACCAGTAAGCTGGTAAGAATAAGGGAAAGTGCAACCAATATTGAAAAGGGTGAGCAATGATGCACTGTCATCACGAAGGAGCCAGTACTCAGTGTGTAGCAGGAATTGTTAAGGAAGAAATAAGAAAGAAAAAGGTTCAAAATGATAGAAGCATTGTTAATTATGGGCAGGCATTCCAGACAGCACAGTGAAGAGGAGGGTAAATCTAGAAAAGGACATAATATTGTTAAAGGGAACTGATGTGAGGAAGGAAGGCAAGTGGAGTTGGAAAATGGAGTTTGTACATTAGAAGCAAGTGGGTTCAGAATCACAGGAAAGGAGAATGGGGAGAGGATGCAAGATAAATATGCTAAACATTGAAGAACAAAACTTCTCTCCTTTATATTGGTAGCTGTGAAGTTTTGTGTGATTCTTCCTGTCTATCACTCCTTGGTAACTGAAAACTTTCTTTTGGGATCGCTTGCAGTATTTTTACTTTGACCTAGAAACTCTAGATTTTGGCTATAAAATTCCTGAGAGTTTTCATTTTGAAGTTTCTTTCAGGGAGTGATTAGTGAATTCTTTCTATTTTTACTTTGCCTTCTAGTTCTAATAGGACAGCAGTTTTATTTATTAAATCATGGTATTCAGGCTTTTTTTAGTCATGCTTTTCAGGCGAAAGGAAAGGAAGAAATAAGTATTATATTAAGCATCTACTATGTGTCAGGCATCGAGCTAAGCACTTTTTTTTACACAAATATTTCATCTGAACCTTATAATCCTTGGGAATAGGTACTATTATTATCTTCATTTTTTTTTTTACAATTAAGCAAACTGAGGCAGACAGAGAAGTTAAGTGACTTGCCCAGGATCACACAGTGAAAGTCAGGGTCAGAAATGAATTCAGATTCAACTCTGCACTCCATCCATTTCATCTAGTTGGCTCATGCTGATTCTTAGATTATCTGTCCTTGACCTGTTTTCTAAGTTAATTGCTTCTGATAAGAGAAATCATCTATTTATTTTTCGGTGTTTTGATTTGGTTCTAATGCTTTATTTCCTATGAAATCCTTATTTCTGTTTGGTCTGTTTAAACTTTCAAAGTGTCTGTTAACTTGAGTAAGGTTGATTTGTCACATTTATTGTGCTGAGATATTTATTATCCTTCCAATTTATTTCATTTGTGATTACATTTTGCATCTTGTTTCATTTTTTCCAGGTATTCTTTGAACAGTCTCATCTGAGCTCTCAAGTCCCCCTCTAGTTGTCACTGAAACGTGCCTGATCGTCATTGGCAAACTTTTGTCTTGTTTGCCTGGCTTTTGCTGGCTTTTTCGGTCAACCCCCTTCTGGCTTTTGGCTTCTTGTCCTGGGCTGGATGAAGGTAATTACTGAATATTTTCTTTATATTTCTTGAATATTATTTGGTCTAGTATGGACTAATTTTTTTAGAGAGCCCCTATTATTCCTTTTTTGGAGACCATAAAAGTAAGTCATGCCTACACTTTACTTAGATTTTCCCTGACATAGAGGCAGCATAGCATAAGTGGCCAGAGAGAGCAAGAAAAGTCTGGATACCCTCTCTATGGGCTGAATTGATCTTCATGACAGCACACCCAGGGACCCTTTGTGAGTAGGGACCACTAGGGCCATTGGTAACAATAGCAAAACAAAGACTCTTCCAAAATTTTCCTCCATATAAAATTTTTTTTAACAACAAAAGAAACATTTAAGGCACAAAGTATGACATCACTATTTACAAAGAGAGGCAGTCTAGTATACTGGATTTGGAATCTGGAAACTGGGGCTCAAATTCTACATCTGACATTTCCTGCCAAAAACTTAAAACTCGCTGGGACATGGGTTCTACGTCCCTAAAATTAGGGAATTGAACTAGACCTGTATGTATTCTTCTAAAACCAAAATTCCAGGCTCTTCTGACTTAGAATCCTAAGATCTGAGTTCAAATCCTACTTCAGCTCCAACACATGCAGTTTCAGTTTCTCTTTCAAAAGAAAGTTCTTACAGTGGTTGTGAAAAAAGCATTTTATCACAACATACTATATAGCAATGTAAGTTATATTATTATCACTACTATTTTTTTATTGTGATAATAATAATTTGTTGTTTAGTGATTTTTCAGTTGTGTCTGACTCTTTATGACCCTTTTTGGGGTTTTCTTGGCACAGATATTAATATGGTTTGCCATTCTCTTCACCAGCTCATTTTACACATAAGGAACTGAATGAAGTGTTAAGCGACTTGCCCAGGATAAATGCTTGAGGTCAGATATGAATTCAGGAAGATGAGCATTTCTGATTCCAGGCTCATCCGCTATCGACAATGCCGACTAGAAGAATAATAATAAATAATAATCTCACTTAATTCCAAGGAGACTGTTTCCAAGGAGTTTGCTAGTAGATTTTCAGCAATGAAGGGTCATATAACTGATTTTTATCCATATTATCACTACCGTCACCATGGATACTATGTGATAAAATTCCTAATATTGCCACTTTGTTATTTGATGAAAGGTATGCTAAATTTGGAGACAAGAGTAAACTGAGTTCAAATCCTGCCCCCTTACTTGTTTGTGACCATTGACAAGTCATGTGTAAACCTAAATCTCCTTTTCCTCCTTATCATTCATCACATTTCATAACATAGTTTCTTGATCTGATAATGTACACTAAAAAATTTTAAAACAAGAAGATGACATTGAATCTGCTAACATTTTATCAATTATTAAGTTAAATATAACTATCAGGGAAAAGATTTCAAAGAGTAAGTAAGGTAGTCTTCCTGATTACTTTTTAAAAAAATACACTTTTCCTCATCTTGTAACTGTCTTTTTTTGGCCTCAACTGATACTATTTTGTAGGGAAAGTCATATATGTCATGGTGCAGGAGCAACCCCTACTAAAAATCTATTAAGAATGAAAATTAGGGGAGCCAAGATGGCAGAGTAGAAAGACACACATACACTAGCTCCATCCCCACAGTCCATAAAACACCTGTAAAGAAAGACTGTCAACAAATTCTAGAGTAGCAGAAGCCACAGAACAATGAAGCAGAGGAGATTTCCAATCCAGGTTAACCTGAAAGGCCAACAGGAAAGGTCTGTCCCACAGGACAAGGAGTGGAGCCCCACCCAGCTTTGCCCAAGTTGCACAGCACCAGGAGGAGGACCTGAGCAGGCCTCAGGGTTGGAATTCCCAGCGGCAGTAGTGGCAGTTTGCAGATCCCTCAACCCACAGGCACCAAAGGTCAGTGAGAGGGTTTTTTCAGCTGGCCTACAAGGAAGCAGGGTCTTCCCATAGCTCCAACCTCAGGCAGCAGTGGCAGAGGTTGCATCAGGATGCACAGCTCCCACAGCAGCCTGCATCCATTGTTGGATAGTAAAATCCCTGGGGGAACTAAGCAGCTGATCCTCACCTCAGCCCTGTGTGCGAGCCCTGCCCCCACCTAATGCTCCTGGAGGAACTGAGCAGCTGATCTTTATCTCACACTGAATGGCAGCCCTGCCCCCACCTAAAGCCCTTGGGGCAAGTGAGCAGCTTATCTGGATCTCAGCCCCCAGTGCTGGCTTGGTGGAACTGGAGGCCAGGTATTTGTGGAGAGGAAACTACTACTCACAGATTCTGGGCATAAAAGTTTCTGGTTGCTCCCAGACCAGTGTACATGCTTCATTGTGCCACCTTGGAGACACTGAGATCTTACAGATCCCCAAAGTATACCCTACTCTTGACAAAGGACCCAAAAGTCAAATAACTGGTTGGGAAAATGCCCAAAAAAGGGGGAAAAAATAACACTATAGAAGTTTACTTTCCTGATGAACAGCTATCTTCTCCCATCCTTTCAGATGAGGAAGAACAATGCTTACCATCAGAGAAAGACATAAAAGGCAAAGTTTCTGTATCCCAAACATCCAAAATAAATATTCAATGGTCTCAGGCCATGGAAGAGCTCAAAAAGGATTTTGAAAATCAAATAAAAAAGGGTGAAGGAAAAATTGGGAAGAGAAATGAGCGAGATGCAAGAAAATCATGAAAAGTTTGTCAACAACTTGCTAAAGTTTGAGACCCAAAAAAATGCTGAAGAAGATAACACCTTTAAAAATAGGCTAACTCAATTGGCAAAAGAGGTTAAAAAAGAATGAAAATTAGGGTTCCACAAAAATAGTTGTGGATACCTCAAAGGGTACTTTGCATTCCAGAGTTTGAAACAGGATGTGAATAGGTAATGATTAAAAATTTTAAATCTGCTCTTTTCATAAGGTTCCATAGACATTTCAGAAGAGCTAACATTGGATAGAGATTATTAACAAAAAGGTAAAACAAAATATTAAATTTTAATTATACAGCTGCCCTTTATGTACATGCATACTTGACATGTGCACAATGTATTTTGCCCTCATGCCAAGTCATCCACTAACAAGCCATAGGAAATAGACGAACTTTCTCTATTTACTAAAGAGGAGCTACTCCCTGGGCAGAACGCAACATCTGTAGATCCCACCTCCCATATCATATTCCACCTTGTCCTGTTTCCCCTCGCCCCACAAAGCTAAAACAGACAACATAACAGGAAATTTGAGTCATTTGAAATTCCCAAGATACTTTCTAACTTGATGTTTTGAAATCCTAGAATTTTTCTAAAAATACATGTAAAAGGAAGGAAAGGAAGACATAGGGCCCATAAAAAGAAGCCCATGTTAATGCATAACCTAAAAAGTATCTAAAATGAAGTGGAGGGATCAAACTTTTACAATTAAATTTCCTGGACGGCCTGGTAACAGTATAAAATAACATTTCAATACTTCAAAAATCTGTGATCTCTTCAGAATGAGTCATAAGCCCTTTGACCTTTAATAAGCTTTAAAACTTCACCAGACTTCTGGGCCCCTCTATAAATTAATAGGTGGCCTTTTAAAGTTGTAGTGGTCCAAAAAAAAAAAAATCTACTACCAGTAGACCAGAGCATGAATCTATACAGACTTGAGATAAGCTGGTCCTCAGACAACTACAATACTTTACAGGTCTAGTACTTGAAACTCTTATATGACCTGGGAAGAGCTTATGCTCAAGTAGCATAATTTTTAAGAACTAAGGATTTTACCTATACACCAAAATGTGTATCTCAAGTAGGGTTTTGGTAGAAGAGAGGTAGCAATAATGAGAAAGCAAATAATTTTTTATCACTGTAAAGATACACAGTCATAATTCACATTTTATTTTCATTCCTAGGAAGAGCTTCAAAAACCATGCCTGCAAATTATCTTGTAAATACAACTTAAGGTGTTGGGGAGACATGGAGGACAGAAAGTCAGAGGCCCCAGAAACTGACTGCATGTGCAGCCCCTTTAAGATATAGCAAGGTTACTTTTCTCAGGACTTGGAAGGTAGGGATGGAAAGGTGATCTGGTGTAGAATAACTGGCTGGCCATAATTATTACTAACAACTGCTAAGCTCGGTTATTTGTATGCTGCTTAAGAACCATAGAGCCTTCCAGTATCCATTAATCTTGGCACCATGAGGCAAAGTTCTAGTTATAGATCGGCATAATATAAGAGTAATTTATAAAGTGCCAAGTGCTTGACAGATTCAGTCAACTGCAGTGTAATGTCAAAAGCATCAACTTTAGAATCACTGGACAAGGGTTTACATACTAGCTCTACTAATTTATTCACTACCTATAGGACCACCTTGCTCTGGCTTCTTCCAGGTCTCTTTTCAGGGAGCCATGCAAATTCTGTGTCATTCCAGAATTTTGCCACCTACCTCCTGAGTATACGTCCCTTACCTTCCCAGCAAGTCCCGGCTTCCCAGAGAGCTCATCTTAGAAATCAGGTCTTCAACCCAGGGCTTTCTACAGCGCTCCAGAGGCCATTCCTGGACCAGTACCACCTCTCCTGACATCTTCTAACTCTTCAACGGATTCACTAAAGCTATACCTTTGTTGGCCCTTATTGTAACATGAGGACTTGCCACTGGAATTCAAAGACCCTGGAAGAAAGAGTGAGGCTGATGACGCTGGGCAACTCTGTCTCACTTAAATCCAATTCAGGAGAAAATCAAGACATCACCTGTGGTATCACTGGACCTCTTTGAAAATGAAGGATAAATACAGGTACTTATGCCTGGACTCACTCCTCAATAGCTAATACATTTTCAATACTCTTATACTCTTTCCATTCCAGTGGTGATTCTAAACCCCATCTCAAACTATTTACTTACTCCCAAGCCCCTCAACAAAAGGCCCATAATAATGTCCCCCTACAAGAACTACTTGCCCTTTTGCCCTGTGCTCTCTGGAATGCCTGCTCCATAATTAACAAACTTCCTCTCACTTTAAACTTTTTCATTTCTCATCCCTCCTATCGTCTAGCATTCAGGAAAACCTGGAGCCTTCCTAATAAAGTTATTAGCTATACTTCCACTCATACCGTCACTCACTGGCTGCCGTAGAGAAGATGAGTCATCCTTATTTCCCACTGCAATTTTCAGATCTTTCCTATACCATCATTGCTTGGAACCTCTCCTTCTTGGTGGTTTATCATAGTCAAATTTATCATCCAAATCAAATTTTGATGACTGTCATTTGTTAATTCCCAGGATATTCTCCTTCCTTCTTCAATAAGTTCAGTGCCTAGTAAACACCAATATACAGACTGATATTTCACCCTAACTTTCCAATTACTCAGTTCCCACAACCTACTCCTTCACTGCAACTTGGCTGGACACATCGATCCTCATACATACCCTTGATCTTGCCATGACTCAATATTCCACTTAAATGTTCATAAACTCTGAAATTCCTTTATCTGCTCATATTCTTTCCCCATTTCTTAAAATCCCTAACCTTCCTCATCCTCACACTGGCCTCCTGTGCCCCTTTTCCTTATTTCAACCCCATGGTGAATCAGCTCAGCTCTACACTATCCTCTTACACTAGAATTCCTTGCCCTCTTGCACCATCATTGGACACACTCTGACAAATCCCACCCTTGGCTTACTCCTAGCTTATGCTGCCTTCAGCCCTATTCACATGTCGTAAAGCCACGCTACATCAGAGAACTACAAACTTATGTTACATAGTCTCAACTGGGACCTGACAGAATATAACCTTTTTTATGTACTTCTAATCAATACTCCACATCTCCCTGCTGGAGGCAGTACCAAATTCCAAATTTTCAAATCTGTCCTCAAGCCTCTCATTTTTCCCATCCTTTCTCAGCTGTGGACTTGTTCTTACGCTTCACTGAAAAAAGAAATGAGGCATTCACCAAGAGATTCCTGTTCTGCCCTCTTCCTCATCTCATCCCACTCAGACATCTTTCCCCCATCACCTCCTTCCCGCTGTCTTATAAGGAGAGTCAGACCTCCTTCCTGCCAAGACAAACCCCTTAAAGTGCACCTTTGATCCCATTTCCTCCTTTCCTCCAATCTTCAATCTATCTCCTGACTCTCCGCTTCTGTAAAAATAAGTCTCTCCACCATCCTTAAAAAAGACTCTTGACTAGATCTGACCACCTCTGGTAGCTAAGATCCTATATATTTCTTCCTCTGAGTGAATAAACTCCCTGTGAAAACAATCTGTACTAGATGTCTCCACTTTCTCTCTTTTTAATTCTAAATTCCCTGTAATCTTTCTTCCAACTGAATGGGAACAGATTTAGTGAAGACTTCTCAGGAATGTGGAGTCTTCTCCCTGGAGTGGAGGAGACCTTAGGCCCCGGTTTCCATTTACCCAGAGTCAGGTGATTTCCATTTAAGGCTATGTGCTGCTTTAGGATCAATGGTTGGACGTGTATTTTCGCAGGCTTTGTAACATCCAGGCACGGGAAATTTGAACTGGGTTTCAAAAGGGATTGGTTAGATTTCGCACCTAGAATGTAAGATCCTGTTTCTCAACCAATGAGAACAACGGTCAGTGGTGGAAGGGGAATTGTCGAGGGTCTATATAAATTGCCATTCTGCTTCTGTAAGGCGCCTCCCTACTCCAGCTTTACTGGTGAAGGGACCACCCAGTTTTTCTCGAGAACCGAATAAAGGAGATTTTCTGTTTTAACCTTGAGATGCCTCTGAGTAGTCAATTTGAGTAGGGGTCTTGCCATCCCATACACAACCTCATCACTTGATGGAAATTGTTCTTAAAGTTGCCAATGATTTCACAAATGTACAATCTAAGAGCCTTTCCTTCGTCCTCAACCGTCTTGACCTCTCTGAGCCTTTGACACTACTGATCACTCTCTTTGAGATACTCTCAACTCTCCAGGTTTTAGTAACACTAGTATCTCCTGGTTTTCCTCTTGCCTATCTGACTGTTCCTTCTTCATCCAGGTTGGAAATGGCTAAATAAATGAGGTTTTCTCTTTACTATTATAAAGGGGCAGTCCCTGAAAATCCAGGGGAAAAAAATCAAAGACAAAGGCTTAACAATGAGGTGTTAAAGTTTTTAAAAATGTAACCACAATAGGGGATCTCTTTGTGAAGTGTGAATCAGTCCCCAGAGCAAATTAAGAGGGAAGCAACACAAAGAGAGGAATAAAATTCCACAGTGACCTTTAAAAATCAGTTCCCTGAGTGCTGGAAGGAGATTCAAAAAGAGAATCCAAAACTAGATGGGATGAGAATACACAAGGAGCTGGAGCATGAAAACCTGAAAGAAACCACCAGGCTCTCAGAAAGAAATACAGAACCGGAGGCAACCACTACAAAGAAAGGGGCTAGAACTATAAGGACAAGGGTATATCAGGAAAGAAGCTGCATTACTGAACCAACCTCCCACACTCCCAATTATAGTGGGAGTACAACTGGAAGGGGGTCATCGAGGGGGGAAATCCTCAGGAAAGAGACCTCAGAGATCTCAGACTGAGCTATTTTGCCAGGGGTGCTATCTCTAGCTTGGGGCTCAGAGCTCACAAAAAGATAATGAGAATTACAGATTATTGGATATTACTTCCCAAAGTGGAAAAGGAGTATTTCTAGCAGAAAACCTGTTTGGGCAACAGGTCAGTAGAAGGATGAAGGGCAAAGAGGAGAGGTAAATAACATCGATCACCATGTCATCATCCCCTTTAAACTGCTATTAGTATATGATATCTCATACAGGCTCTTTATTGATCGTAAAAATAACAATAGTAACAATAACAGCATTTACATAGTACTTTAAGCTTTGTGAACTACTTTACAAATGTTATTATCTCATTTTATCCTCCTGACAATCCTGGGAGGCAGGTGCTATTATTGTCCCCATTTTAGAGATAAGGAAACTGAGGCAGATAAGTGAACTGCCCAGGGTTTCAAAGCTAGGAAGTATTTGAGACTAACTTCAGAATTGATTCTTCTGGACTCTATTGTCCCACGCAGCTATTTCAGTTTTCCAGACTCACTTATTTCTTCCTTCTGACAACCTGAGTGTACTCTGGTGACAATATTTATTTCCGCTTCTGCCTCCAGTAATCTTTACCTTGTATTTTTCACCAAGTGTTCTTGTTTTTAGTTCTGGCTTCCATATTTTAGGAAGGATATTGATAATCTGGAGAGCATTTGGAGAAGGACAACTAGTATGGTGAAGAACCATGAGTTTATTCCATAAGCACTCTATCCACTATGCCACTTAGTTGCCCTTAAGAGACATATTAGGTGTGAAATGAGGAAAAATTTCATAAAAAGTAGAACTTTCCAAAAGTATAAGCAGGCTAAGGAGGAAATGAGTTCCTCTTCACTGAAGGTTTTTCAAGCAAAGGCCAAACTGAACATTTCTCAGCTCGGTGTTTTAGAGAAATTCCTTGTTCACATACCAGTTTAAGTAGATGGCATTTAAGGCCCTTTCTAACCCTGGGGTTCTGCGACATGCCATAATTTGTTCAGCCAAGTCTTGTCTCAATCTTTGAACGGGATTTCACTTCTAGCTTTGTATTATCAGAAATAACATTGCTACTAATATTTTTGTACATGTGACCTTTGATTTTCAAAAACTGTTTCGGTAGAGGAAAAGTAGTGGCAGGTCTCACACAAGCTAGAAAAGCTTTACAAAAGTCAGGTTGTAGGACCAGCTATATTTGTAGTTTGGCCACAGAGCTATGATTTTTTTGGTCATAGCTATTCTCAAAGGCAATTCTCAAAGAGGGGATTCAGTGGAAGGAGTGCCCACACCAGCTAAATCCTCAAAGCACTGAATTAAAAGTACAAGTTGTTAAAAATAATTTCTTATTCCTAATTTTCATTATTTAAAAAATCATTGTCTAACTCATCGTTTTCTTTTTTAGTGCAGCAGTTTGCAAGAAAAATGGACAAAGTCTTGTTTACAATACCTAACACGAACCTTTGCAAATTAATTTTTAATTAGTTAAACTAATTTATTTAATAATAAAGTGAATAACAGTGAAGGCATAGAACTGAAGAAGTGAGAACAGAACCCATTTGTCTTGCTCTCCATCCAAGAATCTGTCTACCAGACCGGATTGCCTCTAGGAACATGACATCCCCATTAGGCACTGTTTTCCCAGTAGGAAAGAAGGACAGCATGTCAGTGTATGCAGTTACTTTCCAGAGAAAAAGGAATCCATTAGAATTCTAAAATATTAATATCATCTGTGTTAAAGAAGAGGGAAGTGGAGAAGGATGGAAGGGAATTGTTAGTGAATGTTAGATTTAGCCAGTTAATGACTGCCTCATCCAACCTCTCATTTTGGAAATGAGGACACAGAAGACTTCATGATGATTTGCCCAAAGTCACAAAGATTTTTTTTTTTTAATTTTCATTATTATTATGAACCTGACAAACATCAACATTAGCATTTCCCCTATACAAAGAAAAAAAGAAATATATTTGAAATTCTGCTACATACATGTTGGTTCCCATACTGCCCTAGAGGAGTTTATATTGAATCCTATAGTATTCCCATGGGGACTTTCTTCTGCTCTCTTCTGTATATTTTTAAAAAATGATTCACTGGCACTCTGCTTTCTTTTATTTTTTCAGTAGCACTACCATTACTTTTACCATTACCCTCTCCCTTCTCTCAAAAAAAGGGAACTCAAAGTCATCCTTTGCAACAAATAATCAGGATAAACAATTCCCCGCATTGGCTAAGTCTAAAAATATATATCTCATTCTGAACTTCACCATAAGAATGTTAGGAAACATGTTTAGCTTACAGTTGTACCAAAGTAGGCAGTGGCAGGATTTGACCCCTGGACCACAGTTTAGCAAATCCTGTTCTGGTCTATCACCTGTCTGCAACAAGGTAGAAAGAATGATCATTATTTTTTAGTAGTATCACAGAGACAGTTAATGTCCAGCCAGAACCAAAATTCAGGTCTCTTGAATTCCAGTCCACAGATTTTTCCACTATAATATTCTTTATTCATTACAAAAGTTCTACAAAATGAACGCAATTTATAGTGTAAAAGCATATGCATTGGTTATTATACAAGGACCAGCACAGTGCAATGAAAAGAGAATATGGTTCTTAGAGGTAAAAGACCTGAGTTCAAGTCTAGCTTCAGATGAGTACTAGTTATATACTTGAATGAATAAGTTTCTCTTTCTCAGTTTCCTCCTTTTGTAAAGTACAGTATTTCGAATGGTTGTGGTACAGATAAAATAAAGCTTGTGAAAACGTTGCTTAGCATCCACTTTGGGCTAATCTCCTAACTTGATCTTTGACTTTTAGCCTAGGTACCTTGAATGTGGTAACCACTCTCAGGGCATAGAAATGATCCTATGGTTAAGCCACCATTTGATAATTTAGCAACAATTAGCTAGATTGAACCAGCTACTTGATTCAACTCTTAGCAACGGTGTTTCCTAAAATAGTATCATGAAAAATAATGGTATCTATAAAACACCAACACACCTCTTTTCTCCAGAATCTGGGTATACTCTGCCACAAATACACACGCATCTGTGAACAGAATAGACACAAACTTAAGGCACAGTAGTGGTGAACTGCTCTCCAGACAGACACAGATGCAGAAAGGCAGTCACCCAAGGGAGGAAGCAGCTTCAGACATTAATAGAAAGTACACCAGTGGATAAATTGCGAGCTATATAATGTAAGAAACCAACGTAAGGCAAAGTAACTCACAACTCTACAAATGCAGACCTAGACATCCTCATTATTGAATCGGGAAGATAAAATAGGAGGCCGCTACAATAACCTAAGCAAGAGACGATGAGGCTGCGAACCTAGTTCTTAGAACTCAGGGAACCTTAGGTGGTACCTTCATGAGTGGAGAGAATGGATGGGATAAAAGAGATGCTATGAAGGAGAAACCCAAAGATTTGGTAAAAGAGATATATGTGACAAGGATTCAAGGTTATGAATTTGGGAGTCTGGAAGGTCAGTGGTAGCTTTGACATATAGAAGAGGGATAAGTTAGTAGGAAGAGAGATACTAAGTTCAGTTTCATGTGTTTTAAATATCTCCAGTGAAATGCACAAAAGGTGATAAAGAATGTAGTCTCAGGAGAGAGACTAGGAATATCCAGAGACGTCTGGAGAGTCATCTGGAGAGAGATATTTAAATTTGTGAAAACTGATGGAGATACCAACAGAAAGAATATAGAGGGAAAAGAGAAGAGACAGAATCTTGAAGAACACTCAATTAAAGGCAGGTCAGAAAAGTAGATTGAGAAGATGACAGACAGGGATGAGGTAAATCATGAGAGTATTAGTGTCATGAAAACGAAGGGAGGAGAGAGTATATAGGAATGAGATGGTCAATAGTGTTAAGTGCAACTGATAGGTTGAAAAAGATGCAGACTGAAAAAAGACCATGAGATTTGGTCATTAAAAAATGAATGACAATTCAGGACGGAAAAGTTTCAGTTGAGTGGTTAACAGGAAGCCACACTGCAAAGTACTGAGGAGTGAAATGAGAGGAAAGGAGGGGAAAGGAGGGGAAAGGAGAGGAAAGGAAAGGAAAGGAAAGGAAAGGAAAAGGAAAGGAAAGGAAATAGGAAAGGAAAAGGAAAGGAAAGGAAAGGGAAAGGAAAGGAAAGGAAAGGAAAAGGAAAGGAAAGGAAAGGAAAGGAAAGGAAAGGAAAGGAAAGGAAAGGAAAAGGAAAGGAAAGGAAAAGGAAAGGAAAGGAAAAGGAAAGGAAGAAAGGAAAGGAAAGGAGAAAGGAAAGGAAAGGAAAGGAAAGGGAAAGGAAAGGAAGCAGGGGCAAATAAGTGTAGAAAGGTTTTTCAAGACATTTGACTGAAAAAAAGACAATAAAGCTTAAGGGATGTTAGGTTCTAGTGAAGGTTTTTAAAAGATGGGATAGGACTTGGACACATTTGAAGGCAGCAGGGAAGGAGTCAGTTGATAAAGGTTAAGATTTGAAAGAGGTGGGGGATGGTTGAGGGGGCAATCTGCTGTAAAAGACAAGAGAGGTTGGGTTCAAGGTCCCATGGAATGGTCACTTTGACAAGGAGAAGCACCTTTTGTCAGGAACTGGGGGAAATGAGGAAAGGGTGGGGAATTATAGAAAAGGACATGAAGTAAAGAAAATGGGAGAAGAGGGAGCTTGTGTTGAATAGTCTCAGTAAGAGAAAGTAAGAGACTCTGGTCCTCAACTGAGGGGGGAGGGGAGTAGAGAGAGACATTTTGGGAGAGGATTAAGGAGAGAAAAGAAAATTTGGGCTACTTTCTGGGGAAAGTGAGATAGTAAATTAATTAGGGGATAAATAAAACAACTTAGTGCAGTGAAAGACGAGTTGAAGTTGGATAACATAAATTTGTAATATGCCTAGTCAGTACAGTTGTGAAATTTCCTCCAACTGTATTCAGCAGCTCAGGGAGGAGGAGCAAAGGAGGAAAATGTTAGCTATAATACATGGCAGTGGTTTAGTAATGTAGGAAAAGAGGGGCAAGGGATTCAGGCGTGAAGGAAAGTATTGAGATGAGGTTACTAATGTGCTGGGATAGGAGAAAGAGGTAGTCAGAGAAGGGGTAATGACTTTAAAAAGTTTAGACCAGCACCTCACACCATACATAGTGATAATCTGCAAAGGAATATAAGACCTAGATATAAATAAGGTCACTTCATCAACAAATTAGAGGAACAAGGAAGAAATTACCTCTCCAACTTTTGAATAGGAAATGACTTTATGATGAAACAAGTGATAGCTTTAAAGGATTTTGCACAAATCAATCTAACGTACTAAAAATTTGAAAGGAAACAGGTAACTAGAAAAAAAATCTGTACAACATTCTCTGATATAGATCTCAAGTTTATAAGATTGAGAGCCATCCTCCAGAAGATAAAATATTCAGAAGATATAAATGAGCAGTTTTCAAAGTAAAAAATCCAAGCTCACTGTAATTTTATGAACAAAAATGCTCTAAATTGCTAATAATTACAAAAACACAAAGTAAATAAACTCTACAGTTCCACTTCATACCTATCAGATTGGAAAAGACAAGAAAAAAAGGAAAATGGTGAGAGAGAGTATGTGAAAACAAGTACATTAGCACTCTGTTGGTGGAGCTGTGAATTAGTTCATTCATTAGTTCAATCATTCAAAACAACTGGGAACTATTCACATAAAACTAAGACTCAGCTATACCACTACTAGAACTGTACCCCCAAAGAAAGAGGAAAAGGATCTATATTTACAGTGAGTTAGCTGATAGCCAGCTAGCCAGTTAGTTAATAAACAGCCAGCATTTATTAATATTGCCCACTATGTGTTAGGCACTGCTCTAAGTACTAAGAATACTGTGGAGCACTTAGAACTTGGTCAGACATCAAAAGACTCCAAAGACATCCACTGCATCCCAGGTCATTGCCAGTCATCCTTATTTTTGTCTTGTGGCTGAACTTTGATGATTCCATGATGTCACTGGTCCTCTTTCAAAATGAAAGATAAACAGTAACATACCCCCCAAAAAGGGGAGTACAAGTATTCCTTGTTCTCTCACTGTCATTTCCAGACTCTCCATTTACCTCCTTCAGGAAGCATTCTTTCATTCATTGAAGTTCACTCATTTAAAATTTTCTACACAATCCAAATTATGGTAGCTGTAGCATACCCTAAGTCATTTTTCTTTCTCTTTCAAGGAGTACAGCATCTGACTCATCATCTTCCTCTCCTCTCTATCTTTTGTCCTTATACACAAAGAAGAAGTTAGGAGAATGGACCTCACTTGGACCTCATTTTAAAGTGATAGTGAGTGAACTGAACATAGCCAGGAGAAAAAATTATACTATACGAATGACATTGTAAAAACCAACAGTTTTGAAAGACTTAAGAAAGTCTTTGACAGATTGTGATCAACACAAACAAGGATGAACCATGATTCAGAGAACTAATGATTTCTAACACTGTTTACCTCCTAAAAGAGAGGTGATTGTATGAATATAGAGTAAAATATGCATTTCTGGACATGATTGTGAATTTGTTTTGGATTTAGGGTTTTTTTCCCCCAATGTGCTGTTGAGGAGGTAGAAGGGAGAAAGAACAGGTGCTTGTTGATTGTAAAGAATACAATTTAATTTAAAAATTAAATAGGGCAGTGGAATATAAAGAAGCAAATAAACACACCAGTCTAGAATCTGATGAATTCAAAGACTACTGTGATAAGAGCTCACTACTGAAGAAAAACTGTTGGGAATACTGAAAAGCAGTCTGATAGAAATGACGTATAGATTAGCATAAACTCCAAATGTGTATATGACTTAGACATAAAAGGTAACACAAATAAATCAGAGAATCAAGAAAGACATTCCCGTTCAGGTCTATGGACAGGAGGAGAGTTCAAGACCCAAAAAAGCAAAAGGAAGCTCACTAAAGATAAAAGTGACAATTTTGATTTTATAAAATTAAAAAGCTTTTGCACAAACTGCAATTAAAATTAAAGGGAAATAGGCAAGTGGGGGAAAAACATCTTTGCAAGAAGATTATCTGATAAGGGACTCTATTTTTCTGTTGGGAGAGAGAAGATTGGGTTTTCCTATCTTGTCCAAGTTGGAAGTACAGCCAACCACTCATGACTCTGATCCCAATACTAATCACCAAGAAAACTTTAGCTTGTTCAACTTTTATAACTCTGGTCAGTTTGCCCATCCTTAGGCAGCCTGATATTACTAAACTCCAAGGGGCTCATCATATTGATGCTAGACTTAGTGCAGACACTAGATAGACTTTAAGCCCACTGAAGCTCAGAACTTATTAGTTAAAGCAATCCACCAGCCTCAGCCTCCTCCAACAGCTGGTGCTACTACAGCCATGATTTACCAGGTCTAGATCTAATTTCTAAGAATCATCACACTTTCTGACATATACGACCAGACAAAAATCCCGGACACCATATTTCAAGAAAGCAATGTGAAAATAGAGACTCTACCTCTAAGAGAAACCTCAAACAGAAAACACTCAGGAAAGTCATAAGCAAAAGCCAGACATTCAAGATAGGGGAAAATATGCTTCAAGCAAAAAGGTAAAAAAGGTGCAACATTTAGTATCACTGACTGCATGCAACTGTGCTACAATTATGACAAAGGAGGCTAAATCAACAAAGAATAAGTTATCCTCCAAAGCAGAGTATAGTCCAATAACTACAATGTAAAGTGAAAGAACAACATAAACACATTAAAAAAATATAAAATGAATACTGCAAAATTATAAAAAAAAATAATTATGGCCTGAAAAAGGAGATACGTGAACACATTCCTACTCTACCCTTTTGCAGAGATAGAAGATCCACAAGCACTGCACATTACATATGTCTTCCAACTTTTTCAATGTATTGATCAACTACAACTGATTTTTCTCATATTCAAAAATACAATTTGTTGTACGGGATGGCTCTCTGGGGCAAGGAGAATCAGTAGGGGGAACTATGATGATATGGAAAAAGATAAGACATCAATAAAAATATATTTTTTAAAAAACAGTAGAGTCTTACCAGAAAGAAGTGGACCTTTAATAGAGTAGAGGACTTTTCAAGCATTCCCGATACAAAGGCTGGAACTGCGAAGGATCTCTCAAACAGGTTACAAGAGAAATCTGGAGGAAAAAAAAACACTTGAACAATTTAAAGGATCTAGATGATAATCAAGTATTTACATTCTAACTGGAGCAGGAGTGAGTCAGTGAAGAAAAACATAATACCAGAGAGGGCAAAAAGGGCCACAAGAAAAGCAGGGCAGTTTCATTACGATTAAGTACCTTTAATAATCTTTAAAAACCATTTAGGTCCACAGTTTCATACACAGTACTCTCTTTTTTGATGTTCTTTGTGTATTGAAATGTTCATGTTTGTCATTCATAATAAGAAATAAAATTTTAAAGAGAATCACAGGATGGGGAGCAGGGCGTGATCAGTG
Organism: Bettongia penicillata ogilbyi; assembly: GCA_023548195.1. Lineage (NCBI taxonomy): Eukaryota > Metazoa > Chordata > Mammalia > Diprotodontia > Potoroidae > Bettongia > Bettongia penicillata. The sequence continues at coordinate 1,397,524 of JAJHZJ010000377.1, read as the reverse complement.
AATTCAGACTAACTGAAGAGCATTCTGAATCACTGCTACTTCTGCTGGTACAAAACGCTTACTAGCTACGTGACTCTGGACACGTAATTTAACCCTGCTTGCCTCAATTTTCTCATATGTAAAATGACCTGAAGAAGGAAATGGCAAGTCACTTTGAGTGTCTTTGCTAAGAAAACCCCAAAAGAAGTCACAAAGAGTCAGATGTGACTAAAAGCAATTAACAAAAATAATAAAATTTACCTCAGGAAGAGAAAAGCCCATACTAAGCACAACAAAAGCCAATGCAGTGGTCACACAATAGTAGGCTTCTTTGAGATTTCCTTGAGTCCTTTTTCCCAGCTTATCATTCTAGAGACTTCAGGAAATTTCCTACTGAGTGAGATTGGGGATTCTTCCTTTGGTTGAACTAAAATATCTCACTCAGACTGGAAGAGCTAATCCATTATGTGTACTGTCTGATTTATTTTACCCTGTAAATCTTCTCTTGACTTCCACTTGCTATTGGCTTAACTAAGCAGATTTACAGCATATTTACTATGTGATCTTTCGAATGGAAAAGAGTCACATTTTTGGATAGAGCTTAGAATACTGCACCCTTAAAGAGATAGCAATCAGGAACACAGCTTGAACTTAAAAATTATTTCCCCTAGACTAATAATATATATGGACCAGACAGATGTAATTCTAACTTGTTATTCCCTCTCTGAGGAGAGCAGAATAACCATCTTCATGGTCCCAATCTGTTTTCTGACTGGTAGTAATCAAAATCTCTCCTGGAGAATAGACATCGAGTCACACCTCCCTATAAGTGATATCTACACAAATCCATATGGATACCCACTAACTACAAGAGCAAAACACATACACATACACACACACACACACACACTTATATCTAGACAGTTTTGCCCTTGTCCTAGAAAATAGGCATATCTTTTAAAGAGCAAAGATGAGACACTAATATATAATTACAGAAAGCTCATGGTAAGAACAAAAAAAATTGTAAACGCCCAAATAAGGAACTACTAAATGAACTTCAAAAAAGGAAGGAAATTCATTGTGACTTCTTTCCAAACACAAACTTGGTGGGGAAATGGAAAAATTAAAAAGAAAGGATTTAAAAAAAAAATCTTTTTACCTAACTTCAAGTTTCCAAAAGGGCTAGAAGTAGTTCTCAAACTCAACTGCTCATATCCTCTTTTTCTATTATTTTTAAAAAGGTACTTTCTGTCTGTACATTAGTCATAGATCCACCCTACACACACGCGCACACACACACACAAATACACAAATATACAATCCAGACTGAATCATTCCTTGCAACAAAGGAAAACAAGGAGGAAAAACCTTTGGACTGGAAGAGAAAAAGAAATAAAAGTAGATAATAGTGTGTTGAAATCCAAGATAAGTAAGATTTTTAAAAAGATCTCCTCATGCTAATCTCAACCAGGTAAAGTCACAAGGCCACATTCCAAGACACTGAAAAGGAGGATACATGCTGCTCTACTGACAATGTATCTGATACTTCCTAAGTACCTGGATGACTTAGTCACTTGACTTCTCCTGGCTTCAGTTTCCTCATCTTTAAAATGAAGGGATTGAACTAGATGACCTTTGAGTTCCCTTCCAGCCCTACATCCAAATCTAGAGTCAGATACAATGCCCGAATCTGACAGTGCATACAATGTTTTAGCAGCCCCCACCTCTCTGCAGGGAGTTATTTTTGTTAATAGTGCCTTAGATTTTCAGTACTCAAAGTTCAGTATCCTTTTTGTGATCTTTTCATTTTCATTGCTGTACTCATTTATTATTCTTTTGCCGTGCTTATTTAACTTTGCAGAAGTTCATACAAATCTTCCACGTCTTTGAATTTCTCATAGACATTATTTCTTAGTCTTCAAGCATTTATTAAGCACTTATCTGCCAGGCTCTGTGCTAAGAGCTTGGGATATAAAGAAAGGCAAATGACAGTCCCTGCCTTCAAGGACTCCACAATCTAATGGGGAAGACAACATGTAAACAAATACATACAAATAAGCTATGTACAGGATAAATAGGAAATAATTAGCAGACGGAAGGCAAATTAAAAGGGATTGGGAAAGTCTTCCTGTAGAAGTTGGAATCTTATCCAGGACTTGAAGAAAGCCAGGGACCCCAGGAAGTGGCAATGAGGAGAGAGAGCAGTTCAGATACGGGGAATAGTCAGTGAAAAAGCAAGGAACTGAGAGAGAGGGAGTGTCTTGTTCAAGAAACAGCAAAGTCAGTATCACTTGGTCAAAGAGTGGGGGAAGGGGAACAGTGTAAGATGCAAGAAGACTTGAAAGATGGTGTGGGAGGGCCAAATTCTTAAGGACTTTGAATGTCCAACAGGATTTTATATTCAATCATGGAGGTAATATGGTGCCCATGGAGTTTATCAGGTAAGAGGATAACATGGTCACAACTTGGCTTTTGGAAAATCATTTTGGCAGCTACATGTGGGGAAGATCAATGAGCAGACTATTTCAATAGTCCAAGCATGAGGACATGAGGGTCTGTAGAAGAGTAGTAGCAGTCATCAGAGGAGAAAAAGGAGTGGCAGTCATCAGTATATTGGAAAGATATTACAAAGGTGAAATGAACTGGCCTCTCAGCAATGGCTTGGACATAGTGGGGTAAGAGAAAGTAATTCAAGAATGACTTCTAAGTCGTCTGTCTAGGTAACTGGGAGAATGGTGGTTCTCGCTCCAGTAAAGGAAACTGAGAAGGGGCATAATAACATTCTATCACATTCATATACTGTAGAGGTTTTGTTTCGGTTTTTTTTCCTTCTGTTCTCCAGTTGAGATCATTCACTTTGTTTCCAGTTCTTTAGTAGCACAAAAAGTACTGACAAAAAGTAACTACAAAAAGTAATAATATATTTTGACATATATATTGTACTTTTGTGTCTGTAGCCTTTTCATTTTTGAGCTTCTATATTTGTCTTCTAATAAACAAGCTTTCCTCTTTCCTATGTGGTGCAGTGGATAGAGTATCAGTGCAGGGGTCAGGAGGACCTGAGTTCAAATGTCACTTCAGACACTTGACACTCACTAGCTGTGTGACCTTGGGCAAGTTACTTAACCCCAACTGCCTCCTCCTGGGTCATCTCCAGATGACTCTGGAGGAGAAGTAAGGCTGGTGACCTGCACAGCCCTCCCTCACTCAAAAACAAAGTCAAGTGCAAGTCATATGTCATCATTGCTCTGATGGCATGGTCTTCTTTGGCAATGAAGACCAAACACACAGGATTACTGATTTATATATTTTCTAACTTTTTAAATTGCAAGTTCAGTTCGATAGTCCTCTCATTTTTATTTTGTTTATATAAGTTCTCTGAGATAAATTTCCTGCTAAGAACTACTTTAGCAGGGTTCCAAAAGCTTTGATATGCTATTTCTGGGTGCTTGAACCACAAAGAATGTTGCTATGCATAGTTTAGTATATACCAGCCCTTTGTATCTGTTTCTTACTTCCTTGAGGTAGTGAGGTTGCTGGGTCAAAGGGCAAGGCAATGTAGTGACTTTTCTTACATAATTCCAAACTAAAATCCACACTTATGAGACTCCTTTACTTTTCCACTTTGAGGATGCCAGTCCGCCAGTCCACAAGATACATCAGTGTGCTTTTCTCTGCATAATCTCTCCATTGACCTCATCTTTTATCATCGTTGTAAAATTTTCAAGGTGTGAAGTTGCAAAATGCTTTACATACATTACCTCATTTAATCCTCAAAGTCAGGTATGATGATTATCCACATTTTACAGATGAAGAAGCATAGAGAGATGAGGTAACAAGACAAGGGTTATAAACACATAGGCAGCTTAAGGCAGGATTTGAACTCAGGTCTTCTATCAACTACTCCTTCCTGCTATTTAGAATGCTAAACAGCAACTGTACTGATTATGCTTTTATTTCTCCAAAAAGCATACTGCCTTGGGCTCCTCTCTCTCAACAGACTGTTTGTTTGTTTTTAAAGAGAAAATAGAGCTTAAAAAAAAACCCCAAAACCTTTGCAATCACTGAATTGGATTCACGATCTATCCAGTCCTGTGTTTTGTCTCTGGTGGTGACAACAAAGGGTATTTTGTTGAAGAGTGTTTATTCTCCTTGTCATCAACCTCAAAACTTTTTGATACACTCTTCTCTCTAGCTTTTCAAGACACTGCTTTTTCCTGGTTCTCCTCCTACCTGTCTAACCACTCTTTCTCAGTCTCCTATGTAAGATCTTCATCCAGATCTCAACCACTAACGAATTGGTGTCCCAAAGGGCTCCGTCCTGGACCCTCTTCTCTTCTCTCTTCCTGTATCATTTCACTTGGTTGTCTCATCAACTCCCACAGATTCAATTATCATCTTTATGCAGGTGATTCTCAGATCTATTTGTCCAGCCCTAACCACTCTTCCACATTCCAGTTTCACCTCTCTGACTGCCTATTGGATATCGCAAACTAGGTTTGTCATAGATATCTTAAACTCAACATGTTCCAAACAGGATTCTTTATCTTTCCCTCAGAGACTCTCCTTTCTTCTTCTCTATTAATTTTGAGGGAACCACCATCCTCCCAGTGACCTAGGCTCACAAATCAAACGTTGTCCTCAATTCCTTACTGTCACCACCCATATCCAAATCAGCTGCTAAATCCTGTCAATCCTACTTTGACACCTGTCACACATACCCTCTACTCTCCTCTGACAATACTACCACCCACATACAATCCCTTATCACCTCATGCTCAGGCTGCCTCAAGCCTTCCTCATTCCAGTCTGCCCTTCATTGAGCTATCAAATTGATCTTCCTAAAGTGCAGATCTGACCATGCAGCCTCCTGTTAAATAAACTCCAGTGGTTCCCTATCACCTCTAGGATCAAATATAATTTCTCATGTTTTCTTTATAATTCTAGTTCCTTCCTACCTTTCCAATCTTCTTACAACTTATTTCCCTCCACATCCTCTGCGATCCCATGATCATGGCTTTTTTGCTGTTCCTTGAACAAAACATTTCATCTCCTGACTGGGCATTTTCACCGCTGTCCCCTATGCCTGCAACTCTTCTCCCTCTTCATCTCTGCTTTCTGGCTTCAATGCGTTCAGTTACAGTCCCATTTTCTGCAAGACACCTTTCTTAGTCTCTTTCAGCTTAAGTGCCTTTGCTCGGCTTACCTCCAATTTATTCTGTATGTGGTTTATTTGTACATAGTTGCTTGCATCTTGACTCCACCACTAAATTGTGAGTTCCTTACAGACAGGAATTGTCTTTTATTTCTTTTTGTAACTCCAGCATTTAACACAGTCCTTGCCACACAGTAGACACTAAATAAATGTTTGTTTGGATCTCAGCCCTGAGTGCTGGCCCTGGGGTGAGGAGGAGGAGCACTGGTTGGAGTGGTAGAGGCTCTGGAGAGGGAATTCTACTGGTAGATCCTGGGCAGAATAGAGTGCTAGTAGCTGCTCCCAGACCAGAGTGCAAGTCTTGATTGTGCCACCTTGCAGGAACTGAGAATTTATAGGTCCCCAGCTATCCAGAACAGCACAAGGCTGTCAGCTTCCACAGAAGCAGAGAGAAGACAAGTAGGAGGTGCGGCACAAAAGAAGCACAGATTCGTTGCAAGAGATAGGGTCAGATGAACACACAGACAGCTCATCATCCAGGTGAAACCATACTCAGGGAGGAAAAAAAACCATTAAAAATAGGTTACCAGGATTGGGGCAAAGTGAAGAAAACAAGGTAAATGAAGTAAAAATAGATCCCTTAAATTATAAATTTCTAATATCAAATAAATTCCTCTTTCACCACCTTTTTTTTAAAAAGAGTAGGTAGAGAGGAAAGAAAGGAAAAAATACAAGACGACAGGAAGGAGGCAAATAGACAATATAACCATGAATGAGAATTGAGTGAACTCACCCATAAAATGGAAGAGATTTTCAGAATGTATTAAAAAGAAGAATTGAAAAATAAACTGTATACAAAAACTTAACATGAAATTTAAAAATTCACAAAGAGTTAAAATAAAGAGGGGGAGGAAAATCTATTTTGCCTCAGGTCAATTAAAAAAATAAGGGTATAGCAATCATGATTTCAATCATGTGAAAATACACATTATAAAAAGAGAAAAGTAAGTAAACTACATTATGCTTACTGGTACCACAAATAATTAAAAAATATAAATATTTAATATATGTATATGTATGTATGCATAATATACGTATGCCAAATTCCATAAAATCTAAATACTTAAAGGAACAGTTTTCCAAATTGAGAGAATCAAACAAACTATACTAGGTGGGGATCTTAATAGACAAGTCTAATAAAAGAATAAACACAAGATAGACATTAAGGACCTGAATACACTTTATAAAAAGTTAGAGAGAGAGTTCTGGTGGTTACTCAATGGGCATAAAAAAACCAACTATATAAGTTTCTTAGATAGACATACTAACTTGACAATAACTTTTATGCTGCACATCAGGTCACAAAAACATTACATGAAAGTGTTGAAAACAGAAATGTTAAAATATAATTTAGTGGGGGACAGAGCCAAGATGGCCGAGTAGAAAGACACACATACGGAGGCTGCCCCCATACAGCCCATAAAATACCTGTAGAGAGGGACTCCCAAAAAATTTTAGAGCAGTAGAAGTGGAGAACAACAGAGTGGAAGAGATTTCCAGCCCAGGGTGACCTCAAAAACCCACAGGAAACGTCAGTTGCACTGAACGCGGAGCCGAGCTTGGCACGCAGAGCCCAGCCCAGCCTTGGCCAGGTGCACACAACTGGTGAACAGCCCCTCCAGGGCAGGATCTCCAGTCTCAGAATCCCCAGTCCCAGCAGCAGAGGGTCCGCAGATCCCTCAACCCACAGCCCCCAAAGGTCAGTGACGGTGTTTATTCAGCTGGCCAGGAAGGGAGAAGGGCCTTCACATTGGGCAGGCAGCAGGAGTTCTCAGGGCAGACCCTACAGTAGCCTGAGACCATAGCTGAATCGTAAAAACCCCTGGGGGCATTGAAGAGTTGAGCATCTGGTCTTTGTCTCAAACTGAATGGAGGCCCTGCCCCCACAGCTTGACTGAATCCCACCCCCCAGTGCTAGCTCAATGGAACTGGAGGTCAGGTGCCTGTGGAGAGGAAACGCTGCCAAGATTCTGGGCACAAAAATCCTTTCCTGTGCCCAGACCAGTTCACGCTTGATTGTGCTTGATTTGTGGAGGAACTGATATCTTACAGGTCCCCAGAATATACCCTACTCTTGACAAAGGACCCAAAAGTCAAGTAATTGGTTGGGAAAATGCCCAAAAAAGGAAAAAAAAAATAAGACCATAGAAGGTTACTTTCTTGGTGAACAGATATCTCCTCCCATCCTTTCAGATGAGGAAGAACAATGCTTACCATCAGGGAAAGACATAAAAGTCAAGGCTTCTGTATCCCAAACATCCATAATAAATATTCAATGGGCTCAGGCCACTGAAGAGCTCAAAAAGGATTTTGAAAATCAAGTTAAAGAGGTGGAGGAAAAACTGGGAAGAGAAATGAGAGATGCAAGAAAAGTATGAAAAGCAGGTCAACACCTTCCTAAAGGAGACCTAAAAAAATGCTGAAGAAAAAAAACCTTGAAAAATAGGCTCACTCAATTGGCAAAAGAGGTTCAAAAAGCCAATGAGGAGAAGAATGCTTTCAAAAGCAGAATTAGTCAAATGGAAAAAGAGGTTCAAAAACTCACTGAAGAAAATAGTTCTTTAAAAATTAGAGTGGAACAGATGGAGGCTAATGACTTTATGAGAAACCAAAAAATCATAAAACAAAACCAAAAGAATGAAAAAATGGAAGAAAATGGGAAATATCTCATTGGAAAAACAAGTGACCTGGAAAATAGATCCAGGAGAGACAATTTAAAAATTATGGGACTACCTGAAAGCCATGATCAAAAAAAAAGCCTGGACATCATCTTTCATGAAATTACCAAGGAAACTGCCCTGATATTCTAGAACCAGAGGGCAAAATAAGTATTGAAAGAATCCATCGATCACCGCCTGAAAGAGATCCAAAAAGAGAAACTCCTAGGAACATTGTGGCCAAATTCCAGAGTTCCCTGGTCAAGGAGAAAATATTGCAAGCAGCTAGAAAGAAACAGTTCCAGTATTGTGGAAATACAATCAGGATAACACAAGATCTAGCAGCTTCTACATTAAGGGATCAAAGGGCGTGGAATAGGATATTCCAGAAGTCAAAGGAACTAGGACTCAAACCAAGAATCATCTATCCAGCAAAACTGAGTATAATACTTCAGGGGGAAAAATGGTCTTTCAATGAAATAGAGGAGTTTCAAGCATTCTTGATGAAAAGACCAGAGCTGAAAAGAAAATCTGACTTTCAAACACAAGAATCAAGAGAAGCATGATAAGGTAAACAGCAAAGAGAAATCATAAGGGACTTACTAAAGTTGAACTGTTTACATTCCTACATGGAAAGACAATATTTGTAACTCCTGAAACTTTTTTCAGTATCTGGGTAGTTGGTGGGCTTATACACACACATACACACACACACACACAGACAGACAGAGAGCACACGGTGAATTGAATAGGATGGGATCATATCTTAAAAAAATGAAATTAAGTGGTGAGAGAGAAATATTTTAAGAGGAGAAAGGGAGAAATGGAATGGGGCAGGTTATCTTTCATAAAAGAGGCAAATAAAAGACTTTTCAGTGGAGGGAAAAAGAGGTGAGGTGAGAGAAAAACATGAAGCTTACTCTCATTATATTCTACTAAAGGAAGGAATAAAATGCACACTCATTTTGGTATGGAAACCTATCTTACAATACAGGAAAGTGGGGGAGAAGGGGATCAGCAGGGTGGGGGTGATGATAGAAGTGAGGGCAGTGGGAGGGTGGAGCAATTTGAAGTCAACACTCTCGGGGAGGGACAGGATCAAAAGAGAGAAGAGAAGCAATGGGGGACAGGACAGGATGGAGGGAATTATAGTTAGTCTTACACAACACGGCTATTATCGAAGTCATTTGCAAAACTACACAGATATGGCCTATATTGAATTGCCTGCCTTCCCAAAGGGAATGGGTGGGGAGGGAGGGATGGGGAGAAGTTGGAACTCAAAGTTTTAGGAACAACTGTTTAGTATTGTTGTTGCTACTAGGAAATAAGAAATACAGATAATGGGGTATAGAAAGTCATCTGGCCCTACAGGACCAAAGAGAAGATGGGGATACGGGAAAGGAGGGATGTTAGAAGAGAGGACAGATTGGTGACAGAGGCAATTAGAATGCCTGCCTTCCCAAAGGGAATGGGTGTGGAGGGGAAAAATGGGGAGAAAATTCGGAACCAAAAATTTTGTGGAAATGAATTTTGAAAAGTTAAATTTTAAAAATCCCTCAAAAAATATAATTTAGTAATTATAATAAGTAAAATTGTATTCAATAAGAAGCCTTTGAAGAAAGGATGAGAATTAAGTGCAGATTAAATTATTTAATCCTAAAAAAGTGGTGAATTTAAAAAATCATAAAAATGAAAAGAGTTTTTCAAAGAAATTTGCATCAAGAAAGGTTCTTTGTCAAAATATAACACTGGTTTCTTTTTTTTAAAACAAATAAACATCTGAATGTATAGGACTAAATAAGCTTTTCCTTAACATGGTAAGTAGTATCTATCTAAATCCGAGAGCCAATATTACATGCAATGGAGAAAGGCTAGAGTCCTTTCCAGTAAGAGTAAAGACAAAACAAGAATGTCTATTACCATTTCTATTAAATAATAGTGCTACAAATGCAAAGTATAGCCAGAAGAAAAGAAAATGAAATCACAGGAATGAGCATTTTTAAAAGAGGAAACAAAAATATTACTCTTTGCAGCTTATATGATGTTGTCTAGAAAATCCAAGTCAAATAAAGTCAATAAGCATCTATTAAGCACTTATTTCATGCTTCCAGACATTATAATTAGTCCTGGGGATATAAAGAAAGGCAAAAAACAGTCCCTACTTTCAAGAAGCTCACCTCTCAAGAAGCTCATAATCTAACGTAGGAGATAACATGCAAATAGCCACGTACAAATGAGAAATGTACAAAACAGATTATCTCAGAGGGAAGCCACTAAAGTTTAGGAGGACTGGGAAATGTTTCTTGGAGAAAGTAAGACTTTAACTGAGATGTGAAGGAAACCAAAGAGTTCAAATGAAACCAAAAGAGTCAAGGAAAAATAAAATAGTAAGTTAAAAAATGTTTCAGGATATAAAATAAATCCATATAAAACATTACAATTCCTGCATATCATTCATAAAACCCAGCAAGAAGAGCTGGAAAGGGAAATTCTATTCAAAATCACAACAAAATGTAACAAATATTTTGGAGTCTCTTCAAACACATAAAAGAACTATACAACTACAAAATACTCTTTAATTAAAAGAAAACCTAAGTAATAAGAGAAATCCTAATTACTCATGGGTAGCTGTACGACTGTTGGGAGGTGGGGTAGCTGTATGGCTATTGGGAGGTAGGGGGTAGGAAGACAATACTATTAATTCATTATTCAGGTCTAGACTAATCAAGGCAGCTAGGTGACACAATAAATAGTGCTGGGCCTTCCTGGAGTCAGGAAGATCCCAGCTCAAATTCAATCTCCAACATTGCTAAATGTGTGACCCTGGTCAAGTCACGTTACCCTGTTTGCCTCATCTTCCTCATCTGTAAAATGAGGTAGAGAAGGAAATAGGAAACCACTCCAGTATCGTTGCCAAGAAAACCCCAAAAGGATTCAAAAAGACTTGGACATGGCTGAAAAACAATTGGACAGCATACCAATCAAACTATGAAACAATTACTTTATAGAGACAGATTCACAGAGAGGTGAAGAGATTTAAATGCCACTGCATGAGAGGCAACATAGTTCAGTTAAAAGAGCACTGCCTCTAGAATTGGTGGTCTTGGATTCAAAGCCCACATCAACATTTATCACCTGTGTAACCTTAGGCAAATCACTTAACCTCCCTAGGTCTAGTTTTTTTTTTCAACTGTAAAATGAGGGATTGGATTAGATAGCCACCGAGGTCCTCTTCAGCTCAGGATCATAGGCTCATAGATCTATAATCCTACAGTTATAACTAGTAAGTTGTGGAAGGATAAAGGAGCCCAAAGTCATCCTGCCTCTCCCAAAGAAATTGTGAGGTTTAGGGTTAAAGGACTTAATGATCTTCCACATAAAACATAAAATAATATCTGCTATTTGGATTGGGAAACAAAGAAAAAATTGTATAAACTTTGTCCTACTTTCTATTTTACCTTAAAATTATGGAGAAGTCATATGAAAGTGCTTTCAATAATTCTTAGTAGGATAGATTGGAAGTATATTTACTGGCATAACTTTTTCTAGTTTCTATTTCCTAGTAATGCAAGGATCACTGAGTAATGAGTGTCATCAGTAGCTGATAGTCTATATCAGTATAAGTCTATATCAGTATATAGACACTACTATATCAGTAAAAATGGCTAATATCAGTACTGTTTTTGAATTGTTGTTGGGGGTGGGGAGAGGTGATGGAAAATTGGAGAGCTATAAAAAAGATACACAAATGCATTGTTGGTGTAGCTGCAGACCTATCTGGCCATTCTGGAAAGCAACTAGGAACTAGATTCAAAAAGTTACTAAACTGACCCAAAAATATCACCACAGATCAAAGAAAAAGGAAAAGGACCCATAGGTACACAAATATTTATAGCAACTCTTTTCAAAGTAGTCAAAAACTGTAAACCTACTGGAAAATAGCTAAGTAAATCAGGGAATATAAATGAAATACAATATTATTTTGCCATAAAAAGTGACAAATTAGACAGTTTCTGAGAAAACTAGGAAGACTTGTATGGTCTGATACAGAGTAACATAAGCAGAACCAGGACAATTTACATAGTGATAATACTGTAGAGAAAAATCACTTTGAAAGATTTTGCACTCTAACATAATAATAAACCATGAGTCTAGAGGACTAAAGATGAATCATACTATTTTCCACCTGCCAGAAAAGTGACAAACTTAAAATCAAGAATAAAAAAATAAATGGACCTTGGCTAATGTGAGAATTGGTTTTGCTGCACTATGCAAATTTATATTAAGGGTTTTATTTTGTTTTTAATTGCTTTGTTTTTTATTTTTTTTAATTGGTGGTAGTAGTGTTTGTGGTAAGGGAAGAATAACTTTTTTTTTTTTAAAGAGTAAGAAAAGGAAAGTTCTCACTGGTAAAAGAACTTGAGACAAAACATTGGTCTTATTTAAAAGACAAAAGAGGGAAGAACATAGAACTATACAAAATATTTGCATACAAAAGATAACAATAGCTTTTTTACAAACTGGTATTTTTACTTTATTTCATTTTGTAAAAAAGCTATTCTTATATTTTCTTTAAATCACAATCATTTCTGGGAAAACTAAAAGTCCTCTCCTGTCACTCCAGATTGAACCCTCCTTTGTGACAAAGAAAAGCAATCAAGCAACATTTGTGCTTATTTTCAAGTTAGGAAAGCAAAACATTAGAGCCAATTATTCTCCACGTAATCAGCTACTGCTGTTTAAGCTAAATCTCTTAGTGACTTTACTACTATAATTTTAATGACATTTGTCTTATTGATGTGAGGATAGAATCAAAATTTGGGAAATTATAGGACCTTTTCAATAAGATCCATCACTATTCAAATAATCTATATAAGAAAAACTAAAATCAAGTTTCCAGATTACTAGCTTTCTAGTTCACTGAGTTAATATGTGTGTAGATATAGTATATATATATATATATATATATTTGTGTGCATATATGTGTATGTATGTATGTATGTATATTTATTTGGATAAAGAATTGAATATGGATAATGAATTGAGCCCAGAATTGGGGAGAGGGATGAAATTATATTTTGAAAATTACATGTACTAATTATCTCTTGTGAGAGGGGTATGGAATAAGGTATACGTTTTCATAGGTCACCAATGTATTTGCTTTACATGATTGTATTTAGTGGTTTGCAAGAAAGGGTTACATTGATAGGGGACAAGAAAGCATGGTTCTGGAGAGGCGTGGTTATCAGAAAGTGGCAGTGATATTAGAAACAAAAGGTGTGCCCATAAATTAAGAAATGCCTAAACAAATTATGGTATACAAAGGTAATGGAATACTACCATGCCATAAAAAAAAGGGGAGGGATGATTTCAGAGAAACCTGGAAAGATTTATATGAACTGAGAATGAAGTAGGCAGATCCAGAAGAACAACGTAAACAGCAAAAACTATGTAAAGACAAAATCTTTGAAGGACTTAAGAATCCTGATAATGAAATGACCAGCCACGATTTCAGAGAACTAATAAAGGATGTTACCACTTCCTGACAGGTGACAGATTAAAAATATAGAAACAATACATACATTTGCAATCATGGTCAATGTGGGAATTTGTACAATTATGGTCAACGTGGGAATTTGTTTTATTTGACAGCATGTTTGTTACAAGGATTTTATTTTTAAATGTAGGGAGGTAGGAGTGGGGATAAAAATACTTATTAATTGAAAAAAATGATCTAAGGGATAACAGTGAGTAAAGGAGGTGACGGTCCATCATGTGGTACAAATCAACTGGAAAGAATTTAGATCGACAGATTTCATAGGTCACAAGTGGACAGCATGAGTACTCCACTGGTATTGTCAAAATATTAAATACCTAGAGGAAAATCTACAGGATGTTGGGTCAGTCCTCTCTGGAGGATCTCTGAAAGAACATAGACAAAAAGTGCACGGGATAAAAATTAATCAATAAGTGAACAAATATTTATTAACCATTTATTATGTGTCAGGCACTATGTTGAGCCCTAGGAAGGAATACAAACGCAAACACAGATATAAAAGCAGACCAGCTCAAGCAGCTTACATTATGATTGAAAAGATGAAAAGTAAATAAATATATATATTATTTATATATTTTATATATATATAAATTTATTTATTTATAAATAAATATATCAATCCATGATACAGACAGAAAGTAACCTTATAGCCCAAGGTTCAAGTGCATGGGGGTTCCAGGAAGGCTTTTGGAATAATCTGCTCTGAATCTTGAAGGAAGCTAAGGGGTCAAAGAGGTAGAAGTGAGGGAGAGCATTTCAGGGATGGGAGACAGCAAAGATACTGAGATGGGAAATGGAGTACTGTGAGCAAGGAAAAGAAAGCTAGTCAGTCTCACTAGACTGCAGAGAACATGATGGGGAGCAAAATGTGAGAAAAAGTAGGAAAAGGTAGGAAGGGTCAGGTTGTGAAAGACTTCATATATGATCCTGGAGACAGCAGAGTTTATTAAACAGTGGATGACATGGTCAGACCTAAAGTTTAGGAAAGTTGCTGTGAGGTTAAAAGGAGATGATATTTTTCTTTACTTCTTTGAAGAATATTATATAGCTCCTTAAATAAATCTTAACTATAATTTGTTTGGACCTGGCCTCCAGAGAAGAAATAACTGATGTTCTCATAAATCTCTCATTTCTAGTCACTTTAAAAACAAGCTTTAAAAAACACCCAAGAGTAAAACAGGTCTGTTTTATTACCAAAATGTCAATTATGAAGTGGATAAAGAAAAATGAAAACCAAAAGCCTCATTCTGACCACCTGATGTCTGCAGTAATGAAGAAGAAAAGGAAGTAGCAGCTATAGCAAAGCATTTGTACAATCTGTAGCTGGTAGGAAAACCAACTGGCCATTTTATTAGCTTCCGACTCAAAGTTTCTCACATCAATGCTATAATTTACACAAAATCCAAAAGCTATCTATACAATCGCAATTGTTTTGATTATTAAGAAATCTTTTAGGGAGGATTCAAAGCAGCTAATCACCAGTCTCGCAGAAATTAAGTTTGATTCAACTGGGCACAGATTAAGAGGCAATTTCCAAAGAAAACATTATACTTACATGAAAGACAATTTCCCCTTCCCTAACTCACTACTCTCTACCCACGTTGTACGTTTTACTCTGAGATAATAAGAACTTTCACAAGGATCCACTACCTAAAAAGCTATTTCTAAAAAACTATTAATTTCTGAACAAAAAATTCCAGTGTATCAGCACATGTCCTCCCCTCTTTCTCCATTTCCCTTGATATTAAAAGAAAAAGGTCAGTTTTTTAAAAGGTTAACATAAAAACAAGTCAAATTTGGACAATAATAAGCAACAAAAAGCATGAGTAATTAACAGCTGTCTCTCTTCATACACAAAAATAAAGGGGTTTTCGTTGTTTAAAAAAAAAACCATTCCACAATGGTTTTTAGTCACACCAATATATAAGGTGACACTTTAAACTGTGTTGGTCTTGGTTTTTCTTGCCAGTTTTCAGCACCAAAACCAAAAAATTCATTCCCTCTGTTCTTAAATGTCCATTCTGTATCTATGGTGCCTTCATAATCTCTAATATTGGCCTGATATTTGTCAGCTGTCAATTTCTTACCACTTCCAGTTAGGGTAAGGTTTGAAAATACAAACCACTTCAAACACCAGCCTAGAAAAGTACAAATGCAAGATAAATTTGCTAGCTGTGATGTTGGGGGAGAGGGGGCAGGTGGAAGGGACTAAGAGTCAAATAATATAAAAGATTTCTAGATTCTCTTGTGCTGAATTATTCATGTCCCTGTTCTACTGATCCTTCTCCAATTACACACTGATAGTGAATAATAAACTCCACTGTGACTTTCCCCCCCATTTTTTCAAATTTACCTATTCTTTTCCAGTCAACCAAATAAATAATAATGCTGAATATTTATTAAACTATTTCTTAAAATCTTTATGCATTGCATTTGTGGGTTTTCAGTTTTCTCATATAGGAAAAAAACTAAGCTATAACTCATCCTTCTATATCTTCCACCTTCTACTTCTACAATATAAATTACGATAGGAAAATTGCGTGTTGATTTAATTTATTTTGCACAGGGAGGGAAAGATCAAGATGGTCTTCAAGCAATTATGGGGAAAGCCTTGAAAGTAAGTGCTTTCCCCTGAAGGTTCAATTATTATCTTTGAGCTACTCTAAGACCATTTCATTATCTGATCTAAATTACTCCCTAGTTCTTCTGGTACGCTATCGGGCAGCTGGTGCACTATATCAGTTGTTTAAGATGCCAAGATTTCTTTTTAAGGAATTTGAAAAATTTCACAATGAATGTTGTCCTATAGATTCTTTACATGGTATCCATTGCTTTCAAGTCCGATTTATATAGAAAGGAATTTTTTGTTTGGAGCACAAAATCCATCATCCAGCCATCAGGGTAGCCATGATAATCAACAATAACACCTCCTCCTTTCATTTTATTTTCCAACTCATCAACTACTTTATCATTATCCAAAATGGTACATTTATATTTTTGATCAAAATCATCATATATCTGTCCTCCTTATATTAAATCATTCAGGTTAATGTATGTCAATCCTGTCCTTGATGTAAGTTCTTTATTTATTGTGGTCTTTAAAACCACTTGATGTACCCTTGAACAGGATATTTGGCCACTTCATGGTCAAAGCAATACGACAGTATTTGTCCCATACCCCAATTGAGATTTTTTTTTAATCACTGTTGCAAACAAGTATAGTCAAGCAAAACCAACTTCCACAATGGCAATGCCCAAAAGATATATATGTCCCATTCTATACTCTTAGTCTTTCATTTCTCTATTAGTATGTGGGTAATATATGTCATCCTTAGTCCTCTGGAATTGTAGTTGGTCTTTAGATTGATCAGTTTCTAATTCTTTCATGTCTTTATCATATTATTTCATTATCTAAGTTCTCTTGGTTCTGTTCACTTTACTACTCATCAGTTCATACAAGTCTTCCCAGGTTTCTCTAAACTCGGAGTGGAAACCTGCAGCCTCAAGATCACATATGGCCCTCTAGGTCCTCAAGCATGGCCCTTTGACTAAGTATAAACTTCACAGAAAAAATCCTCTTAATAAAAGGATTTGTTCTTTAAAATTTGGACTCAGTAAAAACATCACACCCAAGGACCTAGAAGGTCACAGTTTCCCCACTCCTGCTCTAAACCCTCCTCTTCATAATTTCTTACAGCACAAGTGTATTTCATTACATTTATACACCACAGCTTTTCAGTCATTCCCTAATTGATGGAGACCCCCTCAGATTCCCATTCTTTGACACTTCATAAAGAACTATATTTTTCTAGATCCTCAATTAGAGTCTTGGACTAATCCCTCCTTTAATGTATTCTCTCTTATCCTCAATCTCCTTTCTCCCATTTCCCTTCTACTTCCCCAAGGAATGAAATGTATTTTTGTATCTAGCTCTGTGTGTAGGGTATGCCTATTTGTGTGTATCCTACTCTTCTTTAACTCATTCAGATAACAGTGGAGTTGAAGGATCAACCACTCTTCCTCTTCCCCTCCTGTTTGCATAGATATCTATCTGTACACCCTAGTTATGTAAGATAATTTCCCCTAACTTTCCTTTCCCTTCCCCCACACTCCTAACGTATTCTTCCCTTCTTTCCATTATTTTTTTAAGATCATCAAGACAAGAGAACCAATCTCAGACTCATCTAATTGACTCCCTCTATGACCCCCTGATAATGGGGTCAAAAGGGGATGCCTGTATCATCTCCTTATATTTTAACGTAAGCAGTTTATCTCTGTTTAGCTTTTTATGATTGTTAATTTCATGTTAAATTTTTCTGTTTCTCTTAAGTCCTATGTTTGGTCTTCAAAGTTTCTACAGAGCTTTGGTCTTTTTAAAAGAAATGCTTGGAAGTCCACTATTTCATTACAGACTCATTTTTTTTTTCCTTTGAATGATTATACTCAGGTTAGGTGGGTAACTTATTCTTGAATGTAAACCTATATCCCTTACCACCTGGAATATAGTATTTCAAGATTTCTACACCAATATACAGGTGATTGCTAAATCACATGAGATCCTGACTGGCTTCTCTGTACTTGAATTCATTCTTTGTGGCTTTTTGCAGTTATTTCTTCTTTGATTTGGAAGATCTGGATTTTGGCTATACATATTCCAGGGAGTTTTAATTGGGAGAGTCTTTGAGGAGATTCTACTTTTGTCCTCTGGTTCTAAGAAAGCTGGACAGTTTTAAGATATTTTGAAATATGATGTGCAGGTTCTTTTTTTGGTCATGGAACTGAAATAGCACAATGGAAGGGGGTGGAGCCAAGATGGTGGAGTAGAAATACTCATGTATGCTAGCTCCAAACCCACAGCCCATATATTTCCTGCAACAACAACTCCCCACAAATTCTGGATCACTGCAAGGCGTGCAGAAACACAGTGGAAAAGATTTCCATCCCAGAGAGCCCTGGAGAGCCATCCCCAGGGTCCGTCACACCCCGGAAAACCGAGTCCACCCCTGAGCTGCCCTGGCCATGTGGCCGAGAGCAGCAGATCCGAGCAGGCTTCAGGGAAGGAACCTCCTGGCGGCCAGGAAGGTCCCTCCGCCCACAGATGCTACAGGTCAGTGAGAGAGCAGCCTGGGCTGGCCGAGAGGGGAGCAGGGTGTCTCTGTGACTCGGGCCCCCTCGGGAGGAAGCGGCAGAAGGAGCGGCAGAGGCAGCAGCAGGGACAGCAGGCAGCAGCAGGTAGAAGTTCAGGTCTCTGCATAAACCCCCTGAGAGAATTGAGCCTGGGAGACGGCCCTGCCCCCACCCGCCCCATTACTGAAGGTCTCTGCATAAAGCTCCTGAGGGAGCTGAGCCTAGGAGACGGCCCTGCCCCCACCCACTCCATTACTGAAGGTCTCTGCATAAACCCCCTGAGGGAACTGAGCCTGGGAGGTGGCCCTGCCCCCACCCCAGCACCAGAACTTAAGCTCACATTGAATAGCAGCCACTCCCGCCACAGAAAGCCCATTTGAATCTCAGACCCCAAGCACTACCTGGGCGGATCTAGGCGGGGGTGGACAGGAATCTCAGAAGTCAAGTAACTGGCTGGGAAAATGCCCAGAAAAGGAAAGAAAAATAAGACTATAGAAAGCTACTTTGATGGGGTTCAGATGTTCCTGCCTTTCAATTCTGATGACGAGGAAGGATTCTTACCATCAGGGAAAGATGTGGAGGTCGGGGCTTCTCTATCCCAGAGATCCCAGGGGGATGCCTGGTGGGCTCAGGCCATGGAAGAGCTCAAAAAGGATTTTGAAAAGCAAGTTAGACAGGTGGAGGAAAAACTGAGAAGAGAAATGAGAGAGATGCAAGAAAAGCATGAAAAATGGGTCAATACCTTGCTAAAGGAGACCCAAAAAAATGCTGAAGAAAATAACACCTTGAAAAATAGGCTCACTCAATTGGCAAAAAAGGTTCAAAAAGTCAATGAGGAGAAAATGCTTTCAAAAGAAGAATTAGCCAAATGGAAAAAGAGGTTCAAAAGCTCACTGAAGAGAATAGGTCTCTCAAAATTAGAATGGAACAGATGGAGTCTAATGACTTTCTGAGAAACCAAGAAATCACCAAACAAAACCCAAAGAATGAAAAAATGGAAGAGAATGTGAAATATCTCATGGGAAAAACAACTGACCTGGAAAATAGATCCAGGAGAGACAATTTAAAAATTATGGGACTATCTGAAAGTCATGATCAAAAAAATAGCCTAGACATCATCTTCCATGAAATTATCACAGAAAACTGCCCTGATATTCTACAACCAGAGGGCAAAATAAGTATTGAAAGAATCCATCAATCACCGCCTGAAAGAGATCCAAAAAGAGAAACTCCTAGGAACATTGTGGCCAAATTCCAGAATTCCCAGGTCAAGGAGAAAATCTTGCAAGCAGCTAGAAAGAAACAATTCCAGTATTGTGGAAATAAAATCAGGATAACTCAAGATCTAGCAGCTTCTACATTAAGGGATCAAAGGGCGTGGAATAGGATATTCCAGAAGTCAAAGGAACTAGGACTCAAACCAAGAATCACCTACCCAGCTAAACTGAGTATAACACTTCAGGGGAAAATATGGTCTTTCAATGAAACAGAGGACTTTCAAGCATTCTTAATGAAAAGACCAGAGCTGAAAAGAAAATTTGACTTTCAAACACAAGAATGAGAAGAAGCATGAAAAAGTAAACAGCAAAGAGAAGTCAGAAGGCACTTACCAAAAGTGAACTGTTTACACTCCTACATGGAAAGACAATATTTGTAACTCTTAAAATTTTTCAGTATCTGGGTAGTTGGTGGGACCACACACACACACACACACACACACACACATACACACATGCACTCACATACAGAGACAGAGAGCACAGAGTGAATTGAATAGGATGGGACCATATCTTAAAAGAAATTAAGGTAAATGGTGAGAGAGAAATGTAGTGGGAGGAAAGAGGGTGAAATGGAATGGGGTAAATTATATCTCATTCAAGAGGCAAGCAGGAGACTTTTTAGTGGAGGGAAAAAGAGGAGAGCTGAGAAAAAAATCAAGAAGTTTACCCTCATCACATCTGACTAAAGGAAGGAATAAAATGCACAGTCATTTTCGTATGAAAACCTATCTTACAATATAGGAAAGTGGGGGAGAAGGAAATAAGCAAGGTGGGGGGATGATGGTAGGGAGGGCAATGGGAGGAGGGAGCAATTTGAAGTCAACACTCTTGGGGAGGGACAGGATCAAAAGAGAGAAGAGAAGCAATGGGGGGCAGGATAGGAAGGAGGGAAATACAGTTAGTTTTACACAACACGACTATTATCGAAGTCATTTGCAAAACTACACAGATATGGCCTATGTTGAATTGCCTGCCTTCCCAAAGGGAATGGGTGGGGAGGGAGGGATGGGAAGAATTTGGAACTCAAAGTCTTAGGAACAACTGTTGAGTATTGTTGTTGCTACTAGGAAATAAGAAATACAGTTAATGGGGAATAGAAAGTCATCTGGCCCTACAGGACAAAAGAGAAGATGGGGACAAGAGAAGGGAGGGAGGATAGAAGAGAGGGCAGATTGGTGATAGGGAAAATTAGATTGCTCGGTGTATTGGGGTGTGGGGAGGGGATAAAAGGGAAGAAAATTTGGAACCCAAAATTTTGTGAAAATGAATGTAAAAAGTTTAATAAATAAATTAAAAGAAAAAAAAAAGAAAATAAAAAAAAATAGCACAATGATTCTTCATTTTTTTTTCTCCTCAATCACTTTTCTAGGTCAGTTGTTTTTATTATTTCTTATTTTTCTTCTACTTTTTAAATCTTTCTTTAATTTTAATATTTCTTAGTGTCTCATAGGCTATTTCATTCATTCTCATTTTCAGAGAATTTGTGGCTTGGGCAAAGTCTTTGATGTGACCCTTGTGCCAAAGCTATTAATTCCCTTTCTAATTTTTTCTTCCATAGCTCTCATTTCTTTTCCAATTTTTCCTCTAGCACTTTAATTTATATAAAAAATTTAAATTCTTTCTTCATCCCTTCCAAGGATTCTAACTGAATTTGTAGTCATGTTATGTTTGTCTCTCAGGCTTTTCTTGTAGATGTTTTGAAGTCATTCTCTTTTGGGTTTGTCTCTTAAGCATCCTTGTCATCATAATAGCTTTTAATGATTGGATTCTTTTTTTGTTTGTTTGCTCTTTTTTCTAGCACTTACTCCCTAACTTCAGATTTGATGTTAGGGCTGGGTTCTGCACACTTCTGGCAGAAAACACTGGTCCTGTTGCTGATTTCTTGGGGGTATTGCTATTCCAGGCTCTCAGGGATAGCTCAAGCCAAGGACCTCCAAGCTCCCAGTGCTCTCAAAGCTTCGAATTTAGTATGACTGCAGCCCCCTTAGTCTGAGATCTACAAGTTCCTGACTTGGGTGTGGGTGTGAGCAATAGTAGATTCACACCAGGATTTTGAAAGAAAAAGAACTGAAGCCATTCAACCAACAGGAATTTTTAAAACACACTGCATGAAAGGAATATTGGGCAGGGAAGACACAAAATCAAGAATAGAACAGTTCCTATAATCAAGTAGTTTACATTCTATCATAAGTAAGTACATACAACTTGTCTCCTAAGTGTAGCCCATTTTTTGGAGCAGAGAGAGAGTTGAAGGAGGAATAACTTTTATCTCCCAATCAAGAAAAGGAGACATAAGAGTCATGTAGAAGAGATAAGCTATAATATGGTCTAAGAGAAGTCTAGGCTTTTCCCCATAGCTCCTCCAACATTTGTCATTTTGTTTTTCTTTTTTTTCTGTCATCTTTGCCAATCTGATGAGCATGAGATAGATTCTAAGAAGTGCTTTACTTTGCATTTCTCTAATGTATTTGGAGCACTTTTTTCATATAGCTATTGATAACCTGGATCTCTTTCCTGAGAATGCTTTGTTTATAATCTTAGACCATTTATCAATGAGGAAATGACTCTTTTTCTTATAAATCTGAATCTGTTCCTTAAGCATCTTGGAAATGAAACCTTTATCAGAGAAATTTGTTGTAAATATTTGTTTCCCATTTGTTTCCTTATCAGTCTTAACTGTATTAAATTTTTTTGTGCAAAACCTTTTAAATTTTATATATAAAAATTATCCATTTTATCTATGATCCTCTCCATTTTTTTTTGTTTGGTCATTTTCTCTTATTCAAAGATCTGATAGGTAATTTTCCCCATGTTTCTCTAGTTGTTTATGATGTGACCCATTTGGAGTTTTCTTATTGACACAAGGTAGGTTGATCTGTAAATGGGTACAACCATTGAGAAAGCAATTTGCATTTAGATACAAAATGTTACTCAACAGTGTGTGTCCTTTCACCCTACTATACCACTGCTAGCACTAAACCAAAAGAGATTAAAGAAAGACAGAAAGGTTCTTTATATATAAAAAAATATTCGTAGCAATATCTTTTGGGTGGCAAAGAATGAGATGTCCATTAATTGAGAAATGACTGAATAAACTGTGATGTATGAATATAACAGAGTATCGCTGTGCTCTAAGATATAAGGAAATAGATGCTTAAGTATGAACTGGGAGACAAAGTGAAATAAATACAACTAGAAGAAAAATTAATGTTATACAATAATATAAAATGAACAATTTTAAGGAATTTTATAAACTGATAAAAATATAATGAGAAGAATCAGGAGAATAATTTATGCAATGGCAACACCGTAGAAACAAATTACTTTGAAAACTATAAGAACTGTGACTGATACAATGACTATTCATGATTGCAGAGAACCAATCATGAAGCATGCTAATCATTATGGGATAGATGTACAGTATAGACTTGGACTTGTTTTTAATATACAATTACTGAGTCAGTTTGTTTTGCTTGACTATACATATTTGTAGCAAATAATTTCATTTTTTTTTCCTTTTTATTCCCAATGAGTGGGAGATGGGAGAAAGAGAAAATAGATTTGTAATTTTTTAATGGGGGGGGGTTGCTACAGATGTGAAACATTGTATGCATCATCAGATGAGTAACTGTTTTTACTTTCTCATGAAGTGGAAACTATGAAAGTTTGTAATGAAAAATCAAAACAAATCAATAAAAGTTGTAAAACTTCTTTTAAAAAAAAAAAAGAAAGTCTAGACTATGTGGTGTTACAATAGAATCCAGGGTGGTAGCACCAGGAATTTACATTAATAAGGCAGTGAAAGATGGCCATAGAAAATGAACTGATGGGAATAGATGGGGGACCAGAGGTCTTCTGTTTCGTAGCAAAGCCATTTGTGAGGCAAGGGGCTCTTCCAGTTGGCCAAGCACTCTAGCTTTTAATTCTATATCAATTCCTTTCCATTTAGACTTTATTTGCTTACTATAAAACTTGGCCAGAAGAACTTAAGTATATGTTATTTAAAGCTTTTGGATAGGGAGAAAAGAAGGGAGAAAGCATTTTTACTCTCTAGAGACGAAAGGTTTGATCCAAGAAAGCTCATTTCCAGACAGAGCTATAAAAGAAGGAGGGAATGTTGATATATCCTAGAAGCCCAGTATATTAATTCAGGATTCAGATACTCCTAAATATCAGTTTTAAGCAGCTGAGAGAGTAGCAGTTTGTGAGAGCATGATGCATGAACAAATTTACTTTCATTTTCAAATTGACAGCTGTCATTCTTGGTGGGCACGGTTTGAATGGAAGGTCTCTCTTTGCCCTTCCCCAGGGAAAAGAGAGCTGAAAGAAAGTCACCTCTACACAGTTGAAGTAGTTTTCTCCTTCCCTAGCTCACTGACAGCTTAGCTTGCCTTGTTAACTAGCACCACTACTGCATATATAAGTATATACAGAATAAACAGAAAATAAATAGAGAGGGAAGGCACTAGCAATTGAGAAAAGAGTCATACAGAAAGTGGTGCTTGAGTTGAATCTTGGAGGAACAGTAAGGATTACAGCAAGAGAGTTGGAAGAGATCTCTGAGATGATCTAGTTCAAGGCCACCTCATTTTACAGATGAGGAAACAGGTTAAATTATTTGCCTGTGGTTAGTACAGACAGCAGGTATTAGAGCTGGCATTTGAACTGACTCTAATGGCAGTGCCCTTTCCCCTCCACCATTTTGCCTCCCAAATTTTGCAATTAATGGAATATGTGGAGTAAGGGGAAATGAAAACTGAAGGATAATGCCAAGGTTGCATATCTGGGAGATTTAATGCCTTCCTTTAAAGAAAATAGGAAAGTACAGAAGAGAGTTTGGTTGGGGCAAGAGGCAAAGAAAACGACTTCCACTTTAGACATGGTGAATTTGCGATACCTATGAAATATTCAGTTTGAAATGTACAACAGGTAGTTGTTGATGGGGCCCTGGAACTCAGGAGAGAAATTAGGGCTGCACAGATCATTCTGGAAGTCAGGTGCACAGAGATAATAATTAAACCCACAGGAGCTAATAAGGTCACAAAATGAGGGAACACAGAGAGAAGTGGAAAGAAGCCAACTGATCTCTATTGAACTAAGTAACCTGTCCAAGTTAAACTGCAAGGGCTGCTTTAGGATCAAATATAAAATGATACTTTACATTTAAAGCTCTTTATAACCAGCCCTAACCTATCTTTTCAACCTTATACATTATTCCCCTTCCCATGGCTGGGGCTCGTGATGACCCTCACATCCAACCCTGTTTCCTATGCCTGGTATGTACTCCCTTCTCATTTTGGTCATTTAAAATCCATAATTTCCTTTGAGAATCAGTTCAAGTGCCCCTTCCACATGAAGCCTTTTAGATCTTCCCAGCTCCTAGTGTTCTCCTCCCAAAATTTTAGCTTGTACTTATTTTATGTATTTATATATATACATGCCTCCTCCAATAGAATGTAAGCGTAAGAGCAGGAACTAATTCATGTTTTCAATTCCCAGCTCCTAATACAATACATAGAAGATAATAGACAATAACCCCTTGTTAACTGATTACTGATTTCCCAGAGCTAACAGTAATACTAGCTCAAACTATTTGTCTGACATTCTGGAAAGCAACTGGGAACTAGGGAGGTACTAAACTATGCATATTCTTTGATCCAGTGATATCATTACTAGACCCCAGAGACAAAAGGAAAAGAATTCAAATTTACAAAAAAAAATTGTATCAACTTTTTTTGTGGTGGCAAGAATCTAGAAACTAAGGCAATGTCCACAGATTAGAGAATGACTGTACAAATTATGGCACAAGAATGCAATGGGGTACTCCCTGCCGTGTCTGATAATCTGAATGAATGAGGTATGCAACGGGGATACTACTGTGCTATAAGGAATGATGAAGGGGGTAGTTTCAAAAACAGCTGGGAGAGTCTTATAAACTCTTGCAGGGTGAAGTGAGGCAAACCAGGAGAACAATTTACACAATAACAACACTGTAAAGATAAACAACTCTGAAAGACCTAAGAACTTTGGTCAATGCAATGACTAAATATGATTCCAAAAGACTCATGATGAAACATGCTAACTCACCACCTGAGCCTTAGGGTATAGACTGAAACATATTTTTTCAACATAGTCAATGTGGTCATTTGTTTTGCTTGATTTTACATATGTATTATGAGGATTCTGTTCTTTTTCAATTGGGGGAGAAGGGAGGTTGAAAGAGGACAAAGTGAATTTTTGTTCATTAAAGAAAATAAAATTTAATTTTAAAAAAAGAAATGGATATGGTTTTGTCAATCAAAAAGACACTAAAGAAGATGTATGGGTATGCCAGCCTAACCTCACCTTTACCCTATAGCAAAACAAATAACCATCTACTTTGGTT
Organism: Bettongia penicillata ogilbyi; assembly: GCA_023548195.1. NCBI lineage: Eukaryota > Metazoa > Chordata > Mammalia > Diprotodontia > Potoroidae > Bettongia > Bettongia penicillata. Next base: position 1,371,324 of record JAJHZJ010000377.1, on the reverse strand, counting down.
AAGTATCTTAAGGACCTCTGAACACAGAGAAGACCGGTACCTCTAGTGTGAGGGCTGCCACACCTTTTTCAGGGCTACTTTCCACCTAAATCATCCAACTTTTACCTGTGGCCCTAAGAAGTTGGAGCAGCTGGCAGATGGACTAAAAAAGGTGAGGCTAACCAAGGGTTCTCAAACCTATCAGTGGGTTAGGAGGACCCCAAGCATGTGAACACTTCCTCTGGTGGAATGGGTAGATGAAAACAATTGTTCCGATGGCCATGAAGGCAGCTGAAGCAGGTACTATGCAGTGCTTAGAGTTTGGTTACACATTAAAGATACCAAAGTCATCCAATACATCTCGAGCCATTACCAGTTGTCTTGGTTTTGTCTTACCGCTGAACTCTGATGACTCTGAAGGACAGTGAAGCCAACGACTTCCTGCAACTCTGCCTCATTTAAATCCAATTTGTGCATGAATTAAAAGACATCTCACATACCACTCTACCAATTTTTACCTACCTCAAAGCCCTGTGGTGACAGAAAAGTGACAAAGTAGCAGGTGCACACACTGGGACCTGTAGTCACGACCCTGGACATGGAGAGCCCAGGACATAGGGTCATCTCACCAGACTGAAGCAGCAGTAATGAAGCTGCCCCCTACATGTCTGAGCAGTCTTTTTTAAGGAACACACTGCTCATCTCCTGTTGTGAGGAAGGGACTAGAAAAGGTCCTCTAATGACTGTCTTATTCACTTAACCCTGAACTGCTTAGTGTGGCAGGCAGCGTGGGTGAAACACAAACACAAAAAACCAAAAACTTTGCAAAGATGATTCCATTCACCATCAGTACATGGAAGGCATGCCCACTTATGGACAACAAGAAATCCAGTAGAATAGAAAGACAAACAGTGCTTGTAAAGAGGTATTATAACAAAATTATTGTCAGGAGGTATTATAACAAAATAGAAGCTCTGAGTAAAAAAAAAAGCTGGCAAACAAAGGCTAGCTTTCTGAAATTGGAGATGGATACATATTTTTCTGGAGTGGTTGCAGGGAAGAGGAGGATTGTGAAGTTGGCATAGTTTCTGCAACCAAAACTATTCTAGTCAACAAGCTTGCATGTGTACCCAAAGGAGTGAACCACAGACTCATGATAATGCAATTGTCACTCGAAGGAAAGCACCATGCCACTCTCATCAATTCATGAGATGACTCCCACCATGACAAATCCTAATGAGCTCAAACAAAAAATTTATGAAGACCTGAAGACCCTCATAATCAATGTGCCAAAAGAGGGCAAGCTTATAATTCTGGATGACTTTAATACCACAGCAAGCATAGATTATCAGACACGGCAGGGAGTCCTTAGGAGAAATGGAGTTGGAAACAGCAACAGCAATGGTCACATACTATTGAAGACTTCTCATTATCGTCTCATCACCAACACTGTCTTCCATTTAACTAAATGTAAGAAAACTTCATGGATACACCCTCAGAGTAAACACCAGCATTTAATAGACTTTGTCATTGTAAGGAAACAGACAAGATGTGAGAGTAACAAGGGCAATGTATGGTACAGACATCCTTTCCAAGCTAAACATTCACATTCAAGAAAAGTGGTAGGTCCAAGGCAACTACCAGAAGATTTAATGTCAATAGATTAGAGTTTCTCTAAGCATAAACATTTTATTGTTAACTTGGAGGAAAAGTTGAGACAACACAGTCGGCAACAGTGGGGCAGAAAAGGAGTAGGCAGCTTTTAGAGATTTGGTTACAGCACCATATTTACTCATCTGGGCCAGAAGACTCACAAACTTCAAGATTGGCTTCATGAAAATGATGGGGAAATTCAGAAACTGTTAAATGAAAAATGAGAACTCCACAGGGATTACCAGCAGGATAGTTTTTCCATCTTTAAGAAGGTAGCATTTAACACCATCAGAAGTAAAGTACGAGCAAAACTAAGGGAGATGCACGATTCTTGGCTCAATATGAAGACAGATGAAATTCAGTTTTACATTGATAGTAACAATTCAAAGTGCTTTTATGATGCCATGAAGGCTATTTATGGGCCAAAAATCATGGTGTATTTCAAGCACTCAGTGCAGGTGGAGTTACATTGATTAGTGATGAAGACATGATCCTGGAGAGATGGGCTAAATACTTCCATAATGTTCTCAACAGATCATCATCCATCAATGCTGAAACCACTAATCATATATATGAGGTTAAAGTCAATCCCTGTCTAGAAGAAACCTCCAACTGGAGAAGAGGTTTTGAAGGCAATTAGGTTCCTTTTGTATAGCAAAACATCTGATACTGATGTCATTTCAGCTGAAATTTACAAGACAAGGGGTCCGCTGCTCCTACAAAAGCTGTTTGAAATTTCCTGGGTTACACAGCAAAACGAGATTATTCCTCAAGAGTTCAAGAATGTCTCCATTGTCCATCTCTATAAAAGTAAAGGAAACAGGTTGTCCTGTGACACCCCATGGAGTGGGGGTGTCTCTTTCTTAGTCACTGCTGAAAAGACTCTTACCAGAGTCCTCCTTAATAGGCTGATCCTTCATCTGGAAAATGGTCATCTACCTGAGAGCCAGCGTGGCTTCAGAAAGGGCCAAGGAGTGGTTGATATGGTGTTTCCTGGTGAACAAATCTAGAAGAAATGCCAGGAGCAGAAGTGGGGTCTATATACAATGTTCATAGATCTAATAAAGACCTCTGACACTGTCAGACATGAGAACTTGTGGCAAAATTTGGCTGCCCAGTGAAGTTCATCAGTATTGCATGCCAGTTTCATAATGGGCAAGCTTGCCCAGGTTCTGGATAATGGACAATGCTCTTGCACTTTCCCAGTCACCAGTGGAATAAAGCAAGGCTGTGTGCTTGCTCCCATGCTTTTTAGCAAGATGTTTTCAGTAGCATTGTCAGACACCTTCAATGAAGACAAAAATGGCATCAAAGTCAGTTACCACACTGACGATAAATTATTTAACTTGAAAAGGCCACAAGTCAAGACTCAAGGGGAGGGACAACTGGTGTGGGGGCTTTTGTACACAGATTTTTGTGCATTTGATGCAGCCTCTGAAGATGAGATGAAACAAAGTATGGATCAATTCTCTGCTTCTTCTAATTTTAGCTTAATAATTAACACCAAGCCAACACCACACCATCCATACATGGAACCATTGGTTACAGCAAATGGAGAAATTCTGAATATTGTGGATAAATTCACTTACCTTGGAAGTATACTTTCCAAGGATGTATACATAGATAACAAGGTTAATACATGCACTGCCAGAGCTAGCTTATTGTTTGAGAGGTTCCAAGGGAAAGTGTGGGAGAGAAAAGGTATTAGACTGCCTACAAAACTGAAGGTCTACAGAGCTGTTGTGCTGACTTCATTTTGCATGCCTGTGAAACCTGGACAGTATACCATGCCAAGAAAATGAATTGCTTCCATTTGAATTGTTTTAGGAAGATTCTGAAGATCACCTGGTAAAATGAGGTACCAGATACTGAGGTCCTTTCTCAGCTGAACTGTCAAGCATTCAAATTAATACAGAGAGCACAACCCAGATGGGCCAGCCACATTGTTGGAATGTCAAACGTACATTTGCCTAAAAGACTATTTTATGGAGAACTCACACAAGGCAAGTGCTCACATGGAGGTCAGAAGAAGCAATACGAGGACACTCTCAAGGTCTCCCTGGAGAATCAAGGTCTCTCTGGAGAACCTTGGAATTGATTGGGAGACACAGGAGATACTGGCACAGAGCCAGCTAGCACAGTGTGCCCACCTCAAAAGAAGGTGCTGTGCTCTATGAGCAAAGCAGAACTGCAGTAGCTCAAAAGAAACAAGAGATGCACAAATTTAGAGACATCTGCACTCCAAATGTTCATATGGACTATTTGTACCTAATCTGAGGTAGAGTCTTCTGAGCTCATATTGATCTGATCAGTCACAGACACCTTGACTCCCTACGTAATGATGTCATTTTGATCCTTTCTGAGAATAAAGTAAAACACCAAACCAATCTATCCCATAACTAAACCCTCTTATACATGTATTCTCCCCATTAGAATGCGAGGTCCCTGAGAGTAAAGACTGGCTCACTTTTCTATTTTGTGTCCTACTTACCAGAGTAGTTTAATAAACACTGGTTAATTCATTCATTCATTTATGAGTTATTTGTATCCTAGAGAAAAATCAATTTCTAGATAATTCTCATGGAAACATGAGAAATATTCATATTCCCTTAGATGGCTATTCAGAAATCTCCATAGATCAATCAGATCTGGTTTTCCCAACATTTTTAAAGTCTGTAATTTTCTTCCAATTTATCTTTCTATTGGATTAGTCAGTCACAATAGCTAGGGGTTGTTTTTTGTTTAAATTTTAGTTTTTATTTAAGAATTTATTTGTTATTCCATTCAGTCAATGTACATTTGTTTTTTATTAAAACTTGTTACCTATCATATTTTTAATCAAAATATACTGACCTTACTGCTTGCTACTGTCACATAAGAAATTATGACAGTAATTCCTTTTTGAGATTCATCTAACATATAGATTTTTCCAGTCCTTCATTTTGAAATTAAATGATTTTCTATCTGTTCTAATTTCTAAATTCAAATATATAAGTATATTTTGAAATATATATATAATACACAGAATTAGTCCTCAATATTTGAGCATTTTATTTTCACAATTTCAAGCATTTATCTGATTTTATTAGTAACCTCATTTTGACTTTTGTATTAGCAATCACACACATTCCCAGCTAAGTCCAGTAAAGAAAAAATGAAAACTGCAATGTTCAAGTTTATGGGGTGGTTGGCATCCTACTAAGCACTTCAGTTGTCTTATTCACCCTACTATTGTGAAGAGATCCTCATTCATTCATTGCATAGTTTTACTGTTTGCCTTTAAAATTCAAATGTTGTGTTGCAATTATATATCTACAGTACAGTACAAGTCCTTTGGACTCTAAGCCCAAACATGCAAAGTTAGTGATGTGGCTTAGTGAGAAAACAGATGTCAGATAAGCTTCATGCTGGAATGTCTGCTGCCAACAAATGTCTGCAGCCACTGTCTGCCACAAGTTTGATGTTAACAAATCAACTATTCATTACATCCGCAAAAAGGAGGAAAGTGATTATAAAAGTATTTTATGAATCAGCTCCAGAAGTACTAAAGTAACCTTGAAAGTGTATCACCAGGAAATTGAAAAAAAAATGAAAAAGCAGTTAAGTTTGTGGGTAAATGAGATGGTGGTCAATCCAACCTCTTGCAAGCTCCCCCTCTACCCATGCAACAGATTTCTGGGCATCCTGGCCCCTTGCAAAAGCCACTAGTCCAGGTCTGGCAGAGCAGCCCCTGACCTGGGCCAGAAACTTATCCCAAGGCATGCGTTCCTCAAGATTACAGATGATAGGTTGCTCCCTTCCCATTTTTACCTTGGGATTTTTCTGACATTGAAGCCCCTGCTTTTCCCTGTCCTGTGTGGCATTGCTTATTCTCTCCCCTGTATTTTATGGGTTATTCCATGGTCACTGTATTAGGAAAAGTACATACTGTCATAATTAATATTTTGTTATAAAGGAATTATATGCAGAAAAGTGCATTTTAAGAAATCTCTAGCATAAGATGACAGGTTTTGTGGTCATAGAAACCTAATCACTTATTTCCCATAGGTTCAATGTATCAACATTCACATTTCACTTTTGTGTTGTTTCCTAGGAATGTCAGCCCCATGAAAGTTAAGGATTGACTGTATGCATTTGTTCCCTGACTCTAAACCTATACAAAATACCTGAACCAGGGAGTGGAAGCAAGGTTTGCTGCCAGTTTCAGATTCTTTGTTCTTTAAGCAAAAAACAAAATGTTAGATTTTGTCAAAATATTTTCAGCATCTATTGATATAATCATAAGGTTTGTATTGTCTTTTATTATTAATATAATCTCCTAAATTCTTTATATAAATCCAAACTGGTCATACTATAAAATGTTTTTACCTTATTCTTTCCCCCTCTTTGCTAGTATAATATTTAATATTTACATGTCAATATCCTATAGAGATATTTGTCTATAGTCTCTTTTATTTGCTTTATCTCTCCCTGGTTTAGGTATCAAGATAATATTGGTACCACAGAAGTTTAATAGTATCTTATCTTTTCCCATTTTTGCAAAAAGTTTTTATTGTAATCAATTGTTCTTTGGAAGTTTGACAGAACTGATTTGTAAAAATATCTGGTCCTGCAACTTAATAGATTATTTTTTTTTCTGATATAAGGTTAATTGATAGTAATGTTAATAGAATAGGAAGATCTTCCCTGTCCCTTAATAGGCCTATTTAACCTGCTTTGAGCTCTGGCCTAACTCACAGCTGTGATATAGCCTGAGTTATATGGAGCCGGAGTCACACGGAGCCCATTGTGGGATGTACTTGCTTGTAGGTGAGAGAGGAGCTAGGGTGAGTGGGTAGAGGGAGGAATTTTGCCCAAGGGAACTGGTTCGTGGGGAGGTCTAAAGAATGCTTAAGAAGTTGGCCTCCGGATTGGTGATGAATACCTTGCTGAATCTTACCTCCTGGTATCTTAATAGTGATGTTCGAAACAAATATTTTGGTTTTGCCTTTGAGTAAGAGAGTTTATTATATTTTGCAAATCTACTCTGGAAATACATGTGCATATTCATAGCAGTTGCTATTGGTATCACATTGGCCTTACAACAATCCACTTCTTTTTCTATTAATCTGTTCATCATGAATTTTTATAAGTATTAATCCATTTCATCTAAGTTATAAATTCTGTTAGCATATAATTGAGCAAAACAGTTTCTGATATTTTCCTTTATGTCATCAACTTTTGTGAATTCTTTTTCCTCTTTGATATGATCTGGTTTTCACCTTTTTAACAAAATAAGTTTTTATTGATATCTTTTAGCATATATAAGTTTATTATTAGCATTAGTTTTCTATCTACAGGTTCTTTCAGCAAAATGTAATTTTGTTGTTTATCCCTCTTTATTTTTTCAATGTTTGTTTTTGCTTTGTCCAATAGAATGATGGCAATTCCTGCTTTCTTGGATTCACTCGATACAAAGATACATCTCTCTATCCTCTCAGTTTTATTTTAAGTAACACATTTATTTTTTAAAAAATAATTCATGTAAGCAATATATTGTAAGGTTTTATTATCCAATCTGTCACTTTTTTTCCATTTTATTGGATTGTTTAACCCATTCACATTTAAAGTATGAGAGTTGGGTTAATATTTTCTTCCATTTGTTTCTAATGGATTTTTTTTCAAGTTATGATTTCTTTCCTATTCTCCTGTAAATACAATACTAACTTCCTTCAGTTACTTCACTAAATTTTTTTAAGGTGATCTTGTTCCCATTGACTCTCTTCCCCAATCCCCTCCTTTCATTTGTTATCTCTTTTCCTTTGGGGTTTTGCTTATTGGTTCCTTTTTCTCTCCTGTTTTTATCGAGTTACATAATTCTTCTTCCTTTTTCTTCCTCTCAGTTGGCAAAAGTTCTTCCTTCATCTTCTCCGCTTCAACTAGTCTTATTCAACAACTTTTATCAATTTCAATTTTTGTACCCCTTTCCAAAAAAGATGCTTTAAGAAAAACATATATTCAAAAAGTGTCAGTTCTGCTATTATGATTATCCTACTTTTTTTATTAATTCAGCCAAAGCATAGAAAAGTTTGCTACAGCTCCTAATTTTAATTAACTCTTTATGAATATTTATATTTCAAATATGTTTCTTGAAAGTAACCTCATTGGATTAAACTTTTAAATCCATTCTACTGTCCTCTTCTACTTATGGGTGAGTTCATCTCATTAATATTTACAGCTGTGATCATAAACTGTGTACTACCCTCCACCCTATTCTATACCTTTTCCTTTCACTGCGTCATTCCACCCTGCCCTTTACAAAGAAGAGAAGTGAAAGATGAATTTGCTCAGTAATGATAATCTATGCTTAATAGATCTGCTTCCTCCCACCTGTCCTTTTCTTCCCCTTACCCAGATGCCAAAGATTCTACTTTTTATTCTTTCCTTTTAAACTCCATTTCAGAATCCATACTACAAAGTTGGAGTTTGTTTTGCTTATGACTAATATCTTCCTAAATCTACTCTCTCTCTAATCACCATCCCCTCTACTATATTCTTCCTATTTCTTGACTGAATGGTATATATCTAAATCAAAGTCTGTGTGTGAGCATCCTTAAATAATAAAGCAACCTTTTTTTCCCCAACATTTTTATTTCCTTCCCTTTCCCTTCTTCTTTAAAATCATCAAAACAACAAAACCATTTCCAAAAACACCCTCTATAACTCCTGAGAAATTTAAGCTTCAGAGAGGACACAATTATTCTCCTCCTATTAGAATGTAAACTCTTCATCTTTGTACAATTCATTCTAACTGGTCAAACATATTTACCGTGCCAAGTTTCTCTTGCCTCCTGTGTTTCAAGTTCAAAGTTTCTATTCATCTCTGGTTGTTTCATCAGAAATATTCCTTAATTTCATTAAAGGCTCTCTTTACCTGTATTCTGAGCCCCAGTGTCTAATCACTAACTTCCTTTTAATTGCCTGGAACAGGATATCTGGTAGTCAAACTCAGTATATCTATAACTGAACTCATTATCTTTGTCCCCAAAACCTTCCACTTTCCCAACTTCCCCATTACTTTTGAGAATCCTTTCACTTACCTAAAATTGCAATTTCAATATTATCCTTATCTCCTTACTCATTCAATCCCAAATATCTAATCCATTGTCAAATCTTGTCACTCACAGCATGTCTTGTATCTATCTCCTGTTCATTCACACTACTACCACCCTGGTTCATTCCCTCATCACTTCTCATCTGGACTATTACAGTAGTTTTCTGATTGGTCTGACTCTTCTATCTCTGTTCCAGTCCATCTTCCACTTAGCTGCTTAAGTGATTTTCCTAAAGTGCTAGTTTGACCTTGTCACTCCCTGTGGTATTCTAATCACGTCTTACTCTTCCTGACCCCATAGACCATGGCATGCCAGGACCTTCTTTCTTCCATTTGATCTCTCAAAATCTGTCCAAGTTCATGTTCATTGTTTCCATGACACTATCAATCTATTTCATCTTCCACTGTCCCTTTTCCTCTTGCCTTTAATCTTTCTCAATATCAGGGTCGTTTCCAGTGAGTCCTGCCTTGTCATTATGTAGCCAGAGTATTTAAGCTTCAGCTTCAGTATCTGACCTTTCAGTAAATAGCCTGAATTAATTTCTTTAATTATTGGCTGATTTTATCTCCTTGCTGTTCAAAGGACTTTCAACAGTCTTCTCTAGCACTACAATGCAAAAGCATGGATCCTGCAGTGCTCAGCTTTCCTTAAACTCCAACTCTTACAGCCATACATTGTCAGTGGAAAAGCCATGACTCAATCGACCGTTGTTGGTAAGGTCTTTTTAGTATGCTGATTTACCCTAGCTTTCCCTCCAAAGAAGAAGCTTCTTTTTAATTTCATGGCTGCAGTCACCATCTATTGGAGCCCAAGAATACAAAAACCTGACACTGCTTCCACTTCTTCTCCCTCTATTTACCAGGAAGTGATGGGGTCAGTTGCTAAGATCTTAGTTTTTTTAATGTTAAGCTTCAAGTCCAGCTTACGCTCTTCTCTTTTAACTCTCATCAATTGACTTTCTTAACTCTCCTCACTTTCTGCCATCACAGTGCTACCATCTGCATATCTGAGATTATTGATATTTCTTCCAGCAGCCTTAATTCTGGCTTTTGAGTCATCCAATATGACATTTCACATGATGTACTCTGCATATAAGTTAAATAAATAAGGGGACAAAATGCAGTCTTATTATAGTCCTTTTCCAATCTTATTATACCAACCAGTTGTTCCATGTTCAGTTCTAACTGTTGCTTTTTGGTGTACATACAGGTTCCTCAGGAGGCAGCTAAAATGATCTGGTACCACCACCTCTTTGAAAACTTGTCACATTTTGTTGTAATCCACACAAGCAAAGACTTTAATGTAGTCAGTGAAGCAGAAGCGGATGTTTTCCTGGACTTTGCTTTCTCTTGCCTTCTCTATAATGCAGCAAATGTTGGCAATTTGGTCTCTGACTCCTCTACTGCTTGTGGTAATTCTCAGTTCACATTGTGCCCAACTTATAACAGAGCCTTCAGATCTCATATTGGCCTGATCAGCCACAGTTGGACACACCATACCTTGCTCCAGCCTAGTGATGTCATTCTGGTTCTCTTCAAGGGCAGAGGACAACAACCATTGCTGAAGCCTAGCTTGCAGAGTCTTAAGCACAACCTTGCTGGCATGTGAAATGAGCACAACTGTTCTGTAATTTGAACATTCCTTGGCATTGCCCTTTAGGATTGAGATGTAAACTGATCTTTTCCAATCCATTTGTCACAGTCATGTTTTCCAAATTTGCTGACATTGAACACAGCACTTAAGCAACAGAATCTTTTAGAGTTTTTAATAGCCCAATTGGAATTCCATCCCCTCCACTCACTTCATTGTAGCAATGCTTCCCAAGGCCCCCTGAACTTCATTCTTCAAGATGCCTGGCTCTAGATCAGTAACCATATTTTCAGGATAATAGGTGATGTTAAGATCTTTTGTGTATCATTCTTTTGTGTATTCTTACCACCTCTTAATCTCTTCTGCTTCTTTTAAATTCTCACTTTTTTTGTTTTTTTATTATGCCCATTTTTTGCATGAAACTTTTCCCCTTGATATCTCTGATTTTCTTGAAATGATGATCTCTTGTCTTTCCCATTCTATTTATTTGCTTCTATTTCTTTGCATTTTTCATTTAAGAAAATCTTTTCTCTCCTTGCTAATCTCTGGGACCCTGCATTTAGTTAGGTATATCTTTCTCTTTCCCCTTTCCCTTTCCTTCTTTCCTCATCAGCCATTCTGATTTCTTACTCTTCCTTTTCTTTGAAATGTTTTTGTCACTGCCTCCTATACAGTTTTGCTAACCTCTGTTCATGGTTCCTCAGGCACTCTATCTACCAGAGCTAATACCTTAAATCTGTTATTCATCACCTCCACTTCATATTCACAACAGATGTTATATAGGTCATACATATATGGTCTGATGGTTTTCCCTACTTTCTTCAGTTTAGGTCTAAATTTTGCCATAAAAAGCTCATGATTTGAGCTCCAGTCAGCTCCCACTATTCAGTAGTGTCTCTTCCTGTTTGCTCTACCATCAAACATGAAGACCTCTGTTTGGCATTTAAAGCTTTTTATAATCTAGCCCCCTTTACCATCCAGTCTTTTTACTTTACGCTCCTTCACATACTGTGTTCTAGCTGGCCTAATTACTAATTTCCCATGGGACACTATCTCCTCCTATCTTTCCCCCTTTACCCTCAAAAAGGCCTGCATTCTAGGCCATCTTCAGTCATCCTGATGAATATCAGGCCACTGGACCCAGATGGCTCAGGAGAAGAAAGTGAGGTTGGTGACCTTGCACAGCCCTCCCTCACTCAAATCAAAGTCAGCTGCAAGTCATGTCATCATGGTGATGTCATGGTCCTCTTCAAGAATGAAGAACAAACACAGTAACAATAACCATAACTGTTTTCCTGGTAAATTATCAGTTGTGAGCCTAATTCTTTCATAATATTGAATTCCAAGACCTACTCTCCTATATGGGTATCTGCCAAGTCTTGTGTGATGCTAACTAGAATTTCTCAGTATTTGAATTTTTTTTTTTTTTAATGTGGAGCAGGTAGGTTCCTTGCAATGATTTTCTTTTGACCCAAAACTCTGGATTTTGACTCTGAAATTCTTAAGCATTCTCATTTTGGAGTTGCTTTCATAAGATTCCTATTGTTACTTTATCATATGATTCTAATATATATTTGAGCAATTTTCATTCATGATTTCTTGAAATACCAAGGTTCTTTTTTCGTTGCAACTTTCAGGCAGTCCAATGTTTTTTATATTTTTTCTCTTTGACATGTTTTCTAGATCAGTCGGTTTCTCATAGTAAATACCTTACATTTTCCTCTATATCTTAAGTCTTTTGATTTTTTTATATTTGTTAACTTTATTATTATAACTTATTATATTCATTAACTTCTTTGTTTAGTTCCAGTTTTTATTATATTATAATGTAACTTTATTATAATGTAACTTTATTATAATGTAACTTTTTATTATATTATAATGTAACTTATTACATTCATTAACTTCTTTGTTTAGTTGATACCAGTTTTCAGGGAATCTATTATTCAATTTTGCATCTCTTATACTAAGGTATTAATTCTTCTTCCCAGTCTTTTCTCTAGAGCTACCATTTGTTTTTGAATTTTCTCTTCTATCACATTTCATTATAATACAATTTTCAAAATTTCTGCTTAATTACTCCCAGGAATTTTACTTGTCTTTGCTGCCAAAGTGTTTGCATTTGAGTCACTGCTTGTGGATGTTGTAGAGTTAGTCTTCTTCTAGGTTCTTGTCTTTAGCATCTTTGGCTCCATATTCCATGGGAATTTTTTTTTTATTTTCTCTTTCCCCCAGCTTTACTTTATATGGATGATTCCTATTATCGCTATCATAGATTCCTATTATCTCTAATTTGTCTCCTGAACTCCTATCTGGCATCTTCAACTGCAGTTTAGATACCTCAAAATATAAGTCTCATGGAAAACCCAAACTCAACATGTCCAAATCAGAACTTAGTATCTTTGCCTCTTCAAGATTTCCCTAATACTGTGGAGTGCATCATCATTCTTCCAGTCTCCCCAATGCAAAATCTAAGTGTTATCCTGAAATCCTCTCTATTTCTTACTCTCATAAACCATAGCAGATCTTCCAAATTTTTTATTCCAACCTCCCATGGCTCTTCCTTATTTCACCGTCTCAGCTGAGAAACTTGTCTCATATTTTTCAAAAAAATTAAATTAAATTAAAGCCACTTGCCAAGAGCTCCCTTTTCTCCCTGCCTCCTCATTTCATATTACCCTGCTGCCCCTCTTGCCACATCTTCTCCTTCACCTGTCTCACATGATGAGATGGGCTTTCTTCTTCTGAAGTTAAGCCCTCCACAGGCACAAGTAATTCCATTCCAATCCTTCTATAGAGCACTGACCTATCATCATCACTCTCACTTACCTTCAATCTCTCCTTGTTACAATGCTGCTTCCCCACTAATATAAACATTTTCATGTCTCAAAAAACAAGTTCATTATCAAAAAGCTCTCACTTTATTTATCCATTTCAGTAACTATCATCCCATATCTCTCCTCCATTTTGCAGCTAAACTTGAGAAGGCTGTCTAAAATAGGTGCCTCTATTTCCTCTCCTCTCACTCTCCTCTTAATTCTCTACAGTGTGGCTTCCAACAACATCATTTAACCAACACCGCTGCCTCCAAGGTTATTAACATCAATGGCTAAATCTAGTGGTCTTTTCTCATTCCTTCCTTGAATCCTTCATGCTCCTTGATCTCTCTGCAGTCTTTGACACTGTCAATCATACTCTTTTTCTTGATATTCTCTTCTTTCTAGGTTTTGGTTTTTTTTTTTACAATATTCTCTCCTGGCTCTCCTCCTACCTATGTGACTGCTTCTTCTTGGTCTCCTTTGCTAGATTTTCATCCAGGTCATGCCTACTAGCTGTTTTGTCCAGGGCCTTCTTCTCCCTCTAAACTGTTTCACTTGGTGATCTCATCAGCAACTATAGATTCAATTGTCATCTCTGTGCTAATGATTCTCAAATCTACTTATGTACCATACCCTTCTGCTGATCTCGTCTCATATCTACAAATTCCTATTAGACATCTCAACCTAGATGTCCTGTAAACATCTTGAAATCAACTGAATTCATTATCTTTGCCCCCCATGCCCCCTTTCATAATCTCTTCCCTATTACTCTCAAAGGCACCAATAGTGGTGCCTCCTAATCTTCCAGGTTCAAAACCTAGGGATCATCCTGAAATTCTTACCCTCTTATCCCTTATATACAATCTGTTGTTTCATTTTTGTAACAACTCCCAAATTCACCCACTTCTCTCCTCTGATTCTTCCACTACCCTGGTACATTTCCTCCTCAACAACCTAAACAACTGCAAAATAGCCTGCTGGTTGATCTGCCTGCCAAAAGTCTTTGTCATTCTTGTTGATGGCCCCACTCAGCCATCAAAGTGGCTGTTATAAATTTCAAGTCTAAACAAGTCACCCCTACTCAATTAATTCCAGTAGCTCCCTGCTGCCTCCAGGGTAAGATACAAAGCCCTTTATTTGATGTTCAAATTTTTTCATAACCAAGCCACAAACACACGCCTTACTAGTCGTCATCCTTCTTATACCTCACCCCCAATGAACTCTTTGATCCCGTGACATTGACCTCCTTACTCATCCTAGAATAAGACATTCCACCTTGCTAAGTCTGGGCATTTTAGCTGTCTTTCCCTCATGCCTAGGACTCTTCCTCTCCTCATCTCTGCTTCCTAGATTCCCTGGCTTCCTTCAAGTCCCAGCTGAAATCCCACTTTCCAGAGGAAGTCTTTCCCAATTCCTCTTAATTCTAGTGCATCTTCTCTATTGAATATATGCTATTTATCCTCTACATACCTTGTTAGTTCATAGTTATTTGCATGCTGTCTCATTAAATCACTCACTACTCAAGGGTAGTGACTGGGTCTTTTGCCTTTGTATTGTCAGTGTTTAACAGAGTAGAGTGCCTAGCACATAGTAAGAGCTTAATAAATGTTTATTGACAACTAGTAATCCCAATGCTTTTGGTATCTTATGTAAGCTCTAGTCAGGGCTAACTTGGTCCTAGATCATTGATGCAGGACAAAAAGGCTTAAGGAAGTCACAGTGGCAGTAAACCCAATGTTTAACATGTTGCATTTGAATCCTCAAATGGCCAACTCCTCTGAACAGTTAATAGTAAGACAGCAGTACTTAAATTTTCAGTTCTCTACTCTAGATACTAAAACTTAAAACTGCAGTAAGACTTTGGGAATACCTTGTATGCATGCAAGCACACACACATACACACACACACACACACACACACACCCCACATAAAGAATATTTCGATGATTTTGCATTTTCTTCATCCCTATGAAAGGTTTTTACATACACATGAAAAGATAATACTCACTGTGTCATCTATCCATTCAGTAAGTCCAAGGATTTAAGAGTAACTTTCAACTAACTTGAAATAGCAAAGATCAAAGATCATACCTGACTGGGAAGTAGGAAAGCTGGATTTTCATCTTTCATTTCATAGCATAAACTCTAAAAAAGTAACAAAAGGGAAGGAAAGAAGAAAAGAAGAGAGTTACAAAAAACAGGATTATTTCTCATGGTCATCAGGAGGAATTACAACTATCCAAAATATGCAGAAGATAATGAAGAGGTAATTGAGGGCCATTTCCAAAGATTTTTATAAAACTTAAATGGTGACAATAAAATACAACTCCAAATATACCAGATGGGGAATTTTTGTGGGGGCTTTATAAATTTATTTGGAAAATTTAATTAAAAATCTTGACAATGTCCCCAAATTTCTCACTTGAATTTAGAGTTTTACTGAATTTTTAACACATTCAATCTTTTCTTACTAAGCGCATACTATTTTTCTTCCAGTCTATCTATACAAATTAGCAAAAGTTACTTTGGAGTTCATAGTATAATGCCCTTAAATGAACAGAAAGATATAAATAAGGAAGTAAAAGACTTGAATAAATGTTATTAAAAAAAACTAAATTGAAAAACACATTGAGAAACCTAAATTGAAATAAACATTGATTAATTTTTCAAACATGTAGGGAACTTCTGCAGCTAAGAGCAACTTGTGCTCTAAGACATTAAAAAAACCAAAAATGCAAAATCCTAAGTATTTGTTACAGACCTTAATGAAATAAAATTACTACTCAATAAGGAAAATATAAGCAAAAGAACTCTTTCAAACCCATAAGGTGACTAAAAAATTATCCATAAAATTAGGAGTAAAATTTTTAAAAATCATAAAAATGAGAAAACATTCTATTAGAGATCACTGACTCTTAAGAGTCAGAAAGTACCCCACAGGACATAAACCAACCTCCAACTGAACATGAATTCCCTTTTAATATTCCTAGCAAGTGGTCATCCAGTCTTTGTTTGAAGAACTTAAATGAGGTTCTTATCAATTACCAAGACAGCACACTCCATTTAGGATACCTCTTTTAGGAAGTGTTTCGTTCTATGAAGCCTAAATCTTACCTATACAAAACTTTACTTCTAGTGTCTCCCAATTTAACAGTTCTTTTCTATCTTCCAAGTTCCTTGTTCCTTTGATTCTCAAATGGCATGAACTTAAGACCCTTATGCATCCTGTTGAATGCTTTCAGAGCAATGTTCTGGGTCTCTCTACCAGAGACATCTTCCACTGTTGACAAAGACTCTTTTGCCCTGTCACTCAACAAGTTCTGAATATACTTAACCAGGAACTCTTAAGGACTTATATTTTCACTGATTTATGTGGTATTCAAAACATTCCTGTGAAGTAGACAGGCCAGGGACTATAATGTCTATCAAAAAAATTAAGAAAGTGAGGCCCATAAAGGACAAAGGATTCCCTAAAGCTCAAGCAGCTGTGGAAGCACACAGTATGAAAGCCTCTGTTGTGTTATAAAAATTAGGAACTGATGTTTGAATAGTGTCTGATAATCTTAACCTCCATGATTCTCTTGAATTGTGGACCATAAGGAAGTATGTGTGTGTGTGTATGTGTGTGTGTGTGTGTGTGTGTGTGTATGTATTTGGGTGTGCATCCCTCTCCATCCCCCCACCAATCAGAATGAAGAAATGATAATGACTTCTCCAATAATAATAGAGAAATGATTAGTTGAACAGAGGAAATATCCTCTGCTTAAAAAAGAAATTTAAGAGAGGATATATTCCTTAGTTTAACATGATCAAATCAAGAAAAGCTAAGTAGAACATTATCTACCACATCAGAATCATCAGTGGGACAGCAGCCTGTGCCCAGGAGAGTCAGAGCACCAGGGATCACTTTCAACTATAGCAACTATAGTGGTAATGGCAGCTAGCAGCATCTTAAAGCTAAGGGCCATTAGCAACCATCTGAAGCCTCTGTCTGCCAAGTATGGAGGCCAACACACTGTGACTATGATTCCTGAGGATGGCATTGGGCTTGAGCTCATGCCACAGTCAAGTGTGTGTTCAGACATGCCTATGTGCCTGTGAATTTTGAAGAGGTTCAGGTGAGCTCTAATGTTGAAGAGAAAGACATTGGCAATGCCATCACGGCCATCCAATTCAACCACTTAGAAACATCAAAACCAAAAACCATCTGTCACTATCCGATAAGTCCAGTAACAACACAACATTCTTCACATTAGCTTAAGCCTCTAAGCCAATGTTACCCACTGCAAAAGTGCCAGGTATAGTGACTCACCACAAAGACAGAGACATCCTCATTGTTAGTGAGAACACAGAGAGAAAGTATAGCAGCTTAGAACATGAGAGTTTTTCAGGTGTAGTGGAGAACTTGAAGATCAGCAGAGCCAAGTGTCTGCACTTTGGTGAGCATGTTTTACAAGTGGCCCAGGAAATTGGGCCCAAGAAAGTGATCACTGTGTACAGGGCCAATGAAATGCAACTGGGAAATGGCCTCTTCTTCCATTGCTATAAGGAGGCAGTTTCAGGCTATCCAAACACCACTTTTGAGAGTATGGACATGGACAACACCACAATGCAAGTACTATCTCAATCCCAGCAGTTTGATACCCAATCTTTATGGCAACATCATCGATAATGTCTGTGCTGGACCAGTTGGGGGCCAAGGTCTTGCGGGTGGGGCAAATTATGGACATTTATATGCAGTTTTTGAGATGCCAACCCAAAACACAAAAGCATCACCAATAAGAACACTGCTAACCCTATAACCATCCTTTCAGCCAGTTGCATGATGGTGGACCATCTGAAGTTCGATCCATAATGCTGCCCTGACATTAATGGACAATGAAAATATGCATCCCCAGACATCAGAGGCCAGGACACCACTTCCAAATCTATCCAAGACATTATCCACCACCTCAAAGCAAACAAAGTGCCCCTTCCACACACCCCCAAGCTATGCTGTCTATTTGTTGGCCTCTAATACCTGTTTGTCAGGAAACTGAGTCTGGGGAGGAAGGAGCCTCCTTCTAGGTCCCAAGTGTGCTCTTCCTTTCTCACTGCTTCATAGTTTATAAAATAAACAACTATGTTCCCATTCAAAAAAAAAAACCCTCTTTTTTTTTTTTATTCTTTGTCTAATAGTGGAAGTCAATTTAACCAACTAAGTATTCTACCCCACTTAAAGTAAATGATATAACGCTAAGTCCTTGTTCCTTATCCAGGCGAGAATATGTCCATACCAAAGACTAGTACAAATACATCCTTGATCAACTGTGATGACACTGCAGAGAGGTTTAAGGGAACAGGAGACAGCATTCAAGTCAACCCCCTACCCCCAGAAGGAAATTCTTGGGAGCAGAGGAAGCTCTCTGGCCTCAGCCTCCTCTCCCCTATATTGGCTAGATGACCTTGTGAACCTCATAGGATCTGGAAGATTCTGTACTTCCTATGTTCCCATCCGTGTCCTACTGGCCAGTGCCTTAGGAACCAAGAACAAATTAGACAGAGATTTATGGCTCTACAAACAGCCCAGTCCTTACCACCCCCAATCTCTCCAAAAAACCTGTACTAAACCTAAGAGGAACATCATGGGGACTCCAGTTAAAGGACTTCTGGGAATTGTGAGTTATTTGTTTGCCACATGTGCTCCATAAATTTGGGTTCACTTTCCCCTGGACTCTATGTACTGGTGAGAGAGGGTGTCACAGATTTCAAGGGGGTTGTTTTGCACCAACTATACTACCATAGTAGACATTCTTTCTGGAAGATAATTAACTCTGGCTGTCTGATGTCAATTGACAATCATGGTAGGAAGCAAAGAGCCTATTAGCAACCCTGAGGGGATATAGCACCCAGGTTTGGGGGACTTAACTTATCAGTGTGAGAGGGAATAGGGACAGTTATATGAAAACATATGCTACATTTGGATCCTTAAATGTTATGCTTGCTCATGGGTGTTAAGTTCAAATAAAAACAGAATTAAGGAAGAGAGAAAAAGTGACTATTGTTTACTATCAACCAAACCAAGAAAAGGAGGGAGATGTCACTTTTCTTGGAAGATCAATCTTCCTTTCAAGAATGTGTCCTCATTAACATTACTACTATTCTACTTGGTAAATCAAAACCCTTAACTGAACTTTGTATTTGTTTTACTTTGCTGAAAGAATATCATCTTTTGTTTCACAACTACAATAAAATGTGAAGTGGAAATTGCCTGAGTCAGAAGGTTTGGGGATTAGCAGGAAGAAACTGTCAATCAAAAATGTCTCTCTAAGCACAGTGCTTGTACATGAATAAATAGTACGTTTGACAGATTTTAAGTAAATGCAGAGTGCAGATGATTTTTCTAACACTGAACTAACTGGTAAAATGGAGGTCTCCTGATTAACAGTCCTGGACCTAAAAATCTGTCTGATTCATGAGTAAATCAAGGGAAGAAAAAATAAATTAACTGACCCATCAATTAAATCAACATGGTGGCTCCAAAGTCCTACATAAACACTGTCACAGAATCAGAAAATTTCACAGTTGGAAGGCACTTCAGTGGCATATCCAATCTAACCTATACCAAAAAAAGAATCCTCATTTACAACACACCCAAGCAATCATCTACCCTTTGTTTAAAGAGTCTCCAGTGAAGGGAAAACTATAATCTTTCAAGATAGCTTATTCCTCTAGGCAACCCTAATTATAAGGAAGTTTGTCCTTACTTTAAGCCTAAATTTGCCTCTTTACATGACTGTCCATGACTCTGGATTCTCTGGGGCCAAACAGAATAAATCCAATACTTCTTCTACATGACATCTTTCTAAGTACTTGAACACAGCTTTCATGCCTCCCCTGAAATTTCTGTTCTCCAGGCTAACCATCCACAGTTCCTTCACAATCTGAGTCCATATGGCAGTGGCTCAAGGCCCTTTGATATTCGGGTTGCCCTCTTCTACATGCATTCCAACTTGTTAACACCCGTCCTAAAATGTGGCACCCAGAACAGAACACAAACTGAGCTAGGTAGAGTAGAGCCGGCCTACTTCCTTAACTCTTGGAAGTTATGGCTCTTCTAATGCAGCCTAAGAGCCTCACAGCATTTTTTGACTTCCACACCATACTACTGATGGACCGATCTTCCAATCCATTAAAATTCCCAAGTCTTTTTGTTCAGACAAACCATACCTACCCTGACCTCTACTTTTGAAGTCAACTTCTTGGTTTATACTTATCAGCATTAAATTTCATTGTTCTTAGAATTAGCCCAAATTTCCACTCTGCCAATATCTGATTTTGTCCTAGATTCTGTCATACATAGTGGTAGATATAACTCCCACCTCAGCGTCACCTACAATTTCTATAACAATGTTATCTATGACCTTATCCAAATCACTGTTGAAAAGGTGAAGCATTTTCAGCTGCAAATAGTAGAAGAGTTAGAAAGCATACAGTTGAATTCTCTCCCTCAAACCTCCCCCTTATAAAGGCTAGAAAATGCTTCAGAGTAAGTTCTAACTGAGAAATCCAAGGGAAAAATCATACTAGATCATCTTTCCATCCTTGATCAGTATAAAAAAGTAGACATGTGAGGTCTGCAGACACTAGGTTTTGCCAGGAATACCTGAATGGAGTGCAGGGATTGAGAAAGAACTGAAGCTATGTCCTGAGACAAGAAGCCCCAAATCCACAGAAAGGAAACAGATCTTGAGCAGGATACAATAACAGATTTCACAGGCAGCTCTATCCTTTACTTCCCAGTCCAAAGTCACAGGTCTAGGGCAGACTGAGGCATCTTGGGTCTAGGAATACAAGTCCAGCCTGAGAAGTTTCACTCTTGCTCTAGGTCAGAACACTCTGGGAAGCACTGAAAACTAGCACTACGCTGTGTACTAAGCAAAGAGTAAGTTCAGAAGTGTGACAGATATGAAATAGCTAAATTTCCACACAGGTGGAACCATAGAACCATCACCTTGTGACTAACAGAAATTGTTCAGATAAGATAAGAATCCTGCCCAATCAGCAGTGAATAGAGAGGGCTCAGAAATCTCCACCTCCAGAGATCTCCAGAAATCTCCAACTCAGGTGCCCTAGGCAAACCGACTCAAACCAGCAGGGGTTAATGCTTCCTCAGTGATCTTTTGGTACTGAGCATGCTTAATGAACTTCATGCATACTATCTTGCACACCCCGCAGAGAATTAGGACATCATTAAGTGAACATACATCATATGACCAGGAGGGGTAATATACCAAGAGGGTTACCTGAGGAGACTGTAACCCAGAAGGATTGGTACTATCCTGATAAGGAAGGGAGGAATCTTGATCAAGAAACCTATGTCAGCTGAGTTGGGCCTCTGTCTCTTTTCTCACTCCTGCTTGTACGTACTGGCACAGAGCGTCCACTTCTCCAGAATTGTTTCTGCTTAAACTCCTGTTTAAAATTTCTGCCTTTGGAATATTTCCAACAAGAAGAAAGCGGTAGCCATGTGGCTCTGACTCTCGAAGAACGGCTTCTCAATTGCAGCCTCCAACCCAGTCTGAAGCCTGCAGCTGAATAAGCAAGGCAGAAATTCCAGATCAAAGTGGAGCCACCAGTGATAACACTTTGAACCATCAGAGTTTTCCAGCTAACTGATGGCTGAATCCAAGAGTTAGGCTACAGGAACTCCAACTAAGGGCAGGCTCAACTGAGGCCAGGAGGAAAGCAATCAGACTTCGATCTGGATCAGACAACTTTGGAACAACTGAAGGTGCCTACTTGAGTTGTCCCTCACAACCTGGAATAAAACAACACTCAATACCTTAAGAAAATTGCAACTGAACCGACCCAGATCCTCCCTACAGAAGTGTGCATAACTCGAACCCAATACCAAGTCTGAAATCAGGAAACAGCCTGCAGAATGAACTTCCCCTACCTCACCTCCCCCAAAAAGAAAAAGAATCCCATCACAACGAACCATTATAATGATAATGGGACAAAGAGTCATTATAATGGCAAGGAAGATCAAGACAGAAACATAGAAAAGAATGACTTCAAAGTATTTTTAAGTCAAAGCCTCAAAGAAAAATACAGCTTAAACACAAGTTCAACTAAAATTCATGGAAATGATAAAGCAAGGTTGTTTGGAGGTTTTTAAAAATTAAAATGGTTTTATAAATCAATTGAGAATGCTACAGGAAAAACTGGAAAAGAAGCGAGAATTATGGGAGAAAGAACTGGAAAGGAAATTAATAGCTAGGTGTAAAGGGTACAAGACTTTGTCCAGGCAATCGGAATGCACCAAATAGAAGTTAATTACTTCATGAGGCAATAGGAAATATTAAAGCAAAGTCAGAATGATGGGGTACTGACTTGGGGAACCTCCTTGAGCTCCCCTTGAATCTTCCCACTTAATCTGGCCTTTCATACTCAAATCTGTTACCCTTGGCCTAGCCAGGCCCTCCATTGTTGGTTACCTCTTGACTGCCCCAATTGCTTCCCACCCAAGCCCTGCATGGTCTGATACCTTCCAATTGCCTCCAGCTGTTTCCCACCCCTGAATGCATTACTAGCTACCCCAGTCTCATCAAGATCCTCCCTAGACCCTCCTCCCAGACTACCAGACCACCTCTAGATCTTTCCCATGGACTTTCTGTATATAAATTCCATCTTGCCTCCATGAAGGCGCTCAGATTCAATCCAGTTCTGACTCTGTCTATCTAAGATTCTATCTGGCCCACTTGTTAATACAAGTGTTAGAAATGCTTGGGCTCCTTAAGAGTCAACCCAATATGGTGAACCTTTAAATAATTGTGCCTCACTTTGACTGGAAGAAGTCTTGAGTCAAATTCATTCAGCAGGACCTGGCGTGCCAGTATTTTGAGGTCCCAAGCACCCCAAACCTCAATATGGTTCCCAGATCTTTAAGTTACTCTCATAATAAAAACAACTGTCCTGGAAAACAGACCATGAATAGATAATTTGAAAATTTGAGACTATGTGAAAGCAGTGATGGAGAAAAACAGCACAGATATCATATTTCAAGAAATCTTAAAAGAAAACTGTCCAGACCTCTTAGAATCAAAGGACAAAATCAAAAGAGAAAGAATCTACCAATCACCTCCTTAAATAAACTCTTAAATGAAAACTCCAAGGAATGTCATATCCAACACGCAGAACTTCTAAATTAGGAGAGGGGGGAGGGGGAGAATAGTGCAAGCTTTTTTCAAGTACCAAGGCAGAATGTCAGGATCACACAAGATTTAGGAGTCACAACTACAAAAGGGTGGAGAGCTGGAAATAAAATATTCCACAAGGCAAAAGATAGAGACTTACAAATAAGAAAAACATAGTAAAATTGAGCATCATCCTATAGGAGAAATAAAAGATTTTTAATGAAAGGAATTCCAAGAATTCCAGATGATAAAGTGAAATACAAACCCCAAAGTCAAGAGAAAGATAAAAAGATAAACAATCCTAAGGGAGTAAATAAGGATAAATGGTTCACGTTCTAAAAGAGGTGATGCTATATGCATTTCCTCACAACTCTATTATCATCAAGGGTCACAGAGGGGATCTAATTGTGCAGAGGGCATGGGAGAAGATGTGTTTTGAGGAGATTTGAGGAATATACTAGGAAGGAAAGGGGTACAGGAAGGATGGGGAAATTTGTCTGATGTAATCAGTGTGAAGAAAGGTAAAATGTTAAAAAACTATATAAACAAACAGGAAGGGGTGGAGTAAACAGATGGCAAAAAAGTTCACTCTCATTTGAATTGGTAAAGGGAGGGAAAATACATACCCACATACACAGGGTACAGAAATAGGGAAACAGGAAAGAAAGGGGAGAAGAAGGAATAAAAAGGGGAGTAAGTTAAGGGAAGAATTAGTTCTAAATAAAACAGAATCCGTCAAAGGAGGATCAGTCTTACAGATGGAGTTAAGGAAAAGAAAGGATAAGAACCTGTGTTTGGGTACTAGATAAAGGAAAGAAAAGACAGAGGAACAGAAGTAGACTACACCAAACATAGAACACTGGTGCTGAGCACAATTGCTTCTATCACTCTTTATAAAGACAGGGCAGGATACAAAGAGGAAAAAAAGGGATGAGAATAGGATAGAGGGAAATACACAACAATCACAACTGTGAATGCACAAACAAAATCAATGCAGCTAAAAGTAGAAGACAAGCAGGTAAATCAGAGGGGGGAATTTTTCTAGCAGGTTCCTCGATAAAGGTCTCATACCTTAGACATATAGAGAACAGATACAATTTTATAATAAGAAGCATTCCACAGTTGATTAATGATCAAAATCTATGGACAGGTAGTCTCCAGAGGAAGAAACCCTGGCTACAAATGTTGTTCAGTCATGTCCAACTCTTTCTGATCCCATATGGAGTTTTCTTGTCAAAGATATTGAAGTAGTTTGCCATTTCCTTCCCCAATGAATTCTCCAGCAAAGAGAGGTTAACTGACTTGTCCAAGGTCACATAGCTAGTGAACATGGGGCTGGATTTGAACTCAGGTTTTCCTCACTCCATGTCTAGTGCTCTATTCACTGAACCACATAGTTGGCTCCAAGCTATAAATAACCCCATGCAAAAAAATGCTCTAAATCAAAAATATAAATTTTAAAATGTTTCAAAGCACTAGGAATTAAAGAAATACAAATCAAAACAACACTGAAGTTTCATCTCACACACAACAGATTGGCAAAATTGTCACAAAAAAAAAAGGAAAATGACAATTTTGGGAGGAGCTATGAGAAATGGACACACTAACGCACTGTTGGTGGAGCCATAAACTGGTCCAGTCATTGGACCAAATTTTTGGAAAGCAATTTGGAACTATGGTCCAAATGTTATTAAACTCTTTGTCCCAACATTATCTAGGTCCATATCCTCAAAGAAAATGGAGAAAAGAGGAAAAGGAGCACATACATATCTACAAACATGCTAACAGTAACTCCTATTTTGTGATAGCAAACAATTGGAAGGGGTAGGTAGGTAGTGTGGTGGATAGAATAACAGGAATCTCACTTTCCTAAGTTCAAATCTAGCCTTAGACACTTACTGTGTGACCCTGGGTATGTCACTTAATCCTGTGTCTACCTCAGTTCCTTATCTGTAAAATGAGATGAAGAAAGAAATGGCAAACCACTCCAGTATCTTTGCCAAGAAAACCCCAAATGGAGTCACAAAGAGTCAGCCACGACTGAAACGACTAAGCAACAATAGAAGCGTTGGAAATAGAGGGAAGGAGGGGAGAAAAAGAGGGAGAGAAGAAAGGAAGGGAGGAAGGGAGAAAAGGACAAAGGGGAGGAAAGAGGAAAGAGAAGAGGAAACAAGGGAGGGAGGACAAGAAGAAGGGAGGGGGAAGAAAGAGAGAGGAGAGAAGAAAAGAAAGGGAAGGGAAGGGAAAGGAAGGGAAGGGAAGGGAAGGGAAGGGAAGGGAAAAAGGAAGAAGGAAGGGAGAGAGGAAGGGAGAGAGGAAGGGAGAGAGGAAGGAAGGAAACAAAGGAAGGAAGGAAGGGAGGAAGGAAGGAAGAGAGGAAGGGAGAGAGGAAGGGGAGAGAGGAAGGAAGGAAACAAAGGGAGGAAGGGAGAAAGGGAGGAAGGAAGGGAGGAAGGAAGGAAGGAAGAAGGGAGGGAGGAACGAAGGAAGGAAGGAAGGAAGGAAGGAAGGAAGGAAGGAAGGAAGGAAGGAAGGAAGGAAGGAAGGAAGGAAGGAAGGAGGAAGAAAGGAAGAAGGAAGGAAGAAGGAAGGAAGGGAGGAAGGAAGGGAGAGAGGAAGGGAGAGAGGAAGGAAGAACCTATTATATGCCAGGAACTATACAAAGCACTTTACAAATAACACCTCATCTGTTCCTCACAATAACTCTAGGAAACGTGCTATTATTATTCCCATTTTATAGCTAAGGAAACTGAGACAGACAAAGGCTAGGTGACTGGCTTAGGGTCACAGCTAGTTAAGTGTCTGAGACCAGATCTGACTCAGTTCTTCCTGATTCCAGGCCCAGCAACTCTATCAATTATCCCACCCACCTGTCAGTCAACTGAGAAATGACTGAACAAATCATACCATGTGAGTACGATAGAACAGTACTGTGCTATATAAAAAAAATCACGAAGGGAAAGAATGAAGTGAACGGAACCTGGAGAACAATTTATGCAATCACAATATTTTAAAGACAAACAACTTTGAAAGATTTAGGAACTCTGAGGAAGGAATGACCAATCAACACGCCAAAGGACTCATGCTGAAAATGCTACCCCTCCTAACGCAGAGATGATAGGACTCAGAGTAAATTCATATATAAACATATTTTTAACATAGAAATTTGTTTTGCTTGACTATAAAAGTTTGCAGTGGGTTTTGGTTTTTCTTTTTCAATTCAGGGTAAGGAGGAAGCAGGAGGAAGAAAAGGAAGGACTTTCATTGATTACAAAATTTAATTTAAAAAATGTTAATAAAGAAGAGGAATGATGGACATTTTCAGAGCACACGTTAAGGCAAAAACCTACTAAAATATTTCTGGAACAAGCAGATATTACTACACCAACAAAGAGTAAACTATTCTAACAGATACATGCCAGTGAATTTTCCTCATGTAACTGAAAGTCATTTACCACCAGATAAGGGTCCATCAAACAATGAATATCCTAAAGCAGAAGCAAAAGACCTCTATAGGTTGACACCTACATGAGCTCAGCCAAAAGTACGTTGACAAAGATAGGAACAAAAGGCTATTGTAAGAATTTAATTATAGAAACAGAGGGTTTATGATGCAAGAAAATATAATTAGAACTAGAAATTACTGAAGAACTTTCCTTAAGGAGCCTGGATTTAGTAGTCAATTCACATTATTTAAAGAAATGTTAGAATATGCAACACAACACTAAAGGCAGCAGAAATTTAGCACCTACCAAATGCTTAGTAGGATGTGAACTGATGGCTAGAATTACAGAGTAGGAACTCAGTATCTTTGACAGACCACAAATCTCCGTGCTACAAACAGAGATGGCAAAATGCCTTCAAGAATTCAATCAAGAAACATTAGCAGGACTGAACCATTATCCATGACTAAATTATTGCTGTGATTGCCTGACCATAGCATTTATCCATAAAACCAAAGGATATAGAATTTAACTTTTAACTAATTTCACTATGCCAATTAACAAAAAGCTTTTAAAATACAGGGACACAACCAAGAAATCAAAATCATGAGGAAAAAACACCATGGGAAGAGAACAAGGTACATTTGATCCTTAACATACTGCTACTAAAATTTTCCTGAGGATGCTTTCAGAGAGCTTATAAAAACGTGAATATACATTCTAATACATTTATTCAGTTATAAAAAGCAATTATCCACCTGCTGAACATCCCATAGAATATTAGATGTAAAAGAACAATTACAGAAAAGTGACTTATCCCAAGACCATTTCTATGAAAACCCCATTGAACAAAATGAAAACAAGAATAGTATTAATAATAATAATTTATACCCAATGAGATACACATTCTTAATACACAATGAAAAGCAGAGACATCTGTAATTAAAATCTAAATTAAAACAGATTAAATGATTTTAAAGAAAAAATCAATGTCTTGAGTTGACTCAGTTGAGACTTGATGAAGTAAAAAAGTTCAGGAAAACCAGCTCAAATGTCTCCAGCTCACAGCAGTGAAATCTCTGTATTCATATAGATAGCAATGTAGACAAGCTATTTCACTGAAAGAAAAACTACAATAATTTACACAACTTTTTCCATAGTTATATAGTCTGGTTTTTTCATGTCTATCCCAATATATAAGAATTATAAGTATTATAAAGTATATATATATATATATAAATTATAAGTATTATAAATAATAATGACAATTCAGTACCTAACTTTAAAATGGAAGAATTTCTACTTAAAGTAATCATTAGGTCAAGTTTTTTAATGGGGAAGAGGGTAGAATCCCCATAACACTATGATGCTTTTAAAGCGGGAGCAGGCTACATTGCTGAATTTCACAACACCACTTTTGGAGTTTTCAAGGGGAAAAAAATAGGATTGAACATTCTCTCCAACAGAATTTAAGCTCCCTGAATGCAGGGATTGTTCTGTTTTCTCCTTGTATCCTTAGTGTTTAGCACAGTACCTGGGACAATAAATGTTTTTGAATGAATGATGCGAAATTGTGCATATGAGAAAAATGAAGCTTGCAAATTTACAAGGTCATCAGATGAGCAAAGTTCAGCCATCCAATTTAAGTAGATTAAATGTTTTGATTATCAATTGACTTATTATTACTGATTATAGTAAATTGCCTTATTATTATTACAATAAAAAAATGATAGTAGTACTTTACCTTGTACAGGATTCACCCATTGGACCAGTTGCTAAGCCCTACACGTTCTCCCTCTACAAATACTTCCCATGTCTGTTTCCTTCTGTCTGTTTTGTTCTCCTCCCATCTGTATTTCTGACTTTCTGGACTTTGCCACCATGACTGGACTGCCTTCTCATCCTGGAACTTCCTTCAGTGCATGGGGCTTTCTCACCCAGAAACACCCCAGTCCCATTCTTCCATTGGCAGGTTCCATCTGGAAGCCTTCATTTTGGGCACAGGCTGAGAATGGTCATGCTTCCAGCCCCTCCCAGCTGTGCTTCTGACTCTCCAGACTTATCCACTACATTCCTCATGTCTGACTTTGCATCTCCCCCTTATGTGCTATTAGAATGAAGCTTCCTTGAGGAACTATCTTTTTTTTTGGCTTGTGATTGTATCTTCCATGCTTAGCATGGTGCCTAGCACACAGCAAACCCTTTGTAAATGCTCACTGCCTACCTGTTGCCTACTTACATTATTATCACCTTACTTCAAGTCCTTATCACCTCTCACTTTAACTAATACATTTCGAATCAGGAAGACCTGAGCTTGAATCTTGCCTCACAAGACTCCTAGTTGTGTAATTCTGGACAAATCACTTAACCTTTCTCAATCTCAGGTTCCTAGATAACAGAGGTAATGTGCTTTGCACCTTATTAGCTAACATTATATGTAATAGTGTCCTAACTGGTCTTATCGTTTCTTGAAGCTTTCCTGTCGACAAAGGGCTGACCATGTCAACTCTTCTACTCAAAAACCTTCAGTAGTTTCCCATTGTCTCAAAGATAAAACTAGAGGATAGCAGCATTCAAGTAAAGCAGGCCCATGTGGAGAGTCAAGCAAAAAGCTGCTGGAAAAAAAGTAATGAAGCACAGACTTGGAGGGACCCCAGCTTCCTCCAATAAGGGCAGCACTGAAAGAAAGTGAAGACAGCACTGAAAGTATAAGTGACGAACTGGAGGGGAATGAGGGGTTTTTTCTATGAGTTTGATGTGAGTCATGTCTATTTCCTTGCTGGGTAAGTAAAACTGTTTAATGTTTTAAAGCTTTGTGAACCTAAGTGAGGTTAGCTGCTGTCTATCTCTGGAAGTGTAAGAATTGGATGTGAAAAGGGTCCACCTAAGTGAATAGTCACAGAAGTGAGGCCCTCTCTTACAGAAGGGAGACTCTTAATATAACAAAGGTTCGCTGAACCTAGAGATGGAAGTTGGCCTTCTCAGAGGCCAACTCTGTTTTATAAATGATAAAATTGAGGTCCAGAAAGGCTAAGTGACTTGTGTCCACTATGCACCAGGCAATGTACCAGAGGACTGAGGATAGGAAAACAAAAAAATCAAGATAAATCTTGCCCTCTAGGAACTTACTTTCTTTTGGAGAAAATGGCATGTACATCTATAAGTCCAGAATTTATGCAAAGTAAATACAAATTTTGATAGGGGAACACTATTAGCTAGAAGGGTTAGGAACAGGGAAGGTCACTCAAGATGAGCTTTGAAGGAAATGTGGGAGTCTAAAATGCAGAGGTGAGGAGGAAGGACATTATAGGTATTGGGACATCCCATACAAAGCTGCAGGGAAAGGAAAAGGAATATCATGGAAGAGAAAGAGAAAGTAGGACAGTTCTAGCTAGAATGCAGAGGATATATGAAAGGGAGGAATGCTGTAAAATGGAAATAATATCATCTACTTCCCAATGTTGCTACAAGGACCAAATAAGGTTTTATTTGTAAAGTGTTTTGCAAACCTTAAAGTACTATATAAATGCTCTCATCATTACTATTATTACCTGAAAATAGAGACAGTAGTATATATGCTGCCTATCTCACAGAACTGTTGTGAGAAAGGTTATGTGTTAAAAAAAAATCCTTATCCTTTGGCCAAACATAGCTGAAGGTCAATGACAAAAACAAGTCTCTACGTACAATATTTATTTTTAAAAAAAACAACACTTTTAGCTATCATAAAGAACTGGAAACAAATGTAGATGTCCATAAATTTGGAGGAAAAAATAGCTTGCCATTTCAGTCCCATATTTATATTTTTTTTAAAGTAAATATTTTTAGTTTTTTATTTTTATATCTTTCCCCCTGCAACCTCCTAAATTTCCCCCTGCATCCTGCTCCCTACCTCCTCACAGAGACCCATCCCTTATAATAAAGAATTTTTTTAATTAAAAAAGAGAAAGAAAAAAGAAGAAAAAGACATCTGACAATGTATGTAATGATCTACACCTATGGAACACATCTCTGCAAGAAAGTTGAAGGGGGTGGTCTTCATATTTCTCCTTTGGAGCCAAGCTTATTTGCAATTTTGCAACATTCAATTGTTTTCTGGTTATTGTTCTTTTCATTTATATTGTTGTAGTCATTGTGCATGTTTTCTTAGATCTGTTAATTTCACTTTATATCATTCTATGTCTTTTCATATGTATCTATATTCAATATATTCACTGTTTATGATAACATAGTAATATTCTTTTACATTAATCTACCACAATTTGTTTAGCCATTTCCCTACTCAGCTATCTACTTTGTTTCCAGTTTTTTGCTACCACAAAACATGTTGCTTTAAATATTGGGGTGTCTATAGACTCTATCAATATCTCCTTTGAGGTATAGCCCTAGCAATAGACTCTCTGTGTCAAAGGATATGAACATTTTAGTCACTTTATTTGCACAGGTTGAAATTGCTTTCCAGAATGGTTAGAGAACCCCCAAATTTTATAGATGAGAAGCCTGATGTTCAGGAGGGGTTGAGAGATTTGCCAAAGATGACAATGCTATTAAGTAGTAGTGCTGTGATTTGAATGGTCACTGATTCCCAACCCAGTAGATCTGTGACCATATCAATGCTGGCTGGTATCTCGCCCACTGGTACAATTCCTAACTTTCATACTTTCTCATCCTTTCTCATTCTTGTTCAAATTATTCCATAAAGCCTCCACAGAAGATTTCATGGGTACTAGTGAAACTCCAGCAATTCTTACCCTTATCTTCTAGTACTTGACCAGCCTAGATTCTTTCTAATCATTTTTTTTCTCCAGTGATATTCCCTAACCATATTCTTGCATATGAGTCATCACTGGGAATATACTGTGTCTACCTGAACCCCCAGACACATCTCTTCAATGCCCCAGATCATACGCAACTTGGATTCTTTGGAGATTGCGATATTTCAAAATTCATACAGCATACAGAATCACTGAAGAAGATCTATGGGCTCTTTTAAAAGATGCATTTTTTTTATACCAGGAATCCATTTCTGATCATTAAAATCATTCCATACTTTCCCAGGTGCAACCCAATCCACTTTTTTTTTATGCCTTTTCAATCTCAGATATATCCATAGGTATATATGGAATCAACACAGTGGTATGGTCTAGTCTGTACAGTAGGAATATTCCATCTATTTTATTTTTTTCTATATGGATTGTTAGACTAATCTCTTTTTAATAATTATAGATCTCATGAAGGAGGTCCTATTCCCATGAAACAAACTGCCAACAGGAATACAAAGAGGACCTCAAACATATGGAAGTCCCTTTTCCATCTGGACTATGCTAAAGACATCCTCCATGACAGCTGAAACACCTTTGGGCAAATACATATCTATTTAATGCCTATGCTTGACAATAAGTAAGTAGAGGGTTGGAATTGTCTTTGCTGGTACTTTATAAGAATCCTCATAAGATAGTAACATATGCCAAAGAAAACCCTTGCCAGAGAAGACCTTACAAGGCTACATTCTGTCCTATGAAGTCAAATGCTTAGTTTGTTCTCGATAACAGTTGGATCTTGTATTCCTTCCACCTTTCAGTCATCTAAGAGACTATAAAAACATAGTTTGATGTAGAACATTATGTGCAAAACTCTTTATTTTTCTGTATTATGTATTATACATGTATTATACATGTACACAAATATATACCTGTACACATATATAGAACACATCCTGCTGAAAGATGTTATAAAGCATGAATGCTGAATGATGTTACAAACCATGATATAGGTAATGCTTTATAAAATATTTGCATGTGTAAATATGCATATGTATTTATACACACATGCGCATAGTATCCCTGAGGGGAAAAAAAAGAGAAGAGGAAAGGTTTTTGAACATATTAGTCTACAACAGACTATGTTTGAAACCTTTGCCCATCATGTTGCAAGATGCTATAAAGATGAGAAAGTAGGCATCTAAGTCAGTAATTAAGGATGTTTGGATCTATGATTTTTTTCCATTATTCTGTGATTTTTCTCCCTGAAATAACTTGTAATTTCTCAAGATGATATCACCTCCAGCACAGATTATCTAGATGTGAACATGTGGTCTATTTCAGCTGCAAACACAGATTTAATCTTCACATCATTTCATCTTCCTTATATATATCTACATGAGGTCCACATGTAGAGGTTTGTAACAGAGACAGCAATATCTATTCCATTTCAGCCTTTTAGTCTGCAAGCCTTTATTAGGCACCTATTATGTGCCAGGTACTATGCGAAGAGCTATGGATACAAAGAAAGACAAAATACAATCCACACCCTCAAGGAACTCAGTCTAAAGAAAGAGACCAAACAAAAAAATCTATGTGGAAAAAAGGTACATACAGGAAAAAATGGGAAATAATTAATAAAGGGAAGGCATTAGAATTAAGAGGAGATTGGGAAAGGCTTCTTGTAGAAGGTGAGGTGTTAGCTGGGACTTGAAGAAAGCCAGAAGAGTCAAGAAGAAGAGATGAGGTGTTACAGCATTCCAGGAATAAGAAACAGCCAGGGAAAATACCTGAAGTGGAGAGGTAGAGTAACTCCCATGTGGAACAGTGAGAAGGCCAGAGTCACTGGAATGGAGAGTATATATAAGGGGCTAAGTAGAGGTTGTGGGAGGTACAATAAGACTGAGAGGGGAATAGGTCATGAAGAGTTTTGAATACCAAACAGGATTCCATATTTGATCCTGGATGTAATAAGGAACCACTGGCATTTACTGAATATGGGAATGACAGTCAGACCTATGATTCAGGAAAATCACTTTGACAGTATAATGGAAGATATGATGAGAGACTTGTAGAAGGCAGACCAACCAGCAAATTACTGCCATAGTCCAGATGTGAGGTAATGAGGGTACCACCAACAATGATGGTCATATCAGATGAGAGAAAGGGGCTTATCTGAGAAATGTTCCATAGATGAAATCTAGAGGCCTTGGCAAAAGATTAGATATGGGGGGGGGGGTTTTAAAAGATATGTGGGGTAATGAGGAGTCAAGGATGGCATCTAGATTGCAAGCCTGGGTGAGTAGGAGGATGGTGGTACCTTGACAGAAATGGGGAAATTCAGAATAGGGATGGTCTGGCAGGAAAGATAATAAATTCAATTTTGAACATGATGAGGCCAAGATGTGTAAAAGGGACTTAGAGGTGTGAGTCTGGAGGTCAGCAGAAAAGTTAGGGACGAATAAGTAGATTTGAAAATCATTACCATGGAAATGATAATTGAATCCATGGAAACTGATGATATCGCCAAGTAAAAGAATATAGAGGGAGAAAAGAAGAAATTGACTTTATAGAGGGAGTTTCCTCATATGGTCATTCCCAAGACCAATGAAATCACAAGCTCAGTCTTTATTCCTATCCTAAATACAATATAGGTGATTTCACTTTTTGTGTTGTTGAGTGCTAAGTTCCACAACTGCCAAATCTCTTCTGGAAGAAGATATTCTTATTATAAAGAATTATATTATTATAAAGAAGTGCCTTAGTATTCTAAAAACTTCTGTCCTCTTATTTCTCAAATCTGAACTATATTTTTAACACTGGCATTTTTCCCTTTATAC
This sequence comes from Bettongia penicillata ogilbyi, assembly GCA_023548195.1. Lineage (NCBI taxonomy): Eukaryota > Metazoa > Chordata > Mammalia > Diprotodontia > Potoroidae > Bettongia > Bettongia penicillata. The sequence goes on along the minus strand of JAJHZJ010000377.1, from coordinate 1,336,968 downwards.
AATTTACACTGAAATCATGGAGAGCAAATATACATATATATATATGTATATATATACATATATATACATATATATGTAGATATCTATTGGAATATATATTATGTTGAAATGGTTTAATCCTTTTCATAGAATTTCTCTATTTCGGCATCCTCAACAGACCATGGCTTTTATACTACTATCATCTTAATGGTTATCTTTTTGTGCTTATCATGTTCTGTGTAAGCCCTGAAAAACAAGTGTTCACTGAAATGAAGTGTTATGTTGCTTTTAGGCATAGAATAATGTCAACGTCAGTAAATACTGTTCCCTTGAAGAAAGTCTTATCTTCTGATTCTTTACTCCCCTTTGGAAATGAAGCTTCTGGAGAAAAGGAACACACTGTGTATTTTTCACAGGTTCTGTGTATAACAGTTCAAACATTTGTGTATTCTAAATAACTAATTATAACCAACAAATTCAATTTGGCAAGATTCTTAAATGCAAGGCTTAAATGATCTTCTCCCTTCACTTGGAAAAGAGGAGCCCATGATTCCCACAACAGCTAAACGAATGGAAATCTGTGAATCAATGTTTTTCGCAGTATTTATTTGCTGTATTTAGATTCATTGGGTTGTGTGCTTATTTTCCTTTTATCAATCTCAGTAGCTTCTCTGTAATGCTTTTCCTGTGATGAGTTCTTTCCTATCCAGCTTTGCTGGTATTATGCCTTCTTTGCTTTGGCACATTTATGCTACTCTGAGATGACAGAGTGGAGAGCTGCTTAGATATGAACTCCTGTTCATCCATGTCCTTCCCTCTTAGTTAGCTGTTTCGGGGTGCTGGATGAAAGTGAGAGATGGAATATTACTAACCTTTCACTCATGCTTTTGGCCAAACACTACTTACTTCCCTTCTGTTCCTGACAGCTTTGGAGCAGACCCAGAGCTACCTTATCTTTCACTGCCAACAACCTCCAGTCTAAACCAATGAGACTTGTTCTACCCCAGCTCGATCAGTTATGTAGCAGGCAATGGCATATGTTGCAACAACTCATGGTAGGTCCAACAGCATAATGAGGAAATAGAAAATACTGGGCATAGCTAGAAATCATGAGCCAGTTCTTGAGGAGGTTGGTTTTTTCCCCTTCTGTGGGAATTGCCATCTAGAGAACTGTTTCTTTTTCTCCTTTTCTTACTGTTGTTTTTATTCTACATATTAAAAGTATATTTAGTGTATTTCTATTTTGTGATGGTGAGAGAAAGCTGGATTAGATACAATCTCACACATAGCAATATTACTGAAAATTGTTTTTCCAAAGCGTTACTGAAACCTTTTGTTTTCTTACATTTCATTTTATGTACACACACACACACACACACACACACATACACACACACACCCTCCATTCCAAGACCTGCTCACATAAAGAATAAAAAAGAGGGGAAAAATCACTTCAGCAAAACTGTTCAATACAACTGATAAGTAGGAGGATACAGAGAATGGCTTTACATAGACACACACACACACATATTTGTGTCTAATGGTAGCCATCTCTAGTGTGGGGAAGGAGGGAAGGAAAAAGGAAGGAGGGAAGGAAAAAATGAAAAAAATTTACATGATTATTATATGATTAAAAGGAATGGCAAGTTGTACATAATAGATTTGCAGTTTCATGTGCAAAAAACAAAAAACTACATTGACAAGGGGGATACTGAATCAATCAGGGAGATGCAAAAGGAATGCCTTGCCTTAGTGAGAGCCCAGTTGATATATTTTTTTAACACAAATTAGTAGTGGATCCATTCAGCCAGGTATTGTGGGGTTTTTTGCAGCTTTGTTCAGCAGTACATGAGTAGTAGCAAAGACAGATGAAGTGAGCAATTCAAGGCTAAGGCTTAGTAAGGCAAGATCTTTCATAAGACAAAGAGGCAAAGGACTGAAGAGAAGAAGACAGTGGAAAGGTTTATTAAGAAGTCAAGATGGGAAATGGAGGATAATGTAGCCATGTGGGGGTAACTGCCTGGGAAATACAGTGAAGGGTAGAAGGATAGGAGGTCTTGGTAAGGACAAAGAATAGGGTTTAGGGTTACAGGCAGCTATGAAAAGCAGAATGCAAGAGATTGTGATCAGAAAAAGGTATTTTAGAATTCACCAACAAAGAAGGGGAACATTTGTGGGTGGTGGCAAGATCAAAGGTATGGATATTTATGAGTGTAGCTAAGGTGAGATGGAAGAGGCCATGGGAAACACTATTCCCATCTTTTGTCATCTTTGCTAATTTTCTGGATGTGAAGTGAAACCTCTACGCTGCTTTGGTTTGCATTTTTCCTATTATTCATTATTTGAAGCAATCTTTCATATAGTTGCTGTGTCGTCTTATATATTTGAGTTTCCTATATATCTTATTTATCAAATCCTTATCAGAGATGTCTGATGGAAATATTTTTTCCCAATCACTTCCCTTTATCATTATGTTAATTTTATTCATGCAAAAGTCAATTTTATAAAATCAAAATTTTCTATTTCATTTTTTGTGACTGCCTCTTTTCATGTGTGGTTAGGAATTCTCTCCCTAGCTTTTGATGCAAGTGGTACTTAATTTGTTTATCTTTTCATTTTTATATGTTAGGGTCTTTAATTTTCAAGTCACATAATTATTTTGATCCTACATGGCAGTACAAGGTATAAGTAGTTTATCTAAACCAACAATTCTGCCAAAATGCCATTCAGTTTTTCCATCATCTCTTGTCAAACTGGGTATTCTTTTCCATGTAATTTATGTTTTTGAAGGTTTATGAGTTTGACTGTTTCTGATGCCTACTTATCAACTTCTTTATTTTTTAATTAGTGTTTGATAATGATTGCTTTATGGCATAATATGAAGGTTTACGTTTAAGTACAAAGCTATTTGCTTTTTAGCACCACTGTTTTCAGGTTTATGCTTCAAGATTGCAGACTCTTAAAGGAACTTTCAAGAAAAAGAGTTCTTACAGGTTTTCTAATCCAAGCCAAATAGAAATCACCAGGTCTACCGTTCTCATTTTATAGATGAGCAAACGAAAGCCTGGAAAGATGCATGTCCTAGAGGAAATCATTTTATTTAGTCATTTGTAGAACAAGGATCAGAACTTAGATCTCCTAACTTAAATTCTTTCCCCATTTAATCTTGCTACTTCCTTCCCTTGTATTATCAAAGTAAAAAACCTGGTATATTTCTATTATTTCCAATGTATTTTCTGAATTCTTTTTGTGTTTTCTCAAATCTTTTCTAAAAAGTCCTACTTGCAAATATTTATAGCTGTACTTTGTTTTTGCATCTTTTTCACCTTCCACCTTAAGTAAAATCATTGGTATAGGATTAGAGAACTCAATTTCCAAGAAAAAAGAAGTTTCTCCCACATTTTTCAAGGAGTTAAAAGAATTTAGATCTGACATTTCCATGTCAATTGTATATTTTATTAAACTGGCATTATTTTCAGAGATTTTATTTATTAGATTCTTTCACTGTACATGAGAGGTCCCCAAATTATTTTTCTCATCTTAGAATTGTTTAATTTGAACTTGTAAATATTGCATTTAGAAGTAGGAGGTTTGGGAAGACCGTGAGCATTCTATAAGGTTTTTTCCCAAGGGGCAATGAAACTATGATGATCCACTTCAGATACTGTGTTAAGGGCAAAATTTTGTTAATTTGTTTCCTTCTGGCCAGGGTCTCCATAAAACTTTTCTTTTTCTCCTTTCTTCTATATTCCCTCCTTTCTCTTCTCGGTAACAGTCATACTACTTGTCTTTTCATTGTTAAAAGGTATAGTCAAGTGTGCTATTTTTTCTGCTTAATTACAGCTGGCACAAATCAGGAGGGAGTATGTCTTCTGTGAACATAATAAGCTGGTTATTTCTGCTCCCTATCTCAGTGTGGGTATTTATTTTGAAAGCAGTGGAGGAGGATCTGATGGGACTACTCAACAGATGGGTCTTTTGAATGCTGATAGATGAAGAAAAGCTTGATCAGGCTTTGTCAGAGACAGAAAAGATTCCAAAGTTGGTAATCTAACAGGACACCAAAAAACAGAATAAACACTGGTGCATTATGTGTAGTTTCGCATCTCCCTTCCTTCCCTCCTTTCAATCAAGGAACAGCTGAAAACTATGAGATACCTTGGAAACCATCTGTACCCATGTTCTCAAGTGACAAATGAGGAAAATGAAGAAAGATTCTACGGTCGTCATTAAGTCATTTCAATCGTATCCAACTCTGTGGAGTTTTCTTGACAAAGATACTGGAGTGGTCTATCATTTCCTTCTCCAGCTCTTCTTACAGATGAGGAAACCGAGGTAAACAGGGTTAAGTGACTTGCCCAGGGTCATCTACCACACCACTTAGCTGCCCATGTCCCTGGCAGAGAGTGAACATTTAACAAATGCTTCCTTCTTTCTTTTGTCACACACAATATGATACATTCCAAAAGTCTTAGTCAATTTTAAAACTTTGAGACCCCCTGTCTCTGTGCCTTTGTTCTGGCCTAACTCCATGCCTGGAATTCATTTCCTTCTTATCTCAGCTTCAAAGAGTCCCTGTCTGCCTTCAGGAACCAACTCAAATACCATCTTCTAAAGGATGTATTTCCTAATTCCCCTCAACTACTAGGGCATTCCCTCTCAAACTTCCTTTAATTTAACTACTCTGTACATATTTCTATATATTCTTTCAATATTTATTTGATGTATGTGAGTGTGTGCATATACACACACATATGCATGTATATAATCTCACATTAGAATGTAAGTTCTTTGTGAATAGGGATTGTTTCATTTATATTTGTATCCTCAGCACCTAGGACAGTGAATGACATATACTAGATGCATAACAAAGACTTCTTGGTTAACCAATTGGAACTAAAGATACAACGAGGAAAATTCTCTTGATTCATATTCTTAAGGAGGGGGGGAGGATACATGTACAACGCAGAAGGCAAAGGAGTGGGGACTAGAAAAATGACGTAAAAAATAGCAGGCAGAGTCAAGATGGTAGAGAAAAACCAGGAAGTTGCCTGAGCTCTCCCCAGTTCCATTGGAAACAACATTAAATCAAACCTCTAAACAGATTCCATAGCAACAGAACCTACAAAAAGACAAAGTGAAACAATTTTCAAGCTTAAGATAATTTTTGAGGGCTTAAGGAAAGGTAAGTTGCACTTGGGTAAAAAGGGAGTGCAACTGAAAGCAGACTGTCTGGGCAAGTCAGCAGGAGGCTCTTAGCCACAGCACAGATCAGGAAGTCAGGTGCCTCAGTTCTGGCTCAGCAGGCTAGTGGCACAGCAAGCCAACTGTAAGGCTTCCAACCCAGGAACCCCCAACAAAACAGGCATGACTAACTGGGGTGGCATGCGGGCAAGTGGCCAGTACCCAAGGCCCTGCACAGAAAGCTAATGATCAGGCCCCAGGCCCCCAGAACAAAAAACTTGTAACAATGTCCCCAGTGCCCCAGAAGTAGACCTCAACTTTGAAAGTCAAAAAATAGGCTAAAAATGAGTCAAAAACAGAAAAGAGCCCTGACCATGGAAAGCTACTATAGCACGAGGGAAGATCAAACTCAAACTCAGAGGAGGGGAAACAAAATGCCAAAACACCCACATGTGAAACCTCAAAGGGGAAGATGTACTCAACTCAAGCACAAAAAGCCTTCTTGGAAGAGCTCAAAAAGGATTTTAAAAATCAAATAAGAGAGGGAGAAGAAAAATTAGAAAAAGAAATGGGAGTAATGCAAGCCAGTCAACAACTTGGAAATGGAAGGGCAAAAATCGACTGAAGAAAACTATGCCTTAAAAGATACAATTGGCCAAATGGGGGTAAAAACTCAACTGAAGAAGACAACTACTCAAAAAGTAGAATTGGCCAAATGGAAAAGGAGGTACAAAAGCTCACCAAAGAAAATAATTCCTTAAAAATTAGAATTGGGCAAGTGGAAGTTAATGACTCTAGGAGACATCAAGAATCAATCAAACAAGATCAAAAGAATGAAAAAATAGAAAATGTAGAATGCCTCATTGGAAAAAACAACTGACCTGGAAAATAGATCCAGGAGAGATAATTTAAGAATTATTGAAATATCTGAAAGTCATGATCAAAAAGAAGAACCTAAACAGCATCTTTCAAGAAACTATCAAGGAAAACTGCCCTGATATCCTAGAACAAGCAGGCAAAACAGGAGTTCAAAGAATCCACCAATCACTTCCTGAGAGAGATCCCAAAATGAAAACTCCAAGGAATACTCAGCCAAATTCCAAAACTATCAGGTCAAGGAGAAAATACTGCAATCAACTAGAAAGAAACAATTTCAATATCAAAGAACTACAAGGCTTACACAAGACTTAGCAACTGCAGCTTTAAAAGATTGAAGAGTCACAGAATATGATCTTTCAGAAGGCAAAGGATCTAGGACTACAACCAAGAATCACCTGGCTGGTGAAATTAAGCATAATACTTCAAGGGAAGAAATGATCATTCAATGAAATAGAAGGCTTTCAAGTTTTCCTAAGAAAAAGTCCAAAATTGAACAGCAAATTCAATCTTCAAATACAAGACTTAAGAGAATCATAAAAATGTAAACAGGAAAGAAAAAAAACAAACACGTTATTTAATAATTTAAACTGTTTACATCCCTACATGGGAAGATGATACTTGTTACTTTTGAGAAATGTATCTCTTTTAGGGAAGTTAGAAGTAGTATACACAGACAAAGAGTGCAGGTGTAAGTTGACTTTGATGCAATAATACAAAAAAAAATTTAGGGGTGAAAAAAAGGATTGTACTAGGAGAAGAAGAAAGGGGAAGGCAGAATAGGGTAAATTATATCACATGACGAGGTGCAAAAGACTTACTATAGTTGAGGGAAAGAGGGGGTGTATGTAAGCATTGTTTAAACCTTACTCTCATCCAATTTAACTCAAAGAGGGAATAACAGTTGGACATAGAAATTTATCTTATCTTGTATGGAATTAAGAGTAATATGAAAGTATATTTAGCACAATTGTACATGTATATTCCATATCAGGTTATTTGCTGTCTTGGATGGGGGAGGGGAAGGAAGGAGGGAGAAAAATTTAGAGTTCAAAATCTTATGAAAATGAATGTTGAAAAACTTTTTAAAAATCATATACTTTTTAAAAATAGAAAAAAGAAAAAGAAGAAGAGGAGAAGTTAGAGAGTACTTTCAGCTGGAAATTTTAGTAACAGCTTCAAGGAGGTGACACCTAAGCTGGAATTTTAAGTAAGAGAGGTTTCAATAGCAAATGAGTGTGGAGAGTACATTCCAGGGATGAACAGGTACATAAAGGAGTTTCTAGGACAAGATCTTGGCTAGAATGTAGAGTGAATAAATAGGAAAAAAAAGTGAAATAAAGTGGGAAAGGCAGGTTGGAACAAGAGTGTCAAGTTTTATGGACTTCATAAATGTAATATATCCACTATGAAAAAAGAACATGGAAAATTATATGGGAAACAGGTCCAAGAAAAAGAATTTAAGAATTGTCAGATGCCATGAAATCTATGCCCTCTTCCCAAAAAAATCTTAGAGGCTGTATGTCAAAAAATCATAAAGGAAAACTGCAACCAAAGGACAAAATAAAAAGAAAGAATCCACTAATGGCCCCCTAAGATAAAATGAAAACTCCCTTGAAGGTCCTAGAAGAAGCTAAAATTTTCCAAATTAAAGAAAAAAACACTGCAAACAGCAACAATGAAAAAGTCCCAATACCATGGTAACACAGTCAGCATCACACAAGACTTGGCAACTACAGATATAAAGTAAAGGAGATCTTGAAATATGATAGCCAAATGAGAAAAGAGAGAAGTTTAGAGCCAAGAATAATTTAACCTGGAAAGTAAGTGTAAACCCAACAGGATGAAAAAATTATCTTTAACAAGAGAATTTTACTTTCTTTTGTTGCTTTATTTTGTTTCTTCTTTTTCACTGTTCCTCCCAATTCTTCTTTACATCATGACTAATGTGAAGTATGTTTAATATGAATGTGTAAGTACAGCCTATTCCAGATTGCATGCCATCCTGTGGGGTGAAGGAGAGAAAATTTAAAACTCAAAATTTTATGGAAGTGAATGCTGAAAACTAAAGATAACTTAATTATATATTTCTTAAATAGAAAAAGAAATAGGGAGGAAATGGTCACAAGCAAAATGTGGTCAGCTATGAAGGATGGATACATGAATTTTTCTCATATGCACAAAATGTGCTCTTTTTGGAAACACACAAACTTAACAAAAATACAATTGAAAAATGTTAAGGAACTAAACTGAGGTATGAAATTTTTGAGATTTCTGACCATTTAGTGAATGGGATTTGAAAGGAATGCACATATTTCTCAGGGACTTTTGTTACTGTGACAAAAACTGACCATGTTCTATAAGGCATCAATACAACACATACAAATGCAAAAAACCCCCAGAATATTAAATGCATTGTTTACAGACCAGATACAATAAAAATTGTAATCAAGAAAGTTAATTTGATGGAAGGACTACATTTAAATAAAAGTTAAATAACCTACCCCTAAAGAATGAGTTAGAAAACATTAAGAAATATCAAAACTTCTGGGAGGCAATCAAATTTGTCCGAGCCCAAAAACTCTTCTTTATAAATACTTTCATTAATAAAAGACAAAAAGACCAGTGAAATGGACATTGAATTAAAAAAAACAAATATAAATGTTTTAACCAAACACAAAAATGGAAATTCTAAAAAATAAAACTCAAACTTTAAAATGGAGAGAAAAACAAATTATCAAAAGAAAAAAGAACATGCACAACAAATGAAAGGAAATAAATTATCAGAAATAATTTTGCCTGATTTTATGTCAGTTAAAAGAAAAATAAAATAGTATTTACATAGCACTTTAAGTTTTGAAAAAGCCACCTTACTCATTTGATCTTCGTAACAACAGTAGGAGGTAGACACTATTATTCCCATTTTGTAGATGAAAAATGACAAGCATATGTTAAAAAACACTTGCCCAGGGTTTCACAGCTAAGCATCTGCAACTGCATTTGAATCCACTGCATCAGAAAATGTAAATAAAATGTTCATCCAAAAATATAAAATGCCCAAATTAACAGGACAAGAAATAGTCAGAAAATCTCAGAAAAAGATATTAAACAACCCCTCAAAAAATTTCCACAGGAAAAACAAAAATAAAACAGGGCCATCTTAATTTACAAGTGAATCCTTTAAAACATTCCAAGAAAAATTAATTCCAATATAGTATTAACTATTTGCAAAAAAAGAAGAGAGCCTTAATATCACTTTCATTTGCCTTATTTTTTTAGTTATCAAAACTCTATTTTCTCCCCCATCCCACTGGAAAAAAAACACAAATTACTTGTAACAAGGACATATAGTCAAACAAAATAAATTCCCTCACTGACCACATTCAAAACTACATCTTATCCTATACCCTGAATCCATCACCTCCCCATATGGAAATGAAATAGCATGATTCATTACAGATCCCCTGAAATTATGGATAGCTATTACATTGATCAGACTCCTTACATCTTTCAAAACTATTTGTTTTCATAGTGTTTTTAAAAAAAGTTTTTTGCCTGGTTCTGATCATTTCATTTGTCACCAGTGTATAAAAGTCTTCTAAATTATTTTTATAATACTGGTTGCACATTATAAAATTTGGTTGCACTTACTTGATTCTCCATCCATATGAGTCTTCCCATGTCTCTTTAAATTCATCTATTTCCCCACAATAGTATTCTATGGCATTCACATACCAAAATTGATTCATTCAGTCATTCTCCAATTTTTGGCCATTCCTGCAGTTTCCAATTTTTGCTAACAAAACCAAACCAAACCCTGTTTTTGTATGTATGCATAAGACCTTTTCCTAGTTCTTCAATCTCTTATATGACATATAACATTTTGCGTATGATTCCGAATTGCTTTTCAGAATAGTTGTACCTATTCGCAGGTCCATCAATAACATATCAATGTATTGATTATTCTACAGTCCCTCCAACGTGGCATTTTCCTTTTTTTGTCACCTTTACCTATCTCACACACATGAGGTAGAATTACTTTAATTTGTATTTCTCTAATTAGTTGTGACATGGAGCAATTTTTCAAATGATTATAGGTATCCTAGATTTCTTCCAATGGGAACTGTTGGTTCATATGCTCAGTCCATTTATCAATTTACTCTTATAAATTTGAATTACTTCTTTATATATTAGAAATGACCTAAAACAATTCCAAAGGACTCATGGAAAATACCATCCACATCCAGAGAAAGAATTATGGAGTCTGAATGCAGAACGAAGCAGACTATTTTCTTTTTTTTGTTTGTTTTGTTTTTTTCTTTCTCATGGTTCTCCCCACTCATTCTAATTCTTCTACACAACATAACTAATGTGAAAATATGTTTAATAGGAAAGTATATGTAGAGCCTATATCAGATTGCATGCCCTCCTGGGGAAGGGGGAGGTGAGGGAGGGATAGAAAATTTAAAAGTTATGGAAGTGAATGTTGAAAACTAAAAATAAATAAACTAAAAAAAAAAGAAATGAGACCTTTGTCAAAGACTTGCTGCAAAGATTTTTCCCCAACCCCCACTCATTTTCCCTTTAATGTTGGGTTTATTTGATTTGTTTGTGCACAGACATTTAAGTTTTATGTAATCAAAATTATCTGTTTTTTCCTCTGTGATTTTTTTACATCTTATTTGGTCACAAAGTTTTCCTCTTTCCATAAATCTAATGGGCAATTTTTCCTTGTTCCTCTAATTTGTTTATGATGTGACTTCATAAATAGGTCATATATCCATGTGAAATTTATCTTGGCAGAAGGTGTGAGGTGTTGATCTAAATCTAATCTCCTGCATACTGTTGTCCAATTTTCCCAGCAGCTTCTATTAAATAGCGAAACTTTATTCCAAAAATTCAGTCTTTATATTTACTGGAAGCTATGTGACTAGATGTATTTGCTTCGTTTTCATGTTGTGAATCTAATCCATTCTATTGATCTATCCATTTTTTAACTAGTACCAAAACTGGTTGGAAAATTTCTGATTTGTAGTCTACTTTAAGATCTGGGACTGCTAGGCCTTTTTGCTCTGATTTTTTTCATTCTTTCCCTTGGTCTTTTTATATTTACATGGGAATCTGGGGTGTTTTTTTCCTTAGGTTATATAAAATAATACTTTGGTAGGCTGATTGGAATGGAATTGAATAAGTAAATTGAGGTAGTGAGTACTGTCATTTTTACTACATTGATTTATTCTGCCAATGAGCAACAATATTTTTCCAATATTGAGATTTGTCTTTATTTCTGTAAACAGTGGTCTATAGTTGTATCTAGTTCTTGTGTATATTATGGATAGTAATCTAGTTCTTGTGTATATTATGTTAAGTACACTCTTAGTTATTTTATACATTCTATAGTTATTTAAATGGAATTTTTCTAACTCCTCTTGCTGGATTTAATACTGGATATACATACATATGTACATCATAAATTTATATATATATGTACATATGTATACATATGCATGCTGATGATTTATATGGATTTCTTTCATATTTTGCTGAAATTATCACTTTTCACATATTTGTTTTTTCTTGACCTACTCATTTCCTCAACTTTTTAAAAATCCTCTTATTGCAATAAATAGCATTACTAGTACTATGTCGAAGATAATTGAAGACAATGAGCATCATTGTTTCATCTCTGATTTTTCTGGAGAGAATTCTAGGTTATCCTCATATAAATTAGCTTTTGTTTATATATATATATAATTTTAAGGAAAGAGTATAAATATTTTTCTTATATTTTGAAGATTTAAGAATAAATAAAAGGGAGAGCTGGGAAAAGGATACACTAGGAAAAAAATGGGAGGAAGGATAATGGAACTTATTACATATAATCAGGGTACACAAAGAGTAATATATACAAACAGGAATAAGGAGAGTGGACGTCATTAATTAATTCCGCATTCATCTAAACTGGTCAATAAAGGGCAGAATGCTAAAAACAGAGTTTGGTGTAGAATGCATGCAATTCAACAGAAATATAAATAGGAAAAGGAAGAGGAGAAAGAAGAGTGTAAGGGGGAGATTAAATTCAGGAAGGGGTTAATCATTAATAAATCATTAGTAAAGTAAACCATAAGTTTAGAGAAGAAGGATCAAAGAGAAAATTAAAAAGAAAGGAAGAAAGGGTAAGAAACATAATAAATAGGGAGCAAGGAGTATAGGCAAGAAAAATATAAGAGTATCGAATGGAGTGAAATACACAATTAACTATCATAATTGCAAATGTGAATGGGGTGAACTCACTCATAAAAAGAAGAAGAGCAAAATGAATGAATTTTAAAAAGGAAAAAATTCAACAATATGGTGTTTACAAGAAACACAAGGACTTCTAGGGTTAAAATACAATACAGGGTTGGAGCAAAACCTTAGATGAACACCCAAAAAAAGCAAGGATAAGAATTATTATATCAAATAAGACAAGATTAAAAATGTACTAAATTTTAAAAGATAAATGAGAAAACTATATTTTGAAAAAAAGGTCACATTTTATCATAGCTGCTGCTGTTCAGTTGTTTCAGTCACGTCCTCCTCTTCATGACCCCATTTGGAGTTTTCTTGGCAAAGATAGTGGAGTAGTTTGCCATTTCTTGAGAGCAGAGACTTTCATCTCTATTTGTATCCCCAGCATGGAGCAAGCACTTAAAGGCTTTAGTGTTTACTCATTTATTGCAGCTATCAAGAACACTAAAGAAATACTTCTTCAAAACACTCTTTACATGAGAAAAGACAAATTATTAGAAATATATTCATTGCTAATGGGTTGATTCATGTCAATATAACAAAATGATAATACTACCTAAATTAATTTACAGCTTTTGTGCCAATCAAAATAACAAATTTAAGAAAATTATCTGGAGGAACAAAAGGTCAAAAATCTCAAAAGATATCACCCCACACCTATTAGACTGACAATATGACAGAAAAGGAAAAAATGAGAAATCAGCAGTATATATGTATATGTATAAATATGTACATATATATGTGGATATGTATATCCATTCAAAAACAAGACTGAAAAGAAGCGTAAAAAGGTAAACAGGAAAGAGAAATAATAAGGGATTCAATGTGGTTAAACTGTCTACATTTCTATACAGGAAAATGATAACTGTATCTCCTAATATTAGGGCAGTTAGTAGGAGTATACATCGACAGAGGGCACAGATGTGACTTCAATATGATGGGATGAGTATCTAAAAAAATAAAATTAGGTGTGAAAAAAATGAATGCACTGGGAGAAGGGGAAAGGGAGAGGCAGAATGGGATAAAGTATTTCACATAAAAAAGATGGGAAAGAGCGTTTACAGTGGAAGGGAAAATGAGGAGTTGAGGGGGGAGCACTTGAACTTTCCTCTCACTGGAAATAGTTCAAAGAGGGACTCACACTCGGGTATAGAAATCTATAGGAAAGTAGGAGGTGAAGGGCACTGGAGAAAGGGGTAGGGGAGCTGCTAAAAGGGAGGACAGACTGAGGTGCTAAAAGTCAGAAGCAAAACACTTTTGAGAAGAGACAGGGTAAAAGGAGACTAGGATAAATGAGGGAGAGAAAATACAGTATATAATTGTGGGGGAAAATTACAATAAGTTTCTCTGATAATGACCTCACTTCTCAAATATATAGAGGATTGAGTCAAATTTATAGAAATAAGAGCCATTCTTCAGTTGATAAATGGTCAAAAGATAAGAACAGGCAGTTTTGAGATGAAGTAATCAAAGCTATCTATAGTGATATAAAAAATGCTCTAAATCACTATTGATTAGAGATATGCAAAATAAAACAACTCTGAGTGACCACCTTACACCTATCAAATTGGCTAATATTACAGAAAAGGAAAAATGATAAATAATGGAGGGAATGTGGCAAAATTGAGACACTAATGTGCTGTTGGTGAAGCTACATAATGACACAATCATTCTGTAGAGCAATTTGAAACTATGCCCAAAGGCAAAACCGTGAACACCTTTTGACTAAACTGGCAATATCACTCCTAGGTCTGTATCCCAAAAACATAAAAAACAAAAGAACAAGGACCTGTATGTACAAAAATACTTATAGCAGCTCTTTTAGTAGGGGCAAAAAACTGGAAATTGAGGGAATATCCATCAACTGGGGACTGGCTAAACAAGCTGTTGTTTATGATTGTGATGGAATACTATTGTGCCATAAAAACCTGGAAAAACATGAATTGATGCAAAGTGAAATGAATAGAACCAGGATAATATTGAATATAGGAACAGCAATATTGTATGATGATCAACTGTGAATGACTTGACTATTCTCAGCAATAAAGTGATCAAAGACAATTCTGAAGGACTTATAATGAAAAATACTATTCATCTCCAGAGAAAGGAATGATGGAGTCTGAATGCAGATAGAACCATACTTTTTCTTTACTTTATTTTTCTTGGGGGGATGGGGTTCCTGTGTTTTCTTTTACAAACTAACATGAAAATATGTTTGCATGACTGAATATGCATAACGTATATCAACTTGCTTTCCTTTCTAATGAGGGGGAAGGGAGAAGAGAATTTGGAACTTAAAAAAATTTTTATAACAAAGGCTAAAAAATCATTTTTACACATAACTGGAGAAAAAATAAAATATTAAATTAAGAAAACAAAACAAAAAAGAGAGAAAGAGAACAATTCCAAAACACCAGCAAGCAAAACCTCAAAGAAAAATATAGCAAGGACACAAGAACAACTAGAATTTCTTGAAGAAATGACACAGTAGTTTGGGGAGGTTTTTAAGAGTTTAAAATATTTTTTAAAAATTAAATTGAAATACTAAAAGAAAAAATGAGAAAAGAAATGAGAGCTGGCAACCCTTGGTAGGAGAACAGATTGGTGAAGATATACAAAACTAAGAGATTTATTGAAAAATAGAATGGTCCAAACAGAAGTAAATCTAAAGTGGAATTGAAATGGAGAAAAGGAGCAGTAAGAACCTCTGATCCTGGTCTTTGAGAAAGGTAATGAGAAGAAGCAAATAATAACAAAAGCAGAGTGTATTAAGTACAAAGCACTGACATCAAGTACACTTCTCTTTCACCATCCTTCTTTTCTTCGTAAAGGGGGAAAAGGGAGAAAAGAGGAAAAAAGAGGGGATGGAGAGAATACAGAAACATCGATGATAAGTGTAAGTGAGATTAATTCACCAAATAAAACAGAAGAGGTAAAAAGACTAGACCAGAAAGCAAAATTCAAATGTTTACAAGAAATCTAATCAAAACAAAAATTCTCAGAGATTAAATAAGGGTCTGGAGAAAAATCTGTCATGCTTTAATTAAATAAAAAGAATTCAGAGGTAATAACCATGACCTGAGGCAAGACACTGAATGGCATAACATCTAAATATTAATAGGAAAAGCTAAACAAAGTACAGAGAAACAAACAGTAAACTATAATGGGGGAGACTCAATGTCAATGCTTCAAAAGTATTTTTAAGATATAGACAAATACAGCCTCCAAATAGAAAAAAGTTAAGGACCTGATGAGAATTTCAGAAAAATTAGATATTCTATAGACCTCTGGCAAATACCAAAGAGAACAGAACAGAAAGACATATCTATATTTCTCATCACCACATGGCACCTTTACAAAACCTGACCACAAATAAGGGCATAAAAATCATAAAAATGCAAAAAAGTAGAAATATTAAACACATTTTATAGTGATCAAAATGAATAAAGTTCTGTTGAAAGGGATTAACAATTAATTAGAGACTGAATCATTTAATCTTAAAGAACTGGAGGGTAAAAAAAACAAATCATATAAATAAGAGATCATTAAACTTAATAACAAAGGTGAAGCAAGGTAAAATCTATTTGGGGATGCAACCAAATAAGCTTCATATATCTAAACACTTTCCTTAATAAAAGAGAAAATGAACAATGACTTTAAAAAAAACTAGAAAATCAAACTTTACAAATTCAATTAAGCAAAAAAAATGAATTTAGAATTTTTTTTAAAAAGTACTAACAATTGAAAGCCAAAAAATATATCCACTGATTTAATAAATAAAACTGGGAGCTGAGATTTTTTTGGGGAAGGAACAATAAAATAGACAAGCCATTAACTAATTTGACTTTTAAAAGGAATAAAACCAAATTATAAATATCAAAAATAAAAAAGAATTCACAACAAATGAAGAAAAAAGGAAATTATCAGAAACTACTTTGATCAGTAATGTGCAAATAAAACCAAAAATTCAAAAAATAATGTGTATACATTTATAAAAACAGAAAATGCCTTGACTAACAAAATAGAGAATTAAAATAATCTAGCCTAAGAAAAAGAAACTGAAAAACTCCTAAATAAGCAACTGAGGGGGAAAAAAACCTAGGACCACAAGCATTTACAAGCAAGTTATATGAAACATTCAAAGAAAATTAATTACAATAGTATGGTAAATGTTTGTAAATATATAGAAAGAAGGTACTCTCCTAATTTCCCTTTATAAGACATATATGGTCCTGGCACAATACCTAATATTGATGCAAAAATGATGAGTAAGATTTTCTCAAAGAGGATACAACTTATCACAAAGATTATAGACTACAAACAGGTTAGATTTACAGAAGAAATGCAGGATTGGTTTAGCATTAGGAAAATTGTTTTTAAAAACCCTATTTACTAATAAGAACAACAAAAATTATGTTATGTCAACAGTGGTATAGGAAGCTTTAGTCAATATCCAACACCTATTTCTGTTGTTAAAAAAAAAGACTAGAAAACACAGGAATGAACAAACTTTTCCATAATATAATCAGTAGCATCTATCTAAAACAAAAAGTGTGTGTGTGTGTGTGTGTGAAGTACATGTAATAGGGATTGACTAGGTGCCTGGGACTGAGAATAAAACAAAAATTATCACCACTATTATATGATACTGTACTAGAAATATTAATAGTGATAACTAGCATTTATGTAGCACTTTAAAGTTTACAAAATGCTTTATATTTTATTCTCATAATAACCCTGGCAAGTAGGTGTCATTATTATTCCCATTAGGCTAATGAGGATACTGAGGTAAACAGATGTAAGGAAATTAAAATTATGCTTTCATTTAATAATTCTAAAACTATTCTATAATCAACCATATTTCCCAATCTCTATTTCTCAGCTAAATTCAAAAACATGGTCTCTCCCAATCCAAATTAAAGGTGTGGTTAAATGATATTGGCATTCCCTTTCAACTAACCCCGGAGACATCGGGTTTGTTTCCCATAAACAGAAATCCATTTAGGCTGAGCCCCTCCAGAAGTAAGTTTTGCCTTTGTCTCTCTTCCTAAAATCTGGAGTGGTTTGATCTCCCCAAAGGGAGACTAACCAGGTGGTCCTGATTGGGGCGGCTCTGATTTTCTGGACAAGATTACTAGAGGCAGTTGGGGTCCATAAAGCAATTAAAATAATTAATTCCTTAATTGTCACAAGGATACAATCATCCACACCTGAAAGCCAACCCCCCTTTCCCAGCTGTAGCCAATTGTGACATTCCCCAACCACCCAAAATTCCCCCTTTCCAAAGTCTCAATAAAGAGAGCTTTGACAATCTTAGTGGTCAATGACCTGACTGAGAGAGACAGTCTGACCCACTTTATTAACAGCTCTACATGTCACTGTCAACAAACTATTCATCAGTTTGCCTTTGTTGCATTTTACTTGCCACAGATTTGACTTACCTAGGATCATATAGCTGGGAAATGTCTGAGGCCAAACTTAGGTCTTCTGTCCAGCATTCTAACCACTGAGTGACATCAATGCCTCTATAGCTGTATCAATAAGCAAGAGAAAGAAATTAAGGTAATAAGCACAAAAAAAAGAGACAAGACTATTGTTTTTGTGTGATGATATGAGTATTGTGTGATGATATAGTTTATTAGAGAGCTGACTAAAAATTAACTGAAATACTAACTTGAGCCAAGTTACAAAATGTAAATTAATATAACATATATCGTTAGCATTTCTGTATATTACCAACCAAATCTAGAAGAGACAGTTAAACTGATTTACTTATTTGGTGCCATACCAAAGACTTATTTTATGGAGCTAGGGAAAAAAATAATAAAATTCATTGTGAGGAAAAAAAGATCAAAAAAGAGGGAGGAAGGGGATCTTGCAGTAGCAGATTTTAAAGGAGGTTACAAAGAGGTGATCATTAAAACAATTTAGTACTGGGTAAGCAATGTAGTGGCTAAAAAAATTAAAAAATAAAAGAAATATAGTGGCTGATCAAAGGAATAGATTAGGTACACACTATACAGAAGCAATTGAGTACAGTAACCTATTACTTGATAAACCCAAAGATCCCTGCTACTTGGGCAAGAAAGAACTCACTGACAAAAACTGACAGGAAAACTAGAAAGTTGTCTGGCAGAAAAAAAGGCATAGACCAATATCTCAACTGTATATCAAGATATGTTCAAAACTGATACATAATTTAGACATACAGGGTGATATTATAAGAAAATTAGGGCAACAGTCAGCTCTATTGATGGGGAAAGAAAGTCTGTGACCAAACGAGAGACAGATTCATGGGAGGTGAAATGGATTTTGATTGCATAAAATTAAAAAGTGTTTGCACAAATAAAACCAATGCAGTCAAAAGTAGAAGAAAGCAGGAAACTGGGAAGAGAGGGTTAGAATTTTACAGCAAGTTTCTCTAACAGTTTTATCTCTCAAATATATAGGTAACTGAGCCAAATTCTTAAAAATAAGAGCCATTCCCCAGTTAGTAAGTGGTCAAAATAGATGAATTGGCACTGGAGAAAGAATTCAAAACTATCAGTAGCCATATGAAAAAATGCTATCAATTACTAATAATTAACGAAATGTAAATTAAAACAACTTTGAGGGACAACTTCACATCCATCAGATTGGCTAAGGTAACAGAAAAGAAAAATGACAAATTCTGGAGAAGATGTACTGCTGGTGGAGCTGTGAACCAGTCAATCTGGAACTATGCCCAAAAGGCTACATAAAACTGCGCATTCCCTTTGACTAGGTAATGCTGCTACTAAGTCTATACTCCAAAGACGTCAAAGAAAAAGGAAAAGTACCTATATGCACAAAAATATTTCTAGCAGGCCTTTTTGTGATGATAAAGAATTGAATTTCAGGGAATAGCCAAGTAAGTTATGGTATGAAATATGATATATATGATGAAATACTACTGAGCTACAAGAAATTATAAAGGAGATGGTTTCCGAAAAACCTGAGAAGACTTATATGAACTGATCCAAAGTAAAATGAGCAGAACCAGTAGAACAATGTACACAGTAACAGCAATACTAATCATCAACTGTGAATGCCTTAGTAACTCTGATCAGTACAATGATCTACCACAATGCCTAAGGATTCATGATGAAAAATACTATCAATCACCAGAAAGAGAACTGATGGACTCAGTGCATACTGAAGCATAGTTATTTTTTTCTTCGGTTTTTTTTGTTTGTTTGTTTTTGCTGTTTCTAGAATGTAACTAATGTAGAACTATATTTTGCAAAACTTCATTTGTGTAACAGGTATTATATTTCTTAAAAAGCATTTTCAAGATGTGGGAGAAGGTGCGGAGGAAGGGAAAGAATTTGGAATTGAAAATGAAAATAAAATTTAAAATAAAGAAAAAAGTCAAATAATGGTCAAAAGGAAAGTTTTTTAAGTTATTTGAGCTCTCAGAATTGCCAAATTCTGATAAGATTATACAAAAGACTTACTCTCCATGGTTTTGTGCTTTTAATTAAACAAAATCATTAAACATGTCCATTTGGTGAGGGGAGGGAAGAGAATGAAAAGACAAAGAGGAAGTAAATGATTCTTCAACCTAAACTACTCTTTCCTCATTTGTAAAATAGAGATAATAACAGCACCTACTTCCAAGAATTTTTATGAGGATGAAATTAGATAAAAATTATAAAGCACTTAGCACAGTGCCTGGCATATAGTGAGTTCTACATAATTATTAGTTACTGTTATTACTACTACCACCTGGAAGCATATACATCATATGAATATACATTGGGAAAAGAGAAGGGAAATATTTGTGGTCCCCAGAATGACCAGAAATAGAGCCCCTTGTCAAGTCATAAAATAGGTCAGGAAGGGCTCCTTGAGATTTTTTAAAGCATTAACTTGACATCAGGATAAAAAAAAATAAAGGATAGCTCAGTGAAATGCTGGCATTATCTATAAGCAATACGTTGTTATAGTTTCACAAATGAAAACTAAAAATCAAGTAGTCTATTTGTCCAAGAGGATACATGGTCAGTAATTATAGTATTCAGTGCTCTCCTTTAGTCACTCAGTAAAAATTGGGGTTTGCCTAAGCAAATGGCTAAAGTTCACTTTCCCTCATTCCTGTAAGTATAAGTGGCTACATTTTATACAAAATAGTTGGATACAGGCTCATTAAAAATAATAGGTCTTTACAGTAACACAATCCTAAAGCACTTAGCTTTAGGAAAAGGTTTGTCTCAATTTATTGAAGCTCATACAATAAATAGCTACTTGTCCAAAGCATTCCAATACATACAAGATGGTTAAATGAATGTGGAGGGGTAGGGAGGTATCTGCAGTGTGATCTAATTGACAGGTTAAAAGCCAGTTTTTGAATTAGAACCTTACTGAAGATTAATTATAATAAAATAGATTTTAATATTGTAGCTAAATGTTTACTAACACTTTAAAACATTTTTTAAAACTGTACCTTATTTTGGAATCTCTTTTTAAATGGGAGATTTTTATTATCTTTGTTTGAAATCTGTCTCCCTCTGAAAAATATCAGAAGGATGACTTATTTTTTATAAAAATCCGGTCCTCAAGAATCCTTTTAAAGTTTCTTCTAATTGATGAGCAGGATGATCTCAGAAAAACCTGGAAAAACTTGCATGAACTGATGCAAAATGAAATATACTATGTACAAAGTAATAGCAACATTGTAGGATGGTCAGCTGGGTATGACCTTAGCTGTTCTCAGCAGTAAAATGATCCAAGATCGCTCTGAAGGACTTATGATGAAAAATACTATCCATCCCCAGAAGAAGAACTGATGGTATTATGACCACACACTGAAGCATATTTTTTTACTTACTTTATTTTTCTTGAGTTTTTGTGTGTTTTCTTTCACAACATGACCATCATCTGTTTTGCATGACTACACACACACACACACACAGACTTCTAACCTATAGAAAGCATTAACTATAACAAACAATGCTATAGGTAGCATTACCTTTATGACATACAGATTTCAAGTAAAGATAGAAAGAAAAAATGGTAGGTGAAGACTGAAATTCTCCAAACTTTCAGACAAGTTACAAGTAGTTTAATTTTATGTTTTTATAACTTTGAAGTCTATAAGCTTAATTCCATAAAACTTTCACCACAAGAACTAGTTACTGAGAAACTAGTGTGATAAGGTTTTGTTCCAAGTGAAAGATGAAATGACTTAGGAAACAAAGGAGCACTCTTCCAAGCACATCAATTTATAAAGCTATGCATGGTAACTGCCCAACAAACCAGGACCAGACAACCTCAGTTTAGGCCTGGAACCCAAATATAGGAGGAGACAGACTTTTATACATTAAAAACAATCAAATGGAGCCAATTAATTAAAAGGAAGCAATACAATAATAGGTAATCTGACTTCTAGTTGGAGGAAAGATTAGGGACTTCACAATTTGGGAGGTGGAGAACAAAGAGGTGTAATCCCAAAAAGAGAGGTCCCACTCCCCACAAATGTCTGTAAACAATCAAAGGAACATGGAAACAGTAACTGTGATCAATATGGGGCCAGCTTTCTTTGTTTGAGATGTACAATTGTGTGAAAACTCCTTGCATCAGTCTTTGGATCTCACTGGATTTCTGGTTAGCATAACCTAGGTCCTTGGTTAAAAGTCTCTAAACCACAGGCAGAGACGGTCCAGCTTCCCAGCCACACAGGGTCAGGTTCAAACAATGCAATAATGTTTTCTCTCAGTTCCCATGGTTGAATAAAGTCTTCCAACAGGACAGAAATTGGATTATACCCCCAACTGGAGAGAAAGGGAACTAAGCTCCAGAATTGAGTCACAAGATAGCGTGCTTCACTCAATTCCCACAATTAACCACTAGCTCTACTAATCCCCTCAATTCCCTCAGTTCTGTGAAGCCCTACTATATTATACTAAGTCTTATCACTAGCAGACTTAGAAAATCTCCACAAATATCCTAGAACATGGAAAGTTGGCCTAGGAGCAGAAATTTCTCTGCAAATTTGTCCTAGAAACAGGGTCCATTTCAGGTATTGTTAACAACTCACACCTTGAGCTGTTGGTTTAACATGTCACTGAGTTTAGTGGACCACAATGGACAATTTGTGGACAGTGATCAAGGACAGATCCCTTTGACACAGGATTTCCAAGGAAAATATTTCCCAGAAGCAGACAATTTCTTGAAGTAGACAGCTAAACATAAGACAGAATAAGAAATGTACTGTTTAAAGTAACTGAATACTGCACACATGTATTTGACCAAACCCTTAATATTTTCCAGCATATGAATGGCACAGGGGAATTAGGGAAAGATCTGAAGTAAACTAAACATAAAGGGATATACGACTGGGAAATTTGGGATGGATTTAGGAAGTTTTAAAAATCATGTGTCTTATAATACTAATAACTGTCGTTGAATTAATTTTGCCTTTTTGTCATATTCAGTGCTTCCCAATACTTGTACATACCTATGGAAATTCTTGTCAGAAAATTTATATAAAGGTATCCCCAGAAGCAAATGACAGGATGTACAAGAAAGTAGCTGGAGAAGTACATATGTGATCTTGGACCAAACAAGAGATTTTTTTAAAGTGCATTTCTGGCTCAGGCTTCTTGGTGCCACTATATTAGAAGACACTGCCCTAGTCTCTATTTTGAGCTTCCAGACATTGTTCCTGGCAGCTAGAAAGTCATCGGCACAATCAAGGTTGGGAAATAAGCCACATCCTTTCCAGATGTGTATACCCTTATCTTCACCTACTTTCTGGAAAATTCCATTTTTCTATGCTGCTTATGCATTCACATTCTACATAAGGTTACTGAAGCTGAGGCTATGCACTCAGTGTTCTTGCAGATGATCAGTTGAGCCTTCACTCTGAGGATAATAATAAAACGGCAGTTAACTATCTTTGTGTCACTGATTCAGTGATTGACAGTGGTACCTAATCAATGGATAATTTTCATCTCACTGGGTAGGAATGACCGCATCATCTTTGCTTAAAGGAATCATGTGATCCGTTGCAACATAGAATTACAGCCCCTGTGTCTAGATTGATAATAAATACAATCTTCAGTCTTTATTGTTCTTGTGAAAGCATCAACCTAATTATTCAACTTGGCAGAGGCCACAGGATGTTTCTGATGGGCACTAACATGCCCTACAAACAATTGTACGCTTCAAGAAACATCAGCATAATTCCTCCATTGCTCTTAACCACTAAATAGTCTTTAACTGTCCAACTCTGTTCTCTCTTGGCCCCAGATCACTCAGCCAAACCTATGGCAAACCCATGAGTCAATAAAATTAAAAATGTTAATGAATGATGAGGCTTCTGACCTCAACATTGAATTGGAACTGACCTCTCCAAAGTTACCAATGATCTCTTACCAATGATCTAAGGACCTTTTCACACTCTTCATCCTTCTTGATGTTTCTGTAGACTTTGCCACTGCTGATCACCCTCTTCAACACTTTATTCTCTCTCGATTTTATGACACTGCTCTCTCCTATCTGTCTGCTTCTCAGTGTCTTTTGCTGGAATTTTGCCAAGGTCTTGCTTGCTAACAGTGAATTCACCAAGCGTCTATTCTGAGATCTCGTCTCTTCTCCCTCTATACTGTTTCACTTGGTGATCTCATTGGCTCCCATGGATTGATTCAATTACTATACATATATATATATATATATATATATAATTCTCAAATCTACTTATTCAGTCCTAATTTATCTGTTGACCCTCAAGTCTAACATCTCCAACTGCCTATTACACATTTCAAACCAGATGTCGTAGAGGTATCTTAAACTCAACATGACCAAAACTGAACTCATCTTTCCCCTCAAACCCTCTCTTCTTCTAAACTCCCCTAAAACTGTCAAGGGCCCCATGATTCTCCCAGTTACCCAGGCTACTTAGATGTCATCCTCAACTCCTCATACTCCCCATATTCAGTTTGTTACCATTACCCTGTCAATTCTGCCTTCATAACAGCTCTTTATATTTCCTCTTCCCTCCTTTGACTCTAACAACAGCCCCTCCTCACCTCATACCTGCACTACTACAATACCCTGCTGGTGGTTTCCCTTCTTCAAATATCTAGCCATTCCAGTATATCATCATATACTCTTTCTAAAATTCAGATCTTACTATGTCATTCAATCACCTCCAGGGCCAAATGTAAAAATTCTCTATTTTTTTAAAGCCTCTATTTAGCATTCAAAACCATTTATAACCTTCTACACACACACACACACACACACACACACACACACACACACAGCTATCTTTCCATCTTCTTATATCTCACTGCCCTCTATACACTCTGTAATTCAGTGACACTTGTCTGTCTCCTTGCTGTTTCTCAAACAATAAATTGCATCTCCTGATTCCAGACATTTTCACTAGCTATTCCCCAAGCATAAAATACTCTCCTTCATCATCTCTCCCTCCTGCTTTCCTTCAAGTCTCAGCCAAAATTCCACTTTCAAAAAGAAGACGTTCCTGATCTTTCATAAGGCTAGTGCCTTCTCTCTGGTGACTATTTCTAATCTATCCTATATTTGTATTATCTGTACCCAGTTTTCTCCTCTATTAGACTGTGATTTCCCTGAGACCAGAGGCTGTCCTTGCTTTTCTTTGTAAGCTAGTGCTTAGCACAGTACCTGACAAATAGTAGGCACTTAATAAATGTTTTTTAAATGACCAATACTCATGAATCTCCAATCTCCAAAAAGAGATGTACAAGTGTCTTCTCATATCTCTTCCCCCCAGTCATGTTTGTTCTTTGTAATTTTGCAACATTTGCTTTTGGGTTGTTTTTTTTTCTTTTTTGGTTGTTTTTTTTCATTTACATTGTTGTAATCATTATGTATATTGTTTTCATGACTCTGCTTACATGGCTCTGCATCAATTCATTTAGATCTTACCATGCTTCTCTATATTCACCACATTCATAATTTCTTATAGTACAATAATATTGCATTGCAATCATACGCCAAAATTTGTTTAGCTATTCCTCAAATGATAGGCATCAACTTTATTTCTAATTCTTTGTTATCTCAAAAAAAAGTGCTGCCATAAATATTTGGTGTCTCTGGGAACTTTCTTTTTATGGATGTCCTCTTTAGGGTATAAGCTTAGTTGTAGAAACTCTGGATCAAAGGGCATAAACATCTTAATCACTTTATTTTTGTAATTCCAAATTGCTTTCCAAAATAGTTGTATTGATTCAAAGTTCCACCAATAATGCACTAGTGTGTCTATCTTCTGACAACCCCTCCAACACTGATTACTTTCATCTTTTGTCATCTTTGCTAATTTGAAGCCAAATTTAAAAGCCAAAACCAAAACTCCTTATTTGAGAAAATATTTTTTTGCTCACCTAATCTGGTAGAAAATGGGCAGAAGGAGTCATTTCTAGAAGATGCAAGAGGATCTTTTGATGTCTACAATTCTATTTGCCCCCAGACAATTGCTAGACCTACTTCAATCTTCTGCTTAAACTTCACTAATCCTCCAAGCTTGTGTGGTGGTGTGGCCTGGAAGCCAAAAGCCTGGTGTCATTCAAAGGGTACTCCACCCAAAAGATATGATCTAATTGTACCTGAAACAGACTAGTAGTGGGAAGGGAGAGTAGAGGAAAAATCCAATTTACCAAACACAACTCTTTAAAAAAAATTTATCCTCTGCCTTGTTTTCCTCTATGTGGATCTGGCTAAGGGAAATTTCTCTTTATGGGGCCAAGTATGGAGCATTCTCCACTTAAAAGTGATCCCCTTTCTTAAACCTCCAATTGATTCAGATGATTTTACAAAAGCAAATCATTTGGTCCCAGTCTATAATTACGCAATTGACAAGTATTCTAAATCATCCCCATTTGCCATTCTTCTAAAGTTTTATTGACTTGCTTAAATTTCTCTGTAAACTGCTCAAGTTCTTTAATGTTAAAATTCCACATACTTTCTTCCAGGAGCCTATTTGACCTTGGCTTCATAAGCACTGAGTTCTTCACCTGGGTAATCAACAAATCTATTAGGTGATCTCCTGATACCTGGTATTTTTTTAATTAAATTAAATTTTTTTAAATTAAAAGCTCATTCACTTCTTCCTCTAATTGCTTAATCCTTAAATATAATTTATGTTCTCTTTACTTACTCTGGAAATTCAGCTTTTTTCCACAGACAAGAGAAGAAACCAAACTGGACTTTTAGCATTTCCAAACCCATTTGGGGTTTTCTTAGAAAAGATATTGGAGTGGTTTGCCATTTCTTTTCCAGCTCATTTTACAGATGATGAAACTAAGGCAAACAGGGTAAAATGACTTGCCCAGCATCACACAGCTAGTAAATGTCTGAGTTCAGATTTGAACTCAGGAAGATGCGTCGACCTGACTCCAGACCCTGTACTCTATCTACTGCACTACCTAGCTGTCCAATAAAGCTTACCATGGGGGACAGTAAGAAAAACACGGCCAGAGACAAAATATAAGGTGTCTTGTTTGTGGAATAGCCAGAAGGCCACCTTCACTGGATTAAAGATTACCAGTCCTTCTGTACGGATATAACACTTCTCTCTACTCCAAAAAGATGGCCCTCCAAGTAAGATTAAAAAAGACTTTTGACTTTGGGGAAAAAATGATCTGTTTCTAACCAGTCTGGTTCCCTTTCTTCCACAACACCTTCCCCTTCATTTAAAAAGTTAATTTAACCATAAACCATAAAAAAAAACCAAAACTCTGCTGGCACTGAATATTGTAGGATAAGCCAAAATATGGCTTCAACCACCACATTCAAGGATTAAAAAAAAGAAGTACAAGAAGAACTCATGAACCACATAAGGGATTTTAAAATTATCTTTATGTAACTTAGTAATAAAAAAGGATACAAAATAAAACTTCCCTTTTTAAGTCACAAGATCAGGAACTCTAGGTAGTAAGAGAGCTCTTCAAAAGACTTCTAGCAATCTTCTCTATACTCAGGTAAACTCTTTTATAATTCAAGTCACCTGGTTTGTAAAGTACCAGGTCTACACCAGGTAAGCCAAAGGCAGGGACAGACCCCCCTCAACAGCTCCAACAGTCCCAAGATCCCATCTGAGGTTTTCTTACACTGTTCTCTTTAGCTACTACTGAAAATTCAGTGGTGCATATTTTGGTACATAAAGGACCTTTCTATACCTCTTTAGGATACATTTCATTCTCTTTTTAAAGTATAATTCCAAAGGTCTTTTTGGAAAAGTTGGAAAAATTCATAGTTTGAGGGACCGTGTATTAGTGTTCCATCATTTCCCTAATTGCTCAAGCCCTGAGAATTCCAAGTATAACTGGTGCCTGGTCAATGGGAGTCCCATGGTTGGAGTAGTCACAATGTGTTCCATCTGCCTGTAGCCCACATGTAAAGAAAATTATCACCAATAAAGGACATATGAAGAAAGAAAAAAAATATAAATGGAGACTACATAATATAATCCTAAAGAACTGATGGTTCCAATATCACAATCAGAAATAATATCATAAAAGAAAATGACAAGGGAGGTGATGTTCTAGAATCCCAGAACAAGACATTTTTTTTAATAAACCAATCAATAAACATTTATTAAACACACAGTATATACCAGGTATTGTGCAAAGTGCTAGGGATACAAAAAGAGGCAAAAGACAGTCACTGCCCTCAAGGAACTCACAATCTAACGTGGAGACAACATGCAAACAAACATACACAAAGCCAGCTCTACACCAGATAAATGAGAAATGATTAACAGAGCTGAAACATTAGAATTAAGAGAGGTTGGGATAGGCTTTCTGGAGAAGATGAGATTTTAGTTGAGATTTAAAGGAAGCCAAAGAAGTCAGGAAGTAGAGAGGAATTGGAAGAGCATTATTCAGGCAGGGAGAACAGCCAGAGAAAATGCCTAAAGTCAAAAAATGGAAAGTCTTTTTCATGAAACAGTCAGAAGGCCACCAGTGTAACTCAAGTAATGGGGGGAGAGAAGGGGTAAGGAGACTAGAAAGTTAGGAGAGGGCTAGGTAATAAAAGGCTTTGAAAGTCAAACAGAGGATTCTGTATTTGATCCTGGAGGTGATAGGGAGTCACTGGAGTTAACTGAGTAGCCTGACTGGACTCCGCATTTTAGGGAAATGATTTAAGTTGCTGAATGGAGGATGGGTTGGAATGGGGAGACTCGAGGAGGACAGACACACCATCAGGTTATTACAATAGTCCAGATATGAGGAGATAAGGGTGCACCAGAGTGGTAGCAAAGTCAGTCAGAGGAGAGAAGAAGGCATATTCAAGAGATGTGAAATCAACAGTCCTTGGCAACAAACTTGGATATGGGGATTAAGAGATAGTAAGGAGTTCAAGTTGACTTCTAGGTTATGAGTCTGAGAGACTGGGAAGATGCTGTAATAGCAAAGGTGAGGGTGGGGGGAGGGTTTAGGGGGAAAGATGATGAGTTAAGGTTTGGATATACTGCGTTTAGGATGTCCATTGGACATTCAATTTGAGATGTCTCAAAGACAGTTGGAGATGTGAGATTGCAGGTCAGCAATGAGATTCAGGCAGAATAGGGAAATTTTTTATGTTTATTTTTAGTTTTCAATATTCATTTCCACAAAATTTTGAGTTCCATATCTTTTCCCCATCTCTCCCCTTCCCCCACCCATTATAACTCCTTGCATTCTCATTTTGTGTGCGTGTGTGTTTGTCCTTCCTTGCCAAAGAAGACCATGCAATCAGAGAAATGACATGATTTGCACTTGACTTTGTTTTGAGTGAGGGAGGGCTGTGCAGATCACCAGCCTCACATCAACTCCAAAGTCATCTGAATCCAGTGACCAGATATTCATCAAGATGACTGGAGATGACCCAAGATGAGGCAATTGGGGTTAAGTGACTTGCCCAAGGTCACACAGCTAGTGAGTGGCAAGTGTCTGAGGTGAGATTTGAACTCAGGTCCTCCTGACTCCCGCACTGGTGTTCTATCCACTGCACCACCTAGCTGCCTGCATTCTGATTACCCCTTCCCTCAATCTGCCCTCCCTTCTATCACACCCCTCCCCCTTCCCTTATCCCCATCTTCTCTCTTTTCTTGTAGGGCAAGTTAGGTTTCTATACCCCATTACCTGCATTTCTTATTTCCTAGTTGTATGCAAAAACAATTCTCAGCATTCATTTCTAATACTTTGAATTCCAACTTCTCTCCCTTCCTCCCTCCTCACCCATTGCCACTGAGAAGGCAGGCAATTCAATATAGGCTGTATAAGTGTAGTTTTGCAAAAGACTTCCATAATAGTCATGTTGTATAAGACTAACTATATTTCCCTCCATCCTATCCTGCTCCCCATTTATTCTATTCTCTCTTTTGACCTTGTCCCTCCCCAAAAGTGATTACTTCTTATTACTCCCTCCTCCCATTTGCCTTCCCTTCCATCATCCCCCTCACCCCACTTGTCCCCTTCTCCCCTACCCTTCTGTAGTGCAAGATACACTTTCATATTAAACTGAGTGAGCATAAGACATATATTTTCTGACACAACTTAAGCACAGATCTTTTTGTTTGATAATACTCATTTGTTAGAAATGAAGGAATTTAGGTTTGGAAGGGGGTTTTGTTTTAAGGGGAGGTAGAATAATAATAGTGATAATTTTTTTAAAAGAACATAAAGCATTTCTAAATTTTTAAAATAACAAGTATTAATTAAATCTTTTAGAAAATATACCAAAGAGAGGAAACTTTAAAAGTGACTCAATCAAGATAGTTTTGGAATTGAACACTTACAGTAATAAAGGAAAAAAATTATAGAGTTGAGTGTACTTTTAAACTTTAGAAAAATCAAAAAAATTAATTACTGAGAATAAGCACAAAAGAGGAAGTTAAGATTAAGGAGAAAATTAACAGAATTTCAGGTGGAAAAATTAACCAAGATTTTTAAAGAGCTGGAATTTTAAAAGACCTACCTAAAAGAACAAGCTAAATGAACCAAAAAAAGATATGAAAATCAAATGATGACAATCAAAAAGTTACATCACAATAAACACTGAATGTGAATCACAAAAGTTCAGTAAAAAAGGACTGCAGATACCACAAAATAATTCTCTCCATTATATAACAAATAGTGCTTATACACACCACTGTAAGGTTTGTAAATCACTTTAGATGTTACTGTATTTGAGGCTCAAAACAACTCAGTGATGACGTAAGTGGTACTATACCTGTTTTATTGATGGGGAAATTGAGAATAAGGGGTTAAATGACCTGGACAAGTTCACACAGCAATTAGTATCTGATGCATGAACTCATGTCTTCCTGACTCCCTAGCAACCTCAACTGATTACATCCAGTATAGCCTATTTCACTTCTGGACAGATGAAATATCAGGAAATATTTCTTAGATCAAGTTTAAATTTTTACCTCTTTGCAACTGTAGCTACTGCTCCTAATTCTGCCCTCTGAGGTCACAGAACAGGTTTCATTCCTCTTAAGAGTCTTTCAGATACTTGCAGGTAGCAAGTATGAGTCTTTCCCTCTTCAAGCTAAATATCCCTAGTTTCTTTAGCCAGCCTTCATATGGCATAAGCTCAACGCCCTTCACTATCTGGGTTGCCTTGCTCAGGACACCCTCTAGCTCATTAATGCCCTTCCTAAAATGTGGATCTCAATATGGAACACAGTAATCCATTATACAACCTTTATCCAACCAGGACAATAGAGCAGCAGGCTCTCTTTCATTTGATACATGTTGAAGGCAGGAAAACTTCCAGTTCTCTTAGTTCAGGTTCAGTATTGGGAAGAAATAAGGCACTGACAAGTCACTAAACAGCTAACAAAAGAAGGTTTACTTTGCACTAACACTGCATGGATATGCAATTAAGAATACAAAGTAAGAATAATATATCTAAAATATATAAAGAATTTTGTCACATCTATAAGAATACAAGTCATCCCCCAATTTCTTTTTGTAATTAATTTGTTTTCACTTTTCTAAAATCACTTCCATATATGTTAGATTTTTCCCCCTCCTTTCCCCCTCCCTCTCTGAGACTGTGTGCAATCTTATATAGGTGCTACACATACATTCTTATTAAATACATTTTCACCTTAGTCATGCTGCATAGAAGAATTAAAATGAATGGGAGAAACCATAAAATAAAGCAACACAAGAGAAAATGCTTCATTCTGCAATCCAATTCCATAGTTCTTTCTCGGGATGTGGAAGGCATTTTGCCTCAAGAATCCATTGGGAACTTTTTAGGGCACTGCATTGCTGTGAATGGCTAAATCCATCAGAATAGTACCTCGCATGCTCTGGTTGTTACCGTGTACGATGATCTCCAGGTTCGGCTCCTTTCACTCAGTATCAGTTCATATACGTCCTTCCAAGACTTTCTGAAGTTTTCCTGATCATCATTTCTACAATAGTATTCCATTACATTCCACAATAGTATTCTATTACATTCATATACCATAACTTGTTCAGTCATTCTCTAATGGATGGGCATTCCCTTGATTACCAGTTCTTGGTCACCACAAAGGGGGCTGCTATAAATATTTTTATACACTTGGGACCCTTTCCCATTTTTATGATCTCTCTGGGATACAGTCCTAGAAGTAATATTGCTCAGTCAAAGGGATGCACATTTTTGTAGCCCTTTGGGCATAGTTCCAAATTGCTCTCCAGAATCATCCCCTAATTTCTAAATGGTCAAAGAATATGAAACAGTATCTCAATGAAGGAATCAAAACAATTTATAGTCATATGAAAATATATTTTAAATCATTATTAGTTACAGAAATGCAAATTAAAACAACTTTGAGATATCATTTTATACTCTACTAGATTGGCTAAAATGATAGAAGGGGAAAGTGACAAATGTTGAAGGGGATGTGGAAAAACTGGGATATTAATCCATTGTTAGTGGAATTGTGACCTGATCAACCATTCTGGAGAGCAATCTGGAATTACGCCCAAAGAGTTATTAAACTAGCTATACTCTTTGACACAGAGATACCACTATTTAGTCTATTTCTGAAGATAACTAGGGGAAAAGAAAAAGAACCTATATATTCTAAAATGTCTAAAGTAGCTTTTTTTGTAGTGGCAAAAAAAAAAAACCCTGGAAACTGCTGGGATGCCTATCAATTGGGGAACAAGTTGTCTATGATTGTGTTCGACTACTACTGCACTATAAGAAATGATGAGCTCAATGATTTTAGAAAAACATGGAAAGACTAGCACAAAATAATGAAAAGTGAAATGAACAGAACCTAGAAAATATGGTAGACAGTAACAACAATGTTGTTTGTAAAATGACTTTGAACAAAAGTTATTTTGATTATTATAAAAATCCAAATGAATAACAAAGGACATGAGAAAGACATTCATTTTCATCCGGAGAAAGAAAGGATAAATAGAAGTATAAAATAATTTTACACACACACACACACACACACACACACACACACACACCATTTGTGTCTTATGGGAGCCATTTCTAGGGTAGGAGAAAGGGGAAAAGAGGGAAGAAAAAAAGAAGGAAAAAAAGAAATTTACATGATAATTTTGTTGTATATTTGAAAGGAATAGCAAGTTGTGCGTAGCAAATTTGCAGTTTCATGTGCAATCATCTTTTTTATTGCACTGTTACGGAAATGCTTTGCTTTATTTGATAAAATAAAATAAAAATACAGCAGCATTCAGCTTCTCTGGGCCCAATTCCCTCATTTCCACAGGGACCCCAGCTGTCTTCCCAAATTCACCCTTTAGACTCCACCTAGCTGGGACATTTTATGGCCTTAGATGACCAGTAACCTTATCACTTCTAGGATCAAATACAAAATCCTGTTCGGTCTTTCATACCCTGTCTATTTACATCTTACTCCCCACCATGTACTCTTCAATCCAGTAACACTGACCTCCAGGCTGTTCCACAAACAAGACATGCCATTTCTCAACTGTGATAATTTTTCCTTCGGGGTGGGGGGGGATTGTTGTCCCCCATGGCTGGAACGCCCTACCTTCTCAACTACACTTACTTTTAGTCTCAATTCAAATCCTACTTCTACCTCAACCCCCTCTTAATTCTAGTTCCTTCTCTCTGTTAATTATTTCCCATTTATCCTGTGTGTGTTTATTTTTATTTATGTGTGTTTACATGTTATCTTCCCCATTAGATTGTAAGATCCTTGAGGACAGGGACTGTCTTTTGTTTCCTTTTATATCTTAGCACTTAGGATGGTGCCTGGCACATAGTAGGCACTTAATAAATGTTTCATTGATTGACTGACGATCAGGAAGCTGTGTCAGGGAAGCTGACATGTTCCCCATGTTACATGGAAACTCTGGTAGAAACTAGTCTATCACAATATGTTACATCTTATAGAACTCTGAAAACCAAGAACACATCAATTTTTTTGGCTATGATGATGTAATATTGGCAGATGTTGAGATTTCAGTCCACTATGACTCCTTCCTCTTCTTCCACACAAATTATTGTACAGCCACACATACATCGTACCTTTATTCTCCATTCTTGTGGCAGCTTGGTGATACAGCTTGGAGGAAGCAGTGGACCAGAGATGAGAAGACCTGAATTCAAATTCAGCCTCAGATTAGATGTGTGACCCAGAAGAAGTCACTTAACTAATGCTTGCCTCAGTTTCTTCAACTATAAAATGAGGTTAACAACAGTACCCACCTAGTAGGGCTTTAGTAAGAATCAAATAAGATCTATGTATACCACTTAGCACATCACCAAACACATAGCAGATGCCATCCCCCACCTCTACATTTATTCTTTAAAAATAAATATAGGACTTTCCATTTATCCTTATTAAACTCTATCATACTGGATAGGAACCTGTGAAGAATTTTTGAAGAAATTTTTTTTATTGATTACATACACCGATATGACAACAAAACTGGATATAAAACAAATTAACACCTACCAATGTTTTATATTGTCAGAATAGGCATATTAAATAAATCAGTATCAGAAAAAAATCAGGCCATTGAAACGTCATGTAAACAAAACTAGAACCAGATAAGACTCACAAGTGAACTGAGAAAAATTTGAATGCATTCTGAAACTATATGAACTGATGTAAAAATTAAAGAAAGATGCCTCTCCAGCTGATGCTATGAGACAAGTAAGGCTTTGATCTTCAAACCAGGGAACAAAAGGGCAGATAAAAAGAATGAAGTTGAGACCCTTGCCTCATAATTAATATAGTTTATAGAAAAGTGAGGCCATTCACTGACTCTTTGCCCCTCTTCCTCACCCCCTATCACTCAGATGCTTTCTGCCACTATTTCTTCCTTCATCCCTGTTTCACATGATCAAGTGGCCTTACTCCTTACCAGGGCTAACCTCTCTACCAATTCAGGTGATAACCATTCTTTCCTATCCTCCAACAGACTGCCTCCTCTGTCATCCCCACTCTGTCACATCTTCAGTCTCTGCTTGGGTCATTCTATATACTGCCTACAAACTTGACCACACTTCCCCAATTGTGAAAAAAACCTTCATGTGACTCTTCCATTCCTGCTATCATCCTGTGTCTCATTTCTTCTGCCCTTTGTAACTAAACTCCTAGGAAATACCATCTACAACAAGTGCCTCTACTTTCTCTCCCTCCCACTCTCTTCTTAATCTCTTACATTTTGGTTTCTGACCTTATTTCCATGGAAACTGCTTTCTCCAAAATTACCGGTTATCTCTTAGTTGCCAGATCTCATGGCCTTTTGTCAATCCTCATTCTCGAAGATGGCGGAGTAGAAGGATGCACATTTACGAGCTCCGAGCCCACAACCCATGGAATTGAGGTAAAAGGAGATCCCGATAAATTCTGAATCACTGCAGGGGGTGCATAAACATAGGGGAAGAGATTTCCGTTCCACTGAACCCTGGAGAGCCGTCCCCGGGGTCCATCGCGCCCCGGAAAGCGGACCCCACCCCCAGCGCTGCCCTGGCCGTGGCCCCAGAGAAGCTGATCCGAGCAGGCTTCAGAGACAGAAGCTCTGGCAGCCGGGAAAGTCCCTCCGCCCACAGAAGCTACAGGTCAGTGAGAAAGAAGGCTAGGCTAGGGGAGGGGAGCGGAGCGTCTCCGTTACTCGGGCCCCCTCGGGAGGAAGTGGCGGCGGCAGAGACGGGGGGCAGGAAGCGGCGGAGGCAGAGGCGTGGGCGGCGGCTGAGGCGGCAGCGGCCCAGGACTCAGGAATACCCCAGCAGCAGGCAGGATCTTCATTACGGAAGATTCCCGCATAAAACCTGACAGAGCTGAGCCTGGGAGACGGCCCTGCCCCCACCCCGCTCTATTACTGAAGGCTTCTGCTCAAAACCCCCAAGGGAACTGAGATTGGGAGGCGGCCCTGCCCCCACCCCTGCGCCAGAACTAAAGCTTGCTGCGGAAAGTGCATTTGAATCTCAGAGGCCAAGCACTAGCTGGGCGGATCCAGGCGGAGGTGGAAAGGAATCTCAGAAGTCAAGTAACTGGCTGGGAAAATGCCTAGAAAAGGGAAGAAAAATAAGACTATAGAGAGTTTTTTCCAACAAGTGCAAATGATCCCGACCTTCGGATCTGATGGCGAGGACGAGAACGTATTCTTGCCATCAGGGAAAGACGTGGAGGGCGGGGCCTCAGTACCCCAGACACCCAAGGGGGGTGTCGGGTGGGCTCAGGCCTTGGAAGAGCTTAAAAAGGATTTTGAAAAGCAAGTTAGACAGGTGGAGGGAAAGACTGGGAAGAGAAATGACAAAGATGCAAGAAGAGTATGAAAAACAGGTCAATACCCTGGTAAAGGAGACCCAAAAAAATGCTGAGGAAATTAACACGTTGAAAAATAGGCTCACTCAATTGGCAAAAGAGGTTCAAAAAGCCAATGAGGAGAAGAATGCATTCAAAAGCAGAATGAGCCAAGTGGAAAAAGAGACTCAAAAGCTCACTGAATTTAATAGTTCTCTCAAAATTAGAATGGAACAGATGGAGTCTAATGACTTTATGAGAAACCAAGAAATCACCAAACAAAACCAAAAGAATGAAAAAATGGAAGAGAATGTGAAATATCTCATGGGAAAAACAACTGACCT
Organism: Bettongia penicillata ogilbyi; assembly: GCA_023548195.1. Lineage (NCBI taxonomy): Eukaryota > Metazoa > Chordata > Mammalia > Diprotodontia > Potoroidae > Bettongia > Bettongia penicillata. The sequence goes on along the minus strand of JAJHZJ010000377.1, from coordinate 1,300,545 downwards.
GGAAAATAGATCCAGGAGAGACAATTTAAAAATTATGGGACTACCTGAAAGCCATGATCAAAAAAAGAGCCTAGACATCATCTTGCATGAAATTATCAAGGAAAACTGCCCTGACATTCTAGGACCAGAGGGCAAAATAAGTATTGAAAGAATCCATCGATCACCACCTGAAAGAGATCCAAAAAGAGAAACTCCTAGGAACATTGTGGCCAAATTCCAGAGCTCCCAGCTCAAGGAAAAAATCTTGCAAGCAGCTACAAAGAAACAATTCCAGTACTGTGGAAATACAATCAGGATAACCCAAGATCTAGCAGCTGCTACATTAAGGGATCGAAGGGGCATGGAATAGGATATTCCAGAAGGCAAAGGAACTAGGACTCAAACCAAGAATCACCTACCCAGCTAAACTGAGTATAATACTTCAAGGGAAAATATGGTCTTTCAATGAAACAGAGGACTTTCAATCATTCTTAATGAAAAGACCAGAGCTGAAAAGAAAATTTGACTTTCAAACACAAGAATGAGAAGAAGCATGAAAAAGTAAACAGCAAAGAGAAGTCTTAAGGGACTTACCAGAAATGAACTGTTCACATTCCTACAAGGAAAGACAATATTTCTAACTCTTAAAACTTTTCAGTATCTGGGTAGTTGGTGGGACCACACATACACATGTACACGCATGCACAGACATACACACATGCATTCACATACAGAGACAGAGAGCACAGATTGAACTGATTAGGATGGGACCATACCTTAAAAGAAATTAAGGTAAATGGTGAGAGAGAAATGTAGTGAGAGGAAAGAGGGGGAAATGGAAGGGGGTAACTATATGTCATTTAAGAGACAAGTAGGAGATTTTTTTAGTGGAGGGAAAAAGAGGAGAGCTGAGGAAAAAACAAACAAACAAGAAGTTTACCCTCATCACATTTGACTAAACGAAGGAGTGAAATGCACACTTATTTTGGTATGAAAACCTATCTTACAGTATAAGAAAGCAGGGGAGAAGGAGATATTGCGGGGGGGGGGGGGGTGATGATGGAAGGGAGGGCAAAGGGAGGAGGGAGTAATTGAAAGTCAACACTTGGGGAGGGACAGGATCAAAAGACAGAAGAGAAACAATGAGGGGCAGGTTAGGAGGGATGGTAATTCAGTTAGTCTTACACAACACGACTATCAGGAAGGTCATTTGCAAAGCTACACAGATATGGCCTATAATGAATTGCCTGCCGTACCAAAGAGAATGGGTGGGGAGGGAGGGATGGGGAGAATTTGGAACTCAAAGTTTTAGGAACAATTGTTTAGTATTGTTGTTGCAACTAGGAAAGAAGACATACAGTTAATGAGGAATAGAAAGTCATCTGGCCCTACAGAAGAAAAGAGAAGATGGAGACAAGGGAAGGGAGGGATGACAGAAGATAGGACAGATTGGAGATAGGGAAAATTAGATTGCTTGGGGTATTGGGGTGGGGGGAGGGGAGAAAAGGGGAGAAAATTTGGAACCCAAAAATTTGTGAAAATGAATGTAAAAAGCTAAATTAATTAATTAATTAATAAATTAAAAAAAAAAATCCTCATTCTCTCGAACTTCTCTACAGCTTTTAACACCGGATCAACCTCCTCTCCTTGACGCTCTCTTCTCTCTAGGTTTTCATGACATTGCATCCTCCTGGCTCTTCTTTTACCTGTCTCATCCTCTTTCTTAGCCTCCAGATCACACCCACTAAACCTGAATATCTCTCAGGGTTCTTTCCTGGGAACTTGCTTCTTCTCCCTCTATCATACTTCGCTTAGTGATCTCATCAGCTTTTTAGGCTGATTATTCTCATCTCTACCAATCCTGCCCCTTAACCTTTCTGCTGACCTCCAAGCTCTCAAATCCAACCACCTTTTAGACATCTCAACCTGGATGCCCAGTAGACATTTTAAATGTAACATGTCCAAAACAGAACTCAGTACATTTCCTCCCAAATCCTCCCCTCCTCTAACTTTCCTTAGTGTTGTAGAGGGCAACACCATCTCCTCAGTCCCTCAGGCTTCCAATCTAGGAGTTATTCTGGACTCCTCAACCTCTCTCAACCTTGTCCATATTGAATCTGTTGCCTTGACTTGTCAACTTCACTTTTGCAACATCTCTCAAATATACGAACCCTTCTCTCTAACACGGCCATCACTCCAGGGCAGGCCCTCGTCACCTCACACCTGAAATAGTGCAATAGTTTGTTGGTGGGTCTACCTGCCTCAAGTCTCCCTCTATTCCAATCCATCCTCCAGTCAGCCACCAAAGTGATTTTCCCAAAGTTTAGGTATGATCATGTCATTCTCCTATCCAATAAACTTTAGTGGCTCCTTACTGCCTCCAGGGTCATATAGAAAATACTCTATTTAGCACTCAGATCCCTTCATAACCTAGCCCCCTTACACTTTTCCAGCTTTCTTACACCTCCCTCCCTGCCAGATACTTGTCAGTACAGTGATAGTGGCCCTTCTGACTCTTCCACAAACAAAAAACTCCATCTTTCAGCTCTGGGCATGTTCTCAGTCTGTCCCCCCCCATGCCATCAATGCTTTCCCTCCTCAATTTCCCTCCTGATTTCCCTAGCTTCCTTTAAGCCCCAAATAAAATCTCATCTTTTACATGAATTCTTTTCCAACATTTCTTAATTCTGTTACTTATTTCCAATTTATTTGTATATGGTTTGTACATAGTTTAATTTGTACATATTTGTTTACATGTTGTCTCCCTCGTTCAACTATGAGTTCCTCAAGGGCAGGGACTGTCTTGTGCTTCTTTTTGTATCCTTAGCACTCAGCACAGAAGCACTTAATAAATGTTTATTGACTGAATTCTAAACCAATATCCTCAGCACATACTGATGTAAAAATATAAACAAAATATTAACAAACAGAATAAGGTACATAAAGATTCATTCACTATGACCCAAAATAATTGATCCCAAGAATCCAAGAAGAGCTCAATACTGGAAAAAACAATTGGCATGATAATCTCTATTGTGGTTTTTAATGTGGTACTGTGGTTTCATTAACACAAGGAACTCCCAGTATGAAACTACTTCTACAGATGCAGACTGACAACCGTTCTGAAACATAACTTTCAAGCACTGTCTGGGGTAATCAGAAGTTAAGTTACTTTGGTTCAAGGTAACAGAAAGTATAGGTTATATAGAGGACTTCAGTCCAAGTCTTCCTTTCTGACTCCAAAGCCAGCTCTCTATTATGGCACAGTGGCTCTCATAAATCACCTTAAACAAAAAAAGCTAAAACTATATAATTAGAACAATCTATGCATAAAAAATCTTTAATACAACACCCATTTATCTTTAGAATAGTAAAAACTATAGGAATGGAAGGGCTTTTCCTTAACAAAACAGAAAACATTTACTCAAATCCAAGGGTCAGCATTATATGTAATTTATAAATCATACCCCAAGAAAAATAATTGTTAAAGAACCTTATTTTTTTTTGCATATTCCTAGAAATACTGGCTATAGCACTGACCAGAAAAAATGAAAAGGATAATTATTGTTACAGAGGAAATTAAAGTACTTGCAGATAGCATACTGCTTAATTTAAAACACAAGAGAATCAATTAAAACAAGAAATAGACAATTTCAGAAAACTAAGGTATAAGATAAACCCATAAAGTCATCAAGATTTTCATATTTCTCCAATTTATATCAGGGAAAATGATAGCAGATATAGTGGTAGAAGGTAAAGGGAAGATGAGGCATGTTAGGACCTAAAAGATCCCAAATCTCCCACAAATAATACAGTAAAGCTCTAAAAATACACTAGATTAAAAAAAACTATTTATTAATACCTCTACCCAGTACAAGACTGCTTTTTAAAAAAAAGCAATAGATTGAGCCTGCAAATAAAAAAAAAATCAACCTAGAAAAACTGACAACAAAAAGTCAGGTGAGATATTTTTCCAGACTAAGAAAAATTAAGTGGTAGGCAGGAGAAGTCTGTAACACTGGAATGGAGTTCTGGTGGAGGTCTGTGTGGAGCCCACATGTGCACTGGCAACATCAAATGCAGCAGCAGCCAGACACAGTGAGGGGATTGGACAACAGCTCAGAAAGACTGTACAGGAGGCCCTTTGCTAGCACTCAGTACAACTGGTGCTGATTGGCAATTCTACTGCCCATATGCAGTTCTGGGTCACAGTTCAAAGGTGGAGAGGGGCAATGGTGGTCAGTCACAAGGGAGTAGTAGTCCTGGTTACAATACCAAAGTAGAGAGGGGATGTGCCACATGTAGTTGGATGGGGTCAGGAGCCCTCACTTGGTAAAAACCAGAGTACCAACCAGGAAAGCAGTGATCACACCTTTCCCTACCTGCTCCCTTGGAAGCACCAAAAATTTCTAGACCCTCTGAACTAATGCTGAAAATAGCAGCATGAAAATGGCTTAAGCTTGGGACAGGGTTTCCCCAACCCCAGATGAGCAGAGGCTATCATTAAGATAAAGTCCAAAGTTCAGAAACAGACTGGAAAAATGAGCAGACAAAAATAATAATTTGACCATAAGAAGCTACTATGATGTCAGAGAAGAACAAGACACAAATTTAAGAGAAGACAACAAAGTAAAAACAGCAACCAAAAAAGCCTCAAAGAAAAATGCTAATTGGAGCCAAGTCCAACAAGAATTCCTAGAAGAGTTAAAGAAAGAAAATTGGGGAAGGAAAAAGAAAACTATGAAAAAAGAATTAACAGCATGGTAAAAGAGGCACAAAAAAAATGAAGAAAATAGCACCTTAAAAAGCAGAATTGTCTAAGCAGTAAAAGCCGCACTGAAGAAACACACTAAAGGAAAGGACTACTTAAAAAGCAGAATTGGCCAAATGAGGAAATAGGTACAGAATATCACTGAAGAAAATAATTCCTTAAAAATCAGAATTGAGCAAGTGGAAGCTAATGATTCTAAGATGTCAAGAAACAATAAAACAAAGTCAAAAGAATGAAAAAATAGAAGAAAATGTGAAATATCTTATTGTAAAAATAATTGACCTGGAAAATTAAGGAGAGATAATGTTAGAATTATTGGACTACCCAAAAGTCATGATCAAAAATAGAGCCTAGGCATCATATTCCAAGAAATTATAAAGGAAAATTTTCCTGATATCTTAGATCCAGAAGGTAAAATAAAAATTGAAAGAACCTATCAACTGCTTCCTGAAAGAAATCCAAAAATAGAAATTCCCAGGAATGTTATAACCAAATTCTAGAACTTCTAGGTCAAGGAGAAAATACTGCAAGCAATCAGAAAGAAAATAATCCAAATATCATGGCGTCACAGTCAGAATCATGCAAGATTTTGTAGCCTCCATATTAAAGAAACAGAGAGCTTAGAATATGATATTCTAGAAAGCAAAAGAGCTAGGATTACAACCAAGAATAACCTACCCAACAAAACTAAGTATAATATTTCAGGAGGAAAATGGATATTTAATGAAATAGAAGAATTTCAAGTATTCCTGATGAAAAGACAAGAGCCAAACAGAAAATCTAACATTCAAACAAATGACTCTGGAGGTAAACATAAAAGAGGAATCATAAGGGACTTGAAAACTTAAACTGTTTACATTCCTCTATGGGAAAATGATGCGTGTAACTCCTAAGAATTCTATCATCACTAGGGCAGTTAAAAGAATTTTACATAGAGGGCATGGATGTAAGTCATTATATTGGGATGATCTCAAAAGGGGCACAGTGAAAAAGAAAGATTCACAGGGAGAGGGGGAAAGGGAGAAGTACAATGGGGAAAATTTTCTCACATAAAAGAGGCTCACAAGGAATAGCTTTTACCACAAAGGTGGAAATGGAGAGTGGAGGTGGCAGGCAATGCTTGAATCTCTCATGAGAACTGGTTCAAAGAAGGAAGAATATATTTACATACTCAGCTGTGTATAAAAAGGTAACAACTAATAGGGAAATAAGAGAAAAAAGGGATAAGAGATTTGGGGGAAGAGAGTTGAATTAATGGAGGCAGTGGTTAGAATCCAAATGGACTTCTGAGGAGGGTCAGGATAAAGAGAGAAAGGTGGGGGAAGGGATAGATAATGGAATGGAGGGAAATACACAGTTAGTAATCATAACTTTGAATCCGAATGGGACAAACTCACACATAAAAATGAAGCAGATAGCAGAATGGATTAGAAACCAGAATCTAACAACAAATTGTTTACAAGGGACACACTCGAAAAAGAAAGACACACAGAGAATTAAAATAAAGGGCTGGAGCACAATCTAAAAGGCTTCAATGGAAATTAAAAGACAAGGTGGGGGTAGCAGTCATAATTCAGATAAAATAAGAGCAAAACTAGACTTAATTAAAAGAGATAATGAGGGAAAGTACATTTTGCTAAAAGGTGCTATAGACAATGAAGTAATATCAAAAAATTTTACGGCAACTTTCTCTGATAAAAGAGAAATTCTCAAATACATATTGAGTGTATAAGTTTATAACTTAAACTTTATAAAAACAAAAGCCAGTTCCCAATGAATAAATGATTAAAGGATATGAACAGCTTTTTCAGAAAGAGATAAAAAATTATTTAAATCATTATTGACTAGGGAAATACAAAGTAAAACAACTCTGAAGAACCACATCCCACCTATCAGAAATGACAAATGTTGGAGGGAGAGGAGGGAGTCCAACCATTCTGGAAAACTATTTAGAACTATTCCCAAAGGGCTATCAAAATGTTTTTAATGCTAGTAGCATTACCACTACTAGGTCTGTATCCAGATGACATCAAAGAAAAACGAAAAAGGAGCAATATGTACAAAAATATTTATAGCAGCTCTCTTTGTGGTAACAAAAAATTGGAAATTGAGGAAATTCTCATAAATCAGGGAATGTTTGAACAAGTTAAGGTATACTGCATAATCGTCACAGATTTTATGCCAAATTTTTGGTTAAAAGGTGGGGTGCAACCATTATGTGAGGCTTTTATAATTTGTGCTGGTATTACTTGTCTTTTAGTTTCTGCCAGTCTTGCACCAACTTTTCACTCACTGAAAACTGTCTTTCTGAAGCTCTGTTTCCATGCTGTTCAGTGAACAAAATCACTTTCAGCTGGAAGTCCATGGAATAGTTTTTATATTTACCCATAATCATTAAGAAATGCTTCACACATTAATGTATCACTGGCAGACAAACTGTACAGTGTAGCTAGCTCAGGGAGATGCAAGTCTTACCATATCATATGACTTCCTCATGGCAGCTTCACCTGCCTGCCAGTTCCCCTTGCACTTTCAGTTCTTCATTGGGTTGTGACAGTATCATTGGTACTGCAACACTCTAAACAACAGTTATCAGAAACATACTAATAATGCATTTGCACTGAGAATTCTAGGCTCACAGCTCACAATGCACAAGCGATAAATGCATATCCATATGCCACTAGTGAATACATTGCTGTTCTGTTTACCTTTTAAGTGGTGTGATGAACAGACTCTTAAACAAATTTTTGGATTGATAAAAAACCAGGATATGACTATTATGCAGTGGCAATAATTATGCAGTGAAATATCATATGATTGGAGATGGAGTACTATTGTGATATAAGAAATGATGAAGGAGGTGGTTTCAGAAAAACATAAGACCTATACGAACAGACGCTAAGTGAATTAAGATATTATTGTGTACCTTAACAATAATGTTGTAATGATGATGAACTGTGAAAGACTTGGCTACTCTGATCAATACAATGATCCAAGACAATTCCAAGGGACTTATAATGAAAAAATGTCATCCACCTCCAAAGAAAAAACTGATGAACTCTGACTGTAAAATGAAGTAAAATTTTCTCGCTTTCTTTTTTTTTTTAAATATTGCTAATGTGGAAACATGTTTTGCATGATTTCCCATGTATAACTAATATCATAATGATTGTCTTCTCAGTGGGTGGAGGAGTGATGGAAAGAAGGGAGAGAATATGGAACTCAAAATCTAAAAAGAAAAGGATTTTTAAATAATTTTTAAAAAATTGATTCTCCAAAACAAAATGCGCATATAGTTTGCTTTTGAGTTTAATCTCATAAATAGAACAATAAATCTAATCCTGAATTTTAGCATTTGTTCACTTTCAAGGTATAAATTATCACACTGAAAATTCAACAATTGACTCTCCTGAACCAAGACCAGCTGGCTCCAGCAAATCCCTGCATCAGTGGGACTGAACAGTCCAGAATAATGACCAAATTATAAACCCAGGAGACTAGAAGGACCAGAGAAGCTTTCACAAAAACAGGGAAGAGAAATTATCCAGAAAAAAAGGAGTAGTTTCAGTATCAAATGCTACAGAGATGGCAAGAAGAACAAGAATTGAGAAAACTTAGTTGGACTTAGCAAGAGAGAGAGAGATCTCTGATGATCTTGAAGAAGTTTCAGCAAACTGAGAGAATCTAGGTTTCACAGGGCAGAGTAGCAAATCATGAAAAAAATATAGAAGATTATTCCTTCTCCCCTCGTCCCTTAGAATTTGGCTAGAAAGGGGAAGAAAGATATAGGACAATCACTTCAGGGAATGGTAGGGCCAAATGATGGTTATTTAAAGATGGGGGAAGTATGAGTATATTTATGGCTAACAAGAAAGGAATCAGCAGACAAGAGGTTAAAAATTAGACAAAAGTGAACAATAACTTTTCTGGCACTGCTGGCGGAAACATAAGAGGAGAGGATCGAGTAAAGGGTTTTACATTGGACCCCTGGGGCATAAAAAATGTGGAATTGCTCCAGTCATTTTAGGAGAACTCCTATTGCCACTTGGGGATGGGAGCAGAAGGAAGTAGTGTTTTGTCTGAATTTAATTATGAATTGTATCCTTTTTCAACTCAACACTAGTCAAGTTGTTTTCATTACATTTTATGATCCCTGAGCGTCTCATTGCGTTCTAATCCCAAACCTGAATCACCAGACTAGCTGAGCCGCGTTCATCCCAGAATAATTGGCATTTGTCAGCAGAGATTGTCTTTAGTGACTCTGAGGTTAAATTCATTGTTAAAATGGGATAAGAGTGATGCGAAAGAAAGGGAATCTTGAGTGACTGGACAGCCAGATACATACAGGACTCCAGTCTTCCCCAGCCCCTTATTCCCCAGGGAATAAGGAGGAATCTCCCACTTTACTCTGCATGGAGCTTGTCAAAGAAATCTTTGTTTGTTTTTTTAATAAAACAACAAAATTAAATACCCCTGAAAAGCTGGATCACCAACATAAGGAAAACAAAGATAAATTGTGTTTGCATATTGAGTAATTCATGTGAGTGGTGAATATACACATATAAATATACATATACGTATATAAATACATACATTATTTTTAAAGATGCTGAAGGCAAAAAAGCAACTTCTGGATCTAGTAACAATACAGGCGAATATGGCAATGCCGAAGGGGATAGGGACTGATAAAATAGGAAGCATGACATTTAATCCAGAAGTTTCATTGGGGAACATGTTGAACTCTGATAAGACTGGGACTTTGTTGCTGTGTTCATCCTTTGTTGCTGAAGAAGACCATGCCATTAGAAAAATGATGACATGACTTGCACTTGACTTTGTTTTGAGTAAAGAAGGGCTGTGCAAGATCACCAGCCTCAATTCTCCTTCAGAGTCATCTGAAACCAGTGACCAGATATCCATCAGGATGACTGGAGATGACCCAGACTGCGATGGGAGACCTTGGCCCCTTTAGGCCAAGATCTTTGCAGGTGCTCACTTAGTGTGAAGTAATCCATTCAGTGAATAGCCCTGTTTAAGAATTAGCCAGGGGATGGCCCCTTTATGAGGCATAGGGGAAAAAAAGCATCATCAGGGTGGGAGGGAAACAGCAACAGTTACTATTGACAATCACTTGGACTCTAAAGAAAAATCAGAAATAAAACTGAAGATAAGGTTTAGGAACCGACACAAATGGGGGAAAAAAGCTTCCATCTTATGCTCAAATCAAATCTCCCTTGGAGTCTGAGAGACCACCAAGGAAACTGGGGAGCTGCAGAAAATGTTTAAACAGCAAGGTAATGAATCCCTAAAACAACTGTCCTAGGTCTCATGACCAACAAGATGGAGAAGCAGACATTGCTCCATTCCTCATCACCTATCAAACCTTTCCAAAATAGGAATCATAAGAGAAAATGCAACTTCAGCTCTCTTCATGGTGTATGAAACCAAAATTTTAATGAAGTAACAATCTGATGAATTAACAGCAGAGAATAATACTCCTTAATGTACTCATTCAGCATCCCTTCCACCTGTTGTACACAAGCTGACTCATAGACTTACAAAGAGGACTCAGCTCCAGTACCCTTTCCTCTCAATGCTATTGAAAACCAAAAGGCAGAAATTAGCTCTGACTGGGTTCGGCAACACTCTATGCTGCAACTGAACTTAGGTAGAGGAATGAAAAACAGAGGGAATCAGGCAGGACAAGTGTATGTGGCTGTGTGGCACTCCACTTAGCCTGACAGAGCCCAGCATCCAGCTGAGGCAAGTCCTGTCCTCTTCTCCCTGCCCCCCTTCTCCCACCTCCCTGCCCCTAGAAGTCATTCTCTAGCTTAGAAGGAAGTTAAGATGGCTTTGAGATCTAGCCCCCAGGTAAAGTGCCATCAAAGGAAAGGATTCAGTAAATGAGCAACAGAAGCATAGAAGGGGACAAGACTGAAATTACCAAAGATTTCAGGAGGTAGGAAACTCAATGAAAACCAAAAATAGAATGAAATAAAGAGACTAGATAAAAGAATTCAGATAAATATGAAGAAATATAATAAACCCCCAAAAAAGTGAACCAACACCAAATGAAGCAAAGGTTCCCAAGAGATTGCCAAGAGTGCATGGAATAACATCAAGATGCTCCTGAATGCTTTGTCTTAAAGGATTGTTAAATAATTAAATAATTGTGAAAGGCAAATTTATGGCAGAAATAACTGGCAAAAAAGAAAAATTTGAATTCCACATGGCAAGCATTAAAGAAACAAAAGAGAGAATGACAGATTGGAAATGCAAATACACAGAAGTAAAGAAAAATCTGGACAAAGAGAAACAAAAAGCAGTAACAGTAAAAGAAAATATGAAATCTATAAAAGTAAAATTGATCTTGAAGATAAACTATGTAGACAATTTAGGGATTATATATCACCAAGAAGAATCTAACAAGTTAAAAAAAAAAACCTGAAACCCATATGACAAGAAAATTACCCAGAAAACAGAAAATAGGGTGTCAGTTGAAAGAATCCAAAGATCGCCTCCAGGAGACAACAAATATATACTAGCAAACTTCAGTTCCTGCAATGGTTAAATTCAATAATTTATCCAATGTAAAAAAAAATTATCAAGTGACTAGGAGAAATAAAATTCTCCCAGTAAAAGAAAAGGAAATTTAAATAACACAAGACTATATTACATCAACCAGAAAACACAGGAGAGAACAGAATTACATAGAGGTAGCTGGTGGTCCAACAGATAAAGCACTGGGTCTGGAGTCAGTAATACCTGAGTTCAATTTCAAACAGATACGTCCTAGCTGTATGATCCTGTGCAGGTCATTTAATTTCTGTTTGCTTCAGTTTCCTTAATTTTGAAATGAGGATAATTATCACACCTACCTCAAAGGGCTGTTGTAAGGAACAGGATAATATTTGTAAAAAATCAATTAGCACAGTGCCTTCTACATTGCAGGCCCTATATACATGTTTATTCCCTTCTCTTTCAGTAATGTGTTCTGAATAGAAAAGGAGCTCAAGATGCAACCCAAGAGGACATATTAAGGATTGCCTTTCTAAAAGTACACAAGGAGACAAAAGTGAATGCAGAAGTCAAATTCAAATGATAGTGTAGAAACAGTCCTGAAAAATCATGGACTAAACCCTACACCACCACCCCCCCCTTACAGGTGAATCATTGATTCATAGGACTAAATTACAGAACTGTAGGGTGGGGAAAGTGGGAAAGGGAAGGGAAAAAAATAGAGCAGAATGTTTGTTAAGCAAGTCAAAGTTTAACAGTGAAGGGAAAACAACTGCTCTAGTCTCTCATTAAGAAGAAAGCCTATGGAAGAATGGGCAGAGGCAAAAGGAGGGATTGAAATGGAAAAGGAAGATGGAAATCATGTTCCAGTGGTGGCAAGGGAAAACCACTGATGAATGCTCCCATGGGGGAAGGGAGATGGGGACCATACAAGGAGTATAATCTACAAGGATTTTGTGCCTAAACTATTCACCCTGCCTCATGTGAAGGGGAATCAGGGATCCTTAGAGCAAATGACATCCAGGAGGGTGGAAAGGCAGGAAGCTGGGAAAGAGATTTCATGGCAAATGGAGGGGAAGAAGGGGGGAATAACCAGAGGGCAGGCAAAGGTTAATAATGAATTGCACAACAAGGGACAAAGGAAAATTCCTACTTTGGGACAACATCCTCTCTATCACCTGCAGGAATTGGTATTTCTAAAACTAAGGCACAACAGAAACAGGCAGCTGGGGAGAAGATCTATAGGGCAATATCAAGTGTTTAGAAGAAACACAAAATACATACCTCAGAAGTTTTAATCACAAAGACTAAAATAAATAAACATAAGGGCCATGAATCAAAGAATAAAAGTGTAGAAAAGATAGAAAGTGAAGACAAATAATGAAGTTGATGTAAAAAAAAAGTCCTTTTGAGAAAAAGGCAAAGAAAATGAAATTTTAAATATTATAAAAAAAGTTGAAGGGAATAAGGAATATTTTACTTGAATACATTTTTAAATGATGGAGAAGAATTAAATAAGTGGAAGAAAGAACAAGTATATACTAAGCAAAACTAGTAATAAGCAAAACTTCAAAAATTAGTAAAAAAGGAACAAATTAATGGAGGGGGCACCCTCCCTATTTGATAAAAATTTCTGGGAAAACTGGAAAGAAGTCTGGCAGATATTAGGCTTAGACCAACACTTTACAATGTATTCCAAAATACATTCTAAATGTATACATGACCTAGATATTTAGGACCATAATACAAAAAATTAGAAAAGAAACCTTATACATTTTTCTAAGCTATGGATAGTAGATATTTTCTTAACCAAAGAGACAGAGGTAATTACAAAAAATAAAACAAATAGCTTTTATTATATTACATTATATTATATTGTATTATATTATTTAACTGAAAAGGTTCTGGAGAAACAAAATTAACAGACCAAGGATAAGAAGAAAAAGCAGTGGAATGGGAGGAAAATCTTCATATCAAATTTCTTTCTTAAGTTTGCTATTTAAGTTGTATAAGTAATTAACAGATTGTATTATACATTTACATAAATTGCATGTACATTCATATGAGGCAAATATATACACATACACATAGAAATACACACACACATATACATATGGAGAGAGAGAGGGGAGGGGGTAGCAACTAGGGCATAATGGATAGAGTGCTGTGCCTGAAGACAGAAAGGCCTGAGTTCAAATTTAGCCTCAGTCACTTAGTTGTATCACCCTGGGCAAGCCATTTTACTCCTGTTTGCCTCACTTTCCTAAACTGTAAAATGAGGAAAATAATAGCACCTACCTCCCATAGCTGTTGTTGTAAGGATTATATGAGATGAACTGTGTAAAATGCCTAGCACATAGTAGGTGCTATATAAATGCTAGCTATTATTATGACCAGAAGTCATTCTCAATATCAAAAGATATGAAGAGTTCTCAAAAGAACTGCAGTCTACTAACAACCACATGAAAAATCACAAAGAATCAGCATAATGGAAATCAAAATAACCTTGAGTTTTCATCTCATACTCAGCAAACTGGCAAAGATGGCAAAAGTTGAAGGAATTGTGGAAAGGTTAGCATATGAGTGCTTTACTGGTAGAACTGTGAATCAGTAAAATCCAGGGTTGAGGAATCTGAGACCTCCGGGCTACATGTGGCTCTCAAGTGCAGCCTAGAGGACCACAAATAGCCTTGAGACTGGAGGTTCACCCTTCCTGTGTAACCAGTTAGGAAAGCAATTTGGAAATATACAAAAAAATGTGACTGAACTATCCATACACTTGGAATCAGAGATTCCATTTCTAGTTTTCTACCCACCCCAAAGAAATCACTGATACAAGAACAAAGTGGCCATAAACAAAAAGTATTTATAGCAGCCATTTTTGTGATGGCAAAGAATTGGAAACAATGTAGATGCCCACGCATTTAAGAACAGTTAAACAAATTGTGTTACATGAATATAATGGCACATTACCAGTTATAAGAAATAAAAAACATGATGAATACAGAGGATTAAAAGCTCAAGAATTATTAAAGATCAAAGTAAGCAGAGCTAAGAAAAACATAAAAAGTACAATGTAAACGGAATCATCACCCCCTCCCCAAAAAAATCAAAAATGAATGTTGGAAAATTATAAAGAATACCTTGAAAGAAGAGATATGAGAAGACACCCCATTCTCACCCCTTTGCAGAGGTGTAAGGTGCAATAAGTGTGGTACATTGCATATTGTTTCAGAATTGTTCAATGTATTGATCAGTTAGCCTAATATTGTCTCTTCTTTTTATTTTTTACCCTTTAAAAAATACTACTTGTTGTATGGGATGACTTCCTGGGAGGGAAAGTGGGAAGGATCCTGGGATGGAACAGCAAAAATAGAAACAACCAAATCTTATTTTGAAAAAATAAAAACATTATTCTGAGAAGGGGCCCAAAAATGTCACCAAAAACCTCCATCATACTCATTAAGAATTCCTGTTCTGGATCTTGTGAATGCCTTGAGGAAATCTCTCTAGACAAGGATCTTACACCGACCTTCCAGGAATGTGATAAGAGAAAGAGGGTTGGAATGGAGGGAGAAAAAAGTTTTTCAACCCTATATCCTTTTACACTGAAACCCATTTTACTGAAAAGACCTTTTTCCCCCCTTGTTACACATTTGTATGGCTTTGCATCTTGTTCATTTAAAAAAACATTTTTAAAGACTCCTCACCCTCAAAGATTATTAGTATTAATAAAGTATTAATCTTTACACTAGCATAACAATGAAAGAAAAAATGAGACCCTGACATTTAATCTGGAAAAAAAAAAGACAATGGAGACAGTGTATTAAGATATTTCAAATCTAATATCCCTGTTCCTACCTAGATTTGGGGGTATGGAATTGTGGGGGGGGGTTTTGGATAGGGACACTTGTACCAATGTAAAAATTTGAGATTACTAAATTTAATCTTTAAAATGAAATGACATTTCAATTGTGAGAGCCTAAATTATCAGACACAGTACAACTGGTGATTAACCTATATTCCACACTTTTTCAAGTCTTGTACAACACCGTTATTATCTCAAGAATCTGTGATTTTGTCCTTTGACAAAGAGGTAGCCATAATCCTCTATAACTTAATATATAGTATTCAGGAATCACTAAGACTTAAAAAAATTCATTGCCCTGTCGCCAACCTTTTCAAACCTAGCTACACTGTTTCCCTCAGCAGACAATTCATTACTTAAAGCCCCTCAGGCTTCATAGTTTATAATACAGCCGTACTAGAACTCTATTAGAGAACCCAAGGTTACCCATGCTATTAGGAGGCATTAGAAAAGGTCTTTAGTGGAGGCATTATTAAAATTCTAAAACTAAACTTACCTTTTTTCCCCTTGCCAGTAGCTCCTCCCTAACATTGCCACAACCCATAGATGTAGCTTCATTACTGACTGCTGGACAAAACAGCAGCAAGGGTTTTACATGTTCTCATGTTCTTATCTGCATCTTCCATTTAGCATTCACATACTACTCCAGAGCCAACCCCATGTAATGGAAAGCTCAATTGCCTAGAAGTTAAAGACCTAAGTCCAGCCTTAGTTTTACCACTGAACAGCTATGTGACCTTGGGCAAGTGACTTGACCCATCCTGACCTAGCCATAAAATGAAAAGGATGGAAAGTTTCTTTTCCACTCTAACAATTTACTTTAAACAAAAAATTGGTAGGTTCTTGAGGATAGAGAACTGGTTATCATTAAATAGTGTTCAATACCTCCTGCACTGAAATTTGCTTAGCTTACTCTATCATCCACTTAGAAATCTGTATCTAAAATAAACAAATTAATGAATAAAAGTAGTAATAATGAGTCAGGAGTAGGATGTGATGGACAAGGACATGGACTTCAGAACATGAGCTCAAATTCCACCTCTAATACTATGTTACCTTAGCTAAGTCACAATCTCTTTATGCCTCAGTTTCCTTATCGGTAAAATAAAGGGGTTGGATTCAGTGACCTCTACAATCCCTCTCAGCTCTAGGTCTATGATAATATTTTTCTGTACTCCCTGATCATGGTATGATAGCGTTATTTGAGTCAGGAAAGGAGAAAAACCAAAGGTATTTCAACACTCTTATTTAGAAAGGGATAGGGGGAGGGGGGAAATGGAGTAGTCCTGGGAGAGTAAAAAAGTCTTTCTCCAATGAACATTAGAGTGCAGTTCAATTATCAGCTAACAAGATCTCCTAACCATACATTTCCTTTTAAATCTTGCTCTCAAACTTTATCCCCAAAAGGAAACAGAACAAAAACTGGCCCTCAGCAACTGCTCAAAGCAAAGAATTCCCTGATTATACCCCCCAAAAACCCCAGAATTATTTCTGAGTGCTAACACTGATCAATTTCACTACCATTTGTGTTAAAATTTTAAAAAATAGTTATTAGCTTCATAACCTACAGGCAGTACAATAAATTACAGATAGCAGTACTCAGTCTACTCTAAGATGCTAAAGCATATGCTGATGATGAGCATTTTAAGGACACTTCCTTAACAGAAGAGTAGCCAGGCTAGAGGGATTTTTCACTGAAAAAGGTCATAAGGCTTAAGTTAAAAGGAAATTTCATGTGTCACAGGCTATTATACTTCACAAAGCAAAGAAATGTTGAAAAAGCAACAACTATACTTGGAAAATCCTAAGGAATCAGCAAGATACCAGTTGAGAGAACAGATGTAACAAAATTATGAAAATCAAGCAGGACTCAAATGTAGAGATGAGAGAAGACCACCAATCCACCCCTCTGTGGAGGTGAAAGGTCTACAAGTGTTACACATGGCACATGTTTTCATATTTTTTCAACATTGATCAGCTGTGCTGATTTTTTTTTAAAAATACCATTTGTTACATGGGATGGCTCTCTGGGAGAGAGGGATCTGGGGGATAATTATGATGATGTAAGAAATAGAAGACATCAGTAAAAACATTAAATCTTGAGTTGAACTATATGGTTTCTTCCAATTCTAGATAGATGACCCTGTTATATAAAAGAGGCAATCATTCAACAAATCTGAATGATCTCTGCTTGTGGTAGAGAATCTTTGGTTGGTTTTTGATGGAGGTAGAGGAGAGAACATATCAGTATTAAGCATAAAGGGCAGTCTTCTACTCATGCTTTATTTTCTCCAACTCAGTTTTTAACTTATCCATTGAAGTTATCTTCTTCAATGGCTCTTATTTATTTGGCATCCTTTGATAAAGCTCTATTTCTCTTCTCAAAGATAGTACTTGATCCCTTAGCTGTTTATCCTTCATGTTGTGTGTATACATTTGCATATACCTACATATATGTGTGTAAGCTTCTATCATTTTGCACACACAGAAACCATGCAAGATGAAGGAGCTGGAAGATTCTACAACTTCACTAAGGCAAACAACTTTCTCTGACATCAAGCACACAGCACAGCAAACTGAAGGCTAAGGCTAACCGAAATACAAACCAGAAAAAGAAATACTACATTTGTGAGCATGCATGCAATATTAAACACCTAAACATAAGCCCAAACAGAACATGAGATGTTAAAGGCAAAAATACCAGCGAGTCATTTAAAAAGGGGGAAAGGGGGTTAAGAGGTGGCTAGAAACAATTCCTTAACTCAAGGTATGGGGGGCAAAGGACATGGTAAAGTCAGCAATGATAGATTACATCAATATCTCAGCTTTGATGCCTCTCTCCTCCCCCAAGCTTTTCAGCATGGTGGGCCCTCTGTTGTTGAAATCTGTACTGCTGAATCCAACAATTCTAGTCAATCACTATTCCCTGTACTCCCATGAAGAAGATTCACAGACATACCATATAGCTTACTGGAGGCATTGCTCATCAAAAGCAAAGACATAAGCTAGTGTGGAAGGGGAAATGAAATTAAGGAATACATTGCACCGCATCATCATCTCTGAGAAAGAGCCTGAGGAAAGTCACCTGACAATCTATAAGGCATCGCCCACCCATTTACCAACCACTCAAAAGGAAAGAGTCAAGCAGATTCCCGAGTAGCAAGCTCTCACCCAATGGTGAAGTCTGTAAACAAAAGCAGGCCCAGCTCAGACGGAAAGTGGCATACAGGGGATAAAGGGACAATATGGGGGGAGTCTGGCAGGGAAGAAAAGCCAGAATTGTAAAAATCGTAATTGCAAACATCCTGCTTCACAACACAGAGGGCGCACAGCACCGCACTCTCGAAGTGCCCAGCGCCTTGGAAGCCAGAGTCCCTGATGACAACTCATTGTCTCCGGCTTCAGTTAAGAGGAGCCCTGGAGATCAGGCAGGATAGAAGCATTGGAAATCCTCATTCACCAGCTAGCTCCTTTCTCCAGCTCACTCATCACCAGACACATAGGATTTCACTCTTCCTTCCCTCTGAGGCCAAACTTACCAGCTAAAACCCATTGTGAAAATTATTTATTAGCAAGACGCAAGGAAGTGGCATCATGCCTGAGCACCGCAGGGAAATGGAGATAAGGGCTAGGAGAAGGCTTCCTCTTCAGAAACACACGGCCTGAGGTCTTTAAGTCGGCCAGAGATTTACACCCAGCGCAGATACTCGTACTCTCAAAGTGAGTAAGATTGCAATGACGGACGGGCACTGCCTGACAGCGTAAACCCTCTGCCAACCGGCTGCATCAACGTCTTGTCCCAGCACTAACAGTCACTCGCCTCTGCTCTTGCAGCATCTCCACTCTTTTCTTCCTTCTCCCAGTTTGCAAAGCCATTCATTTTCACTCTGATTTCATCTCTTCTCTCCCCGCCACACACACACACACACACACACACACACACACACACACACACACACACACACACACACCCCTCTTAATAGTAGGAAAATGAAAACAAAACCGAGTAAGATCTAACCGACCAAGAGCTGAGACCTGGAATCAAAAAGCCTCCTTGGATGCTGAAAATGAGATCATTCGGACATGCACAGAAATCCTTCTGTTTTCCTCCCTGCCCTCCGGGGCTCGCGCGCCCCGCCTCGCCCGCCGGCACTCACCTGCACTTCCCCCCGCCTGTGTCTTTGCAAAGGGAGCGGGAGACAATAAGGAGGACCCGCACGCTGGGCACGCCAAGGAGCCAGGCAACAGCCAGCGCACGATGGCTGTTACCTACGTAGCCCAGCTAGAAGTAGAACAGCTGCGGCGCTCCACGCTCCACGTAGGGGCTGCGGAGCCCAGCTCCGCTTCGCCCAATCCGAGCGGCTGTGTGGTTACCGCAGGCGGCCCAGGGGGCGGGGACGGAGGACGCCGCGGAAAGGTGAGCCACGGTTGGAGGGAGCGGCGATCGCTCTGCCTCGCTGCGGCCAATCAGGGGCGGCGGATGGAGTAGCGGGGCGTTCGGAGTTGGGATGTGGTACGACTACCCAGCGCACGTTGGGGACCAGGCTTTCTTCTAGGCCTGGGCTTCCCTGGCAGGAGCCGGGGGCCGCTGGCACGAGAACGCCCGCCCCTGGTCGCTGTCCCTCCGCTACCTGAGCGGGACTCCAGGTGTAGAGGGAGAGCCAAGGGAAGGCAGTCTGGAAAGGGCTGAGGGAACAAAAGCCACAACCACCCCGTGCCATAGGTCTAAAGGACTGCTTGTCTAGGTGCCTAGGTAGAGGCAGCCAATGGATTTTAGCAAAAAAACCCCGAGTTGGCGCGGGCGGGGCTCCTGAAATGTTGGATTGGCTGCGAGGTAATTCAAACAGGGAGCGTACGAAACAGGATTTGAACGGAGGTCCCCTTACCTCCCAGCTGACTATATACTACTCGGCCGCCACGCCCCCAACCCCTACCCCATAAGGGTTTTCTACTTCCTTTTCTCCCACCTGGGGCCGATGGGATGAGGGCCTGGAAAGGGGGTGGGGAAAAACAGTGAGAAACCTTACAACACTACTTTGTGTGGCCGTGCTGGAGAAAATGGGAGGGGATGGGATGGGATCAAGGGTACGCAGAGAAAGAAAGGTTCTCTTTGTCCAGGAGGAGAGCCTGGGGTGAAGTAGGAAAGAATGGGAGGTTGTAACTGTGCACAGGGCATCTGAGTTGTACAGAAGGCTTCCTCCTTACAGTCCAAACTTGCCCCAGTTTCTGGACGTGCTCAGTCCTGTTGAGAAATTGCAGTGTTAAACTCCACTTCTACCAATTTTCACATCTTGGTGTCACATGGCCTCTGCCTGACTTACTGGTCCAGTGAGGGCTTTATATTTACATTTTAACTATGCGTAAAGTTTCATTTTACACATATTTTAGATTTAAAAATCAATAGAAATAATGTTTTCTTCCCTCCCCTCTATGGATCATATATACTATTATATACCCCCACTTTGGAGATCGTTACTTTATAGAATATTTAAGGGAAAACAGTGGACAGAAATCTTATGGGATGATTAAGCATGGAGGAGTATAAGTTGAGATCCGCATCCATCCAGAAGAGATAACAAGGGTTTTTTTCTTCTTCGGGAAGCCCCTAAGGAGAGGGAGGGGTGATACATAGAGCTGTTACTAGCTAACTGGGAAGGGAGCTTGCTAAAAAGGGATACAAAATAAAAGGGGAAAAGAGAGATAGGGGTTCCAGGTAGGAGAGATGCAAAGATCAACTTCATATACTTCCCAATATGGCTTTAGAGCTCGCCAAGTTCCAAGAAGATTGTACGATACCGGCCTCTCCTAGCACACTTCTCCGTGCATGATGGGCATTCAGCAAATGTGGATGACTAGAAACTTAGGCAATCTCCTTGCCTATCCTCTTCATAAAAACGGGGAAAAATGTAACAGGCCTCACCTTGGAGATTTCTACTCCTATAAATGAATGGTTATAATAATCATGAAAGGATAACGTAGTGGAGACTCCTCCTTGGAGTCAGGAAGACCAAGATTCATGCCCTACCTTTGCTACATAATTACTTTGTGATCACAGGAAAGTCATGTAACCTGTCAGTGTCCCAGGTAGCTCTCTAAGATTTTAAATTACAAGCTGTTGCTGACAACATTTGTAAAGAGTTTATATGTTGGGAGTTCCTTATACTAATAACCTGGCGGGACTAGATAAAAAAAAAAAAGAAAATCATAGTTACATATACAGCCTTTTAGAAAGGTTTAGGAAGCACTTTCTATACAAAACCCTGCGAGAACAGGAAGGGCATCTTAAATTACTCCATTTTATAGAAAAGGAAACTGAGAGGTCTGCGCTCTAGCTAGACAAATGTGAGGCAGAATTAGAATCTATATCTCTTGACTCCCAATTTCTAAATCGATTAGCAATTCTTAGGGCAAATAACTATCAAATACTTTTTTCTTTCTTTTCTTTTTCTTGGCTGAACTATACTACAGATTGACTAATGTATGTAGTACTCAGACTCTTTGGCTAAAGACTTTAAGTTTTTCAAATTTAAAAAAAATGTCTCACTGTGTGGAAGTCTATTAGAAATAACAGAAGATTTTCTTAGTGCTTATGAGCATAGGGTTAGTTTTTTACTACATACCTTTATATTTGTCAAAATCGACTATGCCATAAGGCATACCTAGTCAGTCTTCTAACCTCAGTAAATTGCAAGATTTCCTCAAAATGTACTGAGTACACCTCCCAGGTTTTCCAATCACCTGCAATTGCTGGCCTCTGTTAAGGCAATTATTTTGTTTCTAGGAGAACCTCAGAAGGTACAAAGCATTCCATCTGATTGCCTAGTGTGCCTTCTTTTAGCTACTTGAATTACAATAGCCTTCTTTCGTTCATTCTTTTATGTGTTCTTTCATTTATGGAATTGAGCACCTACTATGTTCAGGGCACTGTGAATTATTCTATCTGGACAGATATTTGTTTCTTCATGGTGGATAGAGCACTGCATTTGGAGGGGAAAAAACAGATTTGGAGTTCCAACTCTGCCACTTATTAGCTGTGTGACTGGGGAAATCACCCCCCTTTTCTGAACCTCAGTGTCCTCACTTGTAAAAATTACGAGACCGTCCTAAATGATCTGAAAGTCCCATTCAGCTCTATCTAACAATCTGTGATTCCTGGCAAACCTCTACCACTCTACCTGTTTTCTGCCCACCTGTAGCTGACTTCTGAATATCATGGCAATTCAATGCAACAAACATTTATTAAGTGCCTAGCAAAGTGCTGTTCAAGGTGCTGGAGACACACAAGACAACGCACAACTCTTGCTTTCATGGAACTGAGCTTTAATGTTTACAAAGTACTTAACATTATTGAGAAAGATAATATAAACATAAGCCATGTTTTATAGGTGAGGAAACTTAGGCCCAGAGGCATGAAAAGACTTGCCCTACACATGTCTAGTAAGTATTCAGAGCCAGGATTTGAATGCAGGTCTTACTGACCAAGGCCAGAATTTTAAAATTTACTTGTTTAAAAATGTTTTATTGTTACTTTTTTCTCTTTTTTTTAACATTACTGTCACTTCCCAATGATCTTCCCTCCCACCAATCTCAAAAGAACCTTTCCTTTGTAACAAATATAGTAAAGCAAAGAATATCAACATATTGGTCAAGTCTGGTCTCATCAGATGCCTATTGGCCACCAATAAGTGGGAGACATGTTTCACCATCAAGTCCTTTGGTCGTGATTAGTCAAAGAGGCACGTAGCTCAGCACAATAAAGTCTTTTAGTATTGTTTTTCTTAATTTTACTATGGTCGTTTGTTCTCATTGTTTACTTTGTTCTGTAGGAGTTCTTTTAGATCTTTGCAAGTTTTTCTAAATTCTTCATAAGTATCACTATTTATGGTGCAAAAACTATACCATTACACTCATATACCACAGTTTTCTCATTCAAGCCCCATTTGATAGGCATTTTTCTTCCAGTTATCTGATATTACAAAAAATATTATTATAAATATAAACATATACATTGATATCTATATATAGGACCTTTCCTTCTGTCTTTGATCTCCTTGAGGGAAATATGCCTAGTACTGGTATATATGAGTCAAAGAATATGTGTTAAAAAATAACTTTTTTAGTATAATTTCAAAATGTTTTCCATAACAGTTAGACCAATTAACATTTCTAACAATAGTGTATCTTCTAGAATGAAGCCTAGATGAGACTTTATTCATAAACGTAACACCAATTAGTACTAACTACCTTTTTTAACCGTAATAGGAACCACTGTGGGAGTGGTTCCTGGAAAAAGCGTATTTCCCCACAAGCCACATGGCAGAAGACAATGTCTTGTAAAACATCACAAGTAATTGTGCACCGACCAAGTAACCAGATTCCTGGGGACATATAGAATAGCCATACTTTGGGACCATGCCTTTATATAGCCTTTCCACACATAATTTGACTCAATGAGTTAAACCCTGTCTCTGCTTTCAAAGGGATTTTCAAAGTTTTTGTTAGTTTTTTTATAAAATTGTATTTGTGTGAATTGTTCTCCTACTCATTTCAACCTGCATCACTTTATAGAGATCTTCCCAATTTCCTTCAAAATTATCCATTTTTTGTCATTTCTTGTGGCACAATAATACTCCGTTGAATTCATGTACTATTATTTGTTCAGCCATTTCCCGATAGGTAGATACCCTGTAGGTTTCTAGTTGTTTTTAGTTTAAGTTTTATTTTATAATTATGAACAGAGCTACTGTAAATATTGGCCCTATTTCTGTTTCTTTCCCTCTTTGGTTCATAAACCTAGTAGTAGTGTTGCTGGCTTAAAGGATATGTATATGTACATTTTAGTGACATTTTGGATATATCTCCAAATTGCTTTCCAGTATGGCTCGACCAATTCATAACTCTACCAACAGTGTATTAGAGTTCCTGTTTTCCTACAGCCCATCCAACATTTGTCATTTCCCACTTCTATCATCTGTGCCAATTTGTTAGGTATTAAGCAGAACCTCAGGGTTGCTTTAATTTCCATTTCACTGATTAAAAGTGGTTTGAATCATTTTTTTTTTTTTTGTATGGCTATGGATAGCTTGGATGGCTTCCTTTAAAAACTGACTATTTATATCCTTTGACCATTTATCCAATTACAGAATGGCTCTTAGTCTTATGAATTCCAGTCAGTTCATTATGTATTTTGAACAAGGGATCTTTATCAGAGGAGCTTGTAAAGATTTTTTTTAAAACCATATACTTGTTTTTCCTTCTAATTTTAACTGCATTGGTTTTGTTTAGGCAAAAACCTCTTAAATTTTATATAATTGAAATTATCAATTTTATCTTCTGTGTTTCTTTTTTGGCCACAAAGTTTTCTGCTATCCATAAAGGAGAAAGGTAATTTCTTCCTTGTTCTCCAGAATTTGTTTACGATTTCACATTTTATATCTAAGTCACATGTTTATTTAAGATTTTCTCTTACCATACAACGTGAGATGTTACTCTTAGCCTAATTTCTGTCAGACTATAGGATTGTGGTTTGTTTGTTTTTTTAGCAGTTTTGCCAAGTAGTTGAGTATTTCTCTCAATATCCTGGGATCCTGGGGTTTTTTGAACATTATGTTTCTGTGTTTGTTTGCTTTAGTGTATTGTATACCTAATTTGTGCCATTGATTGACCTCTGTATTTTCTAACCAATACAAAATAATTTTGCTGATTACTTTTTTGTAGTATAATTTGAGATCTGGTACTTTCCCACATTCCTTCATACTTTTTTTTATTACTTCCCTTGATATTCTGATCTTTGCTTCTTCCATACGATTTTTCCTAATAATTTTATTTAGCTCTTGGTATTTTGTAAGTAATTAGTAAGTAAATGTAGGTAATTACCAAATAAGTAAGTAAATGTAGGTAATTTTGCCATTTCTATTATATTGGTTCAACCACAATTAATACTTCTCTAATTATTTAGGACTCTGTTTCTATAAAAAGTATTTTGTAACTTGGATTCATATAGTTCTGCCTATGTTTCAGTAGCTAATCTCCCTGATTTTTAAATACATTTTGTAGTGATTTTGAAAACAGCTTCTCTTCCTATCTCTTCCTGCTGGATTTTTTGACAGTATGCAAGAATTCTGTTAATTTGTGTGGATTCATTTTATATCCTGCCTCTGTAACCAGTTTATTTGGTTACCAGTTAATTTTTCAGTTTACTCAAAATTTCCTAGTTAAATTATCATATCATTTGCAAAAAAAATCATTTGTTACTCTTTGCTTATTTTTAGTCATTTGATTTTTCTTTCTTATAGTTTTAGCAATTTCTAACACAATGTTAAGTAGTAGTTATGGTAATAATTGGCCTCCTTTACCCCTGATTGTATTGGAATGATCTCTAACTTTATGTTGAATAATACTAATAGTACCAGTCACTGTGCTGAATTCTTTAGAATTATCATCTCATTTGGTCCTCACAACAACCTTGGGAGGTAATGTTTGCCCTTGGTTTTAGACAGATGTTCTTTATATACTGAGAAAAAGGCCACTTATTCCTGTGATTCTATAGTATGCATTTTAAAAAGCATATTTAAATGTTGGATTTTGTCCAAAAGCCTGTTTAGCATCTGTCAATATTATCATGTAGTTTCTGTTATTTCTTTTATTGTTGATTTATTATGTTTACTGTTTTCCTCATACTGAACCAACCCAGAATTCCTGGAATAAATCCAACCTGATCATAGTACATAATTTTTAAAATATTTTATTGCAGTCTACTTGTTAGCTCTTCATCTAAAATTCTTGTGTCAATGTTTATTGGGGATGTTAGTCTGTAGTTTTCTTTCTCAGTTTTGTGTCTTCCTGTTTTAGGAATCAAGACCAAATTTTTGCTGTACAAAAATATTGGAAGTGTTTCTCCTTTTCCTATTTTGCAGATAGTTTATGCAATATTGAATTAATTGTTTCGCTGCTTCACTTGAATTCATTTATATATTGATCTGGTCCTTGAGTTTACTTTGGTAAGTTCATTGATGGCTTTTTCTAATATAGGGTTCCTCTTTTGTTAATCTGGGATTCTGTATTTTTGTATGTATTCATTCATTTTCTCTCGGTAATCATTTTTGTTAACATATAATTAGTCAAAATTATTTCTGATATTTCCTTAATTTCCTCTTCAGTTGTGAATTCTTTTTTCATTTTTAATGCAATCAACTTGTTTTTCCTTTTTTCTCAAAAATCAGATTATCTATTTTATTGTTTTTTTAATTAGCTCTTATTTATATTCATCAATTCAATTAAATTTGTTTTTCAGAATTTCTACTTTGTTGTTAGATGGAAGAGGGGCTTTATTTCCTCTTGCTCTGGTTTTTTTAGTTGTAGGTTCGACTTTCCAGATTTGTGCATTCTCTCTTTTGTTGATTAAAGCATGTAGAGATATAAATTTCCCCCTAAATAGAGCTTTAGCTACTTAAGTTTTGTTATGTTTCAGCATCATTGATTTTTGTAAAGATGCCATGCATGCATGGCAAAGAAATAAGTAAACTCCTTTTTCTTCCTGTTCTGTAATTGCCAGAGAACTGTCATCTCTACTTTTTAAAACTTCTCTTAATGTCATCAGATTCTTTCTTGTTTATCTTTTTTGTTAGGCTCATCTGAAGGGAACGTATAATAATGGTTACGATAGTGTCTAGAGTGCTAAATCTGGGAGTCAGAAAGAGCAGGGTATAAATCCATCCTCAGACACTTACTAGCTCTGTGACCCTGGGCAAGTCACTTAATCTGTTTGTCTCACTTTTCTTAACTGTAAAAAGGGGCTAATAATAGCTTCTACCTCACAAGGTTGTTGTGAAGATAAATGAGACAATAAGTGTAAATCACTTAGCACAGTGCCTAGCAATAAACGCTATATAAATGTTAGCTCGTATTATTATTAAATGAGAAAATATTTGTAAATACTTAGCACATTGTTTGGCAGAGAGTAAATGCTAGTTTTTAATTATTGTTACCATTGTTACCTAGCACTTATATAGTACTTTAAGGTTAGCAAAGTACTTAACAAACATTATCTCATTTGATCCTTACAAAAACCATGGGAGGTAAGTGATATTATTATCCCCAGTTTAGTAGTGAGGAACTGGAGGCTGACTGAGGTTAAATGACTTACCCAGAGTCACATAGCTAGTCAATATCCGAGATTGCATTTGAATTCCGGGCTCCCTGCCTCCAGTTCAGTACTCTGTTCATTGTGCCACTCACCATTATCATTTTACTCTTTCCCCACGCCATTTTATTAACTTTTCTATTTAGAGGTGTGTGTGTGTGTGTGTGTGTGTGTGTGTGACACAAATATTTTGTGCATTTTGTAGTTATTTGAAATGGGATTTCCCTTTCTATTATTGCTTCTTGGGATTTGTTGTTATTATAAAAAGATGATTTTGGAGGACTTATTTTGTAGCATACAACTTTCCTGTAAAATTATACTTGTCTCAATTTGTATTTTTGCTGATTCCTAGGATTTTCCAAGTTTGCCATCCTATTATCTGCAGATAGGAATAGTTTTGTTTCCTCTTTCCTGACCTTTATGCCCTCAGTTTGTTTCTCTTCTCTTACATTTCCAGAATTATATCAAAGAAGAGTCAGGAGTATTGACATCCTATTCATTACTTTATTTGATAAGGTTCTACAGGCAATTTTCAGATGAAGAAATTAAAGTTATCTATAGTCATGTGAAAAAATGCTCTAAATCACTATTGGTTAGAGAAATGCAAATTAAAACAACTCCAAAGTACCACCTCACAACTATCAGATTGGCTAACATAACAAAACAAGAAAATAATAAATGTTGGAGAAGATGTAGGAAAATTGGAACGCTAAAGCATTGCTGATGAAGTTGTGAACTGATCCAACCATTCTGGAGAACCATTTGGAACTATACCCAAAGGGTTATAAACCTATGCATACCTTTTGATCCAGCAATAACACTACTAGGTTTGTAGCCCAGAGAAATCATAAAAAAGGGGAAAGGAACCATATGTACAAAAATATTTATAGCATTTCTTTTTGTGATGGCCAAGAACTAAAAAATGAGGGGATTCTCGTGAGTTGGGGAATGGCTGAAAAAGTTGTGATATATGCATGGAATGGAATACTATTGTTCCATAAGACATGATGAGCAGGCAGATTTCAGAAAAACTTGAACTTACATGAACTGATGCTGAGTGAAGTGAGCAGAACCAGGAGAACATTTTATACAGTAACAGCAACATTGTGCCATGTCCAACCTTAATAAACTTAGCTCTTCTCAGCAATGCAGTGATCTATAAGACAATTCCAAAAGACGCACAATAGAAAACACAATCTACATCCAGAGAAAGAACTATGGATTCCAAATGCAGATTGCAGCATATTATTTTCTTTTTTTTTCTTTTTCATGGTTTTTCCCTTTTGTTCTGATTCTTCTTTTATAATATGACTAACGTGGAAACAGGTTTAATATGGTTGTACATGTATAGCGTATATCAGATTGCATGCTGTTTGGGGAGGGGGAAGGGGAAGGAGGAGAAAAAAATTTAGAACTCAATCTGATAAAACTGAATAATTAAAATTAAAAATAAATAAATTTTTTAAAAGGTGCTAGTGTATTTTCATTGCATGCTGCTTGCTTTTAATTTTAGAGAAATGCTTTTTATGATCTTAAAAAAAGGGGCCTCTGTGTATACTTTCTAGGGGTTTTAGCATAAAAATATTTTACTTTGTCAAAGGATTTTTTTGCATCTATTTAGATGATCATGTGGTTCTGTATGTTTTGTTTTTTAATATGATTTTCCTAGTATAAATGCCACTTGGTCATAATGAATGATTTCTTGAATAAATTACTGCATCTAGTTGACAGGATTTTGTTTCAAATTATTGAGTCAGTATTAATTAATAATATTGGCCAATAGTTTTCCTTGCTTATAAGTTCCTTTTACTTTCGTGCTTTTATCTAGTCACACAATTCCTCTGGGGCAACTGGGTGGCACAGTGGATAGGGTGCTGAGCCTGGAAGATAGGAGACTCATCTTCCTGAATTCAAATGTGTGAATTTATATTTGAATAGTGAATTCACACTAACTGTATGACCCTCAGCAAGTCACTTAACATTGTTTGCCTCCGTTTCCTCATTTTTAAAATGAGCTAGAGAAGAAAACGGCACACCACTCTAGTATCTTTTTCAAGAAAACCTCAAAGGAGGTCATGAAGAGTGAGACACAAATGGGAAACAACAGACAACAGTTCTTCCTTTTTTTCTCTCTCAATTGTTCGAGTAGATCTCTTCCTCTCCTCCCCTTTAACAAATCCTGTTCATTAGTTTTTTAAATTTGTTCTTTTTCTCCATCCCTTTCCAGAGAGAATTTCTCTCAAGATCCTCATTTTCCATTCTCTATTTCTATCTACTCTAAACTTTCATCCTATAATTATCTTGCTCCTCTCTAATCTCTGGAGCAAAACTTCCCAAATTACTCATTCTGGGCTTGTTGCTCTAGGCAGTTTCTCCCACTGTCTTGTAGAACTTACCTCTTGGATTGCCTGTTTCCATTTTGCCTTACTTCCAGGTGACAGAGAAGGCACCTATCACATCCCTGATCATCCCTAATGTGGCATGGGAGGTGGTGCTGGTGGTTAGTCATTGTGTGTCTTGAAGAAGGTCAGAATAGACATCTTTAGCATCCCCTCCCCTCACTCTTCCCCAAGGGAAACGTTAATTTCTGCTAGCAGGGGAAGCAGGGAGTTCTAATTGCTATTTCATTATTCATTAGTATAGACCACAAACTTGACATCTTTCCCACCAAATGCCAGTTACAGAATGAACATACATATATCAACTAGCCATGAAACTCATTTATCTAAATCAGTAGCAAAACAGAAATTAGGAAAAGTATATATAGAATATATATCAAATCTTACAGAGTAAAGGAGCTCTCCTGATAAGAGCAAGATAACTCAGCTCAACAGAGAGACAGACAGATCCAGATCTCACCCATGGGAAATTCCCCAAAGTCTCTAGCATACAAAGTTGGAGACTTCTAACTTTTCTCGTGTCTTCCCAGAGACCTATGAAGTAAGGGCCTTTTTTCTGGAAGAAACCCAGCAATGAGAAGACATTCAAAGCTTGAAAAGAACTGGAAGATACTTGAAGCTTGAAGAGAACTGAAGAGACCTCTCCCTCTGTTACCATCTCTGTCCCATTCTTCATACAGGGCAGAGCACTTATCTCTACCAGGTCGAAGAGAGCCCCATGCCAATGGGCTTTGGAACTGAGATTATACCTCTGTTCCCAATTAGAATAATAAATCTCCCTGTGTCCATGCCCTCCCACTCTCCCAGGGTCCAGCTGACCACAGGAGTTTCAATTCCTCCCCACGGAAGGTGGGATAAAGTGGTCTTTTCAAGCACTAGATTCTTCAGAACACACTGAACACAATGTCACCATTTCCTTTCATAGAACACTCTTCACCTATGGGAGCATTTATCAGTGGAAATCTTCCCTCACCACTAAAACAAGATCCTCCTTTCTCTCCACCCCTCTCCCTTTCAGTCTTCTTCCTTTCCTCTTCTTCAGGTTCTTCTTTTCCTGAAACTGCAATATTCACCTTCTTCATTGCCAGCCTGCAATTTGACCCATGCACATCATACCCCCTCCTTTGTGCTCTTGTTCCCCTCCCCCCTCTCACTTACCCTCCTATTTTCTAATGTAGTCCCACAAAACATACTGATTTATCTGTAGGTTGAGTGTCACCAGGTTCTGTCCATTAATGCCCCAGGCAGGTCTCTGTATTTCCTGTCTCCTTGTGTACATTTAGAAAAGTCTCTTACTACTCTCTCTGCTGTCACTTTGTTGCTGTTTCTGTCCTTATTTTTATTCACTCCACCTATATTTCTGTTTTCTGGAATAGTATAGAAGAAAATACTCTCTTGGAGCCTAGTTTTCTTTCTAAGAATTTTTAAAGGCCTCTTTATTATTGAACATCCATCTTGTTTTCTTTTATAGGAAAGCTCAGATTTACAAGATAGATACACAACTACATTCCAAGCCCCCAAATTCTTCATAGCGCATTATTCCATTCCCCCCTACATTTTCTGGTGAGTACAGAATAGTATGTGTTATTTGAATTTTCTTTCCTTTATAGTTGAAGGTCATTCTTCTGATCAACTACAGAACTTATTTTAATGGAATTGTTTAATTCAACCAGTACGTGTTTTGGAGTTTGCCGACTTGTGTTTATGTCTTTGGGTTGTTTGGTTTCTTTTTCTGGAGGTGATCTGTGAATTCTTTCAATTGGTATTTGATTTTCTATGTTCAAAAGTTCTGGGTAGTTCTCTTCCATTATTAACTTCATTATGATGTAAGGTTTTTTTGTTCTGTCGTGTTCTTCTGGGAGACCTATGATACTTAATTGTCTCTTAACATCTTGCCTTCAAGATCAATATGTTTTGCTTGCATAGTGAACATGATTTCTTTTAATTTTAATGTTTTTTGCTTCTCTTTTTCTAAAGTGACCTTCACTTCTCTATTTTCAATCTCAGTTTCTTCTCTCTTTTATTTCTTTGGTGATACTTGCCACTAGAGATTCAAATTTTTCTATTCTGCCCATTTTTTCCCAGGGCAAGTCATAAATTCTTCATTCATAATTCTCATTTCTCTTTTGAACCACTCAGGAACAGTGAGTCGTGGTTCCATGATCTCGTATTTCATAGGTTCTTTTGTCATGTCAAGTGCTTGGTCATTTTCTTGTATATATTAGGTCCCTGGACTTGTTTAGTAGATCTGGAGATCATATGTCCTTCTGTTCTCAATATTTTTGCTGTTAATTTATCTTCTTTTATTCAAGTTCTTTCTGTTTTCTTCTTGCTGAAATCTTTGGTAATTTCAGTATTTTTTTTCTCCTTAATTTCCCCTATTGCTCTCTGTCTGACTCCTTCCCCTTTGACTGTAGTTGCCATGGAAATTGGATTTCAAGTTCTAAGTCTCCTCTTGTACTTGCCAATTTATAATTCACCAGTGTAGGACTCTGCTGCAAGTGACAGAACTGACTCCAGCAGTATTCTGAGCTCTTTTCCTCAGTGTCCTGTCCTGCTCTCTCTATTCCCCAGCTTTCAGGCCCCAAACTAGCAGTTCAAAGAGCTGCCATTGGTACTATAGGGCTAGAAGTCTGGAAGGAGGGAGAGATTGAGGTATGAGTTTGAACTCTCTTTCTAACCCAGGCACATTTTGATCCGTTCCTCTACTCTACTACAGAGATCTTTTGCATAACAGAATGCTGCCTACCATGGCCCTGGTTGGCTGTCATAGCCTAAGCAAACTTCTGGTATCTCAAGGCACTGGAAAGATAGAGGGGTAGGGGTTTAGGGTATGGAGCTGAATTTTTTTTGCAAGCCCATTTGTCAGGCCCTTGGATTTTGTTGCAAGTCCACTTGTCAGGTCTTTGGGTCAATTAATGTAGCCTCACTGCTGGTGTGTATGTGTTCGTCCTTCCTTGCTGAAGAAGACCATGCCATCAGAGAAATAATGACATGACTTGCACTTGACTTTGTTTTGAGTGAGGGAGGGCTGTGAAGGTCACCAGTCTCACTTCTCCTCCAGAGCCTTCTGAATCCAGTGACCTGATATTCATCAGGATGACTGGAGATGACCCAGGATGAGGCAACTGGGATTAAGTGACTTTCCCAAGGTCACACAGCTAGTGAGTATCAAGTGCCTGAGATGAGATTTGAATTCCTGACTCCTGCACTGATGCTCTATCCACTGCACCACCTAGCTGCCCTTCTCACTGCTGGTAATGTGGTGGAGAGAAGAGAACAATAAGTGAGCACAGGGTAGGGCATCAATTCTTGGATTTGGGTTTGTTGGGTTTTTTTTTAAATTATCATTTCTTTTGAATTCTGGATTCCTAGAACATAGAGACAGATGAAGTTGCTTTATCTTTGGTGCATAATTTCTGTTTTAAAGAGTTTTGAAAGGACATGTAGATCAGAGAAAATGTCTCCATCTTTTTGCTGACAGGATCTGGAAATCTCCTACTCCCCCCCCTTTACAAATGAGAAAGAGGACTTAAAAAGGAAAGCATTTGCCTAACACTTGTGATTTATAATGAAGTGTCCTATTTCCTTCCTGTTGCCCCTCTCCTCTCCCCCTGGTCCCACCTGATCCTAAGTTTTTGTCCTTTCTTACTGACTAGAATCCTTTTCCTTCCCTTCCCTTCCCAGGACCTTAAATCTATTGCACTCTGAAGTTCGGACACCACCGGGTCCCTGCCTTAAGGGCTGTCTTCTGGACCCTCCTGGCTTTAGAGTGATTATCAATAGTAATTGTTACTGTTTCCCTCCCAGCCTGTCTTTCTTTTCTTGGCCTCATTAAAGGTGCCATGTCCTGGCTACCTCTTACACAGGCCTATTCAATGAATGGGTGTTATCTCACCCTAAGTGAGTCCCTGCATAGACTTTGGTTTAAAGGGGCCAAGGTCTCCCAGTGCATCCTGGGTCATCTCCAGTCATCCTGATGAATATCTGGTCACTGGATTCAGATGGCTCTGGAGGAGAAGTGAGGCTGGTGACCTGCACAGCCCTCCCTCACTCAAAACAAAGTCAAGTGCAAGTCATGTCATCATGTCTCTGATGGCATGGGCTTCTTTGGCAATGAAGGACGAACACTACAACAACTTTCCTTTTTAATTCTCCCCTCATGCTCATCCATCCAATGATGGACTTTGTTTTCTTTATGATTATTCCTTTACCCATCCTCCTTTTCACAAAGCACTACCTCACTTCTGTCCCAGACATAGGAAACTTCTTGCTTTCTGCATAGGAGAAAAGATGAAGGAAGGAGAACTGAATGTTGCTGCAAACCTATGGTCTACAGCCCTGCCAGAGTGTGGTGAAGGTTAGGGGAGGGAATGCTGGGGAGGAGATGCTGAGGGAGCACATTAAGTAATAGTCCTTTCTGATATTAGTCCATTGAGTTGTTAACATACTCGGTTTCTTGATGTCTTAAACTACAGAGACAGCTTACATTGTTTTCTCTCTTGTATATAATTCTTATTTTGGAGATGTTGGAGAGATTGTAAGGATCAGAGAAGAGGTAGCTAAATGGTGAAGTTAATAGAGTGCTCAGACTAGAGTCAGGAGACTCTGAGTTCAAATGTGACCTCAGACACGTAACTGGATGTGTGACCCTGGAGAAGTCACTTAACCCTGTTTGCCTCAGTTGCTCATCTATAAAATGAGCTAAAGAAGGAAATGGCAAACCACTCCAGTATTTTTGCCAAGAAAACCACAAATGGAGTCATGAAGAGGTGGACATGAGTCATTGGCAAAAACATCACAGAATCAAATAAAATACTATTTATTGGTCACTAGGTGGTACAGAGGATATAGTGCCAGGCCTGCACTCCTGAAGAAGCACATAGGACTGAAAAGACTGAGCAGCCTTAACAAAGGATCAGAGAAAAGTGCCTAATCCTCTGCAGTACTGAAATAAGGGATTCTTTGAATGTTTAATAGAATTAATTTATAAATAAATGTAGTTCTGAATTTTCTCTGCTTTTGGGAGTCCTTTCATTCAATTTCTTTTTCTGAGATGAGTAATTTAAATTCTTTCTTACTCTGTTAATCTGGGTATTTGGGTTTTTGTTTTGTTGTTGTAGTTTTAAATATATATACATATATATACACATATATATATACACCCACCTATTTCTTCTAAGTTATCAGTTCAGTTAATATATAAACAAGCAAAATAATTACTAATAGTTTCCTCTACATCCTCTTCATTTGTATGTATTCTCCTTTTTCATTTGTGATATTTGCTATTCAACTTTTCTCTTTTTTTATTAGATTAGCCAAAGGCTTATCTATTTTATTACTTTTGGTTTTAAGTTCCTGGTTTTATTTATCAAGTCAGTAGTTTCCTATTTTAAATTTTATACCTTTATTTTCAAAATTTCTATTTTTGTTTTTGATTAGGTTTTTAAATTTGTTGCTTTTTCATTAAGTGCCCAATTCATAGATCCATTCTTTCTCTCTTTTTGTTGATGAAATTGCCTAATGAGATGAAATTTCTCCCATGAACTGCTTTGGTTGTGTCGGAAACATTTGTGTATAGTATCTCATTTTTGCTGTTTTCTTTGATAAAATTATTTCTAGGTTTTATTATTTGCTTTTTGACCCACGTATATTTTAGGATTAAATTATTTTCTTCACTAAGTTTTAATCTTTTTTTTCAAAGGCTCTTTATTGAGTGTATTTTTTTTGCATTGTTGCTAATAAATAATGTGCTTAATATTTCTGTTTTTCTACATTTTTTGTTAGGTTTTATGCTCTAGCACATGATCAATTTCCATAAAGTTCTTTGCTGAGAAATGGATCTATTCCTGGGGTATCTGGGGTACTGTTTCAGTGTTTGCTGGGGATCTCTGTGTAAGAGTTAGGCTCTTCTTTATCTCTTTACATTGTTATCTTTACTGCAAATGGGAGATGCATCATATAGTTTTTAGACTCTATGAGATAGTTTTGTGGAGCAAAGGCCAGAGTTGTTAGACCTTGATCAAGACTACTCCTCTGGGTTAGGTTAGTGCTGGGCATGTAATATATGTATGTTTCAGGAAGAGGTAGTGGAATGGGAATTGGAAGAGGAAAAATCCAGCAGGTAGAGGGTATATTTACACCACCCTTCTCCTTATAGAGTGGATAAGGGAGGAAGTAAGTGCTCAAAGCCCCTGTGAATCTGGTTTTTCCTGAGGTAGTAAATGGAGATAGACAGGAGATCCATAAACTATACTTTGAGGTTTGTAGAAAAAACTATGGGGAAGGGCAAAACAAACCAGAAAATTATGGTTCATGGGCTCATTCCCCAAAACTAAACCTGTTCCTTATTTGCCCAGAGCTTAGAGAACTGGGTCACATGTTATATTGTAATGATAATTTAAATGGGAAGATCTTTCCCATTTATTAATAGATCCATATGACCTGCTTAAATCACATGGAAGTCTAAGTCATATCTGATGGGAGGAGCTTCCTGAGTGGAACAAGAAGGGTGGAGCAGAGTTGGGAGGAAGTTGGTCAGGCTAGTCAGAGCTGGGAAGGACTTAGACCAGCAGACACAGCTTAGGCTCTTGAGTGTTTGTTTCTGGGATGGTCCCAGCAGGGGATGGGGAGGCTTGGGAATGGCTTTGTCCCTTGCAGTGCTAATGGGTATTGACTTCTTGGTTACTATGACAGATTTGGCTTTCTGGTGTCTGAATAAATGTTTTTCTTCTGCCTTCTCTGTGGAGAGTCTGTTATATTTTGGGATTCAGAATTACCCTGGCATATTCACAGTTGCCTTCAGTGCTGTGAATATTGCCTGGGCAATACATATATCCAAAAGGTTTTTGAACAAGAGAGTGACTAACTCACAGCTGTACATTAGAAACATTCATCTGTTACCTGTATGTAGACTATGGTTATAGCTTTTAGAGTATAGTTGTAATATAATGGAGAAGGAGCAATGAAAGCAAGAAATAAATGGGATCAGAAATGAGAGAAAGGATGGTACAGATATTTAGGAGACAAAAGAGACAGCACTTGATGCCATTATGAGCATAAGCCATTGATTGGGGAAGGGAAGAAAATTCCAAGTGAGCATAACAGGAAAGGTAAATGAAATCAACTAACTGGTTATTCTAGGGTGGCAACTTATATATGTCAGAGACAGCCTATAAATATTTATATTTGGGTGTATGTACCTATAGAATTATAAAACTTTAAAGCTCTTGGGGATTTGAGAGAGCATGTAGTCTAATTAACCTCTGAATTTTTTGCCTACTTTTTTTTTGTAACATTTATGAGAATTTTGCTAGTCATGGATGTAGTTTATGGTTGGAAATAAGTGTTTTGTTTTCTTATTTCTTCAATGTGAGCTAATTGATCCGTATGTGAATCAAGCAAACCCTTGACCTTTTTCCTAGTGTACAATATGTGTCACTACAAGTTTAAAATGAACACACTAAGAGTAAGGAATTTTGTAAAACAAAGCGTTTTCAAAAAAATAACAAGTTGCCCAACCAAAGAATTTACATATCTGATATCCTTGTTACATTGTAGTGGACTTTCCTTCTTTCATTTGAGAAAATGCCCAGAAGAGTCTCTGCAACCGGTAGCCACTGGGATATTCAGCTGAGACTATGGCCCAGAAGGAATTCCATAGGATCAACAGATCAATGTCTGGCAATTATCACTAGGACAGAAAAGCCAGGATTGGGGTGAGGTGTAATACACTCAGAAAAAGTACCACACCCAGCAGGAAGTAGGTTCAGTGAGAGCAGCCTAATAATGTTACCAGAAAGCAATGAGTCATTTTCCTACACATGTGCCCTATGTGTGAGATCCCTATCTGTGTCCACTGTATTCATTGATGATGGCAATTTGTGGAAGAATATGTCCAAGAAAATATGCCCTAAGTAAATACATCTGTTGTGGCTTGTGAGCTATGATTTAGAACAAATGTGGAATCAGAGTACTTCTCTTGTGCCTTTATATTCTTTGTTGTGTCCAGATGTCCTTCAGTGGAAAGAGCCCTGAATTTTGAGTCAGAAGACCTGGTTTTGAATTCTGGCTCTGCCACTTCCTATATGAACTTGAGTACATCATTTTACCCCCTGGGCTTCAGTTTCCTTATCTATATATCGAGATATCAATATTTCTTATCTTCAAAATGGAAGTTGGGCTAAGATCCCTTCCAACTCCAATTCCTATTATAGTGTGTCATGCGTTGTTTGAATTTTCATGTGTCTAATCAAGGAGTTTATTAAGTCTTACTTGTCTTTGTATCTTCCTTAGGATCTAGCTAGCACATGGCAGTTAATTAATATTTATTAAATTAATGAATAAATATTATTCCTATGATTGTCCTACCCTCCTCCTTTCACCAATCTTCATCATTACTCATACCCCAAGGTTACTTTCAAAGCCAGCCTTGTGCTGAGTCTCCAGCGTATCAATTAGCTCTTTCAACTTTCTCCTGTGTGTCTCTTCCCCCTAGAGAGTGCAGATGGTATTTTTAGAAATCATCGAATCTCAAAATTTGAAAGGATCTGCAAGATAATATATTTTGGCTAATACCTCATCAGAAACACCTCTACAATTTCCCTAACAAGTAGTCATCCACTCTCCGCTTAAATATCCCCACTGATAAGGACTTTACTACCTTATTCTATTCTATTCTATTTTTGCAAACCTCTAATTAAAAGGAATTTTTTCCTTACACATAATGGGGTAGACAGACTGCCAATAATGAGTGATTCCCTTCTAAGTTCACTTATAATTAATAAAGCAAAGTGTAATACAAACTACCCTGACTCTCACTGCCTGTAAGGTATGTTAGATTTCACCCCACCCCTAGGACTTTCTGTTATCCTTTAGAATTGGGACAGTGAGGTTTTATCTACACTCTGCCATTGGCTTCAGCCCCCACCAATGTTTTTCCTTCAGTTGTGGGGAGTAGTCCCCCAGATCCATTTAGCCACTAACAGATTAACTTTTACATAGTAATATTTACTTCAAAAAGTCTAATCACAAATATGCAAATTTATTTCCCCAACACCTCCTCAATCCCCCTTGCACCACCTCAGTTTCTGGAGAGGAAAAGAGGGTTAGATTACATCTTAGCTCAGTTCCCATAAAATACATTCCCAGTCCCAAGTCCAAAAGACCCCTCAGATCCAAGTCCCAAGTATCCTGATTTTCAAGACTTTCATGCTGGACAGGCTGGTTGCAACATCCTACCTGTAATTCTGGCTCTGAAGTCTTCAGGACTCCAACTCCGAGATCATTGCTGGCACCTAACAATGAGGACACATGAAACAGAACAGATAGAGACAAACCCCCTTGGCTCCTCTTGGAGCCAGGGTAAAAGAGAGGGAAGGCAAGGGAAGGAAGCCCTTCTCCTTTCAAGAGCTCAGTTTGTGGTGCCCCATTGTGGGTGAATGTGAAGCAGGAAGGAGCGTACAGGAAAGAGTGTGAGCCAGAAAAAAGCACAGTAGAAAGAGTGACTGAAAAAAAGTCACTTGCTCAGTTTTGCCAGTTTTAAAGATACTGGTAAATCAGTCAAAGGAGGCTACTCCCACCTATGTAGCAGGGGATACAAAATCCTCCATGTTAGGCAATCTGGACATACTCTAAATGTCCTTCAGGGCACCTCCACTTCTGGCAATCTGGGCATGCCCAGATAAACCTGGATTACAAAAGTAGCTGGTGTTCTTTGGGGGAAGTTCCAGGCATCAGAATCCCATGATCAATCCTGTGATCATTCAGAGAGTCTTTCAAGGTTACAGGGACAACTGAAGGCAAAAAAGGTGATGTGGTTTCCTAGGAAGAAGATGCCAACACTGAACATTGTACTTGGTATGTTCAAGCTCCAGAAAAGACAAGAAATGCTTAATACATGTGTAATAAATATTAGATGCTTGAGTAGAATTGAATTGAGATTTGGGCTAAAGCAACTGATAGCCCAAAACCAAAGTCAAAGCAAATAACACAAGGAACTGTGGGCAATGGTTATGCCAATACTGAAATTCAAGTTTTGAAGCAACATGACAGTGGATAGAGTGCTGAACTTGGAGTCAAGAAGGTACAATTAGACTTCTGACACATACTAGCCATGTGATTCTGGCATCATGGCTTCTAAGGTACTTTCTAGATATAAATATATGAATGTATATGATTGGCTTATATCCTATGATTCCCACTTGATTGAGTTGTCCCAGAGAAGTGGTTAATTTCCCCAACATTGGATGAGATTACAAGAGGTTGTAACCATTTGTTTGTAGGGGGAAGGAGGTTGAGAATGATTTTATTGCTTTTTTAAATTTCTGGTGTGTCACCTTGCTATTCTGTCTTTTTTAAAAAATAATTTTATTGATATCTTTTGGTTTTATACCATCAAAATTTCCCCTAGCCCCACTCCCAGAATATTTTTAAAGAATAGAGGAATAAAATGAAACAAAGAAGAGAAAAAAAAAATCAGCAAAACTGGTCAACAAATAGAAAAAAAATCTGAAAATATATGCATTGCTTCACACCTATAGAAGAAAGAAAGTGGTGAAAAATGTGTTTTCATATCTCTTCTTTGGAGTCACACTTGTTATTTGTATTTTCACAGCATTCATTTTATATTGTATTGTGATTTTTTTCTTTTGTGTTGTTTAGTTTTATTTTTTAATTAAATTTAATTTTTTGTTACATTTTAAGTTCCAGACTGTCTCTCTCCTTCCTTTCTTTCCTCCTTCCTCACTCCACAGTAGGAAAGGCCACCATTTAACACAGATAAATATATAAATATAGATATATGTAAAACCATACTAAGCATACTTCTATTTATCAGTTCTTTCTCTGGAAGTAGCTAGCATCATCCTTTGCTGCTCCTTTGTAGTTGAGTATAATACTCAGAATAACTTAGTTCTTCATAGTTACTCTTTGAACAATATTTTTCTTACCTTATATGATGTCACCTTGGTTCTACTCAATTCACTCTTCATTATTTCATGCAAGTCTTTTCATATTTTTCTAAAACCAATCTGCTTATTATTTCTTATGGCACAGTAGTATTCCATCAAATCATTTTCCACAACTTGTTTAGCCATTCTCGAATTGAGGGCATCCCCTCAATTTCCTGGTTTTTGCTACCCAAAAGAGAACTGCTATAAATATTTTAGAATATATAGGTTCTTTTTCTTTTTCCTTAATCAGCTTGGGAAACAAATGTAATAGTGGTATTGCTGGGTCAAAAGATACAAACAGCTTTATTACTCTTTGGGCATAATTCCAGATTGTTCTCCAAAATGGTTGGATCAGTTCACAGTTCCACAACAATGTATTAGAGTTCCAATTTTTCCACATCCTTTCCAATGTGTCATTTTCTCCTTCTATCATTTTAGTCAATCTGATGTGTATAAGATGATAGCTCAAAATTTGTTTTAATTTGCATTTCTCAAATCAATAATGATTTAGAGCATTTTATATGACTATGTATATCTTTGATTTCTTCAACCAAAAATGGCCTATTCAGATCTTTTGACCATTTATCCATTGGAGAATGACTCATATTCTTATAAATTTGACAAAGTTCTCTGTATATTTGATATGTGAGACCTCTATCTGAGAAACTGTCTACAAAGGTTCCCCCCCCCACCTCCTAGTTTTCTGCTTTAATCTTGGCTACATTGGTTTTATTTGTACAGATTTTTAATATAATATAATCAAAATTATCATTTTATATATCACAATGTTTTCTATCTCTTGTTCATAAATTTTTTTTCCTGTCCAAAGTCTGATAGGTAATATGTTCCATGTTCTTCTGATTTACTTAAGATATCTCCCTTTATATCAAGGTCATGTATCCATTTTGACTATATCTTGGTAAATGATGTACAATATTGGTCTGTACCCAATTTCTGCCAGACTGCTTTCCAATTTTCCCAACAATTTTTCCCAAATAGTGAATTCTTACCCCAAAAGCTTAAATCTTAACATTTGTCAAACAAAAGGTTATTATAATCATGTATTACTGTGTATTGTCTATCTACTCTATTTCACTTATCCACCTTTCTACTTCTTAGCTAGCATCAGATATTTTTGGTTATTATTGCCTTTAATACAGTTTAGGATCTGGTACTGCTAAACCTCCTTCTTTTATTTTTGTTTCATTAATTCCTTTGATATTCACCTTTTGTTCTTCAAAATGAATTTCACTATTTTTTCTAGCTCAATAAAATAATTTTTTGGTAATTTAATTGGGATGGCATTGAATAAATAGGGAAAATTGTCATTTTTATTATATTGGCTCTGTCTACCCATGAACAATTTAATATTTCTCCAATTATTTAAATCTGATTTTATTTGTTTAAAAAGTGTTTTATAACTACATTCATGTAATTCCTGAGTTTGTCTTGGCAGATATACTTCCAGGTGTATTATTCTGTCTACAATTATTTTAAGTGAGGTATCTTACCACCTTTTCTTATAGGGCTTGGTTGGTAATATATACTGATACTGATGATTTATGTGGGTTTATTTTCTATCCTGCTACTTTGCTAAAATTATTGTTTTCACTAAGTTTTTAAGTGAATCTCTGGGATTTTCCAAGTATCATATCATCTCGAAAAGAGATAGCTTAATTACCTCATTGCCCATCCGAACTCCTTCAATTTCTTTTTCTTTTCCTCTTGCTATTACTAACATTTCTAACACAATGTTGAATAATGTTGGTGATAATGGACATCCTTGTTTCACTCCTGGTCTTACTGGGAAGGCTTCTAACTTATTCCCATTACAAATAAAGCTTACTGATTGCTTTAGGTAGATGTATCTTCTCATTATAATGAAAAATCCATTCGTACCCATGCTTTCAAGTGTTTTCAATGGGAACAAGAGTTGTATTTTGTCAAAAGCTTTTTCTCTATCTATTGAGATGATAATTTGATTTTTTGTTATTGACATAATCAATTATGTTAATAATTTTCCTTTTGTTAAACCATCCCTGTATTTCTAGTATAAATCCCACTTGGTCACAATGTATAATCTTTGTTGTCTCCTGGCCAGTATTTTCTTTAGGATTTTTGCATCCATATTCATTAGTGAGATTGGTGTATAATTTTCTTTCTCTGTTTTTGTTCTTCCTTGTTTAGATATTAGCACCATCAATAAAAAAGACTTTGTTAGAATTCCTTCTTTGCCTATTATTCCAAACAATCTATTTAGTATTGGCATTAACTGAACTTTAAATGTTTGGTAGAATTCACTTATACATCTATGTGGTCCTGATGCTTTTTTCATAGGAAGCTCATTTATGACCTGCTCAATTTCATTTTCCAAAATCACTATTTAGATATTTTATTTCTTCTTCTGTTAATGTAGATAATTTATAGCTTTGTAAGTATTCTTCCATTTCACTTAAATTGCTAAATTTATTGGCATCTAATTGAGCAAAGTAACTCCTAATAATTGCTTTGATTTCAGACTTGTTAGTGGTTTGTTCACCCTTTTCATTTTTGATACTAGTGATTTGGTTCTCTTTTTAAAAATCATATTAATTAATAGTTTATCTAATTGTATTTATTAATTCAGTGGTTTTCTTACATTTGGTTTTATTAATCTCATCTCTAATTTTTAGGATTTCCAATTTGATATTTATTTGGGGATTTTTAATTTGTTCTTTTTCTAGTTTTTTTAATTGTTACCCAATTCATTGATCTGCTCTTTATTTTATTGATATAAGCACTTAGAGGTATAGTTTTCTTCTTATTACTTTTGCTTCATCCCTTAGATTTTGATATGTTGTCTCATTGTAATTCTCTTTAAGAAAAGTATTTAAAACAATGCGACCAAGATTAGGAGGGAAGCAGAAAACTGGGAAAGAATTTTTGCATCTAGTGCCTGTGATAAAGACCTCATTCTAAAATATATAGAGAACTGAGTCAAATTTACAAGAATACAAGTCATTCCCTAATTGATAAATGGTAAAACGATATGAACAGGCAGTTTTCAGAGGAAGAAATTAAAGCTATCTATAGTCATAGGAAAAAATCACTATTGATTAGAGAGATACAAATTAAAACAACTCTGAGGTACCACATCACACTTAACAGATTGGCTAGCATGACAAAACAGGAAGATGATAAATGTTGGAAAAGATGTTGGAGAGTTGGAACACTAATTCATTGTTGGTGGAGCTGTGAGCTGATCTAACCATTCTGGAAGAGCAATTTGGAACTATGCTCAAAAGGCTACAAAAATGTGCATACCCTTTGACCCAGTAATACCACTTCTAGGACTGTATCCCAAAGAGATCATAAAAATGGAAAAGGGTCCCACATGTACAAAAATATTTATAGCAGCTCTCTTTGTGGTGGCCAAAAACTGAAATCAAGGGGATGCCCATCAACTGGAGAATGGCTGAACAAGTTGTAGTACATGAATGTAATGGAATACTATTATGCTGTAAGAAATGATGAACAGGAAGGCTCCAGAGAGGCCTAGAAGGACTTATATGAACTGATGCTGAGAACTTTGTATGGAGCAACAATCACAGTGTGTGAGGAATTTTCGTGGTAGACTTAGTCCATCAAGGACTAAAAAATTCCCAGTGGACTCTTGAGGCAAAACACCTTCGACATTCAGAGAAAGAACTATAGAATTGGATCACAGAATGAAGCAGACCATTTTCTCTTGTGTTTTTTTTTGTTTTGTTTTATGGTTTCTCCCATTCATTTTAATTCTTCTATGCAACATGACTAAGGTGAAAATGTATAATGTACGTGTAGAACCTATATGAGCTTGCACACTGTCTCAGGGGAAGGGAGAGGAAAAAATCTAAGATTTATGGAAGTGATTGTAGAAAACTAAAAACAAAATAATTTAAAATTTAAAAAAAATAAAGGAATATAATAGAATCTGAAAAAAAGAAAAAATATTTAATGTTTCTATGACTTGTTCTTTAACCCACTCATTCTTTAAGATTAGATTGTTTAATCTCCAATTAATTTATGTTTTTAAAACTGTGTTTCTGTGGTACCTTATTAAATATAATTTTATTGTATTATGATCTAAAAATTATGCATTTAATATTTATGCTTTTCTGCATTTAACTAATATACTGTAATACTGTACTATAATAGTCACTTTTTATAAAGGTACCATGTACCTCTCAGAAAAAAGGTATATTCCCTTCTATT
Organism: Bettongia penicillata ogilbyi; assembly: GCA_023548195.1. Lineage (NCBI taxonomy): Eukaryota > Metazoa > Chordata > Mammalia > Diprotodontia > Potoroidae > Bettongia > Bettongia penicillata. The sequence continues at coordinate 1,255,682 of JAJHZJ010000377.1, read as the reverse complement.
CTCATTCAGTTCTCTCCAGATATCTATCATATCTAGCTTATGTAAGATTCTATTCAACTCCTTGACTTCTTTCTGTTTTTTTTTTGTTAGATTTATCTAGTTCTGAAAGGGGAAGATTGAAGTCCCCCAATATTATAGTTTTTTTATCGTTTTCACTTTTAATTCATTTAGCTTTTCCTTTAAAAATTTCATTCACACAGGTTCAGCATTGATATCACTTCGTTATCTATGTTACATTTTAATCATAATGTAGTTTCTACATTGATCTCTTTTAATTAAATCTATTTTAGCTTCAACTTTGTCTGAGATCATGATGCTACCCATGCTTTTTTGCATTAGCTTAAGCATGATAAATTCTACTTCAATCCTTTATTTTTACTCTATGTGTAGCTCTCGTTTTAAAATGTTTCTTGTAAACAACATATGGTTGGATTCTAGTTTTTAAGCCATTCTGCTATCCATATTTGTTTTAAGACTGAATTCATCCCACTCACATTTAAAGTTATAATTACTAATTGTGCATTTCATTCCATCCTATTTTTATTTATTGTTTATCCTTCTCTCTCATTTTACCCTATTCCTCCTCACATGTCTAATTTACTTCTAACCACTGCTCCCTTAATCTGTACTCCTTCTAAGAATCCCTTATCCTCTTACCTTACCCTCCTTAATCAACCTAGCCTTTTAAATCCCTCTCTTATCCTCTCCCCTTAATCTCCTATTTCTTGATGTGCACACCCTTCTAAAAATCCCTCCTTTATCCCATCCCCTCACCTTCTTATTTCTTTGTAAATTAAGAAGACTTTTATACCCTTCTGATGTATATGTTATTTCCTCTTTAACACAGTTCTAATGAGAATAAGGTTCTAGCAGTATCAGCCCTCCACCCCCTTCTGTGTCCACTGTAACAGTTCTTCAATCCATAGCTTGTTTGTAGGAGATAATTGCTTAATTTTACTTCTCTCTGCCCAATTTTATTTTGAGGGATCATCCTATCATCCTCAACTCTACTATGTAAGTTATTTCAAGCCATCTAATGATAAAATTCTTAAGACTTACAGATAACATATTCCCATATAAGAAGTAAACAGTTTGACCTGGAGATATATTTGGCCAATCATCAGAGTCCTTAAAGTCTAGATTTTTTTTTTGCAATGTTGTCCTTGTATAAATTGTTCTGCTGGTTCTGTGTACTTCGCTCTGTCAATTCATATTCTCCAGACTTCTCTAAAATCATCTTTTGTTATTTTTTACAGCACATTAATATTCAATTACATACATATACCATGTATCATTTGTTCAGTCATTCAACCAAGGCAATCTAATACATCCTCTTAGATTCTAGATTTTTTTTCTATTTCTTTCTTTCTTAGAGTCTAGATTTTCCTATTTCTTTTCTCTTTCTGTCTGTCTCTCTCTCTCCTTCTTCCCCTCCCCCGTGTGTATGTGTTCAACCTTCCTTTGTCCATTTTGGGAAAAGAATGAGATTCATGTGATACCCACTCCTCTTTCTTTATGTTTATATAATTTACTTCTCACACACCCTGTTAATAAGAAGTAGTAAGTACCCACTACTTCTGCTTTTCTACCCTAATTTATTCCTCCTTTTGTCCTTATTTCTATGTCTCTTCTTCAATCCTCAAAATGGAACCTGTTTTTCTTAATTCCCCTAAAAACCTTTGAAGATGTTAAGTTTCTGACACAACACTTCTTTCTTCATCTTCTATCAACCTACAATGTCATATGGGTTGCTTTAACTGCTCAAATAAACTTGCCTTTCTAGGTTTCTATGTACTCTGATGTTTGTATTTCAGAGTTCCTACTCATCTCTAATCTGTTTTTCTATCAGAAATGTTTGAAAATTTTCCATTTCATCAAATATCCATTTTTCCAATATAGAATGAAGCACATCTTTACAGAATAAGCCATTCTTGGTTGTAAATCACCTTTAACTTTTCAAATACTTCATTCTAAAATTTTCTCTCATTTATGATGAAATCTTCCAGGTCTTGTGTGATCTAACTGTAGCTTCATGGTGCATAAACTGCTTCTTTTGGGATGTTTGCAGAACTTTTTCTTTGATGTGGGAACTCTGAATTTTGGCCATGACATTCCTGGGACTTTTCCCTTTGGCATTTCAAGAGGAGTTTGATGGGTTCTTTTTATTATTACTTTGCTCCTGGTTCTAATAGATTTGAGCATTTTCATTTATGACTAATTGAATTGTGTAAGTTTTTTTTAAATCATAATTTTCATAGAGTCCAGTGATTCTTAAGTTTTTTCCCATTTTTTTTTTAATATTAGATATTACAATGGCTAGAGCACTGGACCTGGAGTGAGTAAGGCCTCGATTCAAATCCAGCCTCAGACACTTAACTGTGTGACCCTGAGGAAGTTACTTAACCTCTGTTTTTCAGTTCCCTCACTTATAAAATGGAGACTATAATAGTACCTGCCTCTCAGGGTTGTTGTAAAGATCAAATGAGATAATATTGTACAGTGCTGTTTTTTCAAACTTTTGATTTTGTTCTAATATTTCTTGCAGTCTTATGGCATCATTGATCTCTATTTGATCTATTATAGTTTTTAGGGATTCTATTTATTAGGTAAGTTTTACCATGTTTTCTTTTAAGCTATTTATTCTTCTACCAATTTTTTTCTCTAAAGCTTTCATTTCATTTTTTATATCTTGCTTCATTTCTTCCAGGTCTTCATATAGTCCTTGTGGAAAATTCATTTTTTTCTTTGAGTTTCTGCAGCTGTCATAGAGATTTACAGGGTTTTTTTATTTATTTATTATATTAGATGGTATATTCCTTAAATACCCATGTCTCCAGCTTTAAGTTCCTGAATAGAGGTTTTATTCCAGGACCATCTTCTGGACCCTGCAATTGCCTACTGGCTGCCTCCTCCTGCCTGCTTGGTTCTGCTCTGTTCCCCTAGATTCTTGTGCTGACCTCCACCTCCTTGACTTCAGCACCTCTGAATTGTTGAAGTTCATGGTGCTCAATTTTGGGGGCCTTCTTGTTGTAGTAAGAAAGAATATAAGGGATGTCAGAGTTTCTGGTTCTAGGGTATCCTGATCTGAGTACTACAGTGCCACCATAATTACTACATAGTGCTGCTCTGTGGGGCTTCCAAGGTCCCCACCCTGGGACTTCCTGACCATTCTTCTTTCCCAGGACAGCCCTCTGCTCTTGCTCCCAGTGAACGCAACACCTTGCAGGCTACACATGGCCCTGGCTGTTTCTAATTTTACTGTGTGAAAAGCCCACTTTCCTATTGCTCCATAGCATTTGACTGATTTTTTAAATGCATATCTCAATGGAAGAAGTTGCTTGTTATAGTTTTAAATTTTATTTCTTGATCATTATTCAATCTAGTGTGAATTTCAGTGTTCTGGTGGAGCAGGTGTATGGGAACTAGGCCACCTGCCTATGTTCATCTGACCATCTTGGCCAGAAACTTGACATTTTCCTATTGAAGTGAACAGCCTTTATTTTGGTCTTTGGCAACATATGTATAACTGCAAAGTGACTAGTTTGTTTCAAATCTATCCCTATTATGCAATTTTATCTTTAAATTAGACACATCTGGAGTATCTGATGAATCAGACCAGGCAAGGTATTTAAGAATGCATGGTTTGATAATATTAGTAACTTTTCTCATCAGCAAAAATGTCCAAGATTTATCATAACCAGTATATGATTATATATAATCATATATTTTTGTGATATGACATGTCAAGGATGTAGGAAATGAAATGTAGGCAGCTAGGTGCTACAGTAGATAGAGGACCTGGAGTCAGGAATAATAAAGTTTAAATCCAGCCTCAGATATTTACTAGCTCTGTGATTAAGGATAATTCACTTAAATTCTTCTTGCCTCAGTTTCCTCAACTTGGGAATGGCAGTAGGGGTAATGGAACTCACCTCAGTTGTTGTGATAATCAAATGATATAGTATCTTTAAATCACTTAGCACAGTGCCCAGCACATAGTAGGTCCTATATACATGCTTATTCCCTTCTGGCCCCTTCATACCTTCTCTTTCCATTATGTATCTGATTCTCTTAGTACAAGATATGCCACCTATAAAATAGTCTTCTTTCTGCTATCTCCCTACCTCCAAACAGAGTTATGAAATTAATGCAATATTAACAAGGTTGTATCCAACATTGTGACAAGAACCATATTCTAACTTCTCCTCCCCCATGCAGTTTTGGCTAATTATTCTTTAAAAGGTCTTTAGATTATCTCTGAGTCTTGGTTGGCTTATTAGACTAAACTACCACCTCTTAATCACCTGAGTACAAAGCAGTCATTTGGAGTTCCAAGGGCTTCTCTGATGCTTGGCTGGTAGATTATGATGAGTGACTTGGGCAATTGAGCTTAGCTCAGCTGAATTGACTCAAGGTGATTTTCACTTCCTTTCACTATCGAATAGCTTTTTCCTGCCATGGCTAAGTAAATCTCTTTTTGTTAACTGTTGAAAGACATACAAGTGTCTCAGTTTGTTTCAATATAAAATATAAACCACCAGAAGGCTGGTCTGAGTCAGGCTCAGCCCAGAACAAACATCAAATAAACTGTTAGTTCTGGACCACCAGACTTTTCCATCTACAGCTGACCCTTTAGACAAGAGATTATGCCCTAGAGGAAACATTCTCAACTCTGGAACTTAATAAATACCTTTTTCATTTATTCATTAATGGTGGAAATGGACTGTCACATTTAAGTGATCAGTATATTTAATTTAATAATACAGAGAGAGTCCTACTTGATTCATATATGTAGCAGCAAAGAGAAATTATGAAATGCATATTATGGAATAGCTGGTATTTGTGTAGTGCTTTAAAGTTTGAAAAGCACCTTTAATGTATGGATGACACAAACTTCATTTACTGAAGAAGTACAAGTACATTATTCTTCCTGTATTCAACAGTTTTCATGTAAATGATTAAAGGTATATAAGTTCTGGGTTGGATATAGGTATACAATGCAGATACTTGCTTGTTATGAATATAAGCTGTGGTCTATGGTTCCCCAAGCTCTGGGCCCATGTTGACTAGATTGATCTCAGAAGATGACCCCAAAAGGTCATCATCTCTTTCAGCTCATATGCTGCCAGTTAGAATTTATTCTGGAGAATTTCTAGGTTTCCATTGGTTTTTTTTTTGTAAACAAAACCACGTTTATTGCTTCAGCTGTGCACTAAAACAATTTAGACAGATTAACAGGCAGGAACAAAGAGAAGTCCAGAAGAGCTTAAGTTCACAACAAATTCAATCATAGTTCTTTCTGAGCAGAAGAATTCACAGGATTCTCTCTCCCCCAACATTCTTTATCAGTTGGGCACTCATATGGCCATTGTACCCCGCAAAAAATCATCATAAACAAAGTTCACAAATCCTTGTTGCATGCTGTCTCTTTTCCTAAAAAAATCTGTCAATGCTCTGAGCTTCACATAGCAAGCAACATAATCATCAAAGAAGATTCTGCCATTCTTACTATAACGTTTTACGATGGCAGTTAAGGTCTGAGGACTTAACCTGTAACCCATATCTGCAATGACTTGACTCAGTTCATGAAGCTCAACTGTTCCACTTAAGTCCTGGTCAATCATCATAAAGTTATGCTTCCAGGCATTAAGAACTGCCCAAAGTTCCTTGAATTCATTAAACCCTATTTTTCCTGTGAAATCCCTACCCAAGAGAGATCATAATTCTGCAGGTTTCCAAACTGAATGGAGAGTAAGTTCCACTAATCCCAGACTGTGTTAAACATCTCTGAAGCTCTTCAGCATCCGCTTCACCATCCTGTCCAGCAACAGCAGTGAAGTAAGTCTATATAGGGTCACTTGCTGAATAACCACCAGAATATGCTGGGTATCCAGAATATCCACCATGATGTATATTTGGTACTGTTCCTGGCATTGGCTGTCCCATTTGCATCTACATTCCAGGCATCTGACCACTGTAACTTCCATATCCACCTCCGTATCCAGGATAGGCCATGGCGAGGGGAACGGGAGAACGCGATCCGAAGCTAAGGTAAGGAGAAAGAGAGGAACACGAATGAGTTTCTTCCGTCTGCTCTGAGTCCCACGACCCCACTCTCCTCTAGGTTTCCATTGTGATGATAAGGATCCACTTCATTCTAATTAATTATAGAAGGCCCAGATATATTGATTGAAATAACAATGTGAATAAGTTCTTAGTTTCAAAGAATCAGAGGGGCTTTGGGGTCATTAGATGGAAGCAGCTAATGCTACACAAAACATTTGTGATTAATTAAGGAACATTAATTGTAGCCCATGGGCATGTTTATATAAACAGCAAGATAGTACAAAGACAGTGAGGCAAGTGGGAGAGGACTCCAACTTTGGGAGTGGAGTATTTTAAGGCTTCTGTAATAAAGAAGAGAGAGTATATCACAAGAGATACTAGACTAGAAGGATATCCAGCTGGCAGTAGAGAGAGACATGCTGAGGGCAAGCTAAAGGTTTACCAAGAAAAGGTAAGACTTTTCTGGAGATAGACCAAATTATGATTTTTGTGAACTATGAAAGGTCAGAAGACCTGGAGGTCCCTGTGACATTGGTAGCAGTATCCACCAGATCTGAAGGTGACATCCTCTGAGCATAAGTGGCTGATGGCAGCAATCTACGCTGGAAGCTAAAACACACTGAGAACCAACTACTAGATATATGAAGAAAAGGTAGCTTTTCTAGGCTTTATAATCCTGTATAATCTTGGTGCCTCACAAGTAGATTCACTTGTAACACTGTCATGTTATCATTTTGTAACTTTAATTTGTAGTAGTCTAAGCAGCCCTGCAAAATGATGAGTACCATATAATGTCTCTGCAACAGTTACTCATGAAAGCAGGTATTGACAATACTTAAACCAGTTAGTATGGCTGTATTCAATAAATTTTATTTAAAAATATAAAAAACATTCTTAACTTAGTTTTGTCAAAACAGAAACAAAACAGCTGGTAGAACAGATTTGGCCCATGAGTCCTAATTTCCTGATCCCTAGAAGACTCTGTTCCCACAATCTCAAATTTAAGTAATTTATTGGCAACTCAAGGCTAATGCTAGCCACAAAATTTCCCTTCTTTGGCTAGAACACTAGATTCTAGCTTCACAGTACCTAGCAAATAAAATTTTCTCTCCTACATATAAGAGTTGGAGTTCATTGTCCATGAACTATCGTGTAGGATCTTATAGGCAAACATATCTGTCTTTACCTTACGCTTTTATAAGAACTGTTAAAAAAAATTGTTCTATTGTTATCTTTTGTTTTTATATCACCATAATTTCTCCATTTCCCTCTCTATCCCTTTTCCCAGAGAACAGTAGCCTATAACAAAGAATTTTTTTTAATGAAGAGGAAAATATCTGCAGTATTTCAAATATATGCAAAACATTGTGAAAACATATGCAATGTCCCAAGTTCTTTGCTTCTTTCTGAAGGCAGCAGTAACTGCACCTCAGACTATATAAAAGGTAAAGAACCCTTTCCCTCCTCTGCCCCTCCCAGTCTGAAGTTTAAGGAGGAAATGGCAAAAAACAAAAACAAACAGAAAACCCTTAAAATTAGCTTATTATTACCTTGTATAGACTAGCACAGAAGGGTAGCTCTTCTAGCCACAGTCTATTCTGAGAGTTCCAGGTATCTAATATGTTGGAGGCAGCCTCAATCAGTAGAAGTCAATCAGCACTGAGCTTTGTCCTTTTAATAAGGTGGCAACGGGCACATCCATACTTTAAAGAGGAAGAGATATGATCACAGAATTGAATCAGGAACTCCTTGATTAACTCTTCCCCACCTTACATCCTTACTTACATTCAATTAATTCAATAATATATTCTAATATGCACTTTTTGAAGTTGTAATTACATAAAATATGGCAATGACTCCTTATTAAGAAAATAAGAGCAGTAATCAGCTCTCTAATCGCTAAATTCTGGAATATTTAATTAAATCTTTCATATTCTAAATAAATATCCTGAAGATTAAAAGCCATTTTTATCTTTAATTCTGTTATCAGTCAATAACTACTTGGAACAGTCCATTCCTTTACACAACATTTTGGTTTTTTTCTTTTCTAGCTCTCACTCTGGGATACCTTACCAATCTAGTACCCACAGGAGGTTGAATCTCCAGGGAAGGACTCTACCATAGGGTTCAAGGGTTAGACTACAATGACAGTGAAACACCCTGGTGGAAAAATGTGATCAAGGTAACTCATGTCTCTAGTACTGAAGAAGCCTCATGTCTTTTTTCTTTCGGAATTCTTATGCTTCCCTTTACCCCTTCACCCCCTGTTGCGTAGAACATTTCTGATGGAAAAGTCATTCAGATGGGCTCCATGGCTCTGCTCCTCTGTCCAGCTTGACTCTCACCTACCACAGTTATTTCTCTCTTGAATCTACCATCAATTCTCTGCTGTCTTGAATTCTGCTACTCTGATTCTGTTTGTTTGGAGAGTATCTCTTCCTCTAACTGTTAAAATTTCTGAACTGGGCTGATAGCTCTGCCATCATGTTTATTTGAGGAAAGGTGATAATAGGCCAAGGCTTCTTCTCTCTCCTATTTACCTAAAGGCATAAAAAGGCCCACCAATATGGAGTTGAGACCCTTCAGATTTGTCCCAGTTATCCCAAGGTAAAGTGAGTCACTCCACTCTGCCCTGCTGAACTGATATTTCCATATGTAATGAAGGGTGGAGGTGAGAGGCTACATCTATCTACCTGAGCTCAGTGCTGTAGACTTGTCGAGTACCCATTGTATGCTATGGCTAAATAAACTTTGATTATCTCGTTCATTCCAAAATCAGACCTAAACTACCAGGAACTAGAGTCTCAATCAAGTCAATCTGAGTCAAGTAGTTAGAACAAGATGGCATAGTAGCTCACAGGGCTGAATTAGGAAAGGGGAAGTACAGATGTGGAGGATGGGGTGAGCAAGTGGTACCCTGAGCAAAGAGCTATTCTAGTGGTGTATAGAAAACTGGGCACCATGAACCCTCAGTGATTAGCTCAGTGGGTGCTGGAAGAGGTTCAGCATTTCCTAGTTGCTGTTACCTGTCTTGAAGTACTTGAGTTGCCATTATAAGAAAGCTTCAGGGACATCTAATGGATCTGATAACAGCATAAGTCAAAGAAGCTATGCTAAATGAGGACAGGAACTGACAGTCAACAGGCAGGAACTGATAAGCCACAGGTTGAAAAAAGATCTCTGACTTAGAGGTTTTTCTACATCCCACTGAGATAAGAGCTGTGAGATTGAGAGTGAGAATTAACCTTGGGAACTCTCACTGGAAATAAGAAAGCAAATAATACTCTTAATCTATTACTGGTCCTTAGAGCTTGGTTTCTTCCACTAAGGGAGCAGAGGGTGGGCAGGCTTTCAGCACAAAACTAGAGAAGTTTAAACATGGTAGTGACCTGATGAGTCATTTGAGCAATGACTGCTGAGGGCATGGTTAAGCCTATGCAGAGGTATTCTCTGCAGCAGAGTTCCATCAGTGTGAAGTTGTCCAAGTGCTTATTTTTGTAGAACCAGTTAAATCAGTTAGAAATGCCTCATGGAGATGCCTTTGTGTCTCTTTTTAAGTAGCTATTATTGAGAGTTATGTACCTCACCCTCCTCCTGTTGTGGTTATTTCTTTCCCCAGTGAAGATTTGCAAGGAATGGAGTAAATTTCCTTAAATAATGCGTTTATTAGATTGGATTTAAGTTTCCAGACCAACATTCTGCCGCATCTTATGCCACACTTGCAATAAGGGGTAATTAAATCCCAACCTAATACAAGTTTAGGCATCCCCTACAGCCCATGATCTATTTGGATATAATGGGCTTCTGGACACTGGCAGCTGGGCTACTATTATACCAAAGGACCTCAAAAGATATAAGCAGGTACTTCAATTTCCACAGGGAGATTATAGACCATGGAGGGAAAAGGGCTATCTTGAGCTCTTAGGAGTCAGTAGCTGTGCATGGTCTTCTGGCAATCTGTTTACAAATTATAGTGGGTAGGATCAAGTGGAAACCCTTGTAGTAAACACCCAGTGTAGTTCACACCAAACGTCATAGGATCTCAAAGGGGTGAAAGACATTTCTTTTCTAATGACAGAGATTAAGGAAGCTGAACTACGTTTCTACAGGAACTTCCTATAACAACAATACAGTGTGGCCCATGAAGAAGGTGGGTGACACCTGGTGGCTTTCACTGAACTGCAAGAAATTTAACAAAGTCAAAGTGGCATTGCTGCCACTGTTCAATATGATGGACAAAGTAGCCCAGACCCAGGGTGAGTGGTATGGAGTTAACAACTTCACCAACATTTTTTTCTGTGTTCCAATGACTCAGATTAGTTAGTAGGAGTTCTCTTTCTCTGGTAAGGAAGGAGTTCAATAGACTTCCACTATCCTTCCCCAGAGCTACCTGAACTCCCCCTCAAATTGACACATTCTGGTGTGTGGGGACTTGAAAGAGTACCCTTCCTGAGAGCACTGATATATACACCACTTAACTGATGACATATTGATTGGGTTGGGTAAGTCCCTAGTGACTGAGCTCTAGATAGGATGGTGGCTCAAGTAAAGGACTAGGGGCAGGAAATTAACCCTAAGAAAATCCAAGGTTCAGCATACTCAGTGAATTTTTTGATAATACAGTTGATGGAAAAATAAATAATTCCAGGCATATTCTGAAATATGGTTACTAACTTATTTCTCTATAATCAAAAAAAGAAACCCAGAGACTTATTAGACTTTGCGTTTGCAATCACCCACATTAAGTGGCCATAAGAACAGGCTACATACAATCCCAGAAGATCTAAACTGGGCTTTCCATAAGTCTCTCCTTATGGATGACCCTGTGAAGTCTATGTTTTGGAATGTCTTTATACATAAATACAAGACTGAATAGAAGTTTTGTTAAGGACTTAGGATTAGCCAGGATAATTGATCATTAGGTTGCAAGCTACCTCTAATGATAATTTGTTATACCACTTCGGAAAATCAGCTACTTACCTGTCACTGGGCACTAGTTGTTACTTACCAGATGGCACAGAGCCCTACAACTACCCTTCATACAGAGATGCCTATTATGAGTTGAGGAACGCAAAATGGGCTAATAAGATAGGTAGGGCAAGAGGCAGGTGGCCTCTGTGGTCAAATAGAAATGGTATGTAGCAACTCTGCTGTCACTTTCCTAAAGTAATGGCAGCTACATCTTCTCCTCAGGGTTCTAGAGGTACCATTTAAACTGTTAGAGGTATCTTGCTATTGGCTTGAGATCTTATCCCAGTGTTATTCTCCTACTGTTTGGTGCCAATGATTAGAACTCCAATTCCATTTAACTAGCTAGTATCAGTGGGCTTTTGCAGAGGGACATTTACTTCAGATATATAGCAAGAATAAAAATACAAAAAATTTTCCCAAACCCCTGGAAGGTACAACTCCCTGTACCACCTTAATCCTTGGGTAGAATAGACCCACTCTTAATTCAGTTTCTATTTCACATCGGTCCCACCAAGTTCACATCAAATTACAGCTCTGCTGCTGCATGAGTCTTGCTGTCATTCACCACTGGGCTGGATCCTAAAGGTTTCTTCTGAATCCTCAGGGCCTTAAAGCTAGACTCTGGCATGGAGTCCATTCCCAGATGTTAGATGACTTCTCTCTTGACCTTTAGAAGTTCACAAGGTCATAAATATCTTCTTTGTCTAGAGAAAAAGAATAAATGCTGAGGCAAAGTGATGGAGCCCATATTCATGGGTCACAGGTCTTAGATGGAGAGGGCTGCAGGTCTTTTCCCGTACGGCATTGTCTTTCTTTTCACTGGAATGTCACCAGGAAGTATAGGATCAGACCAAGAGAAGAGAAAGATTCTAGTTGACTAGTGCTTTTTGAATGTTCCCAGTTCTGGATATTGTCAATTGAAAAAGCTCATTTTCATCATGAGGCTAGCAGACCAGAACCAGAAATGTCTGGGCATGCTCCAAAGTTTACATGGGAATTGTATCAGCAGAGTATTCTGTATGTACTCAAAAAGGCCAGGTTCATTGTTCAGTCCTCTCTTATAAGTCCTCTCTTACAATCACATTCAAAAGTCATTCTCATGCCCTTCACAAACAGGTTTGCAACTGTGCAAGAGACAGAGGCCTCTAGTCCAGGCCTTAATACTTTGCCTTTTTGGTTAACCTAGTAGGCTCCAACATATGAAAACTTGTTTCCTGAGGAATGCTCTTTTATCTGTTTAACCAGTGACTCCATATACCACAAGAGGCATATGAGACTGAACTTTAGGAGTCACTAATCTAGTTGTAGGACTCAGCTATTTAATTCCCTTCTATATTATTTAAACTGCTTTTGCATTTTAATTAAATAGTTTTGCTATTAAATGGGTATCTCTTGAATGGCTTGGTAGCACACTGGATTAGTTGTACTGACCTTTATCAGAGAAATTTACTGTAAAAATTTCCCCCAGTTTCCTGCTTCCCTTCTAATTTTGACTGCCTAGATTTTGTTTGTATAAAATCTTTTAGATTTAGTGTAATCAAAATGATCAATTTTACCCCACATGATCCTCTCTGTCTCTTGTTTGGTAATAAATTCTTCCCTTATCCATAGATTTGACAGGTCATTTTTTCCATGCTCCCTTAATTAGCTTATGATATCACCCTTTAAATCTAAATTATGTACCCATATTGATCTTATTTTTGTATACAATGTAAGATGTTGGTCTATGGCTAGTTTCTGATAGTTTAAATTTTTTAAAAGAGTAGAGATAATAGATTATGTGCAGTCATTTTAATTCAGCAAAAAGAAAACACAATTCATTCCTAGTTTTATAATCTGGGGTAATTTTTGTTAGAAGAAATCAATTACTATTTATGATAAACTTCTATTATGTGGGTTTTGTGGTATGGTTTGTTGCACGAAACAAGTAGGCCATTAGATGTGGACTGGAAATCATGTTGCAAGATAAACATTTTTATTCTAAAAGAGATTGCTATACTGGGGCTTGGCCTATTATAGTGACAATATACATACTGTATTATAAAGTCAAAAACTGGTACACCAAATTAGGTTACAATTATATCCTGTAATTGAAGACTAGCATTATGAGCCTTTTTTGCCTCCTGTAGTGAACATGAGTTTGTCGCTTTGGTATCATTGATTCCATTCTGTATTAGAACACCATTTGGGGATGAAGTGTTTTGAGGCTGTTTTTCCTAGCATTTTTCAATATTAAGATCAGAACTTTCATGGAATGGGTCGGTACAGAACACATTTATGGAGTATTCTTCTGTTTTTTCCAGAAAATAGTTTGTTAACCTTTTATTAGCACATTCCTGATTGAGCTTTTCAAAAATTGAATTGGTGGAGCCAAGAGGGTGGAATCAAGCCAGAGACTCACCTGAGCTCTCCCCCAAGTCCCTCCAAATGACTTTGAATAATGCCTCCAAACAAATTCTACTGGTACAACCCACAAAAAGACAAGGTGAAGCAATTTGGATATCTTAGAAAGTCAGCAGGAAGGGTTTGTTGCATTGGGGTGAGTGGAACACAGTTTCCAGGCCTCTCAGGCTGCAGACAGTAAGGCATCAAACAGTTGGTCAGAAGGAGATTACAGAGTCCCTTTGCTGGCACCAGGGGCAGGACTCTGTTGCATTGCCTTTATGTGCATCTGGGTCATAGTCCTGGGACTCAGTTCCAGGGCGCAAAGGAAAACTAGCACACTAGAGTTTGCAGCAGCAGGGGATCTGGGACCCTAGTCACAGTTCCAGGGTGGAAAACAGTGCTTGTAGTCACTCACAAGCACAGGCCAGGACAGTGGTAAACACAGCTCTCCCTATATCATACCAATTTGGAAGAGCCCAAAACTTACAGATCCCCAAAATTATCTCTGAAAACAGCTGCAAAAAAAAAAAAAATCAACCCTGAAGCTTAGGACAGTGATTCCTCCACTCCAGAAGCAGAGCCCTACTTTAGCCTAGAGAATAGTCAAGAAATAGACTTAAAAATGAGAAAATAACAGAAAAAGAGCCTGACTATAGAAAATTACAAGAAAAAGCAAAACACACACAGAAGAAGACAATAAGTCAAAACTGATACATGTAAAGACAAAAAAAAAAAAAAGAATTGGTCTCAATTCATGGAAGAACCATGGAAGAGCTCAAAAAGGATTTTAAAAGTAATACAAGATAGAGGAAAAACTGGGAAGAGAAATGAGGGTGTTATAAGAAAATCAGAAAATAGAGTCAATAGCTTGGTAAAAGATGCAAAAAAAATACTAAAGAAAATAACACTTTTAAAGCATAATAGGCCAAATAGTAAAAGAAGCAGAAAAATTCAGTGAACAAAAGAATGCCTTGAAAAGTAGAATTTGTTAAATAGAAAAAAATTTACAAAAATTCACTAAAGAAAAGAACTCCTTAAAAAATAGAATTGGCCAAGTGGAAAAGGAAGAATAAAAACTCACTGAAGAAAATAATTCCTTAAAAATTAGAATTGCAGCTTGCCTCTGCACCTGCAACATGAGCCACTCCAACAGAGGTAGCCCTGGCACTATAGCAGCCTTAGTATTCTGCTGCCTATGCTGCTGCAACAACTGGTCACATCCCACTGAAGGAGATGCTGGCCATGCAACTGGACACACAGCACATGGGAACAGATGTTTTCATTGTCAAAAATGGAAGAAGGATGTGTGGGATAGAAGGTTGTTTAGTCAATGCACCTTTGCATCAGAACAAAAGCTACTTTGAATTCAAAATCTAATCCATAGGATCTGGGTCACTGGAGTTACAACTCAGAAAATTCACTTTAATCACATTCTACTTGACCAAGATATGCATAGCTTTGTGATGAAGAATAACTGAGCTCTCTACCATAACAATGAGGAAAAGAATAGGTTTTCAGCAAACAATCTTCCACAGGAGGGAGATATAGTGGGTATTACATATGATCATGTAGAATTAAATGTTTATTCGAATGGAAGAAGATGCACTGTTCAAAATTAGGTATCTGAGGGACAGTGTATCCTGTTGTATATGTTGATGATGGTGTGATTTTGGGTTGTCACTTCAATTACTTTTATTATATTCCATATCATTTTTTTAAAAAAATATTACTTGAACAGCAAATCTGAATATACTTACATTGAAAACTTCTACTCCTATGCTATCCCCCAAAAAACATTTTAAGCCTCACTTCATCCATAAGAAGTATATTCTGTTTTTAATAAACTTTTGTGAAGTTATCTAAGGAAAAACAATAGGTCAAACACAATAGCAGGATTGTGATTTTAAAATGCTGGGTTGTGT
This sequence comes from Bettongia penicillata ogilbyi, assembly GCA_023548195.1. Classification (NCBI taxonomy): domain Eukaryota; kingdom Metazoa; phylum Chordata; class Mammalia; order Diprotodontia; family Potoroidae; genus Bettongia; species Bettongia penicillata. Next base: position 1,240,338 of record JAJHZJ010000377.1, on the reverse strand, counting down.
TTCCTGATGTAAAAATCTGGATTTTGGACAATTTGATTCTTATATATATAAACGGAAATTCACAGAAAATATTAAATAAAATTTTGGATGCTCATGAAATTTAGAAAGAAAATTTATTGAGACACTTGACTTGTCATAAGGATAAAGTCAGTTGTGATTTTATTCATTCTGAATTTTGTGCCTTGTTAAAAGAGAAGCACTATCTTGTCTGTAGTCTTACTATCTTCTTTTATAGTATCCTTTTTGCGTACAGAATGAAGTGAGAAATATGTTTATCATGTCTATCCAGCATAAAAGTTGCTCTTTTTCATAAATATTACATTTATGTTTAACATGTTTCACTGCTTTGCATTTGCTTTATGTAAGGAATAACAGAATTATATATTTTAATGACTGTCAAAACATTATTATGTTAAATGTGAAAAATAAAAACTGAACACAAGAAATATTCTAGAGTTCTCAGGTCAAGGAGAATATATTGCAAGCAACCAAAAAAAAAATATCATGGAGTCACAGTCAAAATTAAAGGATGAGAAAGAGGAATTAATGCACTGGGAGAAGGTGAAAGGGAGGGTAGAATGGGGTAAATTATTTCACATAAAGGAAGTGTAAAAGAGCTTTTACAGTGAAAGGGAAGATGGGGCAGGTAAGGGAACACATGAACCTTACTCTCATTGGAATTGACTCTAGAAGGGAATAACATATACATTCAATTGAGTATAGAAATCTATCTTACCCTATAGGAAAGTAGGAGATGAAAGGGATGGGAGTGGGGTAGGGGTGATAGAAGGAAAAACACTTTTGAGAACATACAAGGTAAAAGGACAGAAAGAGTAGAATAAATGGGGAAAATAGGATGGAAGGAGATACTATCTGATCTGCATGGCAATACTATCTTATCTTGTTATCAAATTTGTAAAAAAAAATTTTACAGCAAGTTTCTCTGATAAAGACCTCATTTCTCAAATATAGAGGGAACTAAGTCAAATTTCTAAGAAATAGGAACCATTGCTCAATTGATAAATGGTCAAAGGATATGAACAGGCAATTTTTAGATGAAGTAATCAAAACTATAATCATATAAAAATGCTCTAAATCACTGATTAGAGAAATGTAAATTAAAGCAACACTGAGTTATGTCCCCTCCACCTATCAGATTGACTAATATGACAGAAAAGGAAAATGACAGATGTTGGAGGGAATGTGGGAAAACATGCCCAAAGAGCTATAAAACATACATACTCTTTAATCAAGAAATACCACTCCTAGGTCTATATCCCAAAGAAATAAAAAGCAAAAAGGAAAATGACTTTTTTGTATAAATATATTTGTAGAGGTTCTTTTAATGATAGCAAAGAATTGGAAATTGAGGGGATGTTGGGGACACCAATTAGGAACTGGCTGAACAAGTTGTTGTATTTGATTATGATGGAATACTATTATGCTGTAAGAAATGACAAGCAAGATGCTCTCAGACAAACCTGGAAACATTTACATAAACTGATGTAAAATGAATTGAGCAGAACCAGGAGAACATTATATACAAAACACAATATTGTATCATGATCAACAGTGAATAACTTAGTTATTCTCAACATAGTGATCCAAGACAATTCAGAAGGACTTACAATTAAAAATACTATCCATCTCCACAGAAAGAACTGATGGAGTATGAGTATAGATTGAAGCATACTTTTTTAAACTTTATTTTTCTTGGGTATTTTTTGTTTGTGTTTTCTTTCACAATATGACTAACATGGAAATATGTTTTGTATGACTGCAAATGTATAACCTATATCAAATTGCCTTCTCAATGAAAGGGAAAAAAGAAATTGGGAGAGAGGATTTGGAACTCAATTTAAAAATAAATGTTAAAAATGTTTTCACATGTAATTGGGAGAAAATAAAATACAGTATTTTGTTAAAAGAATTTGTTGTGGTGGAGCCAAGATGGCAAAGTAAAAGTAGAGACTTGTTTGAGCTCTCCTCCAAACCCTTCCAAGTTTGTGCAAAAAATGACTCTAAACGAATTCTAGAGGAGATAACCCCCAAAATGACAGAGTGAAACAAATTTCCAACCTAAGACAACCTGGAAGGTCAATAGCAAAGGTTTGTTGCAGCAGTCTAAGAGAAGAGAATAGTCCAACATAAGCCATGCCAGCGCAGACTGGGCCCTAGCAAACCTGGAGCAGGCCTGAGGAGACTGGATCACTGGAAGTTGTGATTTCCAGACTTCTCAACTCATAAATGTCAAAGACAACTTAGAAAGTCAGTAGGAAAGGGCTGTTGGACCTGGATAAGCGAAGAGCATGGTCCAGACCCAGCCCCAAGGTGGCAACTGTGACTGCTTCTAGAGCTCTTGGCCCATAGACCAGTGGGGAGTGAGGAGGGATACAAGTGGTTGATCACAGGAAGATTGCAAGGATCTCTTTGCTGGTGCTGAGGCAGGATTCTCTTGCTTTGCCCATGCTTGGATATGGATCACAATCCTGCATGGCAGCCTGGGATGAGGAGGAGCACTGGCATGGTGGAACTTGAGGAGTGCTGTTGATGGAATCCTCCTCACATTTCCAGGGCACAAAAGAATGCTTGTGGTAACTCACAGACCAGAGCACAGGTCAGGAGAGGAGTAAACACCTCTCCTTAGATCATACTACCTTGAAATTGAAAATTTACAGGTCCCTAGAAGTATCTCTGAAAACAGCTGCACAAAACCCCTAAGCTGGAAGCAGAGTCCAACCTTAACAAAAAACTAAAAAGTCAAATAATTGACTGGAAAAATGAGCAAACAACAGGAAAAAAATCAGACTATAGAATCTTACTTTGGTAACAAAGAAGATCAAACCATACAACCAGAGGACAACAAAGTCTAAGCTCCTACATCCAAAGTCTTCAAGAAAAGTATGAATTGGTCTCAGGCCATGAAAGAGTTCAAAAAGAATTTTGAAAATTAAATAGGAGAAATGGAGATAAAATTGGAAAGAGAAATTAGAATGATGCAAGAAAATCATGAAAAACAAGTCAATAACTTGCTAAAAAAGAACCAAAAAAATACTGAATAAAATAAGACCTTAAGAAATAGATTAACCCAAATGGCAAAAGAGATCCAAAAAGCCAATGAGGAGAAGAATGCCTTAAAAAGCAGACTTGACCAAATGGAAAAGGAGGTCTAAAAGTTCACTGAAGAAAATAATTCCTTCCAAATTAGGAGGGAGCAAATGGAAGCTTAAAGATTTTATGAGAAATCAAGAAATTATAAATCTGAACCAAAAGAATGAAAAAATAGAAGACAATGTGAAGTACCTCATTGGAAAAACAACTGACCTGGAAAATAGATCCAGGAGAGACAATTTAAATTTATTGGACTATCTGAAAGCCATGATCAAGAAAAGAGTCTAGACATCATCTTTCAAGAAATTATCAAGGAAAACTTTCCTCATATTCTAGAACCAGAGGGTAAAATAGAAAATGTCACCTCCTGAAAGAGATCTCCAAAAGAAAACTCCTAAGAATATTGTAGCCAAATTTCAGAGTTCCCAGGTCAAGGAGAAAACATTGCAAGTACCCAGAAAGAAACCATTCAAATATTGTGGAAACACAATCAGGATAAGACAAGATTTAGCAGCTTCTACATTAAGGGTCATAGGGCATTTGGAATATGATATTCTGGAGGTCAAAGGAGCTAGGATTAAAACCAAGAATTACCTACCCAGCAAAACTGAGTATAATCCTTCAGGGGCAAAAATGGATATTCAATGAAATAGAGGCCTCTCAAGCATTCTTGATGAAAAGACAAGAGCTTAATAGAAAATTTGACTTTCAAATACAAGACTCAAGAGAAGCATGAAAAAGTAAACAAGAAAGAGAAATCATAAGAGACTTATTAAAGTTGAACTTTTTACATTCCTACATGGAAAGATGATATATGTAACTCATGAGATCTTTCTCAGTATTAGGATAACAATGAGGAATATATAAATACATACATACATATATATATATGCATACATACATATATATATATATATATATATATATATATATACACAGAGGGCACAGGGTGGCTTGAATTTGAAGAGATGATAACTAAACATAAATCAAAGAGTGAGAGAGGAGTGTACTGGAAGAAGGAGAAAGAGAGAGGTAGAATGGCATAAATTATCTCACATAAAAGAGGAAAGAAGAAGCTTTTACAGAGGCGAGGTGAGAGGAAATGAGTGAACCTTACTCTCATCAGATTTGGCTTAAGGAGGGAATAACATACACACTCAATTGGGTATGGAAGTCTATCTTACCGTATAGGAAAGTAGGAGAGAAGGAGATGGAGGGGGAGGGGAGGGAGAATGACAGAAGGGAGGGCAGATTGGGGGAAGGGTTAATCAGATGCAAACACTTTTGAGAAGGGACAGGGTCAAAGGACAGAAAAGAGCAAGTGGGGTGCAGGATAGGATGGAGAGAAATATAGTCTTTCACAACATGACCATCATGGAGATATTTTGCATGACTACACATGCATAATCTATATCAAATTGCTTGCCTTCTCAATGAGAGTGGGTGGGGAGGGAGGAGGAGAGAGAATCTGAATCTCAAAGTTTTAAAAATGAATGTTTAAAAATTGTTTTTAACATACTACTGTGAAATAAGATATACAGGCAATGGGGCATAGAAATCTATCTTGCCTACAGGAAAATAGAAAGGAAGAGGATAAGAGAAGAGAGGATGATAGAAGCAGGGATAGATTGGGGGAAGGGGTAATCAGAATGCAAGCTGTCTTCAGGTCAGGGAGGGGAGAGATGGGGAGAAAATTTGGAACTCAAGATCTTGTAGAAGTGAATGTTGAAAACTAAAAATTAATTAATAAAATAAATTAATTTTTAAAAAAGAACATGTTTGTTTTCATAAACAACTACTAAATATAAGGGATTTCCAGACAGGAAAAATTACCAATGGAAAAATTTGGTATGTAGCCTGGTCATTAGTTTATGTCATCAGGTATCAATCAAGCTAACTGGTAAACAGATTAAGTCATTGACCACCAATCAGAATTTGGGTGTTACCAGCCCATGCCCATAGTTAAAACTAGCTACATGGCCCGATACAACTCAGCAGAAACCCCTAGCAAACAGTTTGATAATTTGGCTTGTAAGTGAGTCAATCCTGCATTCCTGTGCTAGAGACTCAAGTGGTAGCCATGTTCTCTTGAATTCAGTACTGGTTGACTGAATGAGATTTGCCCTTTTACTAGGCAACCACCTCTGAGGAAGACACATGGCCTTCTGCTGGGCAGAGAGGGGAACCTTGTCATTGAGTACCAGTATGAAATATGCCTAATGGGAAGTCCTAGGAAATAGGATTTAGTGTTCCTAGTGAGGTTAATATTTGCATTGCTTAATAGAGAATAGGTTTAACCTGCATTTGATTGATAAAGTTTGATTGCTAGCATTAAGAAGTATAACTCTAATTAGTGATTCCATTGTATAGTTAACACAAATAATAGCAATTTTTTGTGTGTGCATTATACATTATTACAACCTTCAGAAAAGAGCTTGATTTTAATTTTATTGTATCTTTCTACATAATCTAATTTCCTATCATACATCACATTGTTCTGTACTAGTTTCCCAATAACAATTTTCTAATGAGGGAAAAATGAAGGAAAATGAGATTTGTTAACTTTTCTAAGATTTGTCAGGCTACAGGAGAGGAAAGCAATACATTAGATTCCAGGTGTCCAGTCTTCAGTCATACCTCTAAAGTGGAATTTTGGAAAGCATTTTTAAAATATAAATTTGTCTCATTTTATCCCATTTCTGACAAATAGGTGAAACCTGAAGTAGGTGAAATCTTTTCAAGTTATAGACATTACATTTTTCATCTAAAATGGTTGATGGGGAAAACTGTGTTAGCATTATCATCCAGCACTAGGATAGAGTAAATTCATCTTGCATTACAGTGAGATCTGTATTCACATCTGTGGAAAAATCATTTCACCTTTCTGGCCCTCAGTCTTCTCATTTGTATGCAGCCCATCTCTGGGCTAATCTCCAACTTGCTCAATGATTGGATCCTCAGAGAGACAACTGCTACCTTGGAGTCTAGGGTAACTTTATGAATGGATGTTCCTACTATTATAGTTCACAGGCCCCCACTGGTGTGCTTTCCCATTACCAATGTGCCTATGACTTTCATTAGCTTTTATAAAACATTCCTTCCAAATGCCTGGGGTAGAGTCTGGTACAAGTACATATGGAATGCAGAGGAAAAATGGGCCCAAAATGAGAACATAATGAAGCATTCATCTAGAATACATGTCTAATGTAGAAGTACCCCTGAGTTTAATATCTGTTTTCTGTGAATTACCTTACTAGGAAGATGCTCTGGACATAGAGTAAGCAGATTTGCTGAAAGGAGCCAATCAGGAGCCTGCAGTGAGCCAAAGTCTTACTTCCAGATGCTTTTTCTGGTGTTTGATGGTTGACATGTGCCCCACCTCCCTCCAAAACTGACTCAAACCAGTCTTGTGGTCAACTGTTCCTACAAAACATCCTGCTTCTTTGTCTACTTGCTCTTGGAAAATTGTCCATTCTTTTTCCCAAAACCATCCCCTCCTCACCCCAGATCTCTCCTTTGTGGTTTTGAAGCCCAAGTTTTCCCTGTCTTTCCTGAGCTGTGTGCTCCTTTGCACCTTATACTGGGGGGCCTCAGCACTAGTGTCTGATTTTCCTCCTAGTAAAACTTTTCTGCCTTCAACCCAACTTGTACTCCTGCATTTTGAGGGGTGGGCTTCATCTGGCTGACAGTAACAAAGGGTGACTCTCAACTCCTGTTACTGCAAGGCTTAGAAGTCCTTTCTCTCATACAATTTCCCTTGGGAACAATGTCTTCATTGGGCTGGCTGCTCAGCTGGGCTCCCAAGGTCAGCTCATTTCTTAAGTTGGTAGTCAGTACTTTGTTCCACCACAAGGAGTCAGGCTCTCTCTTCTTCTGTGTCTGTCCTCAAGTATCTTTTACTTCCAGTTGAATGTTTTGTCTCCTACTGGCTAGTAGCTTTGAAGACATGGCTAATGTTGGGGAAGAGGAGAGAGGTCCTACTTCACTTCCCTCTTGTATAGGGAAAAGTTCTGCCTCCACAAAACATTCCCAAGCCTAGGCTCTTCTCTGATGAATGCCTTATTTCCTTTATATATATAGGCTTATAGCAAGTGACTGATTTTTTCAGGTAGTCACAAAAGGTTCTTGTATATCAGTTGCCTGTATCTTATGGCCAAAGTCCTATAATCCTTTATTTTTTTTTCACACATTATTGTGGGGTTGTAGGAAAATTCCTTAACAACTACTTTACAATTTATGATTACATTCTGGGTCTTCTATGACCACATCAATTGAGATTTGGAGGAAAATTCTCTCCCTTACATGTAAAATGAGAAGGTCAGTTTTGATAATCTCTAGTATCCCTTCCAGTTCTATCCCTATAATCCAATAATCCCCATTTCACATATTTGACACCGGGGAGGAAGAAGAACCCTTCCAGTAGGGAGGGGAGACCCCTTCAAGTATAAACAGACACTGACTGAGATATCAAAGCCCTCCAGCTCTGAACAGTAGTACATTCATGAACTGTAACTTCCCGGCTCTTTGGGCTTGGGGTATTCTTTCACACAGCCCAGCAACAGCGATTGTTTTCCGTAACTAGTGTACAGGGTCCCTCACATCTTTTTCCTTCCCTTTTCTTACTGACTTCAAATAATACATTGTAGACATAATCAGTTCCACTGATTGACTTATTTTTATCAGTAGTCAGACGTTGGGATGGTTACATTTTTGAGAACAGTTTGAGTCAAGTTTCTTACAGTTTGAGATCTGGTTCTGCCAGGTCTCTTTATTTCCTACTTTTTCGTTATTTCCCCTGCAATTCTTGACCTTTCATTTCTCCATATGAATTTTTTAAGCTTTGTAAAGTAATCCTGTGCTAGTTTGATTGGTACAGTACCTATGTTAATTTACTTAGCATTCTCATTTTTATGATATTGGTCTAGAGAGCAGGTCCTAGACTAACCATGAACAATATTTCTCTCATCATTTAGCACTACTTTCATTTCTGTAAAATGCTTTATACTTGGATTCATATAATTCCTGAATGTAATTTAGTAGATAGATTCACAAATATTTTGTATATTCTGTAGTTATTTTATATGAAATTTCTTTTTTTCTTTTCCTGCTGGATTTTATTGGTAATATATAGAAGTATTAATGATTTATATAGATTTATTTTATATCCTACTCTGCTGAATTTATTAAGCAATTGAACTAAATTTTTAATCCTTTAGGGTCTTCTGAGTAAATCATCATATCATCTATACAAAGTGAAAATTTTGTTTTTTCTTTGCCTGTACTGAGTCCCATATATGTATTCTGCAAGGTTATGAAAAGAACAGATTCCATTCTCTTTTTTTTCTCTTTCTTCCCTCTTCTCTCTCTCTCTTTTTTTTTTATCTGTCTCCTGCCTCCACCCCAACTCAGTTTTCACTAAGGGGAAAACAATCTCCTGTCCCTTCAAAGAATTCTATTATTTTCCTCTACTGCCTCTCCCCTCTCCTTTCTATTCATTTCATATATGCAGAGCTCAAGATTAAATACCATCAAGTTTTTCTTGTAGGGTTTTAAATAGCTTAGCCATGAAAGTAAGCAGAGAAACTGAACCTCTAAATACTTGCAGCTTTGTTTACCAGCTGAGGAAGGACAAAACTGAAACTGGAGATTGGCTGGCAAATGGAGAAAAAAAAAATCCTTAACACTCCCTGGATGAATGGGGGTGGGGCTGATGTTTTTCACCGACCCCACAGTGAGCTGGTTTACTTTTTATTCCTCCCAGCTCATACTTGAACAACAGCTTAGGTCCAGGTTTATTCTTACCTCTTTAATAAAATTACCTCCAATGTTCTGGTCATCTATCATTCTATTCCACACTTGTGTGAACCAAAATGGAATCCCAGGGGTGTTCTGTCAGATACACATGGCATCTCCCATGCCAGATGGCCCATGGACTTTTCCTTCTCAGAAATCAAGGGCAATACCACCAGAAATCCCTGGAACTCTGGGTAAACTGCCTGACTCACAGACAATTGCCTGGGTTACCACATCTCCATGATGATAATTCTGTGGGTAGGACAAACCCAGGTTACACATGTCAGAAAACTGAGGCTTAGAGAAGTTAAGTCAAATCAAACGGGAATTTAATAACTGTTTACTATGTACCAGGTTAAATGACTTACTTATTGCCATATTTAAAGTCACCGTTGGAATCTGGTCTTGAACCCAGATTTTCTGACTCCATGGTCCCAATTGTCAGACCAGGAGTCTTTATACTTCACTTCACAGGGTTGCTGTGAGGGAATCAAATGTGAATTCTTCTTGTTGTTATCATTGTTACCTACAGGATAAAAGACTGGAAAACATTGGTCAGAAAGTAAAATTGAAGGAAATACATTTAAGAATTAAGTCCAGAGGTTAATCCTTAAGGGATGGGAGGAAGTTGAATGGAGAAAGAAAAGGACTGAATTATTTCCATTTCACTCTCCTACAATCTGTAACTGACAGAAAAATAGAACTCATTTTCCAAAATAAGGAAATAAAAATTATAGCAAATAAATGTTAAGGTGATGATGCCCTCTGCTGGATAAATAGCAATAATAATAAAATAATGTACACTATCAATGTACACTGACCAATCTTTGGGGGTGGTGAGGAAGTAGGAATTCATCACCAATATGTCCTTTGTAATTGTTCAAATTTAGACAATTTTGCTAGTTGTTACACTAATGTGTCTGGGGTTTTTTCTATTTTTATTTTTTTCTTTCTCTCTTAAGAGTCTTTTTAAAATAGTACTTTGTTTTCCCCCAATTACTCGTCAAGACAATTTTTAGCATGTGTTTTTACAAGATTTTGAATTCCAAATTTTTCTCCCTCACTCCCTCCCCTCCCCCTTCTGAAAATGGTAGGCAATTTGGTTATACATGTGCTATCTCATAATACGTATTTCTGTATTAGTCACAGTTGTGAAAGAAGAAACAGTTCAGAAGGAATAAAAACCACAAAAAATAATAAAGTGAAAAAAATGTGCTTTGATATGCATTGATATCAGTCCTTTATCTGGCTGTGGATAGCATTTTCCTTCTTGAATCCTTTGTATTGTTTTGGATCATTGTGTTGCTGAGAAGAGCTGAGTCATTCATAGTTGATCATCCCACAATGTTACTGACACTGCGTATGTTTTCCTGGTTCTGCTCATTCCACTTTGTATCAGTTCATACAAGTCTTTCCAGGTTTTTCTGAAACTTGCCTGTTCAGCATTTCTTATCTAATTTCTGTTATATAAGCCTTAAAGAAACTTTAAGCTGTAAGCTACTGAGAATGCATGGCAGCAGACAAAAATTTAGCATGCCCCATTCTTTGCATTCACCCAGAAAATTTGGGAAATTTGTGCAATACTGGACTTGCCCCACCCTACCTAGAGTCATTACCATGGAGACCATGGGATGGACAAGTATTACCCAGAATTCTTCAAGTTTCTGTAGCTTTGGGCATCCTTGAATGAACTTGAATGGACTTCTGAGATGAAGCAGTGATGGCCATACTAGACAGTCTGTCCATTCTGAACAGGGAGCTAAATAATTGCCAATTTTATAGAGATGGGTGGAGAAGTCTGAGGTTAAGGTGACAACAGAACAGAGTAGGGTACAGGCTAAACTTCCTTCAAGTCCCATGTAAAATCTCATCTTCTTTAAGAAGACTTTCCTGATGCCCTGTAATGTTAGTGCCTTCTCTTTAATATTATCTCCAATTTATCCTATATATAATTTGTAAGTGTTTACATGTTGTCATCCCCCATTAGACTAAGTTTTTTGACATCAGGAACTGGTTCTGCCTTTCTTTGTATTCCCAAGGCTTAACACAATTCCCAGCATGCAGTACTTAATAAACACTTAATGACTTGACTTATTATTACTGGAATACTGTTAACCTCTGAAATAGCTACTGAAAGCCAGGATTTACAATACTGAGCTAATGTATACCCCTGTAAATGAACTGTTATTCCTATAGAATTTGTGACAAGACAAGGTAACTATGCTAGTAATCCCTCCCCTTTCCAAAAGAAGAGGCTATGACATCCCAGAAAAAATAAGACTATCCATAGAGTAATGTTTTCCTAACATCTCAGGACAAAAGCTTATATATTAATTCCAGATGAGTTTCCTTCTATTAAGTAATTGTTTAAGAACCTAGCTGAGAATGTGAGATGTTTTCTTATCTAAACTTGGTTAGAGATATCTGTTATCAGGTTAGAGATAAGCTGTTATCATCTTTACCATTACCTCAGCAGCAACCAATTTTTAAGAAAGTATTTGTTAAGTATAAATACTGATACACAAAATCTCCGTGATTGATATACAAATTGTAGGGAGTTGAAGGAAGGGCAGAGGAATTCAAGATGCAACCCAAGACCTGAAAAAAAATTTGTGTTTTGCAAACACACCAGAAAACAGAGATATAAGAAAGGTTAAAAATGGCAACCAAAGAAGGCAAAGATAAGTTATCATTAAATAAAAGAGAAAAAAACCTAAAAAGAGAACACATCCACGGGTTAACAACAACGACAAAATAACTATTGGGAGATTCCTTTCCAAAAAGGATATAAGAAGAGAAAGGTGAAAGCAGAAATCATATACAAGAAATTACAGTAGAGAACCAGACTTGAAATCACACCCTGCCTATAGGTGGATGAATGTTTTGTTTTGTTTTGTGAGACTGTATTGCAGAATGGCTGGAACATGAAAAAGAAGAGGAAAAATGGAGGGGAATATGTAACATACCATAATCAAAATAAAGTTAAAAATTGAAGGGAAACTAACTCTTATAGTCTGTAGTCTTCTCTTGGGGTGTAGGGTGTGTTCAGGGAAGACCGGTACCTTTGGTGTGATGCCTGCCAAGCCCTTTTCAGGGCTGCTTCCTACCTTTGGTGTTCACCTGTTTCACCCAACTCTCACCTGTGGCTCCAAGAGGCTGTAGCATGTGCAGCGGCCACACTCCGGTAAACCGTTTCAGCAGACGACCAATCAGGTTGAGGAAAACCATGGGGCCTCAAACCCATTGGTGAGTAAGGGGAGGGGTCTCTATCCCAAGCATGTGAAGATTTCCCCTGGTGGAATAAGTGAATGAGAACAATTTGTTCCAATGGCTACGAAGGCAGTTGAAGCAGGTGATGTGGAGTGCTTAGAGCTTATTTGGACACTGAAGACATCAAGGTCATCCACTACATCCTGAACCATCGCCAGACAGCCTGACTCTGTCCTGCCACTGGATTATAATGACTCTGGAGGAGAGAGTGAGGCTGAAGACTTCATGCAACTCTGCCTCACTTAAATCCAATTTATGCACAAATCAAAAGACATCACCCATACCATTTTACTATTTTACCTCAAAGTCCTGTGGTGATAGGCAAGGGATGAAGCAGCAGGTGCAGATACACTGGGAGCTGTAGTGACAACCCTGCACACAGGCAGCCCAGGCCATAGGGTTGTTTCTCACTGGAAGCAGCAGCAGTGGGACTCGGCAGCCCCCTAGGTGTCTGAGCAGCATTTTAAAGATTGCACTGCTCACCTCCTGGTGTGAGGAAGGGGGCTAAAAAAGGTGCCTTAAAAATTGTCTACTTACCCAACCCTGACCTGATTATGGCAGCAGATGGGGAATCCCACTCTGTGGTTGAAACACACAAAAAATGTACAAAATGTACAAAAACATCTGCAAAGATGATTCCCCTCACCATCAGCACATGGAATTTGTGCACACTTATAGACAATACAAAATCCAGTAGACCTGAAAAACAAACTGCTCTTGTTGCAAGAAAACTCAGCAGGCATCACATCCAAATAGCAGCCCTGAGTGAAACAAGGCTGGCAAATGAAGGCCAGCTTACTGAAGTTGGAGCTGGACACACATTTTTCTGAAGTGACCACAGTGAAGAGGAGCACCGTGAAGCTGGCATAGATTTTGCAATCAAAACTAATCTAGTCAGCAAGCTAGTATGCCTGCCAAAAGGAGTGAATGACAGGCTCATGACAATGTGCTTGCCACTTGCAGGAAAATGCCATGCCACCATCATCAGTGCCTGTGCTTCCACCATGACGACCCTGATGAGGTCAAAGAAAAATTTTATGAAGACCTAGAGGCTTATCATCAATGTGCCAAAAGAGAACAAGCTTATAATTCTGGGTGACTTTCATGCTAGGGGAGGCTCAGACTACCAGACTTGGCAGGGAGTCCTAGGGAGGAATGGAGTTGGAAAGAGCAACAGCAATGGTCATTTACTGCTGAAGACTTGTGCATTGCATGACCTTCTCATCACCAACACTGTCTTCCATTTACCTAAATGCAATAACACTTCATGGATGCACCCTCTCAGGAAACATCGGCATCTAATAGACTATGTGATTGTAAGGAGAAGAGAAAAGACAAGATGTGAGAGTGACAAAGGCAATGTATGGTGCACAGTGCTGTACTGATCATAGACTTATCCATTCCAAGCTAAATATTCACATTCATCAAAACTGCCGCCCCCAAGGCAAAATGACTACCAGAAGATTAATGCCAACAAATTAGAACTCTTCTTTGAGCATGAACAATTTGTTGCTAACTTGAAGGAAAGTTGAGTCAACACACAAGTGGCAAAAGTGGAGCAGAAAAGGAGTGGGCAGCTTTCAGAGATTTGGTCTACAGCACTGCATTTGCTCATCTGGGTCAGAACACTTGCTAGCACCAAGACTAGTTTGATAAAAATGATGGGGAAATATAGAAGCTGCTAAATGAAAAATGAGAATTCTACAGGATTTACCAGCAGTATAGTTCATCCATCTCTAAGAAGGTAGCATTTAATTCCATCAAAAGTAAAGGACAAGCAAAGTTTAGGGAGATGCAGGATTCTTGGCTCAGTTAGAAGGCAGATGAAATTCAGTTTTATGCTGATAGTAACAATCCAAAGTGCTTTTATGATTCCTTGAAAGCTATTTATGGACCAAAAACCTGTGGTGCATCACAACTACTTGGTACTGATGGAGTCACATTGATTAGTGATAAGGACATGATCCTAGAGGGATGGGCTGAACACTTCCGTAGGATTCTCAACAGACTACCATCAATCAATGCTGAGGTCACTGACCATTCACCTCAAGTTGAAGTCAATCCCTCCTTAACTAAACTTCCAACTGCAGAGGAGATTTTGAGTGCCATTAGGCTCCTTTCATGTGGCAAAGCATCTGGTGCTGATTCTATTCCAGCTGAGATTTACAAGGTGGGAGGTGGGGAGATGGCCATTGCTCATACAAAAGCTGACTGAAATATTCCAGGTTATATGTCAAGAGGAAGTTATGCCCCAGGAGTTCAAGGATGCCTCCATTGTCCATCTCTATAAAGGTAAAGGGAATAGACAACCCCCCTGTAACCATCACAGGGGGAATCTCTCTCTTAGTCATTGCTGGCAAAATTTTTGCTAGAGTCCTCTTTAATAGGCTGATCCTTCACCTGGAAGATGGTCACATACCTGAGAGCCAATGTGTCTTCAGAAAGGGCTGAGGAACAGTCAATATGGTGTTTGCTGCCTGACAACTCCAAGAGAAATGCCAGGAGCAGAGTAGAGGTCTGTACACAATGTTTGTAGATCTGACCAAGGCCTTTGGCACTGTTAGTCACAAGGGCTTGTGGAAAATTATATCAAAACTTGATTCCCCAGAGAAGTTCATCAATATTGTACGTCAGTTTCATGATGGCATGTTTGCCCAGATTCTGGATAATGGACAAAGCTCTCATACCTTGCCAGTCACCAGTGGAGTGAAACAGGACTGTGTGTTTGCTCCCATGCTTTTTAGCATGATGTTTTCAGACAGGTTGTCAAAATGCTTTCAGTGAGGATGAACATGGCATCAGGGTCAACTACTGTACTGATGATAAGTTCTTCAATTTGAGAAGGCTACAAGCCAAGACCAAAGTGGAGGGAGTGTTGGTGCATGATTTTCTGTTTGCTGATGATTGTGCACTCAATGCAGGCTCTGAAGCTGAGATACAACAAAGTATGGATCAATTCTCTGTTGCCTGTGCTAATTTTAGCCTAATAATTAATTATTAATTAATTAACACCAAGAAAACACAGGTGCTCCATCAGCTGCTGCCACCACACCATCCCTACGTGGAACCATTGGTTACAATAAATGGAGAAGTTTTGAATGCTGTGAATAAGTTCACTTACCTTGGTAGTGTGCTTTCCAGGGATGTACACATTGATAATGAGGCTGATGCACACATTGCCAGACTAGCTCAGTGTTTGGGAGGTTACAAAGAAAAATTTGGGAGAGAAAACATATTAGACTGACTACTAAACTGAAGATCTACAGAGCCATTGGGTTGACTTCATTGTTGTATGCCTGCAAAACATGGACAGTCTACCAGCACCATGCCAGGAAACTGAATCGCTTCCATTTGAACTGTCTTAGGAAGATTCTGAAGATCACCTGACAGACACCAGACACTGAGATCCTTGCTCCAACTAAACTTCCAAGCATTCAAACTATGCTTCAGAGAGTGCAACTTCTGATGGTCTGGTCATGTTGTTTGAATGCAAAATATTCACCTGCCAAAAAGATCCAAAGGTCTCTCTCAAGAACTTCGGATTTGATTGTGGGACATGGAAGACACTGGCACAGGACCACTCAGCATGGGATGCCCGCATCAGAAAAGGTGCTGTGTTCTATGAGCAAAGCAGAATTGAAATGGCACAAAAGAAATGTAGGATGTGCAAATTTGGAGTAACCACCCTAAATGTTCACACAGACTATCTGTGCCCAATCTGTGGTAAAGCATTCCAAGTTCATATTGGTCTCATCAGCCACAGTTGGACACATTGAAACTTCCCTTTATCATGGTGATGTCATTTTGGTCCTTTTCGAGAATGAAGGACAACAGTCAACCAGACTTCTCACAAAACACTGTAGGAGGGCGGGAGAGGATGAGGAGGGACTGGAATGGGGAAAGAAAAGGGTAAATATAGGTTCAGTGATGGGAGGGGGTCCCACTGAAGAATGCTCCCATAGGGAAAAAGGAATATTTTGTAATTAGAGATCAGGACCTTACAGGTTTAATCTTCAAGTACTTGATGTTCAGAGAGACTTCTCATCCATTGGAACTAGAGATGACTGACACACAGAAAATTAGAAGGGTAAGGACTCAGAAAGGAGATATCATGGCAAACAGACAAAAAGGGATCATGAGGGAGGACAAAGGATATTCATTCTTTAGTTGTTTCAGTCATGACTCTTCATGACGCCATTTAGGGTTTTCTTGGCAAAGATAATGCCATTTCCTTTTACAGCTCATTTCTCTCTTTTCACACATCAATTCTTAAGTTCTTCAGAGAGACCTTAAGAATGTCCTTGTATCACTTCTTCTGACTTCTGTGTGAGTGCTTGCCTTGTGCGAGTCCTCCCTAAAATAATCTTTTAGGCAAATGTTTGACATTTGAACAACGTTGCCATCAGAGTTGCACTCTCTGTAGGAGAGTTGGAACGCTTGGCAGTTTAGCTCAAAAAGGACTTCAGTGTCCAGTACTTTATCTTGCCAGGTGATCTTCAGAATCTTCCTAAGACAATTCAGATTGTCCAGGTTTCACAAGCATGTAACAATGAGATCAGCACAAGAATTCTGTAGATGTTCAGTTTGGTGGGCAATCTATTATCTCTTCTCTCACACACTTTCCTTTGGAGCCTCACAAACATTGAGCTACCTCTGGCAGTGTATGTATCATCTATGTGTACATCTCTGGAAAGTATCCTGCCAAGGTAAGCGAACTTATTCGCAGTATTCAAAATTTTTCAAATTTGCTGTAATCAGTGGCTCCATGGATGGATGGTGTGTGCTGGCTGGTGGAGAACTTAAGTTTTCTGGGTGCTGATTGTTAAGCCAAAATTAGCACAAGCAACAGAATATCAATCCATAGTGTTTGTTGGGTCTCAGCTTCAGAGGCTGCATTGAGTGCACAATAATCCGAAAACAAAAAAATGTCATGCACCAATTCTTCTTCCACTTCAGTCCTGGATTTTCACACCTTTTCAAGTTAAATATTTGACCATCAGTGCAATAGCTGACCTTGATGTCATTTTCATCCTCAGTGAAGGAGGTCTGACAACATTGCTGAAAACATCACACTCAAAAGCATAGGAGCAAGCACACAGCCTTACTTCATTCCATTAATGACTGGGAAAACACAAGAGCATTGTCCATTATCCAGAACCTATGCAAACATTCTGTCATGAAATTAATGAACAATACTGAGGAACTTCTCCAGGCAACCAAATTTTACCGTAATCTTCCAAAATCTTTCATAAATAACTATGTCTTTAGATCAATAAACCTTGAGTACTAACTTCAGTTCTGCTTCTAGCATTTCTCTTGGAGTTTTCAGGCAGCAAACACCATATCAACCATTCCTTGGCTTTTTCTGAAGCCATACTGGATCTCAGGGAGATGCCCATCTTCCAGGTGAGAAGATCAACCTATTAAGGAGAATTCTGGCAAGAATCTTGTCAGCAATGACTAAGAGAGGGATGCCCCCCAAGGTTGTCACAAGACAATCCTTCACTTTTATAGAGATGGACAATGGAGGAATCCTTGAACTCCTGGATAATGACCCAGAAGACTTCAATCAGCTTGTGTATGAGCAATGGACCCCAGGCCTTACAAGTCTCAGCTAAAGTAATAGAATCAGCACTGGGCACTTTGCCACAGGAGAGGAGCATGTCTGATAGTCTATGCCTACTTTCGTGTTAAAAATCACTCAGAATTTTTTCCTCTTTTGGAACATTGATGATGAGGGCATCCAGATCTTCATAATGTTTTTCTTTGAACTCATCAGGATTAGTCATGGTAGGAGCATGATTATGGTAGTAAGTAACCTTCCTGCAATTAACAATTGCCTTACCCTCAGTCTGTTCACTCCTTTCAGTAGGCATACAAGCTTGTTGACTAGATAAATTTTTGTTACAAAATATGCACCAGCTTCATGGTGCTCCCTTTCACTTTAACCACTCCAGAAAAATATGTATCCAACTCCCACTTCAATAAGCTGGCCTTCATTTGCAAGCTTTGTTTCACTCAGGGCTGCTATGTGGACATGCTATCTGCTGAGTTCCCTGACAAGAGCAGTTTGTCTTTCAGGTCTACTGGATTTTGTGTTGTCCATAAACATGCACATATTCCATGCACCAATAGTAAGTGGAAGCATCTTTGCAGAAGTTTTTGTACATTTTTGTGTTCTGACCATAGTGTGTGATCCCTATGCGCCACACTAAGCAGTCCAGTTTTTAGAATGCCTTTTCTAGCTGCTTCTGCGCACTAGGAGGTAAGCAGTGTGACCCTTAAAATGACTGCTTAGATACCCAGGGAGCTGCAGAATCCCTCTTCTGCTTCAGCCCAGTGAGAAGATGACCCTATGGCCTGGGCCGCCTACGTGCATGTTTGTGGCTACAGCTCCCAGTGTATCTGCACCTGTAGCCTCACCATCATTTGCTTGTTACCACAAGACTTTGAGATCGTTTTAAAAATGGTAAAATGATATGGATGATGTCTTTTGATATGTGCATAAATTAGATTTAAGTGAGATGGAGTTGCCACAAGTCATTGGCCTCACTCTTCCAGAGTCATCAAAATTCAAGGGCAAGACAACTGGTTAAAGCTCTGGATATAGTAGATTACCTTGATGTCTTCGATGTCTAACCAAGCTCTAAGTGCTCCCAGTGCATATTTCAGCCACCTTCATGGCTGTTGGAACAACTTGTTCTCAACTGCCTGTTCCACCAGGGAAGTCTTCACATGCTTGGGATAGACAACCTCCTAATTCACTGAATGGTTTGAGACTCTTCAGTTACCCTCAACCTGGTTTAGCTTATTTATCCAAATGGTTTCCCAGGGTATGGCTATTGTGCATGCTACAGCTTCTTGGAGCCACATGTGATATTTGGATGAATCAAGTGGACAACAAAGGTAGAAACCCTGACACTAGAGGTACCAGTCTACTCTAAACATACCTGATACCCCACCTACAGCCCTATACCCCCACTCACTGTCTTTATTTTTGACAATGTATTTTGTTTAGTTATTTGTAGTGGACGGCCATGTCCCTACACAGCTCGGTGATGTGGTTGAAAGAAAAGAGTCACGGGAGGTGGGAAAAGATAGACCAGTTCCGTTTATTGATCTGAGGGTTCAGGTTTATATAGACAAGGTACTGCAAGTCTACGTGACATTCTGCTAGTCCCTCCCAGTGATTAAATCAGTCAAGATGATTAAATCAGTCTTCCGATTAAATCAGACCATGAGCCTAGGAGCATCTATTTTACATATCCCTTGTTTTCTGTAATTCTCTTGTTTCACAGAGACAACAACATCTGGGGGGGGGGGGCGCAATGAAAAGCCATTCCGGATGATAATGGCACAGTCTCCAAAAACAGTTTCCCCGAAGGTCTATCCTGATCTCATAACCACACTCCACCCTGGCCCTCAACAGTTATTTTTAGTTATATCCAACTCTTTGTGACCCCTTTTTGGAGCCTTCTTGACAAAGATATTGGGGTGTTTGCCATTTCCTTATCCTGCTCATTTTATAGGTGAGGAAACTGATGTAAAGAGGGTTAAGTGATTTGTCCTGGGTCACATAGCTTGTAAGTGTTTGAGACCATTCCCTGCATCACCTAACTGCCCCATTGGTGGTGCATAATGGAGGGAAATTATTATAACAAAATTTTGTTGACCATACCACATTATATATTATGTTTATGAGAATTATAGAGGCATAAGATGGAATGTCAAATATCTGGAACAATTAGTACTTGAGTTTGGCTCAAATGTAGAGTGTGTAAAGGGGAAGAAGATGAAATGAGGCTAGACATTCATCCAAACATCAACTGAAAAACTAAAAATTGTTAATGAGGTAAACCATTCATTATTTGTCTTGAAGATTAGATTATTTTTATCCTAAATTATATTTTTTACATATGTGCATTGAGACTCTGAACTTACTCTTTCAAAATGAGGCCAATTACATCTCCATCCTAAATAAGTGGGATGATTCTTCTCTCACATTATCAGCTCATGTCCCCATTCCAGTATCCCCACATGTCCATCTGCCTTTGCTATTGCTGGGCTAAGTAGCTTGGTCTGAGTTAGCTTCTGGAAAATCCTAACATGGAGTCCAACTCCCCTGTTTTTGGTAGCTTCCAGAGTGTGTGCCTCACACTTTGAAGGAGGTATTTTTCTATCAATTGTTCTTACTATACCTGCTCAGGAAAAGCCCATCTCTAAGATCAAATTAATTCTGGTTGGAAGATGGATGATCACACTGATGAGAGCTTATGAGTGACAGTATTAGAAAACCTGAAACCCCTATCAGTGTGTGCTTCCCACTGTTTTGTTTGTATCTTTATCATCTTTTGTTACTGTTTATTTATCTGCATATTGGTTGTTAGTGGAAATTTTTTTTTAAAAAAAGTCCTAATAGGCAAACACTCATTGCCCATGGATTAATTGAACTGTTCCAGAAAATAATCTCAAATTATGCAAGAAATTTACTAAATTCAGCATATATAGAGGCTGCTAGGTGGCAGAGTGGATAGAGGGCTGAGAGTTAGAAAGACCTGAGTTAAAATCTGACCTCAGATACTTATGCTTATTAGCTATGTACTCTGTTCAAGTTAGTTAACCAGTTTGCATCAGTTTCTTCATCTCTAAAATGGGAATAATAATGAGTGTTGTGAGGATCCAATGAAATAATTGTAAAGCACTTAGCACAGTGCCTGATGCGTAGTAAGAGCTATATAGATGTTAGCTCTATTATTATATATAGCCTGTGACCCAGAAGTCCCACTATTGGGACTATACCCCCAAGGAAGGGATATATGCTCACCACTGAGGAATGGGAACTCCAGGAAGTATACCAGTGGTTGGTGAAAGATCAGTTAAGAGGGGCAGATTATTTGATTGTTCAAGTGTATCCTTCCACACCTGACCTCTACGGTTCCCACTGGTGACACGTGAGGAATAGGTATTGTACACGGAATCTAGAAGGCCAGTCAGGAGGTGCAAGATGGATGAATGAGGTGGCTCCTTCACTGCAGATGGAGTTAGTTGGTTAGGAGTCCCAGTTGCAGTCAATAAGTTGGTGGGGGGAAGAGATGGTTTATCCTATAGGAAATCTAATGGTAGTAATCCAGGTGATAGAACTGAAATTGTACTTGCCTTCAAGAAACATATATGTGCTGGATGATTCCTTCCCCTCATCAGCTTCTAGCTTCTGAGGCTATTCTTGTGATCCAGCACAATTTGCTGGGCTGGACTAATTCTACCACTAATTAACTATCACTAATTAAAACATCAGTAAAATTTGTAAACTGAGCTCTAGAAGCACAAACCCAAGAACATGGGAGATAATCAGGAATAGTAATATGAAAGTCTGATATTTTTCTCCAGAATTTTTCTGGGCCTTCATAAATCTAAGCTAAGCAAGTTCACATGACCATCTTATATGTTCATAAATTTTTATATTTGTAAAAGGCACTGAAATACAGTATCACATAAATTTCAATATTTCCTTTTTAATGTCTATTGTGTGTTTTAAAGTTGATTTATAGTTTTCAACATTCATTTCCACAAGATTTTGAGTTCCAGATTTTCTCCCCATCTCTCCCCTCCTCCTGCAGAGATAACATGCATTCCGATTACCCCTTCCTCCAGTCTGCCCTCCCTCTTATCATCCCTTACTCTTATTCCCTTCCCCTTTGCTTTCTTGAAGGGCAAGATAGATTTCTATACCCCACTGCCTGTATATCTTATTTCCCCATTTCATGTAAAAACAATTTTTTAATGTTTTTAAAACTTTGAATTCCAAATTTTCTCCCTTTTTCCTTCCCCACTCACCCTCACTGAGAAGGCAAGCAGTGTGGTTATGCAAAACACTTCCATAATAGTCATGTGAAAGACTTGCTTCCATCCTATCCCTCCCCCCAATTATTCCATTTTCTCTTTTGACCCTGTCCCTTTTCAAAAGTGTTTACTTCTGACTGCCCCCTCCCTCAATCTGTCCTCCCTCCTATCATCCCCCCACCTCTTGTCCCTTTCCTCCCTACTTTCCTATATGGTAAGATACCCAGTTGAGTGTATATGTTATTCCCTCCTTAAGCCAAATCTGATGAGAGCAAGGTTCACTCATTTCTTCTAACCTCCCCCCTGTCCCTCCATTGTGAAACCTTTTTCTTACCTCTTTTATGTCAGATAATTTAACCCATTCCATCTCTCCCTTTCTCCTTCTCCCAATCTATTCCTCTCTTAATCCTTTATTTTATTTTTAGATATCATTCCTTCATATTCAACTCACCCTTTGCCATCTATCTATCTATCTATCTATCTATCTATCTATCTATCTATCTATCTATCACTTCCCCGAACTACCTGTAGTGGTAATTTAAGTGGGAAGATCTTTCCCATTCAATAATCCCATGTGACCTGCTTAAATCACATGGAAACCTAAGTCACATGTGGTAGGAGGAGCTTACTAAATGGGTGGAACAGGAAGGGTGGAACAGAGCTGAAAGAAAGTTGGTCAGGCTAGTCAGAGCTGGAAAGGACACAGGCAAGCAGACACAACTAGGCTCATGTTTGTTTGTGGGAAAGCCCCAGCAGGTAGGGGGAGGGGGAGGAAAGGGGGAAGAGTTGGAATTACCTTTGTCCCCAGCAATGCTAAAGAGGATTGACTTCTTAATTACTATGACAGATTTGGCTTTCTGGTGTCTGAATAAATGTTTTTCTTCTGCCTTCTATATGGAGAGTTTCTTATAGTTTGCAATTCAGAACTACACTAGCATATTCATAGTTACCACCAGTGCTATGAATGCTGCCTTGCTAATACATTTGGTGTCATGAACTGGATCACAGGATATAAAATCTCTTTTTGGAGGCAGTTTAGAGGAAGAAAATGGATATCCTAGCATGAGAGGATTTATCATATTCTTCCCTGGCAAGGGAATGGGCTAAAAGCACTGGACCCTGTTAGAACTGGGAAGTAAGGTTATGGGAGAGGGAACCTAGAGACTTGGAAAGGTCTTTACAATAAGACCAGGGAAAAAATTGGCAGGAATGTGTAGGAGAGGCTGGATTTTATTAACAAGTTACTGTATTATGGGTAAAAACAAGGACAAACTGCTGAAGGAAAAAATTCAGATGAAAAAGAATTACTTAGTTTGCATGGAGATTCTCAGCATCAGGCTCTCCTTTAAAAGGTGGAAGAAAAGACTGTTCATTTAGCTAAGAAGAAGCAGAAGGCTGGCAAAAGAAGTGTTCATACCACCTTTGTACAGACCTAGCCTAGCTGCCATGATGACGACTGCCAGAAGAGTGGGTGAGCAGAAAATGTAATGAAATTAGAGTTGGAAAATGAAACAATGTTAGTGGCGGAGACTTCTCAGGCTGAAGTTCAGCTCATTCTAAGGTGAAAATAAGAGAACCAAGCAGTGTCTAGGGAGATAATTGAGGATTTTACTTAGTAGAAGGTCACAGATATTTTGAGTCAGTTCACCCAAAGGATGGGAAAATCATTAATATTTTGGATGGTGAGAATCAGTGATGAAGGGGCCAGAGGATTATCTATACATGGCATGGATTATTTGAAATTTATAGGTATCAGTCAAAATTCTTTTGTACAGCAAGTCTTTAGAAATTACAATATGCAAGGAAGTAACAATACAACTAATCTGTTAGCTTTGGATGTAGAAGGATGCAGTAAGCAGTATCCTACTGATTCTATGTTGCCTAATGGAGATAAACCCTAGTATTCACTTAGGGACTGTATAAGAAAGTTAAAGGAGGAGATAATGATCAGAAATTCAGATGCATACCCCCTTAGCAGTTTGCCATAAGAATATAATAGTGAAGATAGCTCCTCCTGCTTACCAGCACCTAGTTTTGACTCTAATAATTGGGGAAATAGGGCACCCTCTTTCAGAGGTGCTGGACAAAATTTCACAGTTAAGTGGCTTAGGGGACTGGGGAAAAGATAAATTTTCTCGAGAGACCAGAGTAAATAGCCAGCAGACTCAAAATCAGAATAGATTGACAAGGAAAGAATTGTTTACTGCTCTGTTGAGAGCAGAGGTAGATTTTGGAAGTATAGATGGTATTCCAACTAATGAACATACAGAATGTACCAAGAAAAGAGGCTTTATAGTAGATGGAATAGAGAAGTAAGAACTATCCCTACAGATACTCCTGAACCTTGTATCCAAGTTTGCCACACCTTCAGGGAGAATAGAAAATTGGTCAAGCCCCAGCTCAGATTACAGACCCTATATCAATCTGACAATATGTTGGAAAAATGAATCAAATGCTGTAACTAGGGCATTAATAGATACTGGGGCAGAGGCCTCCCTTTTAGATGGAAGTGCTGATAAGTTTAAACGTGGAACTCCTATCACCATCACAGGATTGGAAGGGGCTGAAATATTAGTCAGGCAAGTCAAATTAACAATGAAAATTGGACAATTACCTAAGAAAGTATATGCCATGGTAAGTGTACCCATTCCTGAATACATTATTGGAATATATGTATTGAGAGGTATGGTTCTAACGTTATCTAAGGGAGATAACAATTTACAGTAAGGAAGATAGGAATTAATACAGTTTTAGCAGGTAAAATAAAAATGGACCCAATGACTTTATCTGAAACTTTTGAAGTAATTACTTTAAAGTGGTATCATGTGCCAGGAGGGCAAAATGAAATTACTAATACTATAAAGAAATATGTTGAGGCAGGAGTGTTAGTCCCTACAACCACTCATGGAATAATCCTGTCTGGTCAATACAAAAGTCAAATGGGACATGGAAGATGACAGTGAATTATAGACAATCGAATAAGGTGACTCCTCCCTTGTAAGTTACTGTTTCAAATACCGTTATCTTAATACGAAGGATCCAGAAATATGATGGGACTTGGTATGCAGTTATTGATTTAGCCAATGCTTTCTTTACTATCCCAACAGATTCTAAACAATGGGACCGATTTGCTTTCACTTGGCAGGGCTGATAATATTCTCTTACATGCTTGCCACAAGGATGTCTGCCTGGCTCCACTATTTGTCAGAGGATTGTGGATGAACATTTAGATGAATTAGAGCTACCTCGTATACAGCTTACCCACTACATAGATGTTATTATGATTCAGGGAAAAAATGTAAAAGAAGTGGAGAAGAGTTTGACACTTTTAATTAAGCATATGAAAAGCAAAGAGTGGGAAGTTAACCTTGCAAAGACTCAAGGTCCAACTCAAACCATAAAATTTTGGCATATACAGTGGAATAAGGGGCTATGAGAGATTCTTCCACAAGCCTGACAAGAGAGTCAGGATTTTCCTATCTCTACCAATAGGAAAGAAGTCCAAAAGTTTATAGGATTATTTGGATATTAGTGACATTACATACCGCATCTAGGACAATTTTGAAATCCTTATGTAAAACCACTAAGAAAAAATATGAATTTGATTGGGGATTTGAGCAGAGTAAAGTTTTTGAAGAAGCAAAGGCTGCTGTACAATTGGGCCTAGATTTATGGCCTATGTAAAGTGATTCAGTTGTTATTGTTGGGTTTGTACTTCATTTTGGAAGAAGACCATAACATCAGAGAAATGATGACATGACTTGCACTTGACTTTGTTTTGAGTGAGGGTGGGCTGTTTAAAGTCACCAACATCACTTTCTCCTCCTGAGCTATCTGAGTCCAGTGACCAGATATTCATCAGGATGACTGAAGATGACCCAGGAGGCAGTGGGAGATGTTGGCCTTCTTAGGCTGGCCTTTTCAGGTACTCACTTAGAGGAAGGTAATGCCCATTGAGTGAATAGGCTTGTTAATATTGACAATCACTCTATGTATGAATATGCAAACTGGAGTTTATGGCAAAAGCAGCAAAGTCAAAATATACCCTTAGGATTTTAGTCTAGGGAACTCCCTTAATCTGGAATTCAATATACCCCTTTTGAAATGCAGTTGTTATCTGCATATTCGGCTTTGATAGAGAATGAACAACTGACTTTGGGTCATGAGATAATATTAAGGCCTGGAATCTCAATTATGACCTGGGTCATGAGTACCCCAGCTTCTTCCAGAATTGAACATGCACAAGGGGCTAGCATAATTAAATGGAAATGGTATATTCAAAATAGATCTAAAGCAGATAAAAGGGGAGTTTCTGTTTTACATGAATCTATAGCAAACATAGATACTGAGGGAAAGGATGCACCCCCTGACCCAAAGCAACAGTTGGTAAAGTCCTTGGTAAAATGGAAGGAAGGATATGATGGATTTACTGAAGAATAAAAGAGATATGCATGGTTTACTGATAGGATAGCAAAATATCTGGGCTCAAAAGACATTGGAAAGTAGTATCCTATAACCCATGTACTAGGTAGACTTTGGAAAGTACTGGGAAGTAGTCAGTATGCTGAACTTATGGCAGTACATCAAGTTATCAAAACAGAACAAGGAGGACAGTGTCATATATTCACTGATTCATGGGAGATAGCTAATGGGTTAGCTACATGGATGCCCATTTGGAAAAATCAAAATTGGGAAATTGGCAAACAAGTCTGGGGCAAAGAATTATGGGAAGATATATGGGACATGTCTTTGGTTACCAATTTGTTGGTTTTTCATGTAGATGCTCATGTAGTCCTCACCACACAAGAACATAAGCACAATGCACATGCTAATTGACTAGCAAAGATTGCTACTCAACATATTGTCCCTATTCTGATACCAACTGATAATAAGGTGCTAGCAAAATGGATCCATCAAATGGCCAGCCATTTAGGGGTTCAGGCCACACACAGGTGGGCACAAGATTGAGGTATACCCTTAGGATTTTAGTCTAGGAAACTCCCTTCATCTGGAATCTCTCATTCATTGTTAGAACAAATAGCAGAAGAATGTTATATATGTTGATTGGAAAAGGAATGAATTGTTCCTCGGGTAGTAACTGGAAAGATAGCCAGGGGAAAAATACCAGCCCAAATTTGGCAAATAGATTATATTGGACCCCTACCCCAAGATAAAAGATGCAAATTTATATGTATTTGTGTTGATAACTATTCAAGTGTACTAGTGGCTTGTCCCTATAAGAATGTGACCCAGAAAAACACCTGTAAAACTCTAGATATCATAAGTGATATTATGGAACCCCAATGCAGATTCAAAGTGACAATGGGTCACATTTCAAAGGTAATGAAATGAAGAGATACTGTGTATTAAACAATATAGAATGGATATATCATATTCCATATTACCCACAAGCATCTGAGTTAATTGAAAGAATGTGTTCATCTTTTGTTGCCAAAGAAGACCATACCATCAGAGAAATGATGACATGACTCGCACTTGACTTTGTTTTGAGTGAGGGAGGACTGTGCAGGTCACCAGCTTCACTTCTCCTCCAGAGCCATCTGAGTCCAGTGACCAGATATTCATCAGGATGACTGGAGTTGACCCAGGAGGCAGTGGGAGGCCTTGGGCCCTTTAGGCCAAGGTCTTCACAGGTACTCACTTAGGGTGAAGCAATGCCCATTCATTGAATAGGCCTGTTTAAGAAGTAGCCAGGGCATGGCCCCTTTAATGAGGTCAAGAAAAGGAAGAAATCAGGCTGGGTGGGAACCAGCATCACTGAAAAAATGAATGAATCCTTGAAAGAATAGTTAAGGAAGTTAAGTTCTAATAATTCTTATCAATGTTGGAAAGATAATTTGTTCACTGATTTTGGTAATTTGAATAAAAAACCATTGGGAGGAAGTACACCTCTGACTAGAATGATGACCCCAAATTGCAAATTAGAAAACAACAAACATATAAGATCCTAAATACTGAATATTGAACTATGAGGGGGTGAGGGGGAGAGAAGGGAGGGAAAAGGCTTAGGAATGCTTTTGTCCCCAGCAGTGCTAATGTGCATTGACTTCATGGTTACTATGATAGATTTCACTTTTTGGTATTGGGATTTGGCTTTCTAGTATCTGAATAAATGTTTTTCTTCTGCCTTCTATGTAGAGAGTCTGTTATACTTTGCTATTCAGAACTTCACTGGCATATTCATAGTCACCACCAGTGCTGTGAATATTGCCTTGGAAATACACTACCCCGATACTGAGAAACGTCTCATGAGTTACAAATATCATCTTTCCATATGGGAATGCAAACAGTTCAACTTTAATAAGTCTCTTATGATTTCTTTCCTGTTTATGTTTTCATGCTTCTCTTGAGTCTTGTGTTTGAAAGCCAAATTTTCTATTCAGCTCTGGCCTTTTCATCAAGAATGCTTGAAAATCCTCTATTCCATTGAATTCATTTTTTTCACTGAAGGATTATACTCAGTTTGGCATGGTAGGTGATTCTTGGTTTTAATCCTAATTCTTCTGACCTCTGGAATATCATATTTCAAGCCCTTTGATCCCTTAAAATGTAGAAGCTGGTAGATCTTGTGTTATTCTGATTCTATTTCCACAATACTTGAATTGGTTTTTTTCCTGGCTGCTTACAATATTTTCTTCTTGACCTGGGAACTCTGGAATTTGGAATTTTCCTTTTAGAATCTCTTTCCAGAGGCAATCAGTGGATTCTTTCAATTTTTATTTTACTTTCTGGTTCTAGAATCTCAGGGCAGTTTTCCTTGATAATTTGTTGAAAAGTGAAGTCTGAGATCTTTTTTTTTTTTTTTTTATCATGGCTTTCAGGTAGTCCAATAATTTTTGATTTCTCTCTCTTGGATCTATTTTCCAGGTCAGTGATTTTTTCAATGAGGTATTTCACAGTGTCTTCTAATTTTTCATTCTTTTGACTCTGTTTGATTCCTCATAAAGTCATTAGCTTCCATTTGCTCCATTCTAATTTTGAAAGAATTATTTTCTTCAGTGAGCTGCTGGACCTTCTTTTCCATTTAACCAATTCTACATTTTAAGGCATTCTTCTCAATGGCTTTTCAGACTTCTTTTGCCATTTGGGTTAGTCTATTTTTTAAGGTCTTATTTTCTTCAGTATTTTTTTGATTCTCCATTAGCAAGCTGTTGACTTGATTTTGAAGGTTTTCTTGCATCACTCTCTTTTCTCTTCCCAATTTTTCCTCTACTTCTCTTACCTGATTTTCAAAATTCTTTTCAAGCTTCTCCATGGCCTGAGATCAATTCATATTCCTTTTAGAGGCTTTTGATGTAGGAGCTTTGACTTTGTTGCCTTCTTCCGGTTGTATGTTTTGATCTTCTTTATCACCAAGGTAAGATTCTATAAATATGAGTCCTTTTATGGTATTTACTTATCTTCCCACAATACTTGACTTTCTCTTTGTCAAGGTAGGGCTCTGTTTCCAGTGGGGGTGGAGGTGGGAGTGAGTGTACCGTCCCAGACTTCAGGGACAGTTTTGTGTCAGTCACTTGATTCCCCCATCATCTGTGGGCCCAGAGCTTCAGAAGCAGCCTTTGCCACTGCTGCTGCTGCTGCAGCCACAAGCCACCACAACCCTCACCACCCTCTGACTTGGGCTAGACTTGGCTAGACACTTCTCTTTCATCCAGGTTCCACAGAGTTTTCCCACTGACCTTTTTGACATTTGTGGATTGAAAAGTTTGGAAACTGTCACAACTGCCAATGATTCAGTCCCCTGAGGCCTGCTCCAACCTATCTGCAGCCCACACCAGACTGTGTGCCTGGTGTGATAGACCCTTTCTGTCAACTTTCCAGGTTATCTCGGACTGGGGATTTGTTTAACTCTGTCATTTTGTGGGTTCTGTAGCTCTAGAATTTGTTTAGAGTCATTTTTTACAAGTATTTGGAGGGCTTTGGGGAAGAGCTCAGGGAAGTCCCTGCTTTTACTCTGTCATTTTGGCTCCAAATTTAGATATTTCTTAAACATGCCTCCCAAAGCACTTTGTTTTGCATCTAACACTATGTACTATTGCAATATTGTCTTTTATTGTAAGCTCTGTGAGGGCAGGCATTATCTCTAATAATGTATGTTGCCCCCAGACCTAGAATTTATTCTGAATAACATCAACATGGATCATAGGATCATTAGATCATGGGTGTAAAGCTTAAAGTGACCTCAATTTCACTCTATTTTCAAAATGGATTTTTAATTAATATCTTTTACTTTGATATCATCTATATTTCCTTCTGTATTCTTTCCCCCTCTGCTTCCCAGACAGAAATTCCCTCTAATAATTTTTAGAAAGAAAAAGAGAATCATTACTTTGTAAGCCAGTAGCTTTTATTTATTTATTTTTTTACCATGCTTCAAACATTTCCAATTATGTTCCATAGGAGAAGCAATACAGTAAAATCTAGTGAGAAAGCACACTAGAGTAAAGGACATAAATTCTAATCTTAGTTGAGTCACTTTACTTGAGTGTCAAAAATTAAGCACAGAGTTGCAGTCACATAAGTCACAGGATTTTTATTTGTTTAAATAAGGGGAAACTATCAGATTGCTCTGATTACCACTTTATACCCATAAGTAATATGTTATCTTGGGGCAGCTAAGTGGTGCAGTAGATGGAGGGCTGATCCTGGAGTCTGGAAGACTCATCTTCCTGAATTTAAATCTGGTCTCAGACACTTGCTAGTTGTGTGAACCTGAATAAGTCACTTAGACCTGTTTCCTTCATTTGCTCATTTCTAAAATGAGCCAGAGAAGGAAATTGCAAACTGTTGTATTTTTTCCTTTTAATTAATTGGTCTTTAACAATTAATTGTTTTTAATGTATAGAAGTCTTTCTCCTGCTGGGATCCAGTCTGAAGCTTAGGAAGGGTCTTGATGCCATCTTGTTAGGCAATTGGCATGCATTACTTAATAACAAAATGCTCAGAAGTTCAAAACTTGTTTCTTTAGTCATTTTATCTTTCACCTGCCACAAATACACTCCAGTATCTTTGCCAAGAAAAACCCAGATGGAATCACAAAGAATCAGACATAACTGAAATGGCCAAACAGCATGTCACATACATATGCATATATGTAGCTACACACTCATTCACACACAAATATACTTGTACATGTGTGTAGATGTATGTATAACTATATCTATATATAGTCTATTTTACTCTTTGCCAAATTACAGGCTCTGGTTAAAATTATGAGTTTAACAACCTGAACAAAGTATATGCAGGGGAGATGTCCTCTTGATTTTTAATTTGTGAAATAAAACAAGCATTTTCATAACAGAATAAAAAAAAGATGATTGCATATGAAACTGAAAATCTATTATATACAACTTGCTATTTCTTTTAAATATATAATGAAGTTATCATAAGACTTTTTTTCCTTTTTTTCTTCCCTCCCCTCCCACCTTAGAGATGGCTACCATTAGATGCAAATGTGTGTGTGTGTGTGTGTGTAAAATTACTCCATCAGTTTTCTAGATGCAGATAGCATCTTCCCTTATAGCTCCTTTATAGTTAATTTGTGTGTTTATAATAGTCAAGATGACTTAGTAGCTCAAAGTTGTTCTTAAAACAATATTGCTGTTACTGGATACAATGATTTCTTGGTTCTGCCCATATCACCCTTCATTATTTCATGCAAGTCTATCCATGTTTTTTCTAAAATCAACAAGTCCATCATTTCTTATAGCACAGTAGTATTCTATCATAACTGTTTTTTCTTTTCTTTTTTACATTCACACACCAAAATTTATTTTGCCATTCCCCAATAGATGAATATTTACCTTGTTTTCAGTTCTCTGCTACAATAAAAAGTACTGTTATAAATATTTGGGTGCACATAGGGACTCATTAAAAACATTTTATTTTCCCATCTCAGAAAAAGAAATTGAACAAGCCATCAATGAACTCTCTAGGAAAAAATCGCCAGGGTCAGATGGATGTACAAGTGAATTCTATCAAACATTTAAAGAACAGTTAATTCCAATATTATACAGATTATTTGGGAAAATTGGGGAAGAAGGAGTACTCCCACATTCTTTCTATGATACAAATATGGTTTTGATATCTAAAATTTTAAATAAGATTTTAGCAAAAAAGAATACAGCAACTTATCACAAGAATAATACATCATGATTGGATAGGATTCATACCAGGAATGCAGGGCTGGTTCAATATTAGGAAAACTATTCACGTTATTGATTATATCAACAGCAAAACTAACAGAAACCACATGATTATCTCAAGAGATGCAGAAAAAGTTTTTGACAAAATATAAGACCCATTCCTATTAAAAACATTGGAGAGCACAGGAATAAATCCACAAAATAATAAGCAGTATCTACCTAAAACCTTCAACAAGCATTATATGAAATGGAGATAAGCTAGATGCATTTCCAGTAAGATCAAGGGTGAAACAAGGATGTCCATTATCACCACTATTATTCAATATGGTATTAGAAATGTTAGCTACAGCAATTAGATAAGATAAAGAAATTGAAGAAATTAGAACAGGCAAAGAAGAAGCTAAGTTATCACTCTTTGCAGATGATATGATGATATATTTAGAAAATCCCAAAGATTCAAGTAAAAAACTACTGGAAATAATAAACCACTTTGGCAAAATTGCAGGTTACAAAATAAACCCACACAAATCTTCTGCATTTCTATATAGTAGTAACAAAGTCCAACAGCAAGAAATAGAAAGAGAAATCCCATTTAAAGCTAGGGTAGACACTATGAAATATCTGGGAGTTACCTGCCAAAACAAACTCAGGGACTATATGAACACAACTACAAGATACTTTTCACACAAATAAAGTCAGATCTAAGTAAGTGGAAAAACATTAGTTGCTCATGGGTAGGCCAAGTCAATATAATAAAAATGACAACTTTACCTAAATTAATTTACTTATTTAGTGCCATACCAATTAAACTATCAGATAATTATTTTCTCAAGCTGGGAAAAATAGTATCAAAATTCATCTGGAAGAACAAAATGTCCAGAATATCAAGCAGACTAATGAAAAGAAATCCTAGGGAATGTGGCCTAGCACTACCAGATCTCAAATTGTATTATAAAGCAGCAATTATCAAAACCATTTGGTACTGGCTAAGAAACAGAAGGGGAGACAAGTGGAATAGGCTAGGTACTCAAGAAACAGTAGACAATGAATACAGCAATCTACTGCTTGATAAACCCAAGGACCCCAGTTTCTGGGATAAGAACTCACTGTTTGACAAAAATTGCTGGGAAAACTGCATAACAGTGTGGTGGAAACTAGGCATAGACCCATGTCTGACATCATACACAAGAATAAAATCCAAATGGGTACACTATCTAGGTATAAAGATTGATATTATGGACAAATTGGTGGAGCAAGGAAAAGTGTATCAGATTTATGGAGAAGGAAAGAATTTTTTGACTAAAGAAGAGATAGAAAGCATTATGAAGTGCAAGGTGAATAATTTTGATTACATTAAACTGAAAAGTTTTTGCACAACCAAACCCAATGCAACCAAAATTCGGAGGGATGTAGAAAATTGGGAAAGAATTTTTACAGCTAATGTTGGGGATAAAGGCTTCATTTCTAGAATATATAGAGAAGTGAGTCAAATGTACAAAAATACAAGTCATTCCCCAATTGATAAATGGTCAAAGGATGTGAACAGGCAATTTTCAGAGGAAGAAATTAAAAATATCTATAATCATATGAAAAAATGCTCTAAATCACTTTTGATTAGACAGATGCAAATCAAAACAACTCTGAGGTACCACATCACACCTATCAGATTGGCAAGCATGACAGAACAGGA
Organism: Bettongia penicillata ogilbyi; assembly: GCA_023548195.1. NCBI lineage: Eukaryota > Metazoa > Chordata > Mammalia > Diprotodontia > Potoroidae > Bettongia > Bettongia penicillata. The sequence goes on along the minus strand of JAJHZJ010000377.1, from coordinate 1,206,468 downwards.
AGATGATAAATGTTGGAGAGGATGTGGGAGAGTTGGATCATTAATACATTGTTGGTGGAGCTGTGAGCTGATCCAACCATTCTATAGAGCAATTTGGAACTATGCCCACAGGGCTACAAAAATGATCATACCCTTTGACTCAGCAATATCGCTTCTATGACTGTATCCCCAAGAGATCAAAAAAATAGGAAAGGGTCCCACATTTACAAAAATATTTATAGCAGCACTCTCTGTGGTGGCCAAAAACTGAAAATTAAGGGGATGCCCATCAATTGGGGAATGGCTGAATAAATTATGGTGTATGAATGTAATGGAATACTATTGTGCTATAAGAATGATGAACAGGAAGACTTCAGAGGCCTGGAAAGATTTATATGATCTGATGCTGAGTGAAAGGAGCTGAACCAGGAGAGCTTTGTGCACAGCAACAACCATAGCGTGCGACAGTTTTTTCTGATAGACTTGGAACTTTGTAGCAATGCAAGGACTTAAAAAAAAAAATTCCCAATGGTCTTCTAAGACAAAATGCCTTCCACATCCAAAGAAAGAACTGTGGGATTCAATTGCGGAATACAGCAGATCATTTTTTTGTGTGTGTATTACATTTTGGTTTGTTATATGATTTCTCCCATTCATTATAATTCTCTACACAGCATGACTGCATTTAATAGGAATGTTATGTGTAGATCCTATATAAAATTGTATGGAGGAAAGGGGGAAATGGGGGGAGGGAGGGGAAAAAAATCTAAGTTATGTGGTAGTGATTGTAGAACACTTAAAATAAATAAAATTAATATGAAAATATTTTTTTTCAATTACATATAACAAAACTTTTTTTTACACTTTTAAGTTCCAAATTCTTTCCCACACCTCTACCCATCCCTCATCATTGAGAAGGCAAGCAATATGATAAAGATTATACAACATTCAGTCATGCAAAACATATTTTCATATTAGTCATGTTTTAAAGGAAAACATAGACAAAAAATACAAGAAAAATTAGGAACCTGTATGCTTTGATAAGCATTCAGATTCTGTCAGTTTTTTCTCTGGAGGTATGTATAATTTTTCATTACAGGTACTTCAGAATTGTCTTGGATCTTTGTGTTGCTGAGAACAGCTAAGTCATTCATGGTTATCATTGCTTTAACCATTTTCTCTTGATTCTGCTCACTTTACTTTACATTAGTTCATTTAAGTCTTTCCAGGTTTTTCTGAGAGCATCCTTCCTGTCATTCCTTAGAAGATAATAGTATTCCATCACAATCATATACCACAAGTTGTTCTGCCATTCCTCAATTGATAGGGATTTCCTTAGTTTCCAAGTTTTTGCCATCACAGAAAAAACTGCTATATTTCTGTTGATATAGGTCCTTTTCCTTTTTTTTAAAAAAAAGGGGGGGCAGAGTGCTTCCCTAAAACCCCTACAAATAACTGTAAAAATGACTCTAAGCAAATTCTAGAGTGGTAGAACCCATAAAATGATAAAGTGAAACAAATTTCCAGCCCAAGACAACCTGGAAGTTAGACAGGAAAAGTCTGTTGTACCAGGTTAGGAGAAGAGCACAGTCAGTATGGGCTGTGCTGGCATAGATGGGGCCCCAGGGGATTGAATCACCAGCATTTGTGATGGCTTCCAGACCCCTTAACCCAGAAACACCAAAGACAATTTAGAAGATCAGTGGGAAAGGTGTGTCAGACCTGAGTGAGAGAGGAACTTAGTGTGTCCCCAAACCCAGACTCAAGGCAGCAGAGGTGGTGGCTGTGGTAATGGATGCTCCTGGAGCTCTTGACCCACAAACAGTGGGGGCATCAAGTGGCTAATCAGAGGGGGATTGCAGGGATCTCTTTGCTGGTGCTGAAGCAGGATTCTTTTGCTTTGACCTTACTTGGATCCGGGTCATGGTCCTGGGTGGCAGTCCTGGGGTGAGGAGGAATTCTGGTATGCAGAACTTGTGGCAGCAGTGAAGAGGGAGTCCTCTTCATAGTTACAAGACAGAAAAGGGTGCTTGTGGTCATTCACAGACCAGAGCACATACCAGGAGAGGAGTAAACCCCTCTCCTTTGATCATACTGGAAGAACTGAAAATTTATAGGTTCCCTAGAAATATCTCTGAAACAGCTGCACAAAACCCCTGAAGTTTGGGACAATACACCCTCTATGCTGAAAGCAGAGTCGAACCTTAGCAAGAAGTTAAAAAGTCAAGTAATTGGTTGGGAAAATGAGCAAACAGCAGGAAAAACAATCAGACTATAGAATCTTACTTTGATGACAAGGAAGATCAAAACATACAACCAGAAGAAGACAACAAAATCAACATCCAAAACCTCCAAGAAAATGGTTACAGGGCATGGAAGAACTTAAAAAGGATTTTGAAAATCAAGTAAGAAAAGTAGAGGTAAAATTGGAAAGAGAAATTAGTGTTGCAAGAAAACCATAAAAAAGTCAACAGCTTGCTAAAGGAGAATAAAAAAAAAATACTCAAGAAAATAAGACCTTAAAAAATAGAGTAACTCAAATGGCAAAAGAAGTGCAAAAAGCCATTGAGGAGAAAAATGCCTTAAAATGTAGAATTGGTCAAATGGAAAAGGAGGTCCAAAGGCTCACTGAAGAAAACAATTCCTTAAAAATTAGAATGGAGCAAATGGGAAGCTCATGACTCCATGAGAAATCAAGAAATTATAAAATAAAACCAAAAGAATGAAAAAATAGAAGACAATGTGAAATATCTCATTCCACTGACCTGGAAAATAGATTCAGGAGAGAGAATTTTAAAATTACTGGACTACCTGAAAGCCATGATTTTTAAAAAAAGAGCTTAGATATCCTCTTTCAAGAAATTACCAAGGAAAGTCTTCCTAAGATTCTTGAATCAGAAGGTAAAATAAAAATTGAAAGAATCCATTGATTGCCTCTGAAAAGAGATCCTAAAGGGAAAATTCCTAGGAATATTGTAGCCAAATTCCAGAATTCCCAAGTCAAGAAGAAAATATTGCAGGCAGCCAGAAAGAAATAATTCAAGGATTGTGGAAATACAATCAGGATAACACAAGATCTACCAGCTTCTACATTAAGGGATCAAAGGGCTTGAAATATGATATTCCAGAGGTCAGAGGAGCTAGAGTTAAAGCCAAGAATCACCTGTCCAGTCAAACTGAGTATAATCATCCTTGCATAAGGATTCTTGATGAAAAGGCCAGAGCTGAATAGAAAATTTGACTCTCAAACACAAGACTCAAGAGAAGCGTGAAAAGGATAAGAGAAGCATAAACAGGAAAGAGAAATAATAAGGGACTTAGCAAAGTTGAACTATTTACATTCCTACATGGAAAGATGATATTTGTAACCCTTGAGAACCTTCTCAGTATAAGGGTAGTATACATACAGACAGACACATATATATGTATATGTATACACATACACACATTCATATAGACAGAAGGCAAAGGGTGATTTGAAAAGAAGGGATGATATCTATAATAAAATTAAGGGGTGAGAGAGGAATGTACTGGGAGGAGAAAGGGAGAGGTAGAATGAAATAAATTTTCTCACATAAAAAGGCAAGAAAAAGCTTTTATAGTGAGGGGAGGAGAGGGGAAATAAGAGGGAATGAGTGAAACTTACTCCTATCAGACTTGGCTGAAGGAGGGAATAACATACATACTCAACAGGATATGAAAATCTAGCTTGCCCTATAGGAAAGTGGTGGTGGGGAATGACTATTATGGAAATGTTTTGCCTGACTAAATATGTGTAACCCACATCAAATTGCTTGCTTTCACAATGAGACTGGATAGGGAGGGAAGGAGGGAGGGAGAGAATGTGGAACTCAAAGTTTTTAAAATGAATGTTAAAAATTGTTTTTTACATGCAACTGGTAAATAAGATATACAGCCAGTGGGGTATAGAAATCTATCTTGCTCTACAGGAAAATAGAAGGGAGGGAATAAAAGAAGGGGGAGGGGTGATAGAAAGAAGGCAGATTGGGAGAAGAGGTAATCAAAATGCATGCTCTCTTTGAGTAGGGGGAGGGGAGAGATGGAGAGAAAATTTGGAACTCAAAATCTTGTAGAAATCAATATTGAAAACTAAAAATAAATAATAAAAAGACAAAAAGGAAAATAAAAAACAACCTCTTTAGGATACTAACCTAGTAGCGGCATCACTGTGTCAAAGGGTATGCACAATTTTATAGCCCTTTAAACATAGTTCCAAATTGCTCTCCAGAATGGTTGGATCAGCTCATAACTCCACTAACAGTGCTTTAGTGTCTGAATTCTGCCACATCCACTCCAACATTTGTCATTTTCCTTTTCTGTCATATTTTAGTCAATCTGATATGTGTGAGGTAGTACTTCAGAGTTGTTTTGATTTGTATTTCTCTCATTAATAGTGATTTATAGAACTTTTCCATAGAAGTATAGATAGTTCTGATTACTTCATCTGAAAACTTCCTATTCATGTCCTTTGACCATTTATCAAATGAAGAATGGCTCTTATTTCTATAAATTTGACTATATATTTGAGAAACTAGACCTTTATCAGAGACATTCGCTGTAAAAAAAATTGTTTACCAGTATGCTTTCCTTTCTTATCTTGGTTGTATTAGTTTTGTTAGTGCAAAAACTTTTAAATTTAATGTAATCAAAATTATCCATTTTACCTCCTGAAATGCGCTCTCTCTCTCTCTCTCTCTCTCTCTCTCTCTCGTAATAAATTTTTCCTTTATATATAGGTCCAACAGTAAACTATTCCATGCTCCCCTAATTTGCTAATGATATCACCCTTTTTGTCTAAATAATGTTACCTCTTTTGACCTTATCTTGGTGTATGGTGTAAAGTATTAGTCTATACCTAGTTTCTGCCAAACTGCTTTCTGCTTTTCTAGCAGTTTTTCAAATAATGAGTTCTTATCTCTGAAGTTTGGATATTGGCATTTATTAGGCAGAAGATTACTATGGTCATTTCCTAATGTGTTTTGTGTACCTAATCTATTCCACTGATTCACTACTCTATTTCTTAACCAGTATTATATTGTTTCGATGATTTATAATACAGTTTGAAATCTGGTACTTGTTAGGCACCTTCCTTCACATTTTTTTCATTAATTACCATGATATTTTGACATTTTATTCTTCCAGATTACTTTTGCTATTATTTTTTCTAGCTCTATAAAATAATTGTTTGGTAGTTTGACACTAAAAAAGTATATTAATTTAGGTTCAGCTGTCATTTTTATTATATTGGCTCAGCCTATCCATGAGCAATTAATATTTTTACAACTGTTTAGATCTGACTTTATTTGTATGAAAAGTAATTGTGTTCAGATGTCCTTTTTCAAGGACTGATAAGTCATTGTAACAGCATTATTAACAGAAACATCACCCAGTTGATCTGGAGTAAGACTCATGAAAGAATAAGTGAAGGTCCACATTTGGAATGGGCACCTCAGCCATTTCTGGTTTGGGAGATAGACTGCATGAGTAAGGGCAGAGCAGTCATTAGGAATTCTTTTCTCTGCTAACAGAAAAAAGATAGCAGGGTTTTCTGATCCTTTAGATGATAGTTAACAACAGGATTCATTATGAAACATTTAGGGTTCTCCTGTCATGGTCAGAAGAATTTGCCATGAAAGGGAGACATGAACTTCTTAAAGCTATTCTATCAGACCTGTGCTGCCAAAATCAAACTGTCATTTTAGGAGTTACAGGACAAAATTCCCTCTGCTCTGATTGAGATATGTCCCAAACATCTTTTTGAAACAGTCAATTCATGTAACATAATTATTACCTTTAGCATAGTGTCTAGCACATAGTAGGTCTTTAGTAAATGCTAGCTGACTCACAGTGTTTCACATTATTCAAGCTTATGACCTAAAAAGCAGAGAATTTTCTTGCTTAGAGGAGAAACAGCTCAATGGGGAATCTGAGTCAGGAGGCTCCTGCCATTACCATTTCAGTAATCTACATCTACCCATATGACTATTAAATTTGGAGATGCAAATGTACACATATATATAACCTATATTGAATTGCTTGACTTCTTAATGAGGGGAATGAGGAGGGAGGAAGGAAGAGAATTTGGTATTCAGAGTTTTAAAAATAAATGTTAAAAATTGTTTTTTACAAGTAATTGGGGAAAAATAAAATGCTAAATAAATACAAAAACAAATTTGGACATGCACTTGTTAGCAGCCCTAGTCATTTTCCTTTGAATAGGAGAAAACTGATTTAACAATTGTCTTAAACAGTTCTGCCTTGATTCAAACTGAGAGCAAATCAAAATTACAGTTCCAAAAGGTTCTATTTCATACAGCAAGTTCCACTGCTTACAATTTAGAACAGGGGACAGTTGTCTCTAAAGTTAACATTATCACCAACAAGCTCACGATAAGTGATAATTATTGGAAAATACTAATCCCTTGTGCTTATAAGGTATAAGATCTTTCTAAAAGGTATATTTGTATACCAAAAAAATCTTAAGGCGATATCCCCCCCTAATCCCTACTAGGATATTTCAGCACAAAAAAATACAATCAAAATTCATTCCCTTCTTGATTTGAAAATCTACATTAAAAGATTTCACCTAAATCACAAAGTTGGTTTTTGTTTTGTTTCCAATGCTTTAAACTTCTACAGACAGGGAAGTAAAAAAACCTTTCTTCTTATCTCTCTAGATATTAACTGGACACAATTGGGAATGTAGAGATAAAGCTGTGTCCTTTAAAAACTCTGAAACTTTTACTTTTAAAAAATTTTTTTTCCATTGCAAATCAGACCATGAGAAAAAGAAATTCTTTCCAGATGACCATGACACAAAATACATATACTGCTGATCTGTCCAAACCTTGACTGAGTTTGCACTCACTTTGTTTCAAACTGTCACAGTTTGAATTTCCTCTAAGGCTAAAATGATTGAATTAAATTTCCTTTTCAGCAGGACAGGCTGATGCTGGATGCCATTACTTCTCATTTAGACAAAAAATAAAGAGACAACAGTAAACACAGAACTGCAACACAGGTGATAAAATGAAAATTAGACATAAAAACTAACGTAGAGCCTACCAAAGTCTACTAAAGGGTAGCTGTTTTACCAAGCCTTAATGGGAACATAAACTGGTTGTGTCGCTGGTACTTGCCATGGATGGAATGGGACAAACAGAATAGTTGGGCTCAGACAGCCATTGTGGTTTACTATACACATGCTCAAGTCTTGATCCCTTGGTGGCAGGTGCTCAGGTCATGTCTCAGTTGAACCTCCAAATTGTCAAAAGTCAAATAAGTACTGAGTCACTGTTGCGTAAGACAAGATATTTAACTGTTTAAAGATGACTGAGTCAGATTGCTCTCAGCACACTTCCAACTCTGCATGATACAGCTTGATTAAGCAATGATGGCAAAATGTCAAGGAAGTTAAAGGACTTTGCTGTTTCTGTGTTTACATTTCAATTCTGTGATATCTATGTTTTCCCTCATAAGAGTCCTTGAAATTTACTAAGAATGTACTTTTCAAATGAGATTTGCCAGTTGCGTCAAAATGGAATTTGCCCTGTTCTTCCTTTTCCTGAAATTTGAGCTTTTATAAGTATTCTGATGACCTAATGGTTGTATGTATTCTTGTGTAACTAACTTCTCAAAAACTTATATTATGTATTTTGTCTCATTATTTAGTTTCTATTTTTTTAATTTATTTTTTTTAGTTTTCAACATTCATTTCCAGAAGATTGGGAGTTACAAATTGTATCTCCATCTCTCCCTTCCCCCCACTCCAAGACATCATGTATTCTGATTACCCCTTCCCCCAATCTGCCTTACTTTCTACCACATCTCTCCCTTCCCTTATTCCCATCTCCTCTATTTTTTTGTAGGGCAAGATAGAGTTCTATGCCCCGTTACCTGTATTTATTTCCATAAAAACAATTTCTAACATTCATTTTTAAAACTTTGAGTTCCAACTTCTCTCCCTACCCACTCATCCCCACTGAGAAGGCAAGCAATTCAACATAGGTTATACATGTGCAGTTATGCAAAAGACTTCCATAAAGGTCATGTTGTCAAAGACTAACTATATTTCTCTCCAGACTATCCTCCTCCCCATTTATTCTATTCTCTCTTTTGACCTTGTCCTTTCTCAAAAGTGTTTACTTCTAATTATCCCCTCCTCCCATTTGCCCTCCCTTGTATCATCCCCCCACACCTCACTTGTCCTCTTCTCCCCTACTTTCCTGTGGCATAAGATAGATTTTCATACCAAATTGAGTGTTCATGTTATTTCATCCTTAAACCAAATGTGATGAAAGCAAGCTTCACTTTTCCCCTCTCACCTCCTCGCTTCCCCCTCTATTGAAAAAGCTTTTTCCTGCCTCTTTTATGAGAGACAGTTTGCCCCATTCCACTTCTCCCTTTCTCTTCCTAATATATTCCTCTCTCACCCCTTAATTTTATTTTTTTAGATATCATTCCTTCCTATTCAACTTACCCTGTGCTCTCTGTCTATATGTATATAAACCCTCTAACTACCCAAATACTGAGAAAAGTCTCAAAAGTTACAAATATTTCCATGTAGGAATGTAAACAATTCAGCTTTAGTAAGTCCCTTATGATTTCTCTTTCCTGTTTACCTTTTCATCTTCTTTTGAGTCTTGTGTTTGGTTGAAAGTCAACTTTTCTATTCAGCTTTGGTCTTTTCACCAAAAATGCTTGAAAGTTGTCTATTCCATTGAATGACTATTTTTTCCACTTGAAGTATGATACTCAGTTTTGCTGGGTAGGTGATTCTTGGTTTTAATCCTAGCTCCTTTGACTTCTGGAATATCATATTCCAAGACCTTTGATCCCTTAATATAGAAGCTGCTAGATCTTGTATTATCCAGATTGTATTTCCATAATACTCAAATTGTTTCTTTCTGGTTGATTGCAATATTTTCTCCTTGACCTGGGAGCTCTGGAATTTGGCTACAATAGTACTAGGAGTTTTGGGGTTTTTTGGATCTCTTTTAGGAGGGGATTGGTGAATTCTTTCAATATTTATTTTACCTTCTGGTTCTAGAATATCAGAGCAGTTTTCCTTGATAATTTCATGAAGACGATGTTTAGGCTCTTTTTTTGATCATGGTTTTCAGGTAGTCCCATAATTTTTAAATTGTCTCTCCTGGATCTATGTTCCAGGTCAGTTGTTTTTCCACTGCGATATTTCACATTATCTGCTATTTTTTCATTCCTTTGGTCTTGTTTTATAATTTCTTGCTTTTTAGGGCATTCTTCTCCTCATTGGCTTTTTGAATCTCATTTGTGATTTGAGTTAGTCTATTTTTTAAAGTGTTATTTTCTTCAGTACTTTTTTGGGTCTCCTTTAGCAAGCAGTTGGCTCATTTTTCATGACTTTCTTGCATCACTCTCATTTTTCTTCCCAATTTTTGCTCTATTTCTTTTACTTAATTTTCAAAATCCTTTCTGAGCTCTTTCATGGCCTGAAACCAGTTCATATTTTCCTTGGAGTCTTTGGATAGAAGAACTTTGACTTTGTTTTCTTCTGTTTGCATGCTTTGCTCTTCTTTGTCACCAAAGTAAGATTTCTTTTTCTGTTTTTTCTGCTCATTTCCCCAGCCATTTACTTGACTTTTGAACTTTTTGTCAAGATGGTTCTCTGCTTCCAGTGGGTGTGGGGGTTGTTCTGTCAGCTTCTCGATCCCCCCACAATCTGTGGGCCTAGAGTTCCAGAAACAGTGGCTATAGCTGCCCCTGCTGCTGCTGTGGCTGCCTTGGGTTCCTCTGTCCCTTCCCCCCTCACCCTCCCTGGGGCTAGGGCTGGACCACTCCACTCTCCTGCACTTATCCCGAAGGCTTTTCCTATTGACCTTCCAATTTATCCTCAGTGTTTTGGAGCCATAAAGTCTGGAAACCACCACAGGTGTGAGAGATTCAGTCTCCCCAAGGCCTGTTCAGATTCCCTCTGTGCATTTGGGGGCCATACTAGACTGAGCTCTGCTCCCAGCATGGCTCGATAGACACCAGCAACCTTCCAGGCTATCTTGGGCTGGAGATTTGCTTCACTCCATCATTCTGTGGGTTCTGCACTCCAGAATTTGTTTAGAGCAATTTTTTACAGGTATTTGGCTGGTTTTGCAAGAGCACTCTAGAGAGTCTGTGCTGTTACTCCACCATCTTGGCTGCACTCCCTCTAAAGTTTCTATTTTTAAATAAGTTTAGTTAATTCAAAAAATTAAGTTTGGTTAAATTTTAGTTTCTTTAATTTGTGGTTAAAAAAACTTCTTGAGGCTTCTATTTTTGCCACACAGGACTTATTAATGTGTCTTTCTTTAGCTTCAAATCAATAAATAGCCACTTTAACTCTACAATATCCCATTTTTTGAGTCCTTTTCCCTTTTTAAAGTCTATGATGAGACATATATATGCATCCTTAAAATCATCTCACAATGCAAAATCAATAAGAAAAACCATAGCACCTATGGGAAATATGGCATGGGGCCATAACACAAATTGACATAAAAAAAGAAAGGAACCTAATTTTAAAAGTAGCATGGTTTTATACATGTTAAATATTTAAGAATAAATAGTGGTAACGTATGTCTGTGTGCTGTTTGGCAAAGGAAAAAACAATTTTATAGTTTCTATTACAGGCCAGGCACTGTTGCTAATTTGTGATTTACAAATATTATCTGATTTGATCCTCAAAACAACCCTGTGAGATAGGTACTTTAATTATCTCCATTTTACAGTTGAGGAAACTAAAGCAAACACATTAAGTGACTTGCCCATGGTCACATAGCTATAAAGTATATGAGGCTGGATTTCAATTCAGGTCTTCCCTAATACCAGACTCAGCACTTTACCCAGTTAGGCACTACCTAGCTGCTTGCTCTGATGAGTTCATGACTTTAGGTGGGGTGCATAAGATAGGGGACCTTAGTAGTGGCAGAAGTGGGCAGAGGAGATGTAGAGTGTTGTGGCTATCCTCTGCCCACAACCCTTACTGCACCAGAAGATATAACAACAAATACAGAACTTTGGTTTAAGATGTCAAATGAGTGTGAGGTGTGGTTGCTGTGGTTGCTTTAGAAAAGTTCAACAGAAAAATAGCAAAACACAATTTTGTAGGCTAACAGTGGTGTGTGTGTGTGTGTGTGTGTGTATGTGTGTGTGTGTGTTTGTGCATTTTGTACATTCCCACCTGGTTCAGTTCAGCTGGATGTCTTTTTCAGTATTCACCTAGAGTTTCTTGAAGACAAAATAGCATAGAAGAATTGTGAAATTCAAGTTATGCTCCAGCAGTTCCTTAATATATCAATTGCATTGGAACAAATTTGAGTTTGCAAAATAAATGTTATAGCAAAATGGACTATTGCCACTCATCTCTTGCCAAATATCCACACTGGACTACCTCCCCTACTTAACTAGCTGCTGAAAGCAATAGGAGGGAGTCTCAAAAGCAAGCTGATTGGTTGCACTATAAATTCATGTTAACCAACCTTAACTGGACTGTCACTGAAGCAAATCAGTCCTTTTATTTCTCCCAAATTGATTTTCTATCTCAGTCCTTGCTTAACTATTCCAAACCTTTTTCTTCCTCAAACCTGCCATACCTCTCCCTTGTACCCCTCAGCTGACAACCTTGACTTTTGCATCATTTCCCACTTTCTCCTCCTTTCTCCCATCTCTGACAGAGAGGTGACCCTTCTCAGGAAGGCTGACACTTCTACAAGTGTATTTTAGCCTATCCCTTCTCATCTTCTCCAGTAGAGTGCATCTTCAGTCATTTCCCTTCTCTTTTGAATCTGCAGCATCTCCCTATCTACTGGTTCCTTCCCTTTTGCTTTCAAACTTATTTAGGTTTCCTCCATCCTTAAAAACAATAACAAAAAACCCCAAACCTTCATCTCTCCTGTATTTTTCAATCTTTTTTTTTTTTTTAAAGAATACCTCTCTTCTCATTTACTTCCCACCCCTCTGTAATCTAGCTTCGCACTTCATCACTCAACTAAAATTTTTCTGTCCACAATTACTGCTGATCCTTTCATCACCAAGTCTGGTGGTCTTTTCTAAGTCCTCCTCCTCCTTGATGTCTTCCCTCCTTATTTCTGCCTCCTCATTTCCCTGGCTTTCTTCAAGTGCCTGCTAAAATCCCACCTTCTATAGGAGGTCTTTTCTGATCTCCTTTAATTCTTATGCCTTCCCTTTGTTGATTATTTCCCATATATCTGGCATATGGCTCGATGGCAAATAATTGTTTGCATTTTGTCTCCCATGTCGAGACATGTGAGCTCTTTTAAGAGCAATCACCCTCTTTTGCCTTTCTTTGTATCTCCACTGTGCTTTTAGCACAATGCCTGGGACGCAGAGTGTATTTTAAAAACGTTTACTGACTATCTTTTGTAATTGGCACTGTTAACTAACCTTCTCTTACTACATACTCTCTCTTCTCTAAATTTTCATGAGATTTTTTTTGCTGTTACTGTTTCTCCTATCTGCCTGACCATTTCTCAGTCTCCTTCGTTATCTCGCTATTCACATTACACCCTCCAACGGCAGGGTGTTTCAGGGCTATGCTGGCTACAGCTTGAACAGGCTCAGGCAGTGGTGTGTTGGTAAATGTTTAACTAGTTCTCCGAGAAAAAATGTGATCTTGACCCACTTTTAAGTTTGACCTGCATTATTAACATTTTCTCCATCACCTTCTTAAGTCTAGTCAACCTACAAAACAATAAATCAAACACTGATTCGCAGTGTTTGGCATTTTGCAAGGTGTAAGTGCTCACGTTGAAAAGTTAACCTGGGCTGGTAGCTTGAGTCAGTTTCGGCACACCACTGGTAGGTTCTAGATCACTTTCTCTCTTGGTAACCTCATCAGCTCCCATGTATTTGACTATCATTTCTATATAGATGACTGAGATATACAGGATGTTCCAAATGTCCTGTTTAAAACTGCATTTTGACTTTGGGGACACTGTATAAAGCCATCCCCAAACCTCCCCCAAGTTTCAGAGATGTAACACTAATTGGTCTACTGGACACTTTAAACTAGATACCCCAGAGACATCCTAAACTCAAGGTGGGAAAAACAGAACTCATTTTCTTTCCCCACAAACCCAAAGACTCTCAGGTTTGCAATTTGGCTATTATTCTGGAAGCCACACTCTTCCTCAACCTCATCTGATTGATGAGTTGGCAGAGCAGGCACTTTCCTGCTTTTCACATCTCTCACAACTACACCCTTAGTTCAGGTCCCCTTCACTTCTCCATTAGATTAGTGCAACAGCCTGCTAACAGGTCCCTTCCTCAAATGTCTCTTTAAGCCCGTTCTGCACATGCTGCCAAAGTAACTTTTCCTTGGGCTCAGGATCTGATCAGGTGACTCTTGGGCAAACAATTCCACTGGCTTCCTATTACCTGAAGGATAAACTATTATGATATAATAATATTATAAAGGATATAATATGCATTATTATATATAGGTATATGTACAATATACAATCTATATTATACAATATACAATCTATAATAACATAATAAAGGATAAACTACAATAATAATATAATAATAAACAATACCCATTATTTAAGCTTTTTAAAAAATCTTACACAACCTGGCCCTGACTGGGTACTGACTCTCCTTCCTACACTCTGAGATCCAGCCAACAACGTTCTTTACACGGGATGCACCGTTTCCCCTCTCCGAGCTTTTGCACTGGCGGTCCCCCGAGCCTGGTGTGCGCTCCCTCCTCAGCTCTGGCTCCCAGAATCCCCCTTTTTCTATAGGGCAGAGGTCGAGCAGCACCTTCTAGCGCGCAGTCTTTTCGGATTTTCCCCTCCTCCACCCAATGCCTTCGCTCCCCAAGGACCCGTTACTCCTCGGCGTTTGTTTGCTTTTTAATTTTATATCTCCTTATGTGCTTATGGTCCCTCCCATTAGAGCAGAGGCTCAGTAAGAAGAGAGGCTCCGTCGGTCACATGCGATAGTAGGCGCCATAGTGAACGACCGATCATCGCTGTCCAAGGAGGGGAAAGGCGAGAGCGGAGCGAAGGGCACGCTTCTCACGCGGAAGACCTCGTGAGAAGGGCCCGGGGCTTCTCGCTCTTTCTACCGTAAGTACGAGCTAAGGCGGGCAAAGGGCGAAGATCTCCAAGCATTACGGGGGGGCCGGCGCGAGCCGCCTTCCTGATTGGTGGCCGCCTTCGGGGAGGGCGGGAGGAGTGTTGCTAGAAAGCGCCTCGTGATTGGCCGGCCGGAGCCGGGGAGGCGCCGAGTGACGGCAGTGCGTGCCCTTAAGTGAGGTGCTGCGTAGCCCGCGGCTTGGCATTTCCCCTCGCTCCTGGGCTCGTCCTGCCTTCTCCGGCGTCTGCTTCTTGTCTGCCGGCACCCGTCTCGGACGCGGAAGGGCCGCGCTCGTGAGCCATGCTGAAGGCCGTGTGCGTTCTGAAGGGCGACGGCCCCGTCCAAGGCACCATCCACTTCGAGCAGAAGCAGGCAAGGGCATAACTAGGGGCGGGCGGATGAATCCGGCGCTCTTCCCCGGGGCCGCGGCGGAGCTCCCTCCTTGGCCTCCCCTCCCCCCTGCGCCCGCGGCCTCCCTCCCCCTTGCCGCCCCCCCCTGCGGCTCGGGCCCCCGCCGCGTGGTGCTCGGAGTGCCGGCGGTCCCGGGCATCCCGGCCGTGCCCGGCTCTGCCCCCGCCGCAGAAGGCGGGGCGGGGCGGGGCGTGCGGTGCGCGGGCCCGCGCGGGGCGCTCCTCGAGACTTCGCTCCCGCGGGGACAGCCGCGGGCGATGCTGCTGCGGAGCCCGAATGCTGAGTCACGGGGGGGCGGGGCGGGGAGGCCGGGGTGAAGGGCCGCCGCCCCCGGGGGGTGTGTGCAGGACCGCCGACCCCGGGGGGGGAGTGTGAAGGGCCGCCGCCCCCGGGGGGTGTGTGCAGGACCGCCGACCCCCGGGGGGGAGTGTGTGGAGGACCGCCGACCCCCGGGGGGGAGTGTGTGAAGGGCCGCCGACCCCCGGGGGGGAGTGTGTGAAGGGCCGTCGACCCCCGGGGTGTGTGTGTGAAGGGCCGCCGACCCCGGGGGGTGTGTGTGAAGGACCGCCGCCCCCGGGGGGTGTGTGTAGGACCGCCGCCCCCCGGGGTGTGTGTGTATAGAGGACCGCCGCCCCCCGGGGGGGGTTGGAGGACCGCCGACCCCCGGGGGGTGTGAAGGGCCGCCGCCCCCCGGGGGGTGTGTGTGGAGGACCGCCGACCCCCGGGGGGGGGGTGTGAAGGACCGGGGCGCCCGCGGCCGGGACCGGGTTAAAGCCCCGCGCGGTGCGGGAGGCGGCGGGGAGCCTGGAGCGGCCGGGTTGGGCAGGTGGGCCGGGCAAGGGTGGAGACGCAGGTGTGAGTCCGAGCCTCGCCCCCAGAAGAGGAAAAACCCGTTCTCGCCTTTTTTCCGGCTCTAAGCCGCCTGCCGTCTCCTGCCTCTAACCCCCTGGGGCGGCCCGGAATCCGCCGAGCGTCCCCTCCTCGCCCCCGGTGCGGCACGCTCTGTGCCCCCGGGGCACGGCTCGCAGCCCGGCCGGGCAGATGAGGGCAGATGAGAGCGCGCCGGAGCCGAGGTCCGGGCGGGGACTGGGGGCTGGCCCGGCGCCGCCTCGGGTCATCCTGGCGATCCTAGCCGGGGAGGGATGCCGGTGTGAAGGATCGGGAGAGGCCGGGCCGGGCAGCCCAGGTGGGAGGGGGCAGTCCGCCCCGGGGGGCCAGGGTCGGGGCGCTGGGGGGCGGGGAGCCGGCTGGGGGGCCGGAATGCGGGAGCGCCCGGGGGAGCTCGGAGGGTGGGTGAGTGTGGATGCTCGGCGTGGCTGGGCACCAGGTGTGGGTGCTGCGGGTCCGATGGGAAAGTTGGGAAGAAGTGGCTGGGGCTGCAGAGCGTCTGTACACGCCTACGAGGCGCCCTCCTCTTCCTTGGGGTTTAGCTGCTGTCCTGTCATGCTACTTCTCTCTCTGCCCGTCTTCACCTTCCTTCTCGAGCTTCGCTGAAACATAAAGAAGCCAGTACTTAAGCATCTCAGTGTTGGAGTTTTTGGAGATTTTTATTTCCTGCAGTCCCACAGGGCCATTTTGCATTTCTTAACCTGTTTTATTTTTGTCAGAAATCCGTACCCTACCGGTTCTGTATTCCAAAGAGATCAAAGAAAAAGGAAAGGGTCTAAGAATATTTAGAGCGACTTGTTTTGTGGGGGCCAAGCATTGGAAATTGAGGGGATGGCCTTCCATTGGAGAATGACCATACAAATTATAGTGTGATTGTGATGTAATACTACTTCTGGGCTATAAGAAATGGTGAGGGAGTTGGTTTCAGAAAAACCTGGGAAGACTTAGATGAGCTGATGCAAAGGGAAATGAGCAGAGCCCAGAGAACATTGCACACAGAAACAGCAGGATTGTAGTAGTGATCCACTGTGAAAGTGGGTGCTCTGCTCCATACCCAAGATAATTCCGAAGGACAAATCAAGAAAAAAACTATATCCACCTGCAGAGTCAGAACTGATGATCTTCGAGTGCAGATGAAAGCATTTTTTTTTCATTTTCACTTTCTCTCTTTTTGGCAACTAGAATAACATGAAAATATTGCATGATTACACATGTATAACTGGTATCCTATTTTTGCTTTCTCATTCGGTGGTGGCAGGACTAGAGGGATGGAGAGAACTTGGAACTCAGAATGTTTAAAACAAGTAATAAGTAGTTTGAAAAAAACCAAGAAATCTGTGGTCCCTTCTTATGGGTGAGGAAACTAAGGGGTTGTAAAGGATGTGACCTGCTCAGTTATGAATTTGTACGTAGCAAAGTCTGTCCTAGGATCACTGCCTGATCATTCATCTGTTTGGGAGTAGCTCTTAGGAAGAGTTTTCTTTCAGCTGAAGGAGGCCAATGGAATCTTCCTTGAGGAGGTTGTACTAGAGCTGAGCCCTGAGGAAGAGAAGGCAGAGATGAGATTGTGTTCAGTCTACAGGAAAACACAGAAAATAGATAGTAATAAATTTTAAAACAGTCATTATGAAGTGGAATAATGCGAAATAAGGATGGAAATGTAGATTATAACTAGGTTGAAGAGGTTTAAGTGCTTGTATCTATTCCTATTGTATAATAAAAAGCTATTGAAAGTTTTGGAAAAGTGAGAAGAAAATGAGGTCATAACTGTACAATTAATAAGATTATTTTGGTAGCAATATAGATTGGGGTGAAGGATGAGGACAGACCAGCTGCATAGTGAGAACAGTTCAGGGAAGAGTTAATGAGACCCTGATTTACAGTGGTGGCACTATGAGCAGAGAGGGGGATCTGTGTTTGAGAGACATTGGAGGCATAATTGGTGGGACTGTCAAAAGTATCAAACTCTAGAATAAACTCTTTTCTAGCTTTGTATGTTGGTCTTTTAGAGCCTTTGCTAGAAATTCCAGGGGCTTTTAAATTCATTCTCAGGAATAGTTTCTCCGAGAGAGAAATCAAAGAAATTATATGCTTGCCCAAGTACTTAGTGAATGTTGGTTTTATCAGTGGTGTTTTTTTCAACAGTAATACTAACACAGGAGAGTTGCATCTTTAAGGCTTTGTGAGAATAGGAAAAGCCCACATTTGATGCCCTTCCTGGAGTTAATTTCAGTAAGTGTTTACTGATCTTTTAGTATGCTAGTAGGCACTGTAGATGGAAAGAAAAAACAGAGTGGTCTCCAGTTTTAAACAGCTCACATTTTACTCCGTAGGTGCTCTGAATTTAATAATAAGAGAAATGAGTATCAAACAGTTCCACACCCAGTAAATTAGCAAAGAGACAAAGATGGGAATAATTGTTGGAGTTGTAGAATGGTAGGCATATTGTGTATTGTTGATGAAGCTAAGGCTGTACCAGCATTTTGGAAAGCAGTTTGGATTTGTGGAGAGTGGCTATTCATTCCCTTGAAGCCATCTTCCATTATTTGACATAATACCCCAGAGGTAATGACTAAGAAAAAGGAAGTCCCTATATACACCAAAATGTTTTTTAACAACAGTTTTTTGTTTTAGCAAAGAACTGAAAAGAGAAGATATCCATTGATTGGGGAATGGCTAAACAAATTGTGATATACACTTGTAATGAAATACTTCTGTAAAACAATGAATATGAAGAAATATTACTGTGGAATAATGAGTATGAAGAATGCAGAGCAGCATGTGGAAAGACAGGTGAATTGATGCACAGTGAAGTAAGAACCAAAAAACACACATACTAGTTTGTACTGCTAGGTCTGTATCCCAAAGAGAGCAAAGGAAGAGGACAGGGACAAAGGGTAGAGCATGTTTTTGTGGGTGTTTGCGCTAGCACCCATCATCTGAGGAACGACTGAATATGTTGTGATATATACATGGTACATAGATTACACAATAGCTCTGGACTTAGGAAGCCCCGTGTTCAGATCTTCCCTCAGATTCTTGCCTTGGACTCTGAGCACATTGCTTAAGCTCTCCTGGCCTCGTTTTCTTCATCTGTAAAATAGGGATAATATTGTATATATGTAATAATATATGTATAGCACTTTACAACTTAAAGGACTATGCAAATGCTAATTATTGTTGTTTTTATTGTTGTAATGGAATACATTACACTGTGCTGTTAGAAATGAAGGGGCAATTTCAGAGAAATCTGGGCAGTTTTATACGAATTGATGCAGAGTGAAGTATTCGGAACCAGGAGAACATTATATTGTTATGTTTATGTTATGTATTATGTTATACATAATATACTGAGAATATTATATGAATATCAATGTTGCGAAGATAAGCAGCTTTGAAAGACTTAATTCTGCTCAGTATGATGACTGACCACAATCCCAAAGGAATTTGGAATGTGCTACTCACTTCCTGATGGGCTCTGGGTGCAGATTGAGGCATTTTTTTGTTTGAAGCAGAAAATGCAGAAATTAAGTTTTGCTTAATTATGTGTGCTTATTTCTTAAAAGGGGTCCCCTCTCCTCATAACTCCCCATGGAAGGGAGGTAGGAGGGAGAGAAAAAATTTTAATTGAAAAATTAAATAAAAAATGTATGCATTGTAAATGGAAAAAATAATAAAATAATCAGTTATTGATTGTTGAATATCTTGAATGTTGGGAAATTATAAGGAACAAGCTTGCCCCTAATGAAGAGCTATGAGAAGACACTTTGCCTAACTCCTTTGCAGAGGTGGGCTTCCACAATTGTGTAAGATTGCATGTATTGTCAGATTTTTTTTATATGTATATTGATTGGTTTTGGTGACTTTTTCCTACATCTTCTTGTTCTTTAAATATTCTTTCTTATGGGGTAGCTTTTGGGATAAGGGAGGGAAGTGATACAGGGAGAAGTTTAGGTGATGTAAAAAAGATACCCATGAAAATTAATTATTATTTTAAAAATAGAATTCACTTCTTTTTTATATAAGTAAAGCTTTGATAACAGTGAACAGACAAAAGATCAGGGTTCATATGACTTAGGACTTCAACTCTAGTATTCTTTACAGTAGAAAGGGCATCTCAAAGTGGCTAAAAGCAAAGGATTATCATCTCATCTCAGCCACTACACTGGTATATCACTACATTATCAGGTAATTCAGAAAGTTACTTATTTATCCAGTAAACCTATTAAGGCTATCAAGGTTATTCTGCCCCTAACACTTATTAGCCCTGTGACCCTGTGCAATTAGCCTATTCTCTGTAGAAAATCTTTAGGATTTGTCCAAGGTATTTGATTTGGTGGAGAGAGTTCCCATACTCACAAGCTCCCACATGCTGACAGAAGTACTTCTTTTTTGTGCTCTGGTGGGAGTAGTGGATTAGGGGAATATCATAAATAAAGATCTTAGATCTTAGCTGGAAGGGACCTCAGAAGCCATTAAATTCAATCCCCTCATTTTATAGATGAAGAAACTGAGGAACAGAAAAGTTAACTGATTTGACTAGATCATACAGATAATAAGTCTGTGAGGTAGGATTTGAAACCAGATCTTCCTGAGTCCAGTGCCCTGTCATTCAGCAGGCAGACTATTTAATGAGACTTCATCATATATGTCAAGAGTAACACATCTATTCTCAAAACTGTAGTTGGTAAATTTATTGAAAGTCGTTATGTCATATAATCATTACGGAAAATTAAAATCTGTCAGATTGAAACTTTAACTGTCTTTTGTAAGATTTCCTTAATAGCCTTAATATGTTTACTTGTTAGACAGTAACTTTCTGATTTATCTAATAATGCAGTTGTATGCCAGCAATAGGGGCTGAAATGAGGAGGGAAGATGGGAACTCTTGCTTTGCTTTAACTACCTTGACTTGCTTGTATTGGAAAGTCAACTGCAAGTCATGTCATCATCTTGATGTCATGGTCTTCTTCGAGAATAAAGGACAAACACAGAAAGAGTATTAGACTTGAAGTCAGATGATTTGGAATTGAGGCCTGGTTGTTACTTGTGTGCCACTTCTCAGCTGTATTAAATCACTTAACTTCTCTGAACTTTAACGGACCACATACGTAGTGGGAAAAACATGGTGTAGAAGAAAAAAATAGGGATTTGGAATTAGGACTTGGATTCAAATCCTGAGTCAACCACTTACTACGTGTGACCTTGGACCGGTTAAACTTTCTGTGCCTCAGTTTTTCATCTGTAACATGAGAGGTTTGGATTAGATAATTTGGAAGGTTCCTTCCACTTGTAAATTGATAAGCCTGTCAGCGCTGATTTCTGTTTCCATTTTGTCTGCATAACCAGTTATAGTGCGTAGAGAGGTAGGTTTAAGTTCCAATTCTGACGAATTGACTGTAATCCAGAGCAAGCTATTTCTCACTGAAGTACTGAGGAAGCATAAGAATCTGGTCGTTGAGAAATGTCAAGCTGAGATCCTGAGTGAGGGTGATGACTATTTGTTTAAGAACCAAGCTAGTTAAGGCCATAAAGCTTCTCATAGACAAGTTTAAGTTATAGAGGAAATGTGATTTCCATTTGTACAGGTAGTACCCCTGCTAATGAAATCATAGATCCTTTGAAGTATTGCCATCAAATTCATCTCTGAACAAGTTTGGTGAGTAGTAGGTGGTCACAGATGGGAAATTGAAATGGGCTTTCTTATAGGTAGATAGGCATATCCCACCTTCTTCAAAAGACCTTTCCAGAATTAAAGGGTTGCCCATCAATTGGGGAATGGCTGAACAAGCTGTGGTATATGATTGAAATGGAATGTTACTGGGCTTTAAGAAATGACAAGCAGAATGATTTCAGAAAAACCTGGAAAGACTGACATGAACTGATGTAAAATGAAGTGAACAGAACCAGGAGAATGGTGTATGGAGTAACAGCAATATTGTTCAATGAAAAACTGTGAATGACTTAGCTGTTCTCAGCAATACAGTGATCCAAGACAATCCCAAAGGACTAATAATGAAGCATACTTACTGTCTGTCTCCAGAGAAAGAACTGTTTGAATACAGACTGAAATGTGCTATTTTTCACTTCCTTCCTTTCATTTTCTTTTTTAAATTTGAATCTTCTTGTACAAAATTACTAATATGGAAATATTATACATAATTGCACATGTATAACCTATATCTGATTGCTTACTGTCTCAGGGAGGAGGGAGAGAGGGCTAGAATTTGGAACGCAAAACTTTAAATAAAAATGTTTAAAATTTTTAAAAAGCCCTTTTCAGGTAACCTCTCTACACTCCCACCCACCACCCCCCAACGCCTTCCATCTAAGATTACCAATCATTTACGTTGTATGTATCTTATTTTTACATAGTTTACATGTTTACCTGACCAGGATACGAAGTCCTTCACTGGTTCTTTGTCTTTCACGACTTAGCAGCGTATCTGGCAAGTCGTAAGTGCTGAATATATATTCTTGTTGATTGACTGACTGATTTCCCAGGCTGGGGACTTTACCTTAACAACAGATGAGTGTGGCTAAAATAGATGGCTCCTTTGATATGAGTCTTCTCTTTTGTCAAGTAACCCCAGCACTGTAGAGGGTCTCTTTTATTTCGTGTTTAACTAAAAGGCACCATTTTCTAAAAACTTTGCTTTGTCCTGACTACCTACATTATCATTGTTGTCAGCATGGTATGTGTCCATGAGTTAAAATAAAATTCAGTATAGCTTGATTAACTTGTGGTTTGGCTTGAAGAATACTTCTCTGGGTTATCAGGAAGATAAAAGTTTTTCTTATTAAAAAAAAAAAAGGCCAAGAAGAGCTTCCAAGGGAAAACAGAAGAAAAGAAATGTCATGGAGAAGTGAAAAGGGAAAAGGACCATTTAAGAAAGAGGAGGGAGACAACCCTGTGTCCCCTGAGGAGTAGAGATTTTAGTCTGGATGATCTCGTGAGAGAGATCACCCAAGAAGGGTCAGAGAGTGGGTAGTGATGGTGATTCCCTCTTCAGAGGTATGGAGGCAGCTACTTACATTTATATTCTGGGAATGTATCCAGGACACCGTACAATCTTCTAAGCCTGGTGACTGCTAACCACTTCTTGTCATTAATTTGACCACAAATGCCAGAAAGAATCAAGGAAGTATTACCAAAAATTATCAAGTCGGGCAAGAACGTTGAGGGCTAGGAGCATAAATTGTGCTTTGATGATTGTTGCCTATTGAAGTCAGTGGCTTCAGAAGAGAGAAAGATTGGGAAGTCAATGGCTGGTTAAGAAGTATAATGGGATTTGGATTTCTGGAATTCTGCTTAAGATACAGAAAAGACAGGCTTTTAAGTTAAGTGATGGAGTACACAGAATAAGGATGTGTTTGCCAAGAGTCTTAACAAATCTAAACAAAACTGAAAAGGGAGAGACACAAAACTTATATGTATATCAATTAGACATAAATTAGCTATAATGAAGGAAATGATATCAGGAGACAACACCCACAAATTCACAGGCAAAATCTAGTAAAGAAGCCAGCAGTAAACTCAAGGCCTCAGAGGTATATGCACAAGGCATAGGTAACCTTTGACAGCCATCTATTGCATTACTGGAATAAGGCTTTGGAAGTGTATACTGTTCAAAATGAATAGGTTAGATCAAGAGACAGAGTAGTATTGTTCTTTAGAAGATGCAGTGCAGAGAAGAAAGCTTAAAAACCAGAATCAGGAAGAACCTAATGGACAACTTTTGAGTGAAAACAAATGTTAATGTATTATTCTTGGAGTATAAACCACCTGGATAGAAGTATAAAGAATTTGGGAAATGGATCACAATCCTGGCACACATAAGTATAATAGCTGTAATTATCTGGACACCTGCTAGAGTTTTCTATCTACTCAAAGCAAAATCACTGATAATCCTTGACTTAATGCTAATTTCATCCTTCAGAACATGTAGTGGGACTAACAAGGAGAAATTGTATTCTGGATCCAATTTTCACTGGTTAGGAGGAATGTATTGTTTAAAAATTATGGGAATCTTACAGGAAAGTGACCTATAACCCATAGAGAATATAGAAGAGCAGATTTGTGAGAAAATAGGTAGCATCTCTCATTTAAAACTTTTGGGAGACTAAATCTTTATTTAGAAAGATGCTGGCATAAATCAATTCAGGCTGTTGTCCTTCTACCCCCAAGCTGTGCTGTTCTAAATACTCTCTCATGCCTTTTGTTAAAGAAAGCGCTTCCCACATCTGGTCTTCTGTCTCAGAATTTTCCTGGGTAGCACTGTCAGACTCCCTCGCTGTTAGGTGACAAGCAGAAAAAGAGAGGGAAACTGATCACACTCATGTGAGTGAGAGCAATATGCCTGAATATGTGGAGTAATATTGGATCTAGGGGGCCCACTCTGGGACCCCAGCTGTTGAAGTGGGCATGTAAGAGCTTGATGGAGGAGTGTGGCTCTTATGTCCCTTGATACCTGTGTACTCCGAAAAGGGGTAAGTATCTGGCAAAAACGTTACCTTGCCTGCTGTCTTTAAGGCTCCTATTCATCCAGGTGTTGTGAATTTCGTGCACACCAACTTAGGAAAAAATAACGGGCAACTTTATGCTGTCAAGTGAATTAGCAGGTCATCAAACCAGTGCTGAGTCTTGGGGCACTGGCACAGCTGTTGCTCGAATTCCTTATGTTCGGAGTGGAGTTACTAACTGCTCTGGCCAAGGTGCTTTTGGAAATATGTGCTGAGGAGGTCTCATGTTTGCTTCTAACAAGACTTGGCGCCATTGGCGTTGAAGAGGGAATATAACACAAAAATGTTATGCCAAATGCTCTGCACTGGCAGCTTCTGCCCTGCCAGCATTGGTCATGTCAAAAGGTTGTCAAATTGAAGAAGTCTCAGAAGTTCCTCTAGTGGTTGAAGATAAGGCCGAGGGGTATAAGAAGACCAGGGAAGCAGTTTTGCTGCTTAAGAAGCTGAAGGAATGGAATGACATCCAAAAAGTCAATGCTTCTCAGCTGGTAAGGGTAAAATGAGAAATCATTGTTGGTCAGGGACCTTGTATCATTTGTAATAAGGACAGTGATATTGTCAAGGCCTTCAGAAACATTCCTGGTATCACTACTTAATGTGAGTAAATTGAACCTTTTGAGATTTGCTCCTGGTGGACATGTGGGGCATTTGTGTATTTGGACTGAAAATGTTTTCTGCAAATTGTTTGGCCTGTGTGGTACATGATGAAGGCCTGCTACTCTGAAGTCACTACACTCTTCCCATGCACAAGATGACCAACGCAGACCTTACCAGGATTTTGAAAAGCCCAGAGATCTGGAGGGCTCTCTGTGCACTACGCAGATTCATAGATGAGTACTCAAGAGCCCACTGAAGAATTCGAGAATCGTGGTGACCTGAATCTATATGCCAAGACGATGTGCCAGAATACAATTCTACACCAGGCTAAGAATCAGAGAAAATTAATTAAAGAGCTGCTGCACTAAGGACAATTAGGGAAGCAAAGAAGGAAGAAGCTTGTAGATAATGAGAAGGTTCCAGAGCAGAAGAAACCAGCAGAAAAGAAACCTGCTGCATAAACTCAGTCACAATCCATTCTGCCAATATTATGAATTTCTAAAGAATAAAGATTCAAAGCAGCTTTGGGGAATAAAAAAGAAGTTGATATAATCATGTGCTGAGTCCTGGCAGAAGCCTCTTGGTAAGATCCTCCCATTCCGTCATGGCTAAGGCCTGTTAGCTATTTCCCTGACTGTATCTCTCCCCTAGCTCCCTTGGAGGTGTCTATCTTGACCTCAGTTTGCCTAGATGTTAGCAGAAGCATTTGACATGAAAATGTTATTTTTGTGGACGAGGGGCAAAGTACAGAATGTGGGTTCAGAACTTGTTGAATGGCAGATCTCAGAAAAGTGATAATTGTCATCTTGGAAGGACTAATTCAGTGCACTCCCTGAGACATCTGTGTTTGGGCCCTGTGTTTTATGTTTTCATCAGTGACTTGGGTGTAAGACATTATAGACGTCTTTCTTCTGTAGATAACCCAAAGGTTGAAATAGCTAACATTAGAACTGTGGCTTATCTAAACTTCCTGCATTTTTTAAAAAGTTATATATATATATATGTGTGTGTGTGTGTGTGTGTGCTGCTATAATAATAATGTATGTTATAAATCATATATGAATGAAAAACTATTAAGTTGTTTTGTTGTTTACTCATTTTCAGTTGTATCCAACGCTTCATGACACCATTTGGGATTTTCTTGGCAAAGATACTGGAGTGGTTTGCCATTTTTTTTCAGCTGCTTTTGTATATGAGCAAGTGAGCCATAGAGGGTTAGGTTGACAGCTAGTGTCTGAGGCCAGATGTGACCCTAGGAAGATAAGGCTTCTGGACTCCATAGCACCACCTAGCTTGCCCTCCTGTTAAATGCTTCCTATGTGCCAAATACATGGGATACAAGTAGAAAACTGATTTTAACTAGGGGAGATCAGCATTAAGAGTCCAATTACAGGACGCAAGACCAGGCCCAAAAGTCCTAAGGCTATTGTTGTTTGAGCTTTGTTCTTGAAGGGGACGAATGACATCAGGAAAGTGATGTCCTGACTTGCAAGTGAATTAGATTTAAGTGAGGAAGGGTAGTGCAAAGTCACCAGCCTCAAAGCCATCTGGGTCTAATTCCAGGATATAGATTAGGCTGACTAGAGATGGTCCCAGATACAGTAGGAGACTTTGGCTTTTTAAGCCAGTTGTCCGAGGCAACACCCATTCAATTATTAAGACTAGGTAAGAAATTTTTATCTACTTTAAAAAAAAAATCAATTTAGAAGAGGCTTCATCTCAGGGTTGCTAGCCAGAACCCAAACAGTTGCTATTTACACTCACTCTGCAGCCAACAAAACTGAAACAACGATCTGGTGGTGATATGAATGGCAGAATTCAGGGTCCTTTAGCTACATAAGCAGGTCAGAGGCAATTGCTGGAGTTCTGGAGATTATAGCAGGGCAAATGCTTAAGGAGTGATGGTTTTCCATCTCACTGGAAGGAATATGTTTAGTGCCTCCCACCTCATTCAAGTTGTCATGAATCCATCAAGGAGTCTGGCCAGTTTCTTGGTTTTCTAAGAAAGGGGGGAAGGCAAGGAAGTGTGCTATATTTGATAAGACACAGATAACCACCGTATTTTGTTGAATTAGGGAACTGACAGTTAAATCTGTGCTTTAACAAATTCACTTTGACAACTCTGTGGGGGATAAATTGGAGTGGAAGGGAGACTGATTAGGAGAATATTGTAATAGTCCAGGGTGAGGTACAGAGAAGGGAAAGATGAGATGTTGTGGAGGTAGAAAAGATTTGGCAACTTACTGATTCTGTGTAGTGAATAAAAAACATGACACAGGTTGTGAATCTGGAAGCCTAAAAGGGTCATGGAGTCATCATTAGTAATAGGGTAATTAAGAAAAGTGGTGCAGTTGAGGTGTCTACAAGACCCCACCTTGGAGACATTACACTAGATGACAAAGTCAGACTCCAAGGATGAATCTCAAAGGAAAGGGACCCTTGGTGAGAGGTTGTAGGTAAATAGGTTCTCTACCCTTTCAAAGCCACCAAGGCTTAGTCATGCTAGAGGAAGGGGATACCAGACTCCTAAAATGATTTGCCTTTCCCCTCACAAACCTGGCCTTTATAAAACCAGTATTTTAGTTTAAATTATATATTAAGCATTTTGTTTGGATTTTCAAACTCTTATATGCAGAGTTCTCTGTGGTCATTGAATATTAGAACTGGAAGTCACCTGAGGTCATCTTATTCAACACCTCTATTTTATTGAAAATTAAACTGAGACCTGCCTTGTGAAGTGCATTCAGGTCTCTTGACATTAGGCTCCATGTTTTGCTTTTTCCTTCCTCTAATCCTGCAGGTTTTAATCTTAAAACTACTTCACCTACATCCCTTTTCTACAAAAACAAAATAGCTCCTCACTGACCATAGCCCAGTTGCCTTAGAGATATTTCATACCTGACAGCAGTAAGTTATTGATTCCTTATCAGTATCATAGGTACCCCATAGCAGTATATAATTACTGTTAGAAAATTAAAATAGCTGGTTAATTGATAAACATTATGGTCATTATGTTGTTGAACAAATGAACTTTTCAGATAACTTGTTGATTTAGTTATTTCCAACTAATCAATTCTTTCTTTGAATAAAGGCTGGGGACCCTGTGGAAATCAAGGGAAACATTACAGGATTGGCTGAAGGAAAGCATGGATTTCATGTCCATGAATTTGGTGATAACACTCAAGGTAGGTTTATAAATTTATGTGCGATTTGTTGGGCCACTGTAACGTTAACCTAAATTTGTCAGAGGAATGCAAGCTTCCCTGTTTCGTGTTGCAATAGACACTTACATAGATAAAATAAAATTTAAATAAATACTAAAATTTGTCTTACTTGGTTGATGAGAGGAAGGTCGGAGAAGCCAACCTTATGTACATAAAGCATAGCAGCTTTGTCGATTTGGTTGTCTGAAAATGTTTTGTCTTTTAGGCACCACAGCTGGCTGTTCATCTGTAAGCAGCATTCAGTAAAGCAAAGTGGGGAGAGGTATCAGAGCTATTTTCTGTGTCACTTTCCTCAGTTTCTCATGTGTACCTTTTATTCCTTTCATAATATGCTTAGTAGAGAGAAATGTCCTCAATCTGTCTAAAATAAATTATTCCATTATTACTTTAGAATGAGTTGGCTTCTAGTTTGGAATTGGATGAAGGGTGATTGAATAAGGAGCTTAAAACTTAAACTTTACATTGAAAACTTTTACCTCCTAATATAGATAAATCCTTTAACTTCATTATGGAGTTTCATCATCAGAAAATTAGCTCAATGACACATATCAGTGTTAAATTATTGCACAATTTGTGTGTCTATGCACTTGACTGCTGTATCGATTGAACTTTTCAAGTTTGACATTTTGAATAAAAAAAGGAGTATCAGTTTGCAAGCTAAGTTTAGTTCATTGAAAAAAATACCTTTCCTTACATCATTCTGGTTTATTTACTTCTTGGCTGAAGTTTTTGCTCTCCCAGTGGGAGAGCTGCCTAGTGGTCTACATGTGATATGTAGGCTATGTCCAAAGTTAATGGAAGGGCCTTAGTTAGAAAAGCTATAGTTTCAGTGCTAGTAGTTATAGGTGACAGTACTTTGTCTCAGGCAGTGAGAGTAACAGCTGCTGGGAACACGCTAGTCCTGAACATAAGGGAACAGTGTTTCCTTTCTCACCTCCATGCCACAGTTGTTATCTGCTGTCAAATTCCCTGCTTACGAGATATGGTCAGCTTTTCCTCTAAACCAGCTCATTCTTTGGAAAAGTTTAGGAACCACTGGCCTTCTTGGTACTTGGAGATGTTGCAACTTCCTTATTTTACATGATGAAATTGAAGCCCAGTAAGGTAAAAAGGACTTGCCTGAAGTTAAGTGATAGAAGGGATTTAATAATTCCTATGTTAATATACCAAGCTATTGTTCAAGTTATAGTGGTTGGGTTGTTTCATTTGTGTGCAACTCTTTATGACACACCCCATTTGGAGTTTTCTTGGCAAAGATTTGGGAGTGGTTTGCTATTTCAAGTTATATTTGTCTAGGGGAAAAAATCCAATAAATAAGTTTGGGTTAGGAAAGATCACATAATCCATGGCATATTTAATAGGGAAGAATTAAACCAAATGGAGTTGTGAGACAATGTTGAATCTTGAGATATAATAGGTCTTCATAATAATGGTTTCATCAAAGGTAGTAACGTGTTCACGTGATTTTTAATGAGTTATATCTGTGCTTTCATTTGAATGGATAACAAGATTAGAAACAAATTTTATTTCTTTGAAATAGCGTTCAGTATTTACCTTTTTTGGATCATTTAACTACCAAATGTTGAAGTAAAAGTAACTTAAAAGGAATTTGGTAAGAAAGTTGAAAGTTTTCAAAAAGAAACCATATGGATTTTTTTTACAAAGGAATCCTACATTTTGGTATTTAAGTTTTGGTGCGTAACCAGTACACAATAGATTTTAGATAATTCTATTTCAGTAACTTTAATTATGAATAGTTTGTGTCATTAGATCTTTAGAGAAGTAATAATTGGTTTTAAAGTCTTGATTATAGATTCTTTTTACTGACAGGATGTATCAGTGCAGGTGCTCACTATAATCCTCATTCCAAAAAACATGGTGGACCAAATGATGTTGAAAGGTAGGTTTATTGAGATCTCTTGATTTTTAAAATGAGAGTTGGATTCAGGCCCCTTCTTCAGGTCTTGTTTTTTATGCTCTGCCTTTGGACAACTGATGAAATGGTGAATTTCCACCTAGCCTTACAGACTTGGAATTTTGTGAGTGTTCTTTCTTCCTCCGGCCCTTCCACCTAGCGCAGCATCAAGAATGCATCACTTTCCCCCTCTGTTCAGTGTAGTGCTGGGATCACTAAATAGTTCACAAATGGGAGCACAAATTAAGAGGGCTTTGTTTTTATCATGTTTATTTAGTACAGAACACAATGTCAAATGAAACAGAGAAAATGACATGAATATATAGTATTGTCAGACATTAGAATAAACCAACCACCATTTTTAAAGCATGGGGGAGGAAGAAAATCTGTGAACATCAAGGCTTAATTGATGAAACTACTTAATATGCTTTAAACTGGATGAAATTTCACTTTTTCCTGGGAATCTTTTAAGAAAAGTAGATGATTTAAAAGGAAAATAGTTACAAGGTTCAGTCATGTAACTGATTTGGTGTGTCAGGGTGAGAACCTTAATAATTCACTACTTATTCATAGGATAAACTAGAATCATTAGTTCCTTCTCATGGTTATTGGGAAGAATCTATAATCACTCTTCCACATTTCCCCTCATCTTCCCTCCCCAAAAGAAAAACATTCCACCTAATGTTACTTTGTCTTTTTAAAGTAAAGTTTGATTAGTTGAAGATTTTTTTTCTCAGCTTTTAATTCCTATATCTGGCTAATTACCCTTGTTTGGATCAGTGCTCATTTGACCAAATACAAGAAGTAATTTCATCCTGGAAGATAGGGTCTGACTTTTAACTTGGAAACATTTGGTTGGAACTCAAGATTTCCTGTTTGTGATCCACAGGCATGTTGGAGACCTTGGCAATGTGACTGCAGACAAAGATGGTGTGGCAAAAGTGTATATCAAAGATAATCTAATTCAACTTACAGGACCAATGTCTGTCATTGGCCGTACTATGGTGGTAAGTGTTAAAATAGCAAGGATTTGTGTGTGCACATGTGCACTTTTCCTCATACATATAGGCTTCATGGCCCTGGGTATGTCATATTTATTAACCTTGGAGTGCTCTAAGGAGCTCAGTAAAACTTAGAAGGTGCTGACTTGCATTATTAGAAGGAGTTCCTTCATACACAAGTCCAGCCACCCCAACCCTTAAAGATTCTTAGTAATGAGATGGAGACCCATGTTTTAACTTGGTTTTATACTTCAGCAACTAAAGTTACGCTAATGTCAATGCTCACAGTGAAAGGGAGCAAAAACAATGACCTTGGTCACTGCTGTAGAGGTTAATATCAGAGGTAAATTGTTAAAAGTCTTAGAAAACTAAACATGTGGTAATTTTTTAATTTGGGGTGAGAGTAGGGGTAGAAAAGAACTGACTGTCCTTGATCTGAATTAAAATAATGCCAAGTCATTTTGAAACTTTTGGGATCTATTATGTTGTAATGCTGTAGTTATAGTTAGTCAAAACATCCAAACAACTCAAATATCAAATTTTGCTATTTGATCTGCCAATATTTCAGTTCCTTCCCTCTCCCACTTTTTTTTTTTTACAAGGCTTTTGACATTGCTCAAAATAGGGGGAGGTGCTAGTCCATTTTACTTCTAGATCTATGAATATTAAAAAAAAATCCGTATTGATATAGTTAAATGTAAGAAATCAGAAGGAACAATTAAAATATTCTTTCAGAGAGTTTAGGGGATATCTCTGGGCACCGTTTTGCTGTGCTGTCTTAACATTTTGATAGAATTTGAGCCCAATTTGACTTATTCCCTCAATTTATATTTGATATCTAGTGCAAACAATATTAGAAAATCTTTATAATTTCTTTGGTATTATGGAAGTCTAGGATCAATATGCTCTAGATTTTTAGCTTGTTAATTTCCTTTATTATAATAGCAAACTGCCTAGGACAGAATCTTATTTAGGTATACCACAACACAACCTATAACAAATCCTATTAAATGTTATAGGCTTGTTTTCCTAAAAAAGTTACCATATATATTTGTGTTCATTAATCACTAAAGGTTCACTTGACATGCCCCTTGACCTATGTACATGTGAGGGTCTTACCTCTCAGGGATTAGGGAGAAAAAAATGTGTGTAGTAGCCACTTAGGACAGAGTTTAATTTTCTTAAAATGCCTTTATTATTTTTTATTAGGTCCATGAGAAAGCTGATGACTTGGGCAAAGGGGGAAATGAAGAGAGTGAGAAGACGGGAAATGCTGGACCTCGCCTGGCTTGTGGCGTAATTGGGATTGCTAAGTAACCCATTTTCCTAGGATATAGCTCAGGTACCTAGGAACACAAAGATGTGGATGATTACATGTAGAAACATACTTGGCAAGACCATTAAACACTAATCTTAAGTCAAAGCTTGTGTGAAACTAATTGCTTTGTTCAAATGTCTCCAATGCAGATCTGTATGAAAATTTCATACAGCCTATGATTAAAATGCAGCAGTGACTGTGGAATATCGTTTCTGGGAATTAAACTTAGTTGTCTGGCATAATTTTGTTTAAACTTAAGGCTGATCTCAAAGGTTAGACAGACAAATGTTTCTTCAAAGTGAGCTATATTGGAATAGTTCAGAGTAGAGTTTAGCTCCCATAGGCCTTGGGAAAGTTGATATCAAGTATCATTTGTGTGGCAAATTTAATGAGTCAAGACAGGAATATGTACTGTTTACAACTAATCTCCTTTAAAAAAAAACAAAACAAAACCCTGAGAAACCTGTTTCTAGCAGCTGGCTCATAATGGACCATGTTTAGGTCCAATAAAAGGATAAAGTTTTCTTGGACAAAGAGTATATATACACACACACACATATATGTATATATAATATATATCCTCCTGCCATGGCTTAAGACAAGATAATGTGGTGTCCTAGCATGAAACAAACAGCTTTTAAATAACAGGTGGCAAAATTTCTACTTTTAAGTGAAAAATCTTCATTTATTTACAACTGGTTCAAGCCAAAATCTAAGTCTTAAAACCTTATTGGCCAAGAGTAAGAAACTTACCTGCCAAGTTAGCATTTTTTTTTCCTTTCTTCCACAGTCATGCCTTAGAGTATGCCCAGTGAGCCCAGTACCTTTTAGTATATAATAAAAACTGAGATTGGCACATTCTGTTTCCAAGCTCTTTCCATAAGACAAAATGCTGCAGAACCCCACCCCTTCAAGTTTAGTTGTTTAACTAAATTCAAAACACTGAAGTGTGGAGTATTATTTCTGGGTATTTTAGCCTTTATGCATGCTTAGGTATTTTTTTCTCTCCCCCCAAAAGTGGTCTTTATCCCTTATCTCTTAATCCTGTTTACATTATGCAACTTTTAAAATGAAATGTATTCAAGTCAAGGTTTTGAATGAAATGTAAATAATGGTGACCATAAAATTTAGAAAAACATAAATAAACAAATCATGTTAGAATATCTACCTTGGCAGAGATACACAAGCAAAATGTCATACTAGATCCTTTCTTTTCCTAAAAATGATAGTTTCAACAATTTATAAAAATGTCTTTAAGAAACATTTTCTAAATTAAGCTGGATACTATTTTTAAAAGACTAACATTTTAAAAAGAGTAAAAAAAAGAACTTGCAAATCTCCACTGATCTCCACTAGTAATAGTCCATGGACATAGGCTTTCTTCTAAACATTAGATATGTACTTACTACACCAACCAGAGATTCATTTGTGTCATATATGGTAGAACTTCTCTGGGAAAATTACTAATAAGTAAATTCTGAACAATCAAAACTTGAATAATAGCTGTTTTTCAGGCTATGATTTCAGCTTTTGTACAGATATCCTTTCAGGGAACTCAATGGCTCCAACATGAATGAAACAGAGTAAAGACAAATTTCTGAACACATGGAATTTTAAGTTCACAGATATGTAAACAGGATTTTCTCCTTTATTCTGCAAATGCAGGAACATAAAAATGCCCCCCACCCCCACCCTTTTAAATGCCCTGCTGCAAAGAGCAGCATTAAAAAAATTACTCAAGTAACAAAGCAGCTGCCTCTTCATTTAGGGGAAAGGTGGGGAGAAGAGAAATTAATCGGTATTACATCAAAGCCAAGACAGTTTTTTAAAATGCACATTATTAATACAATTTTTATGAGCACAGTGTTTGGATTGTTTTGTGCAACACTGAATATCTTCCTCCTAGGGCACTGGATGAACACTCATACCCTATTTCCCAATCTTAGATTTGCTTTTGGCTTTGGCTGTTTTTTTCATCTTCTGTACAGAAAATTTAACTCCATTAATGTTATAGAAATGCAGCAAGAATACCTTTGCCCAGTAAGGAAGTGCACAAAATAAGTGAGGAAATGAAAGCTTGAGTTATGCAAAACAAGTAGCATCTTAAAATCCTCAGTACTAAAGAAAAAAAAAATATTTTAAACTGGAGTTTTGAGTCTTGATTTTTTTTTCCACGCCCCACCCCCTCAACCACCTGAAGAAAAAAAATTAAGGGGTTAAAAAAAAAAAAGCAACACCCTAACTCCTAAATGGGCATATTATCAGGTAATAATTTGAATATATTATATCAAATTGCTTTTTCCTAAGGGTCCAATTGTTAGTAAAGAAATTTGTCTTTCTACAGATTGATTAGGGCAACACCACAGAACCAATGAGAAAAATAAAACCTTGATTGAATCACAAAACACTAACAATTAGCTCTTCAAATAACATTTTAAAACCACTAACTTTTTTTACCTTATATGGTCAAGTAGATTAAAATGCATCTAAAAATCAACTATTACAAATAAAAACCTGCTCCTGTGAATTCAACTACACAAAGATGTATTTTTTTCCAACAAATATAAACAATTTAAACTGTCTAATTTAGACTTCAGTACAGCATTAACAGCTCAAACTTTAAGATGCTGAACGTTTCTTTTCCGCTTCAGTGCAGTGTAGGAAGAATAGCACACATTAAAGTTTGTTACGAAAATAGAGTTTATTAAAAACATCCCTATTGTTTGAGGAGCTTTCACTGTTACCTTTTCTTAAATTAAAAAAAAAATAGCACTTCTAATTACGATTTGTAAACTTTTTAAAGTCAAAACTTTTAAAAAGTTACAGCAAAAGGGTAATATTTTATTCATATTTTTGTCATTTTGTGGCTATTTTAAATAGAAGGGAAGCAATCAAATTGCTTATAATTCCCCACCAACTACTGAGGGGCTGTGATATAGCAGAAGCAAATATAATACAGCATCTGTCTGTACACCTCAAGCTCTATGCTTCAATGTCACTGTCACAATTTGACAAATTCCAGTCTCTAGCGAGAAGCCTCTACTCCTGAGGCAGAATCCTTTTCAGGTTCATCAACAGATGAAGTAGCCTCTGATGGTAACTCTTCAGTAGGATTTATAACTGTTGACTCCCCTTTATCAAGTTCTGAAATAGTGTCTGCATTTCCCACTTGGCCACTAGAAGGTTCAATGGTTTTATCACCACCTGACCTATCTGTCACCTCAGGTTTTTCCTTTCCTCGATTTTCTTCCTTATCTCTACGAGAATCTCTCTCTCTAGAATCCCTATCTCGATGTCCACTGGATCGTCTCCTCTCTTCCAAGTCTCTGTGCCTGTCTCGTTCAGGGGTTCTTCTTCCCCACTCTCTCCTTTCACGATTACTATTATCTCTGTCATCGATACGGTTACCATAGCGTTCCCGATCATTTTCTACCCGATTTCCAAAAGACCTCCTCCCAAATCTTTCTTGGTCTCTACCTGAATTGAACTGCTGCCTATTTTCATTTCTAAATTGTTGCTGCTGTGGTGGTTGCTGTGGTGGTTGCTGTTGCCGTCCATCTCGATCTTCAGCTCCACCAGGGCCTGGGCCTGGTCCTCCAAGTCCTGGCATTCCACCAGGCCTAACAAAAGGGCCATGAGGTGGAAAGGGGCCTTTCATTCCATGAGGCGGTGGCATTCCAAAGCCTCCTGGGCCTGGGGGTGGTCCTCTGTGCATCATATGAGGTGGCATAGGACGAGGTGGCATCAAAGGGAATCGTTGCAAATGAGGTGGAGGCATTCCTGGAGGGCGTTGTAGGGGTATTAAGCCAGGCCGAGCACCCAGAAGACCAGTAGATGGTGCTTGTAACCCAATTACAGGACCAGGTGCAACTCCTTGAGTGCCTAAGAAACATCAGTAAGAAAACAGTTATAAGCAGAAGAGAAAGTGCTTTCATTACAACCACTCCCCCTGTATGTACTAGTAAATACTGCTTATAAAGTATTTGTATCTACTCAATTTTAAACATCAAATACCAATAGTGCCTACCACATACAACTTTGCACCGTGTCATAAAGCTGAGGTCCATAATGCAGATTTCACACAACAATAATAATACAGCAAACTAAAAAGCCAATTTTATGAGACATCAACTTATGAACAAAAAGATGTTGATGGAATCCCTGTGGTTTTTTAAATTTTATTTTATTCCTATTCAGTTTGAGAGGCAACTAGAAACTAATAGGTTAAAGCCCTAAAACAGTGGGGCAAATGCCACACACACTTTATCAGATTTCAGTTCAGCTTGTTGAGTCATTAGAAAATTGTGATTCCCAAACCTTGAAATCCGATGTGTTGCATTATAATGTTGGAAAATCACTGACATGTTTTTGGTTAAATTCTATATATTCTCGCTTCCCCAAATTAAAATGCTGACTATGGCTGTTAACTCGTATGACTTCAAGTAATAAAAGACACGCAAAAGATAAAAAGTATTTATTTTTCCCAGAAAGCACTGCCAAAAGTCTTAAATGTTGCCAAGCCAAAGTGATTTCAGCTCTTCATCTTCTATTTCTTCTTCCAGACATGTTAAGAATTTGCAAAGCAAGTTCTAATAAGGAACAGTATTTTTTCATTTCCCCACCACCTGCAGGGGGTCCATGTTTTGGGTAGTAGTTACCCCAATTCACTGCAAAGGTTAACTCTCTTTTTTTCACTAGTAACCTTAATGTAAGTTGCCCAAATGTTGATATACACATAAACCTAACAGTCCTCTTGAAACAGCTCTTAAAAAAATCATGCCAGAAAGGTGCAACCTGTTCCTTCTAACCTAAACCAGAAAATTAAAAGATTAGGAATAGCCTGGTCAGAAAAGTTCACTACCAAATGAATTCTTCTGGTCAAAGTCTGAGCCCAAGTTTCACAACTGAATACAATGGTTTATTTCACTTTTCTGTAAAAAACTACTAAGATGGTGGATTAATTTTCCTTTTAAACTTGCAAAAATTATTTTAAAATGTCAAGACTACTGTGAGAAATCTTTTTGGGTTGGTTCAAAACTTGTTGGTCTGCTCGTCAGAATTTTCTAGTCTTTAAAGCATCAAATGAAAATACATTATGAAATGTGGGGCAACACTATACCTATAGGCCAGCTTCCTTCTGTTAATCTTTTTTATTCAGTATGTATTCAAAAAATGGAAAAAAAAAATCACTTGATTTAAAAAAATAAAACAAACTCCAACTCAACAACCAAACCCCAGTTTGACTATAATGTTTAGGCAATTAACATATTTTGCTATATGCCACAGAATCCTCACAATAAATTGGTATATCCACTCCATATTGTGTGTTAATAATTATAGGGTAGGTTACACATAAACACAATATATACTTAAATAAATGTACAATCTCATTAGTTGCAAGCATTACCTCTAATGCCATCATCACCTTCTACTTGTGCTAATTTTTTATATAGGTTATCATGTTATGTTTACCAGTGCTGGTTTTTGTTATGTGATAGGTCCACCTCAATAATATCACAATCTCACTACCCCCAAAAAGGCAAGTAAGAGTACAGTAGTAAATAACCCACATGCCAGCTTTCTCATTTTATAAAATCTGGTCAAAAATTTTCTCTAAATACATGAAGGGTATCTTAATTTAAAAAAAATATAAGGGAAAAGGCAGGCTTTTTCACAATCATTTTCTATAGTTGATTTCATCTATTTAACCAACTAAGAGAATAAAAGATACATAGATCCTACTGTACTTAGCATATGTTGATTATGAAACAATCACAGGCATAAACCTACAAAATTTTTTACTTTAATAGAAAATGCAGCTCTCCAATAAGGAGTATATGTGAACATACATATGAACACAGATCACTTAGAAATTCAACTAGATTTCTGTTCAGCAATCTTCTGATTACTATTAGTGAGACAGAAAACAGATACCTTTTGAAGGTATTTAATGCCACTGTGATGAAGAATGTTCTGCACAAGATCCAACTCCCTTCAAGTTGGGGGTGGGGTGGGGACAGAAAGACCCCTGAAGTCCTTAAAAGTGTCCTCCAGATGCCCTTGCCATTGTGCTGACTGCATCATGGCATTCAGAAGGACCACAAGTAGCCCTGACACGTAAGTAATTTAGTGAAAAGGTTTGTGTTCATATGAAACACCAAAAGCACAATTTGATTTTGAATAATTATGAAAAAGTGTATAAAAAACTGACATTCCAAATTAGTTTTTTTAATGATACAAATAAGCATAAGCATGTACCTTTTTAAAGGTTTATTACCTATTCTCCTCCACTACCAAAGTGTAGCACATTGCTAATTTAGAGACACTATGTCAGACTTAAGCTGGGAGGAAAGGCAATATACATTCTGATTGCCAAATATGGTGAGGAAGATAAAAGGGGGAAGACACAAATCTGTTCCTGGAAGATAAAACTGCCCTTTAAATAGATTACATAAATATAGCACCTGATTTCAAAGTGATTTCTTATATTTTACAAAGAAGGAAACTGAGGCTTACATATATGAAGTGCTTTGTTGATAGCCACATATCAGTTAAATGTTGGGGTTTGGGCTCAATCTAATTCTCATTCCCAAGTCACATTTTTCCTATTATACTATGCTGATTAAGCATTAAAAAACACACAGTTGTTTCCAATTTTGGGGGTAGGAAGTGGTCAATTTGTGAAATTACTGGTATAGGGAATTCCCTGCAATGAACTCCCCTCTACCAATGAAGATCAAAAACTTATGAAACCTGGAGAACACTGGTAATACTGAAAGGTCAAAATGGCATGTGAATGTGACCAGGTCACAGCTGCAGGGAATGTCAGAAGTAGGACTTTGAACCCAGGTCTGACTCAGGCCAGGCTTCTCTATCCACTATACAGTGTTTCTTAAACTATGGGTCACCACACTGTGACTTACAGCTTAAGAAGTGCTGAAGGGCTTGTGAGTGGAAAAAGTTTAAGAAGGGCTGCTTATCAGGATGCCTTCAAATGCTGCAATATTTTGGGTTGGGTTCAAATGTAGCAGACGTGTGTACGAATTCAGCACTGATTTTGCAAATGAAATCTCTCCAGTGAGTCTTTGAACAGGTTTTTCCCTAAGCTGTATTGGTTCTTGCTCAATGATACTTACTTTGTTGTCTCCAACACCCATATTTTCCCCAAAAGTTGCACTGCTATTAATTATGCCTGTGGACAATATATGTGTGCAAGACCATCACCTGAACTTCAGCTTCTTCTGCTATTCTTTTTTCTCAAATCATGTTTTTAGCTTAGATTAAAAGCACCAATTATTCTGAACATAATTAATACCAACCATGCATGCAGGGAGATAGAGGAAAACTTAAGAGAATAGTTTATTCAGCTTTTACTAGAAATCATTCACTATTTAATCATCCAAAATGAATTGATTTACCTTCTAAATGTCAAAGAGAACCATCTCTGGAGCAGGGACAGATCAATTTAATCTAATGTTAATTGTTTTCAAAGGGAATAATCCCAAAGCTGAGGTAAATGGGGAAATTTCTTTGACAAGATCAAAGTTTAAGAAAGAACAGCTTTTTCTGAGATGTTAACATACAAATTCACAAACAAAATAAGCAGGAGTAAGCTAAGGCCTTAATTCTAAATCATAGTTTTACTATTGTTAGAATACCTATTCTGAAACCAGGTATTATGGATGATCAGGGTTTGATGAGGCAAATATAAGGAGGTGCTGGTGTCTTTCTACATCTATGCAGCGTATAAAACAAGGTATCATGGCAAATATTAAATTCTATTGCAAAGAATACTAAAGTGTAGCACTGTGTTTTTATTTCATTAATAGGCACTGCTAGCTGAAGAAATCAGGGTTAGTTCAAATACAACTTTGGCATTAATTCAAAGTAAAACGAAGAGCTGACAACAATTCAAAGCTAACAGCAGTTGTGAATCTCTTAACAGCAAATCTGTCAAACTAAATGCATGGTCAGGAAAAATGAGAAATCTGTGTAAGATGAGGAAACAGACTATAAATGGAGACTTTACAAATCATGAGGTCAGGACATGTAAATTGATACCGGAGTCTATTCTAGCCCTTCATTTTACAAAAAATGCTGAAATTTAGAATCCTAGCAAGCTTGCTTTCCCCAAGATCATAGAGGTCTTTTAACTCCAGATGCAGAGTCCTTCCTATTTTTATGGTGTATTCACCAATTCAAGAAACATTCAGTAAGGACCAACGTGCACAAGGCATGGATAACACAGTGTTCTGCACATGTCATTCATAACGTAAATGGTGGGTAAATAGGGCTCGTTCCCAGACAGTTTATTCTACTGAGCTTACTGACGCTGACCTGCTTCAGTGAGCCTACTGCACAAAAAGGAGAAACACAGGCCAAAGAAAAGGGTATAGCTACTAGAAAACCTTTCCAGACTACATATGTCAATGAACTCAACAGTAAAAAAGACAAAATGCAGAGAAGTAAAGGAGAGTGGTGGGAGCTATTGTTCTGGATTGTTTATTGTCATAAATTCAAGAGCTGAACATATGACTCATGGCTCACATTCACCTCATCATTTGACCAGTAGATAAATTATTAACCTTTGGTAAAAAATATATACAGCTAACATTTATACAGCAGCCCTTTCAGGTTTGCAAAGAGCTTCATGTGTACCATGTGATCCCCATGATGAAACAGGTACTAATATCATTCTCACATTACTGATGAGCAAACTAAGGCTTTCAGAGTCAGTCACACAGTTACTGTATTTAAAACAAGATTCAAATTCAAGTCTTCCTAATTCCAAGCCAGGCACCTTATCTACTTTACTACAAGGGCAAAATATAATGCAGTTAAGAGAGGAGAAACTTACCTCAACACGGGGAATGTGGGGTACGTAGGAAGGGTTACTTTCATGGTTGGTGGTAACATAAAGGGGAAAGGCCTTTCCAAGTAGTATATAAGGGCTGCTCCATCCCTTGGGAGCTTCCTCAGACTAAACAGAAGATCATGCAAAAGGCTAGGGTTATATAATGGGGCTTTTGCAGACAATGGAAGCCTGCACAGTACAGTTCTCGATATGCATTTTTGTACCTCAGTGTAAATTTGATTTGAATATTATGGTTCATTTGAGCCAGATCAGATTGGACTTGGACTAGAAGGCAACCAAAATAAAGGGAGGCGACATGACACAGAGCGACAAGTTTGGAGGCCTGGATCTAACTAGCTCTGCCACCAAACTTAAGGTATTTTCCCCGCTATGAAATAAGTCACAACTTTTCTGGGACTCAAATTTTCCTCGTTGTTAAAGTGAACAAATTGGATCAGATTAACTCTGAGGTCTCTAGCAACCATAAATCCCATGACTGCATGAAATCAAGACTCAAGGGAATTAAGTTAACC
Source organism: Bettongia penicillata ogilbyi (assembly GCA_023548195.1). Taxonomy (NCBI): domain Eukaryota; kingdom Metazoa; phylum Chordata; class Mammalia; order Diprotodontia; family Potoroidae; genus Bettongia; species Bettongia penicillata. The sequence goes on along the minus strand of JAJHZJ010000377.1, from coordinate 1,165,092 downwards.
AGCCCAACACTGTGGGCGTTGGAAGCAGCACAGCCTGAATTTGAAGTCAGTTCCTGTGGCTACCCTAGCTTCGCTTTCTGCTATCACTCACTTTATTCCATCTGTAAAATAAAGGAGGAGGATGACTATGTCTACTAGTCCTAAAATGCTGTAAGTACTCTGTGTATAAAGTATGATTACAGATGGACAAAATGCTTCACTGTTACCTGCATGTGATGTGGGTTCTCCAAAGGTAAGCCAGGATAGAACAGGTTTGAGAAGATACTACGTCAAAATACAGGGTCTTCCAAGTTGAATGTGGGTAAGGACTGTCTTATCTGATGACCAATCAGCTAAATTTTGATACACATATTACAAGCCTGGGTATATAATGATGAATTTTTTAGTCATAACAATTCTTGAAGACCACATACTAAGTTATAGGAGAGATAAGATTTTATAGTTGAGGAAAGTGAGGCTTACAGAGGTTAAATTATTTCCTTATGGTCACACTGCTTAGTAACAGGTTACATGTTATTACAGCAAACTTCAACATTATTGAGTTACACCACAGCATTTCAGGAACACTTTTCTCCTTACCACTACTTGTGAGAATTGGGACTGCCCCACTACCAAACCACTGTGGGGTGGTTTCCTGTGATAAGACAAAGGTTCCATCTAGTGTCGTAAAGTATTTAGAGGATAGAACAGAATGAGTTTGACTGGGCAGGGTGTAGCTGGCAAGGATCAATTCCATAGGGTATATACAGCCTGATTAAGAGGACCTGCCTACTTATATCCTTCTCCGATGCTACTACCTACTGCTTCTGAGTACGATTTCTTTCCTCCCTGGTCCACAAAGCAACGATTAGTCTTGGAAGTTTTTCTTTTTATTTATCTCTGAAGCAGTCCTTTTGAGGTTTCCTAAGAATTTTTAATTCTAGTGGCAAAGGATTATATATTCTTTCTATAGCCTCATCTCTTCTTTTTTCTTAGTTCCTATTTGGAAAAACTGTAGATATTAATGACTGTGGGTAGAAAAATGGTTGAAATTGAGATTTCATCTACATTTCAGAAGAAAAGCACAGTAGGCTGGGTTTATTCTCATCAGTCCTCCCAGTGAAGTTTAGTGGGCCAGAAAAAAAAGAAAGACAAGGAAATCCCAAGTAGTAATGAGGGGAAAACAATCAACAAGCATTTATCAAGTGGTTACGCTGTACCAGACACTATATGACACACTGGGGAAATGAATATAAATGTAAAGAGCAAAATAATCCTTATTTACAATTTAAGTGGGAGACAACTATACATGAAAATACATACAGTATTCACAAAAAGTTTATTTATATACACAGAATTGAGGTGATCAGGAAAGGATTCACAAAGGTGACGGTGCCTGAGCTGTATATTCCAGAAAAGTGAAATGGCAGCCAGAACCAAAGTATGGAGATGGGGGGTGGGAGATCCCATGAGAGGAACAGCTCAAAGGCTAATATGGCTGGGTCGTAGGAGACAGGAAGGGGAGACCAAGTAGACGGATTTGGGCAAAGTTGTATAGGGTTTTTTGTTTGTTTGTCTGGACTAAGAAAAGAGCTTCTAAAGTTCTTTAGGTCCTTTGTTTCAAACAACCAGTGAAGGTTGGTTACATTTTTATGTAAAATTAATCAGTTTATATCCTTTCATTTGGTCATCTTATTTTTTTAAATCATTAACTTGCTTAAATAGGTTAGGTTGGAAGTTAGGTTTAATTTAAAATTGAATGTCATCTTTTTCTCTTTAGCTTTCTATTAATTTTCCTCAATAGGAAGCCACTGGAGTTTGTTCAACAGGCAATCACATGATCAAATATGTGTTTATGGAAAGTAACCCTGGCATCAGTTAGTAGGATAGATTCAAATAGTGTGAGATGAGGTAGGGTAAAGATTAGAAAGCTACTTCAAAAATACAAGTAAGAGGTTAATCATTAACTGAGCTTCAGCTAGGGTGGTAACTGTGTGAGGGGAGAGGAATTATAAGTAAGATACTGTAAAGTCAGAAAGGGCAAGATCTGGTAACTGGATATATATGATGCAGAGTCAAGGATAACACCAAAGTTACAAACATGGCAACTTTTAAGGATGAGAGTATTGTTGATAAGAATAGGGAAATCTGGCAAAAAGAAGAGTTTGTGGGGAAAGAAAATGAATTCCATGCTACATGTGTTGAGTTTAAGATGTCTCTGGAACACCCATTTTAAAACGCATGCCGGACAACTGATGATCTGAGACTAAAGCTCCAGGGAGACACTGAGGCTGGATACGCAGATCTAGGAAGTCATATGCACAGACGTGAGCTAAACCCATGGCAAATGATGAGGCTATCAAGAGAGGATAAAGATGAAAAAGAGCCTAAGACAAAATCCTTGAAGAACAGCCATAGCCAGGGTGTGCTATGAAGAAACCAGCAAAAGAAACTGAAAATTAAGTTAAAAAGGTGGAAAAGAACTCCTTAGGAGAGAAAGGTGTCACGAAAACCTAGAGGGGAGAATGTGTTCAAGAGGGGAGGGTCTCAACAGCGTTAAGTACAGCAGATATATTGAGAAGGACGATGACTGAAAAGATGGTCAGATTCCGCGATTAAGAATTAAGAGATCTCCTTTCTAGGACTGAATCCCCAAGAGATCATAAAAATGGGAAAGGGTCCCACACGTACAAAAATATTGATAGCAGCTCTCTTTGTGGTGGCCAAGAACTGGACATCGAGGGGATGCCCATCCATTGGGGAATGGCTGCACAAGCTGTGAATATGAATGTAATGCAATACTACTGTGCTGTAAGAAATGATGAACGGGAAGACTTCAGAGAGGCCTGGAAGGACTTATATTAACTGATGCTGAGCGAAAGGAGCAGAACCAGGAGAACACTACACACGGGAACAGCCGCAGCATGTGAGGTCTGTTTCTGATAGACATAGACTTTCACAGCAATGCAAGGACCTAAAACACTCCCAAAGGACTCTTGAGGCAAAATGCCATCCACATCCAGAGAAAGAACTACGGAATCAGAACACAGAAAGTTGCAGACTATCTTCTCTTGTGTTATATTTTGTTTTGGTTTTTCTCATGATTTCTCCTATTCGTTTTAATCCTTCTATGCAACATGACTAATATGAAAACATGTTTAATAAGAATGTATGTATAGAACCCTTATAAGATTGCATGCAATCTTGGAGAGGAAGCAGGGGAGGGAGGAGTAGAAAATTTAAAACTTATGGAAGTGATTGTTGAAAACTGAAAACAAATAAATTAATTTATTAAAAAAAAAAAAGAATTAAGAGCTCAATGGCCACACTAGAGAAAGTAATTTCAGTTGAATAATAAAGTCAGAAGTGAAAGTGTAAAGGATTGCGAAGAGAAAGGAGAGAAGAGGTAGAATGTGTATCCAACTTTTTCAAGAAGTCTGACAAAGAAATGGAGAAGAGATAGAGGACAATGCCTTGAGGGGTCCAACAGCCACTAAACTACCTGGACAGGCTTGGGCACCTATTCCATTTAAGGAGGCAAACTGTCTGGATTTCCTTAAGCAAAGAGATTTCAAGCACTTTAGTAACTAAAAACACCAAATAAGAAATATTGTTGAAATCCACAGAATGCTATTCAGATTTATAAAGTAGATTTAGGTTCTGTGATTCAGAACATTACACATCACTGGGACAAAACTGGGAAAGAAAACATAATTGCCTATTTATACTGTTAAGGGTTTTTGTTAGTTAAAAAAAAGGCATTTGTTCCAATTTAGAAGGTTTCTTTTTAAAAATTTTTTCAGGTGTAGTGTAATATGGAAACAATAATCATCAAGTTTTCGCTATAAATCAATAAAGCAAGCATTAGGAGGTTTATACTATCTGCAAGGCACTGACTGCATTTAGCACTGGAGATAAAAAGATCAACAAAACAATTGTCCTTAAGGTGCTTACGTTTTAGAGAAACGTTTATAAACATGTACAAACCAAATGCAAGGTATTTTGGGAGGGTGCAGGGAGAAGAGGAGCAAGGAGATCAGGAAAGGGCTCATATGGTTGACTGAGCTGAAGTCAAGTGATGAGGCAGAGCATTCCGGCCATGGAAACAGGAAGTGGAACATCATATGGAAGGAATGCAAAAAGGCCAATTTGGCCAGATCTCAGCGTGAAGAAAGGTAATAGTGCAATAAGCCTGAAGAACTTCCATCTGATGTTGGGATGTGCACAGAGAGCACCATGAAAACCATGCATCAGAAATATCATTCTGGAAGTAGTACAGAGGATGGGTCTGAGAGAGGAGACTCTTGAGTCATGTACGATCTGGAACACTGTGGTAGGGCTAAGAGGGTTTAATTAGAGACCCCTCTGGAATTTACCTCAGACAAGAAGAATTTCTATCTCTTAACTAAACATCTTTTAAAAAATAAACACAAGAAAAAAGAATTCAATGAAGCATTAACCACTGGCAAATGATTAATACTGGGCTGAACTATTTTTTCATACCTCTTAAAATGTATGTTGTATTATCCCATAAACTGATCAACAGTTGTCCTTAGACAAAACATCAAGACTCTGGGAACTCATGTGTGTAGGATGATTGCAAACATAATGCAAATATAATGGCCAATCTACATACTGGTATAAAAAGTAAGATTGGCAGTCATACTCCACCCAAGACAAAAAACTTTAATTTCTTGCCTTACGCTAATCACAGACATTTCTTAGTAAAGAGTAAGAATCATACTGGCTAATGAAAAGGGAAACACTAAGATGATTACAAAAACAACCTAACTAAAATAATTTAATTATTTTTGTAATCAAGAGAATGTTCTATGTTATGAAACATTTTACCATTTTCAAGAGCTATAAAAAGGTATTAATCCTCATTTATTTGTTCTCTGAAAAACCCAAACCAAAAAAACCACACAAAAAATTAACTCACCAAGAAGTGAAACAGGCTGGGTAACAGGAGGTGCAGCAGGTGGAACAGCAGACCCATACATTTTCGCACTGTCACCAGATTCGGCATTTCCTCTAGCCCCAGAAACCACTGTTGGAATGGGATTTCCAATAGATAAGTCTTTTGTAGTGTCTTCATTTATACCAGCGATAGTAGCTAAGGAATATAATCATATTGACATGTAAAGCTGAATAACTGATTCCCCTCCTTATTTGATAAAATACCTTGACGTCCTATATGCCCTCTGTTGTCTCTTTCACTCTCTCCCTCTCTCACTCACACACACACAAAATAAAGGGAAAAAATGCTTACAATTTGGGATGGTGATTGGTGGAGTGTGGGGAGGAGGAATAGACACTGGTGGTGTTATAGGAGGTGGGGGTCCAGGAGGAAGAAAACCTAGAAAAAAAAATAATCACAACTTATACTCTGAGGTAAAACTATGGAAAATATCCTACACTGAGTCCTCATATATAATGAGAGGTCACAGCTAGTCTTATTTGTAGATGACACTGTATTGAGTGCATCAAGTCTCAAAATACCATACTGCCTCCTCAGTAAAATACATATTTATTCAAGGGAGATTTAACCTAACAATCTGCATAGATGAAACAAAATGAATGAAAAATATATGTTGTTATAGCACATGACTGAACAGCTGGCCCTCTGAATTGGCTTATTAGCACAGTTATCTTGGCCAGGCACAGCAGATGGACAATGAACTAGGCCCAGATTTGAAGAATAAAAGTTGTTCAGGATACACTGAAATTTTGGAATTATAAAACAATTTCAAAAACTCCAATCTGTTCCCAGAAATTAAAACCCCTCCCCCTATGGAAGCAATGACTATGAATGAAACACAATTCCAAAAGTATCAAAAGAGTAATGCAAATTATAAGGAAGAGATGAATGATTGATCCAATTATGCTGTAGCATATTACCAACAACATAAGAAATAGTGTGAGATATCAGGGAAATTTAGTATTTAAAAAAAATTGGGCTAGGGAAATGGATATCCCAAGTTATATAACAGTAATCACAAACTACTGAACAATCTAGGGGAAAGTTACCACTACACTGGGCAGATTCTTAATGGAAAATTTGTGGGAAAACATTGACAAAAGTCAAACAGCACAAGAAAGCACAAAAACATTTCAATCTATGTTGGCACAAAGAGTATCCACATCAAAAAGATCTTGAAGTACCAAAGAAATATATTTGAGCCAAGGCTCTTGTTCTAATGTTCTGTCCATGACAACACTGTCTCTTTATAATATGCCCGTCACCCCTGATTAAGCATCACTATATTCCAGGGTTCTAAGTTAGCATTCTTTGCTTAAACGAGTTAGCAATACCTGGTGGTAAATGCATTGGGTTGAATCCTGGGCGTAAAAATGGTGGAGGAGGAGGGGGAGGAACTCCGTGACCAAAACCAGGTGGGGGAATTCCTAAAGGTGGTGTGAAAGTAGGTGGCTGGAGTGTACCCACTACTGGAGGACCTGGTTGGTGTGGTGGGACCTAAAAAGGGAGACAAGAGGAAGATTTTACACACCAAATACATATTTATATAATATATGTATGTATAAATGTAATAATCAGCATAACATGAAGAATAAAACAATTCCACACTACTAAAAAGAGCTGATATCACCAATTTACAGTGTCAGACTCAACCTAATCTGCACAGATTCGAAGAACTGCTATTTAAAAATAAGTCCATTTCTCATCAGTTTTATCTATTTTGCATGCAAGGGAAAGGCAACTATTATGATGGCTTGATATTTGCTTTTACTCTCTTATGTAGCAAAATATGATAAAATTCTATGCTAAGATTTGGACTGGATGGAATGAGAAATGGTCAAGTCCACAAAACAGCAGTGCTGATTTTTCAAAACAAATATTCCAAGATCAATGAAAAAAATATTTAAGTATACAAGAATAAGTCTAGAAGTTATTGTACTTTAATTTTAAAAATAGTTCACATATTTAAATAGAAGATTCTGTATAACAGAATGAAATAACAAGCCTATTCATTTATCATTTTATTTGTTTTAAATAAGAATATGCTTTATCAACCTTATACCCCAACCACCCTTCTCCAACTGAGAACACAGAAAAACAAAACACTTTAACGTATAATCAAGGATTATACGTTAATAATAAATAATCATGCTTGTCTTTGAAAATATTTGTCTCATTCTGCGTTCTGAGTCCTTCACTTCTCTATCAAGAGGCAGGTAGCATGTTTTATCATTAGACTTTTTGAACTCTGACTGATCATGAAATAGGCAAAGAGCTAAGCACAACACGGACACATGTTCATCCATTCCACCCCAAAGAATGGGAATCTGAGGAGGAGTAACTGAGGCCTTGAGAGTGACACACCACACTACGATGTTTCTTTGCTTCTCTAAGGCATCTGTAATGTTTTTCAGTTGTGCTGTATATCTTTATAGATGGGCTCTCAAATATTTACTACATTTTCTGGTTATTTTGAATGGAATTTCTCTATCTATCCTTTGCTACGTTTTGTTGGTAATATTACAGAAAGGATGATAATCTGTATATTCATCTTATATAATTCTATTTATTTAAGATGCTGTTTCAGTTTCAACATTATCAGGCTCTACATGTACAAAATCATAACGGCTGCAAAAGGTGAAGTTTTACTCTCCTTATTCTCAATTCCTCTCCTTCTTCTTGCTACAGATAGCTGGTTCTTATACTTTATCAAATAATACTGGTGAGAATGGACAGTCTGGATTTTCTATGACTTTACTGGAAGGGACTCTATTAATTATTGCATATAATGCTGGCTAGATATTTACCTTAAGAAAACTCCATTATTTTTATTTTATTTCAAACAGAAATTAAAGGATGTCATATTTTCTAAAATAAAAAACCCAGACGATCTCTTCTACATATTAATCTAATCCTAGGATTTTAACTTTTATTTTGGTTGATATTGTTATTAATGTGGTTTAATATTGTTAAAATTTTGATATTTGAGTTTGTCACCAATGTTGGTACCATTCCACATGAAAAAATTTCTTGATCAAGAAAGAAAGAATCAGGTCAAACAAAGTTTATTTTAGACTTAGATCTAAGAAAGGAGGCTGTTAAAATACATCCTATATGTTGATTAAAGTTAAAACTAGACTAAAAGTTAAAGTAGAAACTAGGTACCAGAAAAAAAACTCATTTTTTTTATTTAAGTTCTAAAATCTCTTATTAAAAGGCATGTTTGTGTTGTTAATGGATCTGCCAGTTTAGTAAATCTGATAGGTCAGAATGTGGAGAGTCAAGTGGTCAGGGAAATATATGTGACAAGGAGAGATGAAAGACTGTAGAGCTGTAATTAGGTAAGTAGTTATATTTTGCTTTTGGCCCAAACTCTCACAATGTTAGGGTTGTGGCAGGAAAGTGTTAACTACAAATTTAACAAATTGTGTTAACTTCTAAAAAAAGGAAAATCTAAAAAAATTAAGCTCCAACTAGAAAAAAGATCAAAATGCCATCCCATAAACAAGTCCACAAAGAGCAGCAAATAAGCAGTTTACCACAGCAGAAAGACACCAAAAAAGTAAAAAGATAATCTGTATCAAACCACTGTAGAGGGCAAGAAAAACTGTGTAATAATCTGCAAAATAAATGTAACATGCTTTTTTGCTAGCAACAAGGGGGACTCACATATGCACAGAATATAATTCATCTCTATCTCGAGGAGACTAGTTTTTCTAAAAGGAGCAGAAAAAACTAGAAGAATGCACCTGTATCATTAAGATAATCAACTAATTCCTGAAAGAATGCTAATACTTCAAATAGGAAATGTAAAAAAGCATTTTTTTTTTTTTTTTGGAATAGCAAAGGGAAATTTTGTCAGGAGACTGGAGGAAAAAAGAATGTGACATAGAAAAAAGATCCCTCAAACATTTTCAGTGATATACCAATTATATTCCAGCATGAAACAAGAATACTTTCAAAGAGAAATCATAGTTATCCATCTTTCTTGGTCCTCCAGGACATTTTATATTTTAGGAAAAACAAAAAAAACATCAGATCACAAGATGCAACTTATAACTACTACTTATAGATAAGATCTAAGAAGTAGGCAAAAACAAAACTCTTTTCTCAAACATCTAGATACAAATATCCAAAATAATGGATAGAAAACAAGATCTTCAAACAGGGAAGAGAATTTGGTCACACAGATTTCTCTGTGACTCAAAGGGATAGTACTTATGATGAGAGTTTGGCTGTGAAAGGATATATTTATTAAAAAGAAACAGGGAAGATACATGTGAAGAAAATGAGGAACTGAAAAAAGGGAAACAGTGGATAAAACTGTGGTAATAATCAACAGAGACAGAAATAGAAGTAATGTCAAAATAGGCCACAGATAGTAGGTGTCCCTCCTTCTTCCCCGCAAAACACACCTGCTGATCTGGTTTTCTTTAAATGTAAGTATTCTCTTCTGGCTTAAAGCAGAGCAACTTAGTGATTTCCTGACTTGACTTAATGATAAATTCATTTTTAAACAGGGTCTATGAACATATTTCATTTTAATATTTTGATAACTACTTCAATTGACTTCCTTTGTAATTCTATGTTATCCCATCCATTTAAAAACATTATTGTGAGAGAGGGGATTCTAGGAAGATAGTGGAGCAGGTCAGAAAGCTTATAAAGACAGAAGATTGCCTCAGAGCAGCAGAAATAAACACGGGATGTAATAGCTGTCCTCCTAAGACAATGGGAGAAGACCCCAGCCCAGGAAAGACTGGAGGTTTAGCCTGAGTGAAACACAAACACCTTCAGTCCTACCACTCTGAATCAATAAACAACAGGCCATGTGGGCAGCTGAGCTGAGAGGCAGCCTCAGCCTTAGAAACTTTCATGTTGCAGACAGCGTGGGTGTCCGACAGCTGAGTATGAGAAGACTGAAGAAAAGTTCCACTGTGAGGGACGCCAAGCACAACTGTGCTGACCAGACATGTCCCAGGTTGCAGCTGAGGAGAGAAGGAGGAGTGAGCACACAGCTGATCAGTGCAGGGGTTGGGACTCTGTTGGCTGTGGGCACCTGCAGGAAAGCAGAGTCCCTGGTTTCAGTTCCAAGATAGAAGAGACAGCGCATCTGTAGTTTGCAGCCACTGGAGGGATCATAAGGAGCAAGATCCCCTGCAGCGTGCCTGTGTGGCTGGGGGACCTACCCACAGGTTAGGAGTGGAGACAATAAGAAGGACCTGAGACTTGGGGCATCATTGCCCATATCCTCAGGACTACAACATGACTACACTAATAGTGGCTAAAGACAAAACAAAAAATAAATAAAAGTAAGTAAGCGAAAGAGAAAGAACCAAACCACAGATGGTTACTGTGGAGATAGAGAATATTCAGAGGAAGCTAACAGAACTAAAAAAGCCACTCCTTTTTCAATGAAAAACATGAAATGGTCCCAAACATGAAAAGAGTTCCTGGAAAAACTTTAAAAAGGATTTTAAACATCAAATAAGACAAGCTGAGAGAAAAAAAGTAATAGAATAAAATCATGAAAAAAGTCAACATTTGAAATGGAGAATCAAAAAAGAAATAAAATGATTTTTTGAAAACTAGGACTGGGCAAGGGGGAAGCTAATGATGCTCTAAGACACCAAGAAATCATAAAACAATCAAAAGAATGAAAAAAATTGATGAGAAAGTGAAACACTGCATCAGATAAACAACCAATTTGAATGGTTGGACTATCTGAAGAACCTTGCTACAACATCACAAGAAATAATCGAAGAAAATGCCCAGAGATTCTAGAACGAAGATAAAGCAGAAACAGAAAAACACCCACCGATCACCCCTGAAAACTGCAACATCACAGGCAAATTTCAAAGCTGCCAAGTAAAGAAGGAAATACCGGATGCAACAAGAAAAAGCAACTGAAATATCATGGAGCCACAATAAGGATTCTGAAGGTCCTGGAATACTGTGTTCCATAAAACAAGAGAGCTGGGTTACAAGGGTAACCTACCCAGAAAAGTGAAGTATAATCCTGAATGGAAAAAAAAAATGGACATTTCAGGAGGCTTTCAAGTTTTTTCTCACAAAAAAACCCTAGAACTTAAGGGAAAGTTTGACATATATAACATCCAGGAGAAATCTAAGGTAAACTCCAAAGATCAATTATAAGGGATTCAATAAGGTCCAACTGCTTATTTCGTATACGTGAAAATATCAGCAGTACTCTTAATGATTTGGGTAGTTTGAAAGCAAGGCATGGGCTGAGCTTGAGCCTGATGGAGCGATTCTTTAAAACTGTAGGGAAAGATAAAACTGAGTAATTAACCCATACAAATGAAGGATAAAAGTAAAAACTGATACTGAAAAAAACTGAAGAAGCTAGAAGGGGGACAGTATGTAGTGTTACTAATTCATACTGGGAATGGATCAAAGGGGAATCTAAACATATATATTTAGAAGGGTATATAAACCCAAATTCAGAAAGAAATCAGAGGACAAGAGGATATGGTGGGGAGAAAGAAGCATAAAGAGGGGATTTTTAGAGGAGTGGGTAGGTTAAGAAATAGGAGGGCAAATTAGTGAGGCAAAGTAAAGGAGAGGAGTGAGGAAAGATAGGGTAAAAAGGAAAGTGAGGAAAAATAGGAAGGAAGAAAATACAAGTAATTATAACTTAGAAAGTGAATGGGACAAATTGACCCATAAAACAGAGATACACAGCAAATTAAACATTTGAATTCAATAATATGTTGCTTTAGGATACATTATAAAAATGAGAAATATACAAAAAGATAAAATAAAGAGCAGGAGTTGAATTTATTATGTAAAAAAAAGGCAGTCATAGTAACCATGATCTCAAAGTTAAAGTTAAAACAGATTTAATCAAAAGTGAAAAATAGAAACTATACTGTCAGGAATATTATTCAATATTGTTTTAGACCATTTAAAATACCTAGATAGTATAAAACATCTGAGTTTATACCTGCAAAAACATACACAGAAACTATATAAACAGAAACGAAAAACACTTTTTATAAAAATAAGCTCAGATTTAAATAACTAAAGTAATATTTGTTATTCATGGGTAGGTAAAGCCAATATAATTTTTAGATGACATTTTTACCTAATTATTCAATGTCATTCCAATTAAATTACTCAAAAATTGTTTTACTGAGTTAGAAAAAATAATAAATTTCACTTGGAAGAACAAAAGGTCAGGAATCAGGAAAAAAAGATGTAAAGGAGGGAGATTCAGCAGTATAAGACTTTGAAGGATATTATAAGGGAGACCATTGCTGAAGTATAAAAAGGATAATTTCAGTTATTTTAAATTAAAATGTTCTTGCATGAATAAAACCTAGGAATACAGAAAATTGGGGAAAAAAAGTTTCATAGACAATCTCCAAGATAGGATGTGATGGGGTTAGAATATTGCCTCAGTGTGGGAAATGATGAGTTACAAAACAAAACCAACAAGGAAGCATAGAAAAGCTAGCCAGTTTTGAAAACAATGTGTATTATATATTATATAGGCTTTCTTGAAATGGAAATTTATTGTTTTATCAAACTGAATTCTCTCTCTTAGGGTTTACTGTGTACATGGCAATTTTTTAAAATCTCATTTTGCACTTAAATTTAAAATTTAAGAAAAATTACAAAAAAAAAACCCACCCAAAAACAAACGAACAAAAAACCATTATTAAGAGAAGGACCACCAGTGACAGCAGACTGCTAAAGGGACTGATAATAACCACCCCCCTCCCCAGGAAAAAAAGTTAAAGATTCTAATTTGAAAAGATCAAGGAAACAACGAAGTGAACTGAAAACTGTTATTCTGGACCTAAATCTGACCAGAGAGGAAAAACTACTTACTAAAGTAGAAATCTAGGCCAAGGGAACACTGTATCAGAGTTTGTAATAAAGGACCAGAAACTCAAGTAAGAGTTTTGACATGCAATTCAGATTTTAGGAAGCATAAATTTAAAACAGTTGAGTACAAAGTTAGCTAGGATTTGTGACTTAATATTCTACAAAGGATGTCAATCCACGAGGGATGGGCAGGCACCTCTCAAGAATGAAATTCTAATGAGACAAAGAACAGCATGACTGTGGAGATAATACCAGGAGCACTAAAAATTCAGGTATGGGCTGAAATTAGCAATAAATACTCAAGAAAACATTAATGCTGTGAGAATCGAATACTCCTGTATGAGAATCAGCTGATGGAAATAAGCATCTTTAGACTGCAGATTACCAGCAGATGTTATAAAAAATATTTAATTATTTAAGAGCTAGAATGTGGAAGATGAATTATACATGCTGTCTGGTCCCAGAGAACAGAAATAAGAGCAACGATTAGAAATTATATGGATACAAGTGTATCTTTTGTAAGGATTAAAGCTTTCTAAAAGCTGAATGGGTTGCTTCAGGATGTAGTGAATGCCCATCTATGGTGTTCTTCAAGGAAAGGTTATCTGTTACTGTAGAGGGGATTTTTGTCAGGTATGTATTAAAGTACTAAAAAACTTGAGGTCCTTTTCAATAGTAAGATTCTGTAAATGTGCTAGATAATAATGGCTAATACTGATGTAGACCTTTAGTATTGTAGAATCAGATTCTCACAAAACCCTGATAAGGTACTCTTATTATTCCCAGTTGCAGATAGTGGGGGTCTGACACAGGACTTTGGCCTCTCTTCTTCCTGATTCCAGTCCAGTATCTCAAAATCATGCTTCTATATTTTTCCTTTTCACCAATCTATGAATTAGGACATACTTTTGAATCACAATTTAGAAAAGGTTTAAAGAAACTAAGTAAATTTGCTTACTCAATATTTTATTATGCTTAAACATGGCCAAAGAAAATACTATCTCACCTGTGGAGGCGGTACTGTTATTGGTGCAGGAACAGGAATTGGAGGAACAGGAACAGGTAAAGCCTTAGGTATTGGCGACACTGGTTCAGCATGTGTAGTTTCTGCACCTCCATTTTGAGCAACTTCATTGTCAGATTTCTTAGGAATTCCTTTCCATTCTATGAGAGGGGAAGCAGAAATCCAATTACATTCATCTCAACAATGAAATTTTTCTTATCAATTCTTAAACTTATACACAATTACTTACAATGAATGACATCACAAAAATATTTAATAACAAAATTTACTAGCATAATATTTGTAAAAAAAAGTTTATAAAATGAAAAGATTATAAAGCAAATATGATTATGGAACGTAAGAGGAGATTCAAATGGAGTAAATCAAATCAGAAGTAATGAAATACATTTTAGGAAATCATTTTTTTAAAAAGTATCTAAAAACTTTTCTATCTCATATACTTTCTGGGTAACTGAACTGGGAAGCAGAAAACCGGGAAAGAATTTTTACATCTAGTGTCTTTGGTAAAGGCCTCATTTCTAAAATATAGAGAACTGAGTCAAATTTACAAGAATACAAGTCATTTCCCAATTGATAAATGGTCAAAGGATATGAACAGGCAGTTTTCAGAGGAAGAAATTAAAGCTATCTATAGTCATATGAGAAAATGCTCTAAATCACTTTTGATTAGAGAGATGCAAATCAAAACAATTCTGAGGCACCACATCACACCTATCGGATTGGCTAACGTGACAGAACAGGAAGATGATAAGTGTTGGAGAAGATGTGGGAGAGTTGGAACATTAATTCATTGCTGGCAGAGCTGTGAGCTGATCCAACCATTCTGGAGAGCAAACCTGGAACTATGCCCAAAGGGCTACAAAAATGCGCAAACCCTTTGACCCAGGAATATCGTTTCTAGGACTGTATCCAAAAGAGATCATAAAAATGGAAAAAGTCCCACATGTATAAAAATATTTATGGCAGCCCTCTTTGTGGTGGCCAAGAACTGGAAATCAAAGGGATGCCCATCAACTGGGGAATGGCTGAACAAGCTGTGGTATATATGAATGTAATGGAGTACTATTGTGCTATAAGAAATGATGGAAAGTCAGATTTCAGAAAAACCCGGAAAGACTTGTATGAACTGATGCTGAAATAAGCAGAACCAGAAGAATATTGTACACAGTAACAGCTGCAGTGTGCAAGGTCTGTTTCTGATAGACTTAGGCCTTCACAGCAATGCAAGGAACCTAAAACACTCCCAAAGGACTCTTGAAGCAAAATGCCATCCACATCCAGAGAAAGAACTATGGAATCAGAATGCATAATGAAGCAGATTATTTTCTCTTCTGCTTTGGTTTTTCTTATGGTTTCTCCCATTCATTTTAATTCTTCTATGCAACATGACTACGGTGAATATGTATTTAGTAAGAATGTATGTGTAGAACCCATGTAAGATTGCATGCTGTCTCAGGGAGGGAGAGGGAGAAAATTTAAGACTTACAGAAGTAATTGTTAAAACCTGAAAACAAATTAATTAAATTTAAAAAAAAACTAAATTGGTAAAGAATAAACTATTTAATAGTCTAAAATATTCCGCTGCTTATCTGAAATGAATGACTATTCTATTTTTGGAGATCATTTTATTAAATGTCCTGACTTTTACTTGATTTGTATTGTTGTGCTCTTAAGTCTCCCGTGAGACACTAAGTTCCTTACAAGACTTTCACCAATGTGTTACTTCTCTAACTTGTCATATAGTCTAGCTTTCATTCTATTTAACACTCAGAGTCTAAGCCTATCATGACCTATACAAACACTCCATTTTGCACCATACTAGTTACCAAAAAACAAAAAAACCAAGAAAAACCCCAGCACATTAGACATAAGCAACAACCAGTAACAGAACTTTATTGACTTTTCCCACCTAGTTTGAGCACTGTAATCTTCGTGAGCTCAGAGAATGTATTTTAACTTTTGTAGCCCTCCACATATTTCCCTTAAGAGAGTTCTTTGAGCCACTTAGTAAACATTTATTAAATACAAATTACAAAGTATGACATACAACCTAAAGCTGCAATGAAATGACTAATCTACAATTGCTGGTACAATGAAAAGGCTTAGTAGAAGTAATATGCTGTAACATAATGTAAATAAGGCTGAGGCCAAAAGATTTAACTTCATTTGCACTACTTTAACCCCTACAAGCTACATACACCACACAGATGACATTGGTCATGAAGGATCCTCAGAAATGATGCAAACATTTCAATTTTTACTTATGGAATAAAAACACAAAAGTTTATTTCCTTCTTAGGTAGACAAAGCATGGTACATTTTAAACTGGCAAACATATTAATTAGTTAAAAGAGTAAGTCAAAATTAAATTACATTTCGTCTTACCGGGATTAAGTGTTTCATTGTCCAGCATTCCTCCTTCACAAAAACTTTCGAGGTCTTCAGGTTTGACTTTGTCCCATGGTATATAAGTAACACCGAGTTCCACATCCCAATATTGTTTATAATCTGCTTTTATTCCTTTATTTAAGGCCCATGCAATCTATTTCACCAGTCAAAAAAAAAAAAAAAAGCAAAAAAAGGCGAGGAATTAAAAATATTGATTACTGATATTTAACACTATCTAAATAACAGTATGTAAGTTTAAACTAGAAGCATCTATTGGGTAAGATTATGATCTACAAATGTGCCTAGGGAGGAACAAATAGTGTGTTGGGATATGGCTGAGTATAGGAAACAAAAGGAGGTGCAGTGTGCAGCTTTCTAATGGAGAGCACTAATGACTAATTTAGGTCTGGACAGAGGACACCAGAGCTCCCAGAAAGTCTAAGGAGAAACATTAATTAGTCCCCTAGATTACTTTTCCACCATGAGAGGGGATTATTAAGGTCCTTCATTTCTCTAGGGAGGGAGTACATTTTTCTGGACTTCATTCTATCCAGGGAGAAAAGTAACTTCAGAGGATCTTAGCACTTTCTGCCCACATATAGAGGAAGTGCAGCTATTGAGAAGCCTGGAGGAGAGAAGCATATTGGGACACAGTCTCCTGTGCCATCTTTGGCCAGGCTGTTTAAGGACAGGGTATATGCCACTTTCAAACAGGGGACAGAAATTGTGCAGCTGGACCACAATATGATCGATCACTTCTCCTATGACATCAGATGAACGTCCTGTGCATCAGAACTCTTCATTATAACTCTGTTATGTCTGAAACACACTGTATCACCTCTGGAAAAGGGCTCTTCAGCCCTAAATGCTACTTGCTATTCACAGGAAGTCTTCTCCATTCTCATACCTATAATAACACTTTGGAATTTTGATTTCTCATCAGAAAAAAGATTAAAGGGTCTCTATCCCAGGGCAGGGAAGACCACTCTGGCAAATCAGACACATGCTACATGATCTAAGAATTATTCCTGTAACTCACAGAAATTCCTTCATTTATGATGAAATTATATTGGTTGTTGAGATTTTAAGTGTTGCAAAACAGTGGCTTCCATGGAAGCTATCAAATTGGATTAGCTGTCTATACTATTAAATAAAATTTTTATCACTGATCAAGTAATGCCATTTCAGAAGTACTAAATTGTATTATTCATTTGTACATGTAGTAGATAAAATTAATTTGGTTGGTTTACTATATTAATGAAAAAACAAACTAGAACTTGGTAGCAAAGTCCACCATGCTATCAAGTTCCACTTCAACAAATACTAAGGGTCTAGTGGTTCTAAGGCACCATACAAACCAAATAAAGATGACAAGTTTCTAGTCTCGAAAGGCTACAACTAAGGTACTTGTAGGGCTGGTGGATACAAGGACAATCATCTACTCATTATCACTATAACAGGAGGTAGAATATGATGATTGCTGAGGATGGAATTAAACAGAAGGGCTTCACAAACATTTGTTGAAGAGATAATTGTTCAAAGCATCAATGAAACACAACTACATTTTTCACTGTTAACAAACTTTTCAAAGTACACAGATCCTAGAACTCTTATCAGAAGGCAAAAATTAATAAGGCCAACTATTTTTTTTTTTAAACTCACCTATAAAAGGAATGTACAAATCACTTCAAATTTTACCAGGTACATGGAATTCACATCAAAAAACGGCATTAAAAGTATGCAAAAAATTCCAAATGTCAATTTTTTTTAAAGTGATGAAACAATAAATTCAATGTGGAAATTTAAAAACAGACTCCAATATACATTTCCTCCAAATCTGTACCTTTATAGATTTCTGGTTGACTTTGTAGTTGCCACGGCTCAGTTTTTGAAGGGCACGGTAAGCATCTTGTCTATGGACCATTACAATATAGGCACATCCCCGAGGAGGTATCATCTGTTCCAAAATATACAATAAAAAAATCATAAATATGAAAAGTAAAGATATTTGTGATAGCAGTAACTTAAATGTATCCCTAGGATAAAGGAAACATTTTAATTCTTAGTAAAATTCCATAGCAGATATAATCTGCCCCTTTATCACTTATATCTAGCCAATGGAGATGGATATTCAAATGGGGCACAGAAATGCAGGGGGTAAAAAAGGGTAGGATCCTTTAGATATGAGACTAGTCCCCCAATCAGTCATGTGGACTAGAATGAAGGGATAAACCTAGTAGAATTAGAATCCCTTCAGATGCATAAACGGTTTCTTAACTAGTTTTCAAGGAGGCACTTTCACCTTTCTGGGTGGAGCTGAGGTTCTGCCTGGAGTCCTAAAAGTAGAAGGATAAGTGCCTAGAAGCATGTGACCCTGGTACAACAAGGAGGTCATGTTTCTGATGTTATAGTTCTTATATTTTCTTAATCTTTTTCTTCTGGCTCATGAAGTCATTGATTTCTATTGGGCTATTCTAGTTTTCAGAAAGTCCATTTCTTGGGTAAGGTTTACCACCTCTTAAAGTTATTTATTTTCCTTTCAATTCTTTATTTCAGAGTTTTTATTTCAATTTTTTTTTTTATCTCTTCATTCATGTCTTCTAGGTAATGATGCATTTCCTTAGAGTCATTTCTTGCTCTAAGACCCCCAAGATTCTTACAATGACCCTCTCCAAATTCCATTGATTTTGGGGGTTCAGAGTGCTGGATTTTTACTGTTGTATTAAGACAATAGTTTTGGGGACCTTAGGAGGCCTTAGGCAGTCTAGGTCTGAGTGTTCTTGTGCTAGACTACTATTCTCTGGCATATAGAAGGTCCTTATCCTGGGGCTTTCCGATCAACCTGGAGCTTTCTCAGGGGAACTCCTGATGCTTCAGGACACAGATTCTTGCAGGTTACAAGTTTCCTGGCAGTCTGTGTCCAGACTGGTGCTGGCTTTGCTGGAGGGGCTCATTTTCCTATACTCAGGCTTCTAGCTGATCTATTATGCAGTTCTGGGGTGGAAAAATATCACTAACTATAGCTTCTTATTGGATTTCAGATCATTATTAGCTCTGATGCAGTCTTTTAAGATTTAGCAAGTACATGGAAATTGAACCATCTGATTCCATTCAGGTAACCATTTTGGCAAGAAGTCCCTTTCCCCCTTTTAATACTACAATCTCTAGAAACCATATTTGTTATATTTATACATTCATTACTGTTATGAAAATTTTCTCTAAGCAAAACAAAACAGTTATTTTTAAGGCTCCTTCCTTAGAATTGGGCTTTGAATTAAAATAGGAAATGCCATATAATATCATTCAAGAAACATGGTTATACCAGAAAAATGCTAACCATCTAATTAGGAGACCTTAGTTTTATTCTCTTTGCTGTCAATCACAAAATTCTTCTATCTGTCAAAATCATCAACTGTTAAGTGGTGGGAGAAATACTTACATTAATTGATTCAATTGGGCCAAACTCTTCTAATAGACTGGCAACATCCTGCTGAGTAGTTCTTTTGTCTAGCTGTCCCACCCAGAGTGTAGTACTACAAACTTAAAGGAAAATAATAATTTTTAAAATTGGAGGGAAAAATGATTTAAAAACAAAATACATTTGCAAAGAACACAGTTATATCTCATTTGAAATATTCCGAATTATATTTACATTTATCTCAATGAAATCTGAAAGCAATTATTTGTTTTACATGTCACAGTAATTTTCCTAAATAACAACTTTCTCTTGCATGTTTTAAATAATTCATTTTATAAAAGTAGATTTAAGCCTTTCAAAAATAGATTTACTTAACAGAAGACATAACTATACTGTTTTATACCTACAAAGATTATATTTTTCATTATTTAGATTTAAGTAACATCATAATGCTGCAGAAATTCTATTTTTTAAAAATAAATTACACCAATAAGCTACTGCATATACGTTCACAGCATGTTTCATAATGTTCAGACCTAAAAAAAAGATGTGATTCATTTAATAAGTATAAGTTATTTCCACCAAAGTCCTTTTTTCAGTCATGCTGTAGAATTACAGAACCGAGAAAACAACCATGTATCATCTTATATAAAATTCATGAAAACAGGTAGCTTTGGAAGGACAGGACAGAAAATGATGCTAGAAAAAAAGTGAGCGAGAACAATGAGAGTCTACTTAATTGGCATGGTATCAATTTTGCAGGGAAATCACTGTCATCTATGCAACTCCATGTTTGTTCACATTCTCTACTTGTCATGGAATAGGCAACATGCTAAGGTGGAACAGAAAGAAGTCAGACTTTTTAGCTCACTGAGAGGTGACACAGATATTCTCGTCTAGTTACAGTAATTAAAGAAAGCTTGTGGCAAACAATAGTAAAAAAAGGATACACTAATGTGTCCCCCAAGAAAAATGTAATGAATAAAAGGCTGGAGTATTCTGGACTTAGGGAATTAAACTTACTTAGACCACAAGAATAAATCCAAACTGAGACTAGTAATCAAGACTTAATAAATACTTTAACTTCAATGAAGGAAGGTATATTTGTACCTAGGTGTTTATATGTCTTCAAATTCTGCTGCGTTATATTTTAACTTAATTCTGCAGAGGCCTTTCTCTTCCTTTTTGCCTTAATGCAGCTTATTCATCCTTCCAAATGGTTTGTAAGTGAAAGAATCACATTTTAAAAATGTTTCACACTATTTTAATGAAGATACAAAAAAACAGGATAATCAAGGTTTACTACAAGATGCACTAAATACTGAGATTTGGTTAGCTACACTTGGAAGAAAATAAAGCCAATTGATTTTAACTCAGATACCTGAACTGCAGGAGCTAAGTTGGAAGTCATTAATCAGCTTTTGTAATTTACAAAATGTATAGTTTTACAAACTTCAAACCATCAAACAATGGCAAATTCCACATGAATAACATCACAGTAAAAAGTAACTCACCTATATGTGATTTTTGTAAAAACCTATTAATTTTCACATGACAACAAATGCTTTCATTTTAACACATAAGAAAATTTGCACACTGAGGAAACTCAAACATTTGTTTAATCAACAAAATGTTGAAAAGACACAACTCCCCTAGAATTGGAACTCCAATATTATCATTCCAATTGCTATTCATTCAATTAGCATTTAAGCACCTATTAATCTAAAGCACAGTTAAAAGTGAACGACAGCTGTCCTGGAGCTTAAAATCTACTAGTGTATTTATGTATGTATAGATTTATGTGTATGTATGTATATACAGGGTGCCCCCAAACTCTCAAAACAGTTTTAAGGTTTAAATGCACTGAGGCTCGCAGAGGTCAAGTGACTTTCCAAGGGTCACTAATTAGTTAATTGAGGCAGGATTTGAAGTTAAGTCTTCCTGAATCCAAGGGCAGCACCTTGCCCACTACAATACCCAATTTTGGGCACAGACAGTCCTCTATGCCTAGCCTAGCTTCTATTCTTTGGAAATCCTTTTCCTCCTTCAAGGCCTCACTCAGATGCTACCTTCTCCAAGAAGCTTTACTCAATTCCTACCCCCAACTAGAAATTCCTTTTACCACTTCTTTTGAAACAGTCTAATTTGTCATTAGAATAAAGGTGTGTATATGTATCTATGTACATATGTAATATATATATATATATACACACATAAATTCTAACTGTATGTATGTATATACACACACACACACATATGTAAGTAGTCTCAAGTCTCAGTGCAGTTCTAAGCTTAATAAGCTTAAAACCGAACTATATTAAGTTTGAGGCAAGATCTGAGAAATCACCTCTTGCAGGACTCAATCCACTGTACTCTTCAACTGTTATTGACTCTTTTAGAGCACTTCTACTTCCTTTCTCCCCTAAATCCCTGTAGTTCAATTACCTACTACAGTGTAAAAAAAAAAAAAATCCAATTCCCTGATAACTCTTTAGTCCTGCTTCTCCCCAGTTATTATGTTTTTATATTCTGTACTGTGTTCACATCATTTATTACTGCCCCCTCACACAGACTTTTCTCCACAATTGTGCTTGCCTCCATCTCCAGTGCTGACTATTCTTCTCATGCTGTCTTAACACATCTAGCTTCAGGAGCAGGACATATATTACTCAATTCCCTTTTGCTTCTATTATTCAGGAAACTCTTAGGAGATGCACTCCTCTATCTATGATTATTTTAAACAGACCCTTGCTATGATCACTTGTGGGTCTATTTCATTCTTGCTTTTTATTTTTCTTCTACCATTTATTAATTCTATGACTAGGAGCAAGACCTCTTACTTGACAAGCCTCAGCTCCTCATCTGGAAAATACCTGTGATATCACCGGTTCACAGGATTGTTGTGAAGAACAAGACAATGCATTAAAAGCACTTTGAGGAGGTTCTCTTAAATTACCGTGTAAATGTTAGTCAAGGAGGCTGGCGTCCAGCTTGGTCTTCTCCCGCTCTGCCCTTGTCTTGGGACACTTTTCAACTCTGAAGACCTTCCTCTCCATTTGAAAGGAACGGTCAAAACTATGCCACCTTCAACGATGAAATCTCTCCCTCAGATCTTACTCTTATGTACTTCTGCCTCTCATTCACTGGGCATACATAACATCCTCCAGTATCTCCATCCCTCGAGTCTACCAATTTTTTATTTTTGTCTCCACTTTTTACTCACTCACACAATATTTAATCCCTTGCAATTTGGCTTCTAACTCCACCAACTCAAGTGAACTGAGCTTAAAGATCACCAATAATCTCTTAATTAGTAAATCGAAAGTTCTTTAAAAATGTATTATGAACTATACACTCAAACATGAACATTTCCACATATAAAGGATTGTATATGAAACTGTGAATCTATTAACACAACTTATTTTAAAATGTATGTTAGATTTCATATAGCAGTACCAACTCTGTCCTGTTTCTCTATGTGTATCCTTTCTGAAATTTTCTTAGTTCTCTCCTAACCCTAGCCTTAAATTTCAAATGATCAAATGTTTCATTGATTTTTTCCTTTTTTTAAAATCTCCTTCCCAAATAAAAGCACATCCTTCTAACTCCTTTTCAGTTGCACCTACACCTCTCCAATACTATCTGTTTCATACACACACACACACACACACACACACACACACACACACTCTCTCTCTCTCTCTCTCTCTCTCTCTCTCTCTCTCTCTCACTCTCTCTCTCTCTCAGTGACCTCACCAGCTCCTAAGGATTAAATTATCTTCTCTGCACAGATAAACTCCAATTATGTAACTATACCTCTTGAATACTCCAACTGGACACCTCCCACTATTAGTTCAAATTCACAATATATGACATTTATACAGATAAATATACATACTTTAAAATGTGCCCTTCTCAAAGCCTTCCCTTCTGCTTTCTATCATCCTCCTAGTGACCGAGGTTATTAACCTAGAGTCTGTCTCCCCTCTCCCTCAACTTACTCCTCCCATACACAATCAAATCAGCTCTCAGATCTTGTCCATTTAAGCTCCACATATCTCTTGCACCTTTCCCCATCTTTCTACCTTCATAAGCATCCCCTCTAAAGAAAGTGCTCAGTGTCTTTCACCTGGGCTACTATAAAATTAAGGTTCTCAGCCTCCAGTTTTGCAACCATTCAATCTTCCTAAGGTGCAGGTTGTATCACACCTTTTCCTTGCTTAAAAAGCCTTCTGTGTACAGGATTCTTAATCTGATGTCCATGTATCTGTTTTTTAAAATAAAATGTTGGTAACTCTATTTCAACATATTTTACCTTTTAATCCTATTGTATTTTATTTTATGCATTTAAAAAATAGGTTTCAGCATGGGGTCAATGGTACTTTTTGTTTCTTCAAAGATGAAGTCAGGTGCCACCTCTTCCATGAAACTTTCTCTGATTCCCTGATGCCTCCCCAACTCTGTTGCTAAAATTATTCCTAAGACAGTACTTTAACAACTTTAAAACAAGTTATCCTGAAAGTAAGAGATTATGATATAAGCTGAGATTCATGAAGTTTTTATATTACATGAAGTTAATGTGGGAGGTTCTGTGGTAGAAATATTCATTTACTCACTTCTTATTATGCCTTCTACTTTCTACCTCCAAACCTAAAAACCAAACCACTTATTGCAACTTCAACACATAAAAATATTACAGAAAAAAGTCTAATAACTTCAAAAATTTGGTGAGACTTACCACTAGCAGTCTCTGGCTTAATCTGAGGAAGCCCCTTTTGCCTTCGCTCTCTTTCTCTCTCTCGTTCTCGTCTCTCCTGGGATCGGGATCGAGGAGAATGCCGACGCCTCTCTCGAGACCGTGAACGAGAACGTCTATGACGGGACCTTCGAGATCTAGAACCAGACCTTGATCTCCTTCTTTTGGGTGACCTAACAGTTATTAGAGAACAGAATAAATATACATAATTTCTCTCTCTCTCAAAAGTTCTAAGTTTAGTAATGTAATTCAGTGGTTAGGAATAAAGATTTGATAGTTTCTTAGTTTTTTAATATATTAAAAGTTGCACACATGATTTATTTTTTAGCCAAAGACTGAGTACAATTTTGTTAAGCACTATAAAATATTCCATGTGCTTTTCATACATACTTATTTTTATCACCAACATACTCCATCCATTACTTTAACTCCTAAGTTTTTCTCCTTCCCTTTATCTGTACTAAGAAAAAAAGCATTCTTTTCAACTTTATTAACCAGTATGATTATTTAACAAGTTAATACTAGTGATACACTGTACTTTATAAGGGACATGTATTAATCATGTCAGACTACCTTGATTAGTAAGTTTGAAAAAGATTCCATGTCATTTTTGATAAGCATTTCAAATTCAACCTGTGTTCATAAGCCAATGCCTTATCATGTCTCCTGAAGACAAACTATACCTTTCAATGACTAATAATAGGCGATAATAATAGCCATGTTTAAGTTTTACACACACACACACACACACGTATATATAAAAACTATACCCAACAAGTTATATATGATACATATAACATTCATTTTCCATGTAACTAAATGTTACCTAATTCATAAATATACATTTATCTGTAAGTGCACAGATCATATATACACATACACACATGTACGTGGGTGTGTAAAGATGTGTGTGAACATGTACACATGAGCATACCCCATCTTTAACTAGATCCAAGATTCAACTCCAGGAAGACCTTTTTTATGCTTCCCCCAGAATAACATGATCACCTCATATCTCATCACTATGCATCTGAAACAATTTTTAAGCTTTTAGTTGCCTGGAAGGCAAAGAAATACACTCCTTCAAAAGTATTTCTTTACAAAGTGCTCAAAACTTTCCAGGTAACTTTTCATTTTCCATTAGTGGATCTACTGGGTTTTGACTAGAAGACCTACCCTTGCAATGGGTACCTCCAATGTGTGTATGTAATATACAGTCAGTCTACTTCCAATGTAACCAACTTTATCCTTGACTTAAAGATGGCAAGATTTAATAGGTATTGAATGGAGGGGAATAAAGACTTAAATTTGTAGTAATACAATCAAAGTTCCTGTACCTGTGTTTCCCTTCAATTTCAATCCAAAAGTTACCATGTTTTACAACACTGTAATATCAAATACCTTAGACAAATGGTCAGATTTTACACATAGCTTATATGGAAAAAGAATATACCTGCAAAAGTAGCACCACTCAAATAGTTTGGGAGCAAGGTATGGGGAAAGCTATTTGGGAATTGAGAAAAATCCATACCAGCCAAAAGCATGAAAATGAACAAAGAACAAAGGAAACCGACATGCCATGTGGGTCTTTTCCTGACTCCCACTGCACACTACCAACCTCTGTTGGTCCCTTAACATGTAGCCTGGTCCTAGGCTACTTCATACTGTGAAGGAGATCTTTATCACACAAGATACACTGTCATCTTCTAGAATCTTTAAGCCCTGAGTCTAATAACACTTTTACTATTCCCCCTCATAGTAATTCTTACGAAAACAATATGTTCACTTTATATAATAAACCATTTTACATCATTCCAGACATATATCTTTGTAAGTTGCTTGGAAAGTGCAGGTTCAAGATAAATGTGAATGTGTTTTTTCTGTTAATTAGTTCCACAAAGATGGTTTCACTTTCCACAAGAATTAATATCTGTATAATTGTGTTGTTAATGTATTTTTGTGTAATGGGAAGATCTTTCCCATCCATTAACAGGCCCATGTGACCTGTTTGAGTCACATGAGTCTGTGGTGGGAGGAGCTTGCCAAAGGGGTGGAGTAGGAAGGGTAGGGCAGAGCTGAGAGGAAATTGGTCACAGCACTTAGAAAGGAGAGGAGGCAGGAAGCAAGCCACAAATGTTCATTTGTAGGTGGTGCCCCTTGCATTGTTTTTGCGTATAGATTTCTTCATTGTTACGTAATAAATTTGGCTTTCTGGTGTTGGGATTCAGCTTTCAGGTGTTTAAATACTGCTTTGGTTATGTCTTCCATATGGAGAGTCTGTTATATTTTGAGATTCAGAAATATGCCAGCATATTCATAGCCACCATAGGCACTGTGAATATCACACTGGTGCTACATTTGGCAGCGAGAATAGGATTGCGAAATATCACACCTCAGAAATGCATATTCCAGGATGGGAGGATTTTCCTTATTCTTCCCTGGCAAGAGAACGAATGGGCTAAAAGCACAGGGCTCGGTGAAAACTGGGAATCAAGGCTACAAAAAGGGAGAACCTAGAGATTTGGAAAGATATTTGCAAGGAATACTGGCTGAGTATAGAGGAGAACCTGGGTCTTGTTAACAAGTTATGAGACAAGCTGGTACAAGAGAAAGCTCAGATGGAAAGAAGTTAGCTGGTTTGCATGGGAATCCTGTGCCACAATGTTTGGCTCTCCTTTAAAAGAGCAAGCTGGGGGTGTCTCAGGTGGTGGAAGAACATTCTGCTGTTAATTTAGCTCTTAAAAAGAAGCGGAAAAACTAACAAAAGGAATGTGCGTGCAGGCCTTGCACAGGCTGGGTCTAGCTGCCCCAGTGCCTGCCAGGAGAATATACGCGAGGAAAATGAAACAGGTGAGAAGGTTTTCATGAGTGCAGATGTGTGTCCAATACCAAGAAGAAATCAGGAGAATGGGGGAGGGGGGCAACTGAGGATTTTACTCAGCAAGAGGTCACAGATATTTTGGATCAGTTCACCTAAAAGATGGGAGAGTAGTTAGTGTCTTGGACGGTGAGAATTAGCGATGAAGGGGCCAGGAGTATTGCCAGATAACAGAGATCGACTGGAATACATACACATTAGGCAGAACCCTTGCACAGGAAGCTTTGGCTGCAGAAGGACACAGTAGGCAATACCCTATTGACTCTACGCGGCCTGGTGGAGACAGACCTTGGTATTCACTTAGACTGTCTGACAAAGTTAAAGGAAGAAGTAACGAAAACTGCAATTGCGACCCGGAGACACCGATGCTTTGTATAGTACCCCCTTAGCAGCTTCTCATAGAAATATAGTGAAGACAGCTCCTCTTGCTTACAAGCACCTAATTCCGACTCTACCAATTGGGGAAATAGGGCATTCTCTTTTGGAGGTGTCGGAAAAGATTTCAGTTAAGTGACTTACAGTAAATGGGGAAAAGATACGTCTCCTTGAGACAGAAGAGTAAATAGGCAGTGGACTCAGAGTAAGAGTAGACTGACAAGAAAAGAACTGCTTACTGCTCTATTGAAAGCAGAGGTAGATTTTAGAAGAATAGATGGTATTCCAATTAATGAACTATATATAAAATATATTGAGAAAAGAGATTTGGTATTAGACTGAATAGGAAAAGTAAGAACTGCCCCTACAGACCCTCTTGAAACATCATGTCCAAGTTAGTCCCACCTAGAGGGACAACAGGAAATTAGCCAAGACCCAGCTCAAATTAAAGAAAAGTACAGTTCTAGCCAGAATGAGGATCCCAAAACTACAAATTAGAAAACAGCAAACAATGACTATGGCTATGACAGTCCAGGTATGCTACACGCATGGCTGACCCTCTATCTACGTATCTACCCTGTTTCTGGTTACTGTCTCATTTTTTGGTTTTTTTTTTTATCTGTTAAACTTGTCTGCTAAATCTGTTTCTTGTAGACTTAGTACCCTCTACCTGCAGATGTCTGATTGCTTAAGTCAGATGTCAGCCACTGTCCACGACTCTGATGTGTCACCCCTGGACCTGGTGTTGACCAAGTTCTGGATTCCAGTTAAAGAACTGACCCCTCAAATGGCACCTCTTGGAGACAGACAGAGTTCTATATCCAATCTCAACAGAAAGTAGCTATGGAAGAAGAGACCTCTGCCCTTTACCCCAAGATTTTGGGCCCCATTTGTTTGAACGGGGACTGATAGGATGCTTGAAGTCCCACCCTCAGATATTGTTTTTATGTGCTTATTTTGTGTCATCCCTGCTATACTGTTGTAAAGTTCTGTTGACAACAGTTACCCCTAAAATCCCGTTAACCTATGTAATGGACAAGAAAGATCTTGGGGCCAAATATATTGTTAATGTATTTTTGCACAATGGGAAGGTATTTCCCATCCATTAATAGGCCCCTGTGATCTGCATGAATCACATAGAAGCCAAAGTCACATGAGTCTGTGGTGGCAGAAGCTTGCCAAAAGGGTGGAGCAAAGCTGAGAGCAAACTGGTCACAGCAGATACAGCTGAGGGAGAGAGAGGAAACAGGCAGCAAGCAAAGGCCCTAACAGGAGGAAGGCTTGGGATGGTGGTGCCCCTGCAATGCTCTTGTGAATAGATTTCTTCATTGCTATGAAGAATTTTTGGCTTTTGGTGTTAAGATTCAGCTTTCCGATGTAAATGTTTTGGTTCTGTCTTCCATGTGGAGAGTCTGCTATCATTTGTGATTCAGAATTAGGCTGGCATATTCATAGCCACCTGTGATGGCACTACAGAAATGAACTGAGATGTCTTTTTGTGAGCTCTGCAGTTAAAGCATACTCATGACTTTTTTGTGTCTTGAGAAGTTTCTTCAGTAGCTAAAATAAACCAATGTCCTATACCTGAAACCAGTATTACAAGCCAAGTACCATTTCCAGAAGGGACATTACTGACATTCTGTCACCTAAGACACACACCATATATGACCTTTATTTTAAGGAATATCTCTGGAACAATGAGACAGTGAGAAAGAAAGCCTGACCTGTTTCGTTATGAAAACTCTTTTCAGAGCCAAGATGACAGAGTAACAGCACGGACTTTCCAGAGGGCTCCTGCCAAGCCCAGCAAATACCTGTAAAAAATGGCTCTAAACAAATTTATAATACCTCAGGGGGAAAAATGGTCACTCAATGAAACAGAGGACTTTCAAGCATTCTTGACGAAAAGATCAGAGCTGAATAGAAAATCTGACCTTCAAATACAAGAATCAAGAGAAGCATGAAAAAGTAAAGAGGAAAGAGAAATCATAAGGGACTTACTAAATCTGAACCATTTATATTCCTATATGGAAAGATAATATTTCTAACTCTTGAGATTTTTCTCAGTATTTAGGTAGGTGGAGGAATTATATCCATATAGACAGAGTGCACAGGGTGAGTTGAATAGGAAGGGATGAATTAAAGGGTGAGAGAGGAATATAATGGGAAGAGAAAGGGAGAAAGAATGGGGCAAATTATCTCTCATAAAAGAGGCAAGGAAAAGCTTTTTAAGTGGAGGGGAAAAAAGGGAACTGACAGGGAAAAAGTGAAGCTTACTCTCATCACATTTAGTTTAAGGAGGGAATAATATGAACATTCAATTTGGTACGAAAATCTGTCTTACACTACAGGAAAGTAGGGGAGAAGGGGACAACTAGGGTGTGGGGGAATGACAGAAGGGAGGGCAAATGGGAAGAGGGGGTAATTAGAAGTAAATACTTTTGGGGAAGAACAAGGTCTAAAGAGAGAATAGAATAAATGGGGGGCAAGATAGGATGGAGGGAAATATAGTTAGTATTTCACAACATGACATTTATGGAAGTCTTCTGCATAACTACACATGTATAACCTATGTCCAGTTACTTGCCTTCTCAGTGGGAATGGGTGGGGAGGAAGGGAGAGAGGTTGGAATTCAAAGTTTTAGAAACAAATGTTAGAAATTATTTTCACATGCAACTTGGAAACAAGATATACAGGCAATGGGGTATAGAAATCTATCTTGCTCTGCAAGAAAAGAGAGGAGATGGGGATAAGAGAAGGGAGAAGTGTAACAGAAGGGAGGGCAGATTGGGTGAAGTGGTAATCAGAATACATGGTATCTTGAGGTTGGGGGAGGACAGAGATGGGGAGAAAATTTGGAACTCAAAATCTTGTGGAAATGAATGTTGAAAATGAAAAATAAATGAATTAATAAACAGATTTTAGGGGGGAAAATCCTTTCCTCCCCCAAACAAATCCAGATACATGTGAGTCAAATGTCATAAATCCTTGAGGGACGAGACAGCAAGTAGCATCTTGTTAATATCTCATTCACACACAATGAACTTCCTTCATTATGTACTTGACACAAATATCTTCCTATCATCTACACCACCCACATCCAACACATACAAAACCCCTCTTCCTCAAATCCTTATGCCTCATCTTTGACATCTATCTAGCATAATTTTATTCACACAGTATGTCACACTACTCTCAACTTATAACCTGTGAAACCTGTGTTTATTCTTGTTTCATACAAACTCTCAAGTCTCCTGGACATTCTCAATAACTACAGCTTTGCAAACCCACATTTATTGGTTTCAACAATGTTTCAAAACCCAGTTTGTTTCGAAAATGTGATTCCAAGTGTAGGTAAACTAATTTAAAATTTTCTCATCTCAAAGTATTCACTCCTGGAAAATTACACTGTATTCCCCTCACCTTGATGCTGACCTAGATCTTGATTTTCTGTTTTCAGAGACATGCCGCTTAGTTTCTTGAACACAAGGCTGCTCCACTTCCATTTCCTTTAAAATAAATAAAATCCCATTTTAAATGAGGGGAACAAACATTATATGAATATAAGTTTATCCTATCAAATAACAGACTAGAGATCTTTGCTTTTCAAAACAATTCTCTTTCATTGAATCACTTAAGGTCAGCAATTTCTTTTTATTAGAAAATGAAAGGAAAGATCATCCCTTCCTCAGTATGCACAACATTACTAAAGTTACAATTTAACAAAGTCAAATTATGTCAGTGTACTTTGATACCCTTAGATAATAATATTAAAGATTATTCAAAAGTCTTCTAATTAATTTTCAAAACATATGTAAATGAGCAGAATTTAGAATCCAAAATATTTCAAGACATGACAGGTAAACTCTAAGCAAATGTGGAAAACTACTCAAAGCTATTTTATAGTAAAACTTCAGTCCATTTCTATCTCAAGCTGAAGGACTTACTTTCTTTATTTCAAGGCAGCATTAATTTGTTTTTTACTATTATTAAACTTTCAAAGCTTTTTGAAACTAAAATGAATAATGTATGCTTCTAAATAATGCTTCACAGTTAGTCAAAATACAATTATATATTCAAATGGCAGAATCTGCAAAAAAACTAAATTTTTGCATATGGAACTTAACAGTTCCATTACTTAATTATCTGAAATGATTTTTCACCTGTTGATGCACTTTCTGCATATGTGGTTCATTTTGTGCCTGGAATGAAGTTTGGTAAGGTTGTTGCACAGGTGGTGCTGGAGGAATCACAGGCTGAGCCATAGGAGGAAATGGAGGTGTAGGAAGTAGTCCAAAACCTGGCATTTGTCCATTAGGAGGAAGTGGGACCTTAAGGACAAAAAGAGAGAAATCAAATTCCTTTATCATAAATATCATGACATAAAACCTGCACAGTCATTTCTATTTGTACTGTGTTCTACAAGGTAAATAAATATGAAAGCAAACTTAAATTTATACACAGATATACATGCATGTATGTAGGTTCACACATACGTAACACACTAAACATCGAATGAATGCTTAAAGATTTGTGGTAATAGTAACATTCTTACTGTAGGCTTATAACTTCCTGGCACATAATAGGTGCTTAATAAATAGCTATTGACTCATAACTTTCAGGCATTTGAATAACATAATTACAATGAAATAAAAAGTAAGGGTTAACATATATCTGTTTCTGATCTGTAATGAACTGTATAATATAATATACAGAGTTATCAAATTGAACCTAAAAACATTTTTATTACTCCTAAACATTTATTAGTGGAAACTGTTAGAAAATAAGTCAGGAAAACTCATTAGTAAGTGATGAAAATCACTGACATTAGTTTTCCCTTCAAATTTTCAGCACTACATTTATAGAAGGGGTTTTTGTGCCATGGATACTCCCCTGGAAGTCTGGTGAATCCT
Organism: Bettongia penicillata ogilbyi; assembly: GCA_023548195.1. NCBI lineage: Eukaryota > Metazoa > Chordata > Mammalia > Diprotodontia > Potoroidae > Bettongia > Bettongia penicillata. Next base: position 1,132,526 of record JAJHZJ010000377.1, on the reverse strand, counting down.
ATGGAGCTCTCTTCAGAACAATGTTTTTAAATGCTTAAAATAAAATACATAGGAATATAAAGAAAACCAATGATAATGAAATAATAAAGAAGAAATGGGAAGTACATAGACCTCAAATCAAGAACCACTACTCTAGATGAACTAGGGCTGGCCATGATCTAGACAAGAAAATGTACCTAATTAAATGAATTTTTTGGAACCTCTCTCAAACTAGGTTCTTGTGTTTATCTGGGATTAGTATCGTGAAATACAGATTCCTAAGAATTTTCTGAATTGTTTTTTTAATTTTTGGCATACAATTTCATAGTATAAAGTTTTACCTCTGTAGTCTAACAACCGTTTGTTAAAACCTAAAAACTTTCAGAAAAAGAATTCTAAGCCTCATAAAGGACAAACCAACAGAACACAGTCCCCACTCAGGCTATGGGCTTCTACTTCAATAAGGGGAAAGAGAGATTCCATAAAACCAATGACTTGAAAAGCAAAACAATCCATGAAATGGATACAATCTCCACTTCAACTCCTTTAAAACTCAATCTTCTTTAATCAAGAATAAATGAACCTCTTTGCATATCAACAAGGAAGTCATCGAAGTCACTTCAGCTGCTGTAAATAAAGGTTAAGTCAACAAGTATTTATTAGGTGTCTACCAGTCTAAAGAGGTGATAACATGTAAATAACTATATACAAACAAGGTACAAAAAGGAAGGTTCTCTATGAGGGAAGATAAGGTTAAGAAGTATTGGGAAAACTTGCAGAAGGCTGGGGACAATTAACCTAGAAAGAAGCTCAAAGGTAAAAAATACAATATTTCCTTCAGTATTACATAAACTGTTTAAAATTACAGGAAACGGCACTCTTTTAATCTCTTTATATGATAGAAATATGGCCTTCATAACCTAAACCAGAGAGAAAAATCAGAGAAAGAAAAGAATGAACCAAGGAAGAAAAAATTTAATTTTTTAAATTTAATATTTACAAATAGGCTACAAAAATGTATTAGAAGCATTATGCCTTGACTAGATTGGATTTATATCATAAAAGCAGGGTTGGTTCAACATAAAAAAATAATAAACATAGCAGTGTCAATAATAAAAACCACATAATTATGCCAGTGAATGCTAAAAAGATGTTTGCCAAAATAAAATATTCATTTCTGCTTAAAGCTCTAAAAACTGAAATAATTGGATATTTCCTTAGTGGAATAACGAATAACTATCTAAAACCTAGAACCAATACAATACATGACGGAGAAAAATTAAGAGGCCTTTAAAATTAGATCAAAGGTAAAGATACCAATATTACCACTACTATTTAACATATTTCTAGAAATGGTAGAAAGTCAAAGAATAAGCATAGATATGAGTTACTTAAAGTCAACTAAAAGAAACTGAAACAATATATACATACATCATTAGTATTCCTATATTTTACCAGCAGTGGGCAGCTAGGTGGCACAAAGGATAGAATGCTGGGCATGGAGTCAAGAAAACCTGAGTTTAAATCTGGCTTCAGACATTTACTAGCTGTGTGACCCTGGGCAAGTTACTTAACCCGGTTTGCCTCAGTTTCCTCACCTGTAAAATGAACTGGAGATGCAAACAACAAACCATTCCAGTATCTTTGCCAAGAAAACCCAAATCACATCACAAAGAGTTGGATAAGACTTAATAACAATAATACCAGCAAAAATTCCAGCAGCAGAATCACAAAGAAATAGATGAGAATGTTACCTACCAAGGGACACACAGGATCTGTAAGAATCTAATTATAAATATAAGAATACTTTGGAAAACTAAAGGACTTAAGGTTTTTTGGTTGTCTGTGTGTGTTTTTGCTGTACTATATATATTGGTCATGAGATTTTTCTGTTTCTTTTAAAAAAAACTTGTTGAATGGGAAGGAGAATTAAATGCCTGCAAAATAAAAAAATTTAAAACAAGTCTTAACATTTCTGCATCATGGACCCCTTTTGCAGTATGGTAAGCCCATGAACCCCTTCTGGTTTTAAGTTGCATAAAATAAAATACACAAATTGCAAAGGAAACCAGTTATACTTAAATATAATTATTTAAAAAAACCAATTCAGACTTCAGGTTAAGAACTCATATTTTAAAGAATTCTGATGTCAATAGAAAATTATTTTAAAAAAAAAAACAAAACTATTTTTCCTAAATGACACTGAACATTCACTTTCCCAAAATATAGCTTTAGACAAGTATCCTGTTCTCAGTATTTCTAATTCGTACTTTGTTAGTGAATTATAAAATTTTAGAAAGGTCCCACATGTCTCAGTACACCTAAATTTAAAAGGTATGGGTCATCTCTACCTGGTGGTGTATTGGATCCTGTTGTACTCCCAACATTCTCTGTTGATAGGGGTCTATATTTGGAAGTTGTGAATATGCAGACTGCTGCATACCATCTCCTGGAAATCCACTAGAAAGAAAAACAGAATGCTGTTTAGAACAGTCTAACAACCATAGTAAGGAAATTGTAAAACAGAATTATAATATTAAGAACAAGGGTTTGGACTAATAGCTTCTTAAGAGTCTAACTCCCACTAGTAACCAATATGAATAATTTCTTAATTTTTCTGTATTAAAGCATTATGGTATAACAAAAACAGGCCTGAAACTTGGAGTCAAGAGAGATGCTGGGGGGAAAGCAACCTGTTCTCCAATAGACTAGCTCCATAACCAAGTATAAGTTAATTCATCTAGAGTTTGTAAAGTGGATAATTATAACTAATATCTTCCTCTCAGGTTTGTGCTGAGCTACTCAAATGAGATAAGGTATCCATGGTACTTAGTAAGCCTTAACATAATAATCTATTCTTGTTGTCTTACACTATTCAATATAGCAAATAGTATTAAAAATGGGTCTCTGATAACACTACTTACATTAAATTTTATCTGATAAAATTCAATAATTAACAGCAAAAGATAATGAAAAGTGATTTTGCATGTTTATATGGAGAAATTAGTCATTTTCCAGACTTCAAAATAATAATAATCTTCACTTTGTTATTCTTTAAATAACCATAAGTCACTTACAATGGAGGCTGAGGAAGAGAAGGAGAAACAGAAGAATCTTCTTTCTTTGATTCTTCAGCGGCTTCTGGCTCATCATCATAATCAAATCTATCTAATAACTTCTGGAAAAAAAAAGAATTATGTTTCAATGCTTCCTTAAAAAAGAAAACCATGTCTCATGTTAAAGTTAATATTATAGCTATTTTACATGTTTTTAGAAAACAAGCTTACCTTGGAACCCAGAAATATAAAATACAATATATATCTACACACATATTTTACAGTATACTTAGATACCAAAACTTCTAATAGCAAAATAGCTCATTTCAAATTTAATAGGAAATTCAGAAAGTCAATTTTTTAAAAATAAACTAAATAAGATATTAGTTTATTGTACTTACTTTATGTCTATAGAAAGAAACAATATGCGTCGTGCTATAAAAATAATATTTAAGCAACAAAACATAGTGAATCTGCTTGTTTTAAAATGAAATTTCTTCACTGCAAGAGGTGAAGAGCAAAAATTAGGAAAAATTTTAAAAATATATTCCAAGACACTGTACTATAGAGGGTTTTTTTGGTCACTGATATTAAGATGTATATCTGTGATAACACCAAAAAGTCAAACAATCTCATTTTATGGAAAGAGAATAATTCTAATACTGGTTCTTTTCCTTCTTTACTGAAACAAAGCAAATGACTTTTATCAGCTTTGTCAAATAAAAACATTCTCTCCATAAAGATAAGATGGCAATGGCATCATGCAATAGAAACATTTTCTGGTTTTAAAATGAATCAATTCACACTTCGTGAAAATTGATTAAAGCCAACTATTCCATAGAAATAATCCTCTTTACTGACCTATTGTGAGAGGTGGCCATCCTCTCACATGCCCACCAATATGTGACTACCAACAAAATTAATGTATTATGTATACACCTATACATAACTTATTTAATTTTCTTTTGGAATAATCTTTTGAACTTATCTAATGAACATCTGTGATATAACTTCTTTAAAAACACAATTTATTTTTAGCATTCTTTTTTTTTTCATTTTAAATTCTGAGATCAGAAATTTTTCTCTTCCTCCAGTCTCTCCCCACCCATTGAGAAGGCAAACAATATAGTATCAATTTTATATGTGAAATCATGCAAAATCTATTTCCACTGCGATATAACTTTTAATACCAATGTATGCAATAGGATTAATATTTTCCTCTGAAATTCAAACAATAAAATGAAATTGAGATTAAATTTACTTAAAAGGGAGCACATATTTCCAAAGAGAAGTTGTTAGTTCAGTAGTTCTAAAAATAGCTATTCATATCAAGAATTAGCTACAACAAAAACACCCAAATTAAATCTGTGATAAAAATCTGAAATAAGTTATTTATATGCACTTTTGGAATGCACTAACAGGATGTTCTGGGGGAGCAGATTAGCCCTTCCAATCAGATTTTGATTTTACAATTATTATTCTGTAATATAATATGGGGAAGATGATGCAGAAGGCTGCTGAGTACTAGAAAGAAATCAGCCTGTGAAAATAATGATCAATTTTTGTGGGCAGTAAGGGGGGCGGGGTTCAATAGCTCAAACTTTGAGAGCTGATTGAAAAATTAAGGGAAACGGCCTACCTTATCAAATGTAGTTTTTTGCTCAGGTTGGGGAAAGGAAGCTTTTTGTTCAGGTGGTTGTGTCGTTGTAGTCTTCAACTGAGCTGTTATAGCTTGAACCTGAGCCATCACAGAATTATCAATGGCTGGAGACTGGGGCTTTGAAGGTTGTTGGAAAGTTTGAAGAATTTGCTGAAGCTTAACAAATGAGAAATTCAATAAGCTATATGCTGGTAGGTGCATAGTATAAAAAAGCATTATTAAGAAATACAATGAATAGTGAGACAAATTAATACAGGTAGGGAAACTAAATAGATTCTTTGTTTCCTTTTGATAAGGTTTTTCACGTTGTTTTGCATGGGAAAAGAGTGTACAGGAAAGGTAGAAAGGCAAAATAGCAAAAAGTTTGTGCTCTCAAATCAAATTGTATGGGGAAAAAAGTAATAAATGGATTGGTACACCTTCATTTATTTTCATACGTATTCTATCATCTCGTGCTCCTGTAAACTTGTCTCTCTCAACAAAACTCTATCACTAGCAACTCTCATCAATGTTAAGGTGGATCCTTTTATATTTTTGGCATAGTGCCCTGCACATAGTAAATATTCATTAAATGTTGGATTTTTTGTTAAATCACAATGACTTCTACAAATAACATTCTTTTGCGTGCTTGAGTTTTAGTTAACTTACCTGTTGTCCTTGGGTTGTCTGAAATAACTGGGCCACTGCTGCAAAAGCATCTGAGCTTGGCAACTGTGGCATAGTTGGTACTGAATTTGTAGTGACTTGAGGAGTTTCAGAAGAAACTTTTATTGGGGGTGGAGGTGAACCTACAAGAACATGAAAGAGAGAATCGTAACATCTTAGTGACTGTACTTAACATTTCATCTTTATTTGAGTACTGTGTCAGTCCTCAACAACTACATTCTCCTCTGAACCGAATACTTCATTAAAAAGAAAGAACTAAGTAATTTAATTCACAAAATATATTCTATGTTTCAACAAGTACAAATACATAAAAAGTAGCAATAATTACTAGCTTTTATTCTAATAAGTCTGGTAGGCTATTAATTATAGCATATTCAGTTATATGTCTGAGTAGTAAAAACTCAAGTATGGAAGAATTTCACAAATAAATGAATCCAGTCTGTATATCAAATTGCAAACCAAAATCTCACATTCTTGCACTTGAGTCAAAGATACATGCTTCACAAAAATCACTGCGTTAAGTAAATTCATAGGTTAACATTTTAGATTATCATACCTTCATTATTAGTTACATTTTCTGGCACCGAGGCAGCACTGGTAGCTCCTGCTGCCATGTCTAAAAGAGGCTGAATAATTTCAATTTTGAACACTCCATTTTTTTGCCAAAGGTTCAGAACACGAACTATTTTACTCTGTTGGGAGGGAAGGGGGGAGGGGAAGAGAAAGATATGCAATGAATATGTGTCACAAATACAACATTCTCAAATATTTGTTGTGAAAATATTTAAAGTACAAGTAATAACATTTATATCAATATGGAAAGAAGAGAATCTTTTACTACCACACAAATGTATAAAGCGTAGATAATGTGTTAGATTTGGAGTCAGGAAGACCCAAGTTCAAATCTGTCTAAGACAATAATTCTGCGACCTAGGCAAGTCTGTATACCTGTGTTTCTTTATTTGTAAAAAGGTGACAATAATAGCACCTACCTCTGAGAGGGTTTGTAAGGATCAAATGAGATAATATTTGTAAAGCACTTTGAAAACCTTAAAGAAAAGGTTGCTATTATTAAATGGAATAATGGATTTGATTATATAGAGGATTTTGGATAACAATATGTATGCACACACACAAATCAAGAAAAGTATACATGAAAAATCTTTATGACAATATTCCTTAATATGGAAAGGCGCTATAATTACGTCAGTGGAGAACTCTACCAAAATAGTTATGACTTGGTAGCTAAATCCTAGATCTCAGAGATGGTTTTAGTTATCCCAGGAAAATAAAGGGAACCATCTTGCCCAATATACAAGAGTTAGTGAAGTTTCAGATATGAAATCAAGCTCAATGTTTTCCCCCATGATGCCAGTCTGCTATCTGGGTCATTATGAAGCTCAAATGGCAAAAATATCTGGAAAAAAATCTATCATAAACAAACCATCAAAGCAATATCCACTTCTAAATAAAAACAAACTACATGAACAATTTTATAGAAGAAAATACAAACTACTAATGAACAGACATCCCAAAAGTTGTTCAAACTTCTTAATAATCTGAAGAAACATAAATGATACCATGTTATAACCATCAAGTTGGTACAAAAAGAATGAGATTCAATAATGGAAGGGATATAAGAGAACACAGTATTTACACATTCCTGTTGACACTATAAATAGGTACAAGCCTTGTGGAAAGCAATCTGGCATACGAGTTACAAAGCTGATTACACATATCCTGCAATGCCCAAGAATCACAATTCTGACTATATCCTAAAGTTCTGGCAGGGGAAAGATCTATATATACAAACATCCAGAGCTCCTTTATAACACCCAAAATAAGACTATCTTATACATTCAATGATTGGACTTGTAATGAACAAAACTGAATTTTATGTGTCTATGTCATTAAAAAAAAATCTGAAATGAAAAACGAGTATCAGTGATGGTTATGTAAAGTGAAGCAAATAGTCTCGAAGAATTAGAACATATACAGAACAAGCCCATAAATAACAAAAACACACACACACACACGCAATAGAACTTTATAAACACAGACAAAAGAAGTCACATGGGAAATAGGAGAAAAAATTCTTATTGTTATTTTGCAAAAAATAACTATTACCTTTTAAAGATTATATATAATTAATTATGTATTTATCAACTAAATTCTATTTTGGGTTCAATTCTATAAATTTTTTTGTATTCTTAAAGTGTGTTAATGGGTACTTCTGGTCAATATGGCTGTCTGAATGGAAGCAGGCTGATTAGCATCTCTAGCAAAATCCTAAAACTTAGCACCACGTCAAATGATGATTAAGAAATCCAATGAGAAACTGCATGAAAATCCAGCCAGAAGCCAGCATACAACGGGAAAGGAGGGGAGCTAGCAAACTTAGTAATAGCACCATAGGCAAACAAGTTGGAAGCCTATGCAAAAGAAGGAGTAAGTCTAAGTATGGAGGCAAAAAGAATAGAGAGCCCTTCCAGAAAGACAGGAATGTGACAACAAGGGATCCTGGAAACTACCAGGTTGCAATAGAAAAATGCAACTATGGTACTGACCACTGCCACCAAAGCAATACTCAAATGAAAACACCCCAAAGTTCAAAGGTCCCTAGTACTCTCTTATGAGATATCATAGGAGTTTCCGAATGCCCAAAAACACGAACCTCAAAGCAGGAAGGGACCCCAAGCCTAGGAGGGAGAGGTCAGCATAGGAACCCAGGGCAAGATGAAAATGGGTTAGGTGCACTAAAGGGCTATGCCTAGCTCTGCACAAAGCCGCAATCCAGGAACTAAGACCAGAGAGATGAGTAAACAAAAGGAGACACCAACCTCTATAAAGAATTATTGCAGATACAAAGATGTCCAAAGAGTGAATAACTCCATACCAACTGCAATCAAGGACGCAAAGGAAAAAATGGATATTCCATAAGGAAGTAATAATGGTAATTTAAAGAATGTAATGGTAATTTAAATGAGAAGATCTTTCCCATTCATTAACAGGTCCATGAAATCTGCCTGGGTCAACATGGAAGTCTGGTCACATGGAACCCGTGGTGGGAAGAGTTGGCTGAACAGGCAGAGTAGGAAGGGTGGTGAGACTGAGTCGTCAGAACTGAGGGAGAGAGAGAAAGAAGGCAGCTGGATCATGTGAGTGAGAAAGCTTGTTTGTGATTTGTTTAAGGGAGCTGGTTTGTGAGAATCTTAATAGAAGGAAGGCCTGGGGTTGGTGATACCCTCTGCATTGTTATTGTGAATGGATTTCTGTTGCTGTGATGGATTTGGTTTCTGGTATTGGGATTCAGCTTACTGGTGTCTGAATAAATATTTTGGTTCTGTTTTCCATGTAAAGAGCCTGTTGTATTCAAGGCTACCTTAGGCATTGTGAATATCACACTGGCGCTACAAAGGACTACATGAATATCTAGAAAAAATGAAGCAAGAGATAAAACATGAAACAACAGCCACGCAGGAAAGAATTGGAAGGAGAATAAACAGCATAGAAGAAAAACAGTAAAACTTACCCAAGTAATGGACTCCCTGGAAAATTAGGAAAGATAAAAAGAAACCAATGACTTCATAAGACAGCAAGAAATATCAGGGCATAAACAACCTGAGGGAGCTGAGCCTGGGAGACGGCCCTGCCCCCACCCCAGCGCCAGAACTAAAGCTCACATTGATTAGCAGCTGGGCGGCGCGGAAAGCCCATTTGAATCTCAGACCCCAAGCACTAGCTGGGCGGATCTAGGCGGGGGTGGACAGGAATCTCAGAAGTCAAGTAACTGGCTGGGAAAATGCCTAGAAAAGGGAAGGAAAATAAGACTATAGAGAGTTTTTTCCAACAAATGCAAACGATCCCAACATTCGGATCTGATGACGAGGACGTATTCTTGCCATCAGGGAAAGACGTGGAGGGTGGGGCCTCGGTACCCCAGACATCCCAGGGGGATGTCAGGTGGGCTCAGGCCTTGGAAGAGCTCAAAAAGGATTTTGAAAAGCAAGTTAGACAGGTGGAGGAAAAACTGGGAAGAGAAATGAGAGAGATGCAAGAAAAGCATGAAAAACGGGTCAATACCTTGCTAAAGGAGACTCAAAAAAATGCTGAAGAAAATAACACCTTGAAAAATAGGCTCACTCAGTTGGCAAAAGAGGTTCAAAAAGCCAATGAGGAGAAGAATGCTTTCAAAAGCAGAATTAGCCAAATGGAAAAAGGGGTTCAAAAGCTCACTGAAGAGAATAGTTCTCTCAAAATTAGAATGGAACAGATGGAGTCTAATGACTTTACGAGAAACCAAGAAATCACCAAACAAAACCAAAAGAATGAAAAAATGGAAGAGAACGTGAAATATCTCATGGGAAAAACAACTGACCTGGAAAATAGATCCAGGAGAGACAATTTAAAAATTATGGGACTACCTGAAAGTCATAATCAAAAAAAGAGCCTAGATATCATCTTCCATGAAATTATCAAGGAAAACTGCCCTGACATTCTACAACCAGAGGGCAAAATAAGTATTGAAAGAATCCATCGATCACCACCTGAAAGAGATCCAAAAAGAGAAACTCCTAGGAATGTTGTGGCCAAATTCCAGAACTCCCAAGTCAAGGAGAAAATCTTACAGCTAGAAAGAAACAATTCCAGTATTGTGGAAATACAATCAGGACAACTCAAGATCTAGCAGCTTCTACATTAAGGGATCGAAGGGCATGGAATAGCATATTCCAGAAGTCAAAGGAACTAGGACTCAAACCAAGAATCACCTACCCAGCAAAACTGAGTATAATACTTCAGGGGAAAATATGGTCTTTCAATGAAACAGAGGACTTTCAAGCATTCTTGATGAAAAGACCAGAGCTGAAAAGAAAATTTGACTTTCAAACACAAGAATGAGAACAAGCATGAAAAAGTAAACAGCAAAGAGAAGTCTTAAGGGACTTACTAGAAGTGAACTGTTTACATTCCTACATGGAAAGACAATATTTGTAACTCTTAAAACTTTTCAGTATCTGGGTAGTTGGTGGGACCACACACACACATGTACACGCATGCACGAACACACACATATACACATGCACACACATACAGAGACAGAGAGCACAGAGTGAATTGAATAGGATGGGACCATAGCTGAAAAGAAATTAAGGTAAATGGTGAGAGAGAAATGTAGTGGGAGGAAAGAGGGTGAAATGGAATGGGGTAACTATATGTCATTTAAGAGGCAAGTAGGAGACTTTTTAGTGGAGGGAAAAAGAGGAGAGCTGAGAAAAAAAAAACAAACAAGAAGTTTACCCTCATCACATTTGACTAAAGGAAGGAATAAAATGCACACTCATTTTGGTATGAAAACCTATCTTACAGTATAGGAAAGTGGGGGAGGAGATAAGCAAGGGGGGGAATGATGGAAGGGAGGGCAAAGGGAGGAGGGAGTAATTTGAAGTCAACACTTAGGGAAGGACAGGATCAAAAGACAGAATAGAAACAACGGGGGGCAGAAGAGGATGGAGGTAAATACAGTTAATCTTATACAACACGACTGTTATCAAAGTCATTTGCAAAACTACACAGATATGACCTATATTGAATTGCCTGCCTTCCCAAAGGGAATGGGTGGGGAGGGAGGGATGGGGAGAATATGGAACTCAAAGTTTTAGGAACAACTGTTGAGTATTGTTCTTGCTACTAGGAAATAAAAAATACAGGTAATGGAGAATAGAAAGTCATCTGGCCCTACAGGAGAAAAGAGAAGATGGAGACAAGAGAAGGGAGGGATGACAGAAGAGAGGGCAGATTGGAGATCGGGAAAATTAGATTGCTTGGGGTATTGGGGTGGGGGGAGGGGATAAAAAATAAAATAAAATAAAATAAAAAAATATTAGAAGAAAATCCAAAGATTACAAAAATGGAAAATACTAGCTGTCTGACATAAAAAACAATCTGACATGGAAAACAAATTGATGAGAGATAATTTAAGAATCACTGAACTCAATGAAAAGCCATGATTTTTTTTAAAAGGCCTGGATAGTACGTTTCAAGAAATCATGAATTCACACTGCTCATACCTATTAGAACCTCATGGTAAAGTCAGTAATTAACAAACATTTATTAAGCATTTACTGTATTCTAAGGCTCTGTATTGAGCACTAGAAATACAAGAGAAAAACAGTTCCACTTTCAAGGAGCTTACTTTCTAATGACAGAAAGGAATAGGCAAATAAACTATGTACATAACAAGATATATAAAATGTAAATGGGAGGTGAACTTGAAAGAAAAAGTACTACCAGGGGGATGTGGAGACAATGGAAAAAAACATCATTTGAAAAAGGTAGGCTTTGACATGAACCTTAAAGGGAGCCAAGACAGAGATAGGAGGAGGAAGAGGAAGACAAGGCAGTTAGAAAACAAAGCATCAGGAGATAGGTTGTGATGTGAAGAAACACTAAGGAGGCCAGTATTACTGGATCACAGGGAACATGGACTCAAGTATAAGAAGAGAGGGTTTTGAACACATTAATTAACTTTGAGGGGCCAAATAGGCATTTTATGTTGTCAAGAAAAACTTGGGCTAGATATGAATATGAGAATCATCTAAATAGAAATAACTCAATCTATGGGAGCTGATGAGATCACCAAATGAAATAACCTATAGGTAAATGGGATTAGGGTCCAAAAAAGAGCCTTAGGTGTAGCACCCATGGTTTGTAGAAAATAATATAATGAAAACATACCCAGGAAAAGAGGGTACTTGATAGGGTGAACAAGGATGAAAAGACTGAGAAAAGGCCTTTTGAGATCTGACAAGAGACCATTGGTAATTATGGAGAAAGCAATTTCAGTTTGGTTTAGAAATACATTAAACCTAACAGAGAAACAACCGAGGAAAGAGGGCTGGTCAAGTTAAGAAGATATAATCACAAATACAACAAACTTCTTGATCCTAAAGGAAACGTTAAAAGAAAAAAAAGGAAAATAACTAGAATATAAGGGGTGGGGGTGCTCCTCAATTAGGGGATAGCAGAACAAAATTGTGGTAAATTAACATAATAGAATATTATTAACTCATAAGGAATGAGGAAAAACAATTTCAGAGAATCCTAGATAGTATGGACTGATACAAAGTGGTGTATGTGAGCAGAACCAAGAGAATAATTTGCACAAGGACAGTAACACTGTAACAACTCTGAAATGCAACCACCAATTGCCATGTCTCCTGAGGACCTGTGATGAAAGCAAGTTAATCTCACACCTCATGAAAGAGAGGGAATAAACTCAAGCTGAATGAAGAAATTTATCTTTTGGGAAATGGCCATTGTATGGATTCATTTTGACTTGTGTATTTGTTGCAAGGGTTTGCTTCCCCCCCATTTTTTTTTTAAACTAGAGGGATGTTGGCAGGGAGAGGGTATACTGGTAATAATGATACCAAAGAAAAGAGTATTACAGGGAAAACAATAACATATACATGTATATTTATGTATATGTGCATTCATGTATGCATATGCACATAGAAGAGAAATTTAAAGGGAAGCAAAGCCAAGCTAGACAATCTGAAAGAAGCAGGCACTATAAGGCAGAGATTCAATTCTGTGAGCGATCTCTTTCTGTTTTGCTATGGATAGGGAAATGATCTTTAATCTGAAGTTTAAGTTGAGAATAAAAAATAAAAATTAAAAAGCTAAGTACATTAATTAAAAACTTTTAAAAACATCAAATCAATGAATCAATAAATATTTATTAGCCACTTATGTAGCAGGACTGTACTAGGTGCTAGCACAGGAGACACAAAACCAAAAATGGAATAGCTCCTGCCCTCAAGGAGCTTACACTATTCAGTCCAGAATATATTTCATATTCACATAAAAATAATCTCCCCCAAAATAAAAAAAATAATCTTCCCTGAAAATAGGAATGGCTGAACAAATTGTGATAAATGAATATGATGGAATATTACTATGCTATGAGGAATGGCAAATATAACAGATTAGAAATAGAAACATGAAATTGTACTAATTGATACAAAGTAAGCAAAACCAAGAAAACAGTATATAATGATTTACAAAAACATGAGGGGAAACAATATTGAAATGTCTTAGAACTCTAGCCAAAGCAGCAACTTCATGTCATAAATTCAAAAGCACTGAGGATGAAACATTATTTCCCACCTACGAAGTAATGGACTAGAGGAAGAATGAGTTATATGCTTTCAGACAGGGCCAATTTTTCATTTCTTTTGCATAACTACGCGTTTTTGTATCACAAGGGAGAGCTTCTATTGGGCAGAGGAAAAAAATGAGTCAGTAACTTTTTAAAAAATGTCATTTTAAAAACTAAATGAAAAAATAAAAATTACACAGAAAAAAGTAGAAGAGGACACAATAGGACAAGCACGCTACTACCTTATTAAACATTTCAATTTTTAACTGAGTTTTTAATACAACCTTTTTGTTGTTACATAAAGGTGGTGGTAATCAAGAGACTGTACTGATACATTTATGCTATGTAACCTCAACTAGACCACCACTGTAGCAATCATCTTTCCTGACTCATTAAAGACTACTGCAAACCTCTCCTCTCCTTAAGCCTTCTAAACAACTTCTTTTTGCCCACACTTCCAACTGAAGACCTCAGTGCATACTCAGTGATAACTCCGCCATTCTATTTAATTCCCTCTATGACTCCTGATGACCTGAAGGTTCAGGAGCCACTTTTATAATCCCTGCCTACAATGCTTCTGAGTATATCCTTGTAGTAGTCCCTTCCGCTTGTTCATTTCAGTTGACCTTTCCATGTTTCTCTTCACACTTCTTTTGAATTTCAAAGTTCCTTCTCAGGGTTTTCGATAGAAATACTTACTTGAAAGTCCTCCATTTCATTAAAGGTTTGTAGCATTTCACCTTTAATTTCCATAGATGTTACTCTGGGTGGCAAAATTATCTTTTGCCTTTTGGAATACTCTTAAGCTTTCCTCTAGTTTATAGTAGAAGCTATCATGTCATTATCTTGACTGGTGTTTTGGGGTTTTGTTTTTGGTTTTTTTTGTATTTAAATCTTTTTGGCTGTTTCCATTATTTCTCCTGTAACTGGGAGATCTGGATTTTGGTTCTGACCTAACTGTGTGTTCACTTTAAAGTTGTTTACAGGTGGCAGTTGGTGGATAGTTTCTATTTTTGCTTTGCTATATATAGTTCCAATAGACCTGGGTTTTTATTCATGATTTCAAGTGACATTCAAGCTCATTTCTTAGTCATGGCTTTCAGGTGGGACTATGAATGATCGTTAAATCATCTCTCCTTGACTTATTTCCCAAGCTGGTTGTTTTTAAGGTGAGATAGTTTATATATTCTATTTTTCAGTCATTTGCCTTAAAAAAATGCATTAGTGTCTCATGGAATCATTAACTTCTGTTTGACTGAATCTAATTTTCAGGTACTCTAACGAGTTATTAATTCTCTTTCCAAGTCTTCACTCCAAAGCTCTCATTTAAAGTATTTTTAAATGCCTTTTTAATCTCTTAATTTCTTCTAGGAATTTTACTTGAGCCTGTGACCAAGATGTTTTTCTTTAGTGTTGCTTAAAGGCATTCTGAAGTTTTGTCTTATTCATAGTCCATCATTTCTGGCAAATTCCCCTTGCCTCATACTTAATGGACTTGCTTTCTGTGTCATCTCTCTTCTCCCTGCTTGACTATGATCAAGGAATAGCTCTTCTCTTACCTAATATGACACTTTCTTCATGTTTTATGGAAGACTGTCACCACTCTGATTCCCACTCTCTCATATCCAGGCTGTAATCTGGCATTTGACCTCAATACTCAAATCAAATTGCTCTCTCCAAAGTCACAAACAATCAATTGACAAATGGAATACCTTTCCCCGATCCTCATCCTTCTTGGACTCAGCTCAAGCACTATCTTCTGCCGGAAGCCCTTCCTACTAGGTCTCCCAACTATCAGTGCCTTCTCAAAGGTAACCTTGGATATGCTTGCTATTCTAAGAGAAAGGGAAATGGGAAAAAGACTGGGAGGGAGGAAGGTGGGCAGGGAGAGTGAGAGAAAAAGGGGAAGACAGTAAAGAGTATTGCTCTAGTTTGGAAGTAAAATCCTTGAGAACCAGCTATTTTACTCCTGTCTTTGTATCCCTAGCACATACTAGATGCTAAATAAATAAGTACTTGCTGATTGGTCAGTTTTTTAAATATTGGAGAATTTGCGTTTACTGATGATTAAACTGTATTGAAAAATATTTAAACAAGTATCTAATTCACTATCTGTTTTAACAAATGGGAAACTCCAGATTCAACTGTCTAGCAAACTGCCTCTGGTCAACATTAAAAACTGCATAAATACTGACAATGTCTAACATTTTTCTTCTGAATTCTAATTTAAAGATATCACATAAAACTACATTCATAAAGTAATCAAAAAAAAGGGAAAAATATGGAAATTAAAACACCATTAGAAAACAATTAAGCCTTATTGCAGTTTATGAAAAGCCCAAATCACATGCTAATATAATTAAATCAATGGGCATGAAGACATTTGAAGTTTAGGCCATAAGTAATGGGAAACTATCATGGGAAAATTTTGGAGATTATCTTTAAGAAGCAGAAGGAAAGTTCCAACATGAGAATTCATGGATAGTTCCGAGTTGGGTTTGGGTTTTTTTTGGGGGGGGGAGGGAATAATAAATGGAAGGAAGGGAAGGTTGGAGGGGCCACAGAAAAATAAAGGTTAGTGTACTTTAGGCAAAAATTTAAATTAACTACTGTCTAACTTTCGATAGAGACCTAATTTCTACCCACCCAATTACACTTCCTGCATAGTGCTATCATTAAGACCAGAATTATCTATTTTTAATTCCTCAATTTCATTATTTATTTTTAACGTGCTTTTTTTACATTGAGTTCCAAATTCTCTCTCCCCCTTCTAATCTCTCAACTCACAGAAAAAACAAGCAAATCAATTACACATGTGAAATCATGCAAAACATATTTTGATATTGGTCATACTAAAAAAAAGGCAAAAAAGGTGAGAAAATTATACTTCAGTTTGCACTCAGAGTTCACTTTTCTCTCTGGAAATGGATAGCATTTATTCATCATTAGTCCTTAGGAACTGCCTTGGATCACTGTATTATCAGACTAACCAAGTCTTTCACAGATGATCATCATTACAACACTGCTGTTACCGGGCAGAATAATCTCCCCTTTCTTCTCCCAGTATTCTGGAACCACTCCCTGCATCCTTTCTCATAGCACAATAGTTCTCTATCACAATCATATGCCACAACTTGTTTAGTCATTCCCCAATTAAGGGGGATCACCTCAACTTCTAATTCTTTTCCACCACAAAAAGAGCTGCTATAAATACTTTTTGTACATCTTTAACCTCTTCTGCATACAGATCTAGTTGAGGTATTGCTGGGTGAAGGGGTAGCCCTCTGGGCACACTTACAAATTCTTCTCCAGAAGGGATACATCAGTTCATTAGCATCCTAGTTTTTCCACATATCCTCCAGTATCTGTCGTTATCCTTTTCTTTCATGTTAGCCAGTCTCACATGTGTGACATGGTACCTTGGAGTTATTTTAATTTGCATTTCTCTACCCAACAGCGATTTAAAACATTTTTTTCATGACTATAGCTCTAACTTCTAAAAACTCCCTGTTACGCTTTGACCATTTATCAATTGGGGGATTCTTACTTTTATAAATTTGATTCACTTTTATTTGAAAAATGAGACCTTAATCAAAGAAACTTGCTGTAAAATTGTTTATAAGATATAATTTCATTACCTTTTCAGCAAAATGCAGTTTTCCAAATTATCTTTTAATTAGGTCTACTTTTGCTCTGTTTGAAATTGTGATTACTACCCCTGCCTTTTTTACTTCAGCTGAAGCATTAGATTCTGCTTCAGGCATTCATTTTAACTCTGAAGGTGTCTTTCTCTGTTGCAGGTGTGTCACTTGTAAACATACTGTTGGATTCTGGTTTCAAAAACATCCTGCTATTCACTTCTGTTTTATGAGTGAGTTCATCCCATTGACAATCAGTTATGATTACTGTGCATTTTCCTCCATTTAACTTTCTTCTGTTCATTCTTTGCTTTTTACACTGTCCCTCCTCAAAAAGTAATTTGCTTCTAAACACTGCTTCCTTTTCTTTTCTCCCCTTTTCGCTATTGTTGAGAGATTTCTAAACACTACTTCATGGTTTTTTTTCCCCTTCCCTCTTTGAACCAATTATGATGAAGGAGGTTCAAGCCTTACCTGTTGCTGCTCCCCACTACCCCCAAACCTCTCCATTATAAAAGCACTCTAAAAGGCTTTACATGCATCTTGTACGTAAGACCATTTCTCCCATTTTAACCTCCGCCTTCCCTCTTTCAGTGCATTCCAACACCTTCATTTTGGGGAGAGGGAAGGGATCATTCCAACATAATCAACTCATACTCATGCTCTTCTAACTCCTCTAATAATGAATGATAGCTTTTTAAGAGTGAAAATTGAGAAAATTAAATTGATTCTATTCTGTAAATGTATTATTGTAATTGATTTTATTTTCTATCACTACCAACATTTTGTGTAACTACCTAAGTCATGTTTCATTTGTCTCTGAGTTAACTTCCGGAGTTTAGTTTTCCTGCTAATCACTGATTCCAACTTGTATCAAGGAAATCTGTTATCCTTGAAAGACGCAAGTGGATGACAGGGAGTCTGCTCTGTTGTCTCTGCAACACTGGCTTGTCCTTCAAGAAAGTCTCATCTGTAATCACTGTGATCACCAAAGAGTTTCCCATAGTGACAAGATGGAGGGAGGACTCATAGCTAGCTCTGCATTTGAAATTTCCAGCCAATCATACTGGTTCCCACATCTACGATGCTGTAGGTTTTGTAGCCAGTCATTTCTCCATGCTGTCTTTTAGATTTTGGATGCTCCATTTAATTCCATAAAAATCATCTTTCAACTATCATTCAGTCTTAGCTAGCTGAGGAGGCTGAGATTCTGTTTATTGGAAAATTCATGTTTTGCTAATAAACTGTGCTTGGAGCTTAGTACCTCAGTTTACCCTAATTTCAAACAGCAATCATAAAGCAACTGAAGGAAGGAGGCTGGTCTTCAGAGCAACCTTATTCAAGTGGAATTTTCAAGGGCAGGGGAAAGAGAAAGAAGGAGAGAATTTCTTCAGAGAACTGCATCAGAAACCTCACACTTCCCTGGATCCCCAATCTTATGAACAAAGGCAAAGCCCCTGAACTGTTGGGCAAGTTTCAACTTTGTCATGTGGTACTGTTTTGTGTTGGGTGTGACTGATTGACAACTGCAAACCAGGGAAATTCTCCTCTGAGATGAGGCCCTTGAAAAACCTTTTCACTTCAAAGGGTGCTCCCCAAGACATCAATGCCCCTTCAAAGAAGTCATTAAAGGCCTTCGGGATATTTTTCTTTCTTCAAGGAAGACCCACAGTTCAAGCCAGGAGGTTACTTTTCATTCAATAAGGGGTCGGAAAAGCCTGGAAACAGAGAAACATTCCCAGTCGAAACTAAAAAGTAAAAACCAGAGTAAAATCAGTTTGAGATATACAAGGGCAGCTAGGTGGCACAGTGGATATAGAATGCTACACCTACTGTTAGGAAGAGTCATTTGTGTGACTACCTATGTCACGTGACCCTGGGGGCAAGTTACTTAACCCTGTTTACTTCAGTTTCTTTTACTTCAGTTTCCTCATCTGTTAGTGAGTTGAAGGAAATGGCAAATCAGTCCAGTATTTTTACCAAGAAAACCCCAAATGGGGTCACAGAGTTAGACACAACTGAAAAATGACTCAATTTTGAAACTGTGTACACTGATTTCTCTTACATGAATCAGGAACTTTGTTAGTAAGTGCTTCCATATGTCTTTCAAGTATGTGCTTCAGCAGAAAGGCTAGAAGTGTGGAGTTTTAAAACAGCTCTTCCAACTAGCAGGACCCAACCTTCATAAATCTCTAGTGAGGGATAAAGAGGAAGACTCTGCCAGGAAGACTCTGCCAGTAAGTGTTTTGTGTCTGTCTTGTGACACCGTGTAAAACAAACTTTTTTCCTGGGAAAAAGAATGTTAACTCTTTTTTCTGAGTAATATTCTAAGTCTTCAGAAAAATAGTCTTTTTTGACTTATGTGAATGAGTGCAAAGTAAAGTGAGGAGAACCAGAAGAATATTGTAGCAGTGACCCACTGTAAATAATGTTGTTATTTTCAGCAATACAATGATCTAATTCTAAGAACTTATGAAAAATGATATTCACCTCCAGAGGAAGAACTCATGGAGACTGACTACAGATGAAGGAATATATTTTTAAACTATTTTTGTTTTGGTTTGTTTGATCTCTGTTCTTTCACAAAATGACTACTATCAAAATGTTTTGCATGACTGAGTGTGTGTAACCTGTATCAAATTACTTGCCTTCTCAATGAGAGAGGAGGGAAGAGAGAAGGGGAGGGAATTTGGAACTCAAAAATTGAATGAACTGATAACATCTGAATGGTAAAAAATTTTGTTTCATGATATTGTGCATATTATTAATATTGCACATTCTCAATTTTCTTGCATTGTGAATTTGGGGAGAACACTGTATAAGAAATACTATTAAGAAGTAAAGGCAATTGAATCACTGGAAAATATTATTTTAATTTAGAAATTATTAATTAATAAATGAAATTATTAATTCATTAGAGGCTAGTGTTATAATAGTAGAGCCTATCAAGGGTTTGAGTATATTTTAAAAGAGAAGAATAATGATTACTTGTTTTGTAGGAAAAGAAAAGTACAGGGAAGACCTTGTAAAATCTTCTTTGTAAACTTGCCATGTTCTTGGGACCTTCTGCTTGGGCAAGGTCATAAAACTATCACCCCTGTGAAACAATTTGCTAAATCTTGTGAAATTCTAAAATAATAATTAGTTTACTTAAAAAATAAGATCCACCCTTCCACTCCTTGTGAAGAGGGAGAGAAGGGAGGATTTACAAGCTTACTTAATAATATACTGACTTTCCTCTAATATTACTTGGCTGTCACTCATGAAAACTATGAACCTATTATCTGTTAATAAATAGTATACACTGGAGTTACATCTTTGAACCAACTTACTAGCAATACATTCTGGGATTTAAAGATTTTATTTTGCCTTATGGATAAATAGGCAATGGGACTGTCTATTCATTACAACAGCCAGCATTCTCCTAATTCTTGAATTAAATATCACACATTCACTATATGTGTGCAACTGCAGAATGTGATTAATTTCTAAATGCTTCATTTCTACTCCAGTATGGACTTAAACTTATTATTAACATCTTATTATATGCTTATTGTTAATAATCATTGTTACTTGAATACAATAATGATATCTAAGCTTTAAGTTGATTACCAAAATTTTGCTATTTGAAGTATATTCTCTTGGGGCTGCAATGTGATTTTGAGTTTCAAATTCAGGTAAAATGTCTTTAGTATCTAAGTCATTCTGTGTCACCACTTGAGGAAAATGCCACAAGCTTCTCAAAAGAAGTATTATCTTAGAACTGAAAAGTTGGGAAGAATACTGAGACATAGCCAAAGGAAGATCCTCTTCACTTACTTTCCCCCTTGTATTTTTTTCTTAAAAAGACTTGTTTCCCAATACTAAGCCTGGCTATGAAACCCTGTGAATAATGTGGACCTCTGCTGTTGGGATGGCTGTTTGCAAAAGCTAACTGTAAGTCTTACATGCAGTCAAACAAAACTGAAGATGCTTTTATCCCATTATACTTACATTAAATCACTGTGTCCTGAGGCTTACTCCAGTTGATGCTATTACAACCACATCCCTGCTTCCTTTCACAACAAATCTCTTTAACCATGGCAGATAAAGCTTTAAACTTTTTAAATATGATTTCTGTTGTTGTGTACAATACTCAACACCTCGCACTGCTATAATAGGATTAAGAATGTTATATATAAAATTACATTGATAATTGTACAGAAATTTTAAATCATCTTAAATTGTTCACATATACAAGTGTATGCACACACATGCACATGCACAGAGACACCCACTCTCTGAAGTGTCAGGTGAATTATGGTTTCCTAATATGAGATTCCTATACCTCTGTTGTTAATAGAATCAGAGCTTTTAGGCTTCAATTGCTTTTCACCAATGAGCTACTTACTTATGGGAAAAGCAAGTTAGGGGTGGCTAAAAGTGCCTGGCCTTGAGATAGGAATACCCAAGTTCAAATCTGGGCTCCGATACTTACTACTTGTGTGACCATGGGCAAATAATTTAACCTTGTTTACCTAAGTTTTCGCATCTGTAAAATGAGCTGGAGAGGGAAATGCCAAACAACTCCAGTATCTTTGCCAAGAAAACCCCCAAATGGGGTCACAAAGAGTCGGATGTGACTGAATTGACTTAATAACAATAAAACTAAATTGTATTGTGTCTCATTATCAGTAGATTTTAGCAGAATATCTAGACATTTCTACAAGTGACTTTGAACCTGAGAAAAATCTATTTAGGAGAAACTCCCTTTAGAGCTGCCCTAAAACTGAGACCAATTCCAGAATGTCTAAGAGAAGATATTTGCAGGGATGAGGGAACTACATGGGACATCTGGGACTCCAAATAAAACCTAACGATTAAATGTGCATCAGGTGTGGGTTACTAGGATACAAGACTTGATGTTTATTAATACTGATAATCATCATTGTGTTTTGGACTTTTATTTCACAATGTCTACATTTGCTGAGCTTTCTTGAGGTCATGTAAATCTCCCTCTAAAATTAATCCATGGTTTTGGATATTCTTACTACGGCTTGTGTTACAATTAATCAGTCATGTTTTTACATTACCAGAGCAGGAAACATTGTTAATAGTTTCAGAAAATTCAACAAGTTATAGGAGAAACATAATTACCCATAACAGGTGACTCCTGATAGAAACTTTCCTTAGTTCGCTTGGCTTCAGAGAACAGCCAACTAGCCACCCTTGATAAGGGGGCGCTTTAATGCCCTCTGTCTTATTAATCTCTTCACACTCTGCCTTAATTGCTATGTTAAAGTCTATTCTAAACTTGCACCAGAAAACCATGTTAATGCACACTACTAATAATGACCATATTACAAATCTTATAGAACTAGCTTACAGATAAGTGAACTATGGAAAAAATAACTCCTATTGTTCAAAGCAGGGAAATGATTTTATTTTGTATCACTACCAACATTTTGTGTAACTAAGTCACATTCATTTGTTTCCAAGTTAACTTTAGAAGTTCAGTTTTCCTGTTAATCACTATTCTAATCTGGCGTCAAGGAAATCTGTTATCCTTGAAAGATGCAGGTGGATGCCAAGGAGTCTGCTCTATTATCTCTGCAACACGGGCTCTGCCTTTAAATAAAATCTGATCTGTTATCACTGTGACACTAACCAGCCATACAAGTGGACACCAGTGACAAGATGGAGGAAGGGGTCGTTGCTAACTGTGCATTCCAATTTGAAGTCAATCACATTGTTCCCCATATCTATGATGCTGTCTTTCAGTTTTTGGACATTACTCCTTTCTTCTATAAAAATGATCTGTCAGCTGTCATTCAGGGTCTTAACTAGCTGAGGAGACTGAGACCCTGCTTACTGGCAGATTCACACTTTGCTATAAACTGTGCCCTGAGCTTTGTGTCTCAAGTTTACCTTAATTATAATCACAAGTTTACATGAATCATTTTTTAAGCTTATTCTCTTATAATTTCTCTTTCATGTTTATCTTACATGATCTCTCAATCCATTTTTCCAGGTGAGTTGTTTTCCCAATGAGATATTTCATGTTTTCTTCTATTTTTTTCATCCTTCTGACTTTTTTGTTTGCTTATTTCTTAATGTTTCATGGAGTTATTAGTTTTCATTTGCCCAATTCTGGTTTTTAAGGAGATTTTTTCTTTTCTTTCAAGTTCTTTTCTTCAGTGAGATTTTGTACCTTTTCTTCCATTTGGCCAATAGGAGTTCTTTTCTTCAAGGAATTTTTGTGCCTCTCTTGCTGTTAGGCCAATTCTGTTTTTTTAAGGTGATATTTTCTTCAGTATGTTTTGTTTCTTTTACTAAACTGTTATTTCTCTTTTCATAATTTTCTTGTAAGATTCTTATCTCTTTTCCCAATTTTTCCTCTACCAGTCTTACCTCTTTAACTTTTCCAAGAATTCTTGTTGAACTTGGTTTTAAATAGTATTTCTTTGAGGCTTTGGTTGTAGCTATTATAGTGTTACTGTCTTCTTCTGAGTCTGTCTTGGTATTCCCTGCCACAGCAGCAATTTATGGTTATATTCTTTTTTGCTATTTATTTTTCCAAACTATTTCTTGACTTTGAATTTCATGTTGCACTCTATTTACTTTGGGGTGGGGAGGCACCATCCCAAGCTTCAGACAGATGGTGCAGTGGATAGAGCATGAGTGCAGGAGTCAGGAGGACCTGAGTTCAGATCTCACCTCAGACACTTGACACTCACTAGCTGTGTGACCTTGGGCAAGTCACTTAAGCCCAATTGTCTCATCCTGGGTCATCTCCAGTCATCCTGATGAATATCTGGTCACTGGATTCAGATGGCTCTGGAGTGAGAAGTGAGGCTGGTGACCTGCACAGCCCTCCCTCACTCAAAAAAGTCAAGTGCAAGATATGTCATTATTTCTGATAGCATGGTCTTCTTTGCCAACAAAAGATGAACACACAATGTTAATTGTTTTCAGAGCTAGATCTGCAGGTTTTTTGGTGCTTTCAAGGTGGTGTCATCTGGGGAGAGGTGCAGTTATGGCTCTCCTGGTCTGTGCTCTTTATTCAGAAAAAAAGGTTTCTGGTTCCCCTATAGACGAATGCTCTAGCACATTTCTCTCACCCTGAACTGAGATCAGGTGCCCTGCTCCCCTGCTGCTACAAGCATTAACAATTCTCTTGGACCAGGAACTGCACATGGGCAAGAGAGATGTCAATCAACGTCAGCTGCACCGAGTCCCAGCAACGAGGTCCCTATAATCTCTGATAGTTGTCCCATCCCTTTACCAGATCTGACCTCACAGTTCCAGAAGCTGCTGCTGCAGCTGCACTTCAGAGAGGCCTCTCTATTCTAGTGCTACAGAGCTCTCCTGTTGACCTTTTAAGTTTTCTTAGGCTAGAAAATGTCTCCTCCTGATCTTTTGTTGGGTTTGTCACCTCAAAATTTTATTTGAGACATTATTTTAAAGTTGTTTAGAATGAGAACGCTGAGAGAGCTCAGCTGGGTTGCTGCCTCTAATCCCTACCATCATGCTTGTACACTCCTCCCCCCATTACCAATTGTCTACAAAAATAAAGCTATAGAACATACAAATAAATAAATCCTCAGAGTAGTGAAGTTAGTACTAATAAATGACATTTAGATGGTGCTTTAATGTTGTAAAAAGGCTTTATGAGATAAAAACATTAGTACACTCGGTGAATTGGTTTAATCATTATGGAAAGCAGCCTGGAATTACAGAAGGAGACTAAAATGTTCCTATCTTTTGGCTCATATTTCACTGCCAGATATACCCCAAAGAGGTCAGTGACCAAAAGGTCCCAGACATACCAAAATATTTCTAGTAGTTCTTTTGGAAGTAGCAAAACAGCTGAAAATAAAGTTCTGGGTAATGACTAAACTAGCTGTGGTACATGACATTATTGTGCTTTAAGAAATATGATGAATACAAAGAAACATAGGAATGATCCCACTTGAAATTAACAAAACTTGAGCAAAATAACACACACAAGGATTACAATAATGTGAATGGAGAGAATAACAAAAAATTCAAAACTGAATGCTATGAAATCAAAACGACTGAGTTTGGCCCACAAAGAGATTTTAAAAAGTACTGTTCTTCCTTCTTTGCTAAGGCCAGGGACTATATATGTGGAATTTTATAGATGTCAAACTTTTCTGATGCATCAACTAGCTTTGCTAAACTGTGTATAGTCTTTTTTATTCCTTGTCTTAAAAGACAGCTCTTTAGGTTAGGGCTAAAACACACTTGGAAAATTAGTAATGTAAAAAGAAAAGATCAAGGTAAGAACAGAGCATGGACTTATGATTTCATTGATACAGCTATCTCTCAGATGAGCAAAGTCCCTCTATGATCACACACCAGTACTCTCTTTTGCAACTTTTAAACTTAAAAGAATTGTCTAAAACACTGAGAAGTGAAATGCTCAGGGTCACAAAGTCAACATGTCAGAATTAAGAACTTGAACTTCCTGGCTTATAGGTCACTTTTCTACTCACTATCTTAAGCTGCAAATAAAGATACCAATAATGTATATATGTATAGGTATACGTATGTGTGTATACACATACACAACGTATGTGTATATTTAAAATATTGCTTTAAAGAAGTTTGTATGTATTATTTTTAGCCTTATGACATCATGAAGTGGGTCCATTCTAGGTATTATTGTGTCCATTTTAAAAATGAAGAAATCAAAGTTCATAAAATATCATTTTTAATAACTGTCATCACTAACATAGCTAGTGTCAGTAGGTGGAATTTGAAACTAACACTTTCTGATTCCAAGCGTAAATGTATATAATCTTTTCCCAACTAGATTTAACCCCAAAGGTATTATATCTCCCTTTCTTCCTTTATCTTTCCACAACACTGAGCACAATACTCTATGGAGAACATCACAACAAAATAACGTGGCCTGCCTGCTAGACAGTATACAACTTAAGGACCTTCAGAGAAGTATATACAATGTCAGAACACATGCAATGAAAATCAAATGTGATCCAAGAGAGGGATCAGATCTAACATTACTCAAACAGTAGCATATCTAGCTTATGCCACCTGAATCTAGTAATTACAAGATTGCCAAGCAAAGTAATTTTGGTGAGGGTGCTTTTTCATAATCAACAAACACACATATTAGGATCTTCTATTTTCTGAAGTGAACTATGCAGTTTCAGAATGTGTAATATACTATAGAAAGCTGTCAGTGAGAGCTCTCCTCATTTCTTTACTATTCTGAGAAACAATACCACCTATCTAAAACAGGAGAAATGCAGCTTTAGAATCCTGCCTCAGATACTTTCTAGAACTTAAGTTTCCTCTTCTGTAAGATGGGGAAATCACCATCTTCACAATGTTGTTGGGAGAATCAAATGGTATTAATACAGTTTATTTGTATCCTTAAAAGTACTAAGAAGTGCTAATAGTCAGAGAAATGCAAGTAATAAATTGGCAATGGATGGCAGGGCATATTTAAAAATAAGCATAATAATTTGCTTCTCGCTTGAAAT
Source organism: Bettongia penicillata ogilbyi (assembly GCA_023548195.1). Taxonomy (NCBI): domain Eukaryota; kingdom Metazoa; phylum Chordata; class Mammalia; order Diprotodontia; family Potoroidae; genus Bettongia; species Bettongia penicillata. Next base: position 1,105,854 of record JAJHZJ010000377.1, on the reverse strand, counting down.
TAAGAACATCACAAATTTTTCCCTATACTTTGATCTAATGATTCATTACTGATTTTATACTTTAAAGAGACCATGGGCACCTGCACAAAAAATTATTCCTAACAGCATTATCTGTAATAGCAAAAAGTTGAAATCAAACTAGATACCCAATAAATGACAAATTACTGACCCAATTATGGCACATAACTAATGAAATACTATTGAACCCAAAGAAAAACAAATGATAAATTCCTGAAAATACAGTACTATTTGTATAAAGTGATTCAGGTTGAAGACAGTAGAATCAAAAGAATATAACTATTAGCTGCAACTATATAAATGACAACTTTAAATGATAAAACTTAAATTATATTTGCTGCTCCTAACTTACAAAAACTAAAACATGCACCTCACCTTTCCCTTAACAAATGTTAGCCTTTACTTCAGTCACAACTACTATTCCATGTTGTTTCATTCAGCTATTTTCAAGGACTTTTTACTTTGTTGAAGGGTTGGATAGCTGTGAGTCTTTTGGGGTGGAAAACAAATCATACCTTCCTCCCTCTCCAAGTAGAACACAAAAATTTTCTGAGGTCAGGGACCATTTTCATTTTTTCTCCATATGCAAAAGTAATACCTGGCATATACAATGCCTGATGCTTAATAAATGGTTGTTGAATTAAACTGAAATCATACGTAGCAAACACAAAAGAATACGTTAAGTGTCTTATAAATCTTGGAGTGCTAAATGTAGCTAACATTGATTACTATTTTATCAATGATGCTCTCAAATGTATAAAATCATAAAAAATTTTACAGAAATGACAAAGTCGAGAGTTGGGTTCTTAATTTTTGATGTCTGACCAACTTTTTCCATTTGCTATTTTCCTTCCCTCTTTCTGCTATCTGAACAACCAATCCTTGGACACCATAAAAACTACTGCTTCTTACATGTATCTTCTATGCTTATTCTAGCTAATACTCCCAACTTGACCACCTGAAATACGATGATTATAGTGTTACTGATAAAAAAAGAACCCCACAGAACTACTACCATATCTGTTTCATTGGCAATTCTCCCAATTTTATCTACAAATGCACTAGGGATTATCAAATTTTATAACAAGCTATACTATCATTTTGTCTCCCTTCCATTACTTCTCAATTTTGTGAGATTCATTCCCTTATATCATACTAACAATAACAGTAGTATTTATACAGTTTTAAGGTCGTAAATGTGCTTTAGATGTTATCTCATTTTGTCTCCTTTTGTTTTTAAATCAATTTTGTAAGGTAGGTTCTATCACCTGCATTTTACAAATAAGGAAAACTGAGGCTGAGAACATACTACTCTTTAGTATTTTGAAAATGAATTTATATTCCAAACATGTATTGATCTTTGCTGTCACATCTTTGGCTAGGAAATCAGATGTTAATTCTCAGAGGTTATTTCAAGCTGGCCTCCTCAATGTGCTGTTTTACACCAATTAAACTTCTTTAAGAAAAGGTGATGATTTCAATTCACTTTTTACTTTAATCAATTACCCACTTTTTCATCAACAGCTTGCTGGTAATGCTGTAACTGCATGTGGTGACTATTCAATTTTATCTTCACTTCTAAGTTATTGATTCTAATTCTTTGCGAGCTGATGGTTAGACAATTAGAAATTAAGAGATAAGTTTTTGAGATGTCATTTGGTACTTACATTTAGTTCCTCCTCTCTTTAAAGAGAGTACTCATGAAATACAAGCATGAGAATTATAAGAAGTCCTTCATCTTGAATACCCTTACATATTGAATAATCGTTTTCCACCACTTATACCCACTTTGGTAATGAAGCCACCAAGCTAAACACTAATTTGATCTGAATTCACTTAGCTAATTATTTAAAGAATGTATACCCTATTTATATAAAATCAAATTTGTATAGAATTTGAGAAATAAAGGAATATGACAGATAAGGCAAGAAGGAAAAGAGGGAAGGAAACATTAATTTAGCAGTTACTTCAACTTTTTGGTTTATAAGTTATATGACTAGAATAAAGCTAGCATGCTACTGTAGTATAAACAAGAAAAAGCTAAGTTAACTATATTATATGACTTACTATGGAAATTAAAGAAAAATACCAATTTCTACTTAAGCTACTTTCAATATGGAAACAAAGCAAAGAAGTTACAAATTAGTTGAAAAGATTAAGTAAAGTGGTTCTTTTATGGCATTAAAATCTTAACTGATTTTTCATGGGGGCTTTCTGATAGTTCACATGAATAATCATTTTGCTACTTCAGGGACAACGGAGAGGAAAAAAATGCTACAAAGTAAATTTCTTAAGTAAAGGAATTCCTTAAGTAAGGAAGTCCTTAAAATTCAACAAAAAGAGGTAAGATTAGGTAATGATGTAACAGGACAAAGTGGAAGCCATACTAACTGATCTCTAGGACGAGGACAAGTAAAACTAGCTCAGCAAAATAAAATGGTATAACCTTGATATAAGCACTAATTGGCTTTTTTGAATACAGTGAATGTAGTAGTATATCACTATACTTTATGTCGGTTCATATTTGAGAAAAGAGTTAAAAAATCGATAAAAACCTCATGATAATAATTTTGAAGACAGGCCAAATGAAAAAATGTCCCAGATCATTTAGCCCTACCTGAAGAAGATTTGGTAATTGGTCACTTCCAAATGAGCTTTCTATATAGATGATCATGAACTAATTAGGAAAAATGTCAAAAACAACCTAAATTTTTCCACTGTATGCTTATTAAATTTCAGCTTATCACATTTGACTTCTGAGACCTCTTTGGAGCCTGTCATTCAACTTGTAAGCTTTATTCTCGTCATATAACTTAATAAACCAAAAAGTTGAAGTAACTGCTACTAGCTTTGTGTCATGTGCAAATTGAATAAATATATACTCTAAGTCCATATCCTAGTCACCAATCAAAGTGTTTAATAGCATAATGACAAATCTTATTCCGGGGGACAGTGTACTGGGGATTTCCCTTCATGAAACCCACATCTCTCTCTACATTGCCTATGCAGGTAGCATGAAACTGGTCACTAATATGCTAAAATTTACGTTAAATTATCTATGGCATTCACTTGATCTATCACCAGTAAGAAAAAACAAATCAATTATCAAATACATTTATTTAGCAATTAAGGTGTGTTTTATACAGATAAATACAAAATATGTACAAGATGGCACTATGAGTTGGGAGAATCAGGAAAGGCTTCATATAGAAGGTGATACTTGAGCTGTGTCTTGAAGAAAAGTAAAGATTTCTGAGACGGAGGTGAAGAGAGAATGCTGTCCAGGCACAGGATTTTTGGTGGGACATGAAGACAAGAGGATAGGCAACTGCTTGTAAGGAGAGACAGCCAGTTACCACAGTTTTGGGGAAGGATAATAAAGTATAATGAGACAGAAAGAGTAAGTTGGAGCCAAATAGTAATGGTGCTAAAAGCCCAGCATTATAATAGAAGCAACAGAAATTAATTTATTCTAGGAAAACCTTCCTTTGATGAATCCATGCTGGATTTTGCTGATCACTAGTTCAATTTCCAATGATCACAAACCCTAATGAGTTTTAAAGTCTCCAAAATTTCTGCCAAGAATCACTGGTCTATACTTTGTAGTCTTCTCATTTTTTGATATTGGGGACAGTTGTTTTTCTCCAACTCTTGTGACTTCTCTCATTTTCAACCATCTTTCAATGATAAATGACAGGATCAGTAATTATAGCTGCCAGTTATTTCAGCATCCTAGGATATAGTTCATGTGACCTTCCCCACAAAAGCAGAGTTTAATTGGAAGGAAAGTCATGCTTAATATTTTTCTATCATATTTCCATAAAGCAAAATTATGTAAAAGATGGACATATTTAAAAATGGGGAAAAAAAACCTGTTTTTTAATGTTTCATAGAGAACTAAATTAGAAGCTCTGGAATGCCATCCAAAGGACAAAGACATGACTGTGTTTCTTTAACAGACAACCAACATTATTAAATTTAGATCAACAACATTCAGAATCCACAAGATTTCAAGTTCTAATTTTTAAGATTTAAACTATACCTTATCTTCAGATGGACAGAGATATAAATACTGGAATGTGGCTGTTATATTTTTAGAGAATCTTGGCCCAAAAACATCCTTGTCTGTTCCAAACTGATGACGAGACTGCCGCACAATTGAGTCAATTACATATAGTCCTGGAACCTTATATTCTGGCTTACACTGCAAACATAAAAAAATAGTTAGTTATTATTACAAGAAAAGTTTATATAAAATATAGTTTTAACATGCTTTGGTTGATCAGTATTTGAAGATTACTAAACCAGGCATCAGGAGGCTTTTATTATAGTCTCCGTTCATGGTTGGACCACTCTAATATAAAATGACAATAGTACCTAAATTAATTTACTTAGTGTCATATCAATTAAATAAGAAAGATTACAAAGCTAGAAAAAAACAGTAATGAAAATCTTTTGGAAGGCAAGTATCTCAAAGGAAGTAATGGAAAAAAAGAGGAAGAGGAAGAAGGTGATCTAGTAGTATCAGATATATGATGCTACACTACAAAGCAGTAATCAACAAACTATTTGGTACTAATTAATAAATTAAAAGTCTGTTAGCAGAACAAGTTAGGTACCCAAGATCCAGAAGACACTGAATAGCACAATGGCTGATAAATTCAAATACTGATATTGGTCTGAGAAAAATTAAGCTTAGACCCCAAACACATAACATATACCACAATGTGCCTGAAATGGATATATGATCTAGCTATAAAAGGTCACAACATTAACAAATTACAGGAACAGGAAAGGAGATAACACCCTTAACTAGTATAGACAGAAAGTCTTGACCAAACAAGGAATAATAATCACGGGAAATGAAATGGACAATTTTGATTACACAAAAACTGGAAAACTTTGGCAAACAAAAACAATGAAGTCAGAATCAGAAGATGAATAGCTCAGAAAAAAAATCTTTGCAATAACCATCAACATGGAGCTTTTGTTCATCTGTAGATGGGGATGTTCTATAAAGCCCTAATCTTTACAAGGTTGTGGCAAAGACACAAATGTATTGATAACTGTAAACTGAATATTTGTAAACTATGGCATCAGCCTACCCTTCCAAACTGAGAACTCTTCTCAACATTCCTAATTGACAAATATCTATTACATGATTACTTTTACTATTTGTGGGGTACTGTGCTTATGTTTTATATAGAGGCAACAGAAATTAATTTATTCTAGGAAAACCTTTTTTTGATGAATCTTTGATGAGACTTTAGAACCAATTAGGGTTTGTGATCATTTGGAAATTAGTGATCAGTAAAATCCAGCATGGATTCATCAAAGAAAGGCTTTTCTAGAATAAATTAATTTCTATTGTCTCTATTATAAAACATAAACTCCTATTGGGCTTTTAACACCTTCACAATTTGGCTCCAACTCACCCTTTCTGTCTCATTATACTTTATTATCCTTCCCAAAACCGTATTATTCCCTCAGGTCCAGAGGTTAACCCTGATGGTATAAACTGTCAAAAATATCATTTCTGAAATATTATAACTTCATTCAAAATCCTGCAGTATTTTTCTGCTATCTAGAGTATGTGTTTGGTCTAATTTTCAACATCTAACAACGAACATAGCTTTTCTCATTGGATTTGAATCTGAGGATCAAATCTTAACTTTGTCTATATGGTATCTGACAAGTCTTTTTTCTTCTCTGACCTTCAGTTTTCTCATCTGTAAAATGACAGGTTTGGGCTATATGACCTCTCATTTCCTTTCTGGTTCTAAATGAGAGATTCTTAACCGGAGGTCACAAATTTCTTTTTAAATATTTTTGTAACTATTTCAATATATTCAGTTTCCTCTGCAATTTTTTAAAATTTTTGAGCATTTAATAACATTATTCTGAGGAGTCCATAGGTTTCACTACATGGCCAAAGGAGTCTTTAACACAAAAAAGGTTAAGAATCCCCTCTAACTCCCAACCCCGCTGTAACATTTTAAGTCACTGAGATGGTGCTAACCACCACCAGTGGGAACTTCTTCACTAAGGAGTTACCTGTACCAGTGAAATCATAAGTCCCTGTCCTTATCAGGGTAAGTTGGGAGCATGCAAAGCCTTTGGCGCTGGTGGTATGTTTAACCAACGTAACCATCCAACATTTATTAAACACCTACTTTGTTGCTACTGTAGCCAGGTACTATGGCAGAGACTTTTGCATGGGGATACAAGTCAAACAATCTGTGCTCTCAAGAAGTTCATGTTCAAAGTCAGGGGAGAGGGCAGAGTTAAAGAAGAAAAAGCAGAAAGGAAACAGAAAACTAAATAGAGGGGAGACAGAGATGAATATGATAGGGAAAAGTAGAATGACACCAAGAAGTATACCACTTAGCTATAATTTTATCTTACAGAAATACTGCAAGAATAACTTGAAAGAAAAACTGAATTCTTTGTAAAAATGTTCCATGAAGAACAATATACTAAATGGCCACAACGACATAAAGAAAAACACTTTGAAAGCATTTAGAATTCTGATGAATTAGTGACTTCAGAGGATTAACAATGAAGCATACTCTGCAACTAGGAAGAGAAGTAGTAGACTACATGGTTCAGATACACATTTTCATACGTGATCAATATTTATTTTGCTTATTTATACTTATTTGTTGCAAGGAAGGGCTTTAGTGGAGGGAGGAAAGTCATTGGGAAGTGAAAATCATATCCACAAACAAAAGATCATCCATAAGACATTTTTAAAAAATAAAAGTAACACAAGCATGTATCCTTAAAATATCAAAATACAGCCACATTCTGTAATTCAATCAAATTAACACCTTTTAAACAGAAAGTGGAAAGAAGGAGAGCATCATAAAATTTTCTTGTTTTGTACCTACAAGGAAGAAGTAACACAGGGAAATGAAATGTATGTGAATTACACTTTTTTGAGCAATACTGACAAGAAACATTAAGATATTTTCCCTAAAAAAAAAATATGTTGAAATTAAGATAAAACTGTTATTAGCCAAATATGCAATGTAAACATTCCAGTCACTTCTATAACTACTTCCTATTTTATGACTACAAAATAAAATACATTATTTTGAAGACATTTTTTAAAAAACTTTAATTCAGACTGAGATTTACTGAACATACTAATTACAGGCAATGAACAGTTTTAACAGTTATTTTGGAACATTGAGATTTCATTAACCATTTTCTTGAAGGACTCAGAAAGCAAAATTAATCAAATTCTCTGGGTATATAAATGTTTGATAGCGCAAAATTGTAGAAAGAGTACATTTAAATAAGTAAAAGAAGACAAAAAAGAAACTGAAATTAAAAACCCAAAGAGAAAGGTTTGTTACCTTCTTGATGAACTTTTCTACAATCTGGACTACATGCTTGTAAAGCTGAAGAAAAAAATAGTTATTGGTCAATTTTAATATCATTGCTTTATTTTTTTACAAATAATAAAGTAAATGTTTTCACACAGAAAATATAATTACACTTTAAAAGTCATAAAAATAATATTAACAGTCATCAAAACTATTTCAAAATACAAGCCAACAGATTGAAACAAAACCAATCTGAGAAAATTAAGAGATTAATTTAGAATACAAGTGGCTATCTTTTTATATTTCAGCCAATAAAACTTAAATGCAGCCATAGTAATTACCATTTATGACCTTTATAAACTCTAGTAAGCTATAGATGTAGCATGAGATATTAGACAAACAGTCCTGAACTAAAAGCAAAATTTCATTCCCACTACTTATAAGTTTCAAACTTTAAGATCATCATTTTAATGATATAAAATGTGTTTATCTTACCTTAATGGCTTTAATGGCAGCTTTAGTAATGAGAATCATCTTAGCCCGAGAAATGGGAGGCTTCATATCCATGAGTGAAAAGAGCTAAATATAAGATAACAAAATGTTCAAAACAATATCTGAAAAAGTAAAAAACTTAAGCATGAACATACTTCTGAAATTACCTTGTCCCAAATGATTTTATACCAAAAAGACTTAAAGGCAGAAGCATGGCATATAGGAATCCTAACAAACTTCAGTCACCCCTGCTGAAGCCCTCTACCTAACCGCTGGTCTAGTGGAATTACAACTCTTCTCTATGTGAACTGCTGATCCTATCCATTGCTGCCCTTTCCAGCAACGCGGCCTCACAATCAATCATCCCTTCCCCGCCTCCAAGTTCAGTCTTTTATCTACTGGCTTCTCACCTTCTGCATTCAAATACAACCAGTTCTTCCCCACTCTTAAGAGCCCTTTCTTTGACACCAGCATTCTCCAAGTGATATTCTAAAGTGTTCTTCCATTTCACAGTCAAACTCCCAGAAAAAGCTGTCTGCTTTTAACTCCATTTTCTCTCTTCTCAATCCTTTAAAATCTGCCTTCTCACCTCTCAACTGAAATTAAGTTCTCCAAAGATACCAATGACACCTGAATTTCCAAACTCAAGGACTTTTTCTCAATTTTCTAATACTTCTTGACCTCTGCTTCCTCTTACACCATTTACCAAAACTCCCTCAGAAACACTCTTCTCCGTGTGGGCTTCTGTGACACTGTTTCCACTCAGCTGACAGCTTTACTCTTCAGTACCATCATTCACATAACATGCCCCTAACTTTTGACTGCTACCTAATGCTCTTCTTGGGACCCTCTTGTCCTTTCTCTATATATTCTCCTTCCTTCAGAGAAGGAGAAACATCATTTCTATGCAAATGACTCCCGGCTCTATTTATCTAGTTTTATTTTAATTTCTATCAGTATTACCCATTGTAATACCTGGGCCATCTCAAACTCAAAATATCCTCCCCCTCAAAAAAACTCATTGTCTTTCCTGGCCCTCCCATCCCCCCTCTGAACTTCCCTATTTCTATAAAGGGCAGCATCACCCAGACTTACAGTCTACAAGTTAGGAGGCCTTAATTTCTCCCAGGACCCTTAAATTAAAAGGCGTGGGAACCATAATGCTTCCTCTCAACCTGAGAAATAACCCGGTGGAGGTGCAACTTGGCAACTGATCCTGCAGGTGCTACAGCCATAGTTACCAAAGATGCAGAGAAGAAAGGTGTGGCCACCAAAGTCCTTGGCACTGTCAAATGGTTTGGCATCAGAAGCTGATGTATTTTTTATTAGTTTATTAAATAAGATATATTAACACTTGCTTTGCTGCTGAACCCTAAGGATGACCACAAGACCTTACCATCTGAGTTGTAGAATGGGAGCTCCTCGACAGAAGTGACTGTCTTACTTTTTTTTCTATTTGTATCCCCTGTATTCTGCACATAGTAAGAGCTTAATAAATGCTTTATTTGTTCTTTCATTCCTCATTTTCCCTTTCTCCACAAATCCATTGTTACCAAGTTTGATCATTTCCACCTCCACAAACATCTCTCCCATCCATACACACAGCATTCACAAAGTTACCACATCCTAGATCACCTCTGACCTGGACTATTTAAAAGCTTCCTAGTTGGCCTGAAGTTTCTCCCCAGCTACCAAAATGATTTTCCTAAAGCATGTCATTTTCCTACTGAATATACTCAAGTAATTCCCTATTATCTTTAGACTCATATATAAATTCCTCTGAGGGGCATTTAAGGTTATTCACAATCTAAGACTAACCTGCCCTTTCGGCTTCACTCTATATTACTTCCCCTACTTCAGGGTCTCTCTGACTGCCAACCTATCTTTCTTGTTCTTCCTCTCACAAAAAGATACTGCATCTGTGCTTTTGCCCAAGCTATCTCCTATGCCTGGAATGAACTCCTTCATCTCTGCCTCCTAGAATAAATGTCATGCATGTTTGCATGTATGTGTGCATGTGTGTGTGTATGTACACCGAGAGAGAGCACACAGAAGCGCTTGTTTCTTCCAAGGCAACATAAGCTCCTTGAAGGAAGAGTAATGTTTCATTTTTGACTGTGTATCTCCACCTGAGATTATGACTATCACAATGTAGGTACTTTAATAGATACTTTATAGACTGAGTTGTTTAAGGATATTTTCATCCTTCAAAAGGTAAAAAATCAACAAGAGAAAATTCAATCCTCCATCTGCTTCTCACTAACAAGAGTTAGTGGCTAGGGTGAAATGATGAGTTTCGGAGAGGGAAGAGACCATTCTGTCCTAGAATGGAGACAGAGAAAAATGTTGCATAATTGGACAATCTTTAAACTCTGAGAAAGCAGATTTCTAAAGGTTCAGAGGTAAGATACGTAGGATCTCACAGACTATAAATCTACAAACTCCCAAGAATAAAATTCTGAAGACACAAAAGAAAGTAACTCCAATGAGGAGGAAATAAGAATTATCTGAAGAGACCATTCCCCACCCACCCATGACTTTTGCTGTCCTCCCCTCATCCCTGTACTTATTAATCACTGGCTATTTAGGAGAAAACTGTCCTCAGTCCTCATCTCCTGTTCTCTTATCATTTCCCCCTCAACAACACCCTGTCCAGTGATGTCCCATTCCAACTCTGCCCATTCACTTCTCAAACATTTTTCTTCGTCAAGTATCTTCTATCTTCCCCTCTGCTAAGGACCTTTCTAGTCTCTCTAAATATGAAAACAAATACCACTCATATGAGCTCCCTCTTCTCTTGTTCATTTATTTGTGACCCCATTTGTGGTTTTCATAGCAAAGACACTGGAATGGTTTGCCATTTCCTTCTCCAGTCCACTTTACAGATGAGGAAACTGAGGCAAACAATGTTAAGTGACTTGTCCAGGGTCACACAGCTAGTAAATGTCTGGGGCCAGTTTTGAACTCTGGAAGATGAGTCTTCTGATTGTAGGCCTGGCAGTCTATTCACTGTGCCTCCTAGCTGCCCTCATCTTCTCTCTTAAAATTCCTTAATATCTTCTCCCACCTGTTTCTTCTTTCCCCAAGTCTCTGACAAGGAGACTGTGCTGTTTTCTCCCAAGGTCAATTCCTTACACATGCATATGAACCCACAGTAAGGGAAAGACTGAAGATCTGACTTTGAGGGGAACTGTGATCTTCTCCAACAGATTACACTCATCTTGCGAGCACCCCAAACTCCTAAGTCATCCACCTCTACTTACCTGTGGGTTCCTTCCTTCCTTACTCCAAAATGCTCAAGGCTTCCCCATCCTTAAAATGCTTTCACTATGCCTAGCTATTCCCCTAAGCTCTATTTCTACACATTATCCTCTTTTTCTCAGCCAAACTCCTTTAAAAATCAGTCTACTTACTGTCTCTACTTGTAATCTTCTCACTCCTTTGCTCAGCCCTTTGGCTTTCAATGGAAAAAGTCACCACAACTGAAAAAGCGTGATGATCTTTTTTCAAGTTCATCCTTCTTACCTGACCCATTTTGAAGTCTCCTTCCTGACCATCTACACATTATGCATCCCAAATGTTGCTGTTCCTCCAAGTTCTATTCTAGGCCCTCTTCTTCACTCCCTATAACTCTCGCAGTAAACTCACCAGCATCCATGGCTTAATTATCATCTCCATATCTGTATACCCAGTCCCAGTTCCTCCCCTAAGCTTCAGTCTCATGTTACCAACTGCCTATTGGTTGTTTTAAATAAGATGCTCTGCAAACATCAAACTACACATTTGCAAAACTTCTTATCTTTCCCCACAAAGCTCCTCCTCAAAACTTTACTATTTCTATTGATGGCACCACCATCCTTCCAACCGCCTGCATTTGAAACCATCATTTTATCTTCAACTCTTCACTCTCCCCACCTCACACATGCAATCTGTTACCAAATCTTGCCTTTCTACCCCAACATCTTTGCATACCATGCTTTTCTCTTTAGCAAATTCAAAAGCTTAATTGGTTTCACTGCCTCAAGTCTTTCCCTATTTTAATCCATTTTCCACAATGCTGTCAAAGTGAAAATCTAACCAAGTCATTGTCCTACCCATTAAACTCACTCCTGTTTGGCTTCTGAAGCCTTACACAACCTGGTCTCAAACTATCTTTCTATTCTCACTAGATACTACTAGTCTTTCTGTACTCCACAAATCAAATGGCCTTCTCTCTATTCCTCATACATAATACTCCACCTCTCATCTCCTTGCCTTTACTCTGATCATCCCTCATGCTTGTAATGCACTCCCTTCCTTGCCTCCACCTCATTCAGTCCTCTTCTTTTAAGATTGAACTTTTGACATCTTCTGCATGAATCCTTTCCTAATTCCCAACTGCTAGTGTCCTCCCTTTCAAACTACATTTTCCCTAACTTTATATGTACTCATATTTGTTAACTGTATATTTATGTGTTATGTTCCCATTAAAACTTATGGATAAACATTTTTCTATTCTTTACGCTTGTACTTTGGCAGCTAGGTGATGTGGTGGATAGAGAACTCGGTTTGGAATCAGGAAGCCTCATCTTTGTGAATGCAAATCTGGCCTCAAACACTAACAACATGACTTTGGGCAAGTCACATAACCCAGTCTGCCTTAATTCCACATCTGTAAAAATGAGTTAGAAAAGGAAATGGCAAACCACTTCAGTATCTTTGCCAAGAGAACCTCAAATAGGGTCACAAGGAGTTGGACTTGACTAAAAACAAAAACAAAATTTTTATTGCCCAAATCCAGCACAGCAAACTTTAAGTGGTAAATAGGGAACTTATCAACCAAATTCAACTTAAACAGAAATAGAAAGATCAGAAGGCCAGTAACAGAAGAGCTATATAAGAGCATGGTATAGTACTGTAAAAATAGTGCTAAAGCTCAGAATGAATTGAAACTATTGAGGAAAGAGGGCAACAAAAAGGAGGGTTCTGATCTATATTAAAAAGGGGATAGAGTGACTCCTTAGTGTGACTGCAATGATGATAACAGGAGGAGAAAAAGAGAGAAGACAGAGATGTTTAATTCTTATTTTAGCCTGTTTTCTCTGCCAAGGAAAACTATCTCTGCACTGGAAATTTTCAATAAAAATGGCTAACTGGGAGCTGATACCCATAAGAACTGTAAAAGAACATCTAACTGTCCCTGTTGAATTTAAGTCACTAGCTTAAATTTGCCAAGTGTCAGGCACTGAAGATGTGACTAAGTCAATATTTAATATTTTAAAAACTGAAAATGATTTTGACTAGAGAAGGGTAAACATCTAGATTTTTAAACATCTAGATTTCTTTTCTTTTGAGGAAAAGAACAATCTCCAAACTACAGGCCAGTGAGCTGGACTTCATTCCTGGGGAAAATTCTTGGATGAATTATGGGAATATCAAAAAGTCAGAATGTCTTCATCAAGAACATCTTATTTCTTTTTTGTGACAAGGCTGACTGTCAAACTAGTTGATTAAAGAAATGCAACAGATATAGTTGACCTTAACTTTAGCACTAGATGTGGTAAGTTTCTCGGGATATTCTTGAAGGGGGAGAGGTAAAGTGGAACTGCCTCTAGAGTCACATTACCTGGGTTCAGATCCCACTTTTGCATACACTCTGTGTGACCCTGGGCCAACTCCCTTAAACTTAAGCCTTTCTTTCCTTGTTTGCAAAGTAGGGGCACTGGATGAGATGGCCCCAAGTTCCTTCCACCCCTAGGATCCATGATGCTAAGAGGACTAAGGGGTAAAGGATTTAGAAGATGTTTTGAATAGCTGGATTCAGCGTAATAATTAACGATTCAATGTCCACTCCAGTGTAATGTCTCAGGAACTGTGTTTGGTTCAGTGCTATAAAATATTTTTATCAAATAGAAACCAATGATTTCATGAAGCAACAAGAAATACTAAAATTAAAACAAAGGATTGAAAAAAGAAAATATAAAGTATTTCAAAGCAAAAACAAATGACTTGGAAAACAAATCAAACAGAAAAAAAATTCGAGAATCATGGAAGTTAAGACCAAAAAAAGAGACTAGACATCATACTTCATGAAATCTTAAAAGAAAACTTCTCGGATCTCTTAGAAGATGGCAAAATGTAAATGTGGGAAAACAGAAAAAAATTCACCAGTCACATCCTGAAATTAACTTCAAAATGAAAACTTCCCAGAAAGTGTGGAGCAGTGACCTTGGAATGATAGTCCAAAAGGTAAAGGACATACAGGCTTATGGACCCAAACTACTAACGGAACAAAATTGAGTATTTTAATGCTGGGGTGCAGGGTGGGGTGGGAGATGGACCTTTAATGAAAGAGAAAACTTCCAAGTATTCCTGAGAAACTTTGAAGTTCAAACACAGGAATTAAGAGAAACATAAAAAGGTACATAACTGGTGATAAACTGCTTATATTCAAAAAAGGGAGATGACACATGTGTCTCCTCTGAACCTCATCATTTAGGGACCACAGAAAGAATCCAAATAGACAAGTTCTAGGAGAGTTTCTGTTGTGTTTTGATGATCTTAAGAATGGAAAGGGGGGGAAAACACCGGAATTGCTGAGGGATGGGGGAAAAGATTGAGAGAGAAGGGAAAGGAAGGTTAGGGGAAATTATTTCACATACAAAGTACACAAATAAATATCTATATGAACAAAGAACATGGGGTGGAAAGGCCACAAACATAGTTGAGAACAGAAATACATTTTGCTTAACAGGGAAAAAGGAGGGGAAGGGGAGAGAGAACTAGGGGGAAGAACAAAAAAAGGGATTAATCCTAAACAAAACAAACTCTAAAGAAACATTTATAGATGTTTTTGAAGTGGAAAAGAATGGAAATCTGAAGGAGTATCCATACACTGGAAAATGGATGAATAAGTTATATTACATAAATGTGATGGAATACTATTGTACTAAACTTTTTAATCACTATAATGACCATGCTATCTACTGCTAGAAAGAAATAGGTCTCAGAATGAGACTATTTTTTCTGACATAGCCAAAAGGGAAATTTGTTTTGACTATACATGAAATTTGATTGACTGTACATATTTAAATGAGGAGTTGTAAGGTGGTGGCAGGTGAGAAGTTGTATCTTGGCTGCTTGAAACAAATATATTTTTTAAAAAGCGAGAAACAACAACAAAAAGACAAAAGGTATCCTGTGCTCATCAGAGTTAAGAAAAACACTTTGAAACAGGTTATACGACAAGACAACCTTTAACCTAAATGGACCTTTTTTCTGAATTAAGGGAATAGGTAACCTCTTTCTAAGTTTTTAGTCTTTAGATAGAAAAATTTCAGCAGGGTGTCTGCAGATCAACTGTCTTATTACTCAAAGAGGGGGAAAATCCACAAGTCAACAGATTTTATGAGAAGGTTATAATACAATGAATCAATTTTACATCTGTATTAAATATCAAACTAAACAGAAGCACAGGCATTAGCATCATATATACCAAGAGATCAGCCTATACACAACAACTAGAAAACCTCTTGAGGATCCCAAATAGGGTTTAAATTCCTTACACTGTTACTGTTGCTGTACCTTAACAAATATATTTTCCTTTTAAAACTCAATGTTATAATGCTGTAAGAAACCAGGTTATTAACAAATTGTTTGAAGCAATAACATTTCAGCATACTGACACTTAAGATGAATTTTGAATCTGAAAACTAAATGATGTAGTTTTGATACATATGAGTCTCTTCAACTTTCAAGCGAACTGTTTGGAAAGTCTAAGTAATTTGGTGCTAACTCTGAATGTACTCCCTTAATAGAAACAATGTTATAAATGATGTCTAGGTTCCCACAAAAGGTTATTCCATTCTATGATACTCCCTCTGCCAGTACACATTATGCAATTCTTCTGAGATTCAGTAAGATGGTCTTCAAGAGTTAATGACTGAAAAACAATTTACCCTGGAAACCAGCCAACCCAGTGATGAAACTTTCAAACATACACAGTCTCTCTCAGTTAGCAAGGACTCCATTTACAATTTTCTATAATTTCTTTAATTTCAATGGCACCTTTAAAAAGTTTCTGTTGGACAAAGTATCCAACTTGGTATGCCGAGGACATATTTCCCAAAAAATGAGAAATGAGTCATCAGAAGCTTATAGGTAAGAAAAGGTAGAAAGAACATCTGGGAAGCAATTCACTGAGGAAATTTCTTACAGCCATGCCAACCCAGAGGCAAAACTTACGTGAGGCCCACTCAATTTGATAATCCAAGTAAGCCATGATCCATGTATTAGAGGCTACATACAAAGCAATATTTCACATAATTTCAAATATTTACCTTTTTTGGTATTTATAGGATATTATTTTAACCCCTGATATAGTTATCTTCTCACCATAAGTGTAAGTGGAAATTACCTTCACAATTCACTAAAGCTAGTCTCTAATTGGACATGCAAATTGAAGTCAGTAACAGTTCATTTAATTCATACATTCAATAAACATTGGCTGAAAACCTACCATATTCAAGGATGACAAAGATCTTTTAAAATTTTCCAACATTATTCAGATAATTAAAAAGAACAAAAATCAATCTTTATACCTTAAGCTTTAACAAATGATCACTGCTTATGTGAAAATTCAACCACTTTTAGGGGAGAAAAAAAATTTGGAACACTGAACAAAGAATATTTTACTCAAAATCTGGAAGGGATGGTTAAGTACTGCAGTTTCAATAATGAATCGGATATTTAAATACAGGCTAATATCAAGTATTCCCCAAATATAAGCTACTATAAAAAGCAATTAAGAGAGTCTATGCCCTTGAGGAATATAAACTAAAACAGAAAAAGAGGACAAATGGCCATTTTAGAAATAAATTAATGAAGTAATTAGATAGTAGGAATTTGGGGGGAAAATCACATTTCTTTTCCTAAATATTAGGGGGCCTTGTCCCTCAGTAAAAGTTCAAAGGTTGAGGTTTTTCGTGAAAATTTTCTTTCTTCAAAAGGTGCCAAGTCATCAATATGGCACTGTTTATCTCTGAAAACACTACTCCTAACTAGTTGTAAAGGAACTCAATTTCCTCATCTAAAAAGAGAAGGGAATAAACTTAAATGTAACTCTAAGGTCCCTTCCCAACTCTAAAATTTCAAGATTATACTTCCTTTTTTCATTATTGACTTAAATGAAATAAACTGAACTCAGGAGGTACAGGGAAAAAAAGGAAGAAATTCACATATTTATTACCAAGGCTTCGCACTTGCTGCTTCTTCAACACAGGATGGGGTAGTACTTTTGTGGTGGACATATCTGGACTTGGAAGCAATTCTGGCTCTGACACTTATATGATCGAGGGTTAGTCACAATTTCCCTGGCCTTGGATTTCCTCATTTCTGAAGTATAGATAACAGTACCATCCCTTATATGGTTTTTAGAAAAAGTAAATGAGATAGGGGATTGAAACCTCAAAGCATTATATAAATGCTAGCTATTTTTATTGTATTGTTCCTCTCCATAAGACACTAAAGAACTCAGTATGATTTAGGAAATTTTTCTCCAAAAAGAATAAAAGTCTGTCACTCCTCTTCACCTAGGCAATGCGCCAAGCCCAAAACTGAATAAGAAGAAAAGAACAGAGTAGGGTTCTTTTGGTAAGTTGTGCAGCACTTTAATTGAACCTAAACCATCCATAGATACAAAAACCCCACTTTTTCAACACCAACGTACTAAGGGATACCTTACTCCTGCAAATCATGGAATACCCAGGACTTATAAAGAATCAAAATCACCCAAAGGGCAATGGACAAAAATATCTGGTGGGTACAAATACATTGTAGCTTATTACCAATGATAATCTGCATAGAAGACAAGATTCAATCACTAGACATCTATGCTTTAGGTTTGGTACTAGAAGCCTGATACAAGTTCAGCTCATCCCTTTCTGCAAAGATCCTCTCCATATGGGGAACTAGCAAAACAAGAAAACAAATTCCTTCCTCTATGCACTAGAATTTCTCAACTGAAGAAAGAACAAAATGACTGCCTAAGAGATAAACTACCATGCAGATCTCCATAAAGAAGTAAAAAGATTTTTTTTCATGGAAATGATAAATGGCAAAGGAGATGAACCAGTCTGTAATGTGGTGAAAGATAAATGAAGATAAACTGAATGATTCAATGGTTCTCAGAACATGTTAACCAGAATGTTTCCTAAAATCCCATCCCACCCAACTAGAATTATGTCATCAGCACTTCTTTGAAGTTTTATTCCTTCCTTAAGCAAGAATATGAAACCACAGAGGTCTTAGAAAAGATTAGGGATCTACTGTAACACCAAAGTAAACCTAAAGACTCACATTTGTGTTAAAAAATAATCAAATGCTGAAAATGAAAAGCTTCTGCACAGACAACATTAATCCATCTAGGATAAGAAGGGAAGTGATCAAATGGGGGAAAAAATCTATCAAAATTTTCTCATATGGGTGTAGCATCCAAGTTATACAATTAATTAATGCATATGCAACTAATAGCACTCCCCAAAAAAGTAAATGGTCAAGAAATACAAATACTTCTCAAAATAAGAACTGCAAAATATTCACAACCAAATAAAAAATTGTCCAAATCACAAATAATGGAAATACAAATCAAAACAACCCTGACATTTTCACTGTTGGGAGTGGTTATAGAAGGGTAAGCACACTAATATTTTTTGGTGGAACTGTAAAATGGCACAACCATTTTGGAAAGTGATTTAGACTTACGCACATCAAATGACTAAAATGCTCATACCCCTTTTTAATGAGACTGCATCACTGGGAAAGAAGTCATCAATTAGAAGAAAGTTCCCATATACTCCAAAATATTTATAGCAGCACTTTTTGTGATAAGAACTGGAAACAAAATAGGTACCCATCAAATGGGGAATGGCTAAACAAATTGTGATAAACAAATGTAATACAATATGACTGTGCTGAAATAAATGATAAATGATGAATACAGAGAACATGGAAAGATTTTTTTTTATGAACTGATGCAGAATGAAGTTAAGCAGAGCCAAAACACAGTAACTAAAACAATGTAAATGGTAATAACTACACACCAAAAACTGTAAAAAAAAAATGTAACAAAATTATAAAGATCAAGCAGGACTTGAATGAAGAGATATGAGAATCCCCTAATTTACCCCTCTGTAGAGGTGGGAGATTCACAATATATTGCATATTTCCAGAGCTTCAGAATTTTTCAATATAAAGATCAGTTGTGCTGATTTTTTTTCCTCCAAAAAATACTATTTGTCAGAATGGATTATTCTTTGACAGGAGGAGGGTGAAGAATATTTGGGATAACTATGACGATTTAAAAAACAAAAAATATCAATAAAAACTTAAAAAAAAACATCAGGTGCACAAATTCAAATTGGAGTGCATGGCTAAGAATACCTGGCAAATACACAAGCTTCAAAAGCAAATGAACATTGTTTAATATATCCATAAACTCTAACTACAGGGATAAAGATTATTTAACAAAAACTGCTGAGAAAAACGTAAAGTGGTATGGCACAGACTAGGTTTAAACAGTTATCCCATCCCATATGCCACAATAAAATGCAAATAGATTCATGACTTAAATATGAAGAAACCAGAGAATCAAAGAAGAATTTTACCTTTCAGAATTATGGATTCCAAACAAAGGATAAGAGAGGATCCTGAGATGAACAACTTTGATGACATAAAATTGGAAAATTCTTGCATAAATAAAAGGATTGCAGGTAAAACCAGAAACTTTAACAGTTAAGTAGGGAAAAGTTTGCAACCAAGTTTTTCTGATAAGGACCTAATATAATACTCCAGATGAATCCTACAGAAAACATTAATCCTCCCTCCTTTTTAAATCTCTTAAAATAAATAGCAAAGTTCAGAAAGGCTTAATTTAACATTTAGTAGAGTTGCTTCAATAAATGAATTTAATTTTTTAATTTTGCAATTGCCTATTTTTTAGGATTAATATCCCTTCATTAAGAGGAAAAAAGATTACCTAACATATTACTTAAAATACATAAATGATCATGATTTCTGCACAATTAAGCAAAGAACAGTATTTTAAGTCTGAGCTACAAATAAAGAGTTAGTATTATAGTCTTGCCAAAGCCAAAAGAATATTAACACAACATTTTGTTTGAAAGAAGAAGTTTGAGCTAAAGTTTCAACTTTCATAATAATAAGGACTTTCCTTATCTGGAAATTCCTTATACCAATGGAATCCTAAGTCCAGACCATGTCCCTATCATAACTTTGGAGAGAGCAGTTTCAGTTAGGGTGAAAGTTGCTTTTAAATACTTATATCCTTTGCGCAATTATTTCAGCTGGTGTGATCACGTTTCATAATGTCCATTTGGTTAAGATGGAAAGAGATGGTACAAATGATGGTAAAGTTAAGTGGATTCACATCTGTTTGAACAACTGCAGCTAAACATTGTGAATTAAACTGGGCTCTACATCAACTTGGGTAACAGCAGATGGAATGACATGGTGTTCTGTCTTTGAAACTGAGAGAATAAGATCCACAAAGAGGAAACAAAATGATCGCTTATTGCACATGTTATTATGGTTTACTCATAGAACTCTAGGAACCCAATTAAAAACTTAACTGAAACAATAATTTCATCAAAATTGAAGATGTAAAATAAATTTATGTAAAATAATCAGCAAAAAGAGAAATTCCATTAAAAATAAAGACAGAATGTAGAAAATACTTCATAGTCTACTTGCCAAGACACAGAGGAACTATATGAAATGCAGGCACAAAATATTATTTTTAAAAATAAAGACAATTCTAAATAATCAGAAAGATATCAACTGTCTATGGGTAGGCCAAACCAATACAATAAAAGTGACAATACTAACAAAACTAATTTACTTATTCACTGCCATACCAAACCACCAAAGGATTACCTTATAGAGCTAGAAAAAGTAACAAATATTTTCTGCAGCAACAAAGTAACCTTCCTTAAGTATCTCATCTTAAACTATACTACAAAGCAATAATCATAAAAAAAATTTGTTAAAAAATAAAAGTTTGATCAGTGAAACAGATACACAATAGAAGCAAACAAGCACAGTAGCCTACTGTTTGATAAACTCAAGGATCACAGATAGTAAGAACTCACAATTTCAACAATTGTGAAAAATAAAAAGCAGTCTGAAAGAAAATAGATACAGAGCAGTATCTCACATTATAAACCAAGATAAGCTTCAAATGGATGCATAACTTAAACATAATGGGTGATATAAATAAACAAGATGAGCCAAGAAGAAATTACCTTTCAGATCTACAGATGGGGTGAGAGTTCATGACCAAGCAACAGATAAAGAGGTAACACTAGCTAAAATGGACAATTATGATTACATAAAAAATGTAAAGTTTTTGCACAAACCAAACCAATATAGATAAAAGGAAAAGGAAAACAGATAACTGGAGAAAAATAATCTTTTCAACAAATTTCTCTATTAAGTAGTCTCATGTCTAAGATATATGAGGAACTAATACAAATATAAAAGAATGAGTGTCATTACCCAGGCCAAAGCTTATGAAAAAATAATTCCAGATCATTATTATTTAAAGAAGTGAAAATTAAAGTTCTTCTACTTCGTAACCATAATACTAACAAGTTGACAAAAAAAAAATTAAGAGAAAAAAACAAAATAAAAATTGGAGGAAAAACAGGCACATTAATGTACTGTTGTGGAGAAATTTTTTTTTAAGAAAAGGCAAAAAAGATTCCTATATACAAAAATATTTGTAACAGCCCTTTATGTGGGGGCAAAGTACTGGAATCATAGGTGGGGTGCTCTTTAACTGGGGAACAATTGAACAAATTATGCTAAACAAATGAACATAATACAATACTATAGTGCTATAAGAAACAAGGGGGATAGTTTGAGAGAATTCACAACTTGAAACTGATGTGGAATGAAATAAGCAAAACCAGAAGAATAATTTATATAATAACATTGTAAATTCAAATAACTTTAAAAAGACTTTGAATTTAGAACAAATATTTTAAAATTGGGGCAGCTAGGCTGCCCAGTGGATAGAGGGCAGAGTCTGGAGTCAGGAAAACCTGCTATGTTAATTAAGAGTCAAAGCTCTTCCCTGCCCATTAATAGGTCTCAGATACTTTTTGTTAATTTCTAATGAGACACTGAGTCATGCCCTCAGGCTCTGAAAAGTGTGTATATGCTGAGGTGAGGTTTTACTTTGGGGACTTGAAAAAGGTTCATGTGCTACATGAGACTCTGGGTAGCCATTAAGGACCCCACCCCTTTTCCATCTTCCACTATGAAAACCCAGGTGTTTGTGCTCCTCTCTCTCCGGTAACTATGTATGTATGTAATGGTCACACAGTTGGAGCAATCTGTTGATTTGCAATGCTTATGGTCAGACAGTTAGAAGCCCTGTCTACTGGTCTTTATCTCTCTACCTGTATTTTCTCTGTTAGTGAATGTAGTTAAAGTAGATGGTTGACCCCTGAAAAGGTGCTTTACTTTTAGAAAAGCAGATCTAAGAACCTGTATAGCAGGCCCTCCTGTGTATGCTGTGGTGCTTGCTGTTACACCTGCACTTAAATGTGTCCTCAGACACAAGCTGTGTAACCCTGGAAATGACACTTAATGCTGCTTGCCTCAGTTTCCCTATATGTAAAATGAGTTGGAGAAGGAAATGGCAAACCACTCCAGTTATCTCTGCTAAGAAAACTCCAAATACAAATCAAAGCATACTACTTTCACTTTCTTTTTCTCGTGGTTTTTTTTCCCCTTTTGGTCCATTTCTTCTTTCACAACTATGACTAATATGGAAATGTTTTACATGTTGCACATATATAACCTATGCAAAATTGCTTACCATTTTAGGAAGGGAGGGAAAAAATTTGGAACTCAAAATTTTGTAAAAATGCATCCTAAAAATTGTTTACATATAATTGGAAAAAAATACTGTTTAAAAAAAAGAAAACCCCAAATGGGGTTACAGAGAGTCAGACAAAAGTAAAAACAACTCAACTTAAGATTAGTCAAGTAAACAAACTGAGAGGTAGGAGTTGATGCAGTTGTTACCTAGGGTAAAAACAGTTTCTCTAACAGTTAAACTTCACAAAGGCTATATGAAGGAGGCTGATGTTCCTAAAACCTATTAAGGCAATGATGAGTTATGTTCTGATATTTTTGCTCATAATCAGTTTTTTAAAAAGCACAATGGGATCTCATTGCTTCTATAACTTTTAACTGTGAAACAGTAAAAATATCTTCCACTCTACTAAGACCCTCATCTGTTGTGTTCTATCATATGAAAAAATGCTCTAAATTCCTAATACTTAAAAAAATGCACATTCAAGTGACTCTCAGGTTCCTCCTCACAAAACAAACATCAGTTTGGCAAAACTGGCAAGAAGGACA
This sequence comes from Bettongia penicillata ogilbyi, assembly GCA_023548195.1. Classification (NCBI taxonomy): domain Eukaryota; kingdom Metazoa; phylum Chordata; class Mammalia; order Diprotodontia; family Potoroidae; genus Bettongia; species Bettongia penicillata. Next base: position 1,082,584 of record JAJHZJ010000377.1, on the reverse strand, counting down.
AGTGACAAACGCTAGATGCACCGTTTGCGGCTCTACGAACTGTTGGTCCACCCATTCTTTACAGCAATTTGGAATTATGCTTCAAAAGCTTTTAAACCCTTTAACACAGTGATACCACAACTAAGTCTAGCTATACCCTAAGGAGATCAAAGGGAAAAAGGACAAATATGTACAAAAACATTTATAAGGGCTCATTTGTGGTGACAGAAATGCAAATTAAAGGATTATCTGTCAACTAGAGAATACCTGAACAAGTCATAGTAAATTAATGTGATGGAATACTATTATGCTGTAAGGTAACAAAGGGGATGGTTTCAGAAAAACTACTGCACTCCAACCATACAGTTGTATTAAATGATACAGAGCAAAGTGAGTAGAACCAGAAGAACAACTTACATAGTCACAACACCATAAATACAGAAAACTAAAAGACTTAAGAACTCTGATCAACGCAATGACCAATCATGGTTGAAACATACTACCTATCTCCTGACACAAAATGATGAACTTGGGCTACAGATTAAGACAGTTTTCTGGACATGGCTGATGCAGGAATTTTTATTTGATAAAGCATATTGGTTACAAGGGTTTTTCTTTTTTATTAAGAGGGAATGTATTTTTTTATTAATTAAAAAATTTAATTTAAAAAAGAAAACTGCCTGTTTATATCCTTGGACCATGTATCAACTGAGTGGACTGCCTCAACTTTATTTATTAGGAGCTAAGATCCCAGTGTTGCTGCTCTGTCATGTCCAAATCTTCCTAACACCTTTTGGAGTTTTCTTGGCAAAGATACTGAAGTGGATTGCTATTTCCTTCTCCAGTTCATTTTACAGATGAGGAAACTAAGACAGAGTCAAGTGACTTGCCCTGGAGTCACATAGCTAGTAAATGTCTGAAGGCAGATTTGAACTTGGGTCTTCCTGACTCCAGGCCTGGAATTCCATCCACTTTGCCACCACAAAATCTTAGTACCTCAAATATTTAACCACTGAATTCCACAGAAGATATGAGAGAGGTTTGGACCTTTCACTTATAGGAGATACTTTCTGAATGAACTGGACTTAAAAGGATTTAAACAAGGGGCCAAAATAAAGTGATTAACTTCAGTACTTTGATATATTTTCATTATTTTTCTTAGATTTGGGTCCACAGATCTAGCTATATGAAGAACAATTTTGTTTAAAAAAAAAAAAAGGCAAAGTTAAGGAAAAAAACACCCTCCCCCTCATTTTGGGAGAAAAGCTAAGATAGTCCTCAAGTCTTCACAAAGGTATTCCAGAAAATTCATGTGTGTGTGTCTAAACTTACAAATTACTTTTAGATTGATTTTTAAAGGGCTAAGTTTTAACAAACATATACACACACATATACATACATAATACATACATATATATCCTAAACTTTTCCCCTATCTTCTACCAAATTCACAAGCCTTTTCTTTGTGGCCTAAGAATTTTCAGGAATCTTAGAGCTTAACATTTTTCTTTTCTTTTTTTGAAGGGGAAGGAAAAAAGGGGCAAAATCAGTCATCTCATCAGCATATAATGTTCCCAATTTGGAAATTCCTTTTACCAAACCAGAGCTACAACTAGTTTGTCATATACAGTCTCAGAGTTTCCTACGACTGAGAAGCTAACCTGCACATAGTCACAAACCTGTAAGTCTAAAAGGTCAGCTGAACCCAGGTGTGACTCTACCTAGTACTCTATCCACATAACTGGGCCTAACTCTCCATCTTAAGGTAGTTATAATCAAATTAGTATCCAGAAATACACCTTACAGTCAAATATAGCTGATATTTGGATTATATACCTCTCTACTACCACTAGTGCAAAGTTTGGATTATATACCTCTCTACTACCACTTGTGCAAAGTTAACTTCAGTAATACTACTAATACTTTTTGCTGATGGGTTTATATTATAAAGTCACTATTACACATTATTCAATACGGAGATCTATCCCATTCAATTCAAATTTTTGAAGGAACTACAAGACCACCTTCAACTACAGAGAATTAAGTTGGCTGTTAACACATCATCTTCCTTCACCAGGAAATCCAAAGCTATTTACTCCTACTTCCAGAAGTTGTATTATACCACCCAGATACGTAACCCTAGGAATTTCTGTAAATGTGTCTAAACTGGATCTTTTTCAACTTTGCTTTCCTTCACTGGAGTCAGCTAGGTGGCACAGTGGGTAGAGAGCTGAGTTGGGAGTTAGTCTGACTTTAAATGATGCCTCAGACACTTACTAGACATGTGGCCTTGGGAAAGATACTTAACCTGTCTGCCTCAGCTTCCCCATCTGTAAAATGAGAAAAATAACAGCACATACCTCCCAGGGTAGTTGTAAGGATCAAATGAAATATTTATCAATCATTTAGCACAGTACCTGTACATAGCAGGCACTTAAAATGTTTATTTCCTCTTCTCTCATCCCCTTTACTAGTACAGTAAGATTTTGATAACTGTACAAATGTGTTTCACTTAACAGAACAGCTAAGTTGACGATAAGGTTTATGACAAAGCCATTTATGATAAAACAGATTTTTGAAAAATTATTTTTCCCACTAATATAAAACTGGAAACCTATTCCTACAAAAAAAGTTTTGACCCCAAAACAGTCAAAACAGTTAAAATTTATCAAAAAATAATACACAAAACATATCTATATAAAAATACCATGTGTTAGCCTAAAACATTGTATTCCCATTTACAACTCTTATGTGTCATCTACTATAGGGATTTAATTTGTAAAATCTCTTTATTGATTCTGTATCTGTAGGGGTTGGAATTTTACTATCCTTTAAAAGGCTATTTTTTTTTAAAAAGGCCCTACTGAATTTCCCTTTTGTGGTTGTCCTTTAATTATACAATTAACAACATACTAAGCTGGAAGAGTAAAATGAAGCAGTATAGCTCCCTCTACTATGCTTCCAACAATGATCCAAGAAGAATGCCAGATTGAATAGTGGTGGGGAAATCAAATGAGAAAATTCAGTGAGTGGGTCATTTTTTCAGTCTAAGAACACAAATTCGACCTGCAGGCAAGTGACCAGGGCAGAAAAAAGTGAACAGTAAGAAACAGATCAAACTCAGACCCAAGATCCTGTCATAGGTCTTCTCTTCTCCTATACTATTTCATTTGGTGAAACACATCACCTCATATGGATTCCTTTTCTATGCAGATGACCCTCAGATTTGTCTAGTCCTACCCTCTTCTCCTGACTCCGTCTCCCACTGTCTACCAGACACCTCAACTACAAGTCTCATAGACATTTTAATCTCAAAATCCCCAAAAATGAATCCTCCCCTCTTTCTAATTTCCCTATCATAATTAAGGAATACCACCATCCTCCCAGGTTACTAACTTAAGGTATCATCTTTTACTACTCTCACTCACTCCCTATATCCAATTACTTGACAAGTGCTGTTTTCTACCTTTATAATATCTCACGTATAGGCTTCGATCTGTCATCTGGACAGAGTGACTACCATCTCTAACATAAATCCAACCTGGCTGCTGATTGCTTCTCTGCCAAGCAGTTAACTTTACAGTACTCCTTCCTAGCAGGGAAGGGATTTGTAAAAAAAAAAAAAAAAAAAAAAAATGCCCCATCACCTCCAGGTTATCAGGGAACATGAGAACTTTAAGAAAAGAAAAAAGACAAATGGGACAAAAGGGTCACAAATTGTGACCCTTGGAACTGTAAGAAACACCAATTCTGGAGTCAAGAGGACTTAGACTTTAATTCTGCCTCTGATACTTACTACCTGTGTGACCTTGAGAAAAATCACTTAAACACCCTGGGCCACTGGACTAAATGTCTGAAGTCCCTTCTAATTCTAGACAGCTCTTGTTGTCTAGCTTCCTCTAGCTTCACAGCTCTAGATATATGACTCTATGAGAAAAAAAAAAAGGACCTCAAATTGAACCTTAGAACTAAGCTATGGATGTGAAGATCTATCAAGAGAAGAAAGGTAGATCTTCTGAGGAAGCAGCTACTTGTCTCCTAAGAACTGATGATGCAAATCCCTAAATGCTATAAAAGATTATCTAATCTTTGAGCAACAAGAGTAGTAATGGGGCAGCTATTTGTCAAGCTATTAACAAATATATAAGGTTTGCTGTCTCCCAAAGACAAGACTCCCCAATCTGATAGAAAATTTCTCAAAATTTGTCAAATCCTGTCATTATTACATACTTTGGTTTAATATCTTGAGTACAAATCACGGTGCTAGAAGTAATTTAGAAAGCATTGCTAGGAGTTAATAAGAAACCTTAGGCAAGAAATAGAAAACATCATTTGACCCAGCAATATCGCTTCTAGGACTGTATCCCCAAGAGATCATAAAAATGGGAAAGGGTCCCACATGTATAAAAATATTTACAGTAGCACTCTTTGTGGTGGCCAAAAATTGGAAATCAAGGGGATGCCCATCAACTGGAGAATGGTTGAAAAAATTATGGTATATGAATGTAATAGAATACTATAGTATAATAAGAAATGATGAACAAGAAGACTTCAGAGAGGCCTGGAAAGACTTATATGATCTGATGCTGAGCAAAAGGAGCAGAACCAGGAGAACTTTGTGCATAGCAACGACCACATTGTGTGAGAGTTTTTTCTGGTAGACTTGGATCTTCATAGCAAAGCAAGGACATTTAAAAAAAAATTCCCAATGGTCTAAAGCAAAATGCCTTCCATATTCAGAGAAAAAACTATGGAATTCAATTGCAGAATGTAGCAGATCATATTTGTGTGTGTGTGTGTGTGTGTGTGTATTATGTTTTGGTTTGTTATGATTTTTCCCATTTATTTTAGTTCTACACAGCATGACTGTAATGAAAATGTATTCAATAGGAACGTATGTGTAGAGCCTATATAGAATTATATGCCGTCTTGGGGAGGGAGGGGGTGGTGGAGGGTAGGTAGGGGGGAAAAATATAAGTTTTATGGTAGTGATTGTAGAGCATTAAAAATAAATAAAATGAATATATTTAAAAAAAAAAGAAACAGAAAACATTATGGGCATATATGGCACTTTCATCACTGCTGCCCATCAAAAGCAGATGGATCTCAGGAGAAAAAGGCAGATTAGGGAAGTAAATGATGGTTTTAAAAATGGCATATTAAGTAAGGATTTGAATTTCTGAACCAATATTTTAAAATGAAGAAATAGTAGGATCTTGGCCAGGGAAGGAGTAAACTAGTAGGGGGGGGAAAAACTAGTAGATTATTTTTGCCAAGTCGCTTTATCTCTAATTGTTAGCAGTTCAGGTGGGAAGTGATAAGAGCCTCAACTAGAACTGTGCTGTGTGAACTAACAGAAGGGGGTAAAAGTGAAAAGTAGAGTAACACACCAAGGTTGAGAACCTGGGAGACAGAGAGGATAACAGTACCCCTAATTAAGTAGTAGAGAAGTTTGGAAAAAAGGAAGAGCTGAGGTGAAAGATGAGTTATGCCTATAGGATTGACATCTAGTTCAAAAATATCTAAGAGCTAGAAATAAGGAACAGAAGCTTAGTAGACAACCTAGGACTGTATGTATATCTGGGATTATCTGCATAGAGATAATCAGGTGATGAGTGGAGAGAGAAAAGAACTCAGGACAGAATCTTGGGACAAGGATGATAATCCTGGAAAAGGAGACTGAGAAGAAAGGAGCAGTCAAGTGTCACAAAAACCTAAGGAGAGGAGAAAACGCAAAAGGAGAATAAAAAAGGTCAACAGCGTGTCAAATGCTGCAGACATCAGATCTGGCAATTAAAGATCACTGATAACTTAGGAAAGAACAGGTTTTCAGGTGAGTGAAGAGGTTAGAAGGCAGACTGCAAGGAGTCAAGAAGAATGAAGTGAAAATGGGGACAACTTATGTAGATGGCTTTTTCTCTGAGTTTGCGAAAGGGATAGCTTGAGGAAAGAGTTTAAGATCAAGTGAAGGATGCTAGTGATCTGAATAGTTTTGTAAACAGTAGGGGAAAACTCAATTAGGATGAGAAAATTAACAGGGCTAAAGCTCATAATGAGCTGAACTGAGATTTTTTTTTAAAAGACATACTGTGAAAAGAAAGATCAAAGAAAGGATAAAATACTGTAGAACAGTAATGTTAGGGGTTAAATTAGATGATGGAGGAAGACAAAGCTACTCAACTCACATTCTGATGAACCCTGGAATGAAAAAGACAGAACAAAACAGTTATTAAGGAAAGAAACCCAAGATAAGTAGAGAGCAAGCTACTCTGGAAGAGTTCAAATCACCATGCCTAAAAGGAACTACATCCCAATGTATTCAAACAATGGAAGATATACTTGTTAAGTCACTGTTAGAACTTGATAACTGAAAAACAGGAGTGGTAACCCAAGACTGGAGACAGGCAAATGTCCCAATTTTCAAAAGAGGGAGCTTGACTTCTGTTCCTGGGAAAAATTAAAACATATTATTAATAAAGAGATGGTTAGTAAACATCTAGAAGAAGAATCTTTATATAAAAAAGGAGTCAAAACTCATGCTCTACAATGACATCTTTAACCATTTTGTTGACTCTTAAGCATCAGTTATGATATAACATTTAGCAATAACCTCTTTTCAATTGAGATGAATTTATAAGAGTGGGGAATTGGGCAAGTTCATAACAAATGGTTTATGCCCACAAACATTACTACATAACTTACCATAAAACCATAGATATTATTTCAAAAACTTTTTATAAACTAGAGATAATTATTTACTTTTGTATACAGTATCCCCAACTCCAGCACAGTGCCCTGAAGACAATAATTAATGACTCTAGAAAAGCCTGAACGTCAAAGTTAAAATCTTGTTTATTAACTTGCTTTTAAAAAATATTTTCATGACTATATTTCAATAAAATTGGTTTCTTTTGTAATCACGTACTTCATTTTGTGTTTAAAAACTTTTTGGGGAGTCTGTAAACTTTTACCAAATTGTCAAAGGAGTCCACGATGCAAAAAAAAAAAAAGATAAAGGTAAGATTGCATTATTAAATTCACATAGGTTCAGTCCCTAGTCTAACAGATTAAAAAATTAATTCGTTTTAATGAACAAAAAATAACACTGTAATCTAGCTAGGAATTACAACATTTGACTTTTAGGTAGAGCTTCACGGTTTGCAAAGCATTTGATACACGTCACACTTTTCAACTTAGAAATAGCTAACATACTATTACTAACCCCTCTGTCCATCAATCCCAGTGACATTGCTTTGAAACTAACTATTTTACTAGGAACAACCACAGAGAAGTTTTGCTGGACACCTCCAAAAGTGTCTGTTTCTACTTTATCATTCTGAAGTCACTCCTAAAACAGCATTTACTGCCCTATAATCTTAGTCAAGAACTTAAGTGTAACCGAGTACACTATGCTGACAGTAAAACTCAGAATGGCAACCTGTGTGCAATTTGTAGCACGAAAAACTACATTTAACGAATTTGGGGAGGCTGAATATCCGATCTTTTGGGAAATGAGAGGAATCCAACTCTCACCATTATAAGTCTTAAATTTGTAACTGCGTTTCGTAGCACCGGAATTTTAAATTATCCTTCAAATTAAAGCAACGCGTGGTGAGTGAGGGAATTAAAGTCTAAGTAGGGAGGATTTTTTCTCCAGGCTTTTCCACAAGTAAGCGTGCCCAGTCGGAAGAACCCGAGGTGTAACTCACGCACCGAGGACCAAGCCGGCCTGCCCCGGTTCCCACTGGGTTTTTCTCTATAACTTCGGGTCCTGGAACCCAGGGGGGCACAGGGTGAGATCGCAGTCACCGCTTCAGGAGCAGCTTCCCCTCCTCCACGGTGAGTGCCCGGGACTGAGGGTCGACCCCACCGCATGCCCCTTCCCCACCCGCTCCAGGACCAGAGCGCACACAGCCGGCAGGCCCACTGACCCGCCGCGCTCCCGCACGGCCACGCACGCACGCACACATACATACACACACGTGTGTCCCTCCCCCCACCCCCACCCTCCCGGCCGGGGCACGGCGAGGCTGGGCACTCAGCGGGAGCGGAGAGAACCGCCACACTTGGGTAGCAGGGGAGAAGTTCACAGGAACAGGGGGAGGGGGAGGGGAGGGGGCCGAGTCTCCGCGGGGAAGAGAGCGAGGTCGACGCCCCGGGAGGAGGGGTGGGGGAGGGGACGGGGGAAAGGCTGGGGGGCGCGAGGGGGGGCAGGGACCTCGCCCGGCCGCGGGCCGCTCCCGGCAGCCGGCCCCGCCGCCCTCCCTCCCCGAAGCTGGCACCGGACGGCCCCCGGCAGCGCCAAAGCGTCCGAGTCCGGAGGAGCGGGAAAGGGAAGGTGCCGGGGGCGGCCCTGTCCGCTCCGCTGAATGGCAGCTCGGCGCCTCCTCCCCGGCCCTCCTCCTCCCCTTCTGGGCGAGCTGGAGGGGAAGATCCCGGCCGCCAAGCCGCCGCCTCCCCCCGGCCCGCGGCCCTGGGCCCCGCTCACCTCCTGGTTGAAGGCGTTGACGGCGTCCATGTTCGCGCTGCGGCGGCTGCTCCGGGCCCCGCCGGTTTCATAGACCTCGCGTTGCAGGGGGCGCCGGCGGGGGAGCGGGGCGGAGAGGCCGGGCCGGGAGGGAGAGAAGGCCGGGCGGAGGGGCGGCGGACGGGGCGCTGGCGGCGGCTCGAGCAGGCGGTGACGGCCAGGTCCCCAGCTCAGTCCCGTCCAGAGGAAGGAAGACAAGAGGAGGCGGCGGCGCTGGGCTCCAACATGTCCGTTTGGCGGCGGCGGCTGCGCTCGGCGTCTCGTTGACACGGCCCCCCGCGCACACAGGCATACAATCGCTCACTCGTTCACTCACACGCACGCACACACACCTCCACTCGGGGTCAGGAAGCCGGCGGGCGGCGGGCGGGCAGGCCAGCTACGGTCGGGCCTTCTCCTCCTCCTCCGCTCTCTATCGCTCTTAGCCAGCGGGATGGCGGCAGCGGCCGAGTCCACGCCGCGCGGGGCACCCTGGGATGGCTCAGACCTCCCAGCCGCTTCCTGTTTCCCGGCGGCGTGTAGCTCTCCTCCCGCCACTCCTCCCCTCCCCCTCCCCAGTTCCCTTCCAAGATACTTTTCCCCGCCCACTTCCTCTCGAGCCGGAGGACGGCGCTGGGCCGGCGGCGGCACGTGACGGCCCACGGCCGCGCGCCTTCCCGCCGGCTCCGGGCGCACGATGGAGACCTCCGTGTGCTACCCTCGCGGGAGGGGGAATGGCGGGAGCGGAGGCGGGGAGGAGAGCCGGAGGGAGGGGCTGGGGGCGGGCGGAGGTGAGTGCTCCCCCAGCGGGGCACAAAGGCCTGCTCGGTGGGGGATGGGGGGGTGGGTCCTGGAGGGGCCCGCGCCTCCAGACAAAAAGGCCCGTCTGGGAAGTTTGGTTACTTCGCATTTCACTCCGGGCCTTGGGCGTTCCTGGGACCTTCAGTTTGGGGCCCTGGAGTTACAATGGGCCCCTGCTCTGTCTGCAGCGCGGGGCCCCCGTGCCACCCGTGGGAGCACAGACGTGCGTGCGTGCCCCGAGGAGGCCTGCCCCTCCAGCCTCCAGATCCGGTGTTTGCCCCAGTCCGGAACAGGGTCGGTGCTCTGAAAAGTGAACGCGCTCGTGTGTCCGCAGCGTGGTCCATGTGCAGTTATCTCTCCTTTACAAGAAGAAACCAGGGTCCGGAGAGATTGTCCTTTTTTATTCCAACTCAGCAAACAAGTGCCAAGTACTGTGCTAAGTGCTGGGGGCAAAAAGGCAAAAGACGGTGCCTGCTCTCAGGGAGCTCAGGTTATTTAGCCAGTGAATATCTGAGATAGGATTTGAATTCAGATCTTTCAAATTCCAGGTCCAGAGCTGTCTTTTATTTCATGCTACCTCTCCTCACCAAAGATGTGATGATCGGTCTTTGCCTGGGTTTCATCTAAAAAATGAGATAGTAATATCCACTTCTTGGGGCTGTTGTGAAAATCAAATGAGAATGTACATGAAAAGAGCTTGCCATGTGACCCGCTTGAAAGACAGCTGATTTGGGTTCCAATCCGCCAGGGTTGGGGAACCTGTAGCCTCCAAGCCACACGTGACCCTCCAAGTCCTCACGTACAGCCCTTTGACAGAATGCAAACTTCACAGAACAAACCCCCTTAATAAAAGGGATGTGGTCTCTGCTTGTCAATACTATCATTATCTTGAATGGGTCACTTCAACTCGGAGTTTCCTCAAATAAAATGAATGGGGTTTTCTAGATGGCTTTTACTGGGGGCTGGTAGACCTTGCCACTGGACCTGATATAAGGAAGACCCAATTTCAAATCCAGCCTCAGACACTAGCTACCTTGCATGCCCTTGGGCAAGTCAACCTTGGTTTGCCTCAGTTTTCTCATCTGTAAAATAGGGGTAACAATGTTGCCCATGTCCCAAGTTTGTTGCTAGTGCTACATAAATGCTGGCTATAATTATTTATTGTCCTTAGAAATTCCCTTACAGCTCTATATCTATGGTCCTATAAAAATGTCATTTATTCTTCCCTTTGTAAGTTCCTTGAAGGAAAGAACTGTTTCACTTTTGACTTTGTATCCTCAGTGCCATTAATAAATGTTTAAATTAAATTGGATTGTACTTTTCTACATGGTAATTAATTTATTACCTTTACAAAGTTGCCCTAATTCAGCCATACACTAACTAATTTTTGTGCCCATTGTAATATTTTACAGCCCATTTCTTCATATGGTGAAGGAAATTTAGAAATTACCAATGAAAGTAAATTTTAAAAATTTCTTTTAACATTTATCCTTCTATATTCTTTATATCATCTAATTGTGTATAAAGCAATACCGGTATTACAAGTACTGTTCTAGACTAAAATATACTCTTAACAGAATCTTGTAAAGAAAAATTCAATTTTAGGGTGATTTTTATAATAAACTTTTGTTTCGTCAGGGGAATTGGCAAGTAGTTTAAACAATATTCTGTACTTTTTGGTAATCACTGAGACTTTGGATGGGTTTGGCACCATTTTCCAGCATTATACTCTCTTGGAGTATAATCTACCAGCTTTCTGTTCTCCTATCTTATATCTCTAGGCAGAAGATTGAGGAGCTTCATTATGATTTTTTTCTTTTTCTTGATTAGTGACCAAAAAAAAGATAGGAATTGGAGACCTAGATTTCAAAACTGACACTACCAGTTAATTGCTGTGTGATCGTGGGTAACTTGTTTAACTATTTGGGGTTTTAGATCTGTAATATAGCCTTAGAGCATCAGTAGGATCCTTTCTAGTGTCAAAACTCTGGATCTAAAAGATAGCCTGGCCTAGAGAAATATTGCATATTATTCCTGGAGGAAAGAAAAAAAAAATCAGCTACTACAAAGGTATCAGTAGATGAAACTTCTTAAGTAAATGAATGTACTTATATACATGTACAGTTTTCATTCCATCAAAAAAGCATTGATATAACTAGGTTCATTTGTTCATATGGGCAGCTAAGTGGCACAGTGGATATTGTGCAGTCAAGAAAATTCATCTTCCTGAGTTCAAATCTGGCCTCAGATACTAACTGTGAATATAGGCAAGTCATTTGACCCTATTTGCCTCAGTTTTCTCGTCTGTAAAATGAGCTGAAGGAAAAAAAGTTTCATATAGAGCACAAAGTACGAAAAAGTAAAAGGAACATATAAAATGTGTGAACTGATAGTTGAGTAAAGACTACAACCTATTCCCCAATTGATAAATGGTCAAATGAACAGGCAGTTTTCAGAGGAAAAAATTAAAGCTATCTATAGTCATATGAAATGCTCTAAATCTCTATTGATTAGAGAGATGCAAATCAAAACAACTCTGAGGTACCACATCACACCTATCAGATTGGCTAACATGACAACAGGAAGATGATAAATGTTGGAGAAGATGTGGGAGAGTTGGAACACTAATTCATTTGTGGAGCTGTGGGATGATCCAATCATTCTGGAGAGCGATTTGGAACTATGCCCAAAAGGCTACAAAAAAGTACATACCCTTTGACCCAGCAATATTGCTTCTAGGACTCTACACCAGAGAGATCATAAAAATGGGAAAGAGTCCCCACATGCACAAAAATATTCATAGCAGCTCTCTATGTGGTGGCCAAGAACTGGAAATCAAGGGGTTACCCATCAATTGGGGAATGGCTGAATAAATTTTGGTATATGAATGTAATGAAATACTATTGTGCTATAAGAAATGATGAACAGGAAGACTTCAGAGAGGTCTGGAAGGACTTATATGAACTGATGCTGAGTGGAAGGAGCAGAACCAGGAGAACTTTATTTATACACAGTAACAACCACAATGTGCATGGAATATTTCTGGTAGACTCAGCCCCTTCATAGCAATGCAAGGACCTAAACAATTCCCAATGGACTCTTGAGGCAAAATGCCTTCCACATCCAGAGAAAGAACTATGGAATTGGATTGCAAAATGAAGCAGACTATTTTCTCTTGTGTTATGTTTTGGTTTGGGTTTTTTTTTCATGATTTCTTCCATTCATTTTAATTTTTCTATGCAACATGACTAAGATGAAAATGAATTTAGTAAGAATGTATGTGTAGAACCTATATAAGATTGCACACCGTTTTAGGGAGGGAAGGGGAGAAAATCTAAGATTTATGGAAGTGATTATGGAAAACAAAAATTTAATAAAAAAAAGACTACAACTTATTATGATATGTAATTCCAAGCATTAGTGAGGCTTTTCCATTTGTTAGCTTAGGTTGAATGAGTTCCTTATTTTACCTAATTTGTAGGGCTTTATAAGATGCAGATTTATTGTCAGAATGCTTGGGAAATTATGTAAGTTATTTTCTATTATAATTAGGTTGATCCTAATTGCTGTTTATTCTCTACCAAAGGCCTAAAGGTGATTATTTATGGAACCTAGTCATAACAAACAGTTTATGTTAAGGTTTAGCGGCACGTTCCCTTCCATTTATTTAAGACTCATTGATTCATTTGAGCTCAAACCCAACAAAAGATGAACTCCAAATGTTACTCGGAGAGTGGAGATCTAAATTTTAAAACCTAGCCTTTCTCAAATACATGATTCCCATCTCTGGCTTGTGATCCCCACCCCCTACCACCAGAATGTCTTCAATTATCTGTAAGATAAAAGTTAAATATAACAGTATTCGTTTTAGTTAATTTTAAAAGTAAGCAATCGTATACACAGATCAATGCATACAAAATATCCGATGTTTCCAACGTGCTAGTTTTGCTAGGTATTTTTTCCCTCTACTATAAGGGATGAGTCTAGAAGGGAAGAGGAAAAGGGGTCCTTGAGAAATGTAAGTAATATAGAAAACAAAAGTATCAGTAAAAATGTATTTTAAAAAACTAATATAATTGCATTACATTGGAGCAATTGGAGCAGGAGTTCTGAGCACTGATTCTCTTCCTACTTAAAATTGCAAGGAACATTAAAGTTACCTAATCCAACTCCCTCATTGTTGCTGGAGGTTTAAAAACCTCCAGCAGCTCCTCACTGGTTACAACAAAATAGCCTCATCTTGACATATAATCTGCCTTCCTCTAGTGATCCAAATTTACTCCCACTGTTTATTTTTTTTTTTTGAGGTAATCAAGGTTAAGTGACTTGCCCAAGGTCACAGCTAGCTTCTGAGGTCAGATTTGAACTCAGGTCCTCCTGACCCCAGGGCCACCTAGCTGCTCTATTAACCACTATATCTTAACTACATATTTAGTTACTTAAATATTTCTAAGAGTTAGGTTCCTCATATGTAAAGCAGCAAACATGAATACCTGCCCTATATGTAGTCCCTTCTGGTGAATATTGAATATTGAGGTGATGGAGTGCTCTAAGATAAGTAGACCTCTGTTTTGCAGCAAAAAATATCTATACTCATTGCCTTCACTTTCCAACTTGTTTACATTTCAGTTCCCTGCGGTCTGACTTTCACCCCCACCAACATGATTGGAACTATTCTCTCCAAAGTGATAAATGATTTCTTTACTACTTAATCTAATTATCTTTTCTCAGTCTTTCTACATCCAAAATCTCAACTTTGTCTCTAATGAACTTGGGTTTTTGTAACACACTTATCATTCTCTTTCTATCTGGCTAACCAATCCTGCATCTCATGTGCAAATTCATCATCTATGACCCTTAGGGTATACCTTAGGATTCCTTTGTGGATTCTCCTTAGTTTTCTGTCTGTACTTTCAGTAACTGAATTAGTTCCTTTTAGTTCAGCTATCATTTCCATGCAGATAACTTCCAAAATGACATACCCAGCCCTCATCTCTCTCTTGAGCACGAATCTTGAGTCTCCAGCTACCTGCTAGGCATATACATCGGAATGTCCCTTAGGTACCTCAAACATGAAAACCCTTAATCCCACCCTTCTTTACCCTACTCTTTATATTTCTATTGAGCATATCATCATTCTTCCAATCACCTAGTTTTTCAACTACGCCTAGAATGCTCTCTTTCCCTTTAAAGATCAACTTTATTTTATATATGCATGTGTATGTGTATAAACACAGCTAGCCAGATAGATGGATATCTCTGTGTGAGTGTGTGAGCGTGTGCACAAATTTACATGTATATGAATGCTAGACCTGGAGTCAGGAAGGCCTGAGTTCAAATTCAGCCTCAGACACTAACTTTATAACTCTGGGCAAGTCACTTAATCCTGTTTGTCTCAGTTTCCTCATCTGTAAAATGAACTAGAGAAGGAAATGGCAAACCATTCCAGTATCTTTGCCAAGAAACCCCCAATGGGGTCATGAAGAGTCAAACAAGACTGAATGTGTATGCATGACTGAATATCTGTGCATATGTATATCTATATAAATATATACACAGGTGCATGTGTGTTTGTGTGTATATATACATATACACACATATACAGACACACATACATTTTTTTGAACATGTATTCCCCCATAAAATTATAGTCACATCATAGATGTAGAGGAGAGAGGAATGATTTTGTCCACTTCAGAGTGAGAATAATGCCCAAACAAAGCTATATCAGTACAGGTGACACTAAACAGAGACTTCCTTGTTGGAGCTGTCAAAGATATTGAACCTATAAGTGTACTTAGGATGCTGAATTTGCAACAGCATGAGGTCAAAGAATCCCCTCACAAGCCCAGGACTTCACTGCTTGGGGCTCTAGTTTTGCCAGACCTCTGCAGAGGGAAGTGAAACTTACCATGGAGAACTTTCCCAAATTCCTTTGCTAAGGACTCAGATAAAAATATTTTTTTTGTTCCTTTTCCTATTTTGTTGTTATCGTTGTTCAGTCCTTCCTGACTCCAGTTGGGGTTTTCTTGGCTTTGCCATTTCTTTCTCAAGCTCATTTTACAGATGAGCAAACTGAGGCAAACAGGTGACTTGCCCAGGGTCACACAACTAGTAAGTGTCTGAGGACAGATGTAAACTTAGGAAATGAGTCATCTTGGAGTCTTCCTAATTCCAATCTCACTTCGCCACCTAGGTTCCTAAATAAATCTATTTTCTGTTGGATGCCTCAGTTAACTGAGTACTTGCATAGGAGCTGGAGGTCTTGTGAGATAGAAATTTTTACCAACAGATTCTTAGAATGAGGACATGAGTCACAGAATATTAGAACAAGATCCTTGAAGTTGAACCCACTGCATTGAGTTTTGATGTGAAATGATGTGAAATCAAGAGCCTTGGTAACAGATTGATTATGAGAGGGGAAAGATGAATAGTAAGGAATCTAAAATGACTCCTACGTTGCAGACCTGAAAGACTGGGGAGATGGTCTTGCCCTCTACAGTAATAGGAAAGGTAAGAATGAGGAGGGTTGGGGAAAAGATTAGGAGTTCAATTTTAAACTCAACACGTTGAGTTTAAAGTTTCTATTGGATGTCCAGTTTGAGATGTCCGAAAGGTAGTGGGAGATTTGAGATTGGAGGTCAACACAGAGTTTCAGGTAGATTAGGTAAATTTGAGGGTCTTGATAGAGATGATAATTAAATTCGTGGGAGCTGCTGAGATCATCACACAGTATAAAGGAAGAAGAGGGCCACATATGGTTAGAGGGCAAAGGAGACAGGAGAGGTCATATAGGTAGGAGAAGAACTCGGGAGATAGTGGTATCCTGAAAACCAAGAGAAAAGAGAGTGTCTAGGAGAAAAAATGATCAACAGCATCACAGTAAACTCAGAAAAAATAAAAAATTTTAAGAAATTACCATGCAGTTATGTGTCAGCAAAACTGAGAACTAAAAAAAGAATTGTCTATAAAATGTAAAATGAAAATAGATTATTTTCAATGAAATATAAAAATAAAATAAAAATAGAGATTTTAAATAACTCAGTCCCTGAAAAGGAAATTGAAGTAGCTGTAAAGGAAAAAAGCCACATCAAATCCAAAAGAAAAAAGCCTGATCCAGATGATTTACAAGAGAATTTTACCAAATTTTTAAAGAACAGTTAGTATCTGTACTACACAATTTATTTTCAAAAATTAAAAAATAATTATTAAAGTATTATAGTGGATAGTTATATTCCTAATGCTGCAAACAGGTAGGTAAGGGTATTATACCCTGTATGGACAGAGATAAAAGAAAAAGAAAGAGTTGAACTAAAAACATGGAAGGATAAAGCAAAGAAGGTTAAAACTATTTACCAATATCATTCATTTTAAATAAAATCTGGGGAAAATGACTGTAAAATGTATCCTAAAAATCATTCCTGTGATCATGGCTTTGGACCATGGATCCAACATTTGGAAAACAGTATAATTAATAATATCTAAAGCACCCTAAATTGCATAATTATATCAACACCTTTATGCCTTAAAAATCCTACAAAGAACAGGCATAGGCCCATCTTGTAATATTATAAGTATCAATCTTAAATCAAAAGTTATTATCATATGCAATGGGGAAACACTAAAAGCTTTCCCAATAAATACAGGAGTCAGGGACTCTCCCTTTCCCCATGGTTATTTGATGTAGTCCTAGAAGTGCTAGCAAGAGCAATAGATAAGAAAGATGTTAAAGAAATAAAGACAACTACCCTTATGAACGAATCAGCAAAGAAACAAATTGAAACAATAGATTGGGTGAAGCTGTAGGCTGCAAAATGAACCTACAAAAATTAATAGCATTTCTATTTAGTAATAGCAGAATCTAGGAAACAAAAATAGAAAGGATATCCTATTCAAAATGACTACATAATGGATGGATTTCTGGCTAAGATGGCAACATAGCAGGTCACCCAGGAGTTCTATTCTCCTGCTTTTATTTCAACAACGATAGAGAAAGAGCACTGGATTAAATAATGACCAATAATTTCATTGAGATTGGATTGAATAAAAACCTTCCCAGCCCAGGATGACAGAGAAACATAGCCAGAAGCTATAGACGCTGGGAGAGGATTTCTGTCAGAACAGAACAAGCACAAGAAAACAGACCAGAAATTAATAGCACCACTTGAGGCAGAACTTTGACAGGGAAGTCCCAGGGGAAACACATAAATGATCCAAGTGTCTAACCCAAGAAGTACTAAGGAAGACAGAAGATCACTCAATGCCCTAAACAAGGAAATCTCAGAGAGGATGGAGGAGGTAACACTCTAGCCCAGGAAATCTCAGTGAGGAATAGAAGACAATGACCCTGATTATGGAAACCCAAGAGGAACAATAAGACCAACATTGCCCCAGTGATTAAAGCTTCCTATAGGACAGAAGACCACCCACCTCCCTGATTCAGAGAGCTGTTACTGTTGTGTGTCCTTCATTTTTTATTTTATTTATTTATTTATTTAACTTTTTACATTCATTTTCACAAAATTTTGGATTCCAAATTTTCTCCCCTTTTATCCCCTCCCCCCACCCCAATACCCCAAGCAATCTAATTTTCCCTATCTCCAGTCTGCCCTCTCTTCTGTCATCCCTCCCTTCTCTTGTCTCCATTTTCTCTTTTCTCCTGTAGGGCCAGATGACTTTCTATTAATAACTGTATGTCTTCTTTCCTAGTAGCAACAACAATACTATACAGTTGTTCCCAAAACTTTGAGTTCCAAATTCTCCCCATCCATCCCTTCCCACCCATTCCCTTTGGGAAGGCAGGCAATTCAATATAGGCCATATCTGTGTAGTTTTGCAAATAACTTCCCTGATAGTCGTGTTGTGTAAGACTAACTGAATCACCCTCCATCCTATCCTGCCCCTCATTATTTCTCTTCTGTCTTTTGATCCTGTCCCTCCCCAAGTGTTGACTTCAAATTGCTCCCTCCTCCCTTTGCCCTCCCTTCCATCATCCCCCCCCCTTGCTTATCTCCTTCTCCCCCACTTTCCTGTATTGTAAGATAGGTTTTCATACCAAAATGAGTGTGCATTTTATTCCTTCCTTTAGTCAAATGTGATGAGGGTAAACTTCTTGTTTTTTGTTTTTGTTTTTTTTTTTTTCTCAGCTCTCCTCTTTTTCCCTCTGCTAAAATGTCTGCTACTTGTCTCTTAAATGACATATAATTACCCCATTCCATTTCACCCTCTTTCCTCCCCCTATCTTTCTCTCTCACCATTTACCTTAATTTCTTTTGATATGGTCCCATCCTATTCAATTCAATCTGTGCTCTCTGTCTCTGTATGTGTGTGCATGTGTGTATGTGTGTGTGCATGCATGCGTGTACATGTGTGTGTATGGACCCACCAACCACCCAGATACTGAAAAGTTTTAAGAGTTACAAATATTGTCTTTCCATGTAGGAATGTAAACAGTTCACTTCTAGTAAGTCCCTTAAGACTTCTCTTTGCTGTTTACTTTTTCATGCTTCTTCTCATTCTTGTGTTTGAAAGTCAAATTTTCTTTTCAGCTCTGCTCTTTTCATCAGGAATGCTTGAAAGTCCTCTGTTTCATTGAAAGACCATATTTTCCCCTGAAGTATTATACTCAGTTTAGCTGGGTAGGTGATTCTTGGTTTGAGTCCTAGTTCCTTTGACTTCTGGAATATCCTATTCCATGCCCTTCGATTCCTTAATGTAGAAGCTGCTAGATCTTGAGTTATCCTGATTTTATTTCCACAATACTGGAATTGTTTCTTTCTAGCTGCTTGTAAGATTTTCTCCTTGACCTGGGAATTCTGGAATTTGGCCACAATGTTCCTAGGAGTTTCTCTTTTTGGATCTCTTTCAGGTGGTGATCGATGGATTCTTTCAATACTTATTTTGCCCTCTGGTTGTAGAATGTCAGAGCAGTTTTCCTCGATAATTTCATGGAAGATGATATCTAGGCTCTTTTTTTGATCATGATTTTCAGGTAGTCCCATAATTTTTAAATTGTCTCTCCTGGATCTATTTTCCAGGTCAGTTGTTTTTCCCATGAGATATTTCACATTCTCTTCCATTTTTTCATTCTTTTGGTTTTGTTTGGTGATTTCTTGGTTTCTCATAAAGTCATTAGACTCCATCTGTTCCATTCTAATTTTGAGAGAACTATTCTCTTCAGTGAGCTTTTGAACCTCTTTTTCCATTTGGCTAATTCTGCTTTTGAAAGCATTCTTCTCCTCATTGGCTTTTTGAACCTCTTTTGCCAATTGAGTGAGCCTATTCTTCAAGGTGTTATTTTCTTCAGCATTTTTTTGGGTCTCCTTTACCAAGGTATTGACCCGTTTTTCATACTTTTCTTGCATCTCTCTCATTTCTCTTCCCAGTTTTTCCTCCACCTGTCTAACTTGCTTTTCAAAATCCTTTTTGAGCTCTTCCAAGGCCTGAGCCCACCCGACATCCCCCTGGGGTGTCTGGGGTGTTGAGGCCCCGCCCTCCACGTCTTTCCCTGATGGCCAGAATATTTCCTCCTCGTCAGATCCAAAAGTCGGGATCATTTGCATCTGCTCAAAAAAACTCTCTATAGTCTTATTTTTCTTCCCTTTTCTAGGCATTTTCCTAGCCAGTTACTTGACTTCTGAGATTCCTGTCCACTCCTGCCTAGATACGCCCCGCTAGTGCTTGGGGTCTGAGATTCAAATGGGCTTTCCGTGCCGCATGGCTGCTAATCAATGTGAGCTTTAGTTCTGGTGCTGGGGTGGGGTCAGGGCCGCCTCCTAGGCTCAGTTCCCTCAGGGGCTTTATGCAGAGACCTTCAGTCATAGAGCGGGGTGGGGCAGGGCTGTCTACTAGGCTCAGCTCCCTCAGGGGGTTTATGCAGAGACTTTCAGTAATGAAGATCCTGCCTGCTGCTGGGGGAGTCCCGGGCCTCCACCGCAGCTGCTGCCTCCACCGCCGCCCCCGCCTCTGCCTCCAACGCTTCCTGCCCCCGCCTCTGCTGCCACGGCTTCCTCCCGAGGGGGCCCGAGTCACGGAGACACTCCGCTCCCCCTCTCGTCCAGCCCAGCCTTCTCTCTCACTGACCTGTAGCTTCTGTGGGCGGAAGGACTTTCCCGGCTGCAGGAGCTTCCGTCCCTGAAGCCTGCTCGGGTCAGCTTCTCTGGGGCCGCGGCCAGGGCAGCGCTGGGGTGGGGTCCGCTTTCCGGGGCGTGAGGGACTCTGTGGACGGCTCTCCAGGGCTCTCTGGAACGGAAATCTCTTCCACTCTGTTTCTGCACACCTTGCAGTGATCCAGCACTTATGGGGATCTCTTTTTACATTAATTCTATGGGCTGTGGGTTTAGAGCTCGTAAACGTGCGTCTTTCTACTCCACCATCTTGGCTCCCGTGTGTCCTTCATTCTTAAAAGAGGACCAGTGACTTCACAAGTGTTCTAAGTGAGGCAGAGCTGCTCAAAGTTGTCAGCCTCATTATCTCCTCCAGACTCTTTGAAGTCTATGGCAAGACAAGTCAAGATGACTAGTGATGGCCTAGGATGCAGTGAGAGACCTGGGCCTTTCTAAATTAGGGTCTTTCCCAAGGCTCAGTTTTTCTGAGGCAACACTCGGTTCACTGACTAAGGGCTAGGTAAGAACTGAGAAAAAAAAGTTGGAGGAGGGGGAGAAGGTATAGCAGAAGAGGGAGAAGAATCACTGCCATCACCACAACAGCAACTCAGGGGTACTGGGAGAGGAAACTGGGGACCAAACTGCAGACAAGTGGAGCATGAAATGGAAGGTAGATGGTAAACTGGGAGGAGCCGATTTAACAACTTCTCTCCACTCCAAAGGCTGAAGATTAGGCAGTGGAAGATTAGAAGTGGAACCTTCACTTCCCCTCTTCCTCTTCATTCAGGGGACAGAGGCAGTAGGTGATGGATGACCTGAAGTCAAAGGAAAGATTGCTCCTCTTTGTTTCAGGAGTTCTCTACAGCCTGGTTGGAAGATCAGAATGGGAGGTTTTTTGGAAATTCCTTGTGCTATCCAGGCACAGATGGAAATCACTCTTCTGGCTTCTAGCAGGTTTCTCTCAGGAAACACTCACAACAGGAGATAGAAGGCACATGTTGAGGGGAAGGGTTAGCTTCTCCTCTCATCTAAGACTGGAAACAAGACAGGTACAGAAGGTAGTGGAAGTTCTAAAAGATGGAAGAAAGAATTGGAAAGAAAATTGACAGTTTTGTACAAGAGATACAAAACCTTACACTAGGAAATAACTCCTTGAAAATTAGAATGAACCAAAGAGAAGTCAATGATTCCATAAAACAATAAAAATATTAAAACAAAGTCAAAAGTAAAAAAAAATAGAAGTGGTGCATTTCATTTTAAATAACAGAGCTGAAAAACAAGACAAGGAGAAAAAAAAAACATCAAAATCATTAAACTTACCTGAAAGGCACAACTGCTCCCCTTACTCCAATGTCTTCCCCCTCAAGTCCTGATACTATATTTAAATAAAGCATATATGAAGACTGCCCGGCTATATTAGAATCAGAGGGCAAAGTGAAAATAGGAAGATTTTACTGATCATCTCATGAAAAATACCCTAAAATGAAAACTCCCAGGAATGTAATAGCAAAAATCAAAAGCTTCCAGATCAAAGAAAAATATTACAATCTATTAGAAAGAGTACTGAGAAGCTTCACTAAGGGTCACGCAAGATTTGGTAGCTATTATGAAGAAGAGAGGAGAAGAAGAGAGCTTAGAATATGATATTCCAAAAGGTAAAAAGATATAAGCTTACAACCAAGAATAGCTTACTCAGAAAAAACTGAATAGAATCCCTCTAGGAGAGAAATGGAACTTTAAGTTTAACACTTCCATGCATTCCTAGTGAAACACCAAGCTTAGCAGAAACTTTAACCTACAAACATAAGTCAAGAAAACATAAAAAAGGCAAATATATTTTAGCAACTGAAAAAGAATATACATGGAGGAAGAATTTAAGACCTAGTAAAGGAAGAAGAAGAAATTGCCCCTTGGGGACTCTGATAGAGATAAAAAAAAATACAGAAAGCTTGTTAGAAGATGTTTATGTTTTTCTTTTTCCTTTTAATAGATGTCACCCCACATTTATATCTCATAGACAGCAACTCATGTTTTCTTGATTGTGTATATTGGTATTGGTATATTGGTATATTGTATACCCTATCTCTTTTTTTAAAAAAAAAATTAATATTTTTTCACTTACACATAAAAACAATTTTTTACATTTGTGTTTTTTTTTAAATTAGTTCCAAATTCTCTCCCCTGCCCCTTCCTGGAGAAGGCATGCAATTTGATATAGGTTATACATGTGCAGTCATGCAAAATATATTTCTATATGAGTCATGTGAAAGAAAACAGACCACAAAAAAGTCTCACCAAAATAAAAGTAAAAAAATAGTTTGCTTCAATCTGTATCCAGACTCCATCAGTTTTTTCTCTGGAGGTGGTTAGCATTTTTCATCATAAGTCCTTTGAAACTTGGATCTGTCTCTGACAAAGGCTTCATTTCTAAAATATATAAACTAAGTGAAATTTTTAAGAATACAAGTCATTCTTCAATTGATAAATAGTCAAAGGACATGGACAGGAAGTTTTCAGAGAAAGAAATTAAAGCTTTCTATAAGAATATGAAAAAATACTCTAAATCACTATTGATTAAAGAGATGCAAATCAAAACAACTCTGAGATACTACATCACACCTATCAGATTGTCTAACAAGACAAAACAGGAAAATGATAAATGTTGAAGAAGATGTGGGAAAATTGGAACACAAATGCTTTGTTAGTAGAGTTGTGAACTGATCCAACCATTCTGGAGGGCAATTTGGAACTGACCAAAAGTCTATGAAACTGGGCATACCTTTTGAAACAGCAATATCACTAGAAGGTCTGTATCCCAAAGAGATAATAAAAAAGGGGAAAGGACCCACTTGTACAAATATATTTACAGCAGCTCTTTTTATGGTGGCCAAGAATTAGAAACTGAGGAAATATCCATCAGTTGGGGAATGGCTGAACAAGTTGTGGTATGTAAATGAAATGGAATACTATTATTCCATAAGAAATAGTGAGCAGGTGGATTTCAAAAAAACCTGGAAAGACTTACATAAACTGATGCTGAGTGAAGTGAGCAGAACCAGGAGAACATTGTGTACAGTAAAAGCAACATTGTGCAAGGACTGACTTTGTTAGACTTAGCTCTTTTCAGCAATGCAATGATTTAAGACATTTCCAAAACACTTATGATGGAAAATGCTATCCACATCTAGAGAAAGAAAGATAGAGTTTGAATGCAAATCGAAGCATACTATTTTCTCTTTTGTTTTTTTCTTTTTTGTGATTTTCCCCTTTTTGTTTGATTTTTCTTTCACAATGTAACTAATGTGTAAATATGTTTAATATGATTGCACATGTATAGCCATATGAAATTGCATGCTTTCTTGGGAAGGGGGACAAGGAAAGGAAGGGAGAAACATTTAGAATTCAAAATCTTCTGAAAGTGAATTTTGAAAACAAAAAGAAATTAATTAAAAAATTATTTTGGATCATTTTATTGCTGAGAATAGCTGTCATTCACAGTTGACCATTGTATAATATTGGTGTTACTGTCTATAATGTCCTCCCCGTTCTTGTAGTATATATTTTTAACCCAGGAAGCTGCAGATTTTGTTTATGACATTTTTAGATGTGGTAAATTTGGAGTTTCTTTTACAGTTTGGTTTATGAATTCTATCTCTATTTTGTCTACTGCTTTTATTTAGTTCTCTGCAGTTTTCTTTTTGATTTCTTTTTTTTAGTCTTCTGTGTATTCATTGTTTTACAGCAGATTGCCCAACACAGACCATCATAACTGCCAAATAGTCAGCTGTGCAAAATAGTGTTTATATAGTGCTTAAGTACAAATGGGAGACATGATTT
The DNA here is from genome assembly GCA_023548195.1 of Bettongia penicillata ogilbyi. Taxonomy (NCBI): domain Eukaryota; kingdom Metazoa; phylum Chordata; class Mammalia; order Diprotodontia; family Potoroidae; genus Bettongia; species Bettongia penicillata. The sequence goes on along the minus strand of JAJHZJ010000377.1, from coordinate 1,058,356 downwards.
TTTAAAATAAATACTTAAACACAGATTTATGGTTCTACAAAAGAGCATTTAAACTAGATAAAGTTAATCTGCCTCCTTGGACCCATAGTAACTCTTTTTTTCCAAAAACCAATAGAATCTCTATACTGAATCATCAGTTCCACTGTGTCAATAATGAAGCACAATAAATAAGTTATTTTTTCTAAGAGCTTTCCTGGCTTCCCTATAAACATGATCTGGCCTCAGTAAGACAACAGGAATTTCTTGAAGGTCAGTGGTACAAAATGCTTAGTATAATTAAGTATTCCACATGATCTATATTCACTGGTCCCTTTTTTTAGTTAGGATGTACTTATATAGGACAAACACAAAAACTCCACCCTTGCCTCTAAGAACATTGGACTAGGCACCCTTGAAGAAAGTTTTACTACCCTCATCTTTAACAACCTTCCTCCAGCAGTCAATTGTCCCAGTATACGTGATATCAGCTCCTTTGTGCCCAGACTGCATCATCATATGACACTTTACTGTATCAAAGGGTGGAGACCACACCTGCCGCAGCAGTCACTGTTTGTGAAATCATCCAACTTATTACAATTTGAGTGTTCTTCGAATCTGGGGGCATAGCTTTTGCTGTATCATAGATTCCAAAGTAAGCTACTCTATGATACTCTGCACTGAGACACTGAAGCCTTGATACAAGTCACGAATTCCATCAGACTTGGTGATTTTCACGAGGCAGTTTCCTAGGCTTTTGAATTCTCTCAGTGCTAGATTTCCCAACCTCAGCTGCCAACTGGGTTCTCGAAAAATCCAAGGGCTAAACAAAGTAGAGAGAAGTGGCACCAGCTACACTACCAGAGGCAAGATTGTCAGCAAAATACCTCCAAAACTGTGTGTGCTTGTCCACTCCTCCCCAAGACATTGCATATGCTTATCCTTAAAGGCAAAGTTAAGGGCCTGGCTGGGGAAATATCTGATGGCATTTGCTAAGTTACGCTTCCAGAAGGAAAGCATCTTTTGTCCCTTTGAAATTCGGACTATACAATCCATTATGCGGTTGTACTGCTTATCTTTAGCAATTTGTTTACTTGCATGCTGCACCTGTCACAGTAGTTTAATTCTCTCTATTAGGGTCACTGCAGTCTTGGAAATTGAGCTTTTATGTCATTGGCCAGGAAGACCTTGGTGAAGGAGATGGGGGGGTTCCATCATGGTTCCAGACTGGGAAGGTGTTGGAGTTGGAGAAAGAAAGCCGGTGAAAGAGGACTGAAAGCTGGGGAACTCATTGCTGTGTTTCTAGCTCTTTACTATGTCCCTTTTGATTTCTCAAAATGTAGTATACAAGATTTTTGTTTGGTAATCATTTTCGGGAAGACCAATTTTTTTTTTAAGACTGGGTCTCCCTATCTCAGCCATTCACTCACCCAGGAAGTAGAAGAGCCACTCATAGACCCAAGCCTGCTGCTGATTGTCACGGAAGTCTTGACCTCTTTCAATATCTGACCTGGGTCAGTAGATCCCTTCTTAGGCAGCCTGATGGCTTCAGGGGTTTACCACATCAGTGTGGGACTTACTGCAGACACCCAAACAGCTTTAACCCTACTGAAGTTTGGAACTCCCAAACTTGACTGATTAACCAGTCCCAGTCTCCTTAACAGCAGGAGTTACAGGTGTGCATCACTGTGCCCTGCTCAGTGATTCTTAAATTATCTTTTCTTTTCCCATTTTCCATGTCACTTCTTCTTGTTAGCAAATACTTCATATGGTCTAATTTCTCAGTCTTTGATTTTATTCTAATTTATTACCTCACTGAATCATCAAGTGGGTTTATTTTTTAGGTTGCCACTTACTTTGGTAAGGTTTAAACTATCTGTTCTAGTCTGTTTGTTCTCTTTCCAAATGTTCTAGTTTCGTTATTTATCTCCTATTGCTACTGCTGTAGTTGGGATAGTAAAGATGGTAACGTGAAAGGTTCCAGCCAAAACAAGATCTTTCATAAAGACTCTCTAGGAACAATGAAGGAGAGCTCTAGAGGATACAACAATTAATCATTAAAAAAGAAAACCTCCAAATAACCCCTCTATTCCATCCAGGAATCTACCAGAAGTCAAAGTGATCTCTGGTTGTGTCCCGCCAGTGAGGGCCTAGACTAGGGAAGAATTCAGAATTCCTGAATTTCCCAGTGGATGGCAGAACCAGAATTAGGGCCACCATGAGAAAAACTGAGAGGCATTACACATCCAGGAGACAAACTCTGTGCCTGTGAAGTGATCTTTCCCTAGGAATTTAGAAAGCCTGAAACTTAACTGACAAGAAATAGGTCAAAACCTGTATGAACCTCCAGGCTCCTGTCCCCTGGGAGGCAAATCAGGGTGTTACCATCTTTACTACCTCAACTTTTGCCTTTTCTCAGCATTCTGATTTCTTCATTCTACAACTTCCTCAGCTCTCATGACCTCCGTCTCCAGCAAAGGAGTCATTATGCCTTAAACCCCAAGCTGAAATAAATTTGCCTCAGGAAACAAACTAGGAATTCCTAATTATATCCCTAGCTAGAATGAGGGTTAGACAGCAGATACACAGCATGTATGCTCATTTGATACGTTTGGATCTACAGAAAGGCCTCTAATATGTTGGATCAGTACTTGGTAGTACTTAAATGGATAAGAATCACACAAGATTAGGTGACATAAAAGAAAAGATATCAACAAAAACACTTTAAAAAGTCACATAGTATAAAAAGACATGGATTGGTTACGTGCTGCAACATTAAAGAAAGTGTCCATATCAATGACATTACAGACCCTTTGAAGTATTGATGTAATTTCAAAATTCATTATCAGTAAAAAATAAATGCTAAATAGCAAATTATTTCGTTTTCATCAATAATTGCACTTCATTTTACCTTCAGGAAATAAATGAAATGCTGGATTTTCTAACCCATTGCATTAGAGTTTTATTAACTATGAAAAAAACTTTAAAACAATTTTTGAAAAAGAAACAATTGTTTGATTGTTACTGCAAGAAAATGAAAGAAAATAAAATAAAGTGCATTTTGATGTAGAACTTCTTTATTGTTCCATAGGCTTGCCTCCATTTCCTCCATTTCAAGTTATTTTCATTCTCAACAGTAGAGGGCACTTAAGTATACAGTGAAAATCAATTACCAGAAAGAATTCCCATTAAGATAATATTAAAGCTGCAGGAATTTTACAGAGGATCTACTTCATTGAGAAACTGAGGCCCAAAGAAGTGAGGGGATTGTCTTTATAGCTAGGATTTTAAAGTCTCTTCCAGTATTATTTTATGGTAATATAAATACTGTGTGCAAAACCATTTTATTCATTGCCAAAGGATACAGACACAGAACCCAAGAAGCATGCAGTCTAATGGATGAGGCAAGGAGACTTGTAACCAAACTGAGATTTTGAGGGATAATTGCACCATCTGGAGATCTTGGGCCCCAATTAAAATTAACAGCACCTCCCTACCTGCTCCTTCAATTACATTTTTATTGGATCCATAACTACAGCGCTCTTTGGCTGCCCAAATACCCATACCAATTATGTTGTCATACCCAGGCCTGGCTAATAATCCTCCTTTGCCCAGGCTCCAAAATGATCCCTGTATCTTCCCCTTTTTTCCATTCCCAAATCAAAATCCCTAGTCATTCAATAATGACTCAGTTCAGCCAAGAGGCTTACTGAGAAGACAGTATGAAGTATTACAGACAATGGCTGACCTCAGAATAAGAAAAGCTGGGTTTAATTTCTGGCTTTGTCATTAACAAACTACATGACTTTGGTCAAGTCACATAATGTCTCTTCGATAAGATTAAGGATTTGCACTAGATCTCTAAGATCCTTTGTGACTCAATATTTTCTCTTCTGACTGATTAATGTAATTCATAGTATCATATGAATGATTGATAGGGCTAATCTTCTGTGTATCATTTGCATTCAAAAAAGAGAAGTTCTAATTAGGAAAATGGGCAATATTGGGGGGAGGGGTTATCAAACTTTTAAAATTTAACCTGGTTCTCCACTCCAGAAAAAAAGAGCCAGAAGTTTGTCATTCTACTTTTAACAGGTTGCGTGTTGTAATAGTTTATCCATTATCTAAATTATCTATTACCTAAATCAATAACATGATTTATTTTTGTTATGGTTCATCTACTTTTTGGTCAGAATTCTGTTTATTATCATTTTGCACTAATTGGTATTATAACAAAACTTAACATTCATGAATTATAAATATGGATAGTCTTTCTCCCCAGGAGAAAGTGCAATTATTTGCTTTATGTTACTATATAAATTTCTCCATATATGTAAAAACCCTAGATTCAGTGACAGTTGAAACATGTTCTTATGAGGATGAAACATGTATGAAATTAAGTATTTTGTTAGTTTCTTTTTATAAGGGGTAGCCTTTTAAAGCATGCAAAAAAAAAAAAAACATATGCTAGAGGTCCTGTCTGAGAAAAATTGGTACTGGGAAAGGGTCATTTGAAATAAATCAAATTTAAAACAGAGAACAATATCTCATAGTAAATATATTAAAAGTGTATACATAAAAATGTAAGTATAATATAAATAAAAATATGGTGGAAAAGGGTTTGATTAAACTTTATATACTAAAACTTGTAAATTAAGTTTACTTCATCTTATAGTTGATAAAAAGTCGGCAATAATGATCATTATACATTAAACACTCTTTCTTAGAATAAACGATAAAGGTGGGAGTTAATCAATCACCCCACCCCTCTTTGATTAACAAGCACTTATTAAGTAAGTGAGTTGTTCAGTCTTTTCTGACTGTTTCTGACCTCATCTGAGGGTTTTTCTTGGTACATGTAGATAATGGAGTGTTGCTATTTCCTTCTCCAGCTCATTCTACAGATAAAGAAACTGAGGCAAAAAGGTTTAAGTGACTTGTCCAGGGTCAGAGAGCTAGTAAGTGTCTGAGGTCACATTTGAACCCAGGTCTTTCTGACTCCAGGCCCAGGATGCAGTTATAGCTTCCCTATTATTAAGTGCTATGTGCTAAATACAGTGCTAACTGCTGAAGACAGAAAGAAAGGGAAAATTGGAATCTTGGTCCTCATTCTAATGTGAGAGACAACATGTAACAATTATGTGCATTATAAAATACATGGTGTTTGAGTGAGGGTAGGGAGAAAAGTGGGGAGGGTGACCTCAGGGGGAAAGCACTACTGGAGTGAGAGACCAAGAAATGCCTTTATTTTTATCACGGTATCAGATTCAAATGGAGTGGAACAGTCTCAACCCTACCTTTACACCCTCTTCTCAGTTTTAATATTTACTGTCCTATCAAATCTACTTGAGTGTGCTGTCAGAGGTCAGATCCTGGATGGAAAATTTTCATTTCTGACACCTTCCCCAGTGTCTTGTACTAAAGAGTAGTCATGCAATTATAATCCAATTTAGTAATTCTTATTCTGGCATTCTTCCAAATATATGATGACATCATTTGAAAAACATCATTTTTACAAATCGGCTGCTGCCTATTTTGTTGCTTTCAAAAAGGAATGTCCCTGCTCCAGAAACAATAAAGGAGGACAAAGGAAAACAAAGATAGAAAAGCCTATTCCAGGACAGAATTGCCTGGGCATTTGGGGCTCTCCTCACAGGGAATAGGGAACTTTGGTTGACTTTAGGCAGCTTCTCACCCTTAGGTGAGAAACCAAAATGTCCAGGGTTTAAAAAAAACAAACTAAAATAAAAACCCTATCCTTAGTGGATGGGACCATCCTAATTGGAGTCTGGACAAAATTTTCTGAGTGTTCTTTTCTACACAGGACATACTAAATTTCCTCTAGAGGTCCCTATAGTATAAGTAATTCCATTAAAAGTTCAGGAAAATTAAATTTCTTTTGCATTTCTATTTCAAAGGGCATCTGAAATTCCTTCCAATAAATCCCTGACAGTTCAAGGACCCTCTAGTGGAATTCCAAACTAACCCAATAGCAGTACAAGCATACTCAATTAAAAACAAAGTCAGTTAAGTCTCAAATAATTTGGTGGTTCTGAAAACCGGAAAACCTGCAATCCCAAAAGATCTCAGAGAAGTTCTGGACCTGATGGGGTGTGTGGACCCCAGTCTTAGCACCATATCTCTCTCCAGCCCAAAGACTTTCTCTGGCAATAACTCATGAGTGGGCCCCAGGGAGGCAAAGTCTCTCTCCCTGTTATAAGAACAAGCTGACCTTCCTAGAATTTCCCTTGCATGAACTGGACTATCTTGTAATAGCAAAACTATAATGTACTGATACTTATACAATCCAGAGGTCAAGCTATAGAAGTCAACTCCAAAGGCTATCGTTACAGACATAGCCAACCAAAAACACAATGCTTAGAACCTACCTCCCCTATCCACCAGGGTTTCCAGTAATGAACAATGCCTGAGTCCAAGGTACAGAAACTGTATCTTCCTTCTTGCCTCCAAACCACCTGATTAGCATGCTTGACACACCTCTCACTGAACTTTTTCTATATAAGCTTTAACAACACCCTTATTAAGTTACAAGTTCCCTAAGGAGCTCTGGCCATCATATCCGTAATATAATAAACTTTTTGCCACTTGACTGGAAAACTGCTTAGGCCTGAGACTTCTTTCTGGATGACTCTGCCCTGTACTTTGATAGTTTCAGGGTTCCTGCACCCCTAAACTGCATCAGATCCATATCACAAATAAACCAAGAATTCTAGGTCTGCTTAAAATTAAAAAAAAAGAAAATATGAATATTTATGAACTATCATAGTATGTTCTGGGTAAATTGCTAGGCACTAATATTTTTAGGAATGTAAACTCCATATTACTTATATTAGTTTTAATACCAAAATGAAGAGAATTCAGTGATACTGAATGTATCACTACATAAACATTAACACATATGTGTATATATATACACATATGTGTTAATGTTTAAGTTTATATATATGTTTATATATATATATAAAAGCTTGCAAAAACCATGTAAAAAATTAGCCGGATTTAGGAAATACATGAGAAAAACTGACTGCTGTATAATTTCATTTTAAAATTAGGGGAAAATAGCCATTTTTTTTTCTAGTTCCTTTACTGGAATATAGAATAAGAGACTTCTGGTGGAGAATCTCTCCACAAATGTAAAGGGACCAATTTCTATCTCAGACCAGTCCTATACTTAGTCCATATAGACTTTGAGAATCCTCATCTGCATTCAGGTCCCTAGAGCTTATTAAGCACCATCTGCACCATAAGTGTGTTCTAGGGGTTCTTCTGAAAGGAAGGTTGAACCTTCCTTCCCTCCCTCTGCCCACTCCTGGGCTTTATCACAAAATCAACTGGGAATCATTTAGTCAGCAAGCCTTAAGTAGCTTTTTGAAAGAATTAGTTTACTAAGATGGTACAATATGAAAAGTTGATACAAAGTATCTAAGAGAAATGATTATTGATAACTAATAATTTGGAGAGAGCCAGAGTTCCCCCTTTTTCTATTGTCCCCAATTCAAAGTTCAGCCTCTTGAAGGACATTACTGATCATGAGATTGAATTAACTCTCCTCAGTCTTGATCAGATCTCACTCAACCTGAAAAGGAATTTAACCCTATTGTGTTCTACTCAGGTTAGGGTAGGAATAAATTCTTTGATTAGAATCCCCAAGGTTGGGGGTGTTGTTGTAGTGTTCGTCCTTCATTGCTGAAGAAGACCATGCCATCAGAGAAATGATGACATAGCTTGCATTTGACTTTGTTTTGAGTGAGGGAGGGCTGTGCAGGTCACCAGTCTTACTTCCCCTCTAGAGCCATCTGAATCCAGTGACCAGATATTCATCAGGATGACTGGAGATGGCCCAGGATGCACTGGGAAATCTTGGCCCCTTTAGGCCAAAGACTATTCAGATACTCACTTAGGGTGAGGTAAAGCCCATTCATTGAATAGGCCTGTTTAAGAAGTAGTCAGGGAGTGGCTCCTTTAATGAGGCAAAGAAAAATGAAGATATTTCAACAGTTACTATTGATAATCAATCCTTACTTGTTGATTATAGAGTTGATTGCCACCCTCTGGAACACCCACTTTTCCCAGGTCATTGAGCCTGTCACATGAGGGTCTTTCGCATTCCAGAGTGTCACTGACCTATTTTATTAATCACATGCTAATCTTATTAATAAAATGATTAAACTATCCAGAAACTATGTCTCTCAAACTTTTAAAACATTACATATCTCTCCCCAAAGCTCAATGACATACACTTTTCCATAAATGAATACAAGAGAAAATGGGCTCATACTTAGAGAGCACATGTGACTGAAGGGTATCTTATAGCTTCTGGTTGCTGGAAGTCCCTTTCTCTCATTCATAGGGTACTCAGAAATTTCCCTTAGGCATGGTATGGTCTCTTTTATTGGGTTTCTGGTAGAGTCATAAGTCTAATCTGTCCTTAGCTCCCAATAGGTGATCCAGGAATACTGTTTGGGCCAGGTGGGAAGATGATCCTCTGCCCTCTCCTTCTTTCTTCAGGAGATAGGCGAAGGGAGAAGGGGTAATTATGCATAACCAAAGTTCATTGGTATGGGACTTTCTCTTTACTGATGGAAATCAATGAGCCATGCCTATGTGAGGGGTAGGGTGGAGTTGGCAAGTTTGAGAGAGAACTTTGATCTCTTCAGTTTTTATTGAGCTTTCTTTGAGTCTCTTCAAGTCTCTTTAGCTCTTCAGTCACTTCAGGCATCTGACTTTAGGAGAGAAGATGGAAAATGCCAACCCTACTTAAGGTGACTGAAGGAAAAGAAGTCAATATAAGAGGAGCTAGCAGTTTCCATAATGCCCCTGTCTCCAATTTGATACACTAGACACTTGGGAGAACTTCCCCTTGGGTGAAATATAGTAACAGATTGTTTTAATGATGATCACTTTGCAAAATAATTTAAAACCTGATACTTCAAGATTACTTTCCTTCATATATCTTTTCATTGACTCCCTTGATATTCTTATTTTTTTGGTTCTTCCAGATGAATTTTGTTATTATTTTTCCTAGCTCTATAAAACAATGCATTGGTAGTTTAATTGGTATGGCACTGAGTGAGTGAATTAATTTAGGCAGAATTGTCATTTTTATTATATTGGCCCAGCCTACCCATAAGCAATTAATATTTCTTCAATTGTTTAGATCTGTATTTATGTGAAAAAATTTTTGTATAGTTCCTGGGTTTGTCTTGACAGGTAGACTCTCAGTCTATTTAATATCATCTGCAATTATTTTAAATGGAATTTCTCTTTCCAACTCTTCCTGTTAGACTTTGTTGACAATATACAGAAATGCTGTTGATTTCAAGCTATCATTCTTTTTTTAAAAAAATTTATTTTTAGTTTTCAACATTCGTTTTTGTAAGATTTTGAGTTCTAAATTTCCCCCTCCTTCCCTTCCCCCTCCCCAAGATAGTATGTAATATGATATAGACTATACATGTACAATCATATTAAACATATTTCCACATTAGTCATGTTGTGAAGATGAATCAGAACCAAAAGGAAAAGACCATAAAAAAGAAAAAAAAAGAGAAGAAAATAACTCCACAGTTCTTCCTCTGGATGTGGATAGCATTTTCCATCATGAGTCTTTTAGAATTGTGTTAGATCATTTCAAGCCATCATTCTTAAGTTTCTCTCCACAGTTTATCCCATATATCCCCATAGATCAAATGTTTAAAAAAAACACTTTCTTTCCCTGATATCATAGGGAGAAGCAAGACATTTATCAACTGTGATTTCAAAGCTGCCAGCACAAACTGCTTTTTTTCTGCAGTATTACATTTGGCTCTTAAAGATACAGAACCAGTATCTATACTTCTCCGTGTGAGTCAAGTGAAATGAGTATTTGTTTATTTGTATCACTTCACTATATATCTTCGATATCAGAGAAATTGCTGGAAAGATTTTCCCCCCATTTAACTCTTTCCTTTTATATTATTTAAAAAAAACCTTAAATATCAAAAATAAAAAAGCCATATAAACAGAATACAAAAAGAAAATTGAATATGGAACCATGAGTTTCCATTTCATATTACTTGCTTTTAAAAAAAAAGTATAATATTCCATATATTCATTTTAAAATTGTCCTGGTTGTCTGTGCTTCTTTCCGAACCTCCTTCTTGTAGCAGTAAGCACCCTGACATACACAGCAGGGCCACTGTCACAGGTTCTTAGATCTGCTTTTCTACAAGGAAAGGAAACTCTGAGGGGTTGACAATCACTTTAATCAAGCACATGTATCACTCACTTAGTTCAGGGGAAAAAGTCAGCACCCTGAACTTCAGAGAAAATACAGAGAAATCAAAAATCAACAGACATGTTTCCAAATGTCTGACATAAGCAATATATACATCACAGATCAACAAACAGATCCAACTGTCTGATCATTATACACTCACATAGTTACCAGAGAGGGAAGCACCAACATCTGGGTGTTCAAAGCTGGGGAGTTGTTAGAGGCTTCCCCAAGTCTCATCTGGCACACAAAGCTTCTTCCAAAAATTAAGCCCTGAAGTAAAACTACACCTTAGAGTCTTTATACACTTTTTAGAACCAAAAAGCATTATGACCCTTGAGAACCAGTGCTTCATTAGAAGCAAAAGATATGGGTCTTCCCACAAATCTTCCCTAATCAAACTCCCCTAAATGGGCAGGCCTATTAAGGTGGGGAATATCTTTAATCACATTAAAAAATAATTAACAATACAAATATATATACTGTTTCTAGTTAAAGAAATTCTAGTTTCTGTACTTTACTCCTAGTATAGACTCTTGATTGATAAAGGCAAGATTTAATCAGAGGCACTTGATTGTACTAAAATAAAAGCAGCAAAAGATTCTACTCTGCTTTCCATCATACTTCTGCACTGCTTTTAAAACAATGTTTTAATGTCCCCTTTTTTCCTTTCCCTCCACCCCCAGTTAAAAACTAAGAGAAAATTTAAAAACATTATAACTGTAACCCCTTCCCCAAATCTCATTGGCATGAGACTCTCTCCCTGTTGGTGATGAATGCTCTGTCCTGCATGAGTAGGGCAGAGTAGGTGATTTCTTTGAGTCTTTAGGACTCTTCAAGCTTTGGTAGACTTGAGCACTTCTGGCTTCCAGTTTCAAGAAAGAAAATAAAAGAGGCCAGCCCCACTTCAGGTTGTTGAAAGAAAAGACTCTGGAAAGACAATGTCCCTATTCCCAGTTTGTTATTCTAGAGTTCTGAGAGAGTTTCTCGTGGGTGAGATCCAGGAAAGTCTTTCTTGGTTGATCTGAGTTACCTCCTTTCCAATGGGAGAGCTCCTTAATTCTGTATTGTCTGGTGTATATTCTCCTAGATTTGTCTTCTCTGATTTTCATTTTGCAATGATTTAGATAAATTGATTTTTTTTTTTCATATCATGTATGTTCATTGTGGAACTGGTATTTGGTGGAAAAGGGAATTTAGATTGAACCTGTACCCTAATCTAACAATATTTAAGGAAACAGATAGATATAATTCTATTTTCATACCCCACCCCCTTTAAGGAACCACAGGCATCACTGCTGCTGCTGGGTCCACTACCTTGATTAAGTCAAGGATGGCACCACAGGATAGCTTGGGAAATTCCAAGGAGTCTGGCTAGCCATGCCAGAGCTTGAATTCCTCCTCCTGTCACTGGTCATCCTTCACTGATTCAAGAATTTCCTTCTGCAATCAGTTAGCCCCTTCTGAAGATGTTCCTTGCTAGGAATGACCTTGAAGCTAGGAATGACTAGTTCAGCATTGCTTACAGGAAAAGAAACATAAGACAAAAGAAGTAGGTAGTCAGTACCTGTGTTCTATTGCCTATATGCAAGAAGCTACCATTTTTGCCAGGTTTGGGAAAAATTCTTAGGGGCAAAGTCTCTTCAAAGGCTTCTTGCTCACTGTTTACTACAAGTCCCAGAAACAATATTAAAATTCTCAGTTCTAGAGTAAGAGCAAAAGATATATTTCTTTTTAAATTGATGCAGTCACTTTCTTACCCCCTGTCTGGAGCATATTTGTAAATGTCCCTGATTTTGGAAAGGTCTCTGGGCTCCTGGGGAATATTAAGAATTATCCTTTCAAGTACAAAGTCCTTTTGTACCAAAAAGTCCCAACCAGGTCTACATGGCACCGTTTCTAATGGCCTCCTGGATACCACATAGAAAAGTCCTGAGTAGTTTCCTCAAGTAATTTTTTTTAATTTTTAAAATTAAAATTTATTTAAAATTATGTGTGAAATACGTATCAACCTGACTTACATAAAAAATTAACATTTAGATGTAAACAAGAATTCAAAATTGAATCCTCCTAGGGTGGGAATTTGGGTAGGCTCCTAAGGCAAGTATCCTAACCACTATTCATCATCCTCCCCACCCACCCTAGTGCTTTGTAAGCCTGATGGGTTGAATTGTCAAAGATTGGTCTGGTGGTCAGAAAAGCTGTGAGGAATATTTGCTAGAGTTCCTATGGCATACTCCTTGGTTTTTGTTTAGTTTTGGTTTTGGTCTTTGACAGTGGGAAGGCCATTTTTATTCTTGAGTGTTTCTAAACTTAAATTATTAAAGTCATTTTACTTGAATTTTGTGGGTTTTTTATTGTTTTGCATTTTGAGCACATATTTAAAAAAGGCATGTGCCTACTGAACTAAGGAACATTTGACTGTGGGCAGAGGTTAGTTTGTTTTTGTTTTTTTAAAACAGTTTGTTCCCTATTCAAATAAATTTTATAATAAGGTCTAAAAAGACTCTTGAGCTACCAAAATTTACCTATTACTCTGGGAAATTTATCTATATCTTGTGATACCTAAGTGTCAAATTTATATTACAGGTAACTAACAACATATAGATAAACTTGAGGACAGTTAGCTGATAACCACTAGATAGAGATAAATCTATCTGGTCTCTGCAAGCAGAGGTCTCTTTCTTCAGCATGTGTCTTTTTATTTCTTTTAAAAAAATATATAATTTATTTATTTTTCAGTTCTTAAATTCACTTCCACAGGAATTTGAATTCAAAATTTTCTCCCTATCTCTCCCCACCCCAGGATAGCATACACCTCAGCCACCCCTTCCTCCAGTCTGTCCTCCCTTCTATTACCCACCCTTCTTCCATCTCCCTTCCCCTCTATTTTCCTGTAGGGCAAAATAGATTTCTATATTCCATTGCCTATAAATCTTAATTTCCAGTTGCGTGCTAAAACAATTTTTAACGTTTATTATTAAAGCTTTGAGTTCCATATTCTCTCCCTCCCCACCCACCCTCATTGAGAAAACAAGCAATTCAATATAGGTCATACATGTGTAACAATGCAAAGCACTTCCATAATAGTTATGTTGTAAAAGACTAACTGTATTTCCTTCTGTCCTATCCTGCCCTTCATTTATTCCATTCTGTCTCTTGACCTCTACTCCCACAACAATGTTTGCTTCTGATTATCCCTTGCCCCAATTTACTGTCCCTTCTATTATCTTCCCTCTCCTATCCCTTTCCCCCTTGACTTCCTTGCAAGGTAAAATAGATTTCCATATTGAATTGAATGTGTGTTATTCCCTCCTTAAGCCAAATCCCATGAGAATAAGGCTCAATTATTTCCTTTCATCTCCCCCCTCTTCCCCTCTATTGTAGAAGCTTTTTCTTCCCTCTTGTATGTGAGATGATTTGCTACATTCTACCTTTCCCTTTCTCTTAGTACATTCCATTCAATAGTAAATTTTATTTTTTTAGGTATTCTCCCTTCATATTCATATGCCCTCTATGTATACACACATATACATACACACATGTACATATACATACCTACACATATATACATACCCCTACACACACACACACACACACACACAGATTCCCTCTAACTACCTAATACAGAAAAAAGGTCTCATGACTTACAAGTAACATTTTTCCATGTAAGAATGTAAACAGTTCAACTTTAATGAATTCCTTAATCCTTCTCTTTCCTGTTTATCTTTTCATGTTTCTCTTGTTTCTTGTATTTGAAAGTCAAATTTTCTATTCAGCCCTGGTCTTTTCAACAAGAATGCTTGGAAGTCCTCTATTTCATTGAAATTCCATTTTTTTTCCCCCTTAAAGTGTTATACTCAGTTTTGCTGGGTAGGTGATTCTTGGTTCTAACCCTATCTCCTTTGACCTCTGGAATATCATATTCCAAACCCTTTAATCCCTTAGTGTAGAAGTTGCTAAATCCTGCGTTATTCTGATTGTATTTCTACCATACTGTTTCTTTCTGGCTGCCTGCAATATTTTCTCCTTGACCTGGGAACTCTGGAATTTGGCTACAATATTCTGAGGAATTTTCCTTTTGGGATCTCTTTCAGGAGATGATTGGTGAATTCTTTCCATTTCTATTGTACCCTCTGGTTCTAGAATATCAGGGCAGTTTTCCTTGATAATTTCTTGGAAGAGGATGTCTAGGCTCTTTTTTTGATCATGGTTTTCAGGTAGACAAAGAATTTTTAAATTATCTCTCCTGGATTTATTTTCCAGGTGAGTTGTTTCTTCAGTGAGATATTTCACATTGTCTTCAATTTTTTCATTCTTTTGGTTTTGTTTTATAATTTCTTTGTTTCTCATAAAGTCATTAGCTTCCATTTGCTTCATTATAATTTTTAAAGAATTATTTTCTTCAGTGAGCTTTTGAATCTCCTTTTCCATTTGGCTAATTTTGTTTTTTAAAGCATTCTTCTCCTCATTGGCTTTTTGGACCTCTTTTGCCATTTGGTTAGTCTAATTTTAAAGGTGTTATTTTCTTCAGCATTTTTTTTGGGTCTCCTTTAGCAAGCTGTTGACTTGCTTTTCATGATTTTCTTGCATCACTCTCATTTCTCTTCCCAATTTTTCCTCTACCTCTCTTACTTGATTTTCAAAACCCTTTTTGAGCTCTTCCATGGCCTGAGACCATTCCATGTTTTTTTTGGAGGTTTTGGATATAGAAGGCTTGACTTTGGTGTCTTCATCTGTTGGTATGCTTTGTTCTTCCTCAACAGATGGAAGAAAATTTCTGCTCACCAAGAAAGTAGTCTCCTATAGTCTTATATTTTCCCTTTTTTGGGCATTTTCCCAGTCAGTTACTTGACTTTTGAGTCCTTTGTTAAGTGGAGAGTATTCTCTAGGGACCTGTAAGTTCTTAGTTCCTCCTTGGCACAGTCAAGGCAGAGGTGCTCTGGTCTGTGAGCAATCACAAGCATTCTTATCTGCCCAAGATTTGTCAAAAGGATTCCTTCTCTACAGCCTCCACCAGCTCCACCACACCAGTGTTCCTCCCCTCACCCTAGGACCACTACCCAGGACTGAGACCCAGATCAGCTGCTCAATTCCCCCAGGGTCTTTAGACAGAGGGCTCCAAAAATGGATGCTGTTGCCACAGTAGCTGCTGGTGCCCTGGGTCTGCGTCTGGGGCTGACCCTGATCCCTTCTCACCCAGGTGAAAGAACTTTTTCACTGATCTTTGAAGCTATCTTTGGTGTTTGTGGGTAGAGAAATATTGGAACGGCAGCTGCTGCCTGTGATTCTGTGGCCTGAAGCCTGCCCCAGTCCTGACCCTGTCATTCCAAGCAGCCAAGGCTGGGCTCTGCTATTCTCTGAGCCTGGTGTGATAGACCTTTCCTATTGGCCTTCCAGGTTGTCTTGGGGTGGAAATCCCTTTCACTCTGTCGTTTTGTGACTTCTGTTGCTCTAGAATTAGTTTAGAGTAATTTTTTACAGGTATTTTATGGGCTATGGGTTAGAGATAGAGCAGGTCTGTCTTTCCACTCTGCCAACTTGGCTCTGCCCTCAATTTTTTTTTTTTTTTCTGCTGGGGGTAAAACACTTTCCATTCCCAAAATTCAGTGTTCCCTTCTGATTGAAAGGTAAGGTGAATTCTAAGAAATTCCTTTGGAAGAACTTGAAAAAGGCTTAAATTACACAAACTGCAAGGTTAAGATCAATATATATGGGGGGGATGGAAATTACTATCACTTTTTAACACTCAAATTATACAAATCCAACAAATGACAGTTTACTGCATTCAGAATGAAGATCCTAAAGGAACATAATACAGTCACATTAATCTTTAAATGCTGAATGGTCACAGACAGTTTGCTAGTTAATAATACCATCTCCTTCTCAGGGTTGTTGTGAGAATCAAATAAGATAATATCTCTAAAACATGTAGCATAGTATCTGGCATATAGTAGGTATTTAATAAATGCTTGCTGTTGTTTGGCTGTTTTCCACATGAACATTCTAATCCAAAACTTCTATCATCAAATGTCATAGGCCAGGGCTGACTAGGTCAATCTCAAATTCAATACTATATTGGAAAGGAACACTCATATGAAGATATGAGAAAATAGGAGAATAAGCAAAAGTGTATTTACTTAGTCATAGCAGGAAGATACTCAACAGTGACATTCAACAAGAAAGCCATGTTGATTCAGCTAAGTAGAGTTCACCCACTTCTATATTATCTTTCCTGTTCCTCTATTTACGAAAGTAACCCTCTTAAAACTACCTTGCATTCATTATACACACATACATACACATACACATACATACATATACATATATGTGTATACACACAAATACACACAGACACATTATATCCTTCATAAGAATGTAATTTCCTTGAGATCAGTGACTTTTTTACTTTTGCCTTTGTATTCTCAAAGTAAATAATAATATCCTTGTTGATTGAGTGAAACAGAGGAAAGGAGAAGGAGAAACCTCCTACAACTATGGGATGGGGAAGAGTTCTTAGTTAAAGTAGAGATGATCTCAAGAGATAAAATAAAAAAAATCTTACTATGTAAAACATAAAAGTTTTTGCACAAATAAAAGAAATATAATTAGAATTAAAAGGCAAACAGTTAACAGGGGAAAAAAAATCTTAGCTGTGAATTTGATAAAGGTCTGATATCCAAGATATATAGGGAGAGGATTCAAATACCTAACAGCTATTCCCTAATAGACGTAAGTACTCAAAGGATATAAACAGTCTATTCTCAAAAGAAGAAAGGAAGCTTGTCAATAAGTACATGAAAAATACTCCAAACTACAAATAGTTAGAAAAATGCAAATTAAAGCAACTTTGGGATTCTTCCTCACCATGCTTTCTTCTAGCCTTTTTTTTTCTGACTTCTTTTAGTACTTTCTCTTGGACTTGGGAACTCTGGATTTTGGATATGATATTCCTGAGTATTTACAGTTTTCAATTTCTCTTAGGAGGTGTTTGGTAGATTATTTCTTTTTACACTTTTCCCTGGAGTACTGATAGATCTCAGTAGTTTTCTTTTATTATTTTTTGAAACATGGTGTAGCATGAACTTAAGGATGAAGCTTTCAGGGGCTTGTTAAGTATTTTGGATTTTGTAGTCCTAAGCATAGCAGACGCTGAACATAAATCAAGAGACATTTTAAAAAAAAGTTGGAAAATTTAGAGGACAAAAGGAGGGATGTAGAAGAAAGAGAGAAGCTGGTCACAGAAATACAGCCTGTTATGTGCTAGGCTATGTCTATTGATCAGGCCGCTGAAGCTATTTTACAAGATCTGGTCTAGGACTAAAGACTGGATGTGGAAGGCTAGATATGTGCAGGGTTAGACTCTATGCTAGAAATTAAAAAAGACTTCAGACTAAACTTAATGACTATGTCAAGCAGCACGAAGAGTTTTGTTTCTGTAGTTTTCACATGTTTCCTCACCATCTCTTTGTTTCCTCCTGTTTCTGGCTGCATCTGGCAGACGTTTCTTATTTTGTTTCTTTGTAACATTTTAGTATATTTCTTATTCTGATAACATTTTCCTTCACATAAAATCATGAATAATCATGGACTGTTTTTTATGGCTGCTTATATGTGAATGGAGTATATAGTAGTAAAGGGAGATCATTGTGGCAATGTAAAATTGAACAAAGAGATCAGTCTTCTCAATGGTGAGAGGGGAAAAAAATTTCTTCTCTAATCTGAGGGGTCCCAGATTTTTTTTTTTTTTTAGAGTTTTTTTAAATTTATTTATTTATTTAACTTTTTACATTCATTTTCACAAAATTTTGGGTTCCAAATTTTCTCCCCATTTATCCCCTCCCCCCACCCCAATACACCAAGCAATCTAATTTTCCCTATCACCAATCTGCCCTCTCTTCTATCATCCCTCCCTTCTCTTGTCCCCATCTTCTCTTTTGTCCTGTAGGGCCAGATGACTTTCTATTCCCCATTAACGGTATTTCTTATTTCCTAGTAGCAAGAACAATACTCAACAGTTGTTCCTAAAACGTTGAGTTCCAAATTCTCCCCATCCCTCCCTCCCCACCCATTCCCTTTGGGAAGGCAGGCAATTCAATATAGGCCATATCTGTGTAGTTTTGCAAATGACTTTGATAACAGTCGTGTTGTATAAGATTAACTGTATTTCCCTCCATCATATTCTGCCCCCCATTGTTTCTATTCTGTCTTTTGATCCTGTCCCTCCCCAAGAGTGTTGACTTCAAATTGCTCCCTTCTTCCATTGCCCTCCTTTCCATCATCCCTCCCTCCCTGCTTATCTCCTTCTTCCCCATTTTTCTGTACTGTAAGATAGGTTTTCATACCAAAATGAGTGTGCATTTTACTCCTTCCTTTAGTCGAATGTGATGAGGGCAAACTTCATGTTTTTTTCTCTACTCTCCTCTTTTTCCCTCCACTAAAAAGTCTCCTGCTTGCCTCTTGAATGAGATATAATTTACCCCATTCATTTCACCCTCTCTCCTCCCACTACATTTCTCTCTCACCATTTACCTTAATTTCTTTTAAGATATGGTCCCATCCTATTCAATTCGCTCTGTGCTCTCTGTCTCTGTGTGTGCATGCTTGTGTGTATGTTTGTGTGCCTGCATGCATGTACATGTGTGTGTGTGTGCGTGTGTGTGTGTTTACATCTGTGCATGGTCCCACCAACTACCCAGATACTGAAACATTTTAAGAGTTACAAATATTGTCTGTCCATGTAGGAATGTAAACAGTTCACCTTTGGTAAGTCCCTTATGACTCTGACCTCCATGTCTTTCCCTGATGGCAAGCATTGTACTTCATCAGAAATGAAAGGAGGAAGGAACATCTCTTTTCCAATAAAGTAGCTCTCTATGGTCTTATTTTGTTTCCTTTTTCTGGGCATTTTCCCAGCCAGTTACTTGACTTCTGAGATTCCTCTCCACCCCTGCCTAGATCTGCCCAGCTAGTGCTTGGGGTCTGAGATTCAAATGCTGCTTCCCAGTCTCAGGGCTATCAGCGGCAGGTGCGGCTGCTGTTCAATGTGAGCTTAAGTTCTGGTGCTGGGGTGGGGGCAGGGCCACCTCCCAGGCTCAGTTCCCTCAGGGGGTTTATGCAGAGACCTGAACTTCTGCCTGCTGCTCTGGGAGGGCCACCGCTGCTCCCTCTGCTGCTGCCTCTGCCACTCCCTCTGCCACTGCCTCCCGAGGGGGCCCGAGCCACGGAGACACCCTGCTCCCCTCTCGGTCAGCCCAGAAGTCTCTCTCACTGACCTGTAGCATCTGTGGGCGGAGGGAACTTCGCAGCCACCAGAGGTTCCACCCCTGAAGCCTGCTCAGATCTGCTCCTCTGGGACCGCTCGGCCAGGGAAGCTCAGGGGTGGGCTCCACTTTCCAGGGTGCAACGGACCCTGGGGACGGCTCTCCAGGGCTCTCTGGAACGGAAATCTTTTTCCACTGTGTTTCTGCACAGCTTGCAGTGATCCAGAATTTGTGGGGAGTTCTTCTTACAGGAAATTTATGGGCTGTGGATTTGGAGCTAGCATACATGAGTCTTTCTACTCTGCCATCTTGGCTCCTCCCTGGGGTCCCAGCTTTTTGTCACTGTATTTCATTAATAACCCATATGAAGAATCTATTCTTTTAAGAAACTTAAGCCACCCTAGGAAAGAATTTTGATGTTTTTGGGACCTTGCCCTTGTAAAAACAAGTAAATAAACAAGTGAAAGTAAACCTTGAGTTTTTTTGGGATCACCTAACCAGGGGTGGAGAATCTGTGCCTCTCTAAGTTCTCAAGTGAAGCTCTTTGACTGAATTCAAATTTCAATCTGATTTGTTCTGTAAAATTTGGATTCACAAGTTCCCTGCCCCTGACCTAGAGATTTCAATACTATTTAGCTTTTTCATATAGTCATGGTTTGTAGGGAGTCCAAAGAGTCTTAAATTTAAATTAAATTAAGTTCTTCAGTTCTACCTTTTCTATCCATTGTTTCTGATAATAGCTGTTTTATTTTTTCAATCTTTTGACTTTGTAGTACTATCTCTTGTTGTCTTGTGATATTATTGACTTCTGACTGCTCCATTATATTTTTCAAGGAGTCTACTACTTGGATAAAGTTTTTCACCTTGTGTTTTAATCTATTTTCCTTCAATTTTTTCCCCTCAAGGGTCCTAATTCCATTTTTTAAAATCCTGTACTTCATCTCTTTAAGCCATTGTTGGATTGTTTGTAGCCAAACCATTTTTTTCCTATGAGTTACCTTCTGAACTTAATTGTGCTTCTGTATTCTGTTTCCTCACTATCAGTTTCTGGATGGAATCTTTCTGTTAGGGCTAGATTCTGTGGTCTCTGACCCTCTTTGATGGGAATGGGCAAACTCTGTTCAGTTCTGTCGCCTTTTTAGTCTGGATGACACTGCTGCAACAGTTCTGTTTTGGGTGGGTAGGACTATAGGAGCTGTCCTCTCCACAGGAATCCCTAGGGTTTTGATCTGTCTCCTGGTAGCACAATAAGATTTTTGGCCTCAACCCTCCTGTCTCCTTTTCCTTGCACAATTTTCAGCCACGAATTGCTTCTATCCTTAGAGTAGCCTTGACAGGCTCCAATAGGCTCCTATAAGACCCCTAGTGAGGGTCCCAGTTACTGGGGCTTAAGAGCTATTATGACCATAGATCTTGGTTTTAGGTGTTTTGACTGGGAACCTGGTGTTTCAGGCTCTCTGGGAACTGTCTCCTATGGTGGTTCTGGAGCAGACTGCTGGGGTGTTGGCTTTAGGACTCTTAGTAGGTGTCAGTTATATATGCATTGCGTCATGGCTCCCTGCTGTATCAAGTCTGGGCTGAATTCCCACTGGCCAATTCTTAGTTCTAATTTCTGCCTCCCTAGGCTTATATCAGTTCAGAATGTCTTCAAGTTTCTATCAGCCTTCTTTTGAAGTCCTGAAATGGATGGAAGACCTTAATGCTATTTCTTTAAAACTTCTCTTTATCATTTTTTTCTTCTAATCCATTTTTAGAACTTTTCTGTGGTGTTGTGGGAGAGTCAAACTCCTCTAGGAGTTTTTACATCGCCATTTTCTTTTGAATGAAGAATTCTTTGTTAATGTTGTTCAGCTGTGTTTGACTCTTTGTGATCCCAGGGACCAGCTGTCCATTGGGCTTTCTTGGCAAAGATACTGGAGTAATTTGTCATTTCCTTCTCCAGTTTTATGCAGGTAAGGGTTAAATGACTTGCCCAGTATCACACAGTTAATAAGTGTCTAAGGTCAAATTTGAACTCTGATTTTTCTGACTCCAGGCCCAATTTTCTAATCACTGTACATCTTTAGGATAATGTTATTTAGACTCCATTTAAGTCTGAATCCTTTCTGACCAGCAATTACTTTTTGTTGTTTACTTTTTCTTATATTTCAGTTGGCTTTTCTTTTAGATGTTTACATGATATTCCATAAATATATACTCGATATTGATAATACTTCTTTATTTAAGGTAATATTAAGCTTACCAGAGTTTCCATGCTTGTCTCTTTTAACCATGTGAACTTTTATTATAACCTTATCTGACATGATTGCCACTCTTTTTTGTTTTCATCTAAGGCTTACTAGATTCTATTTTAACCCTTCATCTTAAAACTTGTAAAGGCAACCACACTGTCATACCCAGGGTGGCTGCTAGCACAGGTTCTTAGATCTGTTTTGCTAAGAAGATAGCTGTTTAAGGGGTCAACATTTTTTTTTAAAATTACATTCACTATTTCAGGGGAAATGTTAGCACCCTGAACTTCAGAGAAAATACGAACATAGGAAAGATAATCAGAGAAATAAAGATCAACAGACAGGGTTCTGCTGCCTCAATCAAAGCAATATTGCTATACACTTTACACAGATCCCTGGATCAAGACAGCCTTTACATCTGAGCAATCAGGGCTCTGAACATACTCAGAGTTCTGACCAGGGAATCACAAGATCCTTCTCATAAGCAATTCCCCAAAGCAAAATACCAACTCAGAGTATATATACACTTCTCAAAGCCAGAGGGCATCACAACCCTCATGACTCAGTACCTAATCAACTTAGTATCAAAAGGTATACAAGCCTTTCTACAAGCAAGTCTTCCCACAAGCAAGTCTCCTCTAAACAAGCTTCCCTTAATGGATTCCACATGAAACCAATTAATGGGTGGGGAAGATCTTAAATCCCATTAACTTTACAAAACTCTGTGTGAATCTTTATGTTTCAAGTGTATCTTGTGAGCAACATTTTTTTGTGTTCCGTTTTCTAATCTATTCAATGTCACCCTCAGTCATTTTGTGGGTAAATTCAATCTCTTGACATTTATGATTATTGTTAGGTCTATTTTCCCTTCATCATATCTTTCTATGTTTTAATCTCTTTTCCCTCATCCTCATTTAACAAAGAAAAATAAGCTGATAAAAGAAAGAGATTGGGA
The DNA here is from genome assembly GCA_023548195.1 of Bettongia penicillata ogilbyi. Classification (NCBI taxonomy): domain Eukaryota; kingdom Metazoa; phylum Chordata; class Mammalia; order Diprotodontia; family Potoroidae; genus Bettongia; species Bettongia penicillata. The sequence continues at coordinate 1,035,655 of JAJHZJ010000377.1, read as the reverse complement.
GTAACACTAATTATTTGTAATTGCAGTGGTCTACTACTCCTCTGTCCTTCCCTTCTTCACCTAGTCCATATTTAAATAACTGGGTTTTTATCCTTTCTTTCTCTCCTTTTGGTCTCTCTTTCATAATCTGTCCTTGTAGTTAAAATTTGTGTTGCTTATGATTATTCCCTCATCAACATTACCCTCTCACTTTTTTCTCCCTTAATTTGTTTTTATTCTGAACTTAATAAAAAATAAATAAAATGATCATTTCTATATACAAAGTAACATAGAAAACATAAGGTTCATATTAAATGTGTAACATATTCAACATTAAATTTCAAAACTGTCCTGCTTGTTAGGGTTTCTTTCTAGTTTTTCTTCTATTCTCTTAAGTTCATTTAAGAAAATGTTTCTTTATCTTTTCTCTCTCTCTATCTTTTTTTTTTTTTGCCTCTTGACTCTTCCCCCCAAAAAGAAAAAAAAATAGTAACAAATATGCATAGTCAAGCAAAACAAAGTTCCACATTGGCCATATCTGAAAATATTTGTCTTATTTTGCACCTTAAATTCATGGGTAGCATGCTTCGTCATTGCTCCTTGGAAGTATGGTTGGTCATTGCATTGAATTCAATTAAGTCTTTGAAAGTTGCTTTTCTTTATAATGTTATTATATATATTGCTCTCCTGGTTCTTCTCACTTCACTATTTATCAATTTGTACAAATCTCAGGTTTATCCGAAATCAACCCCTTTGTCATTTTTGTGAATTAATAATATTCTGTTATTCATATACCACAAATTATGCAGCATTCCCTAATTGATAGGGATCTCTATAGATTTGCAGATTTTGCTAGAAGAAAATGAGCCGGTATAAACCTTTTTATACACGTCTCTTTCCTCTGTCTTTGAGCTCTTTGGGAAATGGGCCTCATGTTTCTAGCCTCCCTTTGAAACTTTACTTCTTCTTTTTCCCTATCCCTATGCCTACTTATTTCTCTATTGATTTTAATGTATATCTGCTCTAAAATCTTGTGAATGTTCAACTTTCCTTATCCTAGTTTAGATGTGAGTAAGCTTTATTAGATTCCTGCTCAAATTACTTCTATCTTTATATTTCCTATCTTCTGACAGCATCCAATTAAGAGATATAGTTAACTTCCTCCCCCTTCTTCCTCATTTCTTCTTTAATGGCTTATTTTTCACTCCCTGATCTTTATTTTCTTAAATCAAGCAAAAGAACAGAAAACTACTCACAGGTCCTGAGTTTGTCTTTCTCTGCTCCCTTTTTAACTGATAAAGACAGGATTTTGAAGTGACACGAATCTCTTTCCCCTAATAGAATGCTCTGATTAATAATTTGCTATTCAGCTGTTTTTGAGATTTTCCACTTTTCTTGACCCTATCTGAGGTTTTCTTGACAAAGACACTGGAGTGGCTTGCCATTTCCTTCTCCAGCTCATTTTATAGATGAGGAAATTGAGGCAAACAGGGTTCAATGACTTGTTCAGGATCATACAGCTGCTAAGTGTCTGAGGCCAGGTTGGAACTCAGGTGGATAAGTCTTCCTTATTCCAGGCCCAGCACTCTACCCACTACATCACTCAGTTGCCTCTGATTATAATTTAGCCTTCTCAAATTGCTCAAACATAATTGCCTCTCTTTTTTTCTCCCTAACTAATTAAACTTTAAGGCCTTTATTATTTCTCCCTCTTGTTGCCTGACCCCCCCCCACTGAAAAATTAAAAAAACAATAAAAACCTTATAATAACCATATATCAGTGTATAACATATACAAAACAATTTCCTCTATTGGTCATGTCCAAGAATGTATGTCTCATTTTAGGTAGGTGGCATGACTTTTTTTTAGCTTTCTGTATGCCTGATTTATCTTTCAAAGAGTCTTTCAAAAGTCTTTGAGATTCATAGTCTTTCAAAGTTGCTTTTCTCTATAATGTTGTCAATGTAAAAATAGTTCTTCTGGTTCTGCTCGTTCTATGCTGCTTAAGTACATAAAAGTTCCTCTGTCCATTGAAATTGTACATTCATCAATTTTTATGGAATAATAATATTCTGTTATTCATATACTATAATTTGGTTAGCCATTCTCCAAAAAGAGGACACCCCCCCTTAGATTCTAGTTTTGGCTACTCTGAAAAGAGCTGCTATAAATAGTTTTAAAATATAGCTCCTTTTCTTCTTTTTTTTTGATTGCTTTGGGGTATTGGCCCAGCAAATTGGGTCAAAAGGTATGGCACAGTTTAGTAACTTTGGGGACTGTTTCAAATTGCTTTCCCAGATGATTAGAACAATACACTATCGAAACCCCTTTAACATTTATCCTTTTGGGGAGGTGGAGCCAAGATGGCGGAGTAGAAAGACTCACGTATGCTAGCTCCGAACCCACAGCCCATAAATTTTCTGTAAAAATAACTCCCCACAAATTCTGGAGCAGTGCAAGCTGCGCAGCAATGGAGTAGAGATTTCCATTCCAGAGAGCCCTGAAAAACCAGAACCAAAGGTCTGTCTCGCACTGGACAGCGGAGCCCCTGCCCTGCCTGCATGGCCCCGAGAGGAGCAGATCCAAGCAGGCTTCAGGGACGGAATCTCCGCGGCTGCAAAGGTCCCTCCACCCACAGGCACTACAGGTCAGTGAGAGAGACTTCTGGGCTGGCCAAGAGGGGAGCAGGGTGTCTCCATAACTCAGGCCCCCATACCATTTTACCATTTTTACCTACCTCAAGGTCCTGTGACAATAGGTAAATGATAAAGCATCAGGTATGGATACATTGGGAGCTATAGTCATAACCCTGAACACAGGCTTCCCAGGCCATAGAGTCATCTTCTCACTAGACTGAAGCAGCACTGGAATTTAGCAGCCCACTGGGTATCTGAGCAGCCTTTTTGAAGGACTGCACTGCTCACCTCTTGGCATGATGGCGTGGATGCTCCCATCATGGCAAACTTTGATGAGGTCAAAGAAAAAATTTTATGAAGACCTGGTGACACTCTTCATCAGTGTTGAAAGAGGATTACCTTATACTGGATGACTTTAATATAAGAGAAGGCAGAGACTACCAGAAGTGGCAGGGAATACTTGGGATCTGGAAACAGCAAGAGTCACTTACTACTGAAGATCTGTGCATCTCATGACCTTCTCATCACCAGCACTATCTTCCATTTACTTAAACACAAGAAGACTTTGTGGAGGCACTCTCACAGTGAATGTTGGCATTTAATAGACTATGTCATTGTAAGGAGATGAGGCACAGAATGAGAAAGCGATAATGTGTGGTACAGAGTACTGGACTGATCCTCTCCAAGCTAAATATCTGTGTTCAACAAAAGCAGTGACTCCAAGACAAGACTACCGGAAGACTTAATGCCAACAGATTACAGCTCCATGCACAGATTGTTGCTAAGTTGGAAGGAAAGCTGAATCAACACAAGTTTGGCAACAGTGGAGTAGAAAAGGAGTGGGTAATTTTCAGAGATCTGAAGCATATTACTGCATTTACTCAACTGGGTCAAAACACTTGCAAACATCAAGATTGGTTTGACAAAAATTATTGGGAAATCCAGAAGCTGCTAAATGAAAAATGAAAATTCCACAGAGTTTACTAGTAAAATAGTTCATCCATCTCTAAGAAGACAATGTTTAACTCCATTAAAAAAAAAAAGTGCAGCAAAGCTTGGAGAGATGCAGGAGTCTTGGCTCAGTAAGAAGGCAGATGAAATTGTTTTATTTTGATAGTAACAATTCAAGGCACTTTTATGATGCCCAAAAGGCAATTTATGGGTGAAAGACCTATGGTGCATCCCAACTACTCAGTGTTGGTGGAGCCGCATTCATTAGCGATAAGGATATGATCCTGGAGAGATAGGCTGAACACTTTCATAGCGTTCTCAATAGAACGTTATCAATCAATGCTGAAGCCATTCCTATCTAGCTGAATTTCCACTGGAATATTTTATGTTTTATAAATATTAATCTATTTCATTTCAGTTATGAGTTTTTTGGTTTATGGTAGTAAAATTTTTTTTTCTAAAAATTTCCTTTTTTCCCTCTTCACTTGTGAATTATTCTTTTTCACTTTTGATATTGACAATATGGTATTCCTGTCCTTAAAAAAAATCAAATCATCTAATAGTTTGCCTATTAGCAATTTTCTCAAGAAAAAAACCCTCCCAACTTCTAATTTTGTAAGTTCATTTTTTTCAATGTATTTATCTTTTTAATTTTCAGCGTTTCTATCATGGTGTTTACTTAGAGGTAGTTGATTTGTTGGTTTTCTAATTTTCTTAGTTACATACCTGTGATAACTGTAAACTTTACATTGTTGATGTCATAGTTATTGTTTGATAAATTTATAATTACAGGATTCCAATGTGGAATCACTTAAGCTAAGTGGTTCTAATGTTCATAGAAATTTATGGGCAAAAGATTTTGTACTTTTGCACTGTTGACTTTATGTTAGACAGATAAAGTTTGCAGCTCTTTGATGATGAGTTCTTGACTTCTTATAGGGGTCTTGAGTCATTTTCCTTCTGCTGCATTAGGTAAACTGGATTCTCTCCAGTTTGTGGTCCCAAAAAAGAAACTGCTTCTGCCAGAGCTTCATTCAAGCCAGGTATTGATAATGGACCCCAAGAACTTTCCCACCATATCTGGGTCTGATTAGGAATGCCCCCTCCTATATCTGGCATTGATTACATGTTCTCAACCAAGTCTATTCTTGGGTACATATTTCTTTAGTTAATAAAACCACACCCAAATACACAGTCTCATTTAATTCCCTCTATGACCCTTGAAGATGTTAGTTTTGGGGGCACCCTTCTCCCCCATTAGAATGTATACATTTCATTATCATTTAGCCCATTCCAATTGATCAGATATATTTACCTTTCTATGTTTCTATTGGCTACTTTGTTTGCAATACACATTTACTACTATGCTGAGATCTTTATCAGAAATGCTTAACAGTTCCCTATTCCATTAAAGATTTATTTTTCAACCTAAAAGATTATTCTCAATTTGGCTTATAGGTTATTTTTGGTTATAAGCCTGTTATCTTTTGTCTTACGGAATACTGTATTCCAAATTCTTCTTTCCTTTAAAGGGGTAGCTGTCTTGTTTTGTGTGATCTAGAATGTAACTTCTTTTACTTCCTGCTTACGGCATTTTTTTCTTTGAATTGGAAACTCTAGATTTTCACCATGCCATCCTTGGAGTTTTTATTTTGAAAAGGAAATGAGTGAAAGATACTTTCTTTTTGCCTTCTAGTTCTAAAAGTTTGGGGCAGCTTCATGATTTCTTGAAATAAGAGTATCCAATATTTTTTGAGGGGGAGGGAGAGAGGGAGGATTTCAATTAGGGCAATGATTCCTAGAGTATTCCTTCTTGATTGGCCTTGAAAGAGGATTATTTTTGATTTTGACCTTATACTTTAATCTACATTCCTCATCTACCCCCCCTCCCCCTGGCATTTTCATTTTCTTTTCCTAGTATTTATTGTCTCATCAGGTCACTGCGTGCTTGAAGCATTCCAATTTTCAATGATTCATGCCTGGGTAAAGTTTTGTAACCCTCATACTGAGCTATTTATTATCTTCCAGTTCTTCCCATAGGACTCTCATTTCATCTGCATTATATTCATCTCTTACTTTATTTATTCCAGTATACTAACAGTCTTTGTGGTTAAGCCATATTTTTATTTTAAGTTCTGTTTGCAGTTGTTGTAGACGTATGCTCTCTTAGGTTTACGTAGTGGACGTCCTGGGATTCATTTTCCTCTGTTGTTGGTGTCTTCTGCTTACTCATATTTCCATCCCTTTTTCTGAAATTAGACTTTGTGTCAAAGCCAGGCACTGACTGCTCTTGCACTTTTAGATGGGATAGTGGACCCTTGTTTTGTCCTGATGTGTATCAGGGTCCCACCACTGGCTTTTACTTCTGTGGTGTCTGCGCTCTGAATGCTGACAGCCATCAGGGTTAATTCAGGTCAGCACGTTATAAATCTTCAAAGCTGCAAGAAGTACAAACTAAGCACTGTCCTCCTGGTTGGAGCTTTGCTTCTAATCCTGAGATCTGAATCAGAGCTCTGTGGGTGCTTGATGATCCCTTGTTGGAGCATCCTGGTTCTCCTGTTCCCAGTACATAGCACTATTTGCAGGATTCTGGAACCCCCCCTCCCAGCAACTTTGGTATAGGTGGAAGGTCTTCAAGTGCCTAAGGCCACAGCTTTCCTGGATGGACCCCATCCCTAGTACCTACAGGATTAAAAGTATTCACTTACGCAGACCTGGGCTGGATAAAGGTATTCATTGTTGTTTCTACTTAGGTTTCTTGGTCATTACTTAGGGTAATGCTATTTTTCTACTTTGTGGGAGAGGCTGAGCTGTTTTGCCATCTTCACTAAAGTGTTGTGGAATGGCTTTTCTATCTATCTTGAAAAGTCCAGGATCTCTCTAGCCTGAAGGGATTAGGTTATGTGAAAAATAAGAATTCCTATGTTGATGTGGCTTTGCAAGGATAACTAGTCCATTTTACTTAGCTGTGTTTTAACCCTGCTTCTGCAGCTCATTTTCTTATGTTCGTACATGGCATTTGTTTAGGAAAATAAAAAGCTTTCTGTGGCTTTAAAAAAAAGGATACATGTATCTTCTTAGGGACAGGAACTGGACCTGTCATTTCATGATAAAAAAATCACAGATGAGGAAACTTCCTACCAATGGAGGTCAGCACTTTTTCTGCAATTTAGTTTTAAAGAGTTGCTAAGCACCACACAGCCAGGGTGGGTGAGAGGTTAAGACGAGTTGAGGTCTTCCTGGGTCTGAGGCCAGCTTTAAGTCTGTAGAATTTTCAAGCTACTCCTGACTATCAGACTTTCAAATTATACCCAGTTTTGGCCACTTGAATTAGGCTGTATTTGTTCTTTAGCTTCTATCACATCAAATAAATGGTATCACTTAACAAAGATGAGAAACAACAACTAATGAATTGGGTGTGAAACTAAAAAAAAAAACCCCTTGAACAAATAAAAAATCTTGACTATGCAACAAAATAAAAATTCTGCAAATTAAAGAGATTATTTAACAAAATCAAAAGAACCAATGAACTGATGAATAAAAGTAGCTGTTTCCTCCAACGGGAAGAAAAAACAACAAAATAAACATTTAGCTAACCCATTAAAAGACTGTTGAAAAAGAACTCACAATTTGAATAAAGAAAGGAAATTATCAGAAACTATCTTGCTCTATTATATAGTAACAAAACTGATATAAAGGGAAATGGGTGCATACTTACAAGACAAAATATCAGATTAACAAAAAAAAGAAAGTCTATTTCCATTACTCAATATCAGAAAAAGAAATTGGACAAGCCATAAGTGAAATCCCAAAGAAAAAAGCTCCAGGATCAGATGGATTCACAAGTAAATTCTATCAAATATCTGAAGAACAATTCATTCCAATATTGTATCAATTATTTGCAATTAAAAAAAAGTGCCTTTCTAACCTATTCCATGAAACAAGTATGTTTTTGAAACCTAAACCAGGGAGAGGCAAAGCAGGGAAATAAAACTAGTAACTCATTTCTCTGATGAACACTGACTCAAACAGTATTAAAAAGATTACATACTATGACAAGATTGGGTTTTACTGGAAATACGAGGTTAGTTTTATATAAGCAAAACTATAAACATAATAAAATATTTAAATAAAAACTTATTTTATCAAAAGTTGTTGGGAAAGCTTTTGTCAAAACTCAGCAACCACTTACTTCTATTAAAAAAAATTCCAGAAAGCAGAGGAATGAACAGACCTTTCCTTAAAACAGTAAATTATATTTATCTAAATCTGCAATCTAACATTATATGTAATAAATAAAAGTTAGAATAGTTTCCAAAAAGGGCAAGGGTAAAGCAAGGAAGTCCAATCCACTATCATCACTACTATTTAACATAGCCCTAGAAATGCTAGCTCTATCAATAAGACAAGAATGAGAAAGAAGGAACAATTATAGGCAAAGGGGAAAGAAAATGACCTGTTTCTGAGGATGCCATAATGGTTTACTTAGAAAACACCAACAAACTGACTATAAGTTAATGAAACAATAAATTCTACCAAGTTGCAGGATATAAGATAAGTCTGCATATAGATCATCAGCATACCTATATTTCACCAAAAAAACCTAGCAATAATATCTAGAGAGAAATTCCATTAAAAATGACAGAAATTATAAAATATTTGGGACTTTATCTGCTAAAAAACACCCAGGAATCCTATGAATCCTATGAAACATTCTTTGTAGAAATATAGACCTAAATAACAATATTACCTAAATTAATTTACTTATTCAGTGCTGTACCAAACTACTAAAGAAATATTTTATAGAGCTACAAATAATAAAATTCATATGGAGAAGTAATGGGTCAAGAAGCTCAAGTGTAGGAAAGAAAAGTGAGAAGGAAGGGGACGATTAGTGCCAGATTTCAACATTATACTACAAAGAAGTAAATCTTAAGTCCATCTGGTTTTAAGACACTTTTTTTAAAGGCTAAAACTAATGACAGGATTTATTTTGCTTAGCCATGCATATTTTTACAAGGTTCTCCCCAACCCTCCCCCTCCCCTCCATGGCAGGAAGCATATGGGAGGAAGAGAAAATAAATATCAATTCATTAAAAAATTTGTTTAAAACTATTTTTACTGGTTAAAAGAGAGATTGAGCAGCGGAACATATTAGGTACACAATATATAAAAACAAACAAACATTGCAGCATACTGTTTGATAAATCCAATTTGTTCCCTCAGTTACTGAGGGAAGTCTTAACTATTTGACAAAAAAATAACGGGAAAACTAGAAAGCAGTCTGGCAGAAATTGGGCTTAGACCAATACTTCACCATGAAAAGCTCCAAACTGATGCATGATTTAGATATAAAAAGTAACATAATAAATTAGAAGAACAAGGAAGAAATTACCTTTTGGACCTATTGGTAAGGGAGGAGTTCATGACTAAATGGACGATTTTGATTATATCAAATTAAAAGTTTTGTCACAAACAAAATTAATGTAATAAAGGGAAACATAACTGGGAAAAAATCTTTGCAACAAATGTCTTTGACAAAGATTTCATTTCCAAGATATATAAGAAGCAGATTTAAATAAAAAAAAAAAGCTGAAGAGCCATTCCCAAAGGATACTAAATGTACTACTGACACCAGCTATCACTGATGTAACACTCTAAGGTTTGCAAGTATTGTACCTGCATAATTTTATTTTATCCTCAAAACCCTGGGAGGTAGATGCTGTTATTATCCTCACTTCATAAATGAGGAAACTGAGACAGAGGTTAAGTGACTTGTCCAGAATCACACAGGTAGCAAGTGTCTGACACTGGATACGAACCCAGGTCTTTTTCTTACTCTAAGTACAGCACTCTATCCACTGCACCACCTGGCTACCTCTTGAATAGATAAACGGTTAAAAGCTATGAATGGGAAAGGAAGAAATCCAAGTAATCATATGAAAAAAATGCTCCAATCACTAGCCATCAGAGAAACGAAAATGAAAGCAACATTGAGGGCTTACCTCACATCTATCAAACTAATAAAATAAAAGGGGAAAATGATAAAAGTTTGAGGATGGAAAAGTAAGTGTTCTAATACACTGTCGTCAGAGCTGTGAACTAGTCTAACCACTCTGGAAGGCAATTTGTGACTGAGCATGCCCTTTCACCTTGCTATACCACTGCTAGGCCTGTACCCCAAAGAAAGGAAAGAAAAAATTGGAAAGATCTTTGTGAACTGAAGGAGAGTGAAGCGGGCAGAACTAGAACAATTTACACATAAATTATTACAGGGAAAAACAACTTTGGAAGACTTTTCAATGCAACAATAAACCCTAAGTCCTAAAGAATGAAGATGAAATATATTACCCACTTTCTGTGAGGGAGACATACACTATACAATATAGATAATGTGGGAATTTGTTTTATATATGTATTGAAAGACCTTTTAAAAATAAAATCTGCTTAATGGGGGAAGAGTTGTGGAAAAATAAGTAAAACAATTAAGCAATATATTTTAGGGTAATGTAAATAATTGCTTCATGGTAAACTATCAAAATGAAGTATCTGCAATGTCAGTCACTAACTTTTTACTTCTTGAAGTCAGAGATTCCTAAAACCTGTACTACACTTAAAGGTTTATCCTGATTTCAAGAGAAAGGCATTCTTTTACAAAAATATAATCAAGTAAAAAGACTAGTAATAATAATAATATCTTCATTTCCTAAATTATAATTTAAGATAATTTAGAATACCAATTTACTATTTTTCATCCTTACATTTCTATTCCACATGCAACACAATTTGTGATTTAATTTCATTTTTAATACAACTTTAAAGACAAAGTGAAAAGAAGCTTTTGTGGAGATTTCTTCCCCCGCAAATTCACTTAAAAAACCTGAAAATTATTTAAGAGATTTTTCACCCCATGCATTTTCTCGATAATTGGATTTTTGGGATCTGCGTGGTTTAAAAAACAAGTCCTTTTCACACTAAATGGAACAATATTAGAAAGTAAATGAATGAAGAGAATACTTTTTCCTTTGAAATTAACAAAATTGTAACAAAAAAATTCTCACTGACATTTTCAACGGTTATCTGAAATAGAGTATATTAAGTATCAACTTTACTTTAAGCTTGACATCGACATCAGCTGCTATCTTTACCACAAAACCAGCTTCGTCTTATGCCTAAATCTCACTTTTCGGCAGCAATAATAATTTCAAATATTTATGGATGGCTTTATGGTTTATATTTAAAATGCTGACCACTGAATTTTTGAGTAGCATGTTTAAACATTCTTTCATTTTGAAAGGAAAGCAGAGAACACATGCAACTTAAATTCTAGTAAAAACTTGCAGATAGTTAGAAAAATGTATGGCAAATTTGGTTTCTTTTGTTTTTTTTAGACAGTTTTAAGAAACACCAACATCTGGCTCGCTTTACTTAATTCTTCTCTTTCCTTTAGTCTTTTATTTTAAAATATTAAAGTAAGATTTCCTTGCAGGAATTAAAATTGGATGCTAAAAACTAAGTATCGACAAATAAAGCTTTAATTGTAATTTGGGGCCTCAAAGATGGTGGATAATGCTAAATTTGAGATGGTAAAAATACAGTCTCTTACAGAAGAATGCATACTACAATGAAGTAGAGATGTCCCTTGACTTTTTCCTGTTGTAAATGATGTTTTTATTTAGTGGAGTTCTTGTTAAAGTTATTTATTTCATCCATGTGTCAGCTACAAGTCATTTATTTGTTGGGCAATTATCTAATTTCCATAAAGAGAAGCTATAAGAAATGAAACACAGTATTAGACTTTAAAACTCTGTCTTCCTAAAAGTAGGCTGATTAAGATTAATGGTTTTAAGCTGCATGTAATCAAAGTACAATTATTTGGGCAGATTAGTGAACAACTAAATATTTATTATCTCTGCATACTGCTCCAGTCAAATACAAATGAGAAGAACATGAAAAAAATCACACCTTTATTTCTTTGAATGACTTAAACACAACATACAGAATACTGAAAATGAAGATGATATTTTATAATTATTTTTTCTGTGCTTCCCTACATTGAAGAAAACTAATCAGCTTTTGTCAGGTATCTAACAACCTGTTGAAACAGCTGCAGCTATGAGGATTCTTTTTTTCCTCTTTTTAAGGCTCATACCTTTGAGGTTATTCAGAAGAGGCCCCACCATCTGCTTTAACTATCAATTTGCATGGATTTTTAAAATAAAATCCCAATCAAAAGCATTCCCAGTGAATTTGAGAGTACTTAGTATGTACAAAAATACATAGCTTTTGAGAGCTGGAAAAAGTTTAAAACATATAGCACTTATTTACAAGCTCTGACCTTTGATACCAATAAAAATTAACACGTATTTACTTTGTTCTTGATTTTTGGTGTAACTTAAACATTGTTTCAGTTAGTCTGGACTTTTTCCCTTTCAAAATAATAATCAACTATATACAAGCAAATTTACAAATGAGAACAAGAGAGTTGGTAAGGTATGACTATACTCTGCTTGATCAGAAGTCTCTTCCAGGATCTTAATTTTCCCCCCAAACCGAAGAAAAAGCACGCTAAGTCTCTGCAATAACCTCCATTTCTAATTGAACTTCTTAATGTCTACACTTACAATGTAAAAAAAAGTTTAAATACTCCACAATTAAAAGTAAAGTAAAAATTTTAATTGAGGTTAAGAGTTGGGAGGAAACCAAAACAAATCAAAATAATCCCAAAGAACATAAATTTTGACAATTAAATATAACAAATATATACCTAAACCAAGATCTGATTCTTCATCAACATTCTGGGTGGAAAAAAGGTTTCAGAAACATGTATACATAACTAAATAAATGCCAATTTATTTTTCAAGACCAGGCCTACATTTTTAAAAGTACTTTTAAAATGGCTCAAAAACCTGATAAAGTTTCAGTAGTAGACCTTAAATATCCTTGTACTTCAGACATTCCAAGGCACAGAAGGGGTTAAGTTATTCCTTCCCCCCCCAGATCCCCCACTCCTCAAGGGTTTTTTAGAAAAGGTCATGGAGATGCTGTGGGGTAAAAGATCATGTTTTTCTCCTTAGGTGATTTAGGAAAACTACCTTGGTCCAGAAAGTGGGCAGTTGTGTGACCAAAAGGCACACACAAACCAACAGGTTAAGGGTTACAAGATGTTGTTATATGTTTACCTGAAAGACAGATTTACATATAAAAAAGGAATCTGCAGACTGAAGGCTGCTCAATTTAGATAGCCCAATTACAAGCATTTTTATTTTATCAGCAGCATACGACTAAGTTAAGAAAGTTGGACATCTGGGAGGACACTGTAGGAACACAACAGCAGGGACGTTGGGAGATGGGCAAATGGGTAAATGACATAAATAATACACATCACATAGAACAGTTTCTAAAAGTAACATTATAAACTATTTGATACAAGCTGCATTGTACACTGAAATCTGTACAATTGTCAAATGTTTCCATGGTAGGCAAACGGAGCGTCACCACAAGTCTAGTTAGGGCCAGAATATTACAATGAAGAACAATCAGGTTATGATCCTTTAAAGTGCATTCATATCCAGTTTCTAATATTTGTTTGGTTTACACACGGAGTCGTCATGTAACACTGACTTCCAGAATGTGGTCATCCTTGCTAGGGATTACCAGGATCTGCATGCCAGTGCTTGAGTTAAAGACTTGCCCGGATGGAAATGGCTGGAGCCGGGGCATCGGCAAGCCTTTGTGTTCCACGCTGGCTGCTGAGTGGGAGCTGCTTCTGCTCTTTAGACTGCTGTTGTCAGTTTGCTCATCCATATTCTTGTCCACTGACAGATTATCGTTTTCAATCCAGCTGTCTAAAAAAAAAAAAAAGGTAAAAAGTTACAGTTCTATTCCCAAATCATTCCAATGGAACTCTTAATGTTATATGCATAAGAATAAGTTTAATCTCAAGTATTTATAAAGTCTATCAGTATATTAATTTCTATTTCTTAGTATTACACTAACTCAGAAGAGTTAATTAACAAGATTGTATTTAAGGGAAAAAAATCTTTCTCTCACTTAAGGTTTTTTTTGGATATTTTGATAATTTATGGATGATTTATCATTTTCACCTCCTAATATAGTCCAACCTTCCACTAGAGAAATAGAACCCTCCCTTGTAACAAGAAAAGTAAAATAAACACATTCAAGATGTCCAAAAATGTATGCTTCATCCCACATCTAAAATCCACCCTTCATTTTGGAGATGGGATACAGGTCTTCACCATCAGCACGTTGACATCTACATTTGTCTTTAAATACTGTTTATACTACACTATTGTGATCATTGTATTAAATGTTCTCTTGGTTCTGTTAATTTTTCATCACTTCTCACAAAATCCCCAAACTTCTTGGAATGCCCCATGTCTGTCATTTTAATACTGCAATAACACTCCATTATGCTAATATGCCAGTTTATGTAGGAGTTTCCTCAATTGAAGGATAACTACTTTATAGTTTTTTGCTACAATAACAAGAGCTGCTATATTTTTTTTGGTACATATGGGGGGCCTTTTCTGTTTCTGAACTTGCTGGGGATCAGTAGTGGTATCACTGGGTCAAAGGGTTCTGCAAACTGTTTTCTGGAATGGCTGGATAGCTCCAACAGTACACCTTGTCTTTTCTTGCTTGTCTTTTTGTAGCTCTTCAACATTACTATTTTTTCCTTTGTTAATCAGATGGTGGAGTGAAGAAAGCTCATGAGTTGCTTTTCTTCCAAGTTCAACTTCACTGTTTTCATTCAAACGTTTTTCAATTTTATGTAATCAAAACTATTCATTTTTATTTTCTATGATCAAGAGATTATATCCTTAAAGGATAACTCTAACCACAGTTATGTCTTTCATTCTCTTGTTGATTTTTAAAAATCTCTTACGTTTGATAATGTGTAAACTTTTATTTTTTGCCAGTGTTCAAAGAAATAAAACTTAAGTATATTATTCCCTCAAACACACACTACAGATCATATTTTAAAAAATTTCTTCAGAGTATGTCAGAAATCTCATTAGATATTTGTTAATCCATACAAGTTCTTAAAAACAGTAATTTATTTTCTCTTCCACACTTAAATCATTTATACAATCTCTAATACAGAGTCTTTCCTATTAAAAAAAATTCTTACCAGCATCAAGTTGTGTGGAATGAGCAGAATGATGAGGGAGGTATTTAAACAATCTGACATCAGGAAAGGGGAGATATCCCGCAAAGAGAGGCATGACTTCCATGTGGACTTTATGAGTTGCTCGCGCTGTCAAAGGCATTGAGATGACACCAGAACTTTTCCCACATACTGCCCAATTACTGCTATTGTCAACCACTGGAAAAAAAAGAGCAAGGTTCACTTTGTTTATGAAAACAAAGTTTTGCATGATGTAAACAAATCTCTCCCCTGTGTATTTATACAAGTCGTCCTTCATGCTCAGAATTCCTTAGCTCCAGCTCTGAAAACCCAGCCTCCTTCAAGGCTCGTATCATGGGCCCCCTCTCCTGATTGTTAGTGGTTTCTGCTTCCTCACACTATCACGCACTTACCACTTGTTTGTATCTGATTACCTGTTACAGTAGAATGTGAATTCCTAGATGGCAGGGATTGTTCTGTAGTTACTCTGTTATCCTTGCTTAATAAACCCACACAAAGCTTATACTAAGGAGTGTTAAATTTTATTGCATATTTAGTTAAAAGCTTGATGATTTAAAAATGAAGATACTTTGATAACATCATTTAACTTCTCAACTTTTTCAATACCTATAAAGTTCCATAATTTCATATTCCAATCCAATCAACATTTATTAAGCACCTCTTATGTGCCAGGCACTGTGCTAAGCCTTGGGGACACAATGAGTAAAAACAGTCCCTGTCCTCAAAAAGCTTACACTTACAGCCTAAATGAGGAAACAACACACAAAAGGAGGCAAGAAAGCGATGGGAGGGAGGGCAAAGAGAACATTTAGGGTGGAGACAGGACATGGCCAGTTACTCAGCACAGGCACTTTGTTCCACTGTGTTGAAAGCAGGTAGGGCAGCAGATGCATAGTGGAATGAGCTTGGTCTGGTTCCTATCTTCTGTAAAGGAGGTAACAGGAAGGAATTTTGCACTCTACCCTCCAGCCTCCAGGGAGGAGGCTGAAGGAGGTAGTGTTTGTTAGTCAAGGCTTGCGTTAGCAGTATGGTGGGGAGAAACGTCTTGGAATTGAAACCAGGCAGAATGGCAGATGCAAAGTGAAGAGATATTCATTTCACTAATGCCTATCCTAAACCTTCTGGGATCACAGTTACAGAGCTGTAGGACCTCAGGGGCCATCTGGTTCAATTCTCTCAAACTAGGAAGTCTGAGTGATCCTCTGAAGGTCACACCCTAAGTGTCAAAGGCAGGATTTTAACCTTGTTCTTTGAGTCTGTTCCCCCTCTTCCCCTTACTTAAACTCTTTCTGGCTGTTGGTAGTATTTTTTTCCCCTTTGACCTGGAAACTCTAAATTTTAGTTAAACTATTCCTAAGTTTTCAATTTGGAGTTTCTCTCAGGAGGTGATTGGCAGAATCCTTCTATTTTCATTTTGCCCTACTGGTTCTAAATATTTAAGCAATTTTCTTTTATGATTCCCTGAAATATGGTGTCTAGACTTTATAAGGAAGCTAAGTGGCACAGCAGATAGAGCTCTTGTGCCTGCAATCAAGAAAACCTGAATTCAAAACTGACCTCAAACGCCTCTTCATCACTTAACCTCCATTTGCCTGTTTCATCATCTGGAAAATGGAGTAATAATAGCACCTAACTCCCAGGGTTTGTGAAAATTAATTACTGATCCTACATTTTATTTCACTCTATAAGTGATTCTATTCTGTAACCATATTGTTGTCTATGTAACAAACCTACATTGTTTGTCTCTGAGTAAAAAGCTCATTGAGTTCCAAAGTTCAGTCTTTTTCTCCTAAGTTAGATGACAGTTCAGTTTTCCTATCAGTCACTTTTAATTAGTGAAAAACTCTAAGCTAAAGTTTAGAAGTTCAACACTCTCATAAAACATCCTAATTCTCAGGGATCTGCTATCCTAGCACCACCTGCTCTGGGCCAAGGAAGTTGGTTAGCCTTCCTGTCTTCAGTTCCCGATATACTCCTTGACATGCATATTACCCTCAAGAGCACACAAGTTGACCATGTCCCATATCTCAGCCTCATCCTTGACAATTAAAAGTGGTCTTCTTGGTGAACCTATTATCAATAGCCTTGGGATGCAGCTGGGTCCCATAAATTCATAAAGCATTCCTCTGAGACACTGAGGGCTTGGTCCAGGTCCCCTATGTGTGTAAACCTCTTCTCTTAATGTAACCAGTTATGTTGTCAACTCCATGATGTTGCTAACCTTACAACCAACTGTATTACTTCCTCACCTCTTCTGTGCTGCTCTGTTCTAAGCTTGTAAAAATGAATTGTATCTTCAATTTTTGGTCTTTTAAGTCATTGAGACAATCACTAGACCCATTCTACTGGCAGGCAGCATTCTTGTCAATGAAATACTATCTTACTTGGAGAAAATATGCCTCGGTCTATCTTTGCTGAATGTCATTTGAGACAGTTTGTTATGAGGATCAAACAGAAAATAACTGTAAAGTACTTAGCATGTATTAAGTGCTACATAAATGTTGAATATTATCATTATTGTTGAGTTATGGATTTCAAGGAGCCTAGTGGTTTTTAAATTTTTTTCCCTTAATGTATGTTCTAGGTTACTAACTTTTGACAGTAGATATCTTACTACTTCTGTAATCTTTGGATTTTATTCAAATATATTTTATTATTTCATGAGTTTGACTGTTGTTTGAGCCTCTTTAAGAAGAAGTTTGTTCCCTGGGCAAGGTTTACCACCTTTTGGTCTAAATTATTTATTCTCCTTCTACTTTTCCTAGGGTGCTTTTATTTAATTTCTATATTCTATTTGATTTCTATTCTATATCCATTTCTTCCAGGCACTTGTATCATCTTTGTGGTCAAGCAATTTTCTTCTCTGAGGTTCAGTTTATAAGTTGTTTTGGTTAACTCTCTTCCAGGTTTTCCTAGTGGATGACTCTTAACCCAAAATACTTCTCCAGTGTTTGGTCACTTCTATTTTATCACATCTTCAGCTCAGCTCTTGGCCCAATTTAGGCTTCCTACGCTCTCCACTGTGGTGGTCAGGCCCTGTTTAGTCCTGACCTCACTTTCTTGGGTTTCTCTTACGGGCTTCTACTTCCTTTGGTGCATCTATCTGACAGGGGGCAGACCTCAGCACTCTGGGTCAGTTCTGTGGCCGGCTGTCCTGGATACAGTACTGTCTTCTGTTCCTTCTGATTGACAACATTTGTTTTCCCATCTAAGGCCCTGCGAGTGGGGCTGTGCCCTGATCTTGGCACAATGCAACCCTCTGAACTCACCTTCTGGATGATCTCAGCCCCAGCAAAATCTCAAGAGTTGTTTCACACCAGATCAAGTGGTCTCTGAACTTGGACGAGACCCACAGAAGCCATGTTTTGGTCATCAAGCCCAGCTATCAATCGATACTGCCACATTGTTACTGCACCCCTCACTGTTAGACATACTCCCTGTGTAGCCATAGGCTTCAATACTGATGGGCAGGACTCTGGCACATGTATCCTTGCTTGTGAGTTACCATCTTCACTCTGAAATTAGACTTCTGTTTGATTCCTGACTCTACTGCTTTGCTCAGCTCTGGCCACCCACAGTTTAGAGACTGATTCTACTCTGGTTGACGCTGGTGTTGGAAGTGGGGTTAGACACAAACTGTGTCAATGGACTCTTGGGTACCAGTGAGGGGCAGAATGTAATCTGAGTGACTCTGAACGTCCTGCCACAGGTTTTCCCGTTTGTGGGGTTTCATCCTTTGTTACTCTGGCAAGATTAGAACAAAAGGTATCCATAGATTCTGAGTGTTTTTGGGCAGTCCTAAAGCTAGATAACTTATGGATGCCATCTTTTATGTCTGTTTAATTTAGGGCTCTATTTCACTGCTAGAGTAAAAGTGGGAGAGCTGGGGTCTTGTATTACTTACTACACATCTACATGAGTTGGAAATCCACCCATTTCGTAGTAGTTTTGAATGGATTTCCCTATTGTCTCCTGGATTTTACTATATAGAAATAGTGTTCCCTTTTCTAAGTTTATTTTGTAGACTACAACTTTACTAATAGTCTCAGTTTCTCTGCTGATTCCCCAAGATCTTCTAAAGTAAACCATATCAACAACAAAAAGGGATAGTTTTGTTTCCTCTTGCCTTTCTTTAGGCCGTCAATTTCCTTGTCTTTACCATTACTAGGATTTCTAGAACTGTAGTATCAAAGAGGAGCACACTGCATTTACTGGGAAAGCTTCTACTCTGTTTTCTGTAGCTTAGTTTTAGAGCCTTACATATTGTAAAGATTTTATATATATATATATATATGTATATATATATATATGTAAATAATATATGCACACATATACTATATGCACACACATGCCTGTATTTGGCAGGTTTTTTTTTAAAAACATAAATACGTAGTTTTGGTTTTATTATTAGGTTAACTGCTTTCCTAATGCAGAACTATTTTTGTATCCCTGAAATAAATCCAACTAGATCATAATGGATTTCTTAGACAAAGTAATGAATTCTTTTTGCCAGGATTAAAAAAAAACCCCAAAACTTTAAATGTATATTCATTCTTCCCTAATTTAAACATTAGGCCTGTCTCTTAAAAGGAGTTTAGCAAAATTGCTTTCTTTCTCAATTTTGAAAATAACTTGTGGAGTAAAGGTTCTTAATTGTCCATCAAAAGTTCAATAAAGTTCTTTTATAAACCCATGCAGACATTTTTCCTTTGGTAGCTCCTTTTAAGCTATTTAATTTCCTTTTCTGAGACTAGGATTTCTATTTGGTGTCACACGCATGTGGGTATTTTCTATTTTTGTAAATCCTCTATTCTTTTGAATCTTGGCGACATAGTTATGTCAGTCCTCCTTGATCTCAGTGCCTTCTCGTTGAGACTCCCTTCAATCTGTCTTGTATGTACTTGTTTGTAGGCTGTGGACTCCTTCAGGGTAGGGGCAGCTTTTGCCTTCGTTTATACCTCTAGCACTTAACACAGAGCATGTACTTAATAAATCTTTGCTGACTCAATTTGATCATTTTTATTTCTTACAGATTTGTTGTGACTTTACCTTGCTTACTTTAATTTGAACTGCTGCTCTTCTTTTTTTTAAATTAAGTTGGCTAGATGTTTATCAATCTATTTAGTGTTTTTAAAGAACCAGCTTTTAGGTTTGTGCATAAGTTCACAGTATTTTGATTTCCTATTAGCTGTGGCTCCTATAATTTTTAGAATTTCTTCCTTTATGCTTTTTTGGTTTTAATGGTTGGTTTAAAAAAAATTTTAAATACTGCATATTCAGTTCATTAATTCTCTATTTTGTTAATGCATTAAAAAAAAGAAGATATACTTTTTCCTCTAAGAAATGCTTTGCTGTATTCCCAGGAACTTGGATGTGTTATATTATCTTTGTTTTTCATATAGTTATTATGTCTATATTTTGTTTTTTCATTATTTAGTTTTTCACTATGAAGTTACTATTTAGGTTTGTGTCTTTTGCTTGGGCTCCCTTACATGATTACTAAGGTCCTTGATGGATGTACTTAATGTTTTTGCTTTTTAAAGCTTTATTGGTAATTTCTCTGTATGTGGCCTACTTTGTAAAAGTACCACACTGTGCTGAAAAATATGTATTTTATTAAGTGGTCCAATTCAGAAGGCATCATCAATCTCTTAGCTCTGATTTCCCAACAATTTGTTGAGTTCTATAGTTTTCCTTTTGTTTCTGTTAGATTTCTCTGAGGAAGGAACTTATTAAAGTTTCTTAGTATTATTATTGTATTACTCTGTCTTTTTGTAATTCAGTTAATCTTTCAAATGAGATATTACATGTACAGCACCTTAAAACCTTTAAAGCACATGGATATTAACCACTATACAATTAGCTATGTCATTAGATCCACTGAAGTTTAATTATGTTTTCGGCTCATTTTCTATGGTACCCTGACATAGAGCTTCCTTGTTTATTGATATGAATTTTTATTTTTGCTTTGATAATAATAATACTATAATAAATGTTATTCAAGTCTCTCATTACCACTGTATGTGTTTCTTATAAGCAAGAGATCATAGTTTTGTAACCCATTCATATCTAAAGTTTTGAGTTTTCAAAAATTTTCTTCTACTTCTGCCTCAATTACTACTTTTAAAAAAAAGATTTAAAAAATTTCCCCCTTCCTCTTTTAAATCAAGTTTATGCACACAATTTACTTTGATTACATTGATGCAATCCTATGCTCAAAAAGCTCTTTTTTTCTTGCTTTTGTCAGTTTATTCACCCTTATGCCTAGTTTTACTTATTGTTTTGGTTTTATTTAGTGATCACTCTCCTATTTTTTCCCTTCTTCCTCTTCCTGTCAAATGACTAATTCCCAAACTTCTTTTCCCTCAAACTTCTATCCTTTCTTTGTACAAGCCCTTCTGGAAGAATTTTGGTTTGATTCTTGTTTATTCTCTTCCTTCTGGGGGAGGGGAGGTGAGTAGAGTGGAAAAAAAAAGGGTGTCAACAAAAACTCTCCCCCTCTGCTGCCTATTCTGAAATGGAAGTGGATTCATGGTCTATATCTTTATTTATGGTTTCTTTAACATCTTTGTGTTCTCCAAGGAGTTAAAACTCCTTATGTACCAGCTCTGAGTTTCCTTTTAAAACCAATTTCTATGTTATATGGGGCTGCGATGTGGAGAAGTGGATAATGTGTGGGGTCTGGAGTTGGAAAGACTCATCTTCCTGAGTTCAAATTTGGCCTCAGACACTTACTAGTTGTGTGATTCTGGGCAAGTCACTTAACCTTGTTTGCCTCAGTTTCCTCTTCTGTAAGATGAGGTGGAGAAGGAAATAGTAAACCATTCCAGTATCTTTGTCAAGAAATCCCCAAAGGAGTTACAAAGAGTTGGATACAACTAAAATGACTGAACAACATGTTTACTGCCATTATATATCTTGCCCTATCCCCTCCACCCTTTCCAGTTAGGCCTCACTCGTAAGAGAATCAATGAAGAAATTAGGAGGGATACAAGCGGCAACTCAAGATAGAAATTAAACTATAACTTAAACTGTGTTTTTCTGACTACCTTCTGACTTGTCCATAATCAATCCCTTTCTCACAGGCCATATCAATTCTATGTACCTTCCACACTGACATAATCTTCTGGATTCTAGCTCCACCTAGGAAGTCACACTTCTCTTCTTCTGGGGCAAATGTTGTCCAAGGAGGCGCAACATGCTAAGAATAAAAGTCTCTCAACATACTGAATTCTATCATGTATCATTAACATATTTAAAACCATCATTATGTTTCCATTTTGACGTACATCTCTTTCCCTACAGGAACACTTTTCAGTGGGACTCCCTACTTTCTACTAATCATCTGACATCCTCCTGCAGGCCCTTTTCTTGTTGAGACTACAGGAATTAACATCCTTTCACTGTTCACCCATTGATCTGATAAGGACATAGGCATATCATCCATTCTCCCCCTGCCTCAGCGTCTGGGGAGACCTCTCCCTCTCTGCATTTATGTATCTTCCCACTCTGCAATTCTGTCTTACAAAAAACTTCACTGATTCACCTGGAGGGGGTTGTAGATTTAGAGGTCCAGGTTCTGTTTCTCTATCTTCACTAATCCTTTTTCAATAAATTCTGCTTATGGCTTTACTCCCTTGAATGTTTTAGCTCTAGATACCAACGCCGCCTTTTAACTCCATAAGTTAGCCTCTCTCTTTAGAAAAACAAAACTTCAAACAATGAGGTAATTTAACTTATCACTTATTTTCCTTGGTAGTTGTATTTATTTACCTTTTTGTGTTTCTGCCATATGAGGTGTTTGCAAGTCAAATATTCTGATTATAAGTTTCTTTTGGATGGTAGGATGGGTATGCAAAAATGACTCAAATACTCATCTTTCATTTAACATCCATGTTTTTTTCAGTGATTACATAGCTCTTGGAAGTGCTTTTGCTGGAGGCCTTAAGATATTCCCCTTAGGTACAGTATTGTAGAACCCTGAATCTGCTTTTCCACATGACGTTCAATCTATCCTCGGATCCTACCTCAAATACTGGGCCCAGATAATTCTGGGGACACTACTGGGATGCCTCTGGTCATCTAAAGTTCATGAGATTTTATTTTATTCCTTTGGGAAGTGGGGAGGGAGGAAACCAAGTCCAAGGCACTCTCCTCTGTCCCAAGAGATTCCTTGTTAGGGGCCTGACAGGGAAGTTTCCCCGAAGCTAACACATGCTTTAAAAACTTAGATCTAAGCTGGCTCACCATGATCCATCAAGTTTCCTTAGGCTACCTAAACACACCCAAGCAATAGTGATGCAGTTCATCCTATGGTCTTCAAAAACACCTTAATTTGCCAAAGACTTCTGAACTTAATCTAAAGATTATGACTGATTCAATAGAGAAGAGTCTTTCCCTAGTCATCAGAACATAGGATTCCAACACTTTTAAATGGAACAGGATAACTTAACTGATTCACTCCATTGTCCCAAACTAAACACTAAACTAATTAAAAAAAACAAACAAAAAACCACAACTGATTACTCCATGTATAGATTTCTTGTAAATTTTGAGGAAAGGGTTTTTATTATTAAGTAACTAAACTACTTCTGGATCTGCCCAGTCATACACCCAGATATCTGTTCAAATTTTCACCAAGTTTTTCATTCTCTCATTCTAGTATCTCAGCAGCCAAAAGTTTGGCCCAGAGGAGTCTTCTCTGAAAAGGTGTCCCCCAACAATCTAATAATTTGATTGCCTATAGAACATAGCCTATATAAACATAGCTTAACTGTTAAACAGATTCATTCTAAAAACTTGCTCATCTACATCCATATAAAGGTGTCTACACATCCACTGCTTTGGGGGTTAATTGTTCCAAGGAGTTTGTTGATGACTGTTCAGTTGTGTCCAACTCTTTGTGATCCCATATGGGGCTTTCCTAGCAAAGATAATGGAGTGGGTTGCCTTTTCCTTTCCCAGCTCATTTTACAGTTGAGGAAACCAAGGCAAAGAGAATTAAGTGACTTGCCCAGGGTCACACAGCTAGTAAGTGTCCGAGGCCAGATTTGAACTCAGGAAGATGAGTCTTCCTGACTCTAGGCCTGGTGCTACTGTGCCACCCACTCTACTCTAAACATTCAATCTTTCACATGACTGGCACATATTTTCCAAGAAACATTAAAAGCATTTTAAAGATAGAGATAATTTTATTTCCATAAATAAACCTTTTTACTGCTTTCTTAAATGTTTGAATAACCAATATTTTCCCCTCCCCCATATTAGGAAAAAGTAGAAAATAAACAATGTTTTTTTAAACCTAATCTTTGTCACTTTAGTGACACTTTAAAAGTTAAGCCAAAGTCACAACTAAGGACTTTGAACAAAGATCAAAACAAGATAAAATTCTGATATCCTTCCAAAAAGGATTCTCTTTCATACATTTTTCACAATTTAAAAACCAAATTTGCTCAAGTTTCATGAAGATTCCAGATGGAGAAAAATGACTGTTCTGCCATGTGCTACTCCTATTTTAGCCCTGTCATTCAGAAGAAAATTTTGTTTTTTTGCTTCAAATCTGTCATAGCTGCTTTTGTATTATCTGCCTTAATGTAGACATGATGCATTCCTCTAGCCTTGTTTTTTTTGTAGAAAGTCTTCAATTGTACTTTTCTCAATTAGATACAATAGTTACCACTTGTTATTTCTGAATTCCATTAATAGAGCAGAGAAGATGAACCACCTCATCCAGGCCCCTACAATATTTTTAGATTTAGCCATCTTCAAATTACGTACTGCAATTGTTATATGAGTTAGTCTACCTAGGTTCCACAAAGTGCCTGAAAAATTCTAAGACAAAAAGTTCTTACTGTTGGGAGTGAAACCATGCAGTCTGGTGTAAACCTATAGCACTTTTAGATGTCAATGCCTGAGGTAACATTCCAGAACTAATTCACAAAATTTCCGACTTCAGCCTCTCTTATAATTCCTCCTCTTCCAATCACAGCTACAGCTGATAGCTTTTGTACAACATTCTATACATGTACCACCTTGAAGGAGTAGAGGAGGCAGCCTCTGTTAGATATTCTTCATGAATTAGAATGAGCAAAAAAAAATTTATCATCTAGGGGCAAACCTGATCATAAGCCTCTCCACATTTAGACAGGTTAGCTTTTAGATGAAAGACACATAGTAAAGTGATGACTTGTAAAATCTGCACTTTGGTAGAGCTTGTGCTTCCTGGTCAAGCTTTTGAGAACTCACAGTTGGTTACCAGACCACTTACAGTAATAGGTGATCATTTTTTCAGTTACCAATGACTAGCATCTGCTAAGGCAAAGAAGGGTTGCAATCTGAATTACTGCAGGGAACAGGCACACAAAGGAAATGATACATCCTTGAAGAGGCCACGGGAGAGAAAAGGCAAATCAACTTTTGTCCACAAGAACAATGGAGCGAGTAAGTAGAAGGAAATCACTTGAAGATGATACAGAGCCCTATTCATTTAATAGATACCAAATATCTTTTATTATGCCCCTTGTCCTGTCCAAGATACTGTGAGAGATACAAAGAAATACGACAGAAAGTCCCTGACTAGGTAGCTTATTTACAATCTAGTTAAATTCAAAAATGAAAAGATCCACAAGTACACGATGATGTATAAAGAGTGTATGGTAAGTTGCCAAATCAACATTATAGGCAAAATAAAAGCGCAGAGGACAGAAAGATCCCTCCAAGTGGCATTGATCATGGAAGGTTTAATGGAAGAGATGGAAGCTATGCACTGACCAAGGGGCAGGACTACAATCAGGGAAGTCAGGAACGTGACCTGAATTCAGGGTCAAGAGAAATTCAGTTTGAGATATGATGAATCTGAAGTAGTGAAAACATCCAGTAGGTAAACTGGGAATGCAGACCAGGAGTTTAAAGGAGAGGCCATGGCTAAAAATAAAGGGACACAAGTCATTTACAAAAAGGGAAAAAGTGACTGGATCCAAAATCTGCCAAGTCAATTTTAGTAATTCATTTATTTAAGACTTCATTATGTGATGAAATGCAACTGTGCATTCCAATTTAAAAGGGAAGCAAATTATTTTGATATCAAAATATTCTAAGTGTTAAGAAGACATAAGCTTTGTAATATGTAAGAACAAAACTACCTCATAAAATCCTAATATGAAGTAGGCCATTTAATTATCCACAATATTACAATGAAAAATAGTCTATAGACTCACCTTCATACATAAGTTTTGTCGTACAATAGTCATCGGATTCTGTTAATGCCTCATCTTTATCCACCTCCAAGAGGTCAGAAAGTCGTGTGATAGACACCTCCAAAGAACAGAGTGAACCTGTTTTACAATACTCTGTTCCTAAAGGAGGGAATATCTCAGCTTTCACATTATATAATGTCTGGGTGAAGGAGAAAGATACAGAGGAAAATTAATTAGCTATTGTTAAGAATGATTTATACTTAAGACACTCCCACCTGGATAATGAGTTATGCACCACTACTGAATGCTGCAAATTTTTTCTAAAAAGAAGCACTGATGAAGCTCTAAAGTGAAAAATGAACACTCTGGAGCTAGTTATTTTACATATCTTTTCTTATAGATGAAATACCTTTATGATACCATTACTACGAGAGAACCAATTCTAAATTAACTTCTCACATATGATTAATAGATTAGTATTTTCAGAATACATAACTGTCACAACTAGAGAATCAAAATTTGTTTAAGGTGATAATGGGTTCACATACTGACATTCACTTTTGGGGGTAGGTATGCTCCAAGGAAAAAAAGTTGACAAGCCCTTTGAAGAAAGAAAATCAGACTGTCAGAAGCCTCAAGTCAGGTTAAAAATGTTTACAAGGATTTATAAGGACTACTAAAATCGAATTTTTTAGCAATGTATACACAGCTTTTACAGGTAAATTTAAGATAATTAGTTTTGATCATTTGGAAACAGGAGGAAATAATAACTCAGCTGCCAAGGTAGTTTTCTTCTAATACAAAAAGTGCTTTTGACATGGATTTAGACAGTCTTCTACCTATATATGGTCACTAGGGTCAAGGAGGATAGGGAAATTTTGCTGCTTAAAAATAAGCACATACAGGTATACTGTGTAGGAAAGAAAAATTTATATGAAAAATAGGATGTAAGAAAGGTAATTAAAGTCAAGAGTATTCAGAGATAAGAATGGTAAGGAAGTAATTAATATGTTCTCTTTGATAACCTATTAGGAAGTTATCTGAAAGCCAATTTGTGCTTTCTAATTAAAGAGAAAGAAAAGAAAGTGTGGATGCTGTGAAGCTCTTAAAGCATTATTAGAGATAAAGCTAGAATAAATACAGCCTATGACGCTCTGATTCTAAAATTAACGAATTAAGAGAATATGCCTAAATTGCTATTTTATCAAACTGATTTTTATTATTTAATAAATATTAACTCATGGAATTATCTAAATGGTATTTGTTGAGACTAAAATTGTGAATCATACTCAAAATTCTCCAATACCACTCTCAAAATTCCCCACTGCTATTGGTTTGATTGATATGTACACAAATGCTCACCTCAAGCAACAACTCAAGCAAATTTTACTATTTATGAAGCATTTTTCTGCTTAAAGAATGATTACCAATAATTTAAATTCATTCATTACCCAATATAAAGTAGGCTTTCCAGGAGGGAAACAAGAGAAAGAATCTTGGAAGGGAAGAGGAAAACCTAGTGATAGTAACATTTATACACTTAACTCTTCACATTAAAAACATGCTATTTGGCAACTCCAAGGTAAGGTAAAAAAAATTAAGCTACCATGGACAGAGAAAGTGTGTGTGTGTGTGTGTGTGTGTAGATAGGTATGTAGGTGAACTGTTTAGAAAAGTTGGCTCTTACTGGCATAGATATTAGGAATAAACAAAATGAATGCATGTAGAGCTCAGTTGCATCTCTTTTGGCCACTGCTGTCTTACCTTAGAACATGTTGTAAATCTTATATGAGTATGACATGTTGTTATTACTTGATCCTTAGATTAGTTCCTTTGAGCAAGATAAGAAATACATTTAAAGTTCTTAACTTTGTGGAAATTTCAATTTTCCTTTGTGTTCATTTTTTGATTCAGGAAATATATTCAAGTTTGTATTTATAAATACATAGATGTGTGTATACACACAAATATTACATACATACATATATACGTGTATACATATGTATGCATCCTGAAGCAACACTTAATCAGATAACCGATTAAATTTTTTTTCCAAAGAAAAGCCATCATGAATAACTTTTACATTGTTTTGGCCATCAAGTACAAGTTTAGCATTGTCACTTACGAGTAAATGACTTGATAAAATAACATTTGCAAATATTTTAAATAAAGCCTGGATTTTGAACATAAAACATTTTAAAATGTCTTCATGATTTTAAAAACTCTGGTTTCTGAGAATCACACATTTTAAACTAAAAAAGAGTCTGCAATATTTATATGAAAAAGTTATTTATTCAATCCTTTGCAGAGGTGGGAAGAGCTATGAGTGTGGAAAATGACATAAAGTTTCTTATTTCAATGTATTGATTGATTATGATGACTTTTTCTCTTCTTCCTCTATTTCTTTTAAAAAATTCTTTGTTACATGGATCTCTGGGAGGAGAGACAGAGGAAAATTTAGGCGATGTAAAACCAAAGGATATCTAATCCATAAATTTTATTTAAAAAAAGACAAAGTATTTAAGTTCTTCAAAGAAGCAGTAAAGGCTGTTTTTTAATATAGTTTAATAAACTGACATAAATAGGAGCTAACCATGATTTGGAATATCATTGTATATAGTATTAAGATGCATTACAGGAAAAGTGCCTGGAAATTAAAATCTAAAGAGTCAATGATAATATATTCCAAATTAACATGAATAACTGTCATTTTTCTTATAGTACTTTCTGAATAAAGCGTGTATATAGATAGCACATAAAATGTATATAACTTACTTAAAGAATTTATATTCTAATACTTTAAAAAAAAGTGATTTTTTCATATACATATTATTTCATCATTCATATTATCCCTTCCCAAACTCTTCTTTAAAATAAAGTAAAAGTACATATCAATATAATACCTACAAAAAAATTTTCCACTTGGAACTCATAACTATATGGTTTTAAGGAAATGGACCGGTCTTCAGAAGCTGGATAAAAATCAAGTGAAAAGTGACAATGCAGAGAAGGTGGCAGTTCCTTTGTCCACATTAGCTCCCACACAAAGAACACGGACTGCTTGCTGTAGATGTGCTGAAAAAAGTGACCATTTTTAATAAACAGTTCCAGAAATATTATATATAACAAAATGAGCCATTCCAGTTTAAATTAAACATTCATTTCATGCATAGCGAATATTATGGTTTTTGTTTTTTTTCTTTAAACAAAGGCCCTCTTTTAGGATATTTCTGTTTCTATACACTGTTCTTCGATTCTGCATCACCCACTACTTTCCCAGGATCCTCCCACTTGGCTTTGCTCCCCTGCAGAATAGTGTACAGACTGGTAAAAAAAAAAGATTTAACTTTTTATGATTCCATAAAGCTACACAGCATAAGGGATCACAAAAAAGATAAATACAATTTATCAGTGTGTGGCAGCCCACCATATACTTCCATAGCAGGGTAAAAATGACCATTCTTAATAAAGCTGACTTTAAAAAAAGTCCACAAAGTATATGCTTACATTTATGCCAACTAATTGAAATGCAATATCAAGTTAAAAAAGACTAAGTAGAACTTAACTTAGGGACTGTGCAATAGCTTTGCATAAAGCCACACTTAAAGAGGGTAAAACTACAAAGTCTGATGGTCACAAAAAATCTAGTGAGAAATTTTTCAAAATGCTAAAAAGATATATTTATAAAAAAATGACATAAAAAGTTTTTCAGTTTCTCACCAAACAAATACCAAGTATATTCTAAAAACACAGAAAAATGATTGGCAAAAGCAAGGTTTGGACAAACACAAGTTTCTGACAGAACTATTCTAACATATGAATCCTTACTTTTCATATAACCAGATATTCTAACTCCAGGCCTTTCAAACTAGAGAGAAAATCACTCTAACTTAGAACATGCAATGAGACTATCCACGTAGATAGCAGTCGTACAAATAAATATAAACTGATATTAAGGAGATCTAGGTAATGATTTTCATCCTTTCCCTATATCCACAATACAGAAATGCAACAAAATGAAATAAAACCAGGCAGTTATAAAGCAGTTAGGTAAAATTCTGGGAGCTCAAGTAAGTTTGACTAATTACTCACTAATAAGATTTTTTCTTCCTTTGTGTTACTTCAGAGTGAACAAACATTCACCAGAATGCCTCTCGTGGACCTAACGCTTTACTAATCAAGGGCACCACAGAAGGAAAAGACTGGTAGGTCAGGCTGATGTAGTTAGTATTTTACAAGTGACAAAGCATTATATTGATAATGCATTTTTGCTTATTGTTAATATAATTTTGCTTCTTAATTACATTAAAGATCTTCCTCACTCATTAATGGAAGCTTGATTAGGGAGGCCCACACTTTAAAAAATTTTCTAATGAGGCACTGGTTCCCAAGGGTTGTATGTGATGCCCCCAGGCTCTGAAAAGTGTACAAATACTCTAAGGCGAGGTTTTGCTCTGGGGCTTAGTTTTGGAAGAAGGTCTGTATGCCAGATAAGACTCTGGGAAGCAGCTAAGGACACCCCAGTCCCCCACCTCCTGAAAACCCAGATGTTGGTGTTTCTCTCTCTGGTAACTATGTAGGTATGTAATAGTCAGACCACTGGATCTGTTTGTTGATCTGTGATGTGTGTATCACTTATGTAAGATAGTTGGAAGTGTTGATTTTGAGATCTCTGTACTTTTTCGGAAGTTCAGGGTGCTGACTTTTCCCCCTGAACTAAGTGAATGATGTTCTTGATTAAAGTGACTGTTAACCCCTCAAGTTTCCCTTCCTTTTAGAAAAGCAAATCCAAGAACCTGTGATAGCAGGCTCCTCCTGTGTACGTTGGGGTCCTTGCTTTTACAGCACTTTCCTTAAAAGAGTTTTGTAAGGTAGGTAGTAGAAGTAACATTTTTAGTTTAGAGATGAGGAAACAGAGGCTAAATGACTTATCCACAAAGTTGTGAAGCAATGCAAATGCAAACCGTACACTTTACACTTTTCAGCTTCACCCTTGAGATCTGGTTGAGAAACAAAAGCAGAGTTTGAGAAAAATTTTACCTGCTGGCACTTAGTGTTTAATGGAATAAGCTGCAGGTCTGGGCTATTACCAGTATCTATAAGGTTACTATCTGTTAGCTGGAAGCCAAGTTCTGATAAATTCTGGACACAAACTTGAATATATTTCCTGAAACAGAAAAGGAAAGAAATGAACAAAAAGGAAAATTAAAATTTCCACAAAGTTTAATAACTAATCTAAGGATCAAGTAATAACAACACATAATCTTTATACAGGATTTACAAAATGCTCTGAGGTAAGATAGCAATGGCAAAAAAAAAAAAATGTAATTCAGTCCTATATGCGTTTGTTTTGTCAATAAGCTATTTTGGTGTCTTCTAAAACAGAATATAAATTATTCTCCATGTTCCTGCTTTCTCCACCACACCAACTTGATTGGTATTACCACACCAAAATCTTACAAGTCAGTGTTATTAAAGTATTCCAATGAATTGTACTGGAAAGAAGACAGAAATGGAATCTCTTTAAATTTTAGGGATTCACTGAGGAACTGATATTTCAATTTAATTTTCAAAATGAACAAACCATTTATTACTGATCACTCTATTAGGCACTAGACATATAAGGTTTACCTAAAACCTAGTGTTTATCTCAAATAGCTTACAGTATATTATGGGGCTAAAATACTCATATATAGCTATAATTCATAATTTCACACAAACTTACATTGAGGGTATTTTAAGACAAAATGCTAACATGAGGTCTGTGAGAAAGAAATTTTCTATTTGCAGACTAGGAAAGGCTTCTGGGAAGGGGTCGCATTTGATTTGGGCTTTGAGGAGAATAAGAATTCAAAAGGTGAAAATAAGGAGAGAGTGCATCACAGGCAAAGAGAATGACCTAAACAAAAGCAGGAGATAGGTTGGAATGGAGGATAAGAGTATATGGAGGAAATAATAACAGTATAATATGGGAAAAGGCTAGAAAGGGAGGGTGATGGCAGTTATATATAATAAGCAAGAACTATGAAAGGTGAGACAAAATAAAAATTTCAATATTTCTTTTAGAAAGTATCAAGGTCTATTCTGTGGGATTAACAAGTTAAGGTCTCTGAAGAGGATTTTTAAAAGTTTCTCTTTCATGAGAAGCAACTTGATGTAACAGAAAGAACCTTGGATTTGGAAAACCTGGATCTGAACTGTGACTTTACCACTAACTGTGTGACAGCTCAGACAAATCACTCCACCCTTCTGCCTTCAGTTTGCTCCATGACCCCTAAGATTCCTTTAAGCTCTGATTCAAATGAGTACAATGGGGTATAGTATGGGGCAAAAAAGGCTTCTATGATTCAGGTTCCCAGAAGTAACTAGGTTTGTGTAGTATATTTTCTTTTGTGCAAAATCAAAGTACATGTCCGGGCCTTCATATATTGCATAGATGTGAGCACTGTCATTTATATTTGTATTACAAAGATTAAAAAAAAAACACAAGAAGATGATACTAGGTTGGCCTCATTTGACAGATTTCATATTTAGGAAAAAATTTTTGGTCCTCTCATATAACAGGGTGAACAGTCCCTATTTCTAGGTAATCTGTGTGCTGGCTGAAGAGATCTGGGACCTCTTCATCAGCTGATAAGGCATGGTTTTAACAGCCTCAATTATTTCACTTCATAAAATCTTTCAGGAAGAGCACACAGAAATGTGGTGTCTTTTTAAAAATAGTTCATTACTCTTACCTGAGTTTTTTGGAACTAGGAGCACCTATTATTACCACTTTTCCAAAAAGTGAACAAAAAAGTGCAAAAGTATGACAAATATAAGAAGGTGATTGTTTGGAATTATAAACTGAATGATGGAATTTTGTCCGAAGTAAATACTTGACACATCTAGAATATTATGATGTTCAGTTCTGAGCACCATGTTTTAAGAGAAGATGGAGGCCATGATGGGAAAGGCTAGAGTAGAAGAAAGAATTGAGAATTAGGGGACACAGATTCAAATTCCTGGTTTAATTATTTACTACCATGAGTGAGTTACTTTACCTTTGTGGGCCTCAGTTTCCTCATTTGCAAAAAAGGGGACTGGACCAGATAACCTCTGAGGTACCTTTTATTTCTAAATCTTTGAGCCTGTGATTTTTTCCCCCAGATTTAATGGAAGCTTTATTTTACTTTGTAATTTAGTTATATTGTTTTTTTGCTCAAGAAACATGGTAAAATGAAGGGATTTTGTGAATGAAAAACATCTATACTAAATGCTTCCAAATTTCAGCAACTATTGAAATTAAAATGCAAAGAAGCCAAAATACTTTTTGAAACAAACAGATATTGGCTAAAAACTACTTTCCAAATCACTTCCTACACACATATTAAACCTAATATCCTCTGGTATCTTCCTCAACAGTTTCAAAGATGACTAAGATTCTACAAAGTTATTCTTTCTTATTTATGATCATTTGAAAAAAAAATAAGGCCCCATTCCTCCCCTCCCTCTTCACTACAATTATGCCTGGAAAAATAGTGTCTCCACTTCAGACATTTTGGGAAAAGAAATAAATCATTAATATTTAATTACCGTTTTCCGGCTGACAGCAAAGAATGGGTGGCCTTAAAAGGTATATTGAATGTTAATGCAATAATAGTGGAGTAAATTGACCATGGACAATCAATAGACACCTAAAAAGGGGAAAAAATTACATTCATGGTACTCATGTGACTTTAAAAAACACCGCCCCTATTCTCCAACCCCACTTAGTTTTCATGACTGCAAATATCACCCTTCTGAATGATGGATAAAATCAAGCAAACAAAGCCACCAAAAAAGGGAGCCCACAGTCAGATTCACATACAAATAAAATACATAATGAAAATTGCCCAAAGTCTTTAAGTGTCACCCAGGAGAATCTGTTGTAGTCACCAAGTAGCAGCAAGGTCTCTTACCATTACACAAAAATATGGATCAGTGGTTGTTGATACTTGATTTCATGGAAGGTATTACTGTGGTCACTCCTGGACAGAGTAACCATAACTAGTGACTTATGCTTATTATAACCAAGGAAAGGGACCTTGCTGCTACTACTATTAGGTGTCTATAGCAGCCTGTTAACAACCACTGCTTATGAATACATAATACAAAAATAATTTTTAAAAAAATAAGCAGTAGATGACAATAGAAGTCATTTGGTTAGGGCCTAAATCACACAAAATCAATCTGAAATTTGATCTGTAATCCAACTGTTGAGTCTACGTGACAAGAAACAGCCACACTGACCAAACCTACCAATTATTTTGGAATCTTGGGGAAAACAGATTGTATATTTAAGCTCAAATCTTATTTTTCAAAATGAAGGTGAGGTCTAAGAAACATGAAAAAGGGGAAGATCTCCCTCAGCCACATTTCCTTCAATTAATAGAAATCTATTCTGGGAGAAAATTATTCAGCTGACTACATTTGGTCTGAGACAATTATATATCTATGCAATGTAAGAGTATATAAAATGTATACTTTTAAAAAATCATAATTCTTGTCTTTTTCTTCTATTGCTTTGCTGCCTGCATTTCAGTGTAGGCACTGCTCCAAAGAACCACTGGCTGCAAATAGCATATTTATGTGAATCCTAGAACAAAAATCATACCCTAGAAAAGGGCTTACTGAAAGAAAAAGAATATGTATATCTGTACACCCTAAGAATTACCACTAATTTACAGTCTGAACTCATTGATGATATCTGGCATGTACTCAGATCTAGAAACTTCAAACTTAGACTATATTAAGAAGACTCTACGTTAAATCAAACATCATTCACAATTTCAGGAATTACACAGGGTCACATATCTAGGGCTGGAAGAGACCTCAAAGGCCATTATCTAATCCAACCCTCTCATTTTACTGATGAAGAAATTGAGGCCCAGGGAGGTTAAGTGACTTGCCTAAGGTCACACAGGTAGTGGCAGAGGCCAGATTTGAACCTAAGTTGTTTGACTCCTGAGTCAGTAACCAAAATGTACCTGATCAAAAAGTTGCTAATATGTAGCAAGTCCTGATGTATATTCTCTCATAAACTTCGAGTTTTTCGTAGACAAAACTAGAACATACCAAGTAATATCTGTCTGTCATTTTAATATACTAACTAGCAAGGTCACTGTCATGCAAATTACTTGAAAGTGATAGTTCTAGCTAGGAATAAATTGTCTCCCTAACCAACACCCCCAGAATCCTATGAAACTGTTATGTTTCTTGTAGAACTTCCTAAGTTTGTGCTCATTTTGTCTTTTTTTTTTTTTTTTTTGTGCAAGTAGGCTCTCATGTATCTCTAAAGGCAGGAGATAAACAGAAATAAGTTGAAATTCATTAAATGTTGATGGTATCAATAAATGCTCTAAATCTTTGACTTTTACTGAAGCAGACTTTTGGACTTGGGTACTTAAACAATTTAATTGCTTAATGGGAATGGTAAGCAGAAGTTACTATCATTTTCATTTCTAATACTTTCAAGACTATAACATGTATAAATATAAAAACTCTTATGTTAAAAATCCCCACATCTTACTTTTTGGTCTAGAGTAACCATGCAGTTGCCAGCTTTCTGTTTCTCCTTATTTTTCCTATGCGGTTCTTTATTTCCTAGTTTGTCACTCTCCCCTGCAGCTGTTGGAGCAGAAGGTAAAGAAAGAACCTCCAACTCAAATTCAATCATGTGGTACGCAGGAGCCATTGGCAGACTGACACTGGTGACCTTCTCTGAGGACTGAACCATGAGTGATGCTTCTGAAGATTTTTCTAAAAATGACACAAAATGAAGTTTCAGAATTATTCTTCCGCCTTCATTTCTTCTTCTCACATTATCAGGCACTGCAATAAGGATACAAATTTACGTTCGTGACAACCTCTCTTTCTAGAAGATGCCACGACTGCATGGGAAGATTGAGGGAAAACTGCAAATGGAGGCAGGAAGACGAGACAGCTACAAGACAAACAGCACTTCAAAAAACCAACAGCTGGTATGGACAAGAAACTAGAAGACTTAAGTTCAAGCACGAGTTTGGCAGTAATTAGCTAGGAAATGGTGAGCACATCATCTCCTTGTCGAATCAGTTTCCATCACACCATGACGGACTCGAGAACCAAATGAGAACTGTGAAGTCTAAAGGTGCTACATAATCATAAAATGGCATTATTGGTTTTCCCAACTTTAATAAAGAAAGATAGTATATAGGAAAGAGTTTTTAAGGTGTCTACTTGGTCTCTGAGCAGTACTGGCAGTGATTTCCTGCAACTTTGAATACCCCTCTGCTCCAACATAATTATATACCACCTGCAAACAGCAAATCAATGTCTTTCTTCCTCTACCCATCAATCCCCTTTGAAGTATACAATAACTAAAGATCTTTTCAGTATATTTACTCTGTAAATATATGACCCTTCTTGGGTATGGAATGTAGTACATAGGATAATCTCTCTTAATCCGGTTTATAAACTCTGCAGTACAAGCTCATAATCCATAATCACTGGAAGGGAATGAGAAGGTAAAATATTATTACATCTCAGTTAACTGCAGCATAGCAGTGGAAAGTCTGTACTTTCACTCCATCAAGCTATCCTATGTTGTGGCTGCTGAATGCTTACCTCTGGTGTTAGAATAGATTATTGCTCTATTTTCTGCATGGAAGAGAATAAGCATGGCGTCTGCATTGCTAAGCTGTAGACTGTCCCCATTTTTTATTGTATAATAGCCAGTAGTGACAGTAAACTTGACTTTTTGAGGAATACCAGCCAAGAGGCTATCTAGAAAGAAAAAACAAAACAAAACAAAACTCAATTATTCTATTGGTTTGACTTTAATTCGTCCTTAACGGCCACATTTTTAAAATGAAATTTCTATGAAAGGGTATATGCTGATTATTGGCTAAACTAATTTTTATGCAAACCAGATCTGAGGAGAAAAATGTCCATTTTTGGATTAAAACATTAGCAAATGAGCAAGTTATTAATTTCATAAGTAGCAATACATGTATTCACATAACTCTCTTCTCCTCCTCCCTAGCCCCCCTGTATCTCTATGAAAGGGAGAAAGGAGGAGGATCAAGCAGTCAATGAACATAAACATATAGCTGATATCACCTTTTGCCTAGAGTGAAAAAACCTTGAAGTAAATAATTTTGCTGGAGACTGAGAAGATGAAATTGCTGGTATATGTAAGCTAACAACTTTTTATGAAAGAGAAACTCTGAAAGTAAAGGAAAGGAATGGGAATAAAAAGTGACCAAAGAGTGGTGTTTACACTTAGGATTTCCTTTCAAGTATCAGACTTGGATTTGGGGAAAGACCAGGAAAGTACTATGAAAGGGCTTTATATTAGGAATAAAACAAACATTTCCATAATATCATATAATAAAAAAGATGATTGCATATGAAATTGCAAATTTATTAGGTACAAGTTGCTATTCCTTTTAAATATATAATAAAATTATCATGCATATTTCTTTTCCTTCCTTTTTTCCTCTCCTTCCCCAAGATGGCCGCATTAGACACAAATAGTTGTGTGTGTGTGTGTGTGTGTGTGTGTGTAACACTATTCTACACATCTACTTATCAATTCTTTCTCTGAGATCAGAATAGCATTGGGAGCTTTTACTTCAGAGAAAGTTGAAGATACTCTGTAGAAAGTGTAGGGCCAAAAGAAAGCCTATTCACTAACAGTGGCTTGTATTAATAACTTGGTATGATCTCTAAAGAGTCTTTAGAGATCATCTCATCCAATCCTTGTTTCACAGATGAGGGGAAGTGTAATAATATGTACATGGCCATATAATCTACTTAGTGACACATCCAGTATTGAACCTGGACCTCTTAACTCCTAAGTCCAACACCACAGCACTGACTAGTTCTCTGTGAAACCAGTGGTAAAAAGTCTGGTGCTGGCTACTGCTCCTATGATATAGTCCTTGATCTATTTAAGCATAGAAAAGAAGACAGTGTTTCCTAAATAAGGAATCAGCTGAAAAACTGACTGATGTTAGAACTGAACTTCTGTAGATTAAAAGTACAGAAAAAGGAGGAGGAAAATTACATAGGAAATTTGCTAGGAAAATTAGACGGGAAAAGCAGTTTTGGTTTTTAATTTACAATAAGAGAAACTGAGTAACATTGTATTCTTCTTCACCTGTATGGAAGGTGTTGACCAGTATCAGAAAAAACTAGTTTGCAGAAAGCCTAGCATGAGACTGAATTAAGTCAGCTTATCCCAGGAGTACTAAAAGAAACAAGGACAACTAGAGCAACTGGAC
The DNA here is from genome assembly GCA_023548195.1 of Bettongia penicillata ogilbyi. Classification (NCBI taxonomy): domain Eukaryota; kingdom Metazoa; phylum Chordata; class Mammalia; order Diprotodontia; family Potoroidae; genus Bettongia; species Bettongia penicillata. Next base: position 997,434 of record JAJHZJ010000377.1, on the reverse strand, counting down.
AGCAACAAGTTGGGTCACAGAGGATGCCTGCGTTGGTGGTGTCAATCTGGAGGGGCTTGAGAGCTACATCTCATGATACCTGAGGTATACATACTTAATAACTGGAAAAAAAAAAATCCCAGATAGCATTACTACCTGGGAAAAAAAGGCTACTGGGAAATTACTGATTAACTACCAACCCATATTTATGTTTGGCCTTCTTTACATAACACTTGTGAAAATGATCTACATATATATTGCAAATACCTTTGACGAAGAAAGATAGTGTAACAGTGGAGAGGGGAGTGGCTCTAGGGACAGAAGAGCTCATTCAAGTCCTGCCTTTGTTACACACTGGCTCCGTGATGTCATTAGGCAACTCTACTATCAGCCCATAGGGTATACCAACCTAACCTTCATGGGTAGAGGGAATTTCCTATGCCAGTGAAATCACGCAATCAGTCCCTATCTCTAACTCTGATGAAAATATGACAAGAGAACACGTAGGCTTTTACAAATAACTTTACTATCACACAAATTATTTAAAAATAAGAGAATAAAGAAAATCCCCCAATATTTATCAATCATCTATAAAAAAGTATTTGATTTAAAACAAAATGCAGCCTAAAGGCTCTTCTACAACAAAGGAACCCTTATTCATATGTTAAAATCATAGGAGAGTCTTTGGTAAATGCAACACTAGTGGAACTTTAAAAGCTCTCATGGTTATAGGCAGTTCTTGTTTTACATAAGTGGGCAGTTCCACAGGCCTCTACATAAAGAGATTTGTATGTAATGTGAATTTGCTAGAGAACATGGGTAAGGCAGGAAGGGAGGCAAAAAGAGGGCTTGTGTACTTGTGGAAAAGGGGGGCTGACACAATATGGCTCATGGATACATGAAAGCTTGGGACAGAGAAGAGACTGCAGGAGGAGGAATACCTGAAGGCCTGACCAGAACCAAGAGGATGAACATGTGAAGGGCAGACATGTGGGGTTTGGACAAGGACACAGACACAGACAAGAGAGATTAGGCAACAGGCAGGGGTGAGGGACACACGCATAGGATCCAAGTGTGGATGGATGGAGAAAACGTGTCCCCTCTGGGTACTGAAGGTCTCAAGCTGAGCACCTGATCTGCTTTCACTTAGAAGTTTTCTTTCTTTCTTTTTTTTTTTGGTGGGGATGGGGAGTAGATGGGAGGGCCTGGAGCACAGATCTGAGGGGCAGGAGTGGAGAGAGCATAGTACTGTAGAGTAACAATTTTTTTTTTTGGAATGCAGATTTCTTTCTGAATTCTTCATGTAAAGTCAAATTTTGGTAATGTGAATTTACATAAAGCGAGAACTGTCTGTATTATTATACCAAATGAGGCATAAAATAGGGAAACATGCTTGCCACGGTGTTTTTCACTGTCAATGAGAATTGTTCAGCATAGAGTCCAAGTGGAAAAGGGGTTCCTTTCCATGGTGAAGTTCGCCAGATGCTCCTGCTGGTAGATGACACTGTACTGATTGCATCAAGTCCTGAAACACTGCAAAACATCCTAAATGTGATGCAGAATCACCTAATTATGCAGAAACTAATTGGATAAAGAATGACGATTGTCTAAACTATGACATGCAATTGAATGGACTGTTTAAATGGTACCCCCAAAATAGGCTGAATTGCAAGCAAAGTCAGTGTTGTTAATGATATCAAATTTCTTGAAACAATGTTGCCTTTTTTAAATACCAACAATCTCCAAAGAATAAAAATAGCACATTATTCAAAGGGCAACTGAGAAATGTATGGTAGGAATAAATATGTTGTAGTATCTTACTAATGGCAAATCATACTTAAGCAGCAATATAAAACAGGACCAGAAAGTGAGACAGTTTGGTTACTCAGAAGATAAGAAATAGAGAGCTTGAACACTGCCAACAATACACATTAGACATGACACAGAAGATTTCCAGTATTTTGGGTAGTTCCTTTGGAGGATTTATGGGATGAAAAGGTACTGATGAATTGCAATCTGTATCACTGAAGGAAATATTATCACATGGATGAGATCACAGCATTACAGTGTTCCCATTTAAATATGAACAAATGGTGCATCCATTCATGAAAACTGACTACATTTCCCTGACATTTTAGTTTTTTAATGGAAAACTTTTCTAATTTTTCATTAGTTGGTGTTACTAACCCTGAATTTAGCAAATTTCTTAGTCAAGTTTTACACATACACACACATATATATGAATACACAGGTATATATGTATGTATACATAAACACACACATATATATATATCCATCCATCCATCCATCCATCCATCCATCCATCCATCCATCCATCCATCCATCCATCACTAAAGACCAGTCAAAGGAAGGACAATTAACATATAAGCAAATAATTTCTCTTTTTGGTTTAAATATTTATTATGTGAGTTGATATAACTTTTTAAATTATAGTGATGCTGATACACCAATATCTACATTTCAAATAGAGAGCACTAGTTATATCACACACATGCACATACAGTTTTTACCAATCACTGACATTTATAGGAAATGCAGTTCAGCAAGACAGGAAAGACATTAAATTTTCTGGTCAACTTATGCTTCAAATTGCTCAGTCATACTGTCAAAAGCAGAGAATCAAGAGAAAGAAAACAGGAAACTTTAAATATCAAAACAAACTTCAGGCTTATTCTATAATCTGTCCCCCTTCTTTCACGTCATCTCTGTAGTAAAAATGATTAGATAGCTAAGTATTCTTACCAGTCAATGGTTCCACTTTTAGCTGAGGGTCCTGAGAGTAGACATCATATTGTACTATGGGGTAAATATGAGGAAGAACAAATTGCACTTGGCCCACTGAGGTGCACATCTGCCTGAGAGTATATGTTCCAGGTTCTTTAGCCTAAAGTAGAAATGATGCATGATTTGAGAAACTGTAACCATTTCTAAATGATGACCTTTATAACACACACACGTGTGTGTATGCATTCATGAATGCAGATGCACATATACACATGCAGATTCTGAGTTGGAAGGTACCCAACCCATTCCTGAATAAGAATCTCTAGATAATGTACCTTTTAAGTACTCATGCAGCCTTTTCTTAAAATACCTGAAAGGGAGAGGGCACTTACTGAGGCAGCCTATATACTTTGGGGCATCATGGATATTTTTCCTTAGATACAGCCTCCATCTGCCTCTTTGCAACTCCTCATTACTTATGATTCTGTCCTTTGAGATCAAATAGAATAAGAATACTCCTTCTCCCACATGAAAGCCTTCCAAATGCTTGAAGCACTTATGTTCCACGCAGACCTTTTCTTCTCCTGGTCAGCAACTCCTATTTTCTTGGATCATCACTGGATCACAGATTTAGAGATGGAAGGTACCAGAGTCCAACTCCCCTACTTTTTAGATGAGGAAACTGAGTCCCAAAGAGATTAAATGACCTTTCTAAGATCACATAGGTATCAAGTGGCCAGAATTTTTGGTTATCAGCTCCTTTTCCAACCCATTTGCCCTCTTAAACAAGAACAATTATATGCGGCAAGCATTTAGATAGTGCTTTATAGTTCAGAAAGTGCATTCCTCAAAACAACTCTGTGAAGGAGTATTATTTTAATTCCTTTTACAGTTCAGGAAATTGAGACTCATTAGTTTAGAAGATTAAACGACGCAGATGAGCACATGGCTAATAAATATTGATCCAAAACTGGAACTCCAGTATTCTGACTCCAACTCTAGTGCTCCTCAGTACCTTTAAGGTTTAAGGTAACTTGAGCCGATTTTACTCCATATTCAGATTTTAAGATTCTTGGAGTTATGTTTTTAATTTATGAAAACCCATGACAGATTTGTTCTTGGAGAATATACAAGAAACATTCAGTAATAATATTCAAAACCTACTTTAAAATTGGAAAACAAATTGAGAAAATAAGTATTTATCCTTTCTATTTGAGAGTTGGTCTAATTAGATTGTATATTGAATATATATGCTACACAAAAGAGGCAATTTTACAGAAATGAGTCATAAAAGTACATGTGGGTACAACATCTGGTAGTAGTAGGTGCTCAATGAAGGTTCATTGGTTGATTGATTTATGAATGGTTTACATGACAACTAATTTTGGTAATCTGGTAACTGTTTATGTTACCAGGACACTGATTTCTCCCTTTTAGAAAATATAACATCATACCATTTTTGGATTTCACCTAAGTGTTGTATCAAATATTAAATAAAGGGAAATTTAAATTTTGTTTTAAAAATTTTAAAACGTTCTTGGGATAACTGGAAGACCCCTTAAGGAGCAGTAAAAGCAGAGTTGAGCAATCCTGAGTGGTTGCATGGTGCAATGGAAAGAATATTAAGATCTGGAGCTGGAGGATTGGTTTTCAGCATTCAAACTTTGCACCTGACATCTATGAAGTGATTGCCCTGGATCTACATGTTTCCATCTGTAAAATCAAAGGAATGGGCCTCTAGAATTCTTTGTAACTTAAAGTTTAAATCTCAGGGGTCCTATTTAGTTCTAAAACTCACAATTTATGTGCATATATACACAAATATCTCCACATAATTCTTGACTCACAGCAATCCTGATATATGATTACTTTGCAATACTATAGGTAACTAAGTTAGTTATCAAAATCTCCCATCTGGCTAACAATTAATACAAATATTTTAAGAAAAATGCCAGTTATCAATAGTATGATCTAAAAGGACAAAACCAAATACCAGCAGCATTTATTTTTGAATTGGATCTGTGTTTGCTGTAGGGAACTCTCAATGAGGAAACTACTTCCACCAATTGTAGATCGGCACTTGTTCTGCAGGGTATAATCTTAGAGAGTTAGTTACCGAGGGCATGGAAAAGTTAAGTAATCTGTCTAGTCAGTCAGTATGTGACAGAAACAGAATTGAACCCAGATCTTCCTAATTCCAAAGATAAGCTACTTTTTCCATTAGGCCATGCTGCCTCTCATTGGCCTTATATTAGTGGTTTTAAATTCAACTTACCAATTTTAAAACATACCTGAGTTCTGAATATTATTTTATTGACCCCTGGGTCCAGAGTTACATTGCTACATTTTAATACGTGTGCCCCATCCTCTAGAGTCACACCTGAAGGAATTTCCAGAGAGGAGCTGCTTTCTTGCCTTCGTAGTAGCATGTGAACATTTTTACAAATGATCCCTGTTGTGTTCAAGGAGTTATCTGAGGGGCTCCTCTCATACATCTCGTATAATTCCAGTGCAGGTGAATTACTTCTGGAGAAAGGAACACTTGAATTCTCATTTGGAAAACTGATAATGCCATTGGATGTCTTGTGCTTGGTAAGCCACTCAGCAGTCTTACGGTAACTATTTTTCTCAATGCTGAAATGAACACTGATGGCAATCTGCTCTACCCGAACTGAGACAGGCATTTGGCTTAACAAGGTAATCTCAATAGACAAAGTTCCTCCCACGTGGACAAGAGCATTTGAAGGATCAAAGTGGAGATGTTTTAGTTGTGCGAAGGAATGCATAGACAGTACTACTTTGGGACCTGCAAATTATAAAGAAAAAAAATGTGGTTTTTAGATACAGTGATAATACAGTCTGTCAGAAGTTACAGCCCCTAAAGTAAAAGCAGTATTCTCAATGACGTAAGTTTAGATTCCAGCCCAACCATATATCCCAGACTTTATGAAGGAAAAGTATTACTTTAATTCTAGGTAGACAGTGGGTACTTAATAAATGCTCACTGAGTATTCAAAGCTGAATGGAAGTATGCCATCAACTTTGACTGAGATCATATACTTGGAAGACAACATGGCTTCTGAGCTATCCTCTGTCAAATACGATATAAATACAGGTTAACTAATCCTTTTCCTTCAAATTCATTCATAAAACCAGATTTCAGGCAGTGCCGGAAAAACTAACAAATCTTTGCCACAGCTAGAAAATTTATATATCTTGTAGGAAATTACAAAGCCACAGAAGACAGAAACAGAAGCAAGGATTTCCCCACCTTAGTTTCAACAATGATTGTGTGTTCTTCAAGTTTCAAGCAGCTAAACTGCTTCTCCATGGTCTTTTCCCCACTCAACACACTAAGTGTCATTTGTATGACTGCCTGATTTCATGAAGAAAATTCTAGTCACATTGACTCAAAAGGCATTTGATATTTAAAACCCTTTACAACCTTGCTTCCTCCTGCTCTTCTGCCTCCTTCTACCAAATTCTCTTCCACAGTCTATGATCTAGCAATACCAGCCTTCTTTTGCATTCCTTGCACCCAACAAGCCATCTCCATGGCATTTGACCGCCTGTGCTCTATGCCAGGCATGCTGTCCCTCCTCACCTCTGCATACTGGCTTCCTTTAAGATTTAGCTCAAAAATCCCCTCCTGAACAAGGCCTTTCCCAGTCCCTCCAATATTAGTGTATTCCCTCTGAGATTACCTTCCATCTCCTCTGTATATAACTTATATTTGTGTAGTCATTTACATGTCTCTGTCCCTCATTTGAATGTAAGCTTCTAAAGGAAAAGAGATATTCTTTGTATCCCCAGTACTTAGTACAATTCCTATCACATAGTAAATACTTCAATCTAACTGAAAAGATCAAAACTGCATTCTGACAAGAAAACTGTAATTCAACAAAGAGCACGCAGACTGTATAGCTAATATAGTGAATAACTAAGAACTCTGCTCATCTCACTGTTCACCAAAAGTCATGACTACACAAGATAAAGGTTACGGGGCAGCTAGGTGGACAGTAGAGAGAGCACTGGCCCTGGAGTCAGGAGGATCTGAGTTCAAATCCAGCTCCGGCACTTGACACTTTCTAGCCAGTGACTCTGGGCAAGTCACTTAACCCTGACTGCCTTGAAAAAAACAAACAAAAAAGCAAAACAAAAAAACAAGATATAGGTAGTAACATGAATTATTGTAAGAGAAAGGAACATGCATGTGGAAACTTCTTATACCAAGAAACCTGCCCTACTTATGATGCCTTGCATATTTATAGGGTACAGGAAAAAGGGGAGGTCTTATGGGAAGAGCAGAGGGCAATCTTTACTTGAGTGACAAGGAAGGAGGAAGGGGGAGAGAGAAGGAGCAGAAGGGCTTAGGAATATCGGATCATGGAGGAAGGATGACTGATCTGAAAGGGTCCCAGCTGCATAAATGGTTTATCAGTCTGGGTTAGACTGGCTGGAGCCCGGATTGTAGCTGACTCGGCACTGAGAGTTTAATAGAGTTCAGTTGCAAAAGATCACAATTAGTTCAAAAGGAGGCTCATCTCTGGAAAATAGGGCAATTCAAGAAAACAAGTTCAGGGGGCCCCTTCACAATGCATACCTTAAAAGACAGAAAAAAATTCAGAGCAAATTGTGGTATTTTCAGAATTTCATCCTAATAACATCTGAACAAACAGTAGGAGGTTAAATTATCATGTATATCAGAATTCAAGGAATAAGATCTTTAAAATGTTTTCATTTGAAACAGGTAATGAAAACTTTTAAAAATGCATTACTAGCTGAACCTTACAATTTAATCTGGCCTTACCTGGGTTTTCTTTCTGCTGGTTGGCAAAGTCGAGTATTTCTTGGCAAAAGTGTTTACGTTCATCCTCTGTTAAGTGACTATCACTGGCTAAAAGGCTGCTTGTCTGAAGGTAGCTGAAAAACAGAGCTAAGGAGAATGAAAAGAAGTTCACAGCTATTTTAAAGAATATTTCTAAAGCATAACTCTGTTTTCTGAATGCTCTGGCATTCTAGCCAGAGCTAGCCAAAGCTAAGTTGTTTCAAGAAGCCCATTTTTTATAAAAAACAAAAACAAGACATAAATGCAAACAAAATATATATTTAAAAGCATTTCCTCCAAAATAGTATCAATAGAAAAATAATCAGGATGTTAGTTTATCACCAAAAAGCATTGATTCAGCACCTGTTTACATTATTCTAAGAGAAAGCCATCAAGTGTATTATATAAAATACAATCTTATACCCTAGAAACAGACAAACTAGTTTTATTAAAGGATACTTTTCAATTTGTCCAAGATGTTTTTGACATTCTGCTAACTGCTTTCTTGTATGTGTGATGGGCAATGCCCAACCTTCAGCCACATAATTCTTTAATGCATTTTGGAGGTAGACCTCTGCTTTTTGGGGAGACTTTTTCCTCCTTAAAAAGCAAACAAACAAGAAGTTTAATCATAGCTTATAGCAAAAACAAGTTTGAAAACTCGATTTTAAGAGTATTCTTTCTCTGCCCTTTTCATTCCAAATACACCGTTCTCTTTACCTCTTCCCTAAACCTAAGTGGTACAGTACAGACAAATAGTTCAATTGTCCAGAATCCAAAGTGGGGGTATCACGGGTTCAAAAATGATAACAATCCACCTTATATTTATATACCACTTTTCAACTGTCATAGTTTTCACATTCATTATCCCACAATAAGTCAGTGAAATGGGTAAGACAATAAAGGTCTTGTTACCTTCATTCAACTGATAAGGAAAGTAACTCAGGCTGTTTAAATTAACTTACATCATTTGTCTGACACTAAACAGGGGTAGAGCCAGTCCCATAATACAGATTTTCTACTTCTAATTCAGTCTTCGTTTTACTATTTCTAACGGACCCCTCATGTGAAGATGCGGAAAACAGAAATCAAGGGTACAAAGTTCAGCAAACAGTAGTTTCCAAATACCAAAATAACAATTTCTAGATGTTTTCACATAGAAGTGAGGAATCAGAAATCTGCACATACCCAGTTATCAGCATTCCGAGTCTTAACTTAAAACTTAAAAAAACCCGCTCAATCAAAAACCAAGCTGAATTTAAAGTGAAACTCTACAAAATGCGCCAGAAGTGAAGTAGTTCTTGGCCTCTGCTAAAGCGCTGAGTTTTCTATAGAAGGCTGAGAATGGGTAGCCTTGAAAGAGAGCTGGTTTCCCCTCACTGGAGGTCTTTAAAACAACACCAGATAACCACCTGCCAGGAAGTTCTAGTTTGGGCTATGAATTGGACTACAGAGGCTCTTAGGTCATTTCTAACAATGAGATTTCTGTGATAAGTACAAGCCCAGCTAAAGTATGCAACATTTCTAACTGTTTTTGGCAAGCAGCGAAGTCTCAGTTCTATAATTTTATCAAACAATGGGAAAACATTCCCAACCTAGGTAATTTTGAAAAAGTTTCTCAAAACATCTTTACCTTTTGTCTTTTTCTCAGTATAAATACTGCTATGTAAACATTATTATGAAGTGGAACTAGTATGTCAATGTTCACTATCTACAGCAGGGATGGAGTATTTTATTCTTTTCAACTAGAAATTTCAACATGAGCTAAGTACTTGAACAACATTTTAAAGGCACTTCTTCCTGATTCTACTAATTACTTACTCACTTAGTCATGATCCAGGATGCAAAATACAGGATAGAACAGTCAGGAGACCTAGAACTTACTCCCAGCTCTGACGCAAACCTGCTTTGTTACCTTGGGACAGTTAAAATTTCCAAGCCTCAGTTTCCCTATCCATAAAATAAAAGAGACTTAGATTATTTCTAGTCTTTTGCTAGTTCTAAAATTATGTTCTAGTCTGGTCACGCCAGTTATAAAGCACATATTCTTTTTTTTTTTGGTACTGGACTAAATTTTTTTGGTATTGGACTAAATTGTCCATACTATTTGATGCTGGAATGTATAGTCTAGTACTAGCTAAGTCCCAAGAAGGTTAGTGGTAAAAAGAAATGCCATATATACAAGGTGTCCCAAATCATAGTCCAGTTTCAAACTTTAATAGCTTAAAATTGCACTGAAACATTTGGGACATTACATGCGAAAATATTTATAGTAGCACTTTTTGTAGCAACAAAGAATTGAAGACAAAAGTAAATGTCAAACTATTAGAGAATGGCAAACAAGTCATGTTTCATGAATGTAATGGAATATCATTAGTGTGCTAGAAGAAATAATGAACACAATGAATAGTGAGAAGCAAGTACTGATTTATGTGAATTGATGTAAAGCAAAAAGAACCATGAAAACAATATACTCAATGATTATATTAATGTAAATAGTAACAACAAGAACAGAACAACTGAAATTGTATACTGCTAAATTATAATGAAGCTAAGTTTAGTCCCAAAAGAAGAGATATCAATCGGTATTTCCCCTGCTTCTTTGTTGGTATAGGGGATTAGGGGCCAATGAGTTATTTGAAGTTATACTAATGCAAAATAAGGTAATTATTTCCAGTCCAGCAGAAACACGTAGGGTAAATTTCAGGGGATTCAATTATTTACATTAACTAAGATCTACCTGTACTGGACATCTTATAAAGCTTTCTTGATACGCTAGTAATTTTTGCTCTATTGGCTTTTTTTCCTTTTCTTTTATTCACTGCTACAAGAAATTTTATTCTCTGAATGGATAGAGTAGGGAAGATACACTGGGAATTATGATATTTAAAAAAGGAATGCCAGATGAACTCTTGTATTTCATGCATACGCAAATTACCTAAATAGGCACTTTAAAGGAAATCAAGAAATTGTTTTTCCTGTATGATCAACTTGTCTTGAAAAAAGTCAAGTTTCTGAGTAGCCTACCATGTCTTTGGCCTTTTACATTTTTGTTTTCTTTGTCTCTCAATTTTTCAACTTAAATCTTATTTTCCAACTGCTTTTCTCCATCCTCCCTGGTGGCCACTGAGTTAGCAAATATTAAAATATACTTTGGCTTGTTTTGTGGAATGTTGTTAATTCTCTATAGCATTTGCCACTTCATCCTCTGAGAAAGGTTGTTTGGACATAAGTTGCAGTCATGTTTGTGTGCGTCTTTTTGCCTATGTTCATCATAAATGCTGCAAAGCAAATTTACTAGGCATTCCATGTGAAATGATGCTTCTGACTGGATACATTATAAAGCCCCCTTTACAAACTCCTTTGCTTCTCTCATCAAGAAGAAACTGTGAAGCCTCTTTCCATTTAGCTCCAACTCCCTTGTCTTCCAGTCACCATAAGAATCTTAACAGTGATATATCTTGGTTCTTTTAAATAATGACTATGGTGATCACTGAACAAAAAAAACTTACCTTTAGAATGTTCACTGATATGTGAATGTTTATAGACTTTCTAGAAACCATGAGATTCTTAGCACCCAGAATTGTTTGCCTTCTTTTCAACAATTCTACCATGGTTACCATGGAAGTGAGATGGAAATGCCCAAGACTGAGAGCCATTTGCATTTCTTTTACTTGTTTTATGCGTTGCCATGACAAAATAATTAACCAGCTAGGGGTGATGAGCTTCTTTGTCCTTAGCTGGACCACAGGCACCAAACTGAGTCTGTCTCAGGACTTCTGTCAGTTAGCCCTGGTCTGATAGAAACTCTGAGAACTCAGAGTCAAGTCTACCCTACAAAGTCAGAGGAAGTCTCTGTGGAAGGAAAGGAGGGAAAATGCAAACAAGGGATTAAATAAAACGAAAGTAAGTAACCTCTTTGCTTTTTGCATAAGTGGAAGACTGTGTGAAGGATTGCATATAATGTCAGAAAAAGATGATGTGTTATTTTGCTGAATGTTGTGTTGCTCTTTTTTTTTTTAGTCTTTGTTAAAACGGCTGGATCGCTAGGTACAGAAGGGAGGGAGATACATTCACATTTGGAAATGGACATGATATAAAACCAAAGGGTATCAATAAAAAAGGGTAAATATTAAAAAAAACAAGCCAAAACAAACAGTTACTTGCAAGATGATTGGGAGAATCGACTCACATTCTTTTGCCCAGTTGCTTTTGCATACATTCCTTTCTTTCTCTCTCCTCCTATTTCCTCTTCACTAGTGGTTCAATAGACTTCTTAACTCTGAAGGAAAGCTACAGTACTAGTCTCGTTCTTCTGCTCAAGAATCAAAAGCACTTAGCCCCTAAATCTGAAATAACATAATTATCACCCTGCTCTTTCAGGAACATATAAGTCTCCCAGTCTTGACATATTTTTTCTTTCTAAGCAAGATTTTATAGGAACCAGAATTATAAGTGATCATGATTCATTTATGTTTTTCACTCTTTTTTTCTAAGTAAGAACCTCAAAGAAAAGTTAAGGTTGCATAAGGTTATGAGGACCAGAGGTTTACACAAACTACCCCAATTCCTGTTCTATGGTAAAAATGGCAGTGAGAAAAAAAGAAGGAAATTTTACGGTTTATTATAGTAATTCCCTTTTTTCAAAGAACATTAAGTGGATAAGTTAATAAAATACCTTTTCTTTTAAAAATAAAAGGCTGTTAAATTATTTCCATACTAAGTCTTACGTTAAATTTTTGTATCTTAAGCCTGTAACCTTTCCACACCTAAACCCTGTAGTCTGCCTGACTTGAAAACTGATCATTTATTTATAACATGTATCAATATCACTTCCACACAATACTTCATATTACCAAGTGTGAGACTCCATTTTTTATAGGACTTTTTTTTCTTAGTATGATGTTGTTAAGAAATCCTAAATTGTGAATAAATTTGCAAATATATTTATACAACATTAAGTATGACTGTAAATGTTCAAGTACTGTCAAAAATGGAAAAAAAGGATAAAAATGAATTACATATAAAATTCTGCCAAATCTTTTCCAACGAGCTTGGCTGATCGAATTCGTCCAATACTTGTATACATTTCAATGGTAGCATGAGATAGATCCTGTGTAAAAGGGGAAAAAAAACCAAACCTAGAATTATTTACTTAAATTGTTTTGCTATTTTATAGTTATAGAGCACTTCATATTTTTAAAAGATTTCTACCTAAGTACTCTTTTAAGTTGTATGTGTGGAGAGATTCTGAGTGATTTTCTTTCATAGTTGTCACTGCTCAATAGGAATGAGAAAAAAAATTACATTTTTATATAAACCGTTGAGTTGCCAAAGAAGCAAAACTAAAAATGATTTCCGTGGTTTTCTTGCTGCTTGACGCATATGAATTTACTCATAATTTAATCAGACCTTTAAAATTTAAGAGCAAAATTCAAAACAGTAAAGGAAGATCATATATTCATCACCATATGGATTACTCATGTAAGATATTCTGAAAAAGTTGGCTATGCTAAAAGCCGGCTTATATGCCTAATGAGACTAAGTTTCTTCTTTAGGTAACATCTTTGCAAGAAATATCAGAAAAAATGTCAGTTTTTTTTCATTAATATATAATAATTTTTATTAGAGCCAAATGATTTCATTTTAGCATGCAAAATCATGTAGCATATATTGTTAATCTAAGCAATGGGCAAAATATATTTAATGAAATTTAAACTGTTTGGAGTGGTATCTGAAGAAATAATTCAAATGGCATGTCACATACTTCCATAGGTATATTAGTGCTCTGACAGATTACTTCTCTCTCTCACACAGATTTACACATGTATTGTACTTACTAAGTAATGTTTCTCAAAAGCTTCTACTGATGACAAGGCCTCCTTGAGCTTCTTATATGGACTCTGTGCAGTTTTGGCTTAAACAAAAAGAAATGATCACTTACTCATTTTCATTATTTATGTCCATCTGCAGCTATGTTTACCCTCAAAGCAAACAATAAGGATATGAAACTTAAAATCCTTCAGGTTTCAGGTAGCCTTAAAACTAGGAGCTAAATTAAGGCATCAATTTTAGCCAGATAAGTTTGTGATACTATAGAAATTTGAATGAATATTTTAGCAGCACTGAAAACTGAAGTATGGCATTACTGATACAATTAAAATACTGAAGATATAATCTAAGCCATTCATACAGTGCTTTATTTCCAGTAACACAATAACATTATCTGATTCAGGATGCTTAGTAGTATATAATAACTCTAGTATTTCAAAAGTAGCTAAGTATACGTGACAATTATAAACACATGCTTTCCCAATCAAAGCAAAATTTCATTACATCATTAAATAATCTGTAACAGATATCTTAGATATTAACTATCCTTGACTACTTAACTAAACTAACATGTTTACTGATTACCAACCAAAATACACAAGTGAAGTATTTGACTTTTATTGTTAACAGGATTTAATTAGATCCTGTTAAAATCGTATCTTTTTCTTTCTAAAAGACTGAGGTAGATTTCAGTGAGTGGGGGTGGGGGATAAGGGAGAGAATAAAAGGAAAGTGGGGGGTGTGATGATCGGTGGTTTCATCACTATCTGGAACTTTGTGTGTAGAAATTCCTGGCACCAAATGCAAATCAGCAATTTATCTGTAATGAGGAGAATCAGAGAATTGCTTAGGGCACTAAGAAGTGAAGTAACTTGTCCACAGTTACAAAGACATATCATAGTTAGGATTTAATCCCTGTAGTCTCTCAGACTTGAAAGCTGGCCTCTATTCCAGGATAGGATGGTCCACTAAACTACAATTAAGGGAAATATGCTGATATTTCTGAGAATTAAGTACCATCTAGGTTTCTGGGTACTTCTATTATATTATAGTAAGAAGATGCCAATGCAATATATTACCAGGTACTAAAAAACTTCTCCAGGACATAGCACTCTTCAAGAAATAATGGTACCTAATCCTTGGATTACAACACAATCATGAGCTGTCTAATGCTTTTTGGGGATAGCTTATCTACACTTCAGAAAAAAAAGAGTAATAACACTAAAGTCATTTACTTTTACATTCGGGATGTGAAAGATTCCCATCAGCAGACGTGGCTCTAAAACTAAACAAATCACTCTAAATTCTCTCATATTATTGTTAATGATAACGTAATAGTAATTTTTAAACCTATGTATTAAATTGAAAAGAAAAATTTTTTGCACTATGTCAAAGTATGCTTTCAGGAATTAGACTTAACATACCAGATTACATCTAAAAACTGATTCTTAATCATTTTTATTACTTTTCAATGTACTCCTCTATAGATGCATTTCCAAAAGTACCTGTTTCTGGTCGTTCAGTTCCCAAACCTGCCAATAGATCAACCGTCCTATTAAGATCTTCTGAATTGGGTCCATTTTCTGACACAAGTCCACAGAGATATCCCAAAGATTTTAGCTGTTGAGGAAAACTCACATTGTAAACTTGTATTTCAAGATACTATTAAAAGTACAGAGCTTAATAATTTTAATGTAAAAATCTATGCAGTTATAGTTACAATTTATAAAGTATATTGAAAAACTATTCTGCAAAAGAGTCCCCTGCAAGGAAGGCTAATGACGGAAATGAAAGGGATAATGCTAGAAATTCTATAGTCACCAAACGTCATCCTCTGAAAACTTCTAAGACAACTGAAAAGTACAAAAAATAGCTCAGAATATCAATAAGACTATCCAAATGGAGAGAAAGCCAATTAGCACCTTTCTGGAAGGCTGTCTTACATTTCCAACACCTCTGTAGCAATGACACCATTCTAAGATGTAGTTTCATACAGAGCACCTGCAGTAATAATCCTATCAATTCCTGCCACTTGTAAGGAATTTTACCTACATAATTCCCTAAACACATGCCCCCCCGCCAAACCACCTTCTAACCGATCAGAAAAATGATACAAAATTCTTTTCATGCTGCTCCTTGTAAAATAAAATTCTCCCTAAACTGACGTTTTGGGAGTGCTAATTAAATACTCAAAATCCACAGGAAATGCTAAGTAGTTACTTTTTGTCTTACACTATAGCACAAAGTTCTCTATGGAATATTTAAAATGGGGGAATGAACTCTTATTTCCTATGAGTTTGAAATACCACACCCAGCATTTCTTCTTAGATACCAGAATTAACGTGTAAATATTGTGTTCGTCCTTCATTGCTGAAGAAGACCATGCCACCAGAGAAATGATATGATTTGCACTTGACTTTGTTTTGAGTGAGGGAGGGCTGTCTAGGTCACCAGCCTTACTTCTCTTCCAGAGCCATCTGAATCCAGTGACTAGATATGCATCAGGATGACTGGAGATGACCCAGGATGAGGCAACTGGGGTTAAGTGACTTACCCAAGGTCACACAGCTAGTGAGTGTCAAATGTCTGAGATGAGATTTGAACTCAGGTCCTTCTGACTCCTGCACTAGTGCTCTATCCACTGCACCACCTAGCTGCCCCTCAACGTATAGATATATTACTAAACCAAAGGAATTCTTACAGAGTAACCTTAAATTGTAAACTGAGGTATCAATACTAATCTACCAACCAATCCCTTTCATAGTTAACTTATTAAAAAGCTTAAAGACCTTTATAAAAGTCTAGTAACTGGGATCCTTGATTCCATCTATCCTGTATGTTGCAACCAGACTAATCTTTCTTAAAAAGCTATAGTTAGTCATCCCTTGACATTCACAGGTTTCACATTTGTAGTTCTGCTTAATGATGAGTTGGCCATCAAAAATTAAATGGGAATTTTTGGAGATTTACAGCATACCGTGGAAAATCACAGACAATGCACATATGTAAAGAAAATTTAAAAACTTAGTAAATCATAATGCATAAATACCATGTTACTACCCTATTTTATAATTTACTAGCATAAGTATCTGTTAAAAGTTTCAGTGCGCTAAACTATGGGCTTCAGATTCTCTTTGGGAATGGCTCTTCTTTGGCTCTCTACCAGACTCAGTCATGTGATTTTCTCTTGCAGTGATCTCTGTCCATGAAACAGTTGCTGCAGCTATACTAATTAAGCTGAGATACTAGTGTCTCTTACGTAGAAACTGTAACTTTTTTATAGTTGCAGTGTATTGTTTCACTTGTTTTATAGTTTAAAACATGATAAAAATTATTTAAAAATAAAGAGTTGGGGTGGGATCCATTCATGGTTTTTCACACTTGCAGGGGTCCTATGCCCCAACCCCCATGAATGGTGGACAACTGTCTATTTATCACATCATTTTTTTATTTTAAAAACTCCAATGGCTTCCCCATTGCATAAAAAAGTTCAAACCTCTTAGGGTAACAGTTTCAGGCCTTTTATAATCGGATCCCAGATTCTCTTCCCAACTTTTATCTCATACTGTGGACTTAAAAAAATCTTCTAGACAGACTGGTCTAGTCACATTCTCCTAAAAACATCTCTAGCATTCTTCTCTTCCCGCCTGTCTTCACATCCTAGTCACAAAATATGTTTAACAACAAAGCCACCTATTTCCCAAACCTCTGCAGCTCACTTCCTTCGTCAGTTTCCTTATCTCTCCAGCTCACTCCTCTATCACTTGTCTGTACTATTCACTTCTGTCTCACATTATTGTCATTTAACTTTTCATGTGTATGGCTATGTTATTCCCAACTAGAGCACAAGCCATGTATTACACGTTTTTTTATACCTCCTGAAGTCTGTAGCATAGCTTTTAAACATATTCTCAAAATATACAAAGTACCTGCCACTGTATCTGCCTAGCAAAGTCCCAGGGTGAGGACTTCCCCCTCAATTAGGAAGATAAATCCTAGAGGGTTGCCAGAAGTAAAGTGACCTGAGTCACATATAGTACATGTCAGAGAAGCAATTTGAATGTACGTCTTCCTGGTTCAAAGCAAATCATGCTACCCACAAGTGTGTAATGCAGCCTCTCTCACATACACAAAGCACATATTTAGAAAGTATCTACTGAATGAATAGATGGTGGACAACTTCTGTATCTGCTACACTGCACTAGAGTAATTAGAACCACTTATCGTCACTGCAAATGTATAATGCAGTAAGTAGTTTGCATTTTTTTTTTTCACATACTGGCAGAATTCAGAGAAAATGCAAAATACTATGCATTATAACTTATCTACCTTTTCTGTCGCATAACTCCATAAGCCAACAGTGTGCGAAATATTGGAATCAATTTGTGCACGATCACAGCAACCTTCTATTCTCTGCAATACCTCTAAACAGCTCAAAAAAACCCAGCAGTCCAAAGCTCCCGGAGGTACAGAGACCTGAAAAAACACAGAAGTTCATTACAATTAAGAAGTGTTATCATCTAAGAAACAACTATGGAAATATTCAGTCACTGTTAGTTTTCTATGTTGAAATATATATTGTGCTAAGTACCAATACAAAAAAAAGGCAAAATCAGGGGTGCTGCTTTTCTGGAGCTCATACTCTAATGGGGGTGAAAGGCTTCAAACAATTATATATTTACATGATATATGCAGAAGGTAATGTCCGAAGGAGTGCACAAGCAGTGGGAGAAGAAGGAAAGGGCTCCTATAGGAGGTGAGATTTGAGCTGAGTCTTGTAGGAAGCAAGGCACAGAGAGGAGAGAGAAAACATTCCTGAAATGGGGGAAGAGTAATTGAAAAGGAATGTAATTATGAAGCTGTAATTATCAAAACAATTTGGTACTGGCTAAGAAACAGAGTGGTAGAATAGATTGGGTACGAGTTACATTAGAGTAAATGACCACAGTAATCTAGTACATGAGAAACCCAAAGATCCAAGCTTTTGAAACAAAAACTCATTATTGATAAAAACTGCTGGGAAAACTGGAATACTGTAGGACAGAAACTAGGTACAGAACAACATCTCATACCCTACAGCAAGACAAGATCAAAATGCTGATATGCAAATGAGAAGAGCATGGAATAGTTTGTCAGATCTATGAATAAGGGAAGAATTTAGGACCAAAGAAAATATAGAAAGCATTACAAAACGGAAAATAATTTTGATTATATAAAATTAAACAGGCTTTGCACAAACAAAACCAATGTAACCAAAACTTAAAGGAAAGTAGAAAACTGGGGAAAACATTTTTTGCAACAAGTATCTCTGATAAAGGCCTTTTCTCTCAAATATACAGAGAACTGAGTCCAATTTATAAAAATACAAGTCATTCCCCAACTGATAAATGGGCAAAGGATATGCAAAAGCAGTTTTCAGACAAATCAAAGCTACCTACAGTCACATGAAAAAATGCTCCAAATCACTACTGATTAGAGAAATGTGTGTTAAAATGAATCTGAGATATCAATCTATCAGACTGATTAATATGACAAAAAAAAAATGGTAGACATTGGAGGAGATGTGGGAAAACTGGAACACTAATGCACTACTGGTAGAATTGTGAACGAATTTAAACATTCTGGAGAGCAATTTGGAACTATGCCCAAAGAGCTATATAAAACTGTTCATATCCTTTGATCCAGCAATGCCACTGCTAGGTCTATATTCCAAAGACATCCAAAAAAAGGGATAAGGACTTATTTATGCAAAAAATATTTATAGCAGCTCTTTTAGTAGGGGCTAAGAATTAGAAATCAAAGGGATACTCATCAATTGGGGAATGGCTAAACAAACTGTGGTATATAATTGTGATGGAATATTACTGTGCTATAAGAAATGACATGCAGGATGATTTCAGAAAAGCCTGGACTGATGCAAAATGAAGTGAACAGAACCAGAATAGTAGCAGCAATGATGTAACATGATGAAGAACTGTGAGTGACTTAGCCATCCTCAACAACACAATCACCCAAGACAATCCCAAAGGACTCATGATCAAGTATACGATCTGCCTCCAGAGAAAGAATTGACATTGTTGGAATATAGACTGAAGCATGCTAATTTTTTACTTTGATTCTTTTTCTTTTATTTGAGTCTTCTTGTACGAAATGACTAATATGGAAATGTTTTACATGATTACACATGTATAGACTATATCTGATTGCTTACCATCTCCGGGAGGGGGAAAAAGAAGAGAGAGGATTAGAATTTGGAACTCAAAACTTAAAAAAAAAAAGTTTAAAAATTATTTTAACATGTAATTAGGGGAAATTTTTTTTTTTAAAAAAGAATATAATTGAGAGATGGACTGTCATAAAGAAGGAACAGCATGAAGGCAGATGTTGATGGATCATAAAGAATATAGAAGGGAATAAAGTGCAGGAAGACTGAAAAGAGAGGAAGGGAAAAAGTGTGAAGGGCTTTAAATGTTAAATAGATAATTTTATATTCAATGCTGGAGGTTATTAGGGAGATCCTGGATTTCAGAGAGCAAGGAGATGAAATGGTCAGAGCTGTGCTTTAGGAAAATCACTCTGGCACCAAGTAAAAGGTGGATATGGAAGGAGGAGAGAACAACCATAACTTTACTGCAATAATAGAGGTGATGAGTACCTGCTGTGGTGGTTGTGAGTGGAGAGAAAGGGATGTTCACATACAAGAAATGTGAAGGTAGGAAGAACACTTTGCAATAGATTGGATACATTCAACTGATATGAAAGATAAGCCAAAGAAGACAGTTTGGGAGCCTGACTGGAAGGATGGTGGTGCCCTCCATGGTAATGGGATTTGGAAAGAGGAGAGGGTCTTGGGGAAAAGATAATGAGTTCTGTATTGGATAGGTTGAATTCTGAGACTCTCATGGGACTTCTACTTCAAGATGTCCAAAGAGCCTAGAAAGCTCAGGAAATGTTAGGGCTGAATATGTAAATTTGAGAATCATCTGTATAGAGATAGCTGAACCCATGAGAACAGATGAAATCATCAAGTGAAACAGTATAGAGGAAGGAGAGAACTTTCAGAATGGAGCCTTTGGGGATACCTATGGTAAGTGGGTATAACCTGCATGAAATAATAGGAGAGCAGTGTCACAAAAACCTAGAAAGGGGAAAGTATCCAGGACAAGAGGGTGATCAACAGGTCAAAGGCTGAAGAGAAAGTGAGGGAGAATGACAGAGAAAAGGCAATTAAATATGATCACTGATTTGGAGAGCTGTTTTTAGAAAAATGATGTTAGAATCTAGACTGTATAATGGATGGCATAAATTGTAGATGGCTTTCTCAAGGGGAGAAAGGGATGAAAACTATAGGAAAACAGCTAGTAGAGATAGAAGGATCCTTTTTTAAAGGACGTGGAAGACATGTTTGTTGGCAGAAGAGAAGAAGTCAGTAAATAAGGAGAAGCTGAGGATAGAAGAAGAGGTAAACTATTAGAGAAGATAGAGATAGGGTAAAATCAAGGATATATGCATCCAAGGTTTTTCTTAGGAAAGGAGAAGAGCTACTTCTTTTCATGAGAGATAGAGGTGAAAGAGCAAATAGTGGAAGGCCTCTGAATGATGTCAGGAGAGAGAAAAAGGGAATAATTGGAAAGTAGCTTCAATCTTTTTCCAGTGAAGTATGAAGTGAGATACTTAACTAATAAGGTGAAGGGTGAGGTGTGACAACAGAAAGGTTTGGAACGAGCTGTTACGGTGAGTGGTAAATGAATAAATGAGGAAGATGTAAGATTGCTACAGCGGCGGCCCATCTGTGATTATATAAATTTGTAGTAGACCCAATGAACATAATTTTGTGACTTTCTCTAGTTCCCACTCTGCAACACATGAAAAGAGCAAAAGTAGTGGATGGCAAGAATATTCCAAGGTTTGGGTTAGGAAAGGCATGATCAGTGACATGACAAAGAGGAAAGATATTCAAAAGTAAGGATTGTTTAGAGTTGAACTCATACATCAAAACGTCGGGATACGGAAGTTAGGAGAGTGTAGCCACTACAGAGAGGATAGCATGGGAAAGAGCTAACAGTTGGAGAAAAACGGAATGCATAGCGAAGATAAAGAACATGGCCAGGGTGTTCAAAGGTGCAGGGGAAAGAAGGAATGGATAGGGTGTGTTCAAATAAAGGAATTTCAGAATTCATGAACATGGATAATGGGTAATGACAAGGTTGGGAGTATGACTGTCTTGTGTGGGGCTGAGGTGCAGTGGATGACTAAGTCATGGAAACTGAGCAGACTAAGGAACTGGGAGGTTAGGGTCTTAGAGGGAGTATTAATGTGGTGGAATCTCTAAATATAAGAGTAGCAGTGGAGGAGTAGAGAATGACTATGAGTTCAATAAATAATAGCCACCAGGATCTGGGTGATAAATTTGCACTCTTCAGAAAAAAACATGTAAATGCAACGTTCTAACTTGTGTTTTTTGATACGCAGATAAATTCCTTATTTCTGAACACTCAAACCCATTCTTGGCATGCTAGTTAATTCTGAGGGTATGTGAAATGTGGAAGAGAATGCAGATGGCAGTTTGTAGAAATGAAAAATCCAAGGTAAATTTAAGTGTAGGTGAAAAAGAAGGTAATTTAACATGCTCACATCCTTTCACAGCTATGAAAAAGTTTTAAATTATGTGTAGTCAAGGTGGAGCTAGACTGTGATTTTACTGGTGGAGAAATCTTTTAACTGAGAAACTCCTTTCACTGTCTTATTTGACTTGCTTGGGGATACTATTAAATGACTTGCCCTGGTCACATAACTGGAATATGTCAGAATAAAATGTTAGCCTAGGTCTTGACTCCAATGTTGACCCTTGAATCTACTATACCATGATGCCTCTCTATTACTGCTGAAGCTGTGATTTAGTTCCATTTTGCAAAATGATTTGGAATTATGCAAAAAAGTTACAAAATTGTTCATATATTTTATCCCAGCAGTACTACTAAGGGATTTATTGACAACAAAAACAGGCTCAACTACATTCACAGCAATACTATTTGTAACAGTTAAGAAGTTGGAAGCAAACCATGGTACATGAGAGAATGTTATTTCATAGGTAAAAGAATACTTGTGCCATAAAGGATGGCTAGGAAGAATTTAAAGAAACATGGGAAAATTTGTAATGCCGAGAGGAAATCAGAAGTATATATATACAACTACCAATACTGAAACAAAAATAACTTTAAAAGCAACATAAATCAAAACCAAGAATGACACAGGTATCAACTTATTAAAATTAAAGTACACATAATTTCTTTTAAAGAATTACTGTTAGGTACTTCTAAGGAAATACTAACGTGGGAGGCTACATGTACTATCTGTTTCAATTATTCTCCTATGATGTTTCATTTAACTGTTTTTTGACACTTGTTGACTGTGGAGGATCTAAATGTGAATTTTGTAGGTCTGTATGATATATTATCAGCTAGCTGATATTACAGTCAATTATGTACTATACACACACACACACACACATATAGGATAAATTAGAGATAATCTCAGTAGAAAGGTACTATGATTAAGGAGGGCAAGAGAGGCTTCTTTTAGATGATGAAAACGTAGCTGAGACCTGAAGGAAGCACTATTATGTGGAATATATTGTAGCTGTTGCAATGTTGCTGAAGTCAGAGATTAGGATTTCCTCAAAATAATGACTAAAAAAATCAACAGGCATAAATGAAAATAAATTAAAGATTATGATTTTTTATTTACATACTGGCAGACTACAGATTCTAACAAGAAATTAACCTTCATCAGAAAAGCAAAATTATTCAGCTAAAGATAATAAGATGAAAATATGTACTCTGGTATTAAACAATAAATTAGTATATGAAAAGTAACACATTGGAATCTGGTTTCATATACAATTTCTTTCATGGGTAAAGAAATATTATTTGTGAAGGTTTTTATTATGAATAATGCTCTATAATTTAATGTGGGAGGAAGAGTGATATAGTGGGAAAAGCACCAGAGATCCTGAGTTCTATTATATAAAACCCTGGTTCTATTATATAAGTCTGGAGCAAGTCACTTAACTGCTCTGGGCCTGGATTTCCATGAAGTCTAAGATGTCTTCCAGTTCCAAATCTCTAATGCTATAATCTTTTGAAATGAAAGGAGACAGGATTAAAAACAAAACGAGTTTTATTACAAAATTCTTAAGAGCTAGCATCACATAACTAGACTCAGTTCCATTAAATAAATATTTATCCAGGTCCTTTGTACAATGCTCACAAAGAAAAGAATCACAAGAAAAAAGAGGTGCTACCTCTATAAGATCTCTCCTTACAGCTGATAAATACTAATATGATTTTAAAAAATACCTTGAGATACAAACCCACAACAAATATTATGAATGAAGTCAATGTCTGTAGAACCAGAATAATTTTGTTTTAGTTTTACAGATCCAATTTGTTTTTACATCTCATCATTCCAAATAGTTTCTTTACCCAGTAAACCTTCCTATGTGACGAAGCTTAAAGAAAAATCATTCCATAAAAACAATGGACACAGTGACTGTGTCTGACAGCACATGTCACACTCTAACATGCAGTTACCCACTTCTCCAAATGGAGGAAGGACATTTTTCTCATCTCTCCTCTGATGGAGCGGTGGAGGGTAGGGGAAGGTCAAGCTCAGTCTTTACAATTACAGACAGTTCAGTTTCATTTTATTACTTTCCCTCCCTTTCTTATAGTTATTGTATGTATCATTTCTTGAATCTAGAAGAATGACCACAAGTTTAAAACCAATGGTTGACTCATAGCTTAAAGCTAGAAGTAACAAATGGCCCAATGACACTATCAGTATGGTAAAGATCTGCCCATTTGAAGAGGAGGCCTTCCTCATAGGAGGACCTAAGCCACAGGAGAGGTAGAAGTTTCAGAAGAACAAGAACAACAGGGAGCAGCAATTCTGAAAGTGAAGCCCATCTTTGTGTGTAGTTGAGATGGGTGTAGGAGTAGTCAGAGGAAATATATATATCAGTAAAACAGCTAAAGATTTAATATATTAAAAAAAGGTTAAATATGGAGCAGAATCAAGAATGAAAGACTTAAAAATACAACAGGTGAAATGTACAACAAATACATAACCTTTTAAGTGTCATGAACCTACAATGAAACCAATGAACTAGTTTTCACAATGGTGTTTATTTTAAATACATAAAGTGAGGGGGAGAAGCCAAGATGGCAGAGTAGAAAGATACACATATGCTAGCTCCGAACCCACTGCCCATAAAATACCTGTAAAGAAGAACTCCCAATAAATTCTGGAGCACCGGAAGCCATGCAACAATGTAGTGGAGGAGATTTGTGTTCCAGAGAACCCTGAAAAACCGACACCAAAGGTCTGTCGCGTACTGGACCCAGCACCAAGAGGAGCAGATCCGAGTAGGCTTCAGGGACAGAATCTCCAGCAGCTGCGCAGGTCCCTCCACCCACACGCACCAAAGGTCAGTGAGAGAGTCTTTTTGGCTGGCCGAGAGGGGAGCCGGGTGCCTCCATAACCCAGGCCCCCTTGGGAGGCAGCAGCTGAGGCAGAAGAGGACAGGGGCTCCCAAAGCAGACAGGAGCTCAGATCCATTGTTGAAGATCTCTGCATAAACCCCCTGAGGGAACCAAGCCCCAAGTGGTGGCCCTGCCCCCACCCCAGCACCTGAACTTAATATCACACTGAATAGCAGCCCTGCCCCTGCTGAAAGCCCTGAAGCTGGGAAGCAGCATTTGAATCTCAGACCCCAAGCACTAGCTGGGCGAGTCTGGAGGCAAGGTGGGTGTGGTGAGGAAACTCCGAAGTCAAGTAACTGGCTGGGAAAATGCCCAGAAAAGGGAAAAAAAAAATAAGACCTTAGAAGGTTACTTTCTTGGTGAACAGATTATCTCCTCCCATCCTTTCAGACAAGGAAGAACAATGCTTACCATCAAGGAAAGACATAAAGTCAAGGCTTCTGTATCCCAAGCATCCAAAATAAATATTCAATGGGCTCTGGCCATGGAAGAGCTCAAAAAGGATTTTGAAAATCACATTAGAGAGGCGGAAGAAAAACTGGGAAGATAAATGAGAGTGATGCAAGGCAAGCATGAAAAGCAAGTCAACACCTTCCTAAAGGAGACCCAAAAAAAATGCTGAAGAAAATAACACCTTGAAAAATAGGCTCACTCAACTGGCAAAAGAGGTTCAAAAAGCCAATGAGGAGAAGAATGCTTTCAAAAGCAGAATTAGCCAAATGGAAAAAGAGGTTCAAAAGCTCACTGAAGAAAATAATTCTTTCAAAATTAGAATGAAGCAGATGGAGGCTAATGACTTTATGAGAAACCAAGAAATCACAAAACAAAACCAAAAGAATGAAAAAATGGAAGAGAATGTGAAATATCTCATTGGAAAAACAACCGACCTGGAAAATAGATCCAGGAGAGACAATTTAAAAATGATGGGACTACCTGAAAGCCATGATCAAAAAAAGAGCCTAGACATCATCTTTCATGAAATTATCAAGGAAAACTGCCCTGATATCCTAGAACCAGAGGGCAAAATAAGTATTCAAAGAATCCACCAATCACCACTTGAAAGAGATCCAAAAAGAGAAACTCCTAGGAACATTGTGGCCAAATTCCAGAATTCCCAGGTCAAGGAGAAAATATTGCAAGCAGCTAGAAAGAAACAATTCCAGTATTGTGGAAATACAATCAGGATAACACAAGATCTAGCAGCTTCTACATTAAGAGATCAAAGGGCGTGGAATAGGATATTCCAGAAGTCTAAGGAACTAGGACTAAAACCAAGAATCACCTACCCAGTAAAAAGGAGTATAATACTTCAGGGGAAAAAATGATCTTTCAATGAAACAGAGGACTTTCAAGCATTCTTGATGAAAAGACCAGAGCTGAAAAGAAAATCTGATTTTCAAACACAAGAATGAAGAGAAGCATGAAAAGGTAAACAGCAAAGAGAAGTCATAAGGGACTTACCAAAGGTGAACTGTTTACATTCCTACATGAAAAGACAATATTTGTAACTCTTAAAACTTTTCAGTATCTGGGTAGTTGGTGGGATTACACACAGATGTACACACACGCACACACAGAGACAGAGAGCACAGAGTGAATTGAATAGGATGGGATCATATCTTAGAAAAATGAAGTTAAGCAGTGACAGAGAAATATATTGGGAGGAGAGAGGGAGAAATGGAATGGGACAAATTATCTCTCATAGAAAAGGCAGGCAGGAGACTTTTTTAGTGGAAGGAAAAAGAGGGGAGGTGAGAGAAAAACATGAAGTTTACTCTCACCACATTTGACTAAAGGAAGGAATAAAATGCGTACTCATTTTGGTATGAAAACCTATCTTATAATACAGGAAAGTGGGGGAGAAGGGGATAAGCAGGGTGGGGGGGGATGATGGAAGGAAGGGCAATGGGAGGAGGGAGCAATTTGAAATCAACACTCTTGGGGAGGGACAGGATCCAAAGAGAGAATAGAAGCAATGGGGGGCAGGATAGGATGGAGGGTAATTCAGTTAGTCTTACACAACACTACTATTATTGAAGTCATTTGCAAAACTACACAGATATGGCCTATATTGAATTGCCTGCCTTCCCAAAGGGAATGGGTGGGGAGGGAGAGAAGGGGAGAATTTGGAACTCAAAGTTTTAGGAACAACTGTTGAGTATTGTTCTTGCTACTAGGAAATAAGAAATACAGGTAATAGGGAACAGAAAGTTATCTGGCCCTCCAGGACAAAAGAGAAGTTGGGACAAGGGAAGGGAGGAACGATAGAAAACAGGGCAGATTGGTGATAGGGGTAATTAGAAGCTCGGTGTTTTGGGGTGGGGGGAGGGGACAAATGGGGAGAAAATTTGGAACCCAAAATTTTGTAAAAATGAATGTAAAAAAATTAAATAAATTAAAAAAAAAAATTAATACATAAAGTAAAATACATAGGATTACAAAGGAAACCAATTGGATATAGTTATCAAAATAACTTCAAAAACAAAACAAAGCAGAAATTCACAGACCCAGGTTAAGAACTTCTAATGTGAAGAAGTTCATTGAAACTTTAAGTTATATAAACTAAATTACTCCAAACTTGGAAGAAATTTCATTTGAAAACATATGACCACACCAAAAGATGAACAAAAGAACACATTTCCCATCATACCCACTTATACCCACGGAACAATATGTCTTCAGATAATACAAACAGTTTAATACTGGATGCCAGAGTACAGAAATGTTTATTATTCATCAAGAAAATATTATAATAAAAAACATTAGACTCACTTCTAGTAGCTTGAGCTCCTGCACACAATTGTGAAGGAGTTCTAGTGCACGCTGAGATACTTCCCATGGTCTCTGTAAAAAGATGAGCAATGTACATTGTCGAGAAAACAGGTAACTTCGAAGATCTAAAAGCGTAGCTTCTTGACTTTGTATCAGCTCCCGTTTTTCCATATCTATTGGCTTTCGGAGAATTAATCCATTCCAGCTCTTCACTGACTGGCAGAAAAAAGTCAGCCAGTTTGCACCATCTAAATTAAAACAAGTAACCATCTATGGGTTAATTTGTTTTACTGTGATAGCAAAGATAGCAGAGTAGGTAGA
This sequence comes from Bettongia penicillata ogilbyi, assembly GCA_023548195.1. Taxonomy (NCBI): domain Eukaryota; kingdom Metazoa; phylum Chordata; class Mammalia; order Diprotodontia; family Potoroidae; genus Bettongia; species Bettongia penicillata. Next base: position 969,414 of record JAJHZJ010000377.1, on the reverse strand, counting down.
AGCAATATGGTAACTATGCCCCAAAGAGCAATACAGTGACATGCACATCATTTTTTTGAACCAGGTCAGCATAGAGAGTGGGGACAGTCTAGCCAAGAAAGTAAGGTACAGGACCTTCGAGTCAGGGGACTCAAGTAGTGCCTGTACTAGGGCAAGAAGTAGTGCTACACACAGCAAGGACAGGGCATGGCACTGTGTAGAGAACAGGAACAATTGCCAACTGGGAGCTTTACGTTCTGATCCCAGAACTACACTGCAGACCCAGTGTGGACTTAGAAGGGGTATTGTGCCTAGAGGCAAAGATTTTTACATACCAGCTACATAGCAGGCAGGCAGAAGAGAAGGAAGCAGCAGGTGTGTGGCTTTGATACTTGGGCAGGTCCTGGGAATCAGCTGCCAGACTAATCTGAGGTCTGCAGCTGAGTAACCAGGGCAGGAAGTTCAGACCAAGAGGGAGCCTGCAGTTCTGCTGTCACTTAAAAGATACAGAAAGACTTCCAGCTAACTGAAAGAAACTGAGGCCAGCGGAAGTCTACTAGAGTTCCTACCAGAGTCAAACTTATCACTGTTACCCAAACCCAAAACAAATCTTGCGGAGCTCAAACCAAGAGGGTAGCAATCAGACTTTAGCCTAGATTAGACTGCTTTGGGGGTACTAAAATTTTGCAGGACCCTGGCCTGAGCCATCCCTGAGATTATGAACACAAACTGTGATCAAAGTGCAGACATTTCCTCTAGAAGGGCACAGGAACATGGTTCAAACACATCATAACTCAAGAAGGCAGAAAGAATGATTAAATAGTCTCTCTTTTAGTTTACAGACACATACACGCACACATGCATGCGCACACATGCACATGCACACGTGGACTTTTACCCATATTATGATTCTACGATTCCTAATAAAAGAATATGAAAACTCCTCTATCTACCACATGCACGTACATAATTATTGCCTTTTTGCCGGGTGTTTGCAGTACAGAACCATTATTCACTACTTACCACCTGCACCAAAGTTGACCACATACTGAGAGAACAGGGCATCTAATTCATCATACTGTACCAAGGCATCTTCAAACTGCTGTAGCATCTCAAAGACAAAGGCAAGTTCTTCCTGTTTAGAAAGATAAAAAGAAAAAATATACAACATCTATTCAGAGCTATATTTACGTATTTCACATAAAGTCACTTCTGACAAAAACAACCATTTAGAGTCCGTGGGAAAGACTTTCATTATGCACGTATCACCACAGACTTATGACCACTAGGAAGAACAAATGTTTCCCCACGTGACAAATGACTGACCCCATAAGATTCCTTCTAATCACCCCTTTACACACTAAAATCCACGTGGACATTTATTCTGGTTTGCTGAACTCTATTCCACTGTCATGCAACAAAGTCTAAAGTCAGAAAAGAAATGGCTACCTTAAGTTTTTTTTATGTTTTCAAAGTTTTAAGAGTAACTACACTATATCAATCAAACTACCAAGAAGTTATTTTAGAGAGCTAAAAAAAAGATAACAGAATTATTCTCAAGGAACAAAAAGCCAAATATCTCAAGAGAAATAGGAAAGAAGTAGGAAGGAAAGAAGGGAAGGGAGTACCAGATCTCAAACTATACTACTAAATAACAATCATCAAACTACCTAGCACTTCTTAAAAAAGTAAAAAGTATGAATACAGAGAAACAGGGAAATTTGTGCAGAGAGAAGAAATAACACACACAAAAGACTACAACAATATAAATGGAAAGAACAACCATTAAAAAATGAATAGTATAAAATTACAAATAAAAAGATGGCCCAAAGGAAAAGATATAAAAAAATTCAGTCTGATTCCTTTTCAGAGACAAGAGGTCCACAGGTATGGAACATTGTATACATATATTTATAGATTTATTTCAATGTATTAATCAGTTTTGCCAATGTTTTTTCTCTTCCTGTTTTTCTTTTTAAAAAAATCTGCTGTAGGAAATGGCTCTCTGGGAAAGGGGATGAAGAAGGATAATGGGAGGCATTTTTGCAATATGCAACAAAATATACCAATTAAGTTAATTTTTTAAAATAACAGGAAAAATAGAAGTAGACTAAACTAGAATAAAGGAGAATGAAAAATAAACCCAATAGCACAGAAATATAGCAAACTCCAGGGGTGGGCTAGTAAATGCTTAACAACTTGCTCTCTGGGGAAAAAAACCATGAACCAGTGACACTTGTGCATCGTTACATGTTCTACCTTACTTTCTTAAGTCTAGTCAATCAACAAAACCATAAATCAAATCCTGATTTGTACCATTTGCTAACGTTCAAAGGTATTTTAATACCTCAAAATTTAAGAATGAGTTCTTGCAAGCCAGTCTGGGCTAGCATGCCTCCAGAGTGTTCTCCCCTACCTAGTACCTCCAAATCTTCCAAACAGATGTAGAAAATGTACTAGACTAAATCCTGATGGTGAAATCCCAAGAAAAAGTCAAGGTGAGTCTTTTTTAGCCTACATCAGCACAGAAAGACTGAGAGGTCTGTAGACACTGGGGGCAATGTCTGGCCAGAAGCACACCATACTACACAAACTCCAGCACACAGAGTATCTTACACATCATGGCAAGTTCCAGACCTATACCAAGCCACCCTGACTTTATGAGGACTGCCAAGAACAGGTTTCCTTGGCTTAGTTACTCACTACCCCTATCTAAGTCATAGTCCCAAGGTAGAATGAGAAGAGGACCTGTACTATGTTCCAGGGTAAGGAATGGTCACAGGCCTAGGCTGTTCTGAGAGGGAAGCAAATTCAGAAGAAAGCAGCAGCAGTTTGACTTGGAGCCCAGTAGCAGAGAAGGGCCTCAGTTTCAACTTTTAACCTAGTCTGAAGCCTGAAGAGACACAATCAGGAAGGGGAATCTAAAACCAACAGGGAACCTGGAGTTCTGTCACTCTGAACTAGCAGAGCTTCCAAATGGTTGATAGGGGCTAACCCAACCCAAGTCAGGAACTTGCAGAGCTCAAACCAGGGGGGCAGCAATCACATTACTTTGATAATATTGACAATAGGTCCCCAGCGCCCCTGAAATACTGGAATAATAAAACTCTATACCCCAATAAAGCAGTAATAGGAATAGCCAAGAATTTAAGTGTGCCCAGGACAAACATCAACACAGTCACAAAGACCTAATAGCCATAAAGAGTGACTTCAGAAGAAGACAATGTCTCCAAAATATATTGCAAGCAAAGCCTCAAATGGAAACACAGCCCGGGCATCATTTCAACTAGAATTCTTGGAAGACATAAAGTAAGAGTTTGTTAAAAAAAAAAAAAGTTAAAAAAGAACTGCAAAGAGAATCAACAACTTGGCAAAAGAGATTCAAAATCTTGTTCAAGAAACAAACTTCCTGAAAATTAAAATGAACCAAAAAGAAACCAATGATCCCCATGAGACAAGATGGAATATTAAGGCAATGTCAACAAATTGGAAAAAAAAAATAAAATGTACGGTAGGTCATAGCAAAAACAACTGACCTGAAAAACAGACTAAGAAGAACAAATTTAAGAATCATTGGATTATCTAAAAGTCATGACCAAAAAAAGAATCTACATATCATATTTCAATAAATTTAAAAAAGAAAACTGCCCAGATTTCTTAGAACCAAAAGACAAAGTGGAAATAGAAGGAATCCTCGGATCAACTCTTAAAAGAAATCCCAAAATGAAAACTCCCAAGAATGTGATAGCCAAAACCCAGTTTCCAGGTCTATAAAAAATGATGCAGCAAACAGAAAGAATTTTAGTACTTCAGAGCCACAATCAGAATTACACAAGATTTAACAGCCATCACAGTAAAGCAGTAGAGAGCTTGGAACACGATACTGCAGAAGGCAAACTTAGTAATGCAATTTTCAATAGTCTCTGGAATATAAAGCATTGTGTCCCTATACTTGAAAACAACAACAACTGGGAAACCAGGAAGTAATCTGGGGAAACAGGTTTAGATCAGCATCTTACATACCACATACCACAAGAAGTTCTAAATGAATATGAGATTTAAATCAATCAGTCAAAACACATTTACTGCACTGTTTCTATGGGCTACGCACTATGTCATTTGCTGGGAATAAAAAAAGTAAACATGGTTCCTGACCCAAGGTGAAGAAAACAGATGTGTGTGTGTGTGTGTGTGTTTATGCTGCTGATGAGTTGTTTTTCAGTCATGTCTGACTCTTTATGACACCATTTAGTTTTCTGGCAAAGATAATGGAATGGTTTGCCAATTCCTTCTCCAACTCATTTTTTCAGATGAGGAAATTGAGGCAAATAGGGTTAAGTGACTTGCTCAGGGTTATAAAGCTAGTGAATGTCTGGGGTCAAATTTGAATTCAGGCAGAGAGGTCTTCCTCTCTCCAGGCTTGGCTCTTTGTCCAATGCACCACCTAGCAGTTCTCTCTCTCTCTCACACACACACACACACACACACACACTATACATACAGAATATAAGGTAACCTTAGAAGGGAAGCCATAGATAATTTTCAAATAGAAAAAAATCACATAATAAGAAAATATTTGTTATATCTTTAATAACCCTGACAAGAATTCTCAATCAAAAAAAATGGTTAGTTCAAAAAAGATAAAAATAAGTACATGTGATTTCAGGAAACTGAAGGTATTTTTGCAGTGGGGATATAAACCAAAACAATTCAGACAGGATAATGGAAACTGCTAAATGAGAAAAAAAAAACTTCATATAACTATCTCTTATAAAGGTTTGATATATGAGATATATACTTAACATTATAATTTAAGACCGAGAATCATGCCCCAATAGATGAGTCTTCAAAGGATATAACAAACAATTATGAGAATGTCAAACTATTAACAATTACATGAAACTGTTTCAAATAACTAAATGAGAAATGCAAATAAGTAATTCTGCGTTTACCTCAAATCAAAGTAAATCTAAAAAGATAGAAATAGTATACATCAGAAAAAGATATGCACATTGAAATACTGTTGGTAGAGATGTGATGTGATCAAACTGCTCTTGAAAGTAATTTGTGGTTAATGTTTAAAAATGATAAAAATGAACCAGAAATTCCACCAGAAATGTCCTCCAAGGAAACCAAAGACAAATCTCACATGAGACAAGTGTTCACAGGGGCACTTTTTGTGGTGATAAAGACATACAAGCAAAGTAAGTATCCATCAGTTATGGGATGGCTAAACTGTGATATATGGGTCAAGAAATATTACTGTGACATGAGAAATGATAACTATGAAAAATTAAGAGAAACAGAGAAAGGCATAAGAAATAATGCAAAGATGATATAAGCAAAACCAGGAAACAACATACATAAGAACTACACTATTTACAGAAAGAATAAAATATAACTGACATTGTAATTATCAAGCATGGTCACAGAAAAGACACAATAAAATGTGCCTCACTGATATTATTTAAACATGAGGAATATGGAATTACCACTTTTAATTTTTTAGAACTTATAATTTATGTCTGGTAGGGCATAATTATCATGAGATCGATAGCAAATATCTTTAAATAACTAAATTCAAAGTTAATTTCTCAATTGGCTTTGCTGGACTGCTTTAAAAAATTTTAATCTTGGATACCAACATATGAACTGGAAGAAAGGCACAGTCATAAATGAAGGGTAATATGAAAACAAAAGGCATCAATTAACCTAAAAAAGTGAGTACTAGAAAATCTAATTAACCTTAAAACAGGAAAAGGAAAAGAGAGTTTCAATAGCCTAGGCAATAAGCAACATTGGCAAAGGATAAGAGACATAAGAGTTGTTAGGGACAACCATCTCAGGTTACCTAATGAAACTCTTTCATTTTACAAAAGACAGACACTGAGGTAAACTCAAAGAGTTTACATGACTTATTTTTGTGCCTGTGAGAGGTCACAAAGAAAAGTAAATTGGCAGAGCTGGAATTCAAATCCAGGTCATCTGGTTTCTAATTTTATATATGTTCTTTCCCAAGTACCACACTGTTACCCACCATAAAGGACACTCTAATTCTTTTAAAATATGTCATATCAACCCTGGTACCACTAAAATGTGGACAGAGGATTAAGAAATTTAAAAGTTTCCCATTAGAGTCCGTCCTAAATTAATTAAAACCAACTTTTCATTTCTAGCAATTAACCGTATGTTGCTACTTTGTAATTCAAATGTAAGTAGAGCAATTTCAAGTAGTAAATCTGTCTTTTTGATCAAGTCATGGTCATGATCAAGTCAGAATATTGATAATCTTTCTCTTCACAAGTGATAGCAAAAACCTTGTAATTCTTTTAAAATAATCTTAAGTCTCTTCCAGATCTAAATTGTAGGACCCTATGAATGCCTTCTAAACTACAATCCAGTACCTATCAGCTCCCTATCCCCTTTATAATTAAATCAGTCTCTATATACTTAAAATATCTTTCTTGGAGAAAAAGGACAATTGAAGTTAACAAAAGAAAATGAAGTGAATGCCACTCTTTGCCATGATCCATGGGATTTAAACACAAAGCAACTACATGAACACTAAATTCAACAAGTACTAATGCTTATAGAAAAACAATGATCATAAGAGGGATGATAGCAGCAAGCATTTATATGGACTTGCATGTGAATCACAAGGCAGGAACATATGATTATTAGAAATGGAAAAGTTGGTCTTAATTATTTCAGGCTGAATCTGATAGGAAACTTTATGATTTCTTAATCCACTGCCCACCTTTTAGCAGTATCATTGTTGTTATGACATATTTTCAAAGAATCCGAACGTCTCAATAGTGGGTACTACTTAATGTAGTATTTTGGAAAGAGCATGCATAAATTTTGAAAACAGATGACTTGGATTTTCGCAGTGTATTATTAATAACCAAAAGGCCCCTGAGAATCATATAATATGCAACAAAACCCCAAGGTAACTCTAAGTTCATAAATATTTCAAAGTAAAGTTAGGATGAAAGCAGTAGAGCAACAAGAAAACTAAATATACAGCTACTGAAGAAATTACCTCTGGTCTTGCTTTATAAAGCTAAGAAATAAGGAAGTTTACTATTCTTGTTACTCTTAGTACTAATCTCTGCTTTAAAAAAAAAAACCCAAAATAGTAAAAGTCATAATTTCTAAGGAGTCAAACAAAGAAACATAAAAGAACTGATTTAGTGTTTGATCAAATACCTGAACCATGAAATATTCACAAAAGCTCCATCCTGGTTCAGTCCTCTTCTCCCTCAAGGTTCTCATGTCATCTTCAAATTTGCCTAAGTTTTTGGTAAAAGACATAAGAAGCAAAGTCCTGAGTTTGGTCAGGAAGGCATTCCAGGATTCCTGAGTACGGGAAGAATCCTTCAGTGGGTCACAGAGGACCACACACCTGCAAAGATAAGAAGAGATCATTTTAGATAAAGAATAATAATACTGTTAAAGAACTGTTCCCCTTAAATTTAGCAGAATTTACTACATTTTCTAGGCAATTTAATTTTTTTTTGAGTTTACAGAAAAAAAAGTTAACAAAACAGGAAGAGGTAAATCTAACTTAGCTCAGGGCTTCCAACAGGAACCTTCCCCTCCACTAATACATATGAAAGGGCAACAAACAAACAAATTTTGATACTTTAATGTCTAACTTACAATTTAAAAAAGTTATTTCCCTTTAAATAAAATTTAATTTTAATTTAAAAAATTCAGGGAAAAGTTAATTCCTCAAATTATTCTAAGTTTGTAAACAATAATATTAAAACCTTTAAATGACTCCTCAATACCTAAAGTTTAGATAAGGTCTAAAATCTGTCTATACCATATATAACTAATGTGATAAGGCCTAGCCTACATCTATATGACATGGATAAAATTCTTTTACAACTATTTCTGAATCAGTGGTGCCAAATCCCAGAAGAAAGAGAGCCCTGTGGAAGGGGTGGAGTCAATATTTTATTGACTTGGAAAAACAAAAACCAACATTATATTGTATTTTTATTTTGTTAAACATTTCTCAGATTTTTTTATTTTAAAAATATATTACTATTTCTTTTAAAAATTCATTTAAAAAATTTTGAGCTGCAAATTCCCTCTCTGCATTTCCCCCACCCACTGAGAAGGCAAGTAGCAATGTGATATTGATTATACATGTGAAACCACGCAAAACATTTCCATGTTAGCACTGCTGTAAAAAAAAAAAAAAGCAAAAAAAATAAAGAAAGTGAAAAAACTATGCTTCAATCTACACTCAGACTATATTAGTTCTTTCTGTGGAGGTGGATAACACTTTTCATTATGAGTCCTTTAGAACTGTCTTGAGCATCATATTCATCAGAGTAGCTGAGTCTTTCACAGCTGATCATCAAAACAGTATTGCTCTTACTGTGTACAATGTCCCACTGGTTCTACTCACTGTACTTTGCATCAGTTTGTGTCTTTCCAGGTTATTCCGACATCAGCCTGCTCAACATTACTTATAGCACAATAGTACTTCATTCATTACAATTACATACCACAACTTGCTCAGCCATTCCCCAATTCATGGGCATCCCTTCAATTTCCAATTCTTTGCCTCAAAAAAGAGCTGCTGTAAATGATTTTGTACACATAGGTTTCTTTTCCTTCTTCTTGGATGCCCCTGAGATAACAGCCCTAGCAGTGGGACTGCTAAGCTACAGGGTATGCACAGTCCATACCTCTGTGAGCATGGCTCCAAACTGTTCTCTAAAATGGTGGGACCAATTTAAAACTCTACTAATAGTGCATTAGTGTCCCATTTTTTTTCACATCCCCTCCAACATTTGTAATTTTCCTTTTCTATCATGTTAGCCAATCTGATAGGTGTGAGCTAGTACCTCCAAGTTATTTTAATTTGCATTTCTCTAATCAATAGTGATTTAGAGCATATGTTCATGGAACTATAGACAGCTTTGATTTCTTCTTCTGAAATCTACCTGTTTATATCCTTTGACCATTTATCAATTGTAAAGGCTCTTTTTTTTTATGAATTTGATTCATTTCCCTATATATTTAAGAAATAAGGCCTTTGTCAGAGAAACTTACTGTAAAATATTTTTACTCTCTTTCTACTTTCTTTCTACTCTCTTTCTGATCTTGGCTACACTGGTTTTGTTTGTTACCTTTTTAATTTAATGTAATCAAAATCATCAATTTTCTTCCCATGATCCTCTCTCTTGTTTGGTTATAAATTTTTCCCTTATCCATTAAATCTAACAGGTAAAATTTTCCATGCTCCCCTAATTTACTTATGATATCACTCTTTATATCTAAATGACTTATCCATATGGACCTTACCTTGGTATGTGGTGTGAGATGGCAATTTATACCTGGTTTCTGCCAAACTGCTTTCTAGTTTTCCCAGAAATTTTTATTAAACAGTGAGTTCTTGCTGCAGAAGTTTGGATCTTTAAGTTTATCAAATTGCTGTGGTCACTTACTAATGTGTATTGTGTACCTAAGCTATTCTACCGATCCCCCTCTATTTCCTAACTAGTACCAGATCGTTTTGATGATGATTACTTTGTAATATAATTTAAAATTCGGTACTGCTAGATTCCCCCTTTTATGTTTTTCCAGATTAATTTTGTTATTTGAGAATCTAGCTCTATAATTCTTTGATATTGATTGGCATGCCACTGAATGAGTAAACTAATTTAAGAAGAACTGTCATTTTTATTATACTGGCTTGGTCTACTCATCAACAATGAACATTTTCCCAGGTGTTTAGACGTCTTTATTTGTGTGAAAAATGTTAAACAATTGTGCACATGTAGCTCTTGAGTTTATCATTTTAGTAGGCAGACTCAAGTATTTTATATTATCAGCAGTTTGGACTCTTTATATGTCTTCCTCTTGGATTTTACTGGTAATAAATAGAAATGCTAATGATTTATGTGGGTTTATTTCATATCCTGCAATTCTGCTAAAAGTTCTTAATTGTTTCAATTAGTTTTTTACTTGATTGTCTGGGATTCTCAAAGCATATCATTCTAACATATGCAAAAAGTGATATTTTGTTTCCACACTGCCTGTTCTAATTTCTTTTTTCTTCTCTTACTGCTATGCCTAGTGTTTGAAGTGCAATACTGAGTAATAGTGGTGATAAGGGGCATCTTTGCTTCACCCTTGATCTTAGTGGGAAGGTTTCTGGCTTATCCTCATGTTTGCTGATGGTTTTGGATAAGAGACTGCTTATTATTTTAAGGAAAGCTCCATCGATCCTTATCCTTTCTAGTGTTTTTAACAGGAATGAGTTTTTTATTTTGTCAAAAGGTTTTTCTGTATCTATTGAGATAATTAATATTTTGTTGTTTTTGTTATTGACAAGGTCAACTGAGTTGACAGTTTTCCTAATAATGAATTAATCCTGCATTAATGGTCTACATCCTATCTGGTCATAGTGTAGGAGCCTTATAATATATTGCTATAATCTCCTTGCTAGTATTTTTTTAAAATAATATTTGCCTCAATATTCATTAGGGAAATTGGCAGGACTCCTTTGACTATTTTCCCAAATAGTTATGCAGTATTGGAATTAATTGTTCTTTAAACATTTGGTAAAATTCACTTCTAAATCCATCTGGTTGTAATGATCTTTTTTAGCGAGTTCATTTATGGCATATTCAATTTCTTTTTCTAAGACAGGCTTACTCAAACATTCTACTTTCTCTTCTATGAACCTGGGCAATTTATGTTTTTGTAACTATTCATTTTGCTTAAGATTGTCAAATTTAGTCACATATAATTGGGCAAAATAGCTCCTGATAATTGCTTTTATTTCCCCAGACATTCATGGTGCAGTCACCCTTTTCATTTTTGATATTCATAATGTTTTTATCTTTCTTTTTTTATACTCAAATTAAACAATGATTTATCTATTTCATTCCCCAATAAAACCAGCTCCAAGTCTTATTTATATTAGTTCAATGGTTTATTTACTTTCCATTTTATTAATCTCTCCTTTGATTTTCAGGGATTGTATTTTGGTATCTAACTGCAGGTTTTAAATTTGTTCTTTTTAAAGTTTTTTTTTTTAAATTGCATGCCCATTGACTTGCTTTCTTTCTTTTCATTGATGTAAACATTTAGAGACATAAATTTTTCCCTAAGTACAACTTTGGCTGTACTCCTCAAATTTGGGTATGTTGTCACATCATTGTCATTATCTTTAATAAAATTACAAAATGTTTCTATTTGTTCTTTGCCCCTCATTCTTTAGGATTATATTAGTTTCCAATTACTTTATGCTTCTAAGGTCCTTTATTGAATGAAATTTTTATTGCATTATGGCCTAAGAACGGTACATTTAATATTTCTGCTTTTCTGCATTTGTGAGGTTTTTATGCCCTAATATATAGTTGAATTTTGTGAAGGTGCCATGTATAACTAAGAAAAAGGTGGTTTTTTTCTATTCACATTCAAGTTTCTCCAGAAGTCTATTATATTTAACTTTTCTAAAATTTTATTCATCTTCCTAACTTTCCCAATTACATTCTTAATCTGGTTTAAGTGACAGAGAAGTTTTGCAAACCATCCTCAAGTTTGACACAATGATGTTAAGTGGTCTCTTTGTATTTTAATTCTTCTAATTTATCCTAAAAACACCAAATTAGTCTTAAAACAGCTTTGGACATCAATGAGGAAACATGTAAGGAGAGTCAGTCTGTATGTTAGCTATTGGAGATAGAAAGATGAAAATTAAAATTGAGCTTGACCTTAAGGCTTATGCATTTTTATTGAAGGAAACAGTATAAATATGTATGTATGTAAATACATATCACAGAGATGTTATCTGAACAAACAAAATAAACAAAAGGTAATTTTGGGCAGGAAATCACTAACAGTTGTGTGAGGATCAGGAAAACCTTTATAGTGTATAGTGTAGGGGCACTTTAAATGAATCTCGAATAATAAATTTGAGTTGAATCTTTCCCAGGGATTGTAGTAAGTGAAAGTAGAGAAAAACTGCATTCCAAGCCTGGGGAACAACCAATACAAAGGCACTGAAATAGTATATGGAATGTCATGCACAAGTAATAGGAACAAAGCCTATATAACTGCACCAAAGAGTTAATGGAGGTGAATAATGTATAAGCAGGCTGGAGAGGAGAAGGCGGAGGAAGTGCTTAAAATACCCAACAGAATACTAGAGGGGCCACTAGAGTTTACTGAGGAGTAAAAGGGATATGGTCAAACCTATAGTTTAGGAAAACCACTTTGGCGGCTATGTGGAGGCTACCATGGAATCAGTTGAAGGCCTATGGCAGGGAGACCCATTAGGAGGATACTGGCAATAAACTTCAGGCAAGACGTGATGAGGGCCTGAGTTCAGGGTGGTTCATGGCTGTGTGAACAGAAATTATTTCACAAAACCTTCGAATGATGTCTTATCTATAAAATCTAGATCCCTAGTTTATCTTGTCCTCTTCCATTGGGCTCCTTACTGTCTCCAGGAGTTTAGTGCCTAACTAACTGATACTCTCAACACTAACAACTGCTTTCCTCCTTGTTGACTTCCATACACACATAATGCTGTCTGAGGAAGCACCTTGGCGTCTCAGCTTGTTAACCACTCCAATCTCCTTACAACCTAGTTACATTCTACCTTAGACATCCTCAAGGAGAGTTATACCTTTAGATTTCACTGTTAGCTGTGACTGTCATCTCTGATTTTGAGCTCTGAAATATCCTCCCTTTGATAAAAAAATTATAGTCCTTCCTTCTGTCCTATTGTCTCATACGTCTTAAATCTTTTGTCTTCATTGACCTTCATTCCATCTCTCTCCCTCCCTGTTCATGCATTACCCTTTCAGCAGATTTTACTCTGAAGTTAAGCAATTAAACCATATACTCAGTCCTCCACACTTGATTCTCCGTGCTTCCCCTTGACTTCTACCACCCCTCTGCCCCAGAACCACTTTTGTCAACATGTTGCCACATAGAGGAAGAAAGAAGAAAAAAAGGCAGCCCTTCTTGTCTTCAATCCCAACCTGCATTACAATCATGCAATGTACGTTTATTCCGATCCCATCCCCTCCACCTCTCCCTTCCTTACCCTTCTCTCTTCTTCTATTCCCTCAGAAATTTAAGAGTATGAATTGGAAATTAAAAAAAAAATAATTCTTACACAGCTTCAAATTAACCTTTAAACAAATACAGTTTTAATAAAGGGGTTAACAAGGTACAAGTTTTTAATTTTGTTTCTAATCAAAATGCATAAATAAAAACCAAGTATTTATTAAGCACCAACTATTTGCCCAAAACTGTGAAGGATTTTGTTAAAAAAAAAGAGGAAGGAATAAAAATGTAATCTCTACTTCTGAAGAGCTTACAATCATACTAAAGACAAAATACTAACATACAGGGGGATGATCATAAATATGTGTAAATGTGTGTGTGTGTGTATAAATATATATAAACAAGAGCATACAATCAAGTATTTAGCTGTGTAGTGCTGACCATACAGAAACACTACAGGATTTAGACAAAGGATTGTGAATAACTATTTCAATTTTACGTGGATCTTTAAGAACAGGAAGACTCTGAAGAGGAAGAACCAAGTGCTTTAGTTTACAGGTGAGGAAGCTGAGACCCAGCCAAGTTAAAGAAAGAACATTCCATGTGAGATGGGCCTTCAAAGCGTTAATGCTCCATTACAAAATAGACTAAGGGACCAAATTTAGTAAAAATAAACTAGTTGCCTAAAATTATTTGGGCATTAGTGAAAGTAATTAAAATTTCATTCTTACCTGTCACTTTGTTTATTACAAAAATCATTTCTTATTTTGTCTACAATGGAGGTGCGTGGAAGGATGTTGGTTTTGTTTTTTTTCTTGGCATCACTTTCAACTACCACTATTAACCAATCCACAGAACTGTGAGCTTTCAGAACATTCTGCCACTTAGTGATGTCATCTTTTAACGTAGCTTTATATACTTCAGTGTCCTAAAAAAATAAATCATAAATCACTGTCAAGGTAATTTTAAATGATCACTTTAACTACTGGGAATAAATAAACTTAAAACAGGCACAATAAACTACAGTAATGATATTTCTTTTTATTTAAAAAAATCTGAAATGATCTTAACAGTATACATTTTCATCATAGGCCATAAGCCAGAATACATATTATTCAATGGCAATAGAGAAAGTCAATTTTTAAAGACCTACACATTGTCCAGAGCTGTCATTTCATCACTATAAAGAATTCTCACAGTACCAATGCAAATCAGCCACTACTATGCAACTTACAGTCCCCTAAAAGTTTTAGTCTCCAGTGTGCTAAGAAAATATTCAAGCAGAGGAGAGTCACCCAGCCAACTGAGCATTCTTCCAACCATCAGTTCCTATGTCTGCTACTGTCTTTCCTCATGACTGCTCCTGCTGTGAGTTATACCACATGCTCCTTCCCAAGAAGGTAGGTGGGCAGGCAGTTATTCTCCACTTTGCCCCAACCTCTCCTCTTCCTGCCTGTGCCAGTGTGAGCTACAATGGAAGTTAACAGCCAGCATTTTGTTATTTATCCAGCTTCAGTTCCTTTCCAATACCTCTACCCCAGGCACAAACTATTTTAGATAGTCAGCCTTGGATACTTCCTCTTGGATCAGGACAACAGTCACTTCCCAGTGAGCCCTTGAGCCTTCCTCTCCCACCCCCACTATTAAACAGTACAGAGTACATTCTGGGTTTTTGAGGGATAGGAGGAAGTAAGATTGGTATATGCTTCCCTAACACCTAGCTACAGCCCATCCCCAGGGGCTCAAAGTACTGAACAGATCCTGCTTCCTGGTACCAGGCTTCATTCTAAAACCTCATTCTCAGGGCAGACTAGCACATCATGAGCAATCCTGAGGCAGTGGCCTATCCATGGAAGAGAAATAGAAGAAGAGAAATACTTCTTGAGAACACACACTTTCTCCCCAACAATGAGTGCTCCATGCAAGCTGAACAGAAACTGCAGAAGTTTACAGCAGCAATAAACAAAAGGCCAGATATAGCACAGGGGCAGCAGCTCACATAGGCAAGACAGAGATAATTCAGATTTATAACCCTATTCTGAAGACTTCCCTAAAACCCATTAAAAAGCTCTGAAGCAAATGGACATTCTGTTTGTGAATCACTTTGGCAAAAACTGAAAACACCATCAGATTTGTCCCATTACAGCTACCACAAGCTTTAGGCACACAGGTATCTTTCTAGACACTAAAGATCTGTTACTTTCAAACAAGCTCAAGTAATTCAAACAGTATCAAACTTCAGAGGGTTTTAAATACTTGGAAGTGAAAATTTAAAGTTTTACAGGGAAAAAACAAAAACCAAATATCAACAAACCTAAGAACCAAAACTTTGAATTACTCTATCACTAAGTGCTAGCCTAAAATTTGAAAAACTAATAAAGTATAACCAACCCCACTGCTCTTACAACAAATGTAATTTTACTTAGCAAGAAGTGTTTTTTATACCAACAAAAAGATTTTTAAAATATTTTTACTTCATCTCTTTGTTTTAAATTTTATAATACACATAATATACTGATATAGTAGTACATGTATACAATGTACAAATACAAATACTAGAGGTATGTGATGAAAAATGTTTTACTGACAGGGGCACAACCAAAAAATTCTAAGAACAGAGTTACCTACAGACTGTCTACCTGCTCAGGAGTCAAAAAGTAAGTTTGTGTCAGAGGTAGGACTTGAACTCAGGTTTTCCAACACCTCAATAGGCTCTCTTATTCACTATGCAAAACCTTTAATAAAAAACACAGATTGCAAATATTTCCATTAAAGGCAAATTATTACTTCTTCCTCAAAATCAGGTGTAATTTTTTGATATGTAGTGACATGTTTGACAACCAATGACAAAAAGAGAGCTTCTATTTGTGGCCATAGAACTGTGTCTTGGCAGTTTTCCTAACTCTGCTATAATCCCATGGTAGTTCTTTGAACAGATCAATTCAGATATTTCTTACATGTGGTGAAGGCAAGCCAGTATGTCACCTGATCTCAGCTCTACAAGAGAAGAAAACCTTGGGTAATATTAGGAATTCCTGTCCCTAGTCAGTGTTCTTTAAAGCTGTTACTTAAGAACTGTCTTTAAAGCCAGAAATTCATAAGAGATAGCAATAGCAAAGTGGGGAAGAAATGATTCAGAGATCAGATCCAAACATTTAGTAAAATTCTAGAGCTTCTACCTTCACATCTAAGGGTCCCCAGCCTTTTCATTAATCCTGTTACCATAATGTAATCCTTTCTCTCTCTCTCCTTTCTTCCCCACTTTTCTATTACCACAACTGAGAGAGCATGCATAGTCATGTTTTTATTTTGTCACTTTGTTTATAAATGGCTTTAATTCTCCTACCTTTTTTGGAAGGGAAATAGGGTTCAGAGACGTTATGCCATTGACAGAGAGTGCTCCCACTGAGAAAACCTCCTTTACCAATGCAGCCCTTGTTTCTAAGTGCTCCTCGAAACAGCACTTGGAAGTGACTTACCCAGGGTTTGTTTATGTACCCAGGTCTTCCTGATTCCCACATAAGCCTTCTATCCACTACACTATGATGCCCTTCCAAATATATACGTAAACAAAAACGATAGTAGTTCATTTAAAAATTAGGTACAAAAGGAACTTTCTGTAAACTATAACAGTCTGAGTAAATGTTGCTCATCTATTGACATCTTCACTATCTGCTTACTACAATAATGACATTATTCCTTCAGTGACCCCCAAATAACATTTATCTTATATTGATCTTGAAAGCATAAATAATGGATCTAAAAATGAACCCAACCTTCCATTTTGGCAATTAACTTTCAGTTGTTTCTTGCTGTACTACAAATTGTCACACCAAGAAAACATAAAACTAGCTCTCCCACCGGAAACACCAGCCATTTATTTATTTATTTAGTTAGTTTTTTAGAGGAATAAAAGCACAGTGGGAATACTGAGCACCCTATATACCATAAGAATGCATAACAAAACTGCCTTTTGACTGGCAAAGAGAAATTAACAGGCTCAGAGCAATTTGAAAGTCTTTGACTTCAAAGATTTTAACAATTAAAACATTAGACAAAATTAGGAGCAAACAGCACAATGAGAAGGCATAGGAATAAATAATCCAAATTCCTCAAAGCTGACAAAATTAAAGTAAATATCCAAATATATCCAATGTACACATTTTGCAGTTTTGAGTCTTTCTAAGAAGTTCACTCTCATTTTTATGCTGCAGAATGGTATCAAAAGTCTTCACTGAGAGGACAATAACTAGAATGAAGGAACTGTATGTAACTGGCCAGTCTCAACATTTGCCCTGGGCTTCAGACTTCTTTTCAGTCCTTGTTGCCTTAATAAAGTGAAAAATGTGTCTTACTTTTCAAGGAAGCAATCTTCAGGAAAATACAATGTTGACAAATTGTACAACATACTGGCAGAGACTGTGTGTCTTTGCAATCTTTTCTGTATTATCAGAATCAAGCACAGAAGAAAATGAGTTTTCTGTAGTGCTTTGATCAAGTAATCAAACAATAATATCAGCTAGTGGCAATTTAACAGATCATTTAAAGTCATGCAGATACTGAATGTACAGGGATGGCAACAGTTGTTTTATTAGGTAAAGGTTCAAAAGACTGTTATTATACATAATTTTCTTTTTAATCAAGTAGCAAAATCTATGAATTCAATGTTTTCTGTGAAACAAGTCATGAATGTACAAAATAAATTAACTCAAACTCAGTTCTTTATAAATCTAGTTGAAGAAGGAAGAGAAATCTTTTTAAATTCTTAATTATACAGTATTGCAAAGGGAGGAGGAAAGGATGCAATGGGAAAGGGTAATATTAAAGCAAAATATATCAACAAAATTCACTTTAACAAAAGAATGAAGGAAGCAACGACAATGAAAAGAAAATACGAACACAAAAGTGGAAAAAATTCTAAATGTTCTAATAATCAAACCAAGAGCAGAGTAAGTCTCCTTCAAAGCCCATCTTAATCCATTTCTCATTTATCTTTTTGATGAATACTTACACAACATTCTGTCCAATAAATATGTAGGAAGGGGAAAGTAAGAAGGGCTTTGTTTCCTTCTTTGGGCAGCAACTCCTCTTTGAATTGAACAAAATTAGATTCCAAGTGAATCATCTTTGGAGCACGGCCATAGGACCTACAAACAAGTTGTAAAAACAAAAATAAATTACAAATTATGACTAAAGAAAATGCAGAGAAGAAAAGAATAATTATGTTTTTTTTAAAAAGCTGAATGTTCTAAAATTGTGCACATTACAATCTAAAACTAATAGTATGCTCAAATCAAACACTTCACCGAAATAAAATATTACTTATGTTTATTTTTTAAACACGTAAACACACTCATATGGACCACTACTGCCTAAAAGAGAATCAGAAGGCAATGCACATGGTAAATATCTGTCACCTCAAAAACCTTAAGAGACAGGAAATAACTGGCTACTGAAGTCAATGAAGTAGATAGAAAAAAAGGAAAAAGATGTAACCAACTACTTCAAACTTCAAACTGACCTATTCAAATGAGCCAACACTGCTGAAAAATGGGAAAAGGCAAAGATTAGGCAAAAATAACCTTAATTATGAACACTTCTCACAAAATCTTAACTGACAGAAATCAATCTCTCCAATGAGGAGGCCCAAAGTGCCTAAACTGAGCTAGAAACACTTGATCAAACCAAGGACAATGCTTGTTCAGAATGTAAACTTCTCTGTAGGTCTGTACACTACAGAGAATATCATTAACAATATCTCCTCACAAAACAGGGGAAAGTAGTACAAGCGAAGAGAAGTTTACAGAACCGTTGGAATGAGACCCAACAGGGTCACATCATCCCAAGAGCATTCATAAATGATACTGGCAGAAAAATAACATATGAAAAATCTTCCCATGTTGCTGTAATGATCTATTGTTATCAGAAATGACAGAAGAATGATCAGATTTGGACCCTAACACTTCCATCCCTAATGGGCTATTTGAGCAAGTAAAAATCACATCGAAGAGGACAAGTAAGATAACTGGATCAGACCAAGTTCAAAATGAAGATATGTTTTTGAGATAACACAGTCTTGAAAGTACCAAAGGACTGAATTATAAGATAAAGCTGGGAGGGGAAGATTTTTTAAAATAAAAAAACCTGGGGTACAATTATTACTTTAAAAAAAAAGTGTGTTACAGTGAAAAGAAATGTACAGATTGAGGGAATACCCAAGGCTTTACTCACCATAAACCTGCGAATTAAGCTGTATAGTTACTGAGATGATTTTATAAGTGGGGAAATAAAGACTCAGAAAGGTAAGTTAGTTGCCCATGTCATCCAACTATTAATTAAATAAGAGCCAGATTCAGGTTTAGGGACCCAAGAATTCTGACTAGTCCAATTATCTTTTCATTACATGGATATGCAATAAAAAGAAACCAATTTCAGTAACATATCAAAGAATAAGTTGACATTTTATAATACTCCTCAAAAGTGCATTATGAAGTTTAAAAACAAAAATAAAATTATTTGTATTTTAAAAAGCATTTTAGTCAGTCAGTAGCAAGTATCAATTAAGGGCTTACTCTGTGCCAGGCATTGTGTGAAGTGCTGGGAATATAAAGAAAGACAAAAAGAATATCTGCATGTCAGAGCTCACATGCTAATGGGGGAGAGAGCATGCAGAAAACGATATACAAACAAGATACACACAAGGTATACTGGTGGTAATCTCAGAGAATTCACTAGTATTAACAGGGGAACCAGAAAAGCTATCCTGCAGATGGTAGGATTTGAGTTAAGACTTGAAGGAGGCCAAAGAAGCTAGGAGTTGGAAATGAGCAGGGAGAACACATCAATATCAATAAACACTTATTAAGCACCTACTATGTGCCAGGCACTATGCTAAGTGCTGGAGATACAAAAAGAAGCAATCCATGACCTCAAGGAGCTTACAATCTAACAGGGTACACAATATGCCAACAAATATAAACAAAGCAAGCTACAGATTGGATAAATAGGGAGGCACTAGAAATAAGAGGAGTTGGGAAAGGCTTCCAGTAAAAGGCAGGATTTTAACTGGAACTTAAAGGAAGCCAAGGAGATCAGTAGGACAGAAAGTATTTTAGGCATGGGAAACAGTCAGAGAAAATGCCTGGAGTCACAAAATGGAGTATGTTATTCATGGAATACCCAGGAGGCTGGGGTCATTGTGGTAAGACCTGAGAGATAAGAAGGGGTTGGTGGTAAAGAGCTTTAAAAGCTAGAGATTTTTATAAATGACCCTGGAGGTTGTAGGGGGTCACTGGAATATAATGAGTAGGGAGGTGACATGGGCAGACTTGTGCTTCAGAAGAATCACTTTGGCAGTTGAGTGAAAACTGGAGTAGGGACACTTGAAACAGGCAAGGAAAGTAACTAGAAGAAGGCTATTCCAATAATCCTACCTCACTGTCCTTGTTGGTGACTTCACTATATCTAGCCATGCCCAGGTTCAAGCGTGCTCTTTTACACCCCTGACATCTGTCTACCCTAACCCTCAGTCCCACCACTTGCTCTGGGACTGTAATCAAGTCCACACTAATATTTCTTCTGGAAAGGTTTGTCAATTAAATGCCCTAACGTTCCACTTACCAGCTCCGTGACTTCCTAGCCTGATGTGCTGCACCTCTGCTACTATGGTAACTCCTAGAGAGCAGCTACTAATTTGCTTTTTACATTTGTATCCCCAGCACTTAGTACAGGGCCTGACCAATAAACAAAAACTTTTTTCATTCATGTAAAAACAAAAGGAAATTACTAAAAATAACGTATTTTTAAAATTGTACAAACAAAAATAATGTAAAACATACTACACATCTTTAACTTTCAGCAGAAATTGGCATAAAGTAAACATCTAATGCCCAAAATGCCTCAGGTCCTGCTTCAGACTCCAGGCTACCATCTTGCTCATCTTCCTTCTCATCTTAAGACTTTCCTCATTCCCTGGGGCCTTCGCCCTGGAATGATTTCCCTAAAGTCCCTTTCTCACACTGGTCAGGTCCTCTCAGGGTCTCCACTTTGGAGAGGGGCCCAGGCTAGCCATCCTTCACTCCTCTCCCAGTTTGCCTTCTGACTTTCAGGACGTGGCCACCATGCGCCCACTACGCTCACCATGCCCCCGCACAGGTAGTTCCCCCAACCTCAACATTCTAATTCTCTTTTATGTGTTACGTGCCTCCAATAGAATGTATTCTCCCACAGAACAGGAATTATCCTTTTTTTCTTGCACACAGTAAATGTTTAATAAATGTTGACTAACTGATTTTCAGAATACACGCATCTAACCATTAGAATCCAAAGTGTACACATCAGTCTCTATTTCTATTGTATTACCCTCAAGTTACCCCATTCACTTTCTTTACTGACCCATCAATTTAAGCAAGACATTTTTAAAACAAAAAGGCAATTAAATGCTTAATACTTTAAATTAGTTGGTTCATTGTAACAGATTTTGAAAACTTGCCTTTCTTTTCACATTACACCAAGAACTAGGAAAAAAAAAAGACTCTCTCATGTAGCCTCTAATTTCTTCAAAAGGAATATAAAAAATACCTTCTCCATTCCATAGGTTCTCTTGGAAGCTGTTGGGATAGTGTTGGATAGACAGAAGCAAATAAATTTTGATCTCCAGCACCTACAAAGGTAACAGAGAAAAATCCAGTTATGGCATATCAAAATATAGAGAATATATGGGCTCTAGATTATCGAAACAACTTTTTTTTAAATGTAAGATACAGTAAAATTGATATCACAAAAATACAACTCAGATGTGCTAAGGATTAGTTATCTAATACCTTAATATCATCAATATTTAAATATTACTTAAGAAGTAGTTGATCTGACAACTGACCTGGAAATAAAATTTTTAAATACTTAATCATCTAAGATTTGTGCTAAGAAAGTATAGCCTTTTAGGCCAGTATTCTTCTGATGGAGATGGTTTCTCCATGATGGAAATGTAGAGTAACAACTTCAAGGCAGTATTTCTAACTTTAAGACTATCAAAAAGGTCTCAAAGAAGGCCAGTGCTTTCACACCTAATATTGTGATTAACAGTGAAAAACTGCCATCACTAGGTGGAAAGGCACGTATTAGGCTTAAGTAGTTCATAAAATTGCTCTAGGGTGTGTTTTAAAATGTCCGGAGAAAATATAGCTTTTAAGAACCAGCTGCCCTAATCTGTGTAGAACCACAGTTCTTAGTTTAAAAAAATAATAATAATAAAGCAGTCACTGCACTTAAAAAAAAAGCATTAAAAAAGAAGGGTGGGGAAGGTAAGGTAAGTTAGTTATTAAAGGAAGTGGTTTCAGTCTTTTTCACAGCTTTTTGTTTCTTAACTCTAAGTGAAAAGGGATCTGATGAAAGCTACCGGAATTGTCAGAATGTGCCTAAGCTAAAAAAATCAATCCCGACAGAACTGGCTTCAAATTTCTAAAATGGTTAATTCGTAACAAACTTCATATAGCAGGAGGCCACCTGGAGTAGGAGTCAAAGGATCTAGGTTTGAATTCTAGCTCTGCCACAACTACCACATTTAAATATGATTCATTCCCATACTTAAAAGAAAAGTTATACATAAGTATTCACAATTTCATGTATAATCTTTTTTTTCTCTACTATATATATGTAAATGTTTGTTTTATTTGGTGTTTAAGTTTCAGAATAAAAGAATTAAAATATGCAACGCAATATTTAAAAAAAAACCCTAGAATTTCAAGGCTAAAGATAGATCGTTCTTTTAAATCCAACATGGTAGAGTGGGAAAAACTGTTGAACTTGGAGCCAAAGGATATGAGCTCAAATTCTGGTTCTTCCTTCTACATTTGACTTTGGGCAAGTTGCCCTCCCTGGACTTCAATTTCGTTGTCTCTTTTAACTCTGAAGTCATAATCTAAATATAACTTGATCAAAACAGATTATAACTCTAGGCCCAAAAAGAAATTTGTAAGTCATCTGATCAAACCCCTTCATTTTACAGATAAGGAATAAGTGATTTTCCCAGAGTCACAGAATAAATGGTAGGGTTTAAGGATTTAAACTATGGTCTTGTGACTTCAAACTCCGCACACTTTCCAAAGTACCACAATGGATTTGAAATATTAATTTATCTTTAATCTTGGAATTATATTTAAATCAGACTGTAGAATAGCTAAATATTCACATATACTACTTCAATTTAAACCTACATTATATTTAACATTTAGGTTTATGTTTGGAGGAGCTGAACTGCAAATGACTCTTGCCAAGTATAAACTGGGATTACAAAGGTATGTCTGGTAAACTAAAAACCAAAGTATTAACCTGCTGTTTAAAACTGTTCTGAATTCAAGATGGAGGAGGGGCATTGGAAAATGTATGCAACGTAAAAACAGAAGACAGCAATTAAATTAATTTTAAAATAAACTGTTACTTTGACAGCCCTTACTCACAAAGCTTATGGGTATTTAAGAGCAATGCCTACAACAAAGAATTTAAAACAAACAAAACACCAAACTCTATGAAAAGGAAAAAATTCAGCAAAATCAATTAATGAAAATGAATGAAAAAAAATCTGTCAATTGCAATGTTCCACACTTGTGGACCCTCACCTCTGCCAAAAAAAAAAAAAAATTTTAATATGAGATGTCTTCACATCTCTGGGACCAAGTGTGTTCTTTATAATGTTGTACTGTTCACTGCATTTTTAAGATGGAATATAATTTCAAGGAATCAAACTTTAAGTCTGAAAAGAGTTAGCTTTAACTGTCATTCTGGAGAAGATGCTAACTGTCATAGCTGGAGAGACTGCAAGATCACAAAGATGTCTTAAAGAAAACCACTTTTCCTGAGAGGAACTGCTTGAGGTACAGAAAGTACCAAGACTTTCCTGCCATGGCTGTGTTTCTGACTCTCCAGATTTCGCCCTGATTCAGCGCCTTCTCACCCTGGAACATCTGCCATGCCAATTCTGTTCTTGCAAGGTGAGTTCTATCTGGGGCCAACAGTTTGAGAACAGGCCCTTAAGCGGCCGTGCATCATCCCCTTCTAGGCTTCACTTCTGATTCTGAACTTTGCCACCATAGTTCCACGCAGACATCTGGATCCCTATTACTTAGCACAGTGACCCACAAATAGTACTTAATAAATGACTGGTGCCTGCCTGTCTACCTAAGAAATTATTTTTTTACTGGCAGTTAACTGTTATCTTGCAAGAAAAGAATTCCTGAGAAGAAGCTTTAATTACCATGCTGCTAGAGGTGTTTCCAGGTATTTGCAGGGTTAAGAAGACACCGGTTGGAGCTGATGTTTCAGTGATCCTGGCTATGATCTTATTCACCTCAATACATCACTGAAATATTTAGATATCTCTGAATTGTTTGTTATGTTATTAATAAACTGTATCACTGGTTATCCTGATGTTTATTTAAGCTTATAAGAGAAGGGTCTGGACAAAAAGAGGTGGATAAAAGCTTAGGAGAAAATTAATTCTTCTGTTTAAACAATAGTGGGGTCTCAAAGTAAATTGACTAATTAATGAGAAAGACCATCAAACTCATGAGTAAATATCAGAATATAATATTTTATGGTCTTGGAAACTGGGATAAGAGTTTACACGATGAGCCAAACAGCAGCTTAAAAGGGGCTGGTGCGCTCTGTCACTCAGCGCGGTTCCCCAAGCAGACCAGTCAGGCGGGAGTCAATTAGTTGCTGCTGAAGCCTGCCGAGGCAATCAAAGGCTATGTTCTTGTACTTCTCTTGTCTACAGTAAATAAACACAGTAGGAGCTTAGAGCATATCTATATATCTACATATATATGAATTTAAAAATGTGTTTATATCGTTTAGTCGGTTGTGAAGTAGTTGTTCTCAAAGATGTTGTTCTCTACAGAATATTACTTGCAAAAAAACTTAACTGTTCTCTAATAATGCTATCTGATAAATTCCATCAAGTTGGAAGGGCTTCATATAAAAAATGTTGTAAATCACTGAGAGAAAGTAAATTAAAGGAACTCTGATTAACCCACACTCCTCAGATTAGCAAAGTTGACAAAAAAGGAAAATGACTAATGCTGGAAAGGGGGGTGGGGAACAGGTACATTAATATTCTGTTGGTGGAGCTGTAAACTGGTCCAGTCATTTTGAAAAGCAATTTGGAACTATGCCCAAAAAGCTATTACATTTTGCATACCCTTTAACTCAGTGATGTATTTACTAGGTCTGTATTTCCAAAGAGATACAAGAAAGAAGAAAAGGAACATTATGCACAAAAATATTCATAGCAGTTTTCTCATGGCAAAGCTTTGGAAATTCAGAAGTGCCATGGGTGAAAAAAGTTATGTAATCACCGTGATGGAATACTACTATGCAGTCCTAAAAGACCAAGGAGGGTTTCAGAGAAAGCTGGGATGCACTGATCCAGAGCGAGGTGAGCGGAACCAGGATAACAATAACAGAGAGACAACATCTGTTCTGATGAACGCAATGACCAACCGCAATTCCAAAGGAGTCATGACACATTCACAGGACTGTCTACCTCTTGAATGAGAGATGAAAGCCTCTGACATGGCCAGTAGGAATTTGTTTTGTTTGAATACACGTGTTCATAAGAGGGTCCCCCCCACATCTTTTCCTAAACGGGGAGGAAAGAGTGGAGGGAAAAAAAGGCAGCTTCATTTGAAAATAAAAGGGCAGTTAAGTGGTACAGTGGATAGAGCACTAGCCCTGAAGTGAGGAGGATCTGCGTTCAAATCTGGCTTCAGACACTTGACAATTACTAGCTGTGTGACCCTGGGCAAGTCACTTAATCCCAATATCCTTGCCAAAAAAGAAAATAAAAAATTTTTTTAAGGAAAAAATGTTCAAAAGGTTCAAGGATGGTCCCAGTAGCAGACTAAGCCCATTTTTACATCACTAGTAGGCTGGTTATTCTGGAGATGAATCCATGAAATAAATAAAAATATAAAAATACAGTCCTGTGTGGTTGTCTTCTGCTTCTGCCACAACAGCAGAAGAGTGATTGGAAAGGGAACAAAATCACATGATTTTTAGATAATCTATAAACTTTAACTTGACTCTTGATATTCCAAAGGCAAGATCCTTTCCCAACATTCAATGAGTAGATATACTTATGCAGGAGCTGAATGAGATCAATACTGACATTCTTGCTACAAATGAAACCAGGAGAAAGCGGTAAGATGCAGCTAAATGGAAAGGTGGTTCATGAGCACCCTTGGAGAGGCAAAGAACAATAAATATCTTACATCCAAAGGTAATAAAAGACTATCTCAAGGGATTTTGTCATTTTGTATTGCAGTACTTAAAAGTCATTATTTGAAAATAAGACTATCATGAACGTAACTGCACCTTATTGTACCAACATCACTGGCAGAAGATAAAGTGGTAGAAATATTCTACAAAGAACCCAATAAGATCTTCCAAATTAAATCAACATGAAATTTGACATTCCATGTTTTTAATGCAAATGTGGGAATAGGTAAGGATTATGAAAAACCTATTAGAAAGCACAGTTCAGGATGAACAAATGAAAAAAGTCAAAGATACATCCTAAACAGAAATCTTTTACCTTTGCAACATGAATAATCTAAAAAAGAGTTTTGACAACTGTTGCTACCATCAAGAACAATGGATCCACCGACCTTAGATGTTGACATCGTATAGTCTTATTAGGGAATTAAAAATATCATGAAAAGCAACAAAGACAAAAAGCAGCCAGGTCAGACCAAGTAAAATATAGAGATCTGAGCTTGAAGGAACAAAACTGTGATGGTGTTGAGTGTTTGAAAGAGGGCAAGATATCAAAAGTGTGGGGGAAAAAATACCTTAGACTTCATTATTACTGAACAAAGGGGCCTGAACAGAATAAATTAGTGATTTACACTCCTACTTTGCTGTCTACACAAAATCTTCACCAAAGTCACCTACACAAGGCTTCAGAGCACCCTTCAAAATAGTTTTTGCTCATAAGATCTTGACAATAACTATCAGAATCAGAAGTCTCATCACACATAACAATGTAATTAACAATAATCACTACAGTTTCCAAAAATAGCTCGAACCCATAAGCAACAAAAAGTTTTTAAAAGTCTAAACAATAAAATGAGCAGACAAAAGTTATGAAGTCATTTTAAAATTCACTCTAATTATAAAGGGGGGCTATTAATATCAAAAGACCCAGTAAAAATTGAGCTTTTGAAGTCTGTTAACCATAAGTCGTGCCTCCACAAGGTATGAGTAGTAACTTTATTTATTACAAGAGAAAGGTACATGCATGTGGGAAGGCCTTATACTAAGGATGGAATCTGAAATACAGCCAGAAACTTGAATCTTTATGGGTTACAAAGAAGGGAGGTGGTGGTCTCAAGGGAGGAATGGGAGGTAATCCCCTCCCAAATGGGAACAGCATGGAAGGAAGCAGTAGGGGAGGGAAGAAAGACTAGTTCCCTCCTAAAGGGGAAAAAAAAGGTAGACAAAGGGAGGAAGGGCATGAGCAAGAAGGAAGATAAAAACAGCATTATTTTTCCCCTGGAAACTGCTACACTATGAAGATTTAATGGTCTGCTTATCTACAAGGGTCTGTGAAAACTGCACAAACAGTTTATTATTCCAGTGGAGACTGCCTGGCAGCTGTCTTGTAGCTGGGTCAATTTTTAAGGATACACTAGTAAGTTATGTCATCTGAGATGAGGGTAGGGAGGCTTTATTCTTGACATGGCTCTAGTGTCTCTAAAAAATATGACAACTCAAGAAGACAAGGTCAGGGGGCCCCCTCCACAAGCTGAGTTTAATTTAGATATATAAGCAAAAGGCAACAACCTGCCTAGAACTAAGGTATCCTTGTTCCTTTTTTTTTTTTAAACAAAGGTCAATCTGTACTTCATTTATTTTAACCAAGAGAAAACTAGTGTTTTTCTGTTGTGGGTTGGAGGAGAGTAGGTAAGAAAGGAAATAAGCTACTTGGTGACTGATTTTCTGGTCATTATTAGAGTTATCAGGACCCTTTTAAACAATACTAACTTTAGTTGAATAAATTTTAGTTGAATAAATTTAAGAAAGTCATGTCAATTATTTATATTTAGTCAACAAGTAATCCTGTTTTTTAAATCTGCTTAAAGACTAAAAAGTATATTATTTACAAAGTCATTAGTAACTTAAATCAGTATAAAAAATGGAAGACTATAAAAACCTCATACTATAAAATTATTTCTATAGTAAATAAGATTGTGTCTCAAAAAAGATAATAGTTCACTGAGTTTACAACTAGGTGACACAGTAGATAGGAAACTGGTCCTGGCATCAGATGTGGCCTTGGACATGTACTATATGTGTAACACTGGGCAAGTTATTTAACTTCTGTTTGCCCCAGTTTCCTTCTTTGTAAAATGAAGATAATATGAGCACCTACTTCACAGGGTTGCTATGAGGATCAAATCAGATAATAATCGTAAAGCGCCTCATACAGTGACTGGTACGTAGTAAGTGCTCTATCAATGTCAGGCACCACCACCACCATGACCACCACCATCATCACCATTATCAATGGCACTTGAAATCTGCAAAGCAAGTTTGCATACATCAAATGAGCTAATGTATATAAGGTGCTTTAGCAATACAGAAATGTGAATTATTACTTGTCAAACAGAAATAAAACTTTAACAAGCCTGATTATAAAAAGGAAAAGGTAGATTATAAATCAAATAATTTGTAGAAACAAAACAAATCTTAGTATTTAGTATCTTTAGCATTTAGTATATATTATATATATTCAGCATATTTAGTATACCTTAGTATATCTGACTCTAGAGACTCATTCACAATGATCAAATCCGACCAAAAACCCACTGAATTATGATCCTTGATATGCCAAAGATTTTTGTGGTAGTGCTCCACCAACTAAGACAAAAATTGAGTTCTCATAATTGTTTGTAAATTACTCTGTAACTACATACTAAAATGAATTATAAATGCTAGATAGTAATACATAGCACACAATAAAGTGAAAATAAATGATAAGAGATAATAAAGATAATAAAGAAATTATTTTAAAGTTTCACAAATGCCAAAGCTCTACAATAATAATGAAGCAAGCCCTGGCTAGCCTGTCATGTGTTATCTCACTATCAAAAACCACTTATGTGCTCATCTTTTTCTTGAATTTTGAACCTCATCAAGTTTCCCATTTAAGAAAGGGGAAAATGGTAGGAAAAATACTTCCATTATATTGATCCTAGAGTACCCAACAGGTCCAGTTGTCTTATGTTTCTTTCATCATCCTGATCAGTTTGAGTTACTTTCAATCCATCGTCCAATTTTCTCTACCTTTCCTCCTCCCCAAACCCTCTTTTTAAAATTATTGGCTACTTTGTACCTTTATCAAGGTGCTCTAACAGAAAGAACACTGGACTTGGCATCAGAAGTTCCTGTTCAAGTCTCTCAACCTCTTTGAGCCTTAAGTTTCCTCATCTGTAAAATGGAGATAAAAATATTTACACTTCTGTCCTTGCTGGGCTATGTGGGGAAAGTGCTCCACAAACCTTCAAGTGCTGGAGAACAAAGTCGATATATGTGACATGCTTTACTGCACTATACAAGCATATGACTGATCATTATTAATCCCTATTTCATACATTATACCTTGTTATCATGCACTATGGGGACAATTCCAATGCCGAGTCACTACCTTCTAAGCAAATGAAAAGTCTTGAGCACCGGTTCTAAGATCTGCCACCAGCTCTTCCCAACCTGCTTGACCAGTGCCATCTCTGACTATACCGTATCTTGAATCCTCCATTTGATTCTAAACAATCTTCTTGAATCTCTTCCGTTTACACACTCTCCCCATGAACCGGAGAGGTGACAGAACAGCAGCAAGTTTTAGAGGACTCCAGTTCTGATCCTGGCTCTGCCACGTATTAGCTGTGTGCCTCTTCAACCTAAATCTCAGCTCCCTCATCTACAAGATGACCTCTGAGCTCCCTTTCAGCTCTAAATTTAGGATCCTGTGAATCCTTCCTTCAGCCCCCAGACATGTAAAAATATCCAGTAATTCATATACGATTAACCAAATTACAATCCAACAGGCTTTTAAGTTTTAATACAAGCCCCATCTATTCTGTCCCCATTAATCTGGACAGAAACTAACTTCAATTTGCCTCAATGGCATATACTTGTTTGTATAGTTACCATCTCTCTCTCTCTCTCTCTCTGTGTATACACACACAAAGCCATATTTTAAGATGAGAGGTGAATTTCACCTCTCATTTTAATATACAGCTCTTTGAGAGTAAATTTTGTTTAAATGTCTTCTATGATGGCTTATTCAATGACATGCAAACAATTTTTGATTATAATTATTTCCAATCTTCTCATCTATCCCTTAAAAGATTAACTTACAAAAGTCCAGAGTGCACAGAAAGATACATGGTATTGCTTTTTTCTCTGTGGAGTCCAAGTTTGTGATCTCTTTTATTAAAAAAGTGAATGACAAGAGTGTGTTTACAGAGCCTTCATTCCTTTAAATAACAGGACTGGAACAGATGGTGTCTTGCGAAGTTCAATAAAATCTTTGACCTGTCATATTTTGTATTCCACTGACACAGTCTTACAAAGTATCATGCTTAGGCAGGTGGCACATAGAATTTTTAGACAAAAATCAAGTCAACGAACATTTATTAAGTACCTACTATGTGCCCCGCCCAAAGTAATAGCATTTTCACAGCTCTTTAAGGTCTGCAAAGAGTTTCACAAATATTATGCTATCCTCACAAACCCAAAGGGTAGGTGCCATTATTACCCTTATTTTACAGACGAGAGGTTTGAGGCAGACAGAGGTTAAGTTAAATGGCTTGTCCAGGGTCACACAGCTATTAAGTTTCTGAGACTGAACTGAACTTATATCTACCTGACTCCAGGCCCAGTAATTCTATTCATTGTCCACCTAACTGAAGGGCCAAAGGGATGAAGAATTTTTAGTCAAAAACAGATGATTACTGCTGCAGGAATTCAGAAAAGAGCTCTAAAATGATCAGAGAAAGTGTTAGAAGAGACTAGGCTGAACTGCACATTCAAAGAGGGATAAAAATTGAGCTAATGAAAAGGAAGATAGAGAATATCCCAGTTCACATAATGAACAATGATTACTGAGGATGAATGAACAAGACATTACATGAACAGTGACTAGACAAGCCTGGTTCAGCCACCTGGGCATGAGAGTACTGGAGAATAAAATCAGAGAGGTAGGTTGTTTATTTGAATTTTTAAAAGTTTTACCAATGCCTTTTGTTCTTCAAACAATGGTCATTTCCCAATATGGTGAATCTCACCTATCCATCCCACCCATACATTTAAGGAAAAGATAGTGGACAAAAAGGTAGGGACTCATCCAAGCTCTCCCAAATTTCCATCCAAACAAATTTAAATAATATCTCAAAATGAATTCTGGAGCAGCAGAAACAACAAAAGGATAGGGTGAAGTAATTTTCCAGCTCAAAACAACTTAGAAGGTTGGCAGAAAAGGTCTGATGCACTGTGGTGAGCATGGAACACAGTCCCATGCAGGCTGAGTCCTGGCAAACCAGCAGCAGGCCTTGGGGGCAACTCAATCCGCAGCAGCAGCAGCAGTTTCAGGAGCTCTTCAGTCCAGAGATGGTAAGGAGATTACAACTGGAGAGAAGGAGATTACAGGGATCCTCTGCTGGTACTGTGTACAAGATCTTGTTGTACTGCCCACATGTGGATCCAGGTCACAGTCCCAAGGCAAGGAGTTCTACTAGCACACCAGACCTTGCAGCTGCAGAGTAACAGGGACCCAGGTCACAGTTCCAGAGTGGAAAGAATGCTTGCAGTCTCTCAAAGACCAGAGCACAGGTCAAGAGAATAACTGGCAAACATACCTCTCCTTAGATCATACCAACCTGGAAGAACTGAAAACTTATAAACCCTCTCCTCCCCCATCTGAACTAGCTCTGAAAACTGCTGCACAAAAAACCTGAAGCTCAGAACAGTGTCCTCTCCACCCTAGCAAAAGAGCCCAACTTTAACATAAAGTTCAAAAGCAAAAAACAGGCTGGAAAAATGAGAAAACAACAACAAAAGAACTTGACCAAAGAGTACTATGGTGACAAGAAAGATAAACAAGCTCTAAAGAAAACAGTATCAAAACAGCTACATGCAAAGCCTCAAAAGAAAAATGTGAATTGGTCTCAGACCCCAAAAGAATTCCTGAAAGAGCTCAAAAAGAAGGTTAAAAATAAAATAAGCAAGGTAGAGGAACAAGTGGGGAAAAAATTGAGAAGGATGAAAGAAAAGCATGAGAAACGAGTCAATGGCTTGGTAAAAGAGGCACAAAAATCCACCGAAGAGAATTCCTTAAAAAGAAGAATTGACTGCATGGAAAAAGATATACAAAATTTCACTGAAGAAAAGAATTCCTTAAAATGTGGAAATGGCCAAATAAAAAAGGAGGTACAAAAGCTCACTGAAGAAAATAATTCCTTAAAGATTGGAAATGGGGGCATGGAAGTTAATGACTCCATGAGTAAAGAAACAATACAACAAAATCAAAAGAATGAAAAAAAGTAGAAGTGATTGGCAAAACAACTGACCTGGAAAATAGATCCAGGAGAGAAAATTTAGTAATTACTGGACTATCTGAAAGCCATTAAAAAAAAAAAGCCTAGATATCATCTTTCAAGAAATTATCAAGGAAAACTCCCTAGATGTTCTAGAATCAGAGGATAAAAGAGAAAGGAAGAAAAAATGAAAACCCAATAGAAGGAGCTCTCTCCAGAAGAACATGATGGAAACAACAATTAAAGTCTAAAGAAGGTGACCATACTATCACGACAATTTCCAGAGTGGTTTAGAATAACAAAAGGGATAAAGAAATGACTAGCACCTAAAAGGTCAGAAATGAGATAGCTAAAAGAAGGATTCAACAATATAATCATGAGAACTGTCAAGTGTCTCCTCTGCTCAAGAAGCTTAAGTGGCTCCTCATTGCCTCTAACCTAAAATATGTTAAAACATGAAACAAAATATAATTAAGTATATACTAAACCTACTTATGAGAACTTAAGTATTTGAAACCATTCATTGTCTGACTCTAACTATTTTCCTTCTCAAATATACTGAATTTTAAGTAAACTGGCCTGCTTGCTCTTCTCAATAAAACATTCCATCATCTGTCTCCATTTTTCAGCAGAGGCTGTTCCTATGCCTCACCTTAAAGCATTCCTATTTCAAAACACTTTAGGTACCACCTCCTACAGGAGTCCTTTCCTGAATTCTTCCCAAAGACCAAAACTGTCATTAGCGACTTCTTTCCAAAATTACACTATGTTTACTGTTTACATAGTTTGTATGGATTCACTTATGTGTATGTCATTTCCTCTTGGTAAAACCTAAGTACCTTGAAGCAAAGTGGCTACACTTCATTTTCATTTCTGTATACCCCAAATCTGACAAAGTATGTTACTTAATAAATTCTTGGTAAGTTGAATTAAATTAAAAGAACACTAGTTGGTGGAAAATCTCAATGAAGGAGCAGATTCTCTAAACACTCAAATAGCTTAGGAAGAATAAAAAATACAGATCCCCATCACCTTTCCTTCCCAAACCCTCCACTGTTCTAAACTTTCTAATTGTTTTTTGAAGTCACCACCATCCTTTCAGTTGCCAAATAAGGTTTGCAACATTGGAATCATCTTTGACTTCTCATTTCAAATATCCAAAGAGCTGTCAATTCTTGTAAATGCTTGGTCTACAACATCTCTTGCACTGGTTCCTTTCTCTGTACTCACAAAGTTAACACCCTAGTTCAAGCTCCTATCACCTCTCACCAGTTTTTCTATATTATCCTCCTAACTGGTCTTCCTGACACATCTCTCTGCACTCTAACCCTAAATGTGCGCTGCTGAAGTGATTTTTCTAAGTGGAAGTCTGACCATATGACTCTCATGCTTAATAAACTTAAACTATTATCTCTAGAATCAAATACAAACTTCTGTTTGTAATTTTAAGCCTTTCATAATCTGGCTTCAAGCTGAAAATGTATTACTTCCCTTCAAGCACTCCACACAATACAGCTAAAAGCATTTATTTGCTGTTTCTCACATAAATATTCCCTTTCTCACATCCATGTCTTTGCAAAGGCTTTTTTTCATGTCAGTAAAGTACTCCTTGCCCAAACTCTGCCTCTTAAAATCCCTACATTACTTTTAAAGCTCAGTTCAACTGTCTGAGTTCTTTCCTGATCCCTTCAATTACTAAGGCCTCTTTCTCAAACCACCTTATTTTGTGTGTGTGTGTGTGTGTGTGTGCATGTGCACGCACATGCACACAATAGAATGTAGGCTCCCTCAAGACAGGAACGGTTTCATTTTTGCTTTTGTAATCCCAGTTCCTGATATATAAAATGCATTATTCAAAAGGTACTTGTCAATTGATTGAAATGAAAGAAAGGGCTAGAATATTAAAATATTTCAAAAGTGCAAATTTGTTCCAATACAGTTGATATATTAGAAAATTTTTGAGCATAATGCAACTTTTGAGTTCACTTCTGAGCAATTTTGTCCATGACGAACAGCACATACAAAAAAAAAAAAACCCACCTCAGAAAACTGCACTATTTTACAATCATTTACAAGCTGCCATCTTTTGACATGTGATATTTATTGTCTACCTTCTGGTACAGTAGGAACTATCAGACAAGAAGAGCTTTCTGTACCACCCCTTTCTGTCAAGGCCTCTAAACTCAAGTCTCAGAGTTGAGGCTCCTATAGCTAAGAGTACAGGCTGACTAGCAGCTGGAAGTTATGATGTGGCTACTATTTATTAGAGTATTTATGTATTTCTTAACCATTTAACATGTATAAAACTGTCCTGCTACTTATTAGGTTCCTATCTTTTTTGTGTGTGCCACGGACGAAGGTTTTTATGCCCCTAATCCCATTTTCCCTACAAACTCTTATTTTTATTGTGCAATTTTTCTTTAACACAGTGTTTTGGAAATGCACATCATGCTACAGTAGAACTGACTTTACTGAAAAGCTAAGAAAAATTGGCCTGTACTCCAAATTACCTATCTTGTAAAACTGAATATACATAGTATATGTTAGGAAAAAGCTGGCTCTTTAATGACTTAAGAAACTTTAATTTATTCTTGTTTTAAAATCCAGAAGTGGAAAAGATTTTTGGCATGAAAAGTGACTAAGCAGAAGAATCTTAAAACAAGCCGATCTAGAATTGGATGCAAGTAAGGAATAAAAGGTAGCTCACTGTTAACATGCAAGACACCTAGTAAAAGGGTCTCTGAAAGAAAAAAAAAATCAGAAACTCATATACCATATTATATGCAAAAAAACAGATAATCTAAATAGTTGTAAAGAACAGCTAAAAAACCTGGCTATCAAATACACAAACTAAAAAAATGTAAATAGGTAACCCCAAAAAATCACATATGAAGGAGATGTCATAAAAAATAGCTTAAGAGATTGCACACAAATCCAGTTCATCTTCATCATTTCCAAATTAGACAGAAATATGCAGAATAAACCATAACAAGTACATGAGGGAAGAAGGTAGGAGAAAACTATATTCCAATGAGGAAAGCCTCCATCGAAAAACTATCAAAAAGAGAAAGAAAATGAACATGCAAATATAAGTTCCTAATATACTAAAGAAGTGTTATGGAATAAGAGAATAGCAAGGGAAATATTCAGAAGAGAATAATTTTTCTATAACTCCACTTAATGTCCCAGAATGTAATGGCCACAGGAACCTCAAGACTGGATGCAAAACCTAATACAGGAATTGAAGGTAAAGATGGAAGAAATTAGACTTCTTAATGAAAAATTCAAAAGATTACGGCTAAGAATGAAAGATGGAAGATATCAGGCAAAAAAGTGGACATTCTGAAGATCAAAAATGAAATGGAACTAAAAATCCAATAACACAATAGAAGACAAAATCAAAATCATCAAAATTGGAGAACAAATCATTTTCCTACAGTCAAATGAGCTGACCTAGAAAAGATGGCTGGAATAAACCATGGTCTTCCAGAAAAAGAAAATAAAACAATTCAGAATACTATATTTTAGTAAATTAGGGAGAAAAAAAGGTTTAAGCTACCCAGACACATTGTTCCTAAGAAGAGACCTCCCTCTATCAATGTACTTAGCAATTACTCTGCAACTAATAACCTTAAAGTTGACTTGGGGAACTGAGAGGTTAAACTCATGTTTGCAAAACTCATATACATACGATACAGGATTTGAACACATACTTCCTGACTTAGAAGTTGAGCTCTCTAGCCACTACTCCATGCAGCCACATATCAATTATGGTCATTATAATCTGATAGAGATAGCCTTAATCCTGAAAGAAGCAAGGCTTAGTAGACAGAGCTGGTTTATGTCCAGTGATGAAAAGTGCTTTCTTTCTTTACATAAAAAGAGTACTAGTTTATGTAAGTTCTATATCTTTTAATATTAATTTCCATATAGCTGACATAATTAGTCATTATTTTTAAATTATTTATCACTCTTCCCCATTATTATGGCTAGAAAGGCAGATTATTTTTGTGGGTTAGAGGCAAGATGGTATGTTGTGGTGAGCTCAAAGTAAGGCAAGAATTAGGCTTAAATCCAGTTTTTTTCCCCCTAGGATTATGTTGCAAAATAATGTTCTGAGCAGGCAGCCTTGATCTATTTCAAGTCAGGGAGGTTCTAAGGTTTCACCATTATGTATAACACTGGCTTGTGCATTTTGTACTGAGAAAAATACATCCATCTATATTTTTTGTTATTCTTACCATAAATGGGTGTTGTATTTTATCAAAGGCTTCTCCGCCCCTGCATCCAGTAGGTCATCACACAGACATCATTCATATTATGGATTTATCATGTTAAATATTTTACTATTATGGAACCATTCCAGAATTTCTGTATAAATCTAACTTAAGAATAATTAATATGCCAAAAGGAAATGGAATTTGGTACATTTTACTTGGCACTGGAGGGAATAACTAGAAGCCATGCAATTTTAGTTTAGTATAAAGGAAAAATTAATCAACAATTATAACTTTTAGTGGGATGCTTTCATACAGGCAGTAGACTTTACTTAAAAAATATTCAAGTGGAGGT
This sequence comes from Bettongia penicillata ogilbyi, assembly GCA_023548195.1. NCBI lineage: Eukaryota > Metazoa > Chordata > Mammalia > Diprotodontia > Potoroidae > Bettongia > Bettongia penicillata. Next base: position 932,221 of record JAJHZJ010000377.1, on the reverse strand, counting down.
TGGAAACCACTTCTTGGGGATGTTGCAAAAGGGAGCTGTGCTTTAAATAGATCCTGGGCTATTTCCAACTTAGAAATCCTATGATTCTATTACATAAGATTATCTTCAACGGTTTTATACTAAGACATGCTTCTGTAACATTAGTAATGTCAAAATAAGATTCTTTTGGACTAAAAATTCCACACTAACACTTGTAAGTTTGACTTAACTATGCTAACACAATATAATAGGGTATAGAATGATAACTGGCAGATTCAGGTTAATACCTCGCCTACTTAACAATATTGATAAAAATCATAGAAAGCCAAACCCAGGAAAGAAATTAGAGAGGAACTAGTCTAATGCCCTGCTCTTACAGAATAAGAAAAAAAAGACCTAGGCAGAGCTAGTCACTTATCAAAGAAAATAGATGCTTAGAGCTTTCCACTATAACATATAGATAAAAACACACAAAAATTTGAAGCCATACACTTCCATCTCTATACTTTTCACTAATCTATCTCTCTGGACTTTTTTCCTTAAGAGAAAGACTGGAAATATGACATGACAAAACCTCAAGTTGTTTTTTCTTTAATGTGTTGAAAACTAACTACTCAGAGAAGTTAGGAGTCCCTTCCACATCTGCTTCCAAGTTGATAGAAAAAAAAGCAAAATACAGTGAGAAAGGCATTGAACTATGTCAATTAAGAGACCTAATTCTAGAAGAATTTGGAGAAGAGATGAATTTCAGTTTGGACATGCCTTTTAGCACAGTGACCTGAATTATTATGTGGAATTGTTTCAAGAAGGTCCTTGATACTAAACTTACACATATGGCCTTAATACTTGGAGAGGCAACCCTAAGGAATTCTAACCTTTTCACTTTAGATTGGTTTACATGATTAGGGTATTATCACCTTGGAAGTCAGGAAGGGTCTGGTGCTGATAAAAGGTGTAGAAAATGAGGGAGTGTAGAAGAGAAGCCTGGTATCAACAAGACAGAGGAAGGGGGGCATTAGCACATTGCGGCAATAACTAAGGAGAGGAAGACAAAGTAAATAGTGCCAGTAGGGACTGAAGGGAAGGCAGATTAGAAGAGGAAATGATGAGGTCCTAACCTTTACAATAAATAAAACAACTTTTACTCAATTACCTACTAGTCAGCAGTTCAGAAACAAAATTTAGGTGAGAGTGCCACTTCCTTCAAGTCATTTACATTTTGGTATAAGAGCCAACATGGATAACAGAAATATTTACAAAACAAAGTGCTAACAGATCTGAAGAGTGTAAAAGGGAAAGCTATTATCAAAAACAAGGGAATGAATAAAAGTTTCTTGGAAGAGGTGGCATTTGAGGTGGGCAGGCACTCAATAGCTATAAGGGGGAAGAAGCAATTTAAGCAAAGGCAAAGATAACCTGAGAGTATTTCAATTTGGCTATAGTATAAAATACAAGAAGGGAAGCACTATGAAATTAGCTAATAAAGATAGGATTGTGATAGACTGTGGAAAGCCTTGAATGCCTGACTCAAGTCTACCTTTCTTCTAATAGTTTAGGACCAATTTTGGAACAAAATGAGACAATGCCTAGCAGTTAACAAAAAGAGGTTTACTTTACCATATGATCTATATTACAGAAAGATAACTCAACAAGAAATCAACTCTCACCTTGTCTCCACATGGAAAAGCACCTGGCTAGGGTACAGTGTGATTACTCATTTTGTCTCAGGATATGTCTCAAGGTATGGGACAGGTGTGCCTTTTTTGACCTTAGATGAAAGAGTCTTAGCAATATGACCTGATGCCACTGGAAAGCAGGACTAATTGCTAGATAGCCAGGTTTTACATCCATAGGCCAATCAATTCTCAGAATTAGGAAAAGAACCAGCCTAACTTACATGGGTTTGGTAGAGAAGAGGGCAAATCAGGCATAACAGTTTGAACTTTATTTGCTACTTTCTGAGCATGGGAATGGTATAACCATATCTATGCCTAAGAAGAGATTTTATTTTTTACAGTGGTAAAAAAGATGGTTTGGAGGTAGGAGAAGGGAAGCAGGAAGCCCAGTGCTACTGCAATGGTCCCAGAGTATAATAAAATTTTGTACTAGTGTGGTCAAAGCAGGAAGAGAGAAGGAGTTGTATTTGAAAGACTGAGCAAAGTCTGATAACTGAATGGATATGAAAGGTAAGGGAAAGACATAAAGACACTCCCATGATGATGACTATGGGACAGCAGGTGCCACAGTTAGAAAGAGTGGAGTCAGAAGGAAGGGAAGGTTACATATGAACTCGGTCTGGGACATGCTGATTTGGAAATGCCAGTGATCTTGTGATTTGCTCTCCAGGTTAAGGGAAGGTAGCATGTTTAGAGTAGGCAAGACATTTGATGTCAATTCAAAATATATTTATTAAAAATAGAATGTACCTTATCAAATGTCTTCTATGAGATGAGTATGGTTCTGATACACAAACCAAAGAGCAATAAACAATAAAGCAAATTATAAACCAATAACACTAATTAATAATGGTACAAAAACCAAAACAAAAAATACTCAAATAGCACATTACCAATATATCAATATACAGAAATATATTCAAATATATTCAAAATATTATTACTAGGAATAGGTTGGTCTAATACAAGGAAAGCAGGGATAGTCTCCTGGAGTTGAACTGCTGATAGTCCAATCTGGAAAACTATAAAACACTTGGTAGCAAAAGCTGCCAAAATCCAGGAAAAAAGAGTTCAAGTGTCTGGTTTACATTAAGATCATGCTACTCAAAAAGAGGAGAAATTTTGGAATATGATGTTTCAAAAGGCAAAAGAAAAAAAGGTTGGAGCCAAGGATAAAAGGCTTAGAAATAAGAATAACTTAGCCTGAAAAACTGAGTATAATCCTAAAGGGATTATAAAAAGGGATTTTCAAGCATTCTTGATTACCGACCAGAGCTAGGAAGAATCTTTGAAATGTAAATAACTAGAGAGAGACAAGAATAAACTAGAAGAGTAGATACATTTGAACAATCTGAAGTGCTCACATTCTACCAGGGGGTAAAGGGATAGTTATCTCTTCAGAATGAAGACAGAATCTCTTCAAGGATGGAGTTAAGATAAATGCAGAGCCTTCTACCTATTAGGATAGAGTATGGACTAGAGAAGCAGAATGAAGAAACTTGCTACACCTAAATGTACTTTTATTACATGGCAAATTTTGTTTTTGTGAGGAAAATAGGAGAGAACAGAGCTAGACATGGAAAAAATAGACTGTCAAATAAATATTTTTTTTAAAATAGCAATTTAGAAGGTGATGTAAAGACAATAGGATAGTATTGGTACCACTGTGTTAGATTAAGTACATACTTTTAAAAAAAGTCAAGCTAAATGTAATGAATCCATTGTTTCCTTTTTTATAGTGAAAACATTTGATAATTGCTGAGATACTATTTGTAAAAAAAACGCCTACAAAGTGCCTGGCACATAGCAGGTGCTTAAATAAATGTTTGCTCTCTTCCTTTCCTTTTATGTTAAATTTATGCAAAAAAAAAAAGTGGGGAAAAAATTTACAATTTAAACACTTATACACACAAATACAAGCTCTGGAGTCAAAGGACTCAACTTCAAATGCTGCCAAATTGCACTACAGAGGTAGGCCTCAGTTTCCATGTCTACACAATGAAAAAGTTGTTTAGATCAGATGGTCTGAGGTCCCTTTCAGCTACAGATCTATGATCCTATGTATAAAAGACCAGTTTCTGCTCCATTAAGTGAATTTCTAATCCAATCACCATTTATAAAGCACCCAGTTATTGTGCTAACCACTGGGCGATATCTTCTATGGAGCTGAGACCAAACGGAGCAACAGATGAAAAGTGGAAGGAGCAAAGTCCAGGAAGGCACTGGGAGGAATTTGGTACTCTGCCCTCCAGTCCTCCAATCAGAGGGGAGTGGAGGGAGATGGTGTCAATCAAGGCCTGAGATAGTAGCATGGCGATAAGATTAGAAGGGATGAGCTTATTCTGAGGGGGGCATCTTTTTGAAGATGAAACTAGACAGGGCAGCACATGCAAAGCAGAGTGTGGTGCAAACTGAATTTCAAGCTTAAAATTTTCTTTTTGAATACCTGGTTGGTTTACAACCTGTAGGATACAGATACTAGGGGAAAAAACACAAAATCACTGCAAGGTGTTAAGTAAAATCTATAGACAAAAATATCTTCCGTACTTAAAATATTTAAATTGATCTACAATTTCACTCATTCTGAAGAACTCATCAACAGACATTTTGTATCATTCTTTTCTATATCCTCCCATAAGTTTACCATGAGGGTCCACTCGCCATGCTGAAGGTCTTCTCCAATTTCTCCTTGTATGACTGTCTATCACCTTACCCACATGACCAACCTATTAGTTCCCCGACAGGATCTTTTATTCTTGTTGTAAGAATTCCTCAGAGTCTATATTGTAACCTGTTCAAACCATATGTTACCATATGTTTCTCTATTGCTCTGTGTGGTCTTCATTTTTAATTTTTTATCAAAGCCTCTTCTATTCCGTGTTTCATTAAAATAGCAATGTTGGTATTTTAAAAGCTAGAATTCTATTTTCATAGAAAACTTGAGTTCCATTAAAGGAATTTTGCAATTTCCAAAGGCAATTCATCCTACTCTCCTTTTGTTCAACACTTACCGTCAAGCTGATAAGCACATATTAAGCATTTGCTAATTCCAGGCATTGTGCTAAGTACCTGAGATACAAAAAAAAAAAAAGCTAAAAGATACCCCTTTCCCTTAGGGAGCTCACAATCTAAAGGGGGAGACAAAAAGGAAATTAATATACACAAACTATCTAAAGAATAAATAAAAAATAATCAACAGAGGGAAGTTATTAAAATTAAGAGTGAAAAGCAAAGGCTTCCTGTAAAATGTGATGTTCTAGTTGGGTCTTGAAGAAAGCCAGGAAAACTAGGAGGCAATATAAGAAGATCATTCCAGGCATGGGGGACAGAGAAAATGCCCAGGGCTAGATAAAATGTCCTGTTTGTGAAACAGAAAGGAAGCTAATGTCACCAAATTGGGGGGTGGGGTGGGGTGGAAGGAAATCACAAAGGGGTAAAAAAACTGATATCATTAATCATATCAAAAGCAAAATCATCCATAATAATATGATCTCAATAGATGAAGAAGAGGCCTTTGACAAAGCAGAACATTCACTTATGCTAAAGAAAAAAAAGAACCTACTAAGTAAAAGCATACAGAGATCTTCACCTCCAGTCACCTCACCCCAACCCAGGTAGGAAATATATTTTTAACAAGTTAAGCAAACAGAAAGGATTAGTATAGTTTCCAGTGAATACAAACTACACACTTTGAAACGAAGAATGAATGAAACTAATAACGATATATCAAGACTGCCCAGCAAGAAGCAAAGCCAAAGCTTATTAACACATCACCACCAACAGCCTTATAAATTCAGAAAATCACAAATTAATGTACAATTAATGTTATAAAACAACACTAAAAGAAATAAAAGCCCACAGTATTAATTTAAAAATTTTTTAAAAGGCAAAAAAGGATAAGCAACAAGTGTCACTTTTAGAAAGGACTACCATAATTCTTACAGAAATCTGTTATTAGTGTTACGAAAAGCAAAACCAAAAGCAAACATCATATACATTGGAGACACTCTAGGAGTTTCCCCGATATATACAGAAATAAAGCAAGGATACCTTTCCCCCCTACTATTATTTGCTAAAGTTCCAGAAAGAACACTCCAAATAATAAGAGAAATCCAAATCAAAACAATCCTGAATTTTCACCTTAGACCCTGCAAATTGGCAAAAATAATCCCCAAATGGGAAAAGTCAATGATTAGGGTGTGGTGGAAGGCTAGGCACATTAATGTGGTAAAACTATTTTGAAAAGCAATTTGGAAACATGCAAATCAAGTGTCCATATCCTTTTAGAGATTCCATTTTATGCTTAATACCCCAAGGAAGCAACTGAGAGTTCTGACATACTCAAAAATAATTATAGTAGGATACTTTGGGATAACTAAGATAGAAACAAAGCAGGTGCCCATCAATTGGACAGAACCTAACAATACACTGGCTACAGATGAATGCTTCTGTGGTGGGCCGACCTTTACATGGGAGGATACAAAAGAGGTGGGGGGGAAGTAGGGTGGATAGAGAGGAGGAGCTGATGCACCGCGATCTAGCAATGGCTAGCAATAAGGGGAAGATGACTGGAGATCTCAGAAAGGGAAAAGTCTACAGTGAAGCAGGTGAGGAGAGGGAAAAGATTGAAAAGGAGGGGGAAAGTAAAGAGGTGGGAGGGATTCCATTAACAGCTGTTGTTACAAATGAAGAGAGAAGGGGGATGAAGGGAGATGAGGTCTGGAGGAAATGGTTTTGAAAAGTCTATTTGTCCTGGACAAGTAAAGGAGTGAAGGACCTAGAACCTCTGAGGACCACTGGGACCTAGAGGAGTGGCACGGCATGAAGATGAGATTTCTAGGCAAATGCAAAAAAAAAAAAGGTTAACAAGAAAAGGTGCATATATAGATCAGTCGCAGCTGCAAAATCAGGAATGTGGTAGAAGAGGGAACAGTGCTAGGTGGCTCTGTGGATACAGAGGTGGGCCTGGAGTGAGGAAAATCAGAGTTCAACTCTGGCTTCAGACACTTACAAGCTACGTGACCATGGACAAGTAACTTAACCTCAGTTTCCTCATTTTTAAAACAGGGTAACAGCACTGCCCTCCCAGGGCTGTAGCACTTGACATGGTACCTGGCATATAGCATTACAGAAATTTTAGCTGTTATTAATAAGAATTGCTCAAAAAATGAGGCACAATGAGGGGAATCCATGAAGTGAAGCCCTACAAGGCAGTAGCAGAAAGCACCTAAAAGGGAGACCTTAGAATGGATACATTGGAAGCCTTGAAAGCACGAAGAACACAGAGAAAAGAGAGACCAGATTACTATAGAAGATATCAATCAAAGAATGAGAGTATAGAGTAAACAGAAAAAGAAGATGGATAATAAAGAGAGTGAGAGAAACCCTTTTTGGAAAGGGATACACACATAAAAATGAAATGAAAAAACTAAGGGAAGGGAAGGAGAGGAAAAGGGAATATCAAACAAAAAGAGGGGATCAGGGGAGAGGTGAAAAGAGTCAGGGGGAAGAGAGCCACCTTAAAAAAAAGACTAAAGTAGCTGAAGGAACATAATACTGTGTTTACAGTAGAAGGAACTTGAAACCAAAAAGCTTCGGCAGAGACAACATTAATGCATCTAGGATAAGGGAAGCAATCAAAAGGGAAAAAATCTTTGTATCAAAATTCTCTAATAAGGGCTTGGTATCCAAGACATATAAACAATAAATAAATATATATGACTACTACCCATTACTCAATAGATAAATGATCAAAGGATATGAACAAAGCGTTCTCAAAAGAAGAACTTCAAAGTATTTCCACCACAGGCAAAAAAAAAATGTTCCAAATCACTAATAAGAGAAATGCAAATAAAAGTACTCCAGATGCTTCACCTAATACTCTGCAAATTGACAAAGATGACAAAAAATGGCAACACTCAATGTTGGAAGGGTTATGGAAGGACTGGTACACCAATACACTGTTGGTTAAAGTGTGAAACGTATAATCTGGAAAGCAATTTGGAATTACACAAATGTAGTAACTAAAATGTTCATATCCTTTGAACCAGAGACTCCAATATTGCACTTACACCCTGGAAGTGGTGGGTAAGAAAAAAATCCCCACATACTCCAAAACATTTAGAGCAGCACTTTCAAAAGACAGTCCCCTGCCCTCAAGGAGTTTACATTCTACTGGGAGAAAACAACAAACTAAAGGAAGCTGAAAAGGAATGGGAGGGTAGGGAGGAATATCCTCAGAGGAAAGGTAGGTGGTTTGAAGAGGAAGTGATGAGATCCAGAAAAGTGCACATGATGAGCCTGTATACTTTCCTTAAAATGGGGATCTGGGAGATACCAGCTTATCAGAAAAAGGGGCTGAAGTGTCCAAGTGTACTTCTAGGGTTATGAGGCCAGTGAATTTTCAGGGTGAGGAAGCTTGTCACTCTGGGATTAGATGACTGTCAGCAGTAGTCCCTGATTTGTTTAGGGGAGGCCAGAACTACTGTCACTGCCTGGGGAGGCTGGGGGTGGGGGCTGGGCAAGGTGAAAGGAGGTGTCAAAGATAAGGTGAGGAGTGACTTTCTGGCCTCTTGGGGCAGAGGTGAAATTGGGAGAGAGGAGAAGCCAGAGGATGGAAGAGCCAGAACCACTGAGGAGCCGAAGAGCCTCTGCCACAGCCACTAGCCTGTCAAGAACCAAGGAAGTAGCTTAGTGTAGTGGAGCTGGGTCCTGAACTTGGGAGTCGGAAAAGCTGGTTCAGATCCTACCTCACCTACTTCTTCTAAGGAGCCTTCTAGCCCCAGTAGGATTATCATCTCTAAGCAGGTGACTCAGAGATTCCTGTGGCCCTGCGTCCTCCATCACCAGTTGCCCACTGGACATTTCACACTGGATCCCAAAGACATCTTAAATTCAACTTATCTAAAATTGAACACATTGCCTACTCCTACCTTTTCCTGCACTTCTTTCCCTCTTTCCAACTTCACTGTTTTTGTCAGAGCCATGTTTCTAGTCTTCCAAGTTCACAGCCTTCACACTGTCCTCAACTCTTCACTCTTTTGCCTTACGTACCCAATCAGTTGCCCAAACTTGCTACTTCTATCTTCAGAACTCCTTTCAGCGAAACCTCTCCACCAAGCCACCACCCTGCTTTAGGTGGCTTTTTTACCTCTTACCTAAATGACCATAACTCCTAATTGAGCTCCCTGCCTCAACTTTCTCCCAACTCCAATCAATCCTTTACAACACTGCAAAAGTAGTTTTCCTTAAGCTCAGATCTGACCATGTGACTCTCACACAAACAACTCGTTGCTTTCCGGATAAAATAAAAACTCCTATATAACTTTTAAAGCCCTATACCTGTCTCCAACATATCTTTCCAACCTTCTTAAACAATGTTCCCCACCTATACTCTGAAATTCAGTCAAAGTGGCCCTTCCCTTTGTTCCTCACTCAAGGCATTCCATTTCACACTTTTCTGTGCCTTTTCTCTGGTCGTGCCTCATACCTGGAATTCGCTCCCTCTTTATGACCACCTCATAGCCCCTCTGTGCAAAATAAAGAATTATTTTCTGCATGAAGTCCTCCCTGATTTCCAACTCTTCCTAATTGCTGGAGTTCCTCCCTCCAAATTATCTCGTATGGATTTGTATTTATTTATGTTATCTTTATGTTGCACATATTTCTGTATGTAATTATTGTCACCTCCACTTGACCCCTCCTTTGCAGCCCCAAACACCAGAAAGAGTGAATTCATATGACAATGTATTTCTCATTTAGTCCTAGAAGTTCCCACCTCAGCCAAGAGGAGGAAGGTATGTTTCCATAACATTTTTCTGGGACCATTATTGGTTTTTCAATGACTGTTTGATTTTCTTTTAATGATTTTTTTTTACATTGTAGCCCTTGTATATGTTGTTCTTTTAATTCTATTTATTTTAGTCCTCATCAGTTTGTACAAATCTTCCCCATGCTTCTCTGAATTTTTTGCACTCACCTTTTTCTTACTAAACAATGATGTTCTATTATATACACATGGAATAAAAGTCCAAAGATGAAACAAATCCTATCCACAAGGAGTTTGTATTTTAATGGCAGACAAGTACATATTTTTCATATGTATGTATATGTAACACTATATACATATCATAAATGTAAAGTTAATAAATACAAATATAAACAAAATAACTAAACAAAGAGTAGTTTGTGAGGGAAGACACTAGCAGGTGCAGGAATCAGGAAAGGCTTTCTATAGAATGTTCCTCTTGAGATACATCTTAAAGGAATAAAAGAATTCTGTGAAGCAGATGTGAGGCTACAGCTTTTTTCCAGGAATGAGAAATGGTGATTAAAATGCCTCTATACCCAGAAAAATTGACCAGGTTCCCATGTTGGAGGGACAGAGCTGAAATCAAGTTCCTGTGAATCACCGAGTGCTGAAGAAAGATTCTCCATCATACAGCTAAGTGTCCAATCTGGGGAATGCTGGGGGCACCTCAAAATGAAAAATAGAATGTGTAAAAAAAGTGAGTGTCAGGAAAAGCCAGCATTTAAATCTCACCCAACAGAAAAAAGAAATGCACAAATTCTAAGGAAAATGAACTAGCTAAAGCTTTTTTTTTTTTTAAAGTATCCTTTAATCTAGATTGAGGGCACTCAAATGGATTTGTGATTTTGAGTGAATGATTGCTGGCAATGGAAATGTTTGTTCTGTCTTTTCTCTGAGTCTGCTGATATCTATGCAGGAAGAAAAAGTGCTCAGTCCTTAAATGTACTAAAGCCAGTTTAAAAGTTTTTCTCAAAAAAATGGAGGGAAAAAAAATCTAAAGCTATTTTGTAATTAATTTCCAGCAGCACAGCCTGATATAATGCTAGAGAGCCCACCCTACAAGTATTGTTCTTTGAAGTTTTCTCTCCAGTTTGGAAAGGAGGAACTGTCTCAGAAAAAAAGATGAGGAAAAGACTTTTTAGGAAAAAAGGCAAAATCTCATTTTAAGAGGTTTTACTGACCACTATGAGAGTTTCTGGATGATTTGGCAGAATTTAAGTGCTCAGTAAATTTTAAAAACTACTTAAAAAGTAATGAGAATGGTACAGTATATGTACTTATTAAATTCTTAAGAAACCAAACTGGAAGGGTTTTACATGGCAAAAATGGGATACAATCTATGGGGGAAGACAGCAGGGTACTAGATTAGTAAGAGCCCAGATTCCCACAAACATGCCAGCAGAGTTTAGAAATGTATCAGTCTAAAAAGAAACAAGAATGATTACTTTTAGATCCCATCATTAGCCCAGGGATCCGCAGAAAGGCAAGACATAGCCCCCCTCCATCCTCTCGAGATACTAAAAGAGACAGAGATAGATGGAAAGCAAGAGTGCAGGTCAGTCCCAGAAAGTATCCCCAAAGCTTATGACTATAGAAGTCTAATATTAAGATTCAGCTCTGGAGAGTTCCAGGCAGTGTCCCAAATGAGCAGCAGCCCTGAACTTAGTGGCAGGGGAACAGCTTTTGGCAAAAACCCGCCCAGGGGATCTCCAAGTCTGTGGCTCTAGAAGAGCCCCTGAGCCTAATGGCAGTGAGCTAAGACCCAGGAAGAACCTAATCCAAGCAAAGGTCCTAGAGACCAGGGTTGAGAGGCAGTCTTAAAGCAATGCCCAGCCCTGAAGCAATCCAAGAGTCCTTGGAAGAAAGAACCACGTCTTGGCTACCATATTTAAAAAATGGTAGGCCCTGTCCAAGTCATTAGTAGCAAAGCCTGACCCAAGAATATTCTGCACATCTCTCCCTGCTCCCTCTCTCCCACAGGCAGAAGGGATGAGAAAAACAAGGAAAACTGAATACAATGAAAAAATATCTTGGTTGGAGAGATAACCAGGGAATTATATAGTAAATCCATAAGTCCAGGTAAAGCCACAAAGAAAAAAGATGTCCTAGCCACAATGATTACAAAGAACTGAAACAAAAGATATCAAACAGAATGTCTAGTGACGAAAAAATGGCAAGGAAAATTAACACCTACAGACAGTAGAAAAACACTCAGGAACATAAAATTAGAAGGAGTCAAATTAAAAATAACAACTTAACGAGTCAGTTATCAGGTCAATCAAACATTTATTAGTTGCCTACAAAGCACCAGGCACAGGGCTAAGCAAAGAATGTACAAAAAGGGCAAATGACAGTCCTGGCCCACAAGGAGCTCACTATCTAAAGGGGAAGACAATACGTAAACAAACACATACAGAAATCTCTCTACAGGATACATAGGAATTAACAGAGAAAAGGCACTAAATTAGGAGGGCTAGGAACAGTTTCTTGTTGCAGATGAGACTTTAGTTGGAATTTAGAGGACGCTAGGGAAGATGGTAGGAGATGAGGCGGGTGAGTGTTCTAGACATGGGGGACAGCAAGAGAAAACGCCAGGTGCCAAGAGGTATGGTTGGATGTACTATTCGTAGAACAGCATGGCGGTCAGCGTCACTGCATCAGAGTACGTGGCAGGAAGTCAGGTGTAGGAAGGCTGGAATGGGAGGGGGCTAGGTAATGAAGTGTTTTGAATGCCAGAGGATTTTGTATTTGATCCTGGAGGCTTATCGGGTGTCAATGGAGTTTACTGAATATGGTAGGGTGACATGGTAAAGACCTGTGCTTTAGTAAAATGACTTTGGTGGGAGAATGGAGGATAGATTGAAGCTGAGAGAAGTGAGGCAGGCAAACCCCACGAGCAGGCTACTTCAACAGACTAGGGGTGAGGTGATGAAGGCCTACCCTAGAGTGCTGGCAGTATCAGAGTGAAGAGGGCTTATTGGAGGTATGTTGCCAACCTGGCAACATAAGATATGGGGATGAAAATAGCCAGGAATTGAGGATTACACCTAGGTAGTAGTCTGAGGGTTTGTGGGGATGGTATAGCCCTGTACAGAAATAGGGAAGACAAGGGGCAGGGGGAAGGGTTAAGTAAAAAACATAAGCTTTGTCCTATATTGGCAGTCTTGGAAGACAAAAATAGGAAGGACAGAGGACTATACTGGGGAAGAAAGGAAGGAAATAATTTTATCAGAGAGGTGCATAAAATGAAGAGTATGTAATCTGAAGGAAGAAAAAAAAGAGGCTGGCATCCATGGATAAAGAACATACACACACACATACACACCCCACAGTATAGAAATTATACTCAAAACACACACACAGATCACAGTACAGAAATTATACTCAAAAGAAACACACACACACACACACACACACAAAGATCACAGCATAGAAATTATACTCAAAAGAAAAGACTGGTAAAAGGGAAGGGGAGAGAAGGATCTTAGGGGGAGGTATGAGAAATTCATAAGAATACAGCTATAAAGGCTCCAGTTAGTGTTTTTAAAGCATTTAAATCGACTCCTATGCATGAGTTTTATTCCACATAAAATGCAACCACGAATCCCAAATAAAGGGTGCCCCTTACTTCTGTGTCTCTGTCCTCTCCCTATACCAAGGTGGGTAGAGTTTTCCAGATAGAGTGAATTCAAAACTTAACTTTTTGGAATATCATGAGAGGCTTGCTATAGAAATAAATGTAGTCAGCCAGGAGAGCTTGTTTCCTTTGGTGTTTCCACACGGAGGAGGTGAATTAGCTCCACAACAACTCGAATTCTTTCCCCTCTATTTTTATGCCCGGGTCAGCTGCCTCTCAGACACCTCATGTCGGGGTACGTCTTTACACCCTCTGCCAAACGAGGGCTCCCTCCAAAAGTTGCTACATGCCCCTGGGCACACCTGACTTCTCTACGGAAGGGCTCTGGAACAAGCTCCTGGAAAGACAGGGTCGGTGCCCTGCCCGAGGCTCACACCACCTCCTTTAAAAACACCCCTGCACGCCCGGGCAGACCCAGGAACGAATGCTGGGCACTGCGCGCCCGGGCAGACCCGAGTGAATGCTGGGCACCCGAGGGGGCACGCGTGCCCATCCCGACCTGTGGCTGCGGCGGCCGGAAGGTCCCTTAGGGCCGGGTCAGGGGGCCCCGCGCCCGGCCGGCTCCCCGACCCGAGCCGCAGGAGGGGGACCGGGCGAGAGCCGACAACTTCCGGGAATGCCGCCCCCCTCCCGCCGGGCCGCCGCAGCCCGCAGTCCCAGCCTGCCGTCCGCCCCGGCCGGGTAGGCCGCGCCGCGGGCCGGGGTCACTCACAGGTGACGATGGGCTTGTTCTCCATGGTGTAGATCACAGGTCGGAGCGGCTCCTCCGGAGGCTCCATGAGCGGCCAGCTTCACCAGCCACGGCTCGCCCCGCCGCTCTCCATGGGCAGGGCCCAGGCCTGGCTCGCCCGCGGCCGCCGCCTCCGCCTCCGCCGCCTCCTCCGGCCCTCGGCGCACCGCCGTCCGGGCCCACCAGCGCAGCCCCCACAACTGCCGCCGCCTCCAGAGCGGCGGGCTCCCGGCCTCGGCCACTTCCGGCAATGTCTCCCGGACCATTACCACTTCCGGGGACGAGCTCGGGCGACTTCGAGGGGAGGGACGGTTCCCTTCCTTTCCCCTCCCCCCCAGCCCGGCCGGGAAGGCGGGGAGGGGGAGGAGAGAAGAGGGACGAAGTGTGGGAATGGAGAGCGTCCGAGAGCAGAAGAGATCCAGAGAGAAAGAAAAAGGGAAGGGATAAAAAGTGACTGGGAAAGAAACGGAAGGATGAGGACTGCCTAGTGAGGGCTCCAAGAGGGCAGCGGGGATGCGGGGGGGGGTGGGGGGGGAGCGGGGATGCGGGGGGGGGGGGGAGCGGGGATGCGGGGAGGGAGTGGGGGGAGCGGGGATGCGGGGAGGGAGTGGGGGGAGCGGGGATGCGGGGAGTGGGGATACGGGGAGGGAGTGGGGGGCGGGGAGTGGGGGGGAGCGGGGATGCGGGGAGGGAGTGGGGGGAGCGGGGATGCGGGGAGGGAGTGGGGGGGAGCGGGGACGCGGGGAGGGAGTGGGGGGAGCGGGGATGCGGGGGAGGTGGGGGGAGCGGGGATGCGGGGAGGGAGTGGGGGGAGCGGGGATGCGAGGAGTGGGGGGGAGCGGGGATGCGGGGAGTGGGGATACGGGGAGGGAGTGGGGGGCAGGGAGTGAGGGGAGCGGGGATGCGGGGAGGGAGTAGGGGGAGCGGGGATGCTGGGAGTGGGGGGGGAGCGAAGGGATGGAATGGGTTTACACCCCCTGAGGGGCGGGAGTCATTTGGCGAATACAGTCTTTATCAGGTGTTTTGGGTTGGACTTCACCCCGCCCCCCAAAAAAAGTAAACATTTGTAAGTTCAGAGGCAAACAAGCAGGACAGCTTTGAAGGCAACAGCTGAATGTATTGTTTCTTAAAAAAGAAAACCCCTTCGCAATATACCCACGATGGAACCCTCACTTGGGAATGGGCAGAACTCTTGTTAGAGTATGAACAGTCACCTACTAGCCAGCCAGGTGGCTCGTTAATAGAACACACAAGATCATCTTCCTAACTACAGATCCAGCCTTAGAAAATGACCAGCTGTCTGACCCTGGGCTGGTCCCTGAACCCTTTACCTCCCAGATTCCTCATCTGTAAAATGAGCCGGAGAAGGAAATGGCAAACCACTTTGGAATCTTTGCCAAGCAAACCCTAAAAGGGGTCAGGAAGGGTGGATCAGAAAAGAAACATGAACAAAAACCTTAGGTAGTGAACTGGGCAGCTGTTTCCCTGCATCTCATCTCTCACCACTTTTTCCAGAACTATCAAAGGTAGAGAGGATAAGACTAGCAAAAGTCCTGTCATTTCATTATTCAATCTAATCTACTAGGCTACCCTTATCATTCCTAAATGTGAGCATGAGTAATTAATTATGTCCATCTTGTTGGTCATGGAAGGACAGTCAAAAACTCTAAACATTCATCTCTGCTGAAATGGATCCCTCCTGCGATCCCAAAAGAAATGTTCTAAGAACAGGGGTGGGGAACTTGTGGCCTTGAGGCCACATGTGGCCCTCTAGGTCCTCAAGTGTGGCTGAATCAATTAGATTCAAAGAACCACACTTGAGGACCTAGAGGGAGAGGTTTCCCACCCCTGTTCTAAGAAGAAGCCTTTCCTGTCAATGGAGATATACCTCAAGTACACCACATAGAAAACTCTTGCCTGAGAGAAGAACTCTTGTTGGACATTAACAATGACCTAATAGTCAATGATTCTCAGATCTATAAACATGAAAGGCAGCTAACTGACTGATAAATAGCATTCAGTCTGAAATGAGGAAGACTCATCTCCATGACTTCAGTTTCCACGTCAGGCAATTATTCGCTGTATGACCATAGGCATGTCCTTGAATCTTTTTTGTCCCTATGTCCTCATCTATAAAGTGAGTTGAAGAAGGAAATGGTAAACCATTCTAGTATGTTTGCCAGGAAAGCCCCAAATGGATCATGAAGACTCCATGAGGACTGAAAGGATTGAACAAAAACAACAGGTAGATATGAAATATACTGTCATTTCTGTGGTTCTCATCTCTCTTTTTCATGATGTTTTCCACAGCTCTCAAACACAGAGAAGATAGACTTAGCTGGAAAAGAATTGGAGGCAATAGTCACACTATTCCAGTATGCAGTGTACACAGGCTCTTGTTATTGCATCTAAATGTGAGAATGAGTACTTGCTTCTATCTTGTTGGTCAATGAGCCAATCAAAGTTTCAATAAATTCACCATCCAGCTGAATTGGAGCCCTCTTCTAAACCCTAAAAATAATGTTCTAAGAAGAAGCATTACCAGGACAAATGTTGATTATACCTAAAATGCACCACATGGAACCCTTTCATCTTAGAATTGTCAGAATTCTGGAGATATAACTCACTTGCATTGCGTTGGTTTCACCTGAAATTTGTCAGAATACTTGGAGCATGAAGAATAATCTAATAATCGCTGTCTTGGGTCTATAGACATGACAGTCAGCTAAGCAGCCGGAAAATAGAGCACTCAGCTTGCGATCAGGAAGGTTCAGCTTCCTAACTTCAAATCTGAACTCAGACAATCACTAGCTGTATGATCCTGGGCAAATCACCGATCTGTTTTTATTTCAGTTTCCTATTATGTAAAGTGAGTTAAAGAAGGAAATGGCAAACCACTGTAGCATCTTTGCCAGGAAAACCCCAAATGGGTTATGAAAAGTCAGTTAGGACAGAAAGGAATAATCAGCAACAGCATACATGAAGTGAGCAGCCATTTCAGTAAATCTCACTTCTATTCTTTCATCAATTTTTTTTTTTAGCACTCTCAAAGAAAGAGAAGATTAGGCCTGAAAGGAAGAGAATTGGAGGCAACCGTCATGTCATTGCAGTACTCAGTGTAGACAGGCTGTTCCCATTGCTCCTAAATGTATGAGTACTTGTTCTTGTTGATCAAGGAAGGCCAGTTAAAGTCTCAATAAATTCAACTCTCAGCTGAAGTGGACCTCTGCTCTGATTCCTCAAAAAGTGTTCTAAGAAGAAGCCTTACCAGGACAAATGTTGATTATACCTAAAATGCACCACATGGAACCCTTTCATCTTAGAATTGTCAGAATTCTGGTTGGAGCATGAGCAATCATCTCAAAAAATATCAATGTTTCTTGGGAAAGGCACATAAAATTTTGGGAAAACTTTTCCTGTATAAGGCAATTCTTCCTTGGATGGTGTAGAGTCAAGTCAGAGACAGAAAAATTAAGAAAATGCCAAGTTGCAGAGGAAGGGAAAGGTTAATTTGTCTAAATAACCTCACTAAAAATTTGTTATATAGCATAAGCAACTGAAACCTGTTGAAGTTCTCGACACACTACCCAAGGAAACAAGAGAAGTCAGTGCCAAACCAACACTGAAATTCTTGCTGAGTTTTCATGAGGGTCTTCTTAAGAGGGCATTCTGATATTAGATGGTGTGAAGTGGAAGAATTTTGAAGTGCCAGGCAATACCAAACCCACCTTTTTACACAGGAAATGGTTCCTCTCCCATGGAAATTGTTACCCATTTTGTCTGTGGACTTCTAAATACACTCTGGAAATTTCAACCTTTCCCCCTATTCTGATGATATGTGACTGAAATTCCTAGAGAAGATGTGATCAACTGATTTTTTTCAAATACTTCAATTGTTACAAAGTCTAGTACAGAAAAGTAACAATAGAGTGGGTGCAGTTCATGTATCATACAATGCAGGCTTATTTTGAGAGTCTGTGGTTGATTCAAAATACAAAAAAATCTCCATGAAAAAAGTGTCATGCAACTTTAAATGAAAGCTGAGAACTAATTGAGTTTATATATATGAAGGGCAGCTAGCTGACTGGAAAAGAGGACACTTGTTTTGAGATAAAGAAGATTCATCTTTATGACTTCAAATTCAACCACAAGAAATTATTATCTGTTGGACCTAATGAGGTGCTTGGTGCCTGTGCTTGTGCTTGGTGCCTGTACTTGGTTCCCAATTCTTTTTTTTCTTTGAAATATTTTTTTATTAAATTATTTTATTTGTTTTCAGTGTTCTACAATCACTTCCATATATCTTAGATTTTTTTCCCCTCCCTCATTCTCTTTCCCCCCTTCCTCCCCAGTCCCTCCCTGAGATGGCATACAGTTTTATATAGGTTCTAACACATATGTTCCTATTAAATACATTTTAATGAACGTTTGTCATGTTGCATTGAAGAATTAAAATAAATGAGAGAAATCATAAAACAAAGCAAAACATAATACAAAAGAAAATGGTCTGCTTCATTCTGCAATCAAATTCCATTGTTCTTTCTCTGGATGTGGAAGGCATTTTGCCTCAAAAGTTGGACCCCAATTCTAAAATCACATTTCTCTCAAAAGATTACATTACTCCTTAGCCTCAAAACACTATCCCAGGCAGTTTCTCCCCAGCTCAAGGACACAGCCTGCCCCAGCAACAACCATTATCTCCCTTCCTGATACAGTAGCCAGCTGTACCTATAGAATTTATTAGTTTGAACCAGCTGTGTACTGGATGAACTGGCTGTGCACTGTCATAATAACCTTTACTGCTCACTGACCAATTATATGTATCCTAGACTTAGGCATATGTATACTCCCTTACATTTATCTTGTCTAATAAGATATTGATGAGAGCAGCCTGGCATTCCTTAGTCAGTTCTGACCATTAGTTGACTTAGTGATGTTTCAGGACTAAAACCACACTGCCATGTTGGGCTATTTCCTTGTGTGCTCTGGGTAGAATACCAGCACAATAGATACTAAAAGTGCACGTTCCTTTAAGAACTAATCACTCCTTGGCCTAGCCTTACCATATCTCAAATTGTGTTATAAAGCAGCAATCATCAAAACCACTTGTACTGGCTAAGAAACAGAGGGGTAGACCAGTGAAATAGGTTAGGTACTCAAGACACAGTAGTCAATGAATGTAGCAATCTACTATTTGATAAATCCAAGCACCCAGCTTCTGGAATAAGAACTCACTGTTTGACAAAAATTTCTGGGAAAATTGGGTAACAGTGCGGCGGAAACTGGGCATAGACCAATGCCTAATACTGTACACAAGAATAAAGTCCAAATGGATACACAATCTAGGTATAAAGATTGATACTATAAACAAATTAGGGGAGCAAGGAACAGGGTATTTATCAGACTTATGGAGAACAGAGAAAATTATGACCAAACAAGAGACAGAGAACACTATGAAGTACAAAATGGATAATTTTGATTACATCAAATTGAAAAGTTTTTGCACAAACAAACCCAATACAACCAGGAATAGGAGGGAAACAGAAAACTGGAAAAGAATTTTTGCAACTAATGTCTGTGATAAAGGCCTCATTTCTAAAATATATAGAGAACTGAGTCAAATGTACAAGAATACAAGTCATTCCCCAATTGAGAAATGTCAAAGAATCTGAACAAAGAGTTTTCAGAGGAAGAAATTAAAGCTATCTATAATCATATGAAAAAATGCTTTAAATCACTATTGATTAGAGAGATGCAAATCGAAACAACTCTGAGGTATCATATCACACCTGTCAGATTGGCTAACATGACAAAATAGGAAGATGATAAATGCTGGAGAAGATGTGGGAGAGTTGGAACACTAATTCATTGTTGGTGGAGCTGTGAACTGATCCAACCATTCTAGAGGGCAATTTGGAACTATGCCCAAAGGGCTATAAAAATGTGCATACCCTTTGACCCAACAATTTTGCTTCTGGGACTCTATTCCAAAGAGATCATAGAAATGAGAAAGAATCCCACATGAATAAAAATATTTATAGCAGCTCTCTTTATGGTGACCAAAAACTGGAAATTGAGGTAATGCCCATCAACTGGGGAATGGCTGAACAAGTTGTGGTATGTAAATGTAATGGAATACTATTGTGCTATGAGAAACAATGAACAGGAAGACTTCAGAGAAGCTTGGAAAAACTTGTATGAACTGATGCTGAGTGAAAGGAGCAGAACCAGGAGAACTTTGTACACAGCAACAACCACATCATGCGAGGAATTTTTCTGGTAGAATTAATACTTCATTGCAATGCATGGACTTAAAAAATTCCCAATGGACCCTTGAGGTAAAATACCTTCTACATCCAGAGAAAGAACTATGGAATTGGATTGTAGATAGAAACAGATCATTTTCTTTTGTATTATGTTTTGTTTTGTTTTATAGTTTCTCCCATTCATTTTAATTCTTCTATGCAATATACATTTAATGGAATGTACATGTAGAACCTATGTTAGATGGTACACTGTCTCAGGGAGGGAGTGCAGAGGGAAAGGGGAGGAAGAGGGGAATGAGGGGAAGGGAGTGGAAAAATATCTAAGATATATGGAAGTGATTGTTGAATACTGAAAACAAATAATTTAATTAAAAAAAACAACTCACCACTCCTTAACCACTCCCTAATCCTGCCCTGAATCACCTAGGTAACATATTTGGCACATATTTTGCTATAGAATATTCTATATACACTTTACCTGTACCCCTCTAGAACTGCAGTTTCCCTAAAAACACTTGTTTGCTGAAAAGCGTATTAAATCTTTACTTTGACCTCAAGAAAACTTCAGTCTGTGAGTTCATTCCAGCCCCTGTACTCTAGTCTTTGAGGGTGCCTCAACCACCACCTTCTTTCCAGCCCTCATTAGACCCTGGGCAAATCTCTGAGCTCTTTTTATCTTTGTTTTCTTATTTGTAAAATGAGTTCAGAAGGAAATGGCAAAGAATTCCAGCATCTTTGCAAAGAAACCCTAAATGGGTCAGGAAAAGTTGGTCATGCTTAAAAGGAATGAAGATCAGTGATAGACATGAAATGCACCATTTCCTCTCATTCCTCTTTTTCACCATTGAGAATGCATCTCATTCCTCTTTTTCACCCCTTTTTCCAAAATTCTCAAAGGTACAGAGGATTACATCTGGCAGGAAAAGAATTGAAGGCAAGTGTCATGTCATTCCAGTATTCAATTATAGTAGAAAAATTAGAGATATAACTAAAATGTACCACATGGAATACTCTCACAGCATTGTCATCACTCTTGTTGGAGCATGAGCAATGATCTAACTAAAAATCAATGGTCCTCATGTCTCTAGACATGAAAGAGAGCTAGGTGGCTAGTCATAGAGCTCTGAGAGAGCAATCAGGTAGACTCATCTCCATGATTTCAACTCTAACCTCAGGCAATGTGCCCCTGGGCAAGTCCTTGAACTCATGTTGTCTCAATTTCCTTATTTGTAAAATGAGTTCGGAAGGAAATGGCAAAGAACTTCAGCATCTTTGCAAGGAAAACCCTAAATAGGTCATGAAGAGTTGATCATGCTTGAAAAGGAACGAAGACTGACAGACATGAAATGCACCACTATTTCTATGCATCTCATTTCTTTTTCACCACTTTTTTTCAGAACTCTCAAAGGTACAGAGGATTAGATTTAGCAGGGAAAGTACTGGAGACAAGTGTCATGTAATTCCATTATTCAACATAAATAGGCTGCTCTTATCACTTTTTTTTTTCTCCACTTAATAGTATTTTATTTTTTCCAATTACATTTTAAGATAGTTTTCAACATTTACTTTAGTAAGATTTTGAGTTCCAAATTTTTTTCTCCCTCCCTTTCCTTCCCCCTCCTTGAAGATAGCAAGTAATCTGATATAGGATATACATGTACAATTATATTACGCATATCTCCATATTAGTCATATTGTAAAGAAGAATCAGAACAAAAGGGGAGAGCCACGAGAAAAAGAAAACAAATAAAAAGAGAGAAAAATAGTATGCTTCAGTCTGCATTCAGACTCCATAGTTCTTTCTCTGGATGTGGATAGCATTTTGAATTTGTCATTTGGAATTGTCTTAGATCACTGTATTGCTGAGAAAAGCTAAGTCTATCAAAGCTGGTCATCTCACAATATTCCTGTTACTGTGTACAATGTTCTTCTGGTTCTTCTCACTTCACTCAGCATCAGTTCATGTAAATCTTTCCAGGTTTTTCTGAAATCTGCCTGCTCATCATTTCTTATAGCTCAGTAGTATTCCAGTACATTCATATGCCACAACTTGTTCAGCCATGTCTCAACTGATGGGCATTCCCTCAATTTCCAATTCTTTGCTACCACATAAAAAACTGCTATAAATATTGTTGTGCATGTGAGTCCTTTTCCCTTTTGTTTTGATCTCTTCAGGATACAGACCTAGTAGTGGTGTTGCTGGGTCAAAGGGTATACACATTTTTTTGCCCTTTGGATATAGTTCCATGTTGCTCTCCAGAATGGCAGATCAGTTTACAACTCCACCAACAATGTATTAGTATCCCAATTTTCCCACATTTTCTTCAACATTTGTCATCTTATTTTTTTTTGTCATATTAGCCAATCTGACAGGTGCAAAGTGGTACCTCGGATTTGTTTTAATTTGCATTTCTCTAATCAATAGTGATTTAGAACTTTTTTAATATGATTATAGATAGCTTTAATTTCTTCCTCTGAAAACTGGCTATTCATATCCTTTGACCATTTATCAATTGGGGAATGACTTGTATTCTTATAAATTTGACTCAGTTCTCTATATATTTTAGGAATGAGGGCTTTATCAGAGACATGGGCCATAAAAATTGTTTCTGAACTTTCTTATTTCCTTCTACTCTTGATTGCATTGGTTTTGTTTGTGCAAAGCCTTTTTAACTCAATGCAATCAAAATTATCCATTTTGTATTTTGTAATGATCTCTATCGCTTGTTGGGCCATAAATTCTTCCATTCTCCATAGGTCTGCCAGGTAAATTATTCCTTGCTCTCCTAATTTGCATATGGTAATCACCTCTCATGTCTAAATCATGTACACATTTTGACCTTTTTTTGGTATATGTTATAAGATGTTAGTCTATGCCTAGTTTTGACCATACTGTTTTTCAGTTTTCCCACCAGTTATTGTCAAATAGTGATTTCTTCTCCCTTTGGATTTATCAAACAGTAGATTACTATAGTCATTGTCTTGTCACTTTTAAATATGAGAAGGAGTGCATGCTCATCTTGACCATTTGGTGTTCTAGGAAGGCCAGTCAAAGTCCCAAAACATTCAGCTCTCAGCTGAAATGGAGCCCTCCTCTGACTCCTCAAAAAATGTTCAGATGAGAAGTCTTACCTGCATGAATGTGGATTATACCGAGAATGAAACCACAGGAAACATTCTCCCTTGAGAACTGTCAGAACTCTTGTTGAAGCATGAGTCATCATCTAAAAACCAGTGTTTTTCAGGAAGGTCCCATATGATGTTGGGAAAACTTTCCTTATGTAGGGCAATTCTTCCTTGGATGTATACTTCAATAAAGTCAAACAAGAGAGAGAAAAATTAAGAAAGTGGTAACATAGTAGAATGGAAAAATAAATTTGTCAAAATGACCTTCTAACCAAAAAATTATTATATGGTATAAGCACTTTGAACGTATTTCATCCCCACGCACAATATTAGGAAATAAGAGAAGTCATTGCAAAACTGTCATTGGATCTCCTGCTGAATTCTCATGCAAGTTTACCCAAGAGGGCATTCTGATATTACATTGTACCAAGCAGAAGAAACCAGAAAGGCCAGTGAATACCACACCATCATTTTCACACAAAAACTTGTTCCTCTCCATTAAAACTATATTTTAGTCTGCCTGTGGAGCTCCAATTTCCCTTTGCAAATTTGAAATTATTTTCCAGTTCCTGAAAACGTGTGTTTGATTTTCTAAGGAAGACAATATAATTATTTTGCAATTACTTCAATTGTCCTCAAGTGTTGTCAAATAAAAATCTTATTTGATTAGGTGCATGGCACCAAAAAACCCCAATATAGTTTTGTTTTGCGAGAATCCAGGTAAATTCAAGGCAAAAAACAGCCTCAATAAAAGAAAGAAATCAAACAAACTGATGAAACATAAAACCTAAAAGACAGCACACTGTACATTTAAAGGCCTAACGCATTATCATCTTCCATTTAATGTTGTATGACTCTCTTAATAAGATTGTTTCTCACCCTGTACCCTTGTATTCCCCAGGGACACTCTCAAACCCAAACTACATTGTTTGCTGGAGGGTCATACCTACTCAATTGAGATTTTTCTGTGACTAGACTTTATTCCAGTTGAAGTAATTCAGTACTCATTTGTTGTATTCCAGTTGAAGTAATTCAGTACTCATTTGTTGTCTGTTCTAGGAAATCTCAGTAACATATCTTCAGGAACTGGTAAATAAGTTCCAATTTAGAGTGTGTTTGGATTTTGAACTCCACAGGCAGAGTGAGTGACAGTTTCCATTGTGTGAAAATGTTGGTTTAGTACTCTCTGGAAAAGAGCAAAACTATCTAGTTTCAAATCTATGTAGTTTTACTAAGGGATTTTTTATTGTAAAAGATAAGCCTTAATTAGCATTGAGGCTAAATCAAATGTTTGGCATTGAAAAAAGGTTACATTCTGGTGGAGACTGGAATGTTTGACTCCATTACTTCAACACAAAGGAAAAGCGTAAAATAACAGGGATTTTTTTTTTTTTTTTTGTAATTGATAGGGCATCTTTTTCAATTTGTCTTGATTAACAAATGGCTAACTACTGTGGATACAAGGGGCAGTGTTTGAATGAAATAAATCATTCTAATTAATGAATGATTCTATTTACCTAAGAGTCTTTAATTGAATTCAATATATAAAAACACTAATTGAATATCTTAGGTGGAAGTAATTTTAGTAAAATTAAGATACCTTTCTGTTTCAATCCACAGCCAGGAAATGTTTATTTTGTGAATAATATTTATTGAATAATTATTATTCTTATTTTGGCAAATAAAAGATAGTGGCATTTCAGTGGAACTTCTTGTAATCATGGCAGTAGGGAAGATAGATGACATCAAATAAATGCCCTGATAGTAAAGGGACAGGGGCAGCAGGAGGGGTGGGAGGAGAAAGGAAGGGGAAGGAGGGAGCCACAAGGGGAAAGGCCAGGAAGGAAGGGACTTGAGAAGCAAGAGCCTGGGAAGGGGAAGAGTATGGGGAAGGGAAAGGGAACAGGATAGGGGAAAGGGGTGGTGTAGATGACCTGGGAGCCCATACCCTAGGGATCATCTAAGATATCTAGCTGGTTCCTGTTCCCCTTTTGTGGGGTGAAGCTAGGTATCTTAAAAAAAATCTTACAATTTTCCCGAAGAGTGGGTTCTTGTGTGAGAGCCATGAAGGCTAGGATGTATGGTATTTCCATCTATTTTACTTCTTGGTGGCAGTATAAATCTAGCTGTAAGAGAGTATCGTATTGCAAAGATCCCAAAATGAACCATGTTTCTTGTTCCTCCAGGGAGGCCAAACTGTATTTCAAAAGAACACAAGCTGTTTCTTTTTGAGGTCTCAAGAGAAACCAAACTTTTTCCAATTCTTTACAAGACAACCAAGTGGTGAATGTTTGGGAGTTGAAAAAAGAAAAAGCCTCAGGAAACTAAAAAGTACCTGAAATTTTCCCAATTCCTTAGTGTTCTAGAAAATTGAGAGAATTGAGCATATACTTCCTGATAGGGCATCTCCTATGCAGTGGAATGTGTGCCTGGGTCAGAGTCAACCTTGGAACTGTCTGACCTGTATGGAGCCTGAGAGCAGCAGGTTTGAAAAGCACCTCTAAGTCTTCCTAGGTACCTGGAGAGTGACCCCAACTGCAGAGAGAGATGGGTAGAGGGAGAGAAGGCTTGTGTTTATGTACCTTTCATCTTGGCTGGAGAAGGGCTTAAGAGGGTCAGGTGGTTCCCTGAAATGTCAGGGTATAGGGGGGTCTGCCTGGAAAGAATTTGAACACTCACACCTCCTTTCAGTCAAAACAGTGAGGTTTATTATAACACCAATAGAGCGAGCTAGATTCCTAATGAGTTGGTACCTTGATGGGGGTGAAATTCACACATATATAAAAAAAAGACAGTGAGAACATTTGGATGGGATTAAGGAGTGGTAATTAACTTGGGGTGGCCCAATTGCTACCGTGAAAGGAGTTAAGAGGTCAAGGGTGAGTCGAAAGCCACAACGAAAGGGCCATTGAGTACCTAGGTGGGTTAGGCTGGGCCAGATGCTGAGACAGCAGTTATCTGGGCTGCTGAAATGTGCAGAAAAATTCAGGGACTGGGTTGCTGAAATGTATGGAAAAATTCAGGGTCCAGGTCCCATCACCCTATCAAAACCACATTCGCTACATTTCTGTAGAATAGTTTCCATTTGCAGTGATAAATTGTTTCCCTGTAGATCTCTTTCTTCACCTCCACACCCCCTACCCCCTGTCTCTCTTTCACACACACACACACACACACACACACACACACACACACACACACCCGTGTGCACATAAATTCACACAAAGAGAGGCAGAGATAGAGACAGAGAGAAACAAAGACAGAGACTGAGACAGAGACACTGATCTTCCATTCTTTTGCATCAGGCCTATACTGTTGGGGAAAGTTAGTCTTCCTCTATATTTTACATTTCAGCCTTTAGGAAGAATGTTGGGAAGTCTTAAACAAGACTACTATCTGTTTTAATGGATCACAGAAAGGCTTCAGTGCATTGAGTAAGGTATTTTTGCTGTAATCCTCAAGGGTCAGTGCATTCTGCCCGTGATTCAACTCAATTCAAATGACTCTGGTCATTCAATAAACAGCAAGATCTTAGCATGAACCTTTCTGGTCTTCAACCAATAGAATCACAGCAAATCTATCTGCTTTTTCTGAGGAATATTGTTTAAAAGTATAAGCATATTCAGGCTGAAATTGAGTAACTGGCACTGAACATAAAGGTTTCATTCCACTGGGAATTGTGTTGTGTGTCTCCTTTGAATAAGGAACTTCAACACAGGGAAAAGTCTAGGACACGAGCAATGTATGCTTTGTGTAACACTCCTTGTGTTGGTAGAGCACCTTCTTTAACTTTTCTTCATTAGCAAATGGATATCTATTGTGGATGCAATAGATGGAAGGAGACAAAGCATTCAACAGGTAAGAGTGTGTTTAACTAAGATTCATTTGCTTTCTTGAATTTTGTATATAACAATACAAGGTCTACAGAACCATTGTGCTGACATCATTGTTGTATGCTTGTGAAACATGGACAGTCTATCAGCGCCATGCCAGGAAACTGAATAGCTTCCATTTGAACTGTCTGAGGAACATTCTGAGGATCACCTGGCAGGATAAGGTACCAGACACTGAAGTTCTTGCTTGAGCTGAATCGTCAAGTATTCAAACTATGCTTCAGAGAGTGCAACTCCAATGGACTGGCCACATTGTTCAAATGCAGAATGTATGCTTGCCAAAAAAACTATTTTATGGAGAACTCCTACCTGGCAGGTGATCATATGGTGGTCAGAAGAAGTGAAAGTAATACAAGGACACTCTCAAGGTCTCTATCAGGAACTTTGGATTTGTTTGTGGGACATAGGAGACACTTGCATGGTGTGTCCACATCAGAAAGGGTGCTGTGCTTTAGAATTGAGACCACACAAAATAAACATAGGGTGTGCAAATTTAGAGTATCCACCCCAAATGTTCACACAGACTATCTGTGCCCAATCTGTGCTAGAGCATCCCTAACTCGTATTGGCTGATCAGCCACAGTCGGACACGCTGAAACTTGAGTTTATCATGTCGTTTTGGTCCTCTTCAAGAACAAAGGACAACAACCAACCAACCAACCAACCAGCCAACCAACCAATATAGCAATATTATTTGAGTAATCCATTTGGAAATATTTTTAGTCAAATTAAGATAATTTTTTATACTCAGTCTACATTTAAATAATATTTATTTTGTGGAGAGCATTTTTTGAATGAGAACTCTCATTTTGGAAAATAAATCTTCTTGGTTCCTCAATGGATCTTTAGATTTTGTTGGTAATAGGGGAGCTATATGAAATCATTTATATATCAAGTCATATCAGAATCACTCCCTGTCTGAGGTCTGTTATCTATTTGCTTTAATATATTATATCCCTGTGGATAACAGACATACTTCCAGTGATACTAGACATACTTTTAGCAGGATACTAATTTCCCAATTTGCATTGGAACCCATAAATTAGAGCAGGTGAGTCTTCTTTTATGTATCACGTGGAAGCCTTTAGGACAAATATGGGAAATTCTTCTAGAAAATCACTATAAAGTCTAGAATCAAGGAATTACTTTGGTGACTTGAAATATTACTCGAGAAAGTGACTTTTGGTATAATTTTCACAATACAATGCATTTTGCATGTGATTTTACTCAATTCACATGATTTGTCATTACATAGAAAGCATGAATGTTTATTTCTGAAACTTTATTTATTTTTAGTTTTCAATGTTCATTTCCACAGGATTCTGAGTTCTAAATTTTCTCCCCATCTCCCCCAAGATACCATGCATTCTGATTACCCCTTTCCCCAATCTGCCCTCCCTTCTATCATATCCCTCCCTTCCGTGATCCCCATCTCCTCTATTTTCTTAACTCAATTCCCCCAGGGTCTTTAGGGCTCCTAAAATGGACTGCTGCTGCCTGGGACTGGGGTTAGAGCGGGACCCTGCTCCCTTCTCACCCAGGTGAAATAGCTTTCTCACTGACCTTTGAAGCTGTCTTTGGCATTTGTGGATTGAGAAATCTGGGAACTGCAACTGCTACATGTGATTCCATGCCCTGAAGCCTGCTCTGGTCTTATCTATGCTGAGCCACGTGACCAAGGCTGGGCTACACTCCATGGGCTGGGGCTGTGCTGCACTCTGAGACCTGAGCAACAGACCTTTCCTGTTGGCCTTCCAGGCTGCTTTGGGCTGGAAATCTCTTTCACTGTGTCGTTTTGTGGCTTATGCTGCTCTAGAATTTGTTTAGAGTCATTTTTTACAGGTATTTTGTGGGCTATGGGAGGAGAACTACAGCATCTGTCTTTCTACTCTGCCATCTTGGCTCTGCCCCTGAAAGCATGAAGATTTTAACATGAACATTCATATCCTTTATTTAGGAGAACCAGAGCAAAAATAAATACTTAGAAGAACCACATTCATGGTGCAATGAAGTAATCTACGTGGAACAAAAATGTTTCATTTTGAGTGGAATTATATTGTTTCTCTCCAAGATATCACCAACCTCAATACAAAGGAAAAGACTAGAGCACTAAAGATGTATGCAATGTGACACTTGTGTTCATGGAGTATCTTCTTCAATTTGTCTTGGTTAATATATAGCTACTTTATATAGAGAAGGAATCTGTTCAGAATGAGACAAATTATTAAGTGAAAGATTGTACTTAACCAGAACTCACTTCAATACATAACAATATTCTTTCAGTATTGTAGTTGGAAGTATTAGTCAAATTAAGAGAGCTATGTATATCATCCATAGTCAGACAATAAATACTTTGTAAGGAAAATACAAATTTATTTTGGTAAATAAAACCTAATTTTACCTTGGTGAAGCTTGATGTAGTCATAGTAATAGGGGAGATGTATGAAGTTCAATCAATGATTTGAGTCACACCTGATTCTTTCTCTCTCCCTCTCTCTCTTTGGAATAGTTTCTTTTGAAATGATACTCATATCCCTACAGAGCGCAAATATACTTCCAAAGGAAAGCAAAAAACACAACTTCCATTCATATGCACTGGGGTCTTGTAACCAAAAGCAAGGTGGTTTTTTTGTTGTTTTCCTTTTGAAATTCAGTTTCCCAGCCTCAGGCTAACTCATAAACATCTGAAGGATTAATCTTCTTTGATTTTAGGTATTGAGGCATGTGGGCTCTCATGCTTTTGGGCACTGAGCCAATTACAGGCCTAGTTTCAGTGCTTTGCACATGGGCTCTCTATGCTGAGCCAGTGAGGTAACTCACATGGGTTACTCATAGGGCTCAGCCAATCAGACGTCAAGTAAAACCATATATAAGCTGAAAGATTGATATCACCTTGGGGCTCACTCCTGAGAAATCTTGATGTCCTGGACAAGACTCTGGGTAGCTGTTGTTAAGCTCCTCCACCCTGACTCTGACTATGAATGTGAACCCAGAAGAAGAAAATGAAGAGAAGAGACAGTGAAAATGAAGAAAAAGCATAGAGCATGGAGCATTGAGAAGTATAGTGGTGGTGGTGGCAGTGGCAGCAGCAGCTGCAGAGACTGCCTGAATGAGCTTCCTGGTTTTGAAAGTGAATTGAGATGGCAGTACTGGTAATGTGTGGAAATATTGTGGTTGCCTTATTAAACTTTGTTTTCCTAGAGACAGAAGCTAGGGGCAGGAGTCCCTGGGGCCTGCTGTGTCTGGACTAGAGCAGGAGCAGGAAGAGCTTGGAGTGGAGCATTCTCCCTGAGCTGAGACATGGAGCAGGAGTGGAGAGTTGCCTGTGTGTGAATCCAGCCAGGAGCTGGGAGCAGTTGGGTCACAGACCTGCAGAAGGAAGAGTTATGGAGTTTGGGACTTGGCCATGAGTCAAGATGGAGGTTTTCAGTAAGACAGGAGCAGTGAGGATGCTTTTCTGCCACGCCCCTCCCCCCCCCAAGGTTTGGAATCCAGGATGTAGAATTGTTTCACCTGAGAGTGCCAGGTGGCAGCCTTCAACAGCAGCATGAGGAGAGGGACACACCCCTAAAGGACTTTACTTGAACACTCTATTTTGATTGAGGGGATTGTAGCATACTGTGACCCAGCGGTGGAGTGTGTAATATTCTCTGCTCCCCCTAGGGTTCTGTTGTGTTAAGGCAGACCCTGGCTTGGGATCCCCTGATTGTATAAACAAGCTTAAGGAGGGGGGTATGCTATGTTATATACCGAATGCAACGATATATGCTGTGTGACATGTTATATACTGAGTATTATGTTATATACCGGATGATATGTTTTATTTAAGGTCATGTGGCCACCTTGGAAATAGGTTGTTATGGTATGAATTGTGAATGTTATGCTTTAGTTTCTTGAATAAGGTTCAGTTTTGAATAAATAGAATACTTATCATACCTTGAGATGGGTGCTGCCATGCTTGGTGTTGCACACCTATATTATCGGGTCACCTTAGTCTTCTCTTATATGTGGCATTATAGCCTTTAGGAAGAATGTTAGAACGCCTTCAAGAATATATATATGTATATAGGTAGATAGATAGATAGGCATCAAGAAATGTCTACAATAACTCAGAATATTTTTTGAGAACAGGTCTTTGGCTATAATCCTCATGGTACTCGTGATTTCTCTCAATTCTAATGACTTTGGTCATTATATGTAAAGCAAGGAGACCCTAACATGGACATCTATGATTCCTTAACCAGTAAAATCTTAGACTGACTCCTTTTCTGCAGAGCTGTTGTTAGGTTATATCCATGTAGATTACAAACATGCTTCCAGAGGAAAGCATGATCTAGAAATCATTCATTTCACTAGGACTTATAATATTGGGGCAGATTAGTTTTCTGCTACATGTCACATTAGAAGCTTTAGAAGGAATGATGTAAAGTCTTTAAAAAGATCACTGTGTTGTGTATTAGAATTAAAGAATGACTTCAATGACTTGGAATATTCCTTAACAAAGACACTTTTGCTATAATCTTACCAAATCAGCATATTTTCCTTTTGAATCAACTCAATTCACATGCCATTGGTTATTATGTAAAATGCAAGGAGATCATAAGATAAAAGTGCATGTGGGTAAAAAGAAATGTCTGGATCTGCAAATGCAATACAAAGAAAAAGCCTATTGAACAACAGGAACTTCTCATATAACACTCCGTGTGTTGGTGGAATTTGTCTTGTTTAACAAAAGGATATCTATAATGGATTAAGAAGGTAAAATATTTGGACTATGACAAATCATTCAATAGGAAGGATTGAGCTTAACCAAGACTTGTTTCCTTTATTTAAATCCAATATATAAAAATATCCTCTGAGTATTCCAGTTGGAAGTATTTTTAGTCAAATTTACCAGATTTTCTATCTCAATTCATATCTAAAAAGTATTTACTTCACTGGAGAAAATTTCTTGAATGATAATAATTCTTATTTTGGCAAATAAAACCTAATGTAGCTACAATTACTTGATGCTAAGATGATAATAGGAAAGATACACGAGGTCAAACAAATGTCTTAGATCATAGCACTTTGACTCCATTTCTGTGGTTTCCAGTTACATTACATTTTTACATTACAGTACAGTATTATAGCACATACATATGTCTAGAGAAAAGAAAAATATTGCACATCCATTCCTTTTCATTGGGTCATATTATATTCTTCCACTGCCTGTCACATGGCAGTCTTTAGAAGGAATAGTGGAAAGATTTTATGATTACTCTGTAGTCTATTGGGATAAAAGAATGACTAAAATGACTTGGGATATTTCTTGACAAAGAGAATTTTGCAATAATCTTTACAAATAAGCATTCAATGGATTCAAAGGCTAAACATTTGGTACAAATTATTCAATAAGAACAATTCAGCTTAATTGGAACTTTTAAAAATTTTGAATTTATTATATAACACTAATTTTTGAGTATTCCATTTGGGATTATTTTTAGTTAAATTAAACTGGCTTGCTATCTTAATCGAATATCCAAAAACGCTGACTTTGTTGAGAAATTTCCTGAATGAAAATAACTTATTTTGTCAGGTAAAAACTAATGGTACCATAAAGTAACTTGATATAATGATGGAAATAGGAGAGATATACTAAGTCAAAGAAGTGCCCTGAATCACACCAGATTCTCCCCTTTTCTGTGGTACAATTTCCATGGATAGAGATATAATATATCCCTACAGATGACACACGAGCTTTTAGTACAAAGCATTATACAGAAATCCCTTTGATTTGCATCAGGATCTACAATGTTAGGGCCGGTCCATCTTCCACTATGTCACATTGCAGTCTTTAGAAGGAATTTTGGAAGGACTGCAAGAAAACTGTTTTGTAGTGTTATGGCAATGAAGGGAATGTTTCAATGATTTGGCTGCTTCCTTGACAAAGAAGCTTTTGCTATTGTCCTTATGAATCAGTGCATTTTCCTTTTGATTCAACACAAATCAAATGATAGATAAAAACAAGATCTTAACTTGGGTATTACATACTTTTACAGCAATCCTTGAATGACAGCAAAATTAATAGTGCTTTTATTGAGGAAGATATAATTGAAATGAATATGCACAGTTAGGCCGAAATTGAGCAACTGGAATTAAACACAATAGTTCTATTTCAATTAAAATTGCATTCTATTTTTCATTCAGATAATAAGGAGATATGTGCTTAAGAACCATTTTTCTTTTTGGAGGTTTTTTCTTATTCCAAATGTTTTGCATTGATTTGATCTAGAGATATCAATTTGACCATATGGGTAAATTGAGAAGGTGCTTCAGAGAAATATATATATATAGCACATAATGCTTTTATGTAGGAGTTTGCCTTGGGCAGCTAGGTGATAGTGGATAGAAAGCCTGGCCTAGAATCAGAAAGATAAGAGTTTAAATCTAGCCTCAGACACTTACTAGCTATGTGACCTTGAGTAAGTCAATTAACCCTGTT
The DNA here is from genome assembly GCA_023548195.1 of Bettongia penicillata ogilbyi. Classification (NCBI taxonomy): domain Eukaryota; kingdom Metazoa; phylum Chordata; class Mammalia; order Diprotodontia; family Potoroidae; genus Bettongia; species Bettongia penicillata. Next base: position 898,620 of record JAJHZJ010000377.1, on the reverse strand, counting down.
TGCCTCAGTTTCCTCATTTGTAAAAATTTGCTGGAGAAGAAAATGGCAAACCACTCCAGTATCTTTGTTAAGATGGTCACAAAGAAACAGATATGACTAAACCACCACCAACAAAAATACAGGACTTCCAGGAGCAAAGCTGGCAGAGTAAACAGGAAATCTCCCAAACTGTCCCATATTAACCTCAAAACAAATATAAAGTAGTGTCCCAAAATGAATTCTGAAATTTCAGAACTGCAAAAAGACAAAGAGAAACAGTCTTCTAGCTTTAGAAAGTTGGAAGGCAGCAGGAAAGTCTCACTCAGGTAAAGGGGGAAAGCAATCCAGGGCAGAAGGATCCTAGCAAGGCAACAGCAGGCCCTACCTCAGCAAGCCAGTAGGAGGTCCTGAGCCCCATTTTGATATAAGGTGAGCAGGTGAACACCTACACCAGGGCCTTTCATGTACCTCAGCCTAGGTGGACAAATTGGAAGAGGCCAGTATTGAGTCCCCTCCACATGCCTCAATGTATCTCCAGGCCAATGGGCAGACTTCTGCAGCACTAAGCAGTGGCGGTCACCCCCACTGAACTCCACCCTCTCAGTGTAGCACCAGGTGAGAAACTGGACCCTTACAGTCTGCAGCATGAGGGTTCCCCATGGATCTTAGGGAAGCACCAGACAACAGCCAGGGACTACTTCTCTGTTACAAGAAGCTTGGGACAGTGTGCTTTCCACCACATGAAGAGAGCTCAAATTTGAAAGAAAGGAAAAAGACTGGAAAAGATTAGCAAAAACAAAGAAGAATGTGGCCATAGAAAATTATCATGGTGACAGGAGAGATCAAGACGCCAATTCAGAAGAGGACAACAATGTCAGAATACCTATGGGTAAAGCTTCAAAGAAAAGTGGGAATTGTATTCAAGTCCAAAAAACTACTGGAAGAACTCAAAAAGGAGTTTAAAAATCAAATAAGAGAGAGAAGAAAAATTGGCGAAAAAAATGAGAGGATGTAAGAGAATCATAAAAGAGTCAAGGGTTTGGGAAAAGGAAAACAACTATGTCAAAAATAGAATTGGCCAAAGGGAAGAAGGGATTAAAAAAAATCCACCAAAGAAAACAATTCCTTAAAAAGTAGATTTGGCTAAATGGAAAAGAAGGTAAGAAAGCTAACTGAAGGACATAATTCCTTAAAAATTAGAATTGGAAAAGTGGAAGCTAATGATTCTGTGAGCCGTAAATAATCAATACCACAAAATCAAAAGACTGACAAAAATGAAGAAAATGGAAAATACTTCATTGAAAAAATAACTGACCTGGAAAATAGATCCAGGAGAGATAATTTAATAACCATTGGACTTCATCTAAACCATGATCAAAAGGAGGACCTGCTCATCATACTTCAAGAAATTATCAGAGAAAACTGCCCTGATATCTTAGAACTAGAGGGCCAAATAGACATTGAAGAAACCCACTGATCAACTCTGGAGAGTGATCCTGAAATGAAAACTCCCAGCAACATTATAACCAAATTCCAGAACTCCCAATTAGATGAGTAAACTAGTGGTTAATTTTATTTCAACAAAAGAAAGAGGAAAATAAAATATCCAGTAAAAAAAAATGAAAAATGAATTGGTGGTGAGTTTACCATTAATGAAGAGGAAATTTACGCAATCAATTAGGAAATATTTTTACTATATGTCAGTAAATCTTACAATCTGAATGAAATTGATGAATATTTGTGAAAATATAAATTGCCCAGACTAACAAAAGAGAAAACAGAATACCCAGATAACCCCATCTTAGGGGAAGAAGTTGACAAGTCACCAATGAACTTCAGAAAAAACCTTCAGGGTAAGATGAGTTCACAAGTGAATTCTACCAGACATTTAAAGAACTATTAATTTCAATATTATACAAACTCTTTGGCAAAATAGGTGAAGTCCTACATAATTATTTTTATAACACAAATATGGTTTTGGTGCTAAACTGGAGAAGGAAAACTATAGAGCAATTTCCCCAATGAATATTGATGCAAAAATTTTAAATAGAGTACTAGAAAAAAGATCACAGCTATATCAAAAGTATCATGCACTATGACTAGGTGATATTTATACCAGGAATGCAGGATTGGTTCAATATTAGGAAAACTATCAACATAATTGATTATATGAATAACAAAGCCAACAGGAGTCATATGATTATACAGGACCCATTCCTATTAAAAACATTAGGGAGCAAAGGAATAAAGAGAGCTTCCTTAAAATGATAAATAATATCTATCTAAAACCATCAGCAAGCATTATCTGAAATGGGTATACTCTAGAAACCTTCCCAATAAGATCAGGGATGAAACAAGAATGCCCATTATCATCACCGTTATTCAATATTGTACTAAAAATATTGGGGCAGCTAAGTGGTGCAGTGGATAGAGCACAGGTGCAGGAATCAGGGGGACCTGAGTTCAAATATCTCCTTAGACACTTGACACTCACTAGCTGTGTGACCTTGGGCAAGTCACTTAACCCCAATTGCCTCATCCTGGGCCATCTCCAGTCATCCTGATGAATATCTGGTCACTGTATTCAGATGACTCTGGAGGAGAAGTGAGGCTGTTGACCTGCACAGCCCTCCCTCACTCAAAAACAAAGTCAAGTGCAAGTCATGTCATCATTTCTCTCATGGCATGGTCTTCTTCAGCAATGAAAGACAAATACACAGAAATATTAGTTGGTGGTTGTTGTCCTTTGTTCTTGAAGAGGACCAAAATGACATCACTATGCTAGAGTCAAGTTTCAATGTATCTGACTGTAGCTGATCAGACCAATAAGCACTGGGAATGTTCTATCACAGATTGGTTTCAAATAGTCCTTGTAAACATTTGGGGTGAATTCTCTAAGTCTGTGTATCTCATGTTTCTTTTGAGCTATTTAAATTCTGCTTTATTCATAGAGCACAATGTCTTCTCTGATGTGGGCATGCCATGCTGAGAGGTCCTGTACCAGTGTCTCTCATGTCACACAATCTGTTCCAAAGTCCTTAAGAGAGACCTTGAGAGTGTCTTTGTATCGCTTCCTTTGACCATCATATGAACACTTGCCCAGTGTGAGTTCTCCACAAAATAATCATTTTGGCAAGAGTACATTTTGCATTTGAGCAATTTGGTCACTCCATTGGAGTTGCATTCTCTGAAACAGAGTTTGAATGCTTGGCAGTTTAGTTCAAGAAAGGACCTTAGGGTCCGGTATCTTATCCTGCCAAGTGATCTTAAGAATCTTCCTAAGACAATTCAAATGGAAGTGATTCAGTTTCCTTCCAGCTGAGATTTACAAGGTAGGTTGTCCAATGCTCGTACAAAAGCTGACTGAAATTTTCCAGTTTATATGGCAAGAGAAAGTTTCCTTTTTCCCCTCCTACTTTCTTATAGGGTAATATAAATTTCTATACCCAAATGAGTGTGTATATTATTCCCTATTTTAGCTGAATCCAATGAAAGTAAGGCTCAAGCAATACTCACACACCACTTCCTTCCCTCTATTGTGATAGGTCTTTTGTATCTCTTCATCTGATGTAATTTATTCTATTCTGCCTCCCCTTTCCTCTTCTTCCAGTGAAATCTTTTTTTTTCACCCCTTAATGTTTTTTTAGTATCATCATATCAAAGTCAACTTATACCCACACACTTTGTGTATATATATATATATATATATATATATATATATATATATATATATATATGTATACTCCTTTTAATTGCCCTAATAAATTCTTAAGAGTTACAAGTATCGTCTACTTGTGTAGGGATGTAAACAGTTTAACCTTATCGAATAGCATGTTTTCTTCCCTGTTTATGTTTATATGCTTGTCTTGAATCTTGCATTTGAAGATCAGATTTTTTGTTTAGCTCTGGTGTTTTCATCAGGAAAATTTGAATGTCCCTTATCTCATTGAATATCCATGTTTTCCTCAGAAAGATTATACTTAATTTTGCTGGGTAGTTGATTCTTGGTTGCAATTCAAGTTCCTTTGCCTTTTGGAATAATATTTTCCAAGTCTTGTGATCCCTTAATATAGAAACTGCTAAGTCCTATATAATCTTGACTGTGGCTCCTTGATATTTCAATGGTTTCTTTCTGGCTGCTTTGCAGTTTTTTCTCTTTGACCTGATAATTTTGGAATTTGGTTACAATCTTTCTTGGACTTTTCAATTTGGAATCTCTTTCAGGAGGTGATTGATGGATTCTTTCAAAGACTAGTTTACCTTCTGATTCTAGGATATCAGGGCAATTTTCCTTGATAATTTCTTGAAAGATGTTGTCCAGGTTCTTTTTTTGATCATGGGTCTCAGGTAGTCCAATGGTTATTAAATTATCTTTCCTGGGTCTATTTTCCAGGTCAGTTGTTTTTCCAATGAGGTACTTTACATTTTCTTCTGTTAGTTCATTCTTTTGATTTTTACAGATTTTTGATGTCTTATAGAGTCATTAGCTTCCACTTGCCCAATTCTAATTTATAAGGAATTATTTTCTTTAATTGGTTTTTGTATTTCCTTTTCCATTTGGCCATTTCTACTTTTTAAGGAATTGTTTTCTTCAATGGATTTTTCTTTTCATTTGGGCAATTGTGCTTTTAAGGAATTGCTTTCTTCAGTCAATTTTTGTCCTTCGTTTTCCAAGATGTTGACTGTCACTTGCATACTTCTCATTTCTTTTTCCAATTTTTCTTCTACCTCCCTTATTTGACTTTAAAAATCCTTTTTGAGCTCTTCCAAGAAGGTTTTTTGGGCTTAAGAGCAATCCATATTCCCTTTTGAGGTTTTGCATGTAGGCATTTTGATATTGTCGTCCTTTTCTGAGTTTGTGTTTTGATCTTCCCTGTCACCATAGTAACTTTCTATGATCAAGCTCTTTTTTTTGTTTCTTCCTCATTTTTTTGCCTATTTCAAGACTTTTAAAGTTGAGCTCTGCTCCTGGGACACAGGGGTCACTGTCACAAGCTTTTTGTTCTGGGAAGTGGGAGCCTGACTTTATGTCCTGGGGCCTCAGATGTTGGTGGCTCACTTAGTGCACTTAGGTGGCCTGGCCTAGTCCCACCAATTGTTGCCTGGGTTCTGGGGGTGGCAATCTGCCTTCTGTGCTGGGGCTAGAGGCTTCATAGCTATCCTGCTGTGCTACTGGCCTGCTGAAACAGGACCAAGAGTTCTAGGTTGCTAATCTGTGCTGTGGCTAGGAGCCTCCTGCTGGTTTGCCTGGAAACCATCTGTAGTGGACTATGCTTCCCTTTTGCCCAAATGAGAAATATTTTTCCTGAAGTCCTTCTAAATTATCTTACACTGGAAATTTTTTTCATGCTGTCTTTTTTTTAGGTTGTGATGCTTCAGAATCTGTTTAGAGGCTTGATTTGACTTTGTTTCTAAGGGAAACTAGGGAGAGGTCAGGCAACTCCCTGGCTTCTCTCTACCATCTTGGTTCTGCCTCTAGCAATGTTTTTTTCTCTTAGAAAGTACTAGCTTTCTTTTTAGGAATGCTTATAAAACCAACATTCCCAGTGATGACAGGATTACCTTGTATTGTATGAATAGAAAAGTCTTTTCAATTGAATAGAAGTTAGCTGCCCTGTCCCATGAGAAATCAAATACGAGTGTCTTTGTAAATAAATTTAACAAGCAGTTGACCACTTATGTTGATTCCCATGTACTTCATAGAGATCTCTTTAAAAATTTATCTTTAGTTAAATTTTGAGCTCTGAACAGTTTTTCTCTCCAACTCATACTAGAGAAGGCTACCATTTAACATGCACAAACATACACACATCTATCTATCTATCTATCTATCTATCTATCTATCTATCTATCTATCTATCTATCCATATTTAGATATAGATGTGTGTGTGTGTGTGTGTGTGTGTGTGTGTGTGTGTCTTGGCAGGTAGATATGCTTCCAGGAATTTTATGCTGTCTATAATTATTTTAAATGGAATATCTCTTACTCTTTCTTCTTATATGTTTTTTTGATAATATATAGAAATCCTGAAGATTTATGTGAGTTTATTTTATATCCTGCTACTTTGCTATAATTATTAATTGTTTCAATTAGATTTTTAGTTGAATCTCTAGGATTTTCCAAGCATATCATTATATCATCTGCAAAAAGAGGTGGTTTTATTACCTCATTGACCATTTTGATTCCTTCAATTTCTTTTTCTTCTCTTATTGCTATCATTTCTGATAAATATATTGAAAAATAGTGGTGATAATAGGCATCCTCATTTCACTTCTGATCTTGTGGGGAGGGCTTCTAGCTCACCCTTGCTACAAATAACACTTGCTAATGGTCTTAGGTAGATGCTGCTTATCATTTTAAGGAAAAATTCATTTGTGCCTATATTTTGTCTGTGGCAATGTAATCAGGGTACATGACTTGCCCAGAGTCACCCAGCTCCTCAAGTGTCTGAAGTCAGATTTCAACTCAGGTCCTCCTGACTCCAGGACGGGTCCTTTATCCACTGTGCCAACTAGATGCTCTTATGTCTGTCCTTTCAAGTGGAATGAATGCTGTATTTGGTGAAAAGACTTTTCTGCATCTATTGCAATAATCATATGGTTTTTGTTACTTTTGTTATTGATATAATCAATTATGGTATTAGTTTTCCTTATGCTAAACCATCTCTGCATGTTCCTGAAGCTGTTACTGCCTCCAACATAGCTGCCGTCAGGCATTGTTTTCTGTTGATTCAGGGACATCTGTCCTGAAGTATCTGCACTTCAATCAGGACAGACCACCACCCTGGGAGGTTACGTCTTGCCTAACATCCTCTTAAGTTGTCTTAGACTGAACACATGTTTTACACAGACTTTTTTTTTATTTTGAAATTTTTGTGACTTCTAAACTTAAATACACAATGAGAGAAGAAAAATAGAGAACATTTCCATGTATACAACAGAACATAGGAAGATTCAATATAAAACACTAAATTTTCATTTCACAAAAATCCATGTAATAAATATAGCAAATTGTTTTCAAAGCAACCCAGATTTTCTGTACTTCCTTCTAGGTTTTCTTTTGTTCTCTGCTGTGCAGCATTTCTTTATTTTTCTCCCTCTCTCCCTCCACCCCAACAAATATAAAATATAAAAAATTCTACACATGCCTGTCTATAAACACACACACAAAACACACAACACACAAGTAAGACCATACTGTGAATATTTCTATTTGTCAGTTCTTTTTCTGGAGGTGGATAGCATTTTCTTTCATAGGTCCAGGTCTCTTCTATTTTTCCAAGTCAACTAGTTCATTATTTCTTATGTATCAACAGTACAATCATTTCCTATACGAGAGATTGTCTATGAAAGATTTTCCCCTCAATTTTCTGCTTTCCTATTAATCACCTCAGGAAAGGCTACAATTAAATATGAATGCATATACATATGCACACATATGCACATATGTAAGATCATACTATCTTTACATTTTTCCCCTTGATTTTTTTGAAATTCTTGACTTTTTGTTCTTCTAAATGAATTTTATTATTTTTCTAACTCAGTAAAATAATATTTAGTGATTAATTGGAATGACATTGAATAGATTAGTTAGGTAAAATTTTAATTTTAATTATATTGGCTTTACCTACCCATGTGAGGTGATGCTCTGTCTTTTTTTGTGGAAGAAACTTGGGAAGCTTAAAATTTTCTGACCCTTTCTGTCATTTTCCCCTTTCACCCAGACTTTAACTATTTCTGCCACTCTTAAGTTTACATTCAGACATTATCTGTAAATTGTTTGTGGCAGAATTTGGAAAAGCCAGGTAATTTTCTGCCTTATTCTGTCATTTTCCCAGAATCCTCCAGCTCAGTTTGTTTAAGTTCAGAGCTTGGGTTCTGGTACATGGTTACATATATATTCCCCCTACCTTAGCTATCCATGTTTAAAAGCTACCTCTACCACCTATGATTTCCTGCAATGGTGCTATTTCCATGATTTTAAACACTGAAATTCCTCTCTTCCTTTAAACTTTTGCTATGCTTCACTTCTTCTAAGCTTACTTTTATCTTCACTAAGATTTCCAGTTGCTCCACCCTTTCCCCTTCCCTGAAAATATCTCCCATGCTCCAAATTCATTTTCTTTTCTTTACAATCTTGACTATTTATAAGTGATGACTTGAGTTATGTACTTCTCTATTTTCTCTTGAGCTATACACTGCCCTCTGTATTTCTTATATTCTCTCTATATTATTTATCTTCCCATTTTCTTTTTACCCTTATGCCTGGTCATTTTAACTCTTGGTTACCTCCATCATCGTGTTGCTGAAGGAAGGCACAAAACTAGATCTACTAGAATTTTTTTTTACCTGATATTAGCTAGACCATCACTCCTTTTATTAGCATTTCCTTCACATTCAACTTTCTATCACATTCCCTATAATGTCAATGGTAAACCTCATTGCTCCTGAAGCTCCCTATAGCACCTTCTTTCTCTTTAACAAAGAAACTTACCTCCTATTTTACTGAGAAAATTGAGGCTATCTTCCATGAACTCTTGTTCCCCTTCTCAAGACCTTTTTTCACAGATCCCCATTCTTCCCTTGCTCTAGGTTCTTAGGAAGTAAGGTAGTATGGAAAACAAGTTGGATTTAGGGTCAGAGACAGTTTAAAATCCATCGGTACCACTAACTAGCTATATGATCTTGAGTAAGTCAATTAAAATCTCTAGACCCCAGTTTCTCCAAAGTGTGTGTGTGTGTGTGTATGTGTGTGTGTATGTGCATACATATGTTTGTGCTAGTGTGTGCACAGAGTTCAAATAAGGAGCTCGAGTAGACTCTATTATGCTTTAGGTGAGATAAAAAAGGTAGAGGTAGCAATCACGATCTGAGACAAAGCAAAAGCAAAAATTGCCCTAATTTAAAGGAGATAATAATATCTAAGGAAAGAAGGAAAGCAAAAGGTTAAGGAGAAAGGAATGACATAGCCAAGTGAATACAGAACTCCAGAGAATAGCAAGCAGAAATAGAAGGCTTTGGTAAATGATCAATACAAGAAATAGAAGAAAACAACACAGTGATAAAGACAAAAGACCTCTTCAAGACAATGAGAGATATCAAAGGAATGTATCATGCAAAAATGGGCATGATAAAAGATTAAAGTGGTAGGAACTTTACAGAAGTAGGAGAGATTGAGAAGAGGTAGCAACAACATACACAAGAATTTTACGAGAGTGATCTTAACATCACTAATAGCCATGATGGTGCAGTTACAGATCTAGGGCCAGACATCCTGGAGGATGACATTAAGTGAGCCTTAGGAAGCATCGCTAAAAAATAAGGCTAGACAGAATTCCAGTTGAGCTATTTAAAATCCTAAGAGATAATGATGTTAAAGCATTGCACTCAATATTTCAGCAAATTTGGAAAGCTCGCAGTGACCACTAGACTGGAAAAGAAAGACAATGCCAAAGAATATTCAAATTATCGAATGACTGTATACATTTCACCTGCTAGCAACATTGTGCTTAAGATTCTGTAAGCTGGGCTTCAGCAATATGTGAAGTGAGAATCACCAGAAGAGCAGGCTAATTTTTGAAGAGGCAGAGGAACTAGAGATCAAATTGCCAATATTTGTTGGATTGTGGAGAAAGCAAGGGAGTTCCAGAAAAAACATCTACTTCTGCTTAATTGACTACACTAAGTCTTTGTGTGAATTACATCAAAATGTGGCAGAGATGGGAGTTCCATATCATCTTGCCTGTCTCTTGAGGAATGTGTATGCAGCTCAAGAAGCCACAATTGGAAATGAACATGGAACAAATGATTGTTTCAAGACTGGGAAAGGAGTTCAATCAGGTTGAATATTGTTACCTTATTTAACTTATACGCAGAGTACATCATGCAAGATTCCAGACTGAATGAGTCAAAAGCCGCAATTAAGGTTGCCCTGAGAAATACCAACAGCCTCAGATATGCAAATGATATTACTCTGATGGCAAAAAGTATCAAAAAATTTAGAAGCTTCTTGATAAGGGTGAAAGAGGAGAGCTTGAAGCTTGGATGTTTCCAAAAAACTAAGAACCTGACAATTGATCTCACGAATTCTCAGCAGAGGGACAAGTGTCAGATTTTATATTCTTGTGCTCAAAGATCATTGTAGATGTTAATTGCAGCCATAAAATTAAAAGACTTGTTTTTTTGAAAGGAAAACTATGGCAAATCTGGAGAGCATACATCACCTTGCTGATAAAAGTCCAGATAGTCAAACCTATGGTACTTTCAGTAGCAATGTACTCCTGTGAAAGTTGGACTTCAAGGAAAACTGAATGCCATGGAATCAATGCTTTTGAATTGTGGAGCTGGAGAAGACTTTTGAGTGTTCCTTGGGCAGCAATGGGATCAAATCAGTCAATACTTGCAGAAATGAATTCAGACCATTCACTGAATATTGAAGGTGAAGTTTAAATACTTTGACTACATAATAAGGAGGCAGGACTCATTGGAAAAGAGCCTGATGTTGGAAAAAATTGAAGGCAAAAAGAAAACGTGATGGTAGAAGATGAGATGAATAGTATCATGGAGGCAAAGAACATGACCTTGGTCAGACTTCAAGAGATAGTGAAAGACATATCCATTTCTAACATATTCTGGGCCTGATATATCCATGGGGTCACTAAGAGTTGGATATGAATGAATGATGGTACAACAACACAACAGATGATAAAATAGTATCATTTTTTACAGCCAATTTCTATGAAAAAGGTGTCATTTGTCAAATATATAAAGAACTGAGTAAAAATTTTTTTTTAAAAATAAGAGCTGTTTCCCAGTTGGTAAGAGGTCAAAGGTTATGAACAGGCAGTATTTAGAAGCAATGAAAGCTATCTATAGTCATATAAAAATTCTCTAAATCCCCTCTGATTAGAGAAATGCAAACTAAAACATTTCTGGGGTACCACCTTATACCTATCAAAAATGACAAATGCTGGATGAGGGAATTTAGGTACATTAACGAACTCTTGGTGGAGTTGTGAATTGGTTCAACCATTCTGAAGAGCAATTTGGAACTATGCCCAAAAGACCATAAAACTATTCATACCCTTTTACCCAGTAATGCCACTATCAGGTCTGTATCCAAAAAAGATCAAAGAAAAAGGAAAGGGAGCTATATTTACAAAAATATTCATAGCATCTCTTCTTGTGGTGGCAAAGAATTGGAAATTGACAGGATGCTTACCAGTTGGGGAATGACTGAACAAGTTGTGTGTGGCATATGATGATGATGGAGTACTATTGTGCTACAAGAAATAATGAGGGACTGGCTTTGAAAAAACATAGGGAGACCTATAGGAATTGATACAAAGCAAAGTGAGTAGAACCAGTCAATAACAGTAGTGTTGTAATGATAATCAGCTGTGAAAGATCTGAACTCTGAACCAATGATCTAAGATAATTCTAAAAGATTCCTGATGAAAAGTGCTATTTGCTCCAGAGAGACAATCGATGAACTCTGCTTGAAAACTGAAATATAATTTTCTCACTTTTTTTCTTGCTTTTTTACAAGATGACTTATATGAAGATATGTTTTACATGATTTCACATGCATAAGTGGGATATGGCTTGCTTTCTCAGTAGATGAAGGGTCCAGGGAAGAAAGAGAAAGAATTTGGAATTCAAAATTTCCAAAACAAAAAAAATGCTAAAAATAAATAATAAAAGTAAACAATAAAAAGATAAAGTATATGTCTTAATAGTCATTAATTCCAGTCAAACTTGATTTTTTTTTAAAAAAACTATTCCTCATACATGGCTTTCCATTTTCCATGTCCATTCCTTTGAATTGACTGTCTTTACGTTAGATACTTACCTTCCTTAAGTCTTCTAAGACTCTCTACTTTCTTTCAAGAATCATTTCAAGTGCCCCATTTTATGCAGTTTATTCTGATTCTTCCGCCTGTTCTGGATTTATATTTCTTTTGTATTTGCTTGTATATGCATAACTCCTACTTCAAATCACATTTTCATGAGTCTCTCCAAATTGGTGAAGATTAATTATTCACTGTTCTTGTGGCTTCCCTTTCTCTCTGTGTGTGTGTGTGTTTCTGTCTCTGCCTCTCTGTCTGTTGCTCTCTTTCCCCTCTCATATGTACATATATGTGTTTATAATTTGTATGTATGTGTTGTCCTTTATGCTTGAAGAGGACTAAAATGACATCACTAGGTTGGAATTTAAAATGGTATGGAAAATACCTTTTTACTCTTGCATAAATTGGGTTTAAGTGAGGCAGAGTTGTGTGAAGTCCTCAGCCTCACTGTCTCTTCGAAACTCATCAAAGTCCAGTGGCAAGACAAAGGTAAAGATGACCGGTGATGGCTCAAGACACAGTGGATGACTTTGGTGTCTTTGATGCCTGACCAGGCTTTAAGTGTTCCATTGCACCTGCCTCAGCCACCTTCATGGCCCTTTGGAACAAATTGCTCACATGCTGCCAGGGCAAGTTTTCACTTATTTGGGGTTGACTCTCATAACTCATTAATGGATTTGAAACCCAAAGGTGACCCTAAACCTGGTTTAACCCATCTGCTGAAATGGTTTACTGGGGTATGGCTGTTATGCATGCTACAGCTTCTTGGAGCTGGCTGTGAGAGCTATGTGGCAGGTGAACACCAAAGGTGGAAAACTGCCCTGAAAAGGGCTCCACAACCATCACACCAGAGGTACTTGTCTTCCCTGACACTTGTATACAGACACCTGGTAATGCCACTATCAGGTCTGTATCCAAAAAAGATCAAAGAAAAAGGAAAGGGAGCTATATTTACAAAAATATTCATAGCAGCTCTTCTTGTGGTGGCAAAGAATTGGAAATTGACAGGATGCTTACCAGTTGGAGAATGACTGAACAAGTTGTGTGTGGCATATGATGGTGATGGAATACTATTGTGCTACAAGAAATAATGAGGAACGTACACACACACACACAACTTCTCTAATTTTTGTTTTGGTATTGACTTGCATAAGTGACTTTATTTACTATTTTCTATATAAATTCACTGTGAAACTGTTGTTTCCTTGGAGAGGAAGTCTTGCATATACAACTTCAGTGACTCTTGCTGTTAAGTCAGAGCAATTTAGGTACACAGCTTGACCCCAAAAATTATTTCCCCTAGACTAAAAATATTCATGGGAATAAATAAATATAATTCTTCTAATTAATTAATTAATTTTATAATGTTCTACAATCACCACCAAAAATCTTAGATTTTTACCCCCCACATACCCCCCACTACCCTCCTCCCTCCCCAAGACGCTATATAGGATTCATATATAGGATTTACATAAATTCAATATAGGATTTACATAAACTTTCTTATTGAATACATTTTCACTACAGTCATGCTGTGTAGATGAACTAAAATAAATGGAAGAAATCATGTAACAAATCAAAACATAATACACACACACACACACACACAAACATGATCTGCTACATTCTGCAAATGAATTCCATAGTTCTTCCTTTGAGTGTGGAAAGCATTTTGACTTAGAAAACCATTGGGAATTTTTTTTTTAAGTTCTTAACGTTATTATGAAGTTCCAAGTCTACCAGAAAAAACTCTCGCACACTGTGGTCGTTGCTGTGCACCAAGTTCCCCTGGTTCTGCTCTTTTCACTCAGCATCAGATCATATAAGTCCTTCCAGGCCTCCCTGAAGTCTTCTTGTTAATCATTTCTTATGGTGCAATAGTACTCCATTATTCATGTGCTGTAATTTATTCAGCCATTCCCCAATTGATGGGCATCCCCTTGATTTCCAGTTTTGGGCAACTACAAAGAGTGCTGCTATAAATATTTTTGTACATGTGGGACCCTTTCCCATTTTTATGATTTCTTGGGAATACAGTCCTAGTAGTAATATTGCTAAATAAATAAAATTCTAACTGATAACCACTTTCTCTGAGGAATGCAAAGTAACCAGTCTTTAGCCCCAATGCTCTCCTTTACCTTCTGGCAGGAATCAAAGTCTGCCTTGGGGAAGGGTCAATGAGAAGATACATTTTTTTTTCCTTCCTGAAAACCACACAAAGACAAGCCAATCTGGCCATATAACCCCCATGGACAAAACACATTGCGCCTACATACATCCTTCTATGCATTTGGTCTCCCAATAAGGAATTTTAATTTCCTGAGGACTGTTTCATTTTTATTTTGTATCTTTTGGAGGACTTGCCTAGTGTCTGAGGCTGGATTTTCACTGAGGTCCCCTGACTTCAGGCTTGGTGCTCCATCCACTGAGCTATTTAGCTGTCCCACTGTTTCATTTTTGTCATATCCCCAACATTGAGTAGTGCTTAGCACATAGAAGACACTTAAGTAAATGTTGATTAGTTGACTGCTCAGTGAAAGGAGGACTGATATGACTTTTAGAATTTCAGGGAGTAACAAATTTATATCGTCATTCAGGTGGTTAAAAAAAATCCTTACAGATGTTTTCCATATGTGGCATTTTTTATCCATATAATTGTTTTAGCTCAGCTTTCCCTTTAAATTTGAATTGAGCTACACGTAGGAGGAATTTGGAAGCTTAGCACCACTCTTTCTCCCTGGAGCTAGTCTTTTTACAACACAACTGTCAAACTTCTGAGAAATAAGGAGGTAAGAGTTTTCTCCGTAAATACTAGCAGGCGGGAAGGAATAATTACTATCTTATGAAACACTGACTCTTGATTCAATCTGATGCACCTTTGAAGACATCATCACCGCCTTGAGCCAAGCTGCTGGCACATACTTAGGGAGTTATTTGCTTATTTGATTAAAAAAATAACTGTACTTCCAGTAAAGCCTGAGTACACAAAACAACTCCCTCATTTACAGCACTGAATGTGTCATTTGCTCTTCAAGTAGGCTGAGAAGGGAGTGGTCCATGTAAGGTAATGTTAGCCTTCTGACAATAATTCAGCTGATTTGAAACATGAGCTTATGCTGAACAATTGGCCACAGGTGCAAAAGAAAGTTTGCCCTGGAAGCATGATTTCTGGGTGCTTTTAGAAGTTCTCCTTTTTTGAAGGTTACTTTTTGCTTTGAATTTTTATATAGACAAACATGTATATATGTGTGTGTGTGTTTGTGTGTATGTGTAGAATCCCTTTATAAGGGCTTTGTACTCTTGGTTAAAGGTTTTAATTCTTCCTATTCAATTAAATTCAAATCAATAAAGATCATTAAGGGCCTATTTCTTGAAAAGTTGCATGCTTTGGGACTTTAAAGATATAATAGCAGTGGCATATATGTGTGTGTGTGTGTGTGTGTGTGTGTGTGTATGTGAGCGTGCGCGTGTGTGTTCCAGTATATGTGTACATACACAAAGAAATAGTTCATGCCCTCAAGGATTCCATAATTTATTTGAAAGGGGGAATTCACATTGTGCCCTGAATTATTTGATGACTGTATTGTCTGCTTGTCATAAATCAGTTCTTGCAGACAAAATCTAGGCCTTCCTTTTGGAGTGAAAGATGTACATGAATGCAAAGGAGTTCATAACTTTTATTTCAATTTTTCAATGCTATTTGAAAAAGAATGTAACTCTCTGGAACACAGTTTTTATGATCAATGGGTTGCTTTGAAGGTTCCTAACAACCCATGTGAGACTTGCTGATTTTTTTTTCAAAGTGAAGCACCATGTTTTTCAGTTTTTACCAGCATAGCTGTCCTCTTTCCGGTAAAATAGATAAGACGTATGAATGAGGGTGGAGCAGTAGTGATAAAATAAGAGTTGTTCAACAAAAACAAAATTTCTGTTAGTGTGAATGCTTTACGGTTGTGACAAACGAAGATCTAGCTTCTCAGACCACGTCTGGATTACAACATTCAGCACTACTAATGCAATTTACAAGGGCACTAATGGGAAAAGGCTAAACCTGGAGTGTGTCCAAAGGAGAATGATAGAATGGAAAAGAGCATAAAAAACCATGTAGTGGAAGATCAGTCTAGTACACTAGGAAAGTCTATTAATAATGTTTAGGCTATAAGAGAGCAAATAGTCATTGGCTTCAAGTGTTTGAAGGGCTGTCATATGGAAGAAGGGTTAATGATTATAACTATTGAAAAATGGAATTGAAAATTGAAGGTACTAAGTTGATTATTTTGGGATCATATTAAAACAAAGGTTAATTGAGGATATTGAAGAAAGGAATTGGTATATTACTGAGAAATCTGATCAGATAACTTCTAAGGTCTCCTTAAAAAAATTGGGTGAAGGGAAGAAGGAGAAACAATCCAATTTCTGATTTTATTGTCAAACTGAAACTTTTTTCTTTAAAGTTACCAATGATCCCTTTTTTTAAAAAAATAAGTTTTATAAATATATTTTTTTACATCACCATAGTTTTCCTCAACATCTTCCTCCCTCCCAGATGGTTATCCCATATAACAAATAATAATTTTAAAAAAAGGAAGGAAAAAGAAGAGGAAAATACCAGCAAAACTGATCTATCAATAAAATCTGAAAATACATGCAACAAACCGCATTTGTGGACTGCAAAATAGTGAGGTGGGAGTATTTTTTCATGTATCTTCTTTTGAGCCATACTTGTTCTTTATTATTGCGCAACATTCACTTTGTGTGTGTGATTGTGTTTTCTATTTATGCTGCTGTAAGTTGAAGTCATTGTATATATTGTTTCTTGGCTCTCACTTCATTTTACATTAGTTCCTTTAGATCTTTCCATAATTCACTGTATTTGTTGTATTTATCATCTCTAGCAGCACAATGATATTTTATTATTTCACATGACATAATTTGTTTAGACATTCTCTAGTCAATCAGTATCTATTTTGTTTACAATTCTTGGCTATTCCAAATAGTGTTACTATAAGTATTTTGGTGTATATGGGGACTTTCTTCTTATCAATAGTCTTCTTGGGGCTTAGACTTGCTAATAGAATCTTTGAGTCAAAGACTATAGACACTTTAGTCACTCTATTTGCATAATTTCAAATTATTTTCTGAAATGATTATGTTGATTCATAGTTCCATCAACAATGAACTAGAATGACTATCTTTTCACACATCCTCCAATACTATCTCCATCTTTTATCTTCTTTGCCAGTTTATAGGGTGTGAGATTAAAACCTTAGGATTGTTTTGATTTGTATTTCACTTATTATTAGTGATCTGGAACATATTTTCAAATAATTGTTAATAGTTTGCAATCCTTCATTTAATAACTATTCATCTTTTGCCTACTTACAATATTGGGAAGTAGCTTTTGGTCACATTTTGGATACCAGACCATTACAAGAGATATCTAATACAAATAATTTCCCATCCATTAAAACACTTCCCTGTACTAGATTTGTTAGAAGCCTTTAATTTTCATATAAATGAAAATGATCTATTTTAGCTTTTATAATTGTTGCTATCCTTTATTTCGTAGAAGAATACATCTTCTACCTATTTTTGTGAAAAGTATATGATCTGCTTCTCTTCTATTTTTTTATAGTATGACTTTTAGCATTAAGGTGACATTCATTTAGAATGTATTATGGAGTATGGTATAAAGTGGTGACTTAAGCCTAATTTCAACCAGATGGCTTTCTGGTTTTTTCAAAAGTTTTTACCAAATAGGGAGTCATTTCCTAAGTAATTTATTTTTCTGGTTTATTGAACATTGAAGAAACTGAATTCCATTCTTTCTGATTCTCCCTTGTCTGGCTTTTTCTATAGATCTATCTTTCTATTTTTAAAAGCAATACTGCATGGTATTGATGACTGCTACTTCAAAATATAGTTTAAAAGTATGGAAATGATATTCTTCCTTAACCTTTACGTCTTTTCATAATTTCCCTAGAAATTCTAGATATTTTGTTTTTTCAAATGAATTTTGTTACTATCTTATTAAGTTCTGCAAACTATCTTTTTGTGATAATTTGATTGGTACAGCATTAAAATTTTAAATCACTTGGGTAGTGTTATCATTTTTATTACATTGGCATGATTCAGTCATGGGCACTGAATATTTATCCAGCAGTCATTTACTACACCTCAAAGATCCAGTAGTCATTTACTACATCTCAAAGCATCTCAGCCTCCTCTTCTGCTGGGCAATTCGATTCACCAAGCTAGTTGTCTGACCCAAATGACTTTTAGGGGACAGAATTGATCCCGGATGGTTTTAGACTCTTTCTCTCATGGTGTCCTATCTCTGTGTGCTGTGCCACTCCCCTTGTTCCTCAGTTTTCTGGCCCCTCAAAGGCAATTCAGAAACTTCCATACTGGTTCTACAGGGTTGCTTTCTGTGGCGTAGGTCTCTGGAGCTGTGGGAGAAGGGGAAAAAGAGGAGTGAGTGGAATTGAGTTCTTTCGAGTCTGGACACATCCTGCTCTTTCCCCAGTTTTTCTTAACTCTCTTGCAGAGAGTGCATCTTTTGCTGCACAGAATGCTGCTGTCCCAATGCTCGCCATCTGTCACAGCCTGACACAGTATGGTACCTGGGTTTCCACAGCACTGGAAAGAAGGAAGGGGGCAAGGGAAGACTGGGCTGTGGAATATGTTGAGATCTTGGATTTTGCTGCAAGCCCATGTGATGAATCCTTGGGTCAGCTTGTACAACCTCATTATGTAGCTTGCTGGGCAGTCACGAAGGGTGCTGCACTCGATTCAGGGTTCATATCAGTTCATAAGGTTTTTTTTTAAACTTTCTTTTAGATTCTGGGTGTCCTAGATGATGAAGAAAGATGAAGTTGCTTTATCTTTGGAGCATAATTAAATGATTGTGGCAATCAGAGAAAATGACTACTTGGCCACTTGTTGGTTACATGATGCAGAGATCTTGAACCTCAATTTGAATTGATTCAGGGTGAAGAGAATGAGACAATTTATACCATGATAATATCATAAAAGGAAAAGAAAAAATAATAGTTTCAAAAGATTTAGGAATTCTTATCAATGCAGTGATCAACCAGAATTACAGAGCCCTGATTAGAATGCTGCCAACCAAAGAGGTGATGGATTAAATATTCATATATTTGTGCATATGGATGTGTATAGAATGAGGCATTTAAAAGACATGGTCAAAGTGAAAATGTATTTTGCTGTGCGTATGTGTTGCAGGAATTAAAAAAAATATTTTTTTCAAGTGGGCTTGGGTGAAGTGGGAGGGAGGGAGGACAAATACTTGTTAACTTAAAGATTAATTTCTTAAAAAATAAAGAACAGAAAAGAAGAAAAAAATATCACAGAGAACAAGAGAAGTGCTGTGATGCTGGACAAGGGTAAATTGGGTTCCAGTTTTCAAAAAGCAAGAGTCTAGAAAATATAGCCAATGGAATCTAGAAAATATAGCCAATGATGACTAGAAAAAATGTTTTAGAGAGATAGTTTGTGGACATATAGAAAATGAAGCAATGATTAATAAGAATCTTTAAGTAAGCAAAGGCCATACCTGAATAATTTCTTGCTCTTTGCTGACAGGTTTATAAGATATGATTTAATTAGATTTCAGTAAAGTGTAAAGAGAGTGAGGCGAATCAATCAATTAAATTAACCCACTCCACTTAAAATAAGTGATTGAATGCTATGATATCTAGATGAAAAAAGTCTTCGATTGTTCATCAGGTGTGAATAAGGTCTGGATCAATTTTTCAAATGATGGACAACTATTTTGCTTATAGTTTTTTCCATTCCATGAAAAGTGCTGCTATTAATATCCTAGAAAACATGTGACCTTTCCAGTATAGACTTCTTTATTGTGTATTCTAGCAGTTTAATCTTTGCTTCAAAGGGAAGAGAAATTTTAGTTGCTTTTTAAAAACGTAACTTCAAATTGCTTTCTAGCAAGATTGGATCAATTCACAGCTCCACCAATATTAAATTAGTATGTCAATAGGCTAGAATTTAATTTAAGAAGATGAAATTTGATACAACAGTATTAGAGTAAAAAAAACTTAACATGTACAAGATCAAGGAGCTGTGATTAGCTAATAATTCATGTAAAAAAGATCTGAGATTTTAGCAAACTGCACAATTCACTATTGCCTAAAGAAGCTAATGGAATCTAAGAATTCATTAAAAGATATCCTATATGTTGGAAATTCCAGAGATGAAGACAGATAAAAGAAAGGAAGTCTTTTTCCTCATTTATAGAAATTTGTGCCATTATGATCTAATTAGAAACAAGAACTATATCATCTAAACATGAATTGTTAGCTAATCACAGCTCCTTGATCTTGTACATGTTAAGTCTGACAATTAAAAGGAAATCTGTACGGGAGAGATTCAGTGTAGTATTAGACTGAAGTAACTCAGAACTTAATGCAAAATATATTTGATTTTTGGCATGAAGGCAAGATGCTTGAAAAGTGAGATGCTTGGAAAACTGAGTTAAAATTCAGTCTCAAAAACTAACCAGCAGTGTGTGTGTGTGTGTGTGTGTGTTCGTCCTTCATTGCCAAAGAAGACCATGCCATCAGAGAAATAATGACATGACTTGCACTTGCCTTTGTTTTGAGTGAGGGAAGGCTGTGCAGGTCACCAGCCTCACTTCTCCTCCAGAGCCACCTGAATTCAGTGACCACATATTCATCAAGATGACTGAAGATGACCCAGGATGCACTGGGAGATCCTGGCCATCTGCTTCTCTTCTATTTTTTTATAGTATGGCCTTTAACATTAAGGAGACATTCATTTAGAATGTATTATGGAGTATTGTATAAAGTGGTGACTTAAGCCTAATTTCAACCAGACTGCTTTCCAGTTTTTCTGATAGTTTTTACCAAATAGGGAGTTATTTCCTAAGTAATTTATTTTTCTGGTTTATTGGACATTGAAGAAATTGAATTACAAAATATGAACAGTCACTTAAAAGATTGCTCCAAATCACTAATAATAAGCAAACTGAATCAAATAAAATCTGAGACTTCACATCATACCTTTCAAACTGACAAAGATAACAAAAAATGGGAATAGTATTGGAGGTATTATGAGAAGATGGGTCTACTCATGTGTTATTGGTGGAGCTGTGGATCAGTACAGTCATTTTGGAAAGCAATTTGGAATTACGCAAATAAAGTGACTAAAATGTCTATACTCTATGACCTAATGATGCCACAACTAGGCATATATCCCAAGGCTTTGGTTGAAAAGAAGAAAGTGTCCCTGTAAACCAAAGCAGTATTTTTTTTGTAATAGCGAAGAACTGGAAACAAAATAGATGACCATTGACTAAAGAATGACTAAAAAAATTGTAGTACATGAATGACTGTTGTTCAGTCATTATAGTTGTGTCTAACTCTTTGTGACCCCATTTAGGGTTTTTGTGCCTAAGATACAGCAGTGGTTTACCCTTTCCTTCTCCAGCTCATATTATAGATGAGATGCTAAGGCAAATAGGGTTAAGTGATTTGCCCAGGGTCACACAGCTAGTAAGTATTTGAAGCCAGATTTGAACTCAGTAAGATGAGTCTTTCTGTCTCCAGGCCTGGCATTCTATCTACTGAGCCACCTGGCTGGCTGCATATGAATGGTACCGTATTAATAAACAATAATACTCAATGAAATATTACTGTTTTGTAAGAAGTGATGACTATAATGAATACAGAGAAGCATGGAAAGAATTGCATTATCTAATGCAGAATGAGATTAGTGGAACCAAGGAAATAATATACTCAATGATTTTAGCAATGGTAATGGAAAGAATAACAATGAATCAAAAAAAATGACCATTGCAAAATTGCAAAGAATAAACGAACTTCCAAAAGACATGAGAATGAACTTTAATCTCATTCCTTGGGAGGTCCACAAGTATAGTACAATGCACATATTTTCAGGTATTTTTTTCAATGTGCTGACTAGTTTCACTGATTTTTCTCCTTTTTCTGCAAAAAAAAAATTATTTTGTTAAATCAAATAGTCCTCTGGAGAGGGAGATGGGAAGAAATTTTGAGATGTAAAAATATGTCAAAAATTATTTTAAAAATAAAGGCATCATAGATGACCTGGCAAGGAACAATTTCCATGCATTGGGGAAAGTGAGTCAATGACAGCCTTTTTGAGTAGTTTGGCTGTTGTAGTGAGAAGAGACAGAGAAAAATAAGATGGTTGATGAATTTTCAATTTGTCAGTCTTCTTACCTCATCCAGTAAAGGTAATGTATGTAAAATGAAGCTATTGAGCTCAAAAAACTGTCAGTCTACTAGGCTTGGAAGGAGTATTCTTGGGATATTCTTAGGATTCCTGGTGTTGACTGACAACAAGAAGATGGAAAAAGACATCATGAGAGAGTATCAAGTGACTTGGAGGGTACGGTCTATACAATACATTGTAGGAGGGGTCAAACACTTTGCTGTTGTATATATGTGAGTTTTGTTTTTGTTCTTAATATCACAGGTTGTCTTCTTACTAGTCCTGAAACAAGAGTTTGAGCTATCTAGTAGTAATTTTAGGGATATGAGCTCCTTCAAGAGCTCAAAGTCTAGAACCCCAAGTTGTTAATAAGAACAATTATCTCTTCCTTTCCTCTATAAACTTTATCCTCAGATCTGATCAATTCACATTAAGGCATAAATGATAAATAATGATTTATTGTATTCCTCCTTCCATGCGATATTTGCAATTAAATAGGGAACCATTCCTTACCTCAAAATAATAACTTTATAATAGTAGAACTGGGGGCATCCATAGATGTATGTGTCAACATCCATGCATGTATATCCATATAGATATATATGGGACATAAATAGATGTATGCATTTTATATGTATATCCTATGTAGACATACACAATCATATACACACATTTGTTGATCTATTTATGCCTGGTATGTATATGTATGCACATATAAGATACACATACACACACATATATCTGTTTATCTATTGATGTCCCAAAGCTACCATTATAAAATTATTATTTTGAGTTATGGCATGATTCCTTAATATGTATGCATGCATAGAAATGTATGTATATAAACCACATGTATATAAATCACATACATATATTATACACACATATACAAGTTAATCTACTGATGCCCCTAATTCTATTATTATAAAGTTTATATATGTAGTGGGGGGGAAGAGCATGGTCAAATACCATAAGTATTTCACCATAGGTATATAGGTGGCCACCTACTTTGGCTTACAAATAAAGCTGACTTTGAAAAATGAGCTATGACTACCTTCCCAGTTAGATAACTTATTGTTTATAACAAGGAGCCTGTCCTCCATACCTATTTATGTGGGAGAGGCAAATGACTTATACTTCAACAGCATTCTGATGATATCATGTAATCAAGATTATTTCTCATCACACCCTCTGCCATTCTGTGGGAGGATTAATCACTGCCTCTACTTGGCTCCATTTTCTAGGTTACCCTGAAACCATCATAACAATCATTCTACAACCGTCAGTTAAAATGTTCTGCTTTAAAAGATGGCTTAGTCAAGCTTTCCTAATTTGGGGATTCCCGGATCACCTATTGACCCAGAGGAAAAAAAAAACACACGTAGGGGACACTAAATGACTAATGCACACGTACAGAAAGTACTTAGCTGAGACACCTTACACCTCTAATACTGAAGATCACTACTGGTTTTATTTTATTTTTTTTATTTTTTATTTTTTATTTTTACTCATGCTGCTATTTCTGGGTGTAGCATGTCTGCTACCTGGTCCTGGACCTAGGTTTGGGTCCCTACAGCTCAATTTCCAATTAACTACAGATAATAACTCTTTCTCAACTCACTGCACATCTATCTAGCTTGCTTTTTAAAGACCACTAGGGTCATAGCTGATCCTTCAGGCAGCCAATGTTTAGCTGCCCTAGCTTGATTAAATCTATCAAGTTAAATGAGGAATTTCTTCATACCTCCTAAAAGAAAAAGGGAATAAATAATATTACTTTACCTAGGCCCATAAAAATTTCATGCATGAATATGCCTCTCCTGGTTTCACATCCTCCACAATTTACAAATAGTTCACTCAGTATGTAAACCACTCAAGGTATCATGAGCTTTGCAAGCTATGAAGTAGCAATCAAGTTTAAAAGGATAGAAACCTTAACAACTCATTATCTTGTCACCTATCCCTTACATCCAGTAATTTTATCAAGTTGATTGAGAGAACTCATTTGATCAAGAGTCCTCTGATCAATGCCCTGTTAAATATTTCTATCAGTGAAAAATTTGCAGTCTCTGCGAATCATTAGGCAAATATCAAAATGTCTATGGATATGCAAAATTGTATTCCATTTAATTGACATTGCTTATAAGACTAGTATAGTTAATAGATTCATTTCTAGTACCTAATAAATGTCATTAAGAATCTATTATGGTATATATAATAGAATTGTATATAGAAACTAAGTATATGGGTCACATGCAGAAGCAGAACATATGTACGTAGTCTATAATAATATATTCTAGAATACGTATCAGAGGAACATATCAGTAGTAACTATAAAACATGATATATCAACATATCAACACTTCATTCATATTAATTAAGCAGAGTTCATGTGAGGTGGTGAAATACATGTTTTACAAATGAATGTCATTTGGCTATATGAATAATAACTTCTATTTTTCTTTAATCACGAGTAAGTCTGTTTATTGACCAAATAAGTCCAGGCCCTTCTACCATGACTTCCTGACCTTGTGGATGACTCACTGTCAACCTTTAGAGATCTTTGAACATCTAGTTCAAATACTAATTTTATAGATGGCTCACTCTGGTTGTCAGAGTATCTATGGGTATTTTCTATTCCCTAGTAGCCTCTACAACTAAGGTATTGGATTGATTTCAACTGGTTTCAACTTTTCTACATTTTCTGCATAGAGGTTCTCCTATGATCTCCAAACTACCATTTGGGAGTGGTCACTGAGTCTTTGGCCAGTACAAATACTCATCAGTATTACCTTCTAAGGCAGCTAGGTGGTGTGATGGATAGAGGGTTAGGTCTGGGGTCGGAAAGACTTGGGTTTAATTATGACTTTAAATACTTACCGGCTGTGTGACTCTGGGCAAGTCATTTAGCTCTTTGTTTTAGTTTCTTCAATTATAAAATGGGGGTGATAACAGTACCTACTTATAGGGTTGTGGAATGCTTAGCACAATGCCTGGCACATAGTAGGTTCTATATAAATGCTTGATCCTCACAGGATATATTGGGGGGTCTGTTTCCTACAGACTTTGCAATATTTGTTATTTTCTCCTGTTGTCATCTTTTGGGGATGTTGTATTTTGTTAAATAGTAGTAGTGATAATAAGTATCCTTGCTTTACCCTGATCTTATTGGAAAGGTCTCCAACTAATACATTTTGATTAGATATGATGTTTACTCTTGAATTTATATAAATAACATTTACATATATTAAGAAAAGTTCCATTTATGCCTTTGATTTCTAGAGTTTAAAAAGAAATTGTTATTGGATTTTTTTCAAAATCTTTTAAAATTCTTAAGCATACATTGATATACATGGTTTTTCAAACTTAACATTACTAACATGGTTTATTATATTTATATTCTTCCTTATATTGAATGAATCCTGAATTCCCTAATATAAATCCAACCTGGTCATAGTATATAATCTTTCTAATCTATTATTGTAGCCTTGATAATATTTTATTTTATGGATATTGGTCTACGGTTTTCTTTCTCTGTCTTATCGCTGATTTAGGTATCAAGACAATATTTGTATCACTGAAAGAGACTGGAATGATGCAAACAACATGTGTATTATTAGGATTAATTTATTTGTTTCATGGAATTCATTAGTGAATCCATCTGGTCCTTTTTTTTTTCTTTAGGGGTTCATTTATTACTTATTCAATTTCTTTCACTGATTCTAAGTTATCTAATAGTTGTTCCTACTCTTGTCACCTGGTTGTTTTATATTTTTATAAGTATTTTTAAAGTATATATCTATTTCCTTTGAGCTACACATTTTATTAGCATGTAATTGGAAAAATAGTTTTAACAATTTCCATTTTTTCTTCTTCAATTATTGTGAGTTTTCATTTTTGTTTCCTATATAACCAATTTTGTTTTTCTCCATCATATTAAAAATCAGGTAAGTTAACATTTTTTTCATTGAACAACCCCCACCCCCTACTAATTGCTTGTGACTAGGTCAAGGCATTGATCCATTAAATGGTGTTTTTATTTGAATTTTAGTTTTTTACTTTTCATGGTGACTATGATGTTATTTAGTTGGGGATTTTGAATTCATTGTTGTTCAGTTTTTTAGGTGCATGTCCACTTCATTGATTTGTTCTTTCTTTTCTTGAAAGGCATTTGGAGGCATAGATTTTTTCCCTTGAGAATTGCTTTGACTGTATCCCATAGATTTTGATATGTCATCTCATCATTGTCATTTTCTTTGATAAATTTTGTTGTTTCTACAATTTGTTATTTGACCTGACAATTCTTTAGAATTATGTTAGTCTCCAAATACTTTTAAATACTTTCTTTAAAGACATTTTATTGAATTTTTATAGGACAATAAACAGTAAATTTATGTTTAGCATTTCTGCTTTTTTAACTTAATTTGATGAGATCTTTATGTCCCATTGCATAGTTTTTTACAAAGTGCCTATACAGCTTAGAAATATGCAAATTCATTTCTATTTCCATTCAGGAATTGGCAGAGATTTTTTTTTCTAAAGTTCTCTCTTTTTTTCTCTCTCTAATATATTCCCTGTCATCACAGCTTTTTCTAAGATTCTGTTCAGATCTTTAACTTCTTTCCTATTTAGCTTTTGGATTTTTCTAAGTCTGAAAGAGAAACATTATGGCCTCCAATATTAGTTTTTACTATCTATTTCACCCTCTAATTCAATTAATTTTTCCTTTAATGACAAATATTATGTTATTAGATGTATATATGTTAAATATTGATATTGATTCAGTATGTATGGTGATTTTAAGCACACTATAACTGCCTTTTTCTCTTTATCTTATTTATACTTACTGTAGATTTATTAGAAATCATGATTACTACCCCTATTTTAAAAAAAAACCTCAAATAAGTCACAATAGATTTTCTTCCATCTACTTATTTTAATTCTATATGAATTTTTATGCTTCAAATGTTTTCCTTGTAAGTAATATATTATCAGATTCTGCTTTCCAATCCAATCTATCTTCTTTAATTTGAGGGTTGAAGTCATCCCATTCATAGTCATAGTTATGATGGTTAATTATTTTTTTCCCTCCATACTATCTTCTTGTACTTGATTTTCACCCAACTCTACAAATAAGATATTAGAGGGGAGGAATTTTCCTGACACTTTTTATCTTACAAGTGAAACAGCTTATTTCCTATCTTTGTAGTTCTTCTCTTTCCCTTAACTCGCCCCTGATCCTGGATTTTTCCTTTTTTCCTTTCCTTCCAACCCTCTTTTTATCTTTCTCCCTCTAACATTCCAGTATGTTTTATGTCATTTCCCTTAGTTATCCTGCCCTCCCACTTTGACTTTTGCTATCTGTCTCTTGTTTTTGTTGCTTCCTCTTTCTCTATGTTTATTGCATTTTGCTGCCAAAATATTTGTGAGAAGGGGCATGTAAATATATTCAATCTTTCTTTATTTGAGTCACATAAAAATGAGGTTTATGCAATGTCTATCCCTTGCCTGACTTATCTATGTACTTTTTATCATCATAATGAACTTCTATTTATCTCTATTCAGCACCTCTTTTAGGCACCATTGATTTCATTCCTCCTTTTCATCCTTTCCCATATTTTCACTTTCTATTTCTCATTTTTATCTTCTCCACAGACTATTAAAACAGAACAAAATTGACTACCAGATCACAGGACCAACAAGAATTTTTTTCTGATTGCCCTTCCCTGATCTCCCAAACATTTTCAAAACGGAAATTATAAGATGAATATGAAGCAATGGCAGCTATCTCTAATTTAGAACACTAGAGCACATAAAAAAAGTTAAAAAACACCACAAACTTCCTTCTATACTGAACTCACCCCCACCTCCCATACTTACATTTAGTCAGCCCAAAGACCCAATACATGGGCTCACTACAAAATTCAAACCCAAACCTCAGGCTCCCCTTCCTTTCTCCAGTGGCCTTGCAAGACTATCTTCACCCTGTGGAAATTTGCTTGTGCTGCAATTAGCTTCAATCTTGAAACAGAGTTCAAAATCCCACCTAGTCGCACTCCACCCTTCTC
Source organism: Bettongia penicillata ogilbyi (assembly GCA_023548195.1). Taxonomy (NCBI): domain Eukaryota; kingdom Metazoa; phylum Chordata; class Mammalia; order Diprotodontia; family Potoroidae; genus Bettongia; species Bettongia penicillata. The sequence goes on along the minus strand of JAJHZJ010000377.1, from coordinate 870,470 downwards.
CCAGAGCCTCAGAGATCCAAACTGTAGAAATCAATCCAATAGTACCAGCTTGCAGAATTGTCAGTGTTGGGCCAAACCTGAAGAAGGACAGGACATTGGGACAGATCATTGATCCTGCGTGTGCAGGGCCTGTCGCAGCACTCCACTAAACCTGAAGGAAAGAGCCCAACATTCATCTGAGGTTTGTTCATTTGGGGCAGAGTTTTAGGCTGGTGAATTTCAATGTAGACAGAAGCTGAAATGCTCTGAGATCCAGGCCTCAAGAAAATGACCATCAGAAGGAAGGAAATAGAACAGTGAACAATGGGGAAAAAACAGGGGGAAAAGTGAAATTACTGAAGATTTTAGGAAGACTCAAAGATCTTAAACACAAAGAGATAAATCAACAAAGAAAATTGACAATAGAAGAGAATATGGCCTCCATATCTGTATGTGTTCATCCTTGGTTGGTGAAGAAGACCATGACATCAGAAATAATGACATGACTTGCACTTGACTCAACTCAACTAAGAGAGAGAGAGTCCTGGACCTCACCCAAGACTTCCTGAAATCTGTAGAGTAGCAGGCTGGAAATAGGGGCATAACGAAGACCACCTATTCCTCTCATGTCTTTCCAGAGTCTTTTCCTTTAGCAATCTAAAGTTACAGGGGCCTTTGCCATCTTTTCTCTGGAAGCCAACTTGATGCTATGCTTGTAGGAATCTTCAGACTTTTGCTTGGAGAGTCTGAAGGGAGACTCCTTTAAGAGAACTTAAAGGAAGTTTGGCCAAGGCTGCATGTTTCACATCTCTCCAACTCCGCTGCACCCTCATATAAGTCAGGGCAATCATCACCACAAATAAGGAGAGAGTCACATACTGATGAGCTTTGGAACTAGGGTTACACATAATATAGTAAATAATAGAACTTGTCAAAACTTCTGAAAATAGAAAATGAAATGTCAATTGAAAGAATTTATAGATTGCTTCTAGGGGAAAAAATCCTTGAAGGTTATTAACATTTAAAAAAAACTGTAATAAAAACCAAGACATAAAATGGTTAAATTTAATAATTAAATTCAGAAACAAGTTCTGCAAATAATTTTCAGGAGAAAGAACTTTAAATACCATGGAAAGGAAATTTGAAAAATACAAAACCACTTTGTACCTCCCAGAAAACACTGGAAAAGGTGGAATAATGTGTTGTGAAGAGCATTGGAGCTCAAAAGGAAGCCTACCCTACAGATCTGAGGTTAACCAGAAATGAAAAAAGATAGATGTTCAATTATTAAGAAGTATTTGAAATATTCTTAGAAAGAAAACCAGAACTGAAATGATTATTTTCTTCTTGATCACCACAGACAACAGAAATTCACGAGGGGCTAATGAATACAAAGAGCAAAGGAAAGCAAGAAGAAAAGAACGACAGCAGAAAAACTAGTGAGAGACTTCTTTCTAAATGTACACAAAGAGATAGGGGTGAAGTCAGAAGTCAAATGGAAGTAACAGTGAAGAGGCAGGTCTGGGACATTATGGACAGAACCTGGAGATAACCTGTTGGCAGTTTGATCGATGTGTTTTTTTTTTCCTGTGGAATGATAGTAGATAAAGGGAGGAGGCATGAAAGGTGGGGATGGGGTGGAAAAGAGGAAGATAGAAGGGAATATATGATATTCATGAGTCAGATTAAGGACTAGAAATGAGGGGAAGACCCTATGGTCTCATGAGAAGAATTTGTAGGGGAGTGAAAGAGGAGGAGGGGAAGAGAATAGAAAAGTAGGGGGAAAGAGGGAGACTGCTCTGGTAACCGGATGAATGTGGATGAACATTGATGAATGCTCATATGGGTGAAGATAAATGTTCTATGAAGAGAGATGGGGATCTTGGGTTGGATTGTGTTCTCCAGAATTTGGTGATCACATCCTACTTACAGACAGGAGGAGTTAGGACTCCTGCTGTTGGCACTTGGGAGAGTGGAACAGCATAGACCCAGGGAGGGGATTTTGAGACAAATAGAAAAAAGAAGGTAAGAAAGTAAAGGGGGAGGGGAGAGCAGAGATCAGTGATTGACTACATAATTAGGGACTTGGTGAAAAGTGGGGTCCTACCAGTTAAGTCCTCTGTCATGCTACCATGGGATCCTACACTTGTAACCTTTGAAAAATGGTATTGTTATGGGAATGAAGCACAGAGCAAAAAAAGAGTCCTTAGAGCAAGCTCTATAAAAACAGTGGCAGAAACTAGAGTGCAGAGAGAAGAGAGCCCAGGATGAAAGGTTGAAAATTTTAATACCATGAGGAATATAGAAAATCATGAAAAACTAGATAGTTCTAGGGGTCTAGCACCAGAGTGTCAAGGTCTAGAGCAGACAAGAAGAGAAGAGGGATAAGAAACCAGAAGAAAGTAGAAAAATCTCTCTGGAAAGTCACAAAAATGAAATTTACAAAATGGATTACCAGGGCTTAGTTGAAGAGGAAAGAGACAAGAAAGAGAGAATCTGCTTGATTGGGAGAGAAAAAATGGAAGAGAATAATTAAACAGAAAAAAACCCTATTAAGAAAAGTCCCAAAGGGAAAGGGGTAACTAATGGGAAGGGATCAGGGGAGAGGAAAAGAGAGTTAATAAAAATAGGGCTACTTTAAAAAATAATAAGCTGAAGTAGTTGAATAAACATAGAACTGTGTTTACAGCAAAAGAAAGGGGAAAATCATAACTTTAGAGGAAAATATAAATATAACGCATAGCTTAAAATGTGATAGATTACACAACCCAAATGAAAAAAGAGTGACAGTTTAGAAAACAAAACAAAATTCTAAAATTTATTGTTTACGAGAAACAGCTAACAAAACAAAGACACAAAATAACTGAGAGAATGGGAGTGGGGTGAGGAATTTTACTAATGTAGCAAGTGAATCCAGAAAAGCAAGAATTTTAACCACGCTATATGACAAAGCCAAAAAGAAATCAAAATATTAGAAGGGATAAACAAAGAAACTACATTATCCTGAAGGGAACAATAATGGATAAAGCAATAGTTTCAAATTCCTTAGCATCCAGATTATAAAGGAAACATTTACAAATATATAAAGAAAAACCAAAAACAATAGTAACTGGAGACTTCAATATCCCTCTCAGTTTTATATAAGTCCACTGCAAAAATAAACAAAAGGGAAAATATGGAAATGAACAAATTAAGACTTATGACATCTTCTACATGGGTCAGCAAAAAAATTTTTTTTTACATATTTTTTTAGCATCGTATGGAGCTTTTACAACAATTGGTTGTGTATTAAGGCACAGAGATATTGCAAATAAATGTAAAAAGGAGGGAATAGTAAATACATTCTTTACAGATCATAACATAATAAAAATAGTCATTGGTTCAGGGGCCAAAATCAAAAGACACAGACACAATGGAGATGTGACAGTAAATTCCTAAATAATGAGTGGATCAAAGAACAAATCATAAAAACAATCACCATATGAAAGAAAATAATAATGATAAAACAAGGTATCAAAATTTCTGTGATGCAGTTAAAGCAACCTTCAGGAGAAAGTTATATTTCTACAAACATATATTAACAAAATAGAAAAGGGGAGGATTTATTAACTGAAAAGGAATAACATAAGCACAGAAGAAGAGATACTAAAAATTAGATAAGAAATAGATAAATTGGAAAAGTCTATAAAAATAACATACTAAAAGCTGGTTCTTGAAAAGATTAATAAAATGGATAAACTTTTAACTAATCTGGTTTAAAAGAAGGAAGAAAATAAAATAAAGTAACAAATGAGCAAAGTGAAATGACAGCAAAACCAGAAGAAATAAAAATCAGAATCTACTATACCTTTATATGTTAACAAAACTAAGAATACACAAGAAATAGAGGAATACTTTTAAAAACATAAAATATTCAAAGTACAAGATGATACAGATCTCAGTTAAGCTGTCTCAGAAAAACAAATAGAACTAGCTATAAAATAATTTTATTGAGGACATACCCATCAAATTGGGAATGGCTGAACAGTGACTGTATTGCTGTTCAGTTGTGTAGAATTCTTCATGGCACCTAATTTGGGATTTTATGAAAAAGATACCTCCTCCAGCTCATTTTACAGATGAAGAACTGACTTGCCCAGGTTAAGTGATTTGCCCAGGGTCACATAACTAGTAAGGGTCTGAGGTCAGATTTGAACTCACAAAGAGGAGTCTTCTTGAGTCCATACCCAACACTCTATCCTCTGTGCCACCTAGCTGCCCTGTTATGAAATTATCAAAGAAAAAACCAAAAATCATTTCTATATAATAATGACAACACCCAAGAAGCAAAGATATAAGGGGAAATCCTTTTCCAAATAACTACAAAAAAGATAAAATAATTGGGTATTGAACTGCCAAAGTTCACAAAAGGCATATAGAATCAATTACAAAGTGCTTCTTAAGGAAATAGAAAAATTTATGTAATTGGAAGACTATTTCAGTGATCATGGTTAGGCTGTGCCAATATAATAAGAATGACTATACTTGCACAATTAATTTATACTTTTAATGATCTGCCAATCAATTACTAAATTACTAAAGAGATACTTTATGGAACTTGCTAAAATAACATAATTTGTAAAAGAAAAAAGATCCATAATATTAAAAGATATGATGAAAGGAAATAAAGAATGAAGGTGAGATAGCACTTTCAGACCTCAAACTATGTTACAAAGCAGCAGTCAGCAGAATCATTTGATATTCATTCTAGAGAACAGATTAGACCAGGAAAAATCAGAAAAAAATGAACTTAATAACCTTGTGTTTGATATAGTGGAAAATATAAATAATCTAGGGGAAAAATCTTATTTGATAAAAAGTACTGAGATAACTGGAAAGCAATCTGGCAGAAATTAGACTTAGACCATCACCTTACACCATATTCTTCAATAACATTTTAAGTAGATACACACCCTTAATATTAATGATCAGACAATAAGAAAATTAAAAGCGAAGCACATCCCAGACCTCTCACAGCTACAGATAAAAGATGTGTTCTTAATCAGATGAGATAGAGGCAAGAATAAAAGATAAAATATATAACTCTGATTACATGAAACTGAAAAGAAGAAAAAATTAACGCATCTGAGGTAAAAAGGGAGTAGTCAGATACCTCTGAAAATGATTTTGTATCCAAGATATATAAACAGTTAATGTATGTGTATATATGCACACAAATAACTGATAGCCATTCCCCAATAGATATGTGGTCAAAGGATATGAATGAATGGTTCTCAAAAGAAGAAATTATGAAGTATTCACAACCACATGAAAGAATGCTCCAAATTATAAAAGAAATGCAAATGAAAACATCCCTGAGTTTTACCTCATGCTGTACAAATTGACAAATATGATATCCCCAAATGGCAATACTGGAGGAGCTGTGAAATAATAGGCACACTAATACATTGTTGGTGGAACTGTGATATAGTACAACCATTTTGAAAAGTAATCTGTAATTATGCAAATAAAATGACAAAGATATCTATACCCTTGAATCAGAGAATCCATTACAAGATTTATACCCAAAGGAAGATGTCAATAAGAAGAAAGTCCCCATGTACATGAAAATATTTATAGCAACACTTTTTGCAATAGCAAAAATTGGAAACAAAGTAGATGTCCATTGTTGTAGAATAGATAAACAATTGTGGTATATAAATGTGATGGAATATTACTATGCGATAAAAAAATTATGTATGTGTTCAGTACAGAAAAGCATGGAAAGATCTCATCCCTGATCTTCCAACATATATGGAAGATATTCTGAGAAATCATCTCATCCTTTACCACCTGGCTATTTTCTTGGTATTCATGATCTCCAGAAATTCTACATTCTACAAAGGGAAATCAACTCTGAAACTCTTATGCCTTTAGATTATCGCTCTCTTCCCAGATGTAGGACTTCATTACGGTCCAGAGCTAGATGTAATCTTCCCCATTCCTTCTCCTCCACACTCATTTTTCAATTTCTATGTGTTGTCTTTTCTAGTTAGATCATGAGTTTCTTGAGGGCAGGGATTGTCTTAATATCCCAAGTGCTTGGCACAGTGTCAGGTAGTACTTAAGTGCCGTTAGCACATTGTTAATGAATTTTTATTTACTTTGAAAAGTGTACATGAACTAATGCAAAGTAAAGTAAGTAGAGTTATGAAAACTATATATATATATATATATAATACTATAACAATGTAGATTAGAAAGAATGATCACACACCAAAAAAATCAAAAGTAAATATAACAAAACTATAAAAATCAAGCATAAATTGAATGAAGGGATATGAGATGTTCCCAACCTACACTTTCAAGGAGGTGAGGAATTTACATGTGTTACACACTGCACATGTTTTCAGACTTTTTGAATGTATCAATCAGTTGCACTGACTTTTTTTCCTCTAGAAAAATGCTATTTGTTACAAAGTATGGCTCTCTAGGAGGAGGAGAAGAAACGACACCAAGGAAAGCGATAATGATGTAAAAAAAAAACCCAGAAGACTTCAACAAAAACTTATTTTTTAAAAAGCCAGAATGAAACCACCCATTAACTTTCTGTTATTTTAATCTTTATGACCTTAAAGTTATTGGGGTTCTGAGAAGACATTAGTTTCTTATCATCCCCACATATTCCCTTTCAAGTATATAAACGTATACTGTTCTATGTTTCTCTTGATACTTGCATTTCCATTTCAGAATGTCTACTCATCTCTGGCCTTCTCCTCAGTTGTACTTGGATATAATTTCTTCCATTAATAGCATATTTTCCTCTCAATGGATTTTACTTAATTTTGTTAGCTTATTCTCAGTTGTAAACTTTTATGTGACATTTTATGCTATCAAATTTCAAACTTTCCTTTATGATGATGGCTTCTATGTTTTTGTTAACATTTGCTGTATCTCCTTGAACTTCTGGTTTTTGTTTTTTTTTAACATATATTTTTTTTTACATGGAAACACTGGATTTGGGCTATGATATTCCCTGGTGTTTTCATTCAGGGTTTTCTTTCTGGTGGTGACAAATGGATTCTATTTAGTTTTTGCTTTGCCTTCTAGTTCCAAGAGCTTTGGCCAGCTTTCATTTATAAGTTTTTAAAAAAATTCATGGTTTTCAGATAGTCTGTTTACTCTTAGATTGGTTCTCTTTGACCTGTTTTCTAGGTCAGTTTTTTCAAATATTAAATTTCTTTTTTTATGAGATAAAAAATTAATTGATATCAGCTGATGGGTAGTTGCTAGGTAGCTAGCAGCTCCTTAATAGTGAATTTCTTAAATTTTCTCCTATTTTAGAATTTTTGTTTTGTTTTGGTAGTCTTTGTTTTATTGTTGATGCATTGTTTTCTATTTGGTTATCTCTAGTTTTCAGGATACTCAGTTCTTGGGTTATGTTTTCCATTGTCTGTTCTAAAGTGTTAGTTTTCTTTGACATTCTTTCCATTCTGTATCTCTTGTTTCATTTTGTCTAGACATTCCTATACTCCCTGTACTGAGGATTTTTTTTCTCTCAGACTTGTTACCTGAACTTATTGTGGAATTACTTTCTTCCTAAGGATTTACCTTCCACTCAGGCATCTCTTTGAAGTGTTTCTTCGTTGGCTCATCTTATCTGCCTTAGTATCTAGGTTAGTGGTGCAGAGAGACAGAAGAAAGCTGTGTATGACCCAAGTTCCAAAACTGAATGGTATGAGCATGACCTGCCTGGTCCTGAGTATGGTGGACCTGACTAGACTCTGCCTCAAGGAATTCTGAGACTGCTCCAGTAGTGGGCTATTTCTGGGAGCTCTCTCTTCTCACAGGTCTCCAGGGACTCTCTCCTACCTTGAGGCCTTCCCTCCTGCTGCCATAATAGGGCCTCCTCTTATGCTGGGTTCCTACCACTGGTTTTAGGGAGTGTTCATACTGAGAGCTTTTCTCTTGCAGCTGGGCTGGGGTGGTTGGTTACCTTTTTACATCCTTCCTGGAATGTTGTAAGGCTTTTCTCAGCTGGGTCTGGCCTGTGTTCAGGAGTAGTTGGTTGGGTTTAGTCCCTTTCTGGCTCATTCTAGGAGTGTTGGGTTGGACCTTCTCTGTATGCCTGAGGCTGCTCTCTCTCTATCACGTTCAACTCCTGCAGCCACAGGCATTGAAAAGACTCTGACTAGGATCTGTTTGGCTCAGGCTCATAGTAGAGGCTGAATTTCCTCCTCTCCTCAAGGTATTTCTTCTCTGCCATTCCATAGGTTAAGTGGCTTCTGACCTTGGGCAGTAGTGCTGGATCCCACACAAAGGCTCTAGGGGGCTGCCCATGCTCCATCCTCTGCCCTGAACTCTCAATCTGAAGCATATCTGTTCCCAGAACTCTGCAAGATCTAAGGGTCTTTTAGTGGATTCTTGGACTAAATAAGGGAGAATGGTGTATCACTAAGCCCTTATGGAGCATTTGTGGGGGATCTAGGATCTTCTGTGTCCCAGTGCATCCTAGCATTTTCCTCAATACTTCTAGAAAAGACTTCATAAAGTAGCCTCAACTTCAAAAAAATCTCTTCAGGTAGTAGATCTGTCAAAATGTCATGGAAAAAGATATGTACCCAGTAGATGAAAAGCATTCTCAAAGAGGATGCCCAAATAAGGGACAGGGGAGGTGGTAAGAAGATCAAGAAGGTAGAATTTGAGTTGGGTCTTGAAGGAAACCAGTGATGACAGGAGGTAGAGCTGAGGAAGGAGAGTAGTTCAGGCACATCAAATGAAAAGGTAGAAGTAGTGTTCAAGGGATAGAAAGGAGGCCACTTATACTGGGTGGTAGATTATATAGAAAAGTACAAGACTGGAAAGCTATTAACAGGGCAGGTAATGAAAAGATTTAAATGTCAAACAGAGGTTTTCGTATTTGATCCTGGAGGTAATAGGAAGCAATTGGAGCTTACTTAGGATTGGAGGGAGATATGTAAGAACTGTACTTTTGGGAAGACCATTTTGGCAGTTGAGTAGAAGATATATTAGAGTGGGGAAGTGACATGAGGTGGGGAGACCCATTAGATTATGGTCATAGTCCAGAAGGGAGGTGATGGCAGCTATGTCAGAAAGAAGACATATACCAGAAATGTTGTGAAGGTAGAAATGATAATGACCTGGCAAAAGATTGAATATGTGGAGGGAAATACCCAAGTTGCAAGAATGGGTAACTGAGGGGATTGTGATGCTTTCAACAGTAATAGAGACGTTTTGGCGGAAGGGATGATTTTAAGGGAAAGATGGGTTCAATTTGGGACATATTAAACTGAAGATGTCTACCAGTGAGTCTGTTGGAGATGTACAATAGACAGCTGTCATTAATTGCCGTATGTATTCTCCCCCAAAGCTCTATATATCCTTGTCCATGCTTTACTGCTGTCATATCCAGTTCTGCCAGTTGATTATTTTCTTCTAGCTTCTTCTGATGAGTTTCTGTTTCCGTATCTTGGCTTATTGAAGCTTTTTGATTATCAGTGTATATCACTATCTTGAAAGTCATAGTGGATATTCTGTTGCTGAAATAAAATGTTAAATTTCATTTCTTTGTGAAGATCAAAACATCTCCCATTGGACTCTTTGTTTCCTGTATAAATTCCTTTATTATTAAGTGCTGTAATAATCATATCGATGTCTTGGAAGTATCCCTCAATCACCTTAGATGAAGCACATCTTGGGGTCTAAGGTGTCTTGACTCTTCAAGACACAACTGAAACAACTCAATAATAACAACGAAATGTCCTGTGTATGTCTAACTAAAGAATCAGGTAAGCCAGTCAATGGAACAATTAATTATATAATATAAAGAAGCAAATTATCATAGCACCATTTTGGTTTGATAATTATTTTCAGTTTTGTCTGATTCTCCATGACTCTATTTGGAGGTTTTCTTGGCAGAAATGCTGGAGTGGTTTGCCATTTCCCTCTCCAGCTTATTTTACAGATGAGGAACCAAGGCAAACAAGGTTAAGAGACTTGTCACTTAGCTAGGGTCACACAGCTAGTATGTGTCTGAGGCCACATTTGAATTCATGAAGATGAGTCTCTCAAGTGCAGTGCTTGATCCACCGCATCACCTAGCTGCCCCTTATAGTACCACAGTATTCAATAAACTCAAAGACCCTAACTATAGGAAAAAGTACTCATGACAACAAAAACTACTGGGAAAACTACAAAACAGTCTGGTAGAAATTAGATTTAGACAAAGTTCACCCACAACTTATCAAGATAAGCTCTAAATGGATATGTAACCTAAGTATAATACCTTACCTCATAAAAAAATATAAAAACAAGGAGGAAAATATATTTCCTAAGTATAAATAGAGGAAGAATTAATGAATATAAAATGGATATATGCACACATATGTGTAATTATATCTGTAACAAAATTTTTCATTTTATGTTCTGTGATTCACATATTTACACATATATGTATGTTCATGACCATACAAGGTACTTATGATACATATATACACATATGTATACTTTTACATACTCATATACATGTGTATGTATATATATACATAAATGTTTTATGTCTATATTCCTTGTGAATACACACACATACATGAATCATAGAATATAAAATGAAATTTGATTCTATAAATGAAAAAGTATTTTTTACAACAAAATAAATGTAATTGAAATTATAAGGGAAAGAATTAAGTGGGAAAGAATTTTTGGAGCAAATTTCTCAGATAAAAGCCTCTTATCAAAGATATATAAAGAACCTTTTCAAATATATAATAATTATATCCAATTCCCCAATAGATCAAAGGATATGAACAAGCAGTCCTCAAAGGAAGGAATCCAAGTCGTGCAGTGCATTTTGACCATACAGTCAAAAAAGACTCGAGTTCAAATCCAAATTTACTAGCTATATGACCCTGAACCTCCTCTGTCTTCCAGTTTCCCCACTGTAGAAGGGAGATATTAGCACCTACCTCCTAGGGTTATTGTAAGGGTTGTTTTTTTAATACCTTTTTTTCCTCCAGGAAATATTTGTTGAGTACATATTTCACAAAAGTACATATTTCACAAAAGGTCTTTGCTTTAGAAGCAAGTCTGATCCTGTTGATAGGTTCAATACAATTCAACAGTATACCTGCTCCTTCACTTGCTTGGAGCAATGAAAAACTTTGTGATCACAGAACAAGCCTTTACAAGTAAAATAGAGTTGGTGGTATCCATTGCTCATTTTTACCCTCATTAAAGAATAAAAATAGTGAATGTTTCATTAAAATGTCTCCTGGGAGAGTAAAAATTGGAGAAGCCAAAATGAGCCCTTAGATAAGCAGCCTACGTGTGGGTGAGGAGTGCATCAGTTCCAGTATATCACTGCAATTATCTCCAGTCATGTGGTTGCAACCTGACAGAACTTGTCATCATCTACTCATTGACTCTCAATATTCTGCTATATTTTCATAAGGGAGTGGTAGGGAAGCTGAAATCAGCATTCTTTCATTTTAATTTTCTCCGTGTCTTCATAAATTTAAAATTCATATTATGCAGTTTTCAATTGTTCTATCTTTACAAAATATATACCAATATAAAATTATTTCCTCTCAGCTGACCAGAATTAAACTTGAAACTGACCTTTTTAAAAATAATTTAACTGTTTTTTAAAATTATACTTTATTTTTTCTTTATAGCATGATGCAGTGGAAAGAGCAGTGGGTTTGGAGTCAGAGGAACTGGGTTCACAACTTGTCCTTGCTACCTTGGGCAATACATTTAACTACTCTTTACTTTCACCTGAAAAGTGAAGAGATTAGACTAAGTTATCTCAGATTCTATGAGAATCTATGATCACAGAACCATAGAATTTTTTAATTGAAAAGAATCTCCACACATATGCAGTATAAACCATGAATGAAAATGAATACCTTGCTAATATTGGACAAGTGGTCATCCAACCTCTGCTGTAACCCCTTCAATGATGGGAAACTATCCACTATTTCTTGAAATGAAAAATCAAAAAACTTAACAGAAAATTTGACATATAAGAACCACAGAAATATAAGGTACACATCAAAGACTAATTACAAGGCAGTAAAAAAGGACAGACTGTTTACTTTTTACATGAGGAAATGTAAAACATACATCTAAGGTTGTTATTAGTAATTGGGTAGTTCAAAAGGAAGATTGCGGTAGGCCTGAATATGATGTGATTGTAAGAAGTAAAAACTGTTTAGGAAAAGGCAAAAAGAGTAATTATACAAATGAAGTGAGAGAGGAAGAACTGACACAGAGGAATTAGATGGGGGAGGAGGGCTGGTAGTTCTGGAACACTACTCTCGTTGGGAATGGGTTAAAGAGGGAATAAAAGCCTAAATTTATAAAGAAATAAGAGGGTGAGGGAACAGGATAAGAGGGACTTAGAAAGGTATCTAGATTAATAAGAAAGGGATAAAGAGGGAATAACATATTTGGAAGGTCATAAAATTCTTATAAATTCAGATAGAAACAAGAGGATAAGATGAAAGGGTTGGGGTGGGGAAAGGATAAGTAAGGGATCTTTGGAGAGGGGGTAGGTTAAATAATAGGAGGGCAAGGTAGTGGGTAGAAGTAAAGTAGAGGAGTCAGGAGGGATAAAAAATTAGAGATACACAGAAACATAATATAAAGATCGGGAGTAGAATTTATTAGGGGAAAAAAACCAGGAGAAGTAATCATGATCTCTGACAAATTTAAAGTTAAAAATAGATTTAATCAAAAGAGAAAAATTGGGAAACTATATTATATGTATATATATACATACATATATAGGTAAAATCAATATTGTTTTAGACTATTTAAAATAACTAACCAGTATAAAGTTGTTAAACTTCTGTAGTGTAGAAAATGATGAGTTGTTGGACTTAGAAAAATATGGGAAGACTTATTATGAAGGAAGATATTATCCATCCTCAGAGAAATAGAGGACAGGTAAGTATAGCAAGGCCTTAAATAGATGCATATGAATGTATATGTCCATATATGAGTATGATTATAGATATCTAAGTACATGTATGTGTATGTAAGTATATGTCTGTATGTGTATATGTATGTTTATATACATTTGTGTGTATATATATGTATGTGTGTATTATATACTTGCATGTATATCTGCACTTAATTTTAGCTTTCTCAATGGGGGGAAAGGGGAAAAAAAGAACAAAATAAAAAGTGCACAGCAGAGAACAAAAGAAAACTCACAAAAAAGCAAAGAACAGATGGAAAGCTCTGAACACAACATGTAGTATTATATACTTTCTTTGTACTGGGTTTGTTTGTGCAAAACTTTTCAATTTGATGTAATCAAAATGATCCATTTTGCACTTCATAATGTTCTCTATCTTGTTTGGTCATTAATTTCCCCATTCTCCATAAATCTGACAAATACACTATCCCTTGCTCCCTAATGTGTCTATAGGATCAGCTTTTATACCTAGATCATGTACCCATTTTATATTGCCAGGCATTGTTCTATGCCCACTTTCTGTCACACTATTGTCCAGTTTTCCCAGCAGTTTTTGTCACACAGTGAGTTCTTATCCCAGAAGCTGGGGTTTTTGGGTTTATCAAACAGTAGACTGTTACATTGATTGATTACTGTGTCTTAAGTACATAACCTATTCCACTGATCTATTCCTCTATTTCTTAGCCAGTACCAAGTGGTATTGATGGTTGCTGCTTTATAATACAATTTGAGGCCACCTTCACTAGCATTTCTTTTCATTAATTCCCTTGATATGCTAGAGCTTTTGTTCTTCCAGATGAATTTTGATATTGTTTTTTCTAGTTCTATAAATGTTTTCTGGTAGTTTGATTGGTATGGTACTGAATAAGTAAATTAATTTAGGCAGAATTGTCATTTGTATTATATTAGTTTGGCCTACCCAAGAGCAACTGATATTTTCCCAATTACTTAGATCTGACTTTATTTGTGTGAAAAGTGCTTTGCAATTGTGTTCATGTAGTCCCTGGGTTTGTTTTGGCAGGTCGACTCCCAGATATTTTATAATGTCTACCATAACTTTAAATAGGATTTCTCTATCTCTTGCTGTTGGGCTTTATTAGTAATATATAGAAATGCAGATTTATGTGGGCTTATTTTGTAACCTGCAACTTTGTCGAAGTAGTTTATTATTTCAAGTAGTTTTTTTTTAACTTGATTCTCTAGGATTCTCTAAGCATATCATCATATCATCTGAAAAGAGTGATAATTTAGTTTCTTCTTTGCCTATTCTAATTCCTTCAATTTCTTTTTCTTCTCTTATTGCTAAAGCTAACATTTCTAGTACCATACTGAATAACAGTGCTGATAATGGACATCCTTGTTTCATCCCTGATTTTATTGGAATTGTATCTAGCTTATCCCCATTGCATATAAGGCTTGCTGATGGGTTTAGGTAGATACTGCTTATTGTTTTAAGGAAGGCTCCATTTATTCAGATGCTCTTCATTGTTTTCAATAGGAATGGGTGTTGTATTTTGTCAAAAGCTTTTTCTGCATCTACTGAGATAATCATATGGTTTCTGTCAGTTTTGTTGTTAATATGATCAATAATGCTGATAGTTTTCCTACTATTGAACCAGTCTTGCATTCCTGGTATAAATCCTACCTGACCATAATGTATTATTCTCATGATAAGTTGCTGTAATCTTTTTGCTAATATCTTATTTAAATTTTTTGCATCTATATTCATTCGGAAATTGGTCTATAATTTTCTTTCTCTGTTTTGGCTCTTCCTGGTCTAGGAACCATATTTGTATCATAAAAAGAATCTGGTAGGAGTCCTTCACCAATTTTCTCAAATAGTTTATATAGTATTGGAACTAAAGGTTCTTTAAATGTTTGATAGAATTCACTTGTAAATCCATCTGGCCCTGGAGAATTTTTCCTAGGGAGTTCATTGATGGTTTGTTCAACTTCTTTTTCTGAGATGAATTAAGTATTTAACTTCCTCTTCTGTTAATCTGAGCAATTTATATATATTTTTAAATATCCATCCATTTCACTTAGATTGTCAAATTTATGGGCATACAGTTGGGCAAAGTAAATTTTAATTATTGTTTTAACTTCTTCCTTGTTGGACGTGAGTTCACCCTTTTCATTTTTGATATTGGTAATTTGGTTTTCTTCTTTTTTTAAATCATATTAACCAAAAGTTTATCAATTTTATTGTTTTTTTCATAAATCCAACTCTTAGTTTAATTTAGTAGTTCAGTAGTTTTCTTAATTTCAATTTTATTAATCTCTCATTTGATTTTCAGTATTTCTAATTTGGTATTTACTTGGGGATTTTCAATTTTTCTTTCTCTAGCTTTTTCAGCTGCATGCCCAAATTCATTGATCTCGTTCTCTATTTTATTCATGTATGCATTCAATGATAAAGAACTTCCCCTAAGAACTGCTTTTGCAGCACTCCATAAGTTGTGGTAGGTTGTCTCATTATTGTCATTTTATTGAATGAAGTTATTGATGGTTTCTATGATTTATTGTTTAACCCACTCCTTCTTTAGGATTAGATTATTTAGTTTCCAATTAATTTTTGGTCTATCTTTTCATGGCCTTTTATTACATATAATATTTACTGCATTACGATCTGAAAAAGGACACGTTGACTATTTCTGCCATTCTGTACTGGATTGTGAGGTTTTTATGCCCTAATACATGGACAATTTTTGTATATGTGCCATGTACCACGAGAAAAAGGTATATTCCTTTCTATCCTCATTCATTTTTCTCTAGAGATGTATGAGTTCTATTCACCTCCTTAACTTCTTTCTTGTTTATTTTGAGGTTAGCGTTATCAAGTTCAAAGAGGGGGAGGTTGAGGTCCCCCACTAGTATAGTTTTGCAGTCTATTTCTTCCTGTAACTCTCTTAACTTCTCTAACAATTTGGATACTATACCACTTGGTACATATATGTTTAGTAATGATATTGCTTCATTGTCTATGGTGCATTTTAGTGGGATATAGTTTCCTTCCTCATCTCTTTTTATTAGATCTATTTCTGTTTTTGCTTTGTCTGAGATTAGGATTGCTACCCCTGCTTTTTTTATATTAGCTGAAGCATAATATATTCTGCTCCAACCTTTTACTTTTACCCTGTGTGTATCCCCCTGTTTCAAATGTGTTTCTTGTAAAGAACATATTGTTGGATTATGGGTTTTAATCCATTCTGCTATTCACCTCTGCTTTATGGGAGAGTTCATCCCATTCATATTCACAGTTGTGATTACTATCTGTGTCTTTCACTCCATCCTATTTCCCTCTGCTTATGCTTTTATTTCTCCCTTCTACCTTTCCCTCCACAATAGTTTTATTTTTGACCACTGCCTCCCTCAGTCTTCCCTCCCTTCTTTCAGCCCCCTCTCCCTTTTATGCTATTTTCCCCTATTTCTTCTTCCCTCCCTTTTCTTTCCCCTCCTACTGGTTATATGTCAAATTAGATTTCTATGTTCCCTCCTTGAACCAAATCAGATGAGAGTAAATCTCAAACAGCCATCATCTCCCTACCCTCTTTCTCTCTGTTATAATATGTTTTTTTGTCTCTTCCTGTGATTTAATTTACCTTTTTCTGCTTCTTCCTTTTCTCTTCTCCTGTTACAATCCCTTCACACTCTTAAATCACACTTTTCATCATCACATCAGTTAATTTATACCCACTACCTCTATCTATGTATATCCTTTTTAAAATGTCATAATAAAGATACAATTCTCAGGATTAACCAGTATCATCTTCTCTTATAGGGATATAAACAATTTGCCCATATTGGATAACAAGGGTTATTTTCCCCCATTTACTTTTTTATGTCTCTCTTGAGTCTTGTATTTAGAGATCAAATTTTCTTTTGAGTTCTGGTCTTTTCATCAGAAAAGTCTGGAAATTCCTTATTTCATTGAATGTCCATCTCCTTGCCCAGTCCCATGTAACAGATTCTTCCCATCAACCTTCCCAGGCTGTCCTGGGCTCAAAATCTGCCACACTCTGTCTCTTAGTATTTTCTACCACTCTAAAATGTGTTCATATTCTCTTTTCAGAGTTATCTGATGGAATTTGTGGTAGAGTTAAGGTGAGTCCATGCTCTCACTCTGCCATCTTGACTCTGCTCCCCCAGGCTTTCTTGAAATGGAAATTTATTGCTGTATATTTTGAATTCTCTCCTATGGTCTGCTGCATGCATGGCAATGCTGTTTTTTTCTTCTTATTTTGTATTTAAGTTTATAATATATTTCATTTTCTTTTCTTATTGTGTATTTAAATTTAAAATATATTAATTAAATATATTTAAAGAGAAAAATTAAATAATAACTAATCTTTTTTAGCCAAAAATATCACTGGTCTAGCAAAATATGATGAAATACAAACTCAGCATTTTCGAAAAACATGTCACAATAATTATCCATATTCTTCAAATTGTATTTCCTGGAACTAATGCTTTACAGATTGACAGTATGCAGGAAATATTTGTTGAATGAATGGATGATTAGTGAATGACTCAGTCATTCTCAGATTGCTTGAAATTTATATTAACTGTGTGTTATTGTCTATCAGAGAGTTTGAACCTTTGTTGTACCCCATTAGTACACTTCAATATAATGACCCTAGGAAGCAGAATTTGCTGGCATTAAAAATATGTGCATTTATATATAAAATAATTTTAAAGTGTCTATTCCCATAAATATAATGCCACCCAACTCTATCTATATCTGGAAGAAGAAAGAGGAGGAAAATGAGGAGGAATAGGAGGAAAAGAAGGATAAAGTTGAGAAATATGAGTTGTAGGATGATGATGAGGACAAGAGGGAGGACTAGGAGGAGGAAAAGAAGAAAAAAGGGGGAGAGGAAGAGAGGAGAAGAGGAGATGAGAGGAAAAGAAAAGAGAGGAAGGGATTACATAAAGAAAGGGAGTTATGCATTATGGAATTATTTTGTTCTGTTTCTCTGTAATTCTAGAACCTATATATTTTTGACCACTGCCTCCCTCAGTCTTTCCTCCCTTCTTTCAGTCCCCTTTCCCTTTTATGCTATTTTTCCCTATTTCTTCTTCCCTCCCTTTTCTTTCCCCTCCTGCTGCCTATATGTCAAAATAGATTTCTATGTTGTTCCCTCCTTGAACCAAATCAGATGAGAGTAAATCTCAAACAGCCATCATCTCCCTACCCTCTTTCTCTCTGTTATAATATGTTTTTTTGCCTCTTCCTGTGATTTAATTTACCTGCACTTGCACTGATACCTCCAGTTTTGGAGTTATCCCATAGATGACCCAAGCAGGCTCATGCGTGGGACATTTGTCCCCTTCTTTCTACTCAATTAGCCACTGTCCAATTTCAATTCTCTGTCAGTGCTCACCTAGACTGTTACAAGAGTACTAATTGATCTCTTTGACATCAAGCCCTCTCTTCTCAAATGCATCCTTTACATAGAAACCAAACTGATTTTCCTAAAGTATAATTCTGACTATGGCACTCCATTACCACAGTAACTTCCTATTGACTGTAGGATAAAATTTCATCTTCATTTTATGCTTGTTAAATTTGTTTTTGTATTATAACATACATAATAATTGGTACAGTAGTTCATGTACATCTAGTTTTGAAGAACTTCTCTGTTGAGGCATGTACCCTTCTCTAGCCTAATGAGGCATACAGAAGTCAGCTCAGAAACAGAGGAGAATGAGATTAACAACAAACAGGGACGAACAGCACATCCAAAAAGTGCAGCAAAGCAGAGCTTGGCCCTCACAAATTTAAGAACTAAAGCTGGAGAGAAAAGCTAGCTCAAGAAAACCCACCACTATATATATATATATGTATGTATGTATTAGAAGTTCAAAATGACACAAATCTCTAGCCTAGAAGGAAAGTATCACTATTACAGCTAAAAATAGAGACTCAAGGGAACAATCTATTTTCCACAAGGATTATATTAATAACTAAAAGAAATTAAGCAACATTTATGTAAAAATTAAATAGAAGCTCTGAGGGATAGAGTTAGGACAGAGAGATAACTTAGAATAGAAAGTTGTAACTTTGCCTGTGATGGAGTCCCTGAAAATTAAAATAGACCAAACAGAGCTCAGTGACTTCATGAAATAGCAATACATATTAGAACAAAATCAAAAGGTTGAAAGAACAGAAGAAAATGTAAGGTACCTCACACCAAAATTTCTTGATCTGGGAAAGAGCTCAAAGGGAAGTTTAAAATCATTGGCTTCCTTGAAAAATATGATTAAAAAAAGAGCCTGGACATAATATTTCAAAAAAATAATAAATGGAAGAAAATGGTCTAGATCTATTAGAATCAAAGGAAAAAGTAGAAATAGAAAGAATCCACTGATATTAAAAAGAAAAAGAAAAAAATCCCAGAAAAGTTATAATCAAATTCCAGGGCTTCTGACTCAAAGAAAAGATCATCCAAAGAAAGATAAAGATGAGGAGAAGAGGACTGATTCAAATGCCAAAAATCAGGATTGCACAAGCCCTGGAGGAGAGATCTTGAAATAACAGTATTCCAAAAGGCAAAAGATACGGGCTTACCGACAGTAACTTACTCTAAATTGGGGGGGGGGGGGGGGGGGGGAAAAGGAAGGGACCTTTAATGGAAAGGAGGACTTTCAAGAATTTCTGATGAAAAGACTAGCACTGAGCAGGAACTATAAAATATAAGCACTTCAGTCAAGAGATATCTATAAAGGCAAAGCTTTTTGATGAATACTAACATTTTAAGAAGATGAGAAGAAACAAGTATTCCTTCAGAACCTTAATATCTTCAAAGAGCGTTGAACAAGTAGAATAAATACAAGAAAAACAAAAAAACAGAGAACCTAGGAGGTAGATTGGTTCTGTGTACGTTAAGAGGTGAAAGAGAAGGGAAGATAAAAGGAATTATACTAGTGTAGAAAAAAGGTGTGAGTAAAGTATATTAACATGAAGGAAGGGGTGGGGAAAGGAGGCTTCAGATGACGTCACTGTTATCTGAATGACAAAGAAGGGTCGAACACACACACAACTTGGAATAGAAATCAAACTCAAAAGGAAAAAAAAAGTGGATAGGCTGTAAGGTTTAAAAGGAGAATAATATGGGAACAGGTCAAGAGTTGTCAAGAATTGTGAGTAAAACACATTTCTGATCCTGATACTGAGGGAGCATGGAAATTGAAGGAGGAAAGAAAAAGAAAAGGCATAAATTAGAATCTAAGGGAGTGCCTATCAGCCATAAGTGGATGAACAAGTTTAATCAATGAATGTAATGAAATACTATTATGCAGTAAGAGGTGATGAAATTTAAGAAAATCTTGGGAAGTGTAAATGATGCAGAATGTGAGCAGGAACAGGAGAACAATTTATGTAAGAACAATATTGTGAAGAAAAACAATCATATCTCCACAGGACCAACAATGAATAATGTTACTGATCTCCTGACAGAGAATCTTGAATTCAAGATACAGATTTATGTTTTTGGATATAACCACTATGTTTGCTTGACTATGCTCAATTTTAGAAGCTTTTTTTTCTTTCTCTCAGGTTTTAGTAGAGGGAGAGGGTTGGTTAGGAGAGGAAACAGTAATAGGGGTGACACACACAAAAAAGAAAGAGAGCAAGTCATTAAAACATTTTAAAAATGGCATTGAAGGCAACAGAAGAAAGATCAGAAAGAAGTACAAAAAAATTTTGAAAATAACATTTGGAATTATTATGTACTTTTAAAAAGTTGTATTTTGTCTTTCCCCAGTTAAAAACAATTTTTTAACATTTTAAAAAAGTTTTGAATTCCAAATTCTATCCTTCTCTTCCTCCCTTCCCCCCTCCTTGAGAAGGGAAACAATCTTATAGATTAAACATGTCCAACCACGTGTATACATGTTCATATTCATCATTTTGTGCAAGAAAACTCAGCAACAAAAAGAAGGGAAGGAAGAAAGAGAAAAAATAGGGTGCTTCAGCCTATATTCAGACAACATCAGTTCTTTCTCTGGAGGCAGATAGCATTTTTCATCGTGAGTCCTTCAGGATTGTCTTGGATCACTGTATTGTTGAGAATAGCTAAGTCATTCACAATTCTTCATTATACGATATTGCTGTAGTGGGTACAGTGTTCTCCTGGTTTTGCTCACTTCACTTTGTATCAGTTCATGTAAGTCTTTCCAGGTTTTTCTGAAATCATCCTTGTCATTTCTTATAGCACAGTAATATTCCATTACAATCACATACCATAACTTATTCAGCTATTCCCCAGTTGATGGGCATTTCCTCAATTTTTATTTCTTAACCACCACAAAAAGAGCTGCTATAAATATTTTTGCACAAATAGTTTCTTTTTGCTTTAAAAAATGTCTTTTGGATGGAGACCTAGTAATGGTATTCCTGAATCAAAGGGTATGCATGTTTTTATAGACCTTTGAACATAATTCCAAATTTTTCTCCAGAATGACAGGATCAATTCACAACTTCAATAGTGCATTACTGTCCCAGTTTTCCCACATCCTCTCCAATATTTATTATTTTTCTTTTTTGTCATATTAGCCAATATGATAGGTGTGAGGCAGTATCACAGAGTCATTTTAATTTGCATTTCTCTAATCAATACCTATTTAGAGCATTTTTTTCATGACTACAAATAGCTTTGATTTCTTCTTCTGAAAACTACCTGTTCATATCCTTTGATCATTTATCAATTGAAGAATGACTTGTAGTCTTATAAATTTGACTCAGTTCTTTATATATTTGAGGAATAAGACTTTCATCAAAAAATACTTCCTGTAAAAATTTCCCCCAGTTTTCTGCTTTCCTTCTAATTTTGGTAGCATTGATTTTGTCTGTGCAAAAGCTTTTAAATTATTATGTACTTTTAAAAAAAGCAAGTGGCATGAAATAGAGAAACAATTTTATAGATAACCCTCTTTTGTGTTTTGTCAAACTTATAGAAATGCCCTTTTTCGGTGTTTAAGTTCATAACAAGAAAATTTTAAAAAAATTTTAAAAAAATTTTAAAAAATTTTAAAAATATTTTAAAAAAGAAAATTTTTTTATTACTGTTTTATTACTGTTGTTCAGTCTTTCAGTCATGTTCAACTCTTCATGACCCCATGGCCCTTCTATTCTCCACTATCCCCCAAAGTCTATCCAAGTTTATGTTCATTATTTTCATGCTACTCTTTATTCATCTCATCCATTGCTGTTCCCTTTTCCTTTTGTCTTTAATTTTTCCCAACATCAGGATTTTTTTCCAGTGAGTTCCATCTTCTCATTATGTAGCCAAAGTACTTAAGCTTCAGCTTCAATATTTGATCTTCCAGTACATTGCCTGAATTAATTTCTTTGAGTATTGATTGATTTGATCTCTTTATTGTCCAAGGGACTCTAAAAAGTCTTCTCCAGCACCACAATTCAAAAGAGTTGATACTGGGTGCAGAGCTTTCCTTATAGTCCAACTCTCAGAGTCATACATTACTACTGGAAAAGCCATAGATTTGTCTATATGGACATTTGTGAGCAAGGTGATGTCTCTGATTTTTAGTATATCATCCAGATTTATCACAGATTTCTTTCCAAGGAGCAAGCATCTCTTAATTTCATGACTTCAGTTGCTGCCTGCAGTGACCTCTAAACCCTAGAATTACAAGATTAAAAAAAAAGACTCAGATTCTTGGGCTTATGTTCTTATGAAATATAAGCCCAAGAGTATACACAAAATTGCAACAATTTAAATAGAAAGAACAACCACAAAACAAACACAATCCAATATTTCAGAAGGATAAAAACAAACTTGGCCCAAAGAAGAAATATGAGAAGACATTTCCCACTGCTCTTTTGCAGGGATGGAGCGCAGAACTCATGTAATATTCATGAGTGTAGAATGTTTAATGTCAGATTAAAAAAAATGTCTTGGTAGGTTTTGTTGAAATATTCTTCTTCCTCTTTAAAAAAAATTGTAATAAGGGATGACTCTCTGCAGAAATGGGGGAAAAGGAAATCTAGGTGATGAAGAATCAAAATATGTCAATAAAAATATATTCCTTGATTTACTTAACCCTAATTTACTTAAAGTGATCTTGGTGCTATGATGGATAGAACAATCAGGTCTGGAATGAAGGAGACGAGTTCAAATCTGGTCTAGACATTTCCTAGCTATGTGACCTTGGGCAAATCATTTAGTCTCTGTTTACCTCAGTTTTCCTCATCTGTGAAATCGGTATAATAATAACACCTACCTTCTCAGGCTTATTGTGAGGACCAAGTTTGATAATAATTGTAAAGCGCATAGCACAGTGCCTGACATATAGTAAGTACTATATGTTAGCTATTAATATTATTATTGAACTATAATATACTCAGTTTCAATCATAGGCTTTAGACTGTATGAAATGCCTTTGAAAAAGTTATTTGGCGAAGTAAAATTAAGTCTATTCCAATTGGTAGACATATCATACTCTTTCTGTCCTGTATAAAAGCGTCTCTTTAACTGGAGTAAGGGAATTCCAGAAACTGGAGCAAACAAGACTTCTTAGAATCCTCCTAAGGAGAAACCACCCAGAGCATGAGTGGAAGAAGACTTGCTTTGGTCTTGACTAGGTCTCTCCCTTTGGCCCCACTTTCATGACACATAGGCTGGTACTATTTTCCTAAGTCTCTACCTGTACATGTTGTGCTTATTTTTATTTAAAAACCATTGAATTTGCCCTTGAAACTGATTGGTCCATGGGACTAAGGCTCAAGCCATTGATACAGTTTCCTGATTACCTGAATACTAAAAAAGGTCAAGAGGATGAGGGGCTCTAGCTGTGCTCTCAAGGCATGATGACCACTCCAGGCAACCCAAAGACAGAAAAGTTGTGCTCCATGGAACCAACGCTGAATACTTGAAAAATATCCTTTCCCATCTATTGATGTCCTTCTCCTACTATGAGTAGATAAACCTCTTTTTTTTTTGTAAATTGGCCTCAGTCTTGTACCAGTGTTTCATTTTGATCTAATCTTGAATCTGAGATATTTGTGAGTTTGTCTCAGGTCTACCCTACTACAGCAGCCATTCTCATATTTCTGTCATGCTCTGCCCTCCCTTTCCACTGCACTCTCTGGATTCTCTATAACAGACTGCCTTTCATGTTAGATCTCTTCCTCTTGTCTTTTCTTCACTTGCAGAAATCTGGCTGCCCCTCATGAGATATTTCATCATTAGTTATCATCTTCAGTCCTGGATATATCTTCTCTCATGCCCCTATCATACTAAGCTGGGGAGAAAGAACAGGTATACTTTTCAGTACCTCTTCTAGATCATCCTCCCTGCAGCTATCACTCATGGATCTCTTGCCCTTTGAGGTTCACCCCATTCATATACATTGCTCCTTTCAATGTGCAGTTATCTGTCAAGCCCCAAGATTATTCTTTTCCTTTCTTGGGGATTGTACCTATTTTATGACCTTCTTTCCCATACCAATGTCAACTCTTATGCTTGAGATTTTAATCTATATATCCATGTTCCTTCATATACTTTGACTTCCCAATTCATCAACTCATGAATAAATGGATTTTTTAAAAAGCATGAAGCATTTGCTTTCTGCTAACTGCTATACAAGTGATATAATACCTACCATCAAAGAATTCACATTCTAATGGGAGAGACAACACATATAAAGAATTGGTGCCCCAGAGAGAGGTATTTTAGTATGGGAAGTCACAGAAACGGCAAGTAGAGATATAAGGGTATAGATTGATGTATCTTTGCCAGTAGTAGTACTAGTAATGCTACTGATTTAGGTATGGTTCAAGGACTTAAAATGGCAGGACTAGGGAAGAGACATGTTATGATTGGTCACAGAATGAGAAAATGGGTAGTATATAAATTTAAGCGTGGCTGAATTCAGCTAGATATAGTGGGCCATGCCAAATCTCTCACCAATCAGGCCATCTTGGGCCACAGGGAAGGAACTACAGAGCTGAAAGGTTTAAGTCATCCAGAGCATGATTTCTGAACCTAGAAAGTTGATGAATTGGGAAGCCATGGTATTTGAAGCAACATGGACATGCATATGGAAGTCTTCAAGCATGAAGACAGACTTTGATAATAGGAAGAAAGGTCATGGAACTAGATTTCTCCTTGAGAAAGGAGGAGAATTATCTTGGGTTGAAGTAGATTACTAATAGAATTTGGATGAGGTGGACCTCAAAGGACAAGAGGTCAATGAGTGAAAAGTAGTCAGGGCAGATGTCCAAAAAACATGCCTGTATCATGTCAGTCACACATAGGGGTGGTCATTTCCTTGATCTCATCTTCACCCTTGGTATTCTACCTCCACAAGTCAAAGCTTTAATTTCTCTTATCTTATTTTAACTTCCTATCTTTCTATTTCTCCCTGTATCTCACCCCTACTCAATCTGTTCTTAATTTTCACTGTAACCTCTAGTCATGCCACCATTGATGTCTCATGACATCTTAGAGAATTTTGTCACCCAAAGCCCTGCACAAATTGTCCTCATCCTTGCCTCTTAGACTCCATAGATAGCCTTTAAATCTCAGCTTTATACTTTCTCTATGAGGTATTTTCTGATCTGCCCAGTTAGTGCTATCTCCTTCTCCATCCCTTGGAATTTACTTTGTATGTATTTTGATTATTTTTAACTAGTAGAATGTAAGTTTATTAAGGATAGAGATTATTTTATTTTTTTCCTTTGAATTTTCAAGGCCTGGCAAAAAACAGACACTTAATATTTAATTTGAAAATTTAATTCATATAAATTTAAGCTAATAAAGACACCTAATATTGAATTAATGCTTATCTTTGTTGCTCTAGGATTTTGGCAGGTGGATTGATTTGAAATGACTGAGGAAGCAAAGGTTTGAGCTTCTGAGCTTATCTATTTAGTAAGCAATGTATGCTAACTGAATAACAAATTGGGATCAGACCTGCTCAGCTTGACATTGGACAGCGAATTTAGGGGAAGATAGATTTTTATGCATTAAAAGAAAATAATTAACAGGATATAAACGAGGATACAAATTTAGGTAATCTGATTTCTTATTGGAGAAAAGATTAAGGACTTTCTAAGTTACAAAGGGTAGAGAAAACAGGTGTAATTCTCTGAAATCAGAAAAAGAGATTGTTCCACTTCCCACCAAGTGTCTGTATTCAAAGGAACAAGGAAACAATAACTGATTAATCAGTAATGGGGCCCATTTTCAGTTAAGATATATAGGTTGTTTGAGATGCATAATTGTGAGAAAACTCCTTGTGTCAGTCTTTGGGCCTGACCAGGTGTCTGGTCACCCCAATCTACGTCTTTCGTTAAGGGTCTCTAAGCAACAGGGAGAGGTGGTCCAGCTTCTCAGTCATACAGGGCTAGGTTCAAACAATGCAATTAAGTTTTCTCGCAATTCCCATTATTGAATAAAGTTATCTCAGAACACAGGAATTAGACTAGACCCCTAACTGAATAGAAAGGGAATTGAGTTAGATCCAGAATTGAGTCACGAGATGGAGTCACAGTGATTCACTTAATTCACCTTACCACTTTCTGTTTTAATTCCCTCACTGGGAAGACTTTTGTGGACTGATACAGAGTCAAGTGAACTGAACTAGGAGAATAATATATACAACAGCAATACTATAACGATAAGCAATTTTGAAAGACTTAAAAACTCTGTTCAGGTCAGAGATCAACCAAGGTTCCAGAGGACTAATACGAAGCCTATTACCACCTTTTAACCTCAAGGTGATGGAGTCGGTGCAAACATATTTTTTGATGTGGCCAATGTGGAAATTTATTTTGCTTGACTATTCGTATTTGTTATATGAGTTTTTTAAAAAATTACATTGAGAGAAATGAAGGTGGGAGGCAAAGAAAATAGATTTTTCTTAAATGAATAAAATGAAACAAATGTAGTAGCAATAATGAAATGATACACTGAATTTTTGGGGATGCAGCTATGGTACTTCTTTGGGGAAAACCTCATGTCTTTAAATACTTTCACCAATAAAGAAAGAGAGAAAATAACAATTAATTGGAAATGCAATTTTTAAAAATCGTGGGAAATCAACAAATTTTTAAAAATTCTGATTGAATGTCAAAATAGAAATTCCAAAAGTCAAAAAGGGACTAACAAAATTGAAATATAAAAAGTCATTGAAAACTGATAAATTTAGATAATTAAAAAACTAACACATTGTATAAGCCTGTAGCTAATGATACATTAAAAAAATTAAAATTAAATTAAAAAATTAAAAAAATGGAAACACCAAATCTACAGTATTAACAATAAAAAGTAGAATTTGAAATAAATGTAGAATAAAGGAAATTATTGAATCTATTTGGTAAGCTGTAGGCTGATAAAACATAGAGCACATGAATTGTATGAATATTTGCAAAAATGCAAAACTCTAATAGAAATAGTAATAGAGAATTTAAATAATTCAATCTCAATAAGATAAAAATCAACAATCCATAAATCCTACCAAAGGCAAAGAAACTCAGGAACACATGGATTTACAAGTAAATTCTATCATTTAAAACCCCCCACTAATTCCTGTATTATACAACTATCTGCAAAAACAGGGAAAAAAAATGGGATCCTGCCAAGTCCCTTCTATGATATAAATATTATCTACATACCTAAATGAGGGAGGGTCAAAACGAAAAAGAACCAAACCAACCAACCAAACAATAGACCAAAATCAAAAAGTGTTGCTGGCAAATGTTTAACAACTAACTCTTTGAAAGAAAAAATAATGTAAGCAGAATATACTCATATGTTATCTGCATTATTAATATTTTGTCCATCATCTTCTTTAGTCTGGGAAATAAATAAAACAATAAATCAAACCCTGACCTATAGCATTTGCAGATTTTTGAAGTGTAAATCCTCACACCATTTTCTTTTTTAAAATGTAAATAGTACTTTATTTTTTTCAAATTACATGTAAAGGTAGCGTTCAACATTCATTTTTATAAGATTTTGAGTCCCTAATTTTTCTCTCTCCCTTGCTCCCCTCCCCCTTCCCAAGACAGCAAGCAATCTGACATAGGTTATGCATATGCAATCATGTTAAACATATTTCCACATGAATCATATTGTGAAAGAAGAAACAGAACAAAAGGATAAAAGCAAGGGGGAAAAAGCAAAGTGAAAATATTGTGCTTCAATTTGCATTCAGCCTTCATCAATTCTTTCTCTTGATATGAATACCATTTCCCATCACTAGTCTTTCGGAATTGTCTTGGATCATTGTATTGCTGAGAAGTCTATCATAATTAATTATCACAGAATGTTGCTGTTACTGTGTACAGTGCTTTCCTTATTCTGTTCACTTCACTCAGCATCAGTCCATGTCAAAGTTTCCAGGTTTTTCTGAAATCTGCCTGTTCATTCTTTCTTTTAACACAACAATATTCCATTATATTCATATACCATAATTTATTCAGCCATTCCCCAATTGATGAGTGCTCCCTCAATTTCCAATTTTTTGCCACCACAAAAAGAGTTGCTATAAATATTTTTGTACATGTAGACCCTTTTGCTTTTTTTTAATGGTCTCTTTGGGACACAGATCTAGTAGTGGCAGATCAAAGGTATGCACAGTTTGGTTGCCCTTTGGGCGTAGTTCCAAATTGCTCTCTAGATTGATTGGATCAATTCACAACTCCACCAACAATGCATTAGTGTCCCAATTTTCCCACATCTTCTCTACCATTTATCATTTTCCTTTTCTGTCATATTAACCAGTCTGATAGGTGAAGTGGTACCTCAGAGTGATTTTAATGTGCATTTCTCTAATAGCTCACAACATTTTCTATCCCTTGTTGAACCACTTTGAATCTGAGAGATATGAAGCTCTAGCAGTGGAGAGGTCTGGAAAATCAATCCCCTGAATTAATTAATCTCCAGTTAATCCCCTGAGGAAGGATCTATTGGTGGAAGGATGAACAAATCCCTGACTTTGGTCTAAATCTCAATCTCCTCCCCCTTCCTGACTCTTTCTTCTTTTTCCAAGAAGACCTCAAGACTTATGAGGATTGGAAAATTTTGGACTTTGCTTTCCCATCAGTGATTTAACAATGTCCCCAAAACAGCTCATAGTAGTGTCTGCATCTAGAGTCCATGCGTACCAGTGGGGGAAATAGATGTAAAGCTCTATGGAGTGTCCTTCAGAACAACTCCATCACATATGAGGGGAATATCTTGTGGATTTCTACCTAAAGACATCTTGGAGTTGTGTTACTCCTTTGTCACATATGCCCTCTAAGCTCGTCTGCTTTCCTCTAGACTCTGTGTGTACTTGTAGGACAACGTATCACAGGATTTGGGAGGAGGGATGCCTTGTACCAATTATGCTATCTTAGTTGTACTCCTTTTTAGAAGTTGATTGTTTAACTGATTTAATTTATATAAACTGATAACTATGGCAGAAGGAGTACCAATGGGGGCTTGTTAGCTGTAGTATTAGAACAAACCTTTCAGGGATATCCAGAGAATGTTGAGAAAATGTAGTAGCTCTTCTCCGGAGATTTGACTTGTCAGTTTGAATGAAACAAACCAATAATGAACTAAAGTTTTAATGCCAAAGACAGGTGTACTTATTGCACATAAAACCTAGGTGTGTAACAACTGTTTGAAAAAATTATAAACTTCATAATTGGTCAACCAAAATTGAAAAAATTATATGAACATATAGAACAAGGGGAAAGTCTTATCCTAAATCTTTAGCCTTCAATAAGACAAACTCATATAAGCTAACATTACAAATGAGCAAAGATGCTTTTGTTCTGTTTCTTCTTTTGAGTTAGTGGGAAGAAAGTAGGAGAGCCCATTTATTCAGTTTTGTGGTTTTTTTGGCTATGGAGACATGGGTCCATTGTTTGGAAAGCTTAAGGTATTCTTTTGTTTTGTACTTTAAAATTTTTAATCATTGATATCTATACACCAACTATTTTTTGGAGGATGATTAGCTGTTGTTAGCCTCATGAGAATCTACTAAATTTATCAATGCTTCCTAATATTCGCTATGGTTACTTGTAAGGGAGGAAAATACCAAGAAGTCCCTCATGAAGGATTCTAGGGAAGGTCAAATATTCAGGAAAGATTATTCTTTAACTGACCTCTGGTCTACTCCATTCCATTCTTCTAGATGTAATGTTACTGGATCCCTCTGCATCTATAGGGCTGTAGTTTAGGAGAGGGGCAGCTAGGTGGTGCAATGGATAGAGCATCAGTGCAGGGGTCAGGAGGACCTGAGTTCAAATTTCTCCTTAGACACTTGACACTCACTAGCTGTGTGACCTTGCGCAAGTCACTTAACCCCAATTGCCTCATCCTGGGCCATCTCCAGTCATCCTGATGACTATCTATCTGGTCACTGGATTCAGATGGCTCTGGAGAAGTGAGGCTGGTGACCTGGACAGTCCTCCTTCACTCAAGACAAAGTCATGTGCAAGTCATGTCATCATTTCTCCGATGGCATGGTCTTCTTCAGCAATGAAGGACGAACACACACATAGTTTAGGAATAAAGAGAAGCTCAAGTAAGCGTAGCCTCTGTTTCTCTCGACAGTACTATGGTCTCTTCAGTCACCCACGTTTGAAACCTTGGAACCATTCTTGCTGCTTCCTTTTAACGCAAGCCTCATATCCAGCTGGTGGCCATTTTTTTCTCAGTACTACTTCAACAACATTTCTTTCTTTCCTCCTTTTTTTGGTATTCATGCAAAGCCCAGCCTAGTTTAGTCTCTCATCATTTATCACCTGGACTACTGCAATAGTTTTCTCTCCTTTTTGTATGTAGGATTAAATACAAACTCCTTGGTCTAATGTTTAAAAACCTTCACAGACTTTCCAATCATTTCAAATCACTCTCCTTCATACTATTTCTGTTCTATTTGAAATGGCCTATATATTATAGAATATTATTCAGACATGGAGGGCTTTTCACAAGTGGTCTTTCAAGTCCACCTTCAATGTACATGTTCATGTTTCCTTCAATACTGTTGTTTTACAATGCATCAACCTCCTCAATTCTTATGATCTACACTTTCACTCCACATCAGCTTCACATAAAGATGATTTTATTTGACCTCATTATCACCCATGGGTTCCACCTCCACAATTCATAATTCTGAAATTTTTCTATCTGATCTGCTAGATCTACTCTGTTCTCTCCAGAAACCTCTAGTCTTTCTACCTCTCCCTGCTTTCAAAGGCCCTGCTCTGGCCTTATTTTCCTTCCTTCAAAATCTTATTTAACAATTCAACATCACATTGTCCTGGACCCTTAAATATTTTGCCTCATCATCCTCTGACTATTGTCTCTTTGTATTTTCCAAACCTAGATGAGACCCATCATCTATCTGCCTTCTCCACTTTTGCTGGTATATTGGACACTAGTAGAGAAAGCCCCATAATCTTGCTAACCTAAGACAACTTTAAGTTTTGTTATGCCATCTCAACTAGGTTATTACTGCTAATCACCAATCTTTTCACTTATCATGGTAAGTTTTTCCTCAAATTCCCCCTGGAATGTTATCTCTTCTCAAGCCACCAACATTACCACTTACATCCTACTTCTCAGTAGAGGAACTTGATTTATAATTCTCAGAAAAACTTGGGCGGTTCATTTGCAGGACTCTCTTCCTCCCTAATTTCACAGTTGATTTTCATTCCAGCTTCATCTCTTATCCTCCTTCCCTTTGCTTCTATCTCAGTTTTTCCCTATTACTTAACAACATCTTCTGAGATTCACTCCATCTATATCACCTCGTCATTATCACAAGTCTTCACCTGATTCCATATCATTCTTTCTCCCTTCTAAAGGTATTCAGTATCTGGCTCAAAGTCTTCTTCCTCCTCCCTCCAACCCCTGTCCTTATACTTGGGAAGTTCAATAAATGGCCTGGTTCATTATAGCCTTCTCAATTCTCATGCCCTATTTTTTTCACTGATCTGCAGCTACCCATGTCTTCATAGATGGAAAGGACCTCAGAAGTCACCTTTTTCACTCATCCTTATCTTTGTTGTTCAGTTGTATCAGTCTTTTCTGATTTTTTGTGACCCTATTTGGGGTTTTCTTGGCAAAGATACTAGAGTGGTTGGCCATTTCCTCCTCCAGCTCATATTACAGACAAGGAACTGAGGCAAAGAGGGTTAAGTGAGTTGCCCACGGTCATACAGCTATTAAGTATACGAGACCAGATTTGAGCCCATGAAGATGATCTTCCTGACTCCAAGTTCAGCATCCTATCCACTGTGCCACCTAGTGCAGCTCAGGTCCAGAGAAATGAAGTAACTTGCCAAAGGTCACACAAACCTAGCAGCAGAACTGGGATTTGAAGCCAGGGCTTCTGCCTTTCAGCTCAGAGTTCTTTCCTTCACAATGTGCCACTTCCTAATCTAGAATTTTCCTTCTCTGATTATAAACTCCAACAAAATCCAATTCACATGGCAAACATTTATTAAATGCCTAATATATATGAGGCACTATGCTATAAGCTGGGGTTATAAGATCAAGATAAATACAAAATGTCTCTGTCCATGAGGAGATGACATTTTCTTTCCATCTTTCATTTTCTCTCACTCCTACACATATTATTCATGCTTACCAGGACCTCCAGTTCTCCCAGCCCACTCTGTTCTCTTAATTCCGAAGCCCTGATCTCATCTCACTTTTCCTCCCTTCACAATCCTAACTATGGTGGAAGAATTCAACTCTATATCATACATTACCTTTGAATCTCTTGACCTGTTGTCCACCACACATTGTCAACCACATAGAGCCAAACATCCTTTCCCTCATCCCTATTCTCTGCTCCTAATTACGTACTGCTAAATGCTACTGGAAAAATTCATGTAACCATAGTGGCTTGATCTATTAAATTTTTTTCTAACTTTATCTGGATCCTCCATTTATTCTCTATTCAATCTCTATCCTAAACATTCTTTCATTCTCTCTCTTTTATGCATGCACATGCGTGCGCACACACATACACACACACACACACACAGTAATTACAAAACATTCACCCCCCAAACCAGGGGCATACTCTCCCTTGGAACACACAAGGTCCATTGGGAGAATGGCTCAAACTCAAGCACACCGGAAGTGAGGCACATGTGTAGATAGCGCATATAGCCAAGAGATTCCTTCCCTCTCCTAGCCCTATAAGTCCTTTTTTCCCTTTGTGGAATCTTCCCTGAGGTTCACCTTGGTTGTAACACTCAGTGGGACTCAATGGATCAGCACCTAGAGTCCATAACCAGCATATATCTCCCTTATGTAGTGTAACAATCTCTGAAGTTGCCATCAATCTTAGAAACTCTCTTTATACCTCCTTCTACAGGTGTTTACTTGGTTTTCAACTACTATGTCTCTGGGAGACCACTACCTGCCAGGGGAGTCTCTGATAGTCTTTGGTGGATGTCTCAATTGACTAGGAGCTCCACTGTCAGAATACTCAGTTTTGGACATCTTAAGTTTAAGATGTCTATGGGACACCTAGTTTGAGGTATCCAATAGGCGGTTGGAGAGGCAAAACTGGAGGTCAGTAGAGAGTTTAGGGTTAGAAAAGTAGAATCATCTGCATAGAAAAGATAATTAAATCCATAGAAGCAGATGGGATCATCAAGTGAAATAATATAGAGGGAAAAGAAATCCTACAACAGAGCCATGATGGACTCCCACAGATAGTACATGTGACTTGGATGAACATCCAGCAGAGGATGGAAGGGTCAGTCAGGAAGGAGGACAATCAAGACAGAGTAGTGCCATGAAAACCTAAGGAGAAAAGAGAAACATTTTCATCTCTCCTAAAACTTTCCTTGGCTCTTCTTCTCCTATCAAGGAGAAAAAAGTGATTGACAGTATCCAGGATTACAGAGAGGTTAAAAAAAGGCATGAGGATTGAAAAAAGTCCATTAGATTTGACAAAAGGCAATTACATTTGATCAGTAGTAACTTTGGAGAAAGCATATCAGTTGAATGATGATGTGCTTTCAGTTACTAGAATCAGAGTTCTGGGCTTTTTGGGAGTGTTCATTGGTAGTAAGAAAACACCAAGGTTATTCTATCATTGCTCTCAGGAGGTATGGTGGTGATGAGTCCTTGCCCTGAGACAACAGGTAGTGGGTAGATCTCTGCAAAGGATTTGGGGTGATTTCAAGAGAAGTTCAAATTGACGCCTGATTACATCTTGAACAATGGCTTCTGAGGGGTGGTTTCATGGAGGCTATGCTGAGCAACTCTGCACAAATGATTTCTATGGGGTGGGTGATCTCTCTGAGAACAAAATTTTACAGAGTCAACTAAATGACTCTAGTCAGCTTTTGGGGAATACAGTGGTTAGGAAAACCCAGGGGCTTCCAGACATGGTCTAGAGTACTTGCTTTCCTACAACTGAAGAAGGAAGCCCAGAGACTTAGATCCTTCAGGTTTTGGAGAGCCCATATTCCTTAACTGGGTATCCTAATGGCTACCCTGTTTAGTATCTTAAGTGTGCCTCTTTCAAGTAGGGCCCACAATAAGCTAAAGTACTGAGAGATCTAACCTTGGCTATCTAGCAGTCTCTCCATTGGGCTCTTATGGTCTGAAAAAGCTCCTGCTTTTGGAAGTCTCTTTCCATATTAGACGAGGCTGAGTGGACTCATTGGCAGTCATTTAAGAGGTGACTAGAAAAAATGACTTTTAGGGGCTTCTAGAACTTTAAATTTCCCTTTGTGCCACTTTTGAAAGATAGTTGTCAGGTCTTCGTAGCTACTAAACAGATTACACACACAATCATTTGTCCAGAGTTGCATATTATTAATCTCCCCATCATTTATGTCAAACTAATCTTGGTGGTTGCAAGTGTTCTGATCCAGATGAGAAAATGCAGGGCTGTACACCAAATCTCTGAAAATTATCCACTCCTTTTTTACTCTACGTTTTTCCAACCAAGTGTTGATTCAGCTTTCCCTCCAAGTTAGCAAAAACTGTTCCTACTCAGAGAAGTGATCTATGTTGAAAATTAACTTTTCTGTTAGTCATCGTGTCTTGAGGCCATAGCTTTTGTTGAATGTGAATATTTGGCTTGGTGAGGGTAAGTCTATGATTAGTTCAGCACTCAATGCCACATATAGCCTTAGTCACTCTCACATCCTATCTGTCTCTTCTTACAGTGACATAGTCTGTTAAATGCCAATATTTGCTGTTGGGGTGCACCCATTAAGTTTTATTATATTTAAGTAAACTGAAGACAGTGATGAGGTCATGAAATGCATTAATCTTCAGTAGTAAGTGACTGGTGTACAATTCCACTCCTCCTAGGGACTCCTGCCATGTCTGATAGTTTCTTCATACTCTTGCATTGAAGTTACCCAGAATTATAAGCTTGTCCTCTTTAAGATGAGTGTGTCCCAGTCTTCGTAAAATTTTACTTTGACCCCATCAGGGTTTGTCATGGTGGGAGCAGATGCACTGATGATGGTGCAAGTGGCAATTGCTCTGTCACAAGTCTGCTATTCATTACTTTTGATATGCATACACACTTCTTGATTAGATTAGTTTTGATTGTGAAACCTATGCCAGCTTCATAGTGCTCCCCTTCACTGTGGCCACTCTGGAAAAGAGTGTATCCAACTCCAACTTTGGTAAATTGACCTTCGTTTGCCAGCTTTGTTTCACTTAGGGAGACTATTTGGATGTGATACCTGCTGAGTTATTTGTCTTTCAGATCTACTGGATATAGTGTTTCTCATAAACATGTGCACATTTCATGTATGTACCGATGATGAGTGATATCTTTGCCAAAGTTGTTGTATCTGTGTGCGTGTGTGTGTGCGTGCATGTATGTGTGTGTGTGTGTGTTTTAATCGCAGGTTGGGATCCTTGCCTGCTACGGTAAGTAGGTCAGGGTTAGCTGAAGCAGACAATTTATAGGGCACCTTTTCTAGCCTTTTTCTCACATCAGGAGGTGAGCACAGTGTGGTCCTTCAAAAAGGCTATTCAGGTTCCTAGGGGCTGCCAAATTCTACTGCTGCTTCAGTCCAGTGAGAAGGTGACCCTTTGACCTGGACCACCTGTGTGCAGGGTTGTGACTACAGCTCCCTGTGTGTCCACATCTGCTGCTTCATCACTTACCTGTTATCATAGGACTAAGGTAGGTAAAAATGGTAAAATGGTATGGGTGATGTTTTTTGATTCACCTATAAATTGGATTTAAATGAGGCAGAGTTGTCAGCCTCATTGTCTCTCCCAGAGTCATCAGAGTCCAGTGGCAAGACAAAGTCAAGATAATTGGTGATGTCTCGGGATGTAGTGGATAACCTGGGGATCTTCAATGTCTTACTAATCTCTAAGCACTCTATACCACTTACTTCAGCGACCTCCATGCTATTGGAAAAAATTGTTCTCATCTCCCCACTCTGCCAGAGGAAATCTTTATGTTTTTGTGGTAGACGCTCTCCTAACTTGCCTCACTTAGCCTGAAACTGGGTTAGCCTATTTGCCAAAATGGTTTATCAGGGTGTGGCTACTGATTCTCGGAGCCACAGGTGAGAGTTGGGTGAGTCAGGTGGACACCAGACATGGAAAATAGACCTGAGAAGTCTTGGCAGCCCACACACCAGTGGTACTAATCTTCCCTGAACACACCCTACACCCCAAACTATACTAATTCCTGGGTGGTGGCTCTGCATCTGACCAAGTGGCTTAGGACCTGGAGAGCACTGACCTGCACAAATGATTTTCTGTTTGGAATCACGTCCAATGGAAGAATTTTACCATCACCTTCATTGTTTATAGTTGTTTATGAGGCATGTCAACACTCCTCTGAGACAGCATATGTTAAACAACTGGGCTGGAGCTATTACAAGAACAGCATAAGTTCTTGAATGTATCCAGTGCTAATTTGGACATTGGAATGGCAATGCCATGTTGTTCTGGACACAAAACCATATGGTTCCCCTAACTAAGAATAAAGCAGCAGTTTCTGCTCAGATGGTCTCCTAGTGTCAATCAGAATAGCCATCTAACCAAAGTGGTCGTTTTCCTCTTCCTAGACAGCAAAATGACACTTTCTTAACTCAGGGCAAGAGGTCTTCTATTGTTAATTCACAGTTGTATCCTTATAATCCAACTTACAAATGTCTATGGCAAATCAGCGCCATCCTAGGAAGGGGAAGGGCTGTCCAGTACAGTGATTTCTGGGATCTATTTTCCAGGAAGACTTACCTGATAAGAATAGACTGTTACTGGACAGAGTTCTGGATGACCTCACTAGCATTTCCTTATTTCTTCTCTAGGCCAGAGTTGCCTTGGCCTTGAGGTCCTTGCCCCTGCAGAGGGTCCAGATATCATAGAGAAGAAGCTTAGATACTCCTCAATTGGTAAGTTTCTTTCCCTCTGGGATGGTTTGGACAGCTCCCTCCGAGGAAGGCCTTGGAGAACCAAGGAAAGGTGTTGTTGATAGTGCCTTTCTTTCTAATAGCCCAGGGGAGGTGAAACTGTCACTATATAACTAAGGTATGTATAACTTGAAAAGAAAAGAATTCTCTAAGCTGGTTTAGTGGTAATTCTGAATCACTAGATGGGTGTGGAGAATCCTTATTTAGCTCCCTCTACAGAGGCCCCTAAAAAATTCCTGTTCCAAATTTCCAAATTATTGTCAAGGGCAGCATCTATCTTTCTAATCACTTAGGTTCACAATATTGATATTATTCCTGACTCCTTACTTGTCCTCACCTCACATTTCTAATCAGTTGCTAAATCTGGTTAATCTCTCCTATCTGTTACCTTCCTTCTATTCATATAGCCACTACAGTATGAACTAATTATGAACTCATCTGCCTTCTCAACCTGGAACTTCCCTCAGTACCTGGGGCTTTGTTATCCTTCAATATTCCTTGGTCATGTTGGTCCCCTTCTCCTATTGGTCATTTACTTTAGAGACCTCAATATGGGCCACAATTGGCTCAGGCCAACAGTTATGCTTCATTCTTTTCTTGGCTGTGCTTTTTGATTTTGCTACCATGCCTTTGTGTCCTGTAACTTCTTCCAGCACCTGAGACCTTCTTACCCTACAATAATCTGGCCCACTCCTGTTTTCCAACTCTCTTTAATGTTCATCAATTCACAATAGAATGTAACCTCCCTGAGGACTGTCTTGACTGTCATTCTTTTTGCTTGTATTTGTACCTGCAGTGGAGGTGGCTAGATGGTGCCATGGATAGAGTGCTGGGCCTGGAGTCAGAAAGACTTGTCATCCTGAGTAAAAAATCTGGTCTCACACTTAACTAGGTGTGCAACTGCTTGCCTCAGTTTTCTCATCTGTAAAATGAGCTGGGGATGGAAATTGCAAATCATTGTCAAGAAAATCCCAAATGGGATCACAAAAATTTGCACATGACTGAAAAACAACTGAACAACATATCTACAATGCTTAGAACAGTGCTTGACACATAGTAAGTACTTAATAAGTACTTATTGTCTTGCCTTCCCTCTCAATTGGTATTTCTAAGATTTGACTTCCTCAAGTATCTTCCTTTTTAAGTCTATCCTCCACAAA
Organism: Bettongia penicillata ogilbyi; assembly: GCA_023548195.1. Classification (NCBI taxonomy): domain Eukaryota; kingdom Metazoa; phylum Chordata; class Mammalia; order Diprotodontia; family Potoroidae; genus Bettongia; species Bettongia penicillata. The sequence goes on along the minus strand of JAJHZJ010000377.1, from coordinate 831,955 downwards.
GCTGCCAAAGTGACTTTTCCTAGCCCTGACTGTGGTTATTAGGGAGGCCAAGGCTGGTGGATTTCTTGAACTTGGGAGTTCTAACCTACAGAAGACTGAGAAAATCTAAAGCAGCATTAACATGGTGAGCCCCTGGTGGTAGCAGAGAGTTGTCTAAGGTAGGTCTATGGTCTAGGTTGGAAAGGGAGGAAATCAAAGCTTCCATTTCAGAGTGGGACTGGATCATAAGTAGCCCCTGTGAAGTAGGAAGACCCATTCTTTAAAAAAAAAGTAATTTTTCCCTAAAGCTTAGGTCTGACCATGCCATTCCCCTACTCAGTAAATTCAAGCAGGTCTTTATTGACTCTAGTATCAAGTAGTATTTTATTTTTACTTCATTCTTTTAATTTTCTATTTTTGTGTAAGTTTCCTAAAGCTACGCATTTGTTAATATAGTAATACATGTATATAATTTATAAGTAGGTAAATATATCCACATTAGGAGTATGTATTAATAGAGGTGCATGATCAAATACATTTTGAGACTTTTGCATTAAGAACATCTTTCCTTCTATTTTCTTTCCTTCTCTTCCTTTCCCATCCTATAAGGAAGTATATTTTGCTTCCATTCCAAGGCTTATCCTTCATAACCACAGTCCTTTCTCTGTCCATGCTTTTTCTTTTCTGTTGAGCTTGATGTATTTCTGTACCAAATTCTGCATGTATTAGGTTCAACCTTTTTTTGCATTTCCAGTGAATGAGGTTCATTTAATTCTCATTCCCGGGGGGGCGGAGTCAAGATGGCAGAGTAGAAAGGCACACGTTTACAAGCTCTGAACCCACAGCCCATAGAATTAATGTAAAAAGAGATCCCCATAAGTTCTGGATCACTGAAAGGTGTGCAGAAACGGAGTGGAAGAGATTTCCATTCCAGAGAGCCCTGGAGAGCCATCCCCAGGGTCCGTCGTGCCCCAGAAAGTGGACCCCACCCCAGTGCTGCCCTGGCCGCGGCCCCAGAGAAGCTGACCTGAGCAGGCTTCAGGGACGGAAGCTCCGGCAGCTGGGAAAGTCCCTCTGCCCACAAAAGCTACAGGTCAGTGAGAGAGAGATGCTGGACTGGACGAGAGGGGGAGCAGAGTGTCTCCATGACTTGGGCTCCCTCGGGAGGAAGCGGTGGTGGTAGAGGCAGGGGCAGTGGAGGCAGCAGCTGCGGTGGTGGCCCGGGACTCCCCCAGCAGCAGGCAGGATCTTCATTACTGAAAGTCTCTGTATAAACAACCTGAGGGAGCTGAGCCTGGGAGATGGCCCTGCCCCACTCCGCTCCATTACTGAAGGCCTCTGCATAAAGCCCCTGAGGGAACTGAGCCTGGGAGGCGGCTCCCCCCACCCGCTCCATTCCTGAAAGTCTCTGCATAAAGCCCCTGAGGGAGCTGAGCGTGGGAGGCGGCCCTGCCCCCACCCCAGCACCAGAACTAAAGCTCACATTGATTAGAGGCTGAGCAGCACAGAAAGCCCATTTGAATCTAAGACCCCAAGCACTAGCTGGGAGGATCTAGGCGGGGGTGGACAGGAATCTCAGAAGTCAAGTAACTAGCTGGGAAAATGCCTAGAAAAGGGAAGAAAAATAAGACTATAGAGAGTTTTTTCCAAGAAATGCAAATGATCCCGACATTTGGATCTGGCGAGGATGAGGAAATATTCTTGCCATCAGGGAAAGACGTGGAGGGTGGGGCCTCAACACCCCAGACACCCCAGGGGGATATCGGGTGCGCTCAGGCCTTGGAAGAGCTCAAAAAGGATTTTGAAAAGCAAGTTAGACAGGTGGAGGAAAAACTGGGAAGAGAAATGAGAGAGATGCAAGAAAAGTATGAAAAACGGGTCAATACCTTGGTTAAGGAGACCCAAAAAAATGCTGAAGAAAATAACACCTTGAAAAATAGGCTCACTCAATTGGCAAAAGAGGTTCAAAAAGCCAATGAGGAGAAGAATGCTTTCAAAAGCAGAATTAGCCAAATGGAAAAAGAGGTTCAAAACCTCACTGAAGATAATAGTTCTCTCAAAATTAGAATGGAACAGATGGAGTCTAATGACTTTATGAGGAACCAAGAAATCACCAAACAAAACCAAAAGAATGAAAAAATGGAAGAGAATGTGAAATATCTCATGGGAAAAACAACTGACCTGGAAAATAGATCCAGGAGAGACAATTAAAAAAAAATTCCCATTTCCCATCCCTTTCCTTGTATTTGTATATTCTTCCCCCATACTTGTATACCGCATTTGTGAGGAATGGCAAGTTCTATTCCACTTTTCTTCCTTACTATTCTAACATATTTCTTTTATTCTTCCTTCTCTTTGTAAACCATCAGCACAGAATCTTTACACTTCCAAGTCCTCTTTATTATTTAACTCCTTTGATACTCTTTGAAGACATGAAGATTCTGAAGGGACACTTGTTTTTTCATCCCCCCTATTATAATGTTAGCACTGCATCCTTATATGACTCCTTCCAAATAACTCAAATAAATTTACCTCTCTAGGTTCTCTGGACTCTTCTGTTTGCATTTGAAAATTTTTACTTAGTTCTGGTCTTTTCATTAGCAATGCTTGAAAACTCTCTATTCCAGTAAGATTCTATTTTTTTTTTTGCCCCTATAGGATAACTTTTTAGAGTAAGTTATTCTTAATTGTGAGTCTATCTCTTTTGCCTTTTGGGATATTTATTCCAAGATAATCTCTCATCTATGTTAGAAGTTGGCAGAATTGTGATCCTGATAATAGTTCCCTAGTACTTTGTCTTTTTATGGATGTTCATAGTACTTTTTCTTTGATTTGAGAGCTCTGGCTTTTGACGATGATATTCCTGACACTTTTCCTTTCACGAGTAGTTTCTTTGTATCTATCTTTGCCTTCTGGTTCTAAACAATTTGGGCTGTCTTCATTTGTGATTTCTGGAAATGTTCAGGCTTTTTTAAAAAAATCATTGCTTGGGAGGAGCCAAGATGGCGGAGTAGAAAGACGCACATATGCTAGCTCCGAACCCACAGCTTATAAAATACCTGTAAAGAAGAACTCTCAACAAATTCTGGAGCAGCAGAAGCCACACAACAACAAAATGGAGGAGATTTCTGTTCCAGAGAGACCTGAAAAACTGACAACAAAGGTACATTACGCACCGGACCCGGAGAAGAGCCCAGCCCTGCCTTGGCCACGCAGCACCAAGAGGAGCAGATCCGAGCAGGCTTCAGGGACAGAATCTCCAGCAACCGCGAAGTTCCCTCCACCCACAGGCACAAAGGTCAGTGAGAGAGCCTGTTTGGCTGGCCGAGAGGGGAGCTGGGTGTCTCCATAACTCAGGCCCCCTCGGGAGGCAGCAGCAGAGGCAGCAGAGGACAGGAGCTCCCAAAGCAGGCAGGGGATCAGATCCATTATTGAACGTCTCCACATAAACCCCTTGAGGGAACCAAGACCCTGTGGCAGCCGTGCCCCTACCCAAACACCAGAACTTAAGCTCACATTGAATAGCAGCCCTGCCCCCACTGAAAGCCCTGAAGCTGGGAAGCAGCATTTGAATCTCAGACCCCAAGCACTAGCTGGGCAAGTCTGGAGGCAAGGTGGGTGTGGTGAGGAAACTCCGAAGTCAAGTAACTGGCTGTTAAAATGCCCAGAAAAGGGAAGAAAAATAAGACCATAGAAGGTTACTTTCTTGGTGAACAGATATTTCCTCCCTTCCTTTTGGGATGAGGAAGAACAATGCTTACCATCAGGGAAAGACATAGAGATCAAGGCCTCTGTATCCCAAACATCCAAAACAGATATTCAATGGGCTCAGGACATGGAAGAGCTCAAAAAGGATTTTGAAAATCAAGTTAGACAGGTGGAGGAAAAACTGGGAACAGAAATAAGAGAGATGCAAGGAAAGTATGAAAAGCAGGTCAACATCTTGCTAAAGGAGACCCGAAAAAATGCTGAAGAAAATAACACCTTGAAAAATAGGCTCACTCAATTGGCAAAAGAGGTTCAAAAAGCCAATGAGGAGAAGAATGCTTTCAAAAGCAGAATTAGCCAAATGGAAAAAGAGGTTCAAAAGCTCACTGAAGAAAATAGTTCTTTCAAAATTAGAATGGAACAGATGGAGGCTAATGACTTTATGAGAAATCAAGAAATCACAAAACAAAACCAAAAGAATGAAAAAAACATAATGTGAAATGTCTCATTGGAAAAACAATTGACCTGGAAAATAGATCCAGGAGAGACAATTTAAAAATTATGGGACTACCTGAAAGCCATGATCAAAAAAAAAAAGCCTAGATATTAACTTTCATGAAATTATCAAGGAAAACTGCCCTGATATCCTAGAACCAGAGGGCAAAATAAGTATTCAAGGAATCCACCGATCACCACTTGAAAGAGATCCAAAAAAGAGAAACTCCTAGGAACATTGTGGCCAAATTCCAGAACTCCCAGCTCAAGGAGAAAATCTTGCAAGCAGCTAGAAAGAAACAATTCCAGTATTGTGGAAATAAAATCAGGATAACACAAGATCTAGCAGCTTCTACATTAAGGGATTGAAGGGCATGGAATATGACATTCCAGAAGTCAAAGGAACTAGGACTCAAACCAAGAATCACCTACCCAGCTAAACTGAGTATAATACTCCAGGGGAAAAAAATGGTCTTTCAATAAAACAGAAGACTTTCAAGCATTCTTGATGAAAAGACCAGAGCTGAAAAGAAAATTTGACTTTCAAACACAAGAATGAGAAGAAGCATGAAAAAGTAAACAGCAAAGAGAAGTCATAAGGGACTTACTAAAGTTGAACTGTTTGCATTTCTACATGGAAAGGCAATATTTGTAATTCTTGAAACTTTTCAGTATCTGGGTAGTTGGTGGGATTAAGCACACACACACACACGCGTGCGTGTGCGTGCACTTGTACACACAAAGACAGAGAGCACAGAGTGACTTGAATAGGATGGGACCATATCTTAAAAAAAATTAAGGTAAATGGTGAGAGAGAAATGTATTGGGAGGAGAGAGGGAGAAATGGAACGGGGCAAATTATCTCTCACAGAAGAGGCAAGCAGGAGATTTTTTAGTGGAGGGAAAAAGAGGGGAGCTGAAAGAAAAACAAGAAGTTTACTCTCACCACACTTGACTAAAGGAAGGAATAAAATGCACACTCATTTTGGTATGAAAACCTATCTTACAATACAGGAAAGTGGGGGAGAAGGAGATAAGCAAGGGGGGGGCGATGATGGAAGGGAGGACAATGGGAGGAGGGAGCAATTTGAAGTCAACACTCTTGGGGAGGGACAGGATCCAAAGAGAGAATAGAAGCAATGGGGGGCAGGATAGGATGGATGGAATTATAGTTAGTCATACACAACACGACTATTATCGAAGTCATTTGCAAAACTACACAGATATGGCCTATATTGAATTGCCTGCCTTCCCAAAGGGAATGGGTGGGGAGGGAGGGATGGGGAGAATTTGGAACTCAAAGTTTTAGAAACAACTGTTGAGTATTGTTCTTGCTACTAGGAAATAAGAAATCCAGGTAATGGGGAATAGAAAGTTATTTGGCCCTACAGGACAAAAGAGAAGATGGGGACAAGGGAAGGGAGGGATGATAGAAGAGAGGGCAGATTGGTGATGGGGCAATTAGAATGCTTGGTGTATTGGGGTGGGGGGAGGGCATAAAAAGGGAGAAAATTTGGAACCCAAAATTTTGTGAAAATGAATGTAAAAAGTGAAAATAAATAAGTTTATTAAATAAAAAAAAAAGAAAAGGTAAAGTCAAAGAGCTACACTTGACCTAGAAGGCCACATGTGACCTTGAGGCTACAGGTGCCCCTGCCCTAGTCTAGCAGTTATCAAGGGAAAAGAATGCTTCTTTTGTTGTTGTCCTGCTCCTCCCCTTCTGAAGGGGTCCTTTTTCCTTCTTTACTGCACTTTTCCCTCTCCCATGCCACTGCCTTTTAGGAGGGGATTTCTGTTTTCTCCTCCTGCTTTTGTTGTACTCCCATAAATATAACATTTTCCACATGGATTGTGAACTCTGTCCTAGCTTAGGGTTCTAAATACATGTTCATTTCTTTTTTAATAAATCTTGTTGCAATAAAAAAAAATCATGGTTTTCCAGAAGTCCAATGATTCTTAAATGATCTCTTGACCTGTTTTCCAGGCAAATTTGTTTGATATCTTACTCCCTCCCTTCCCCCATATTAGGCATTTAAAATGGTGTAGTAAATAGAGCACTGGACATGTAGTTGGGAAGACTCAAGGTTAAACTTTGTCTTAGACACTTATCAAATGTATGATCCTGGGCAAGTCACTTAACTTTTCTCAGTCTCAGATTTTTTCATTTGTATAATGTTGACAATTACAGCACTTACCTCACATGGTTGTTATGAGGTTCAAGTGAGATACTATATATAAAGTGCTTTGCAAAACTTAAAGTACTACATAATTGCTAGATATTTTTATATTTTGATTTGATTCTAATTTTTTGCTCTCTTTTGGAGTCATTGATTTATGTTTGGTTTATTCTAGTTTTGAGGGAGTACATTACTTTTTCTACCACCTTCTCTTCTAAGTTATTTGCTCTAATTTTTCTTCAAGAATTTTTATTTCACATTGTCCTTTTCATTAAATTCATTTTTTCCTTTGATTCTTTGATTGCAGTTGTTATATAGTATTATTCTCTCTTGCTTTTGTGCAATCTTTGATTCACAATATTCTAAAATATTGGTTCAGGTTGCCTATCAATTTCTCCAACTTTAGTTTCTGAATTGAGGCTTTGTGCCAGGGCTGCACTCCCCACTACCATGGCTTTGGGTGTTGAAGTGTTTAGCCCTGCTTAGTCTCACTTTGGGTCCCCTGTGTTTCTGTACTGACCTCCACTTTCCACTTTCCGAGATTAGGCTGTCTGGATTTCTGAGGCTCAGAGTGCTGGATATTCAAGGTTCTTTTTGGTGTCTCAGGACAGGGTGGTAGGGACCATGGAACACCTAGTCCTGGGATGTCCTAGTCTGAATGTTGCCATTACATCCACCCCCTACACTGTACTTCCAAGGTTTCCATCCTATAGTTTTCTGAGCAGTTTAATGCTTCATTCCATATTTGCTGCCTCTGGACACTGAAACTTATGGGTTGCATGTCTCTTTGGTCTGTCCCTGATGGCATTGTGATCTCTTGGTACTGCAACTGGATTTTCTGGCTTTTCTATTGTCCTCAAGTTTATGACTGATCTAATGGACAGTTCTGAAGCAGAAGTCATTTTCTATAGTTTCTCATTGAATTTCTTCATTATTACTTCATGTTGTGTAAATATCAGGGTTTAGCTTGAGTAGGGATATAGGCAGTGGCTAGTTTGCCTCCTGTTCAGGCTGCCATCTTGGCTGTTTTTTCAATTCTTTTCTTTTTTCATATCTGAGTAGCACTGTGGAAATCCTTGGTGGCAGTTCCACAGAAAGCACATCTGTGTACATTCTAGCTGTGAAAATGTCATTAGTCTTGCTGTGACCAAAATTTTTTTTCTTGACTAACTTTATATTTCAAGTGTAATCCTATTTGTCTAGACATAGTTTAAAAATGACGAGAGCATTGTATAAAAACCATTTTTTTCTTTTCTGAATTTCATCCCTATTGACTACACTAGAAATCAATATATAACTTAAATTACATAAGGAAACTCCAGCTGATGGGGTTACATATATGGCCAAATAGCGGTAGAAATTGCTAGTATTGTTGCTATTATTACTATTATTTATAATGGCTATTATCTGGTAAATACTTCAAACATTTGACCATTTTTAAATGAAATTAATTATTGTATGGAGTAAACATGATCATTTTATAGTTTCTTTTCTAGTTCTATTACTAAATTTACTCACTAAAAGCATGCTTTTCTTGATAAATATTATATTTTCCATTTCTAACTTTCAATTAGTTTGTATATAAAACTTACTTTGTAGGTTATGCCATTGTTAATGCACCAATTATATCCTTTTCCAAGTGGTCCCTGCCTGTAATTGATTAAATAGGAGTGATATTTTTGGAAAAATGTGCTACTGCTATAGGTGACACTCAGAGACCATGATATTCCATGACAATGCCATTGATTCTGCCATCTGATATCTGTAATATTCATTACAGATAAAGAGCATCTTCTTGGATCATTCCTAGAATGGTCAGGAGAAAAAAAAAACTGGATCCTGTGGCTTTCTCCCAGGAATATCCTATACACCACTCATGTGGTAAGAAAATACCCATGCTGTTGTTGAACTTCTGGATAAACTGATCCTTCCTCTCTTCCAGTACTGGAGAATCACCAAAGTCAAATATTTTGGGAGCCATTCCTGAGGCTGAAGCACCAGCACTTTCATGATGTTCACTGTAACTTCTTGCCTTTACTCTTCTGCTGGTTTTTGTATAGGCGGCATGCATAGATGGTCAAAAGTGTGGAGGTGTTAGGTCTGTTTGCTGTCTGTGGAATCCTGTTAGTAGCTAACAGTAGACTGGAACAAGTTTCAATCAGTGCTCACACACCAAAGATATTCTCTGGTTCAGGATATACCAGAGCCAAAGTATTTATAACTCCTTAATGTACTCCAGGCTTATTCTTAATGTAGCCCACAAATGGGTAGCATTTGTCACTCGGTCTCCTAAGTCTAAGCCCTTCCAAAGTCTGTAATGATATTTTTCTTAAATATCTCTTATGAAATGACTGGAAAATGATGGTCACTTGTGCTGCATTGTCCCACACAGCGATGCAGTCTACATAATTTTCATGCTCCCCTCTGTGTGTGTTCCTATGGGGAAAGATCCACAAATGAGGAATGATATGGTAATATTCACTATTTTCTGGGTTTGGGGAAGACCTTCTTCTTTTTTACTGTCCTCTTTTCCCAGTGCTGATCCTTTAGACCTCAGTTTCTGTAGCACCAAAACTACACTCTCTTCTCAAGGGCATCTAGCCTGAATGTGACCATGTTCTTTGCAGTTGTAAGAGACTGTAGACCTGTCATCTTTGACTGTCTCCTTTGTAGCCATACCATTACTTCTCTAGATAGCATGGTTTTGACCACAGTTTCATATTTTACCATTTAAAAGAAAGTTTCTTTGGTCTACTTTACACAAGGACCTGTTTGGGTCTGTTTTGCTGGAAGAGGAGCTGGAAGGCTCTAGAAACTAGCCATTACATTGACTTCAAATCAACCCTACCCATGCAAGCAGCTTCCATAGCTTTTAACCTGGCACGACCCACAACTAGGCACTGGATTAATGCTTTTTAGGGATACTGTTTTCTGGTGAGCTTCGTTATTGCCACACAACATCCTCTTGAGAGAAGAGACATTTGATTTTGGGTTTTTTTCTGGTTTCTTCCTTCAGTCATAATTCACTTATTAGCCCAATATGCATTGCATCATCTATGGTATTAAGTTGTAAGTGTCCCTTGGTTGCTCCTCTCAAATGCTGTTAGAGGTTCCCACCAGTTTAGTAGACAGGGATGACCCAAGGAACTTCATGGTGATAAGAATAAACTATTTTAAGGACTGACTCATCCTCTCTGCATTTAATGACAAGAAATGTTATTATTTCCAAAACAGCTGAAAAAAGAAGGCAGCATGGGACAGTAGGACAAACTTCACTATTGCAGGAATCATAAGGCCAGGGTTCTGGTTCTGTCTTGGCCAAGACCTGGCTGTGTGACCATGGACAAGTTACTTTTCCTCTGCTATTTAGGATTTCCATATGAAAAATAAAGAGTCTGGAATAGATTATTTCTAAGTCTGAGCCAGTTCTGACATTCTATGGATCCAAGTTGCTATTAAATAAGGATAAACCATATTTTTCTATTTGCAATCATACCTTTCTCAATTACTATTTCCAAAATAAATCAAGAAAAAGGTTTCCTTTCTACCTACTCCCATAGACTTTAATATGGGAGGAAGTCCTGGAATCAGGCTATAACTGAATTTACATACCCTCTTTGATTCATATTAGTGTGTGACTATGGCAGTGTCACCTAAGGCTTCTGAATCTCAGTGCTGTCATCATTATGATGATATCACCCACCTCCCAGGATTGTTGTGTGGATCAAATGAGATACTTGTAAAGCATTTTGTAACTTTAAAGCACTATATAACATCTTTCAGACCTTTAGGAACTTCCTCACAGGGTTGTTTTGAGCATCAAATAAGCTTATATGTAAATCTTTTTCAAATCTGATCTTTCAGACCTTTAGGAACTTCCTCACAGGGTTGTTTTGAGCATCAAATAAGCTTATATGTAAATCTTTTTCAAATCTGAAGACATTGTGTAAATATCAGCTTTTTTTTGATTCATTTTGAAAGAGGGATGAATTTTGGGGTTTTCAATCAATTTCACAATTGGAAGAAGAAAACTTTGATTATTCCAACAATAAAATGTATTTTTTCCTTTGATTGTTTATCTACTGAAAAGCACTTTGAAGGGCATTAAGGACTTAGATTAAATTGAAGATGTCCAAAACAGAATTCATCATCTCTCCAGCAAGCCCACTCTTTCCCCTGGAATCTGTATTTTTCTTAGTAACATCATCCACCTAATGACTCAGGCTTGAAACCTAAGAGTCATTCTTTTCTTTCTGTGCCACCCCCACCAAAGTTCCTACACTCCGTATGTCTCTGGGTTGCCTACTATGAAATCAAAGTTTCAAAAGTTCAAATCAAATATTTTTCCCTTAACCAGTTCATGGAAAGTATTGATTAGTACACAAAGAATTCCAGTGGAGACTGTGATGGAGCGTATTAGTGTGTTTCACACACCTCCTAGTTTGTGAAAGAAAAATTTCAAGGTAACATATTATACTTGCATTGAGGATTGATTCCACTTACATGTTAAGCAGTGTAATAAAATGAATACAGAGCTAGATTTGGAGTTAAGAACAACTGTGTTCAAATCCAACTTGTTACTAAGTCACTTAACCTCTTGTCTTGTTTTCCCATTTGAAAAATGGAATCAATTGTGCGTCACAGGGTGGGTGTTAAGATTCGCACAAAATAATGACAAGCACTTTGCAAACTTTGAAGTACACATGATTGTCATTTATTAATGTACAATCTTGTTTTGCAGTTCCCCTCTCAAAAACCTTCAATGACTGGCAGCTAGGTGTTACAGTGGATAGAATGTTGGACCTGGAGTCAAGAAGACCTAAGTTCAAATCTAGCTGCAGACATTTATTAGCTGTGTGATATGTATATTGCTAGACATCTGTCTACTTGTTTCCTCAAGTATGAAATGGGAATGATAATATCTCTACCCCAGGATTGTCATGAGGATCAAATGAGACACTTGTAAAGCATCTTGTAAGCTTTAAAGCACTATATAAATACCGGTTACAATGACCCGCTACTTAGAGTTTCTTAATCTGACAATAAAGACCTGCCACAGTAAGGTTCTAACCTATCTAGTCTTTTCTTACACTGCTACTCCTATATACATACTCAGGCAACTGTACTCATTTTCCCTTAGCCATAACCTGTACATAAATATGTATATGTATGTGTATACATATATATTCATACACATCTATTTTACATGATCTTTTGTTTTTATACTATCTTTGTTTATAAGTATAACCCTCCCTACTTCCCTACGTAAATTTCTCCCACCCAACATACCCAGTGGCAAAAATCTAAAAAGAAAATTTTTAAAAGCCATTTCTATAAAACTAATCAATTCATCAAATGGGTATGACATTCTATGAATGTTCCACAGTCCGGTATCTATCTGCAAAGAAGGATGGAACATGTTGTCCTGACTTTTCTAACCTATATTTACATTTATGTTGTATATATTGCCTCTCCTGTCTCATTGCTTTTTCCACCTGTCAAAGTCCTCCCTACATTTTAACAAAATACCATCTCCCTTATAAAGCTTTACCTGATGTGACTTTCACCCTGCTCTAAACTGTCATGGCACTTACAACCTTTTTTATGTCATTTATCATATTCTCCTTTGTTGCAATGGTATACTTTTTCTTTGAGCAGGACTACGCATCCACCTTTGGTGTCCAGTGCTCACCCAGCTCTCACCTGTGGCTCCAAGAAGCTGTAGCGTGCCCACTGGCCACATCCTGGTAAAACCGTTTTGGCAGGTGAGCTAAACCAGATTGAAGGTAATGGACAGATCTCCAACCTGTTCATTAGTGAGTTAGGGGTGACTATCCAAAGCATGTGAAGCCTTCTCCTGGCAGAACAGGTGGTTATGAACAATTTGTTCCAAAGGGCCATAAAAGTGGCTGAAGCAGGCACTGTGCAGCACTTACAACTTGTTCAGGTATCGAAGATGCCAAGGTCATCCACTGTATCCCAAACCATTGCTAGTCATCTTGATTTCTGTCTTCAAAGACTCTGGAAGAGAGAGGGAGGCAGACAACTTTATGCAACTCTCCTCTTAAATCTAATTCACAGGAATGTCAAGACATTACCCTTGGATGTAACTGAATCTCTTCAAAAACAAGGGATGAGAAGCACTACCCCCTCTATCCCTCACTTGATTATAAGGTCTTTGAGGGAAGACTCCTTTTGCACATAATAAACCCTTAACAAATACTTACTGAAATTTATTGTTTAGAGTAGGAAAGGATTAGGCAGCATTCTTTCAGTTTTCTCATACTGTTTCCTCACCACCTGCCTTGCTCTTGGATATCAGCCTTGGCAGTAGTAGACTCTTGTCTCTTTTCAAGCAGCAGACCCACCCTGTGGATAATTATGTTAAGTTCAGTGAATATTTTATCTTTTGGAGAAATCCTAGCAGCATGAGCTTCTTTTATGGTATTTGCCTTTCTTCTATTAAAACAAAGACGCTTTATTTCACAAACTTTAAATCTTCAACCTAATCTGCCACCTAATAAGCCATCTTGAAAATTTTCTTTCATAAAGCAAAAAATATGTAAAACACACTGATACCTTTCTATTACAGTTTCCATTGGAATTCTGTGTGCTAAATAATATCTTTTCACAAATTAAGGGAGAAATATCAGCTCTTTGTGTTAATTTTTCTAAAACATATTTTCACATGAGTCATGTTGTGAAAGAATCAAAACAAAGGGAAAAATCATGGGAAAGAAAAAACAACCGCAAAAAAAGAGAAAATAGTAGGCTTCAATCTACATTCAGACTCCATAGCTTTCTCTGGACGTGGATAGTATTTTCCATCATGAGTCTTTTGGAATTGTCTTAGATCATGGTATTACTGAGAAGAGCTAAGTCTATCAAAGTTGGCCATTGTGCAGTGCTGCTATTATTATGTACAATGGTTCTGCTCACTTCCCTCAGCATCGGTTCATACAAATCTTTCCAGCTTTTTCTGAAATCTACTTGCGCATCACTTCTTATAGTATTCCCTTACATTCATATACCACAATTTGTTTAGCCACTCCCAAATCCCCTTAATTTCCAATTCTTTGCCACTACAAAAATTTTTGTACATGTGGGTCCTTTTCCCTTTTTTATGATCTCTTTGGGATATAGACCTAGTAGTGGTATTGCTAGATCAAAGCGTATGTACAGTTTTATAACCCTCTGGGCATAGTATCAAATTGTTCTCCAGAATGGGTTGGACCAGTTAACAATATCAACTATGGTTGCTTTAATTTTAACACTAGTTACTGTTTAACTTTAGGTGAATCAATGACTTTTTAAAAGGGAGTATAAGTGGGAAGAGATATGTATTCATAGAATGTTAGAGATAAGAAACATCTTAAAATCACTCCCATTTGGTAGATAAGGAAGGAAAAGCCCAGGGAGGTATAATGATTTACCCAAGTTCACAGAGCATGCTAGGACTATAATCCATGTCCCATGACTCCTACTCCAGTGTTTTTCCATCACCCACTCAAAGATTAATAAAAGGTTAGAAGAGTAGTAGCACTGAACAATGACCAGTGTGTGCAGAATTTCTTCTCTTCCCCTATTTAATGTAAAATAATGGGAAAGGGTGGCTATTAGTAAATGTGCTGTTGTAACACTTAAAAAAAACTGGCAAAGGATATTCATTTTATTAAATTTTGTCAAACCCAGTGTTTTTAGCATGCTTATACCAGGGAAGAAAGGATTACAAATTTGCAAGTCTTTTGTGTGCTGTCACATTGTATATTTATTTTTAATAGCAAAGTGTTTAATTGAGGCAATAAATTTTTAAAAAATAAATTAAAAAATAGAAAAACTGAGCACTAGGATTCTTCTCAGCTCGCGTATATAAATGAGTATAATCTCTCAGAGATTGCTATATTAATGGAAAATGACCAAATTCCAGAAAAATTCAGACTGAGAAGTGAAGAAGGATTTGGGTCTCAGAGCTGTGTGCTTTGCATCATGACTAGAAATACTTCCCCTGCCTGAGTTCTCCAGGTTCTGTCTTGTAGCAGCACTCTGGTTTCGAATACTGCCACTGACTTCCCTTCCCATGGTTCTTGGAACACCCTAGCAACTTTCACTCCACCTTCTCCGCAGTTCTCATCTGCTGAAGCTCCACCTTTTTTTTCTTAAATCTTCATCTCTTAAAGCTGCTATTCTCTACCTCTCAGCCTTGCAGCTTTTTTGCCCTCTACGGAAGCTGCTGTTACCTTACTATTGTCGCTGCAACTGCTGTTGCTTCTGGGGAAGCGCAATATTATTTGGAGATGCATTCCTTGCAGCAAGTTAAGACACTTTCAGTTTGGTCTTTGGTCTAGCTAGCTGGCACTCAAAAGGGCCACATGGGTGATTGTGACTTTTTTTACCTTCTACCTCTTTTTTTTTTAAAGTTTTAATTTTTATCTATTTATTTATAGTTTTCAACATTCATTTCCACAAGATTTTGAATTCCAAATTTTCTCCCCATCTCTTCCCTCCCCCACCCCAAAACACCATGCATTCTGATGACCCCTTCCTCCAATCTACCCTCCCTTCCCTTATCCCCATCTTCTCTCTTTTCTTGTAGGGCAAGATAGATTTCCATACCCCACTACTTCTATTTCTTATTTCCCAGTTACATGCAAAAAGAATTCTCAACATTTGTTCCTAAAACTTTGAGCTCCAAGTTTTCTCCCTTCCTCCCTCTCCACCCATCCCCACTGAGAAGGCAAGCAATTCAATACAGGCTATATATGTGTAGTTTTTCTAAAGACTTCCATAATAATCATGTTATGAAAGACTAACTATATTTCCCTCCATCCTATCCTGCCTCCCCATTTATTCTATTCTCTCTTTTGACCTTATCCCTGCCCAAGTGTTTACTTCTAATTACTGGGGCAGCTGGGTGGTGCAGTGGATAGAGCACCAGTGCAGGAGTTAGGAAGATCAAGTTCAAATCTCATCTCAGACACTTGACACTCACTAGTTGTGTGACCTTGGGCAAGTCACTTAACCCCAATTGCCTCATCCTGTGTCATCTCCAGTCATCCTGATGAATATCTGGTCACTGTATTCAGATGGCTCTGGAGGAGAAGTGCTGGTGACCTGCACAGCCCTCACTCACTCAAAACAAAGTCAAGTGCAAGTCATGTCATTATTTCTCTGATGGCATGGTCTTCTTAGGCAACAAAGGACGAACACATTTCTAATTACCCCCCTCCTTTCATTTGCCCTCCCTTCTGTCATCCCTCTCCACACTCCATTTATCCCCTTCTCCCCTACTTTCCTGTAATGTAAGACAATTTTTCATATCAAATTGAGAATGCATGTTATTCTCTCCTTAAGTCAAATGTGATGAGAGTAAGCTTCACTTTTTCCCTCTCACCTCCCCTTTTCCCCCTCCATTGAAAAAAGTTTTTTCTTGCCTTTTTTTAATGAGATAATTTGCCCCATTCCATTTCTCCCTTTCTCCTCCCAATATATTCCTCTTACCTCTTAATTTTGTTTTTTTTTAAAGATATCATCCCTTCCTATTCAACTCACTCTGTGCTCTCTGTCTATATCTATCTATGTGTGTGTATGTATGTATGTATGTATGTGTGTGTGTGTATGTATAAATCCCTCCAGCTACTGAAATACTGCGAAAAGCCTCAAGAGTTACAAATATTATCTTTCCATGTAGGAATGTAAACAGTTCAACTTTTAGTAAGTCATCTTTCCTGTTTACCTTTTGATGCTTCTCTTGATTCTTGTGTTTGAAAGTCAAATTTTCTATTCAGTCTGGTCTTTTCATCAAAAATGCTTGAAAGTTCTCTATTTCATTGAATGATCATTTTTTCCCTTGAAGTATTATACTCAGTTTTGCTGGGGTGATTCTTGGTTTTAATCCTAGTTCCTTTGACTTCTGGAATATCATATTCCAAGTCCTGCGATCCTTAAATGTAGAAGCTGCCAGATCCTGTATTATCCTGATTGCATTTCCACAATACTCTGTTTCTTTCTGGCTGCTTGCAATATTTTCTCCTTGACCTGGGAACTCTGGGATTTGGTTACAATATTCCTAGTTTTTCTTTTTGGATCTCTTTCAGGAAGTGATCAGTGAATTCTTTCAATATTTATTTTACCCTTTAGTTCCAGAATATTAGGGCAGTTTTCCTTGATAATTTAATGACAGATGATGTCTAGGCTCTTTTTTTTTTTGATCTTGGCTTTCAGGTAGTCTCATAATTTTTAAATTGTTTCTCCTAGATCTAATTTCCAGGTCAGTTGTTTTTCCAATGAGATATTTCACATTATCTTCTATTTTTCATTCTTTTGGTTTTGTTTTGCAATTTCTTGGTTTCTTATAAAGTCATTAGCTTCCATCTGTTCCATTCTAATTTTAAAAAACTATTTTCTTCAGTGAGCTTTTGAATCTCCTTTTCCATTTGGCTAATTCTGCTTTTTAAAGCATTCTTCTCCTCATTGGCTTTTTGGACCTCTTTTGCCATTTGGTTAGTCTATTTTTAAAGTCGTTAAATTTCTTTAGCATTTTTTGGGGTCTCCTTTAGCAAGTTGTTGACTCGCTTCTCATGATTTTCTTGCATCACTCTCATTTCTCATCTCAATTTTTCCTCCACCTCTCTTACTTGATTTTCAAAATCCTTTCTGAGCTCTTTCATGGCCTGAGACCATTACATATTTATTTTGGAGGTTTTGGATGCAGAAATCTTGACTTTTAGGTCTTCCTCTGATGGTATGCATTGTTCCTTCTCACCCAAAAAGGATGGAAGAAAATATCTGGTCACCAAGAAAGTAATCTTCTATTGTCTTATTCTTTTTCCCCTTTTTTGGGCATTTTCCCAGCCACTTACTTGATTTTTGAGTTCTTTGTCAAGAAGAGGGTATACTCTGGGGATCTGTAAGTTCTCAGTTCCTCCAAGGTGGCACAATCAAGGGAGAGGAGTTTACTCCTCTCTTGTCCTGCACTATGTTCTCAGAGCTACAAGTACTCATTTCTGCCTAGGACCTGCCAATAGAATTCCCTCTCCAGAGCCTCCATCAGCTCTACCACACCAGCCAGCACTCGTCACCCCAGGGCCACCACTCAGGGCTGACATTCAGATCAGCAGCTCAATTCCCCAGGGTCTTTAGGCCAGGGCTCCAAAAAGGGAAGCTGCTACAGCCTGGGGCCAGAGTGGTCCCCTTCTCATTCAGGTGAAAGCTTTCTCACTAACCTTTGAAGTTACCTTTGGTGTTTGTGGATTGAGGGATCTGGTAATCACAGCTGCTGCCAGTGGCACCTTGAAGCCTGCTCCAGTCCTGTCCCTTCCACAGCATGGCCAACGCTGGGCTGTGCTCTGCACCTGGTGCGATGGACCTTTCCTGTCAGCCTTTCAGGCGGCCTTGGGCTGGAAATCTTGCTCACTCTGTCATTTTGTGTCTTCTGCTGCTCTAAAATTTGTTGTCATTTTTTACAGGTATTTTATGGGCTGTGGAGGGTGAGTTTGTAGAGGTGTAGCCTTTTACTCTGCCATCTTGACTCCGCCTCTACACTGTATATTTCATTACTGATGTTAAAAGCATGAAGTGAAATCAAATGCTCTTCTCTGGGAATTTTGATAGATTTACACATTAGCCAATTATTTTTGGCAGTGAGCATGCACACTGAGTTGTGCTTTGTTCATGGACAAGTCAGTTTAGTTTGATGTTTCACCTAATATGAGGTTAAACCATTATGAACTATAAAAGAATGCATTTTCTTATATTTATCTGCTCCTAATTTAATTTTATTAATTATAAATATTTTAAAGTAATTGTCATGATAAAATGTAGGAGCAATTTGTCTACTAGATTCCCTTACAGCTTCCTCAGTTCCCTGAATCTAAGTATGTTTACTTCTTTAATGCCTTTTAATCAATAAATATTATGTGATGTTTATGTGTTGAAACGTCCCTACAGAGATACTAGTCTTCTGTGTAGTTTGAAATTATTTTGTAATAGGTTCTCTATCTTCCTTTTTCTTTCCTCCTTTTTCTACACGTTGCTATTCAATAATTTTACATAAATGATCAGACTGCATGGGTAACTTCTATTAAAAGAGGACTTTAATACTACCACAGATAGCTCTTTTGAAACCAATATTAAAGTCTCCATCTGAGATCAAAAACCAGACTTTTATTTCAGTCATTGCCAACATTCTCTCCTTAACAATTGTTTTTCTTTTTGACAGTTTCTAGGTCTTCACAAGCACTAGAAAGGATATTTAACTTGGACATTAAATAGAAATACATTTGCTGATGGTAGAGTCTTGAGATATCTTAAGGAGGAACAGAAATTTGACATGCCATATTTTACTTTATGTTCAAGAGGCTTTAATAAAGATTTGATTTTCAGGAACTTCTTGCTCTGTATAATATAATACATTTAACTTTACACGAAGCTAAGATAAAAATAAAACTTTCTTACAAATTATATTTCCAGTGATTTTTTTTTTGCAGTAAAAATAGCTGCTACATAAATCCCTCCTGATCTCTGAAAAGGAGTTGCATATTTCCAAAAATAGAGTTCCTATTTTAATCAAACAACATTAATTGGGAACAGGGAACCACATAGGAGAGGACATGTTTGAGGAAAGGAGGATGGGATAAATACAATTAAACCAAAAAATAAGTCTCGAATATAAACTTATTGAAAGACATGCACAGAAGTGGAAAACACAGCATTTATCAGGAAAAGTACTGCTTCTTAGCCTTCAACATTAGAATAGAAACCACAAAAAGATCAGTTATGCCCCATACAATAGTTTTTTGTAAAAATGCCCAAATATACAAACTGTCTGCCAGATAAATGCCATGGCAAATAATAACCTTCTATACCTTTTTCCATATAGGAATATATTATGTATGTTTAATGCACTTTCACAAATTTCCTCTGCCTGCCCTTGGCAGATTAAATATTTTTATAATGTTGCAAGTACTATTAAAATGAAAGATTAAACATTGGCTAGGTCTGTGTCCTTCCTGGTTCCTATTTCAAGCACACTTAATAATTAGTTTAAATTACAATATATAATTTCTGTTAAATAGCATTGCTAGAGGTTTTCAAGAAGAGCCATAAGATTACAACAGTATACAAATACTATCATCTGAAATGGCATCATTTTTTCCTCCCCCATTGAAGGAAATGCTTTTGCATTTGCTACACCTGGTTCAGCAAGGCAAAACCAAAGTGCTTGTGGCTTCCCAGCACATTTTTGCCTAAAAAATAAAATCCTTATGTGCAATGCTTTCATCCAAGAGAGCAAAGCATTCCCACCTTATCTTTCACAAGTTAAAGAGAAACATAAATAACATTTTGTCACTGGGCTTTTGAAGCAAGGAACGGTGTTGACTTCCATGTTTCTCAGTGAGATGACTGTTTCAGAACCATGGTTTCTGATGAAACAAATCCTTTTTATATTTTCCAGGGCGTACAAAATTTCTCCTTTTTTTAAGGTTCTTATTTTGCAGCACTTGCCCTTCCCTGGAGAAGCCAGTCAGTATGGGTCATCCACAGTGGCATCCCATTCACAGTACATGTGGAGCATGGCCAAGGCCACTTGAGGCACAGACCCATGCAGTACTCAGTCTTCTGTGTCTGGCTGCACTCCCAGCATGGTGTGAAGTTCTTCAGCTGTATACCCAAGAAGATTCTGGAGGTCGCACACAAAACGATATACGTAACGTTTGCCAGATGTCTTGTGAATGATATTCTTGTCATAATAGTAGCGGAGGCCCCGACTCAGCTTTTCATAGTTCATTTTGGGCTTGTTTTTCCTTCTACCCCACCGTCGGGCCACCTTTTTATGAAAAGAGATAAAAAAGGAATGCTTAGATTCAATACAACTATATTTTCCAGTGAATTTTCCAATTTGTTGTTACATATTTTTTTCCTAGGGCTAAATAAGCTCTTCCTCTCTCTGCAAATGCCTAATAGTTAAGGGGCAGGGAAGACCAGAAAGCTTATAACTAGGATAAGCCCAAATTGATTTCCTTTTGTTTAATGGAGTGAACATGATTAGGATAATGTATCTCAGTATTAAGATTATCCTTTGATGGAGGATAAAGAACCCTTCAGAATTTCTTATAGATATTTTAGAGTGAATATTTCCTTTGACCTGTTTCTCCAGGTCAGACAGCTGTACTTTAGGCTTAAGATGACAGCTAATAAGTTGGTCAACATATTTTTAAAAGATAACACTATTAGAATTTGATTTAGATCTTGGAATAGAGTTCTACTGGTACATCAAGGCAGATGCTTAAATTCTAGGCTTAGTATCCAGAAGTTATTATTTTGCCAAAAAAAGTGCTAGATTTTCAAAAACATTTTTCCAAAGGTGCAAAAACAAAACATTTAATTTTGATGCATTGGTAGTTGCAATTGAGAAGGGGATATAGTTAAAACTTAAAGAAGGGATGATATGGATGAGTAACACATAACAGGCACTTTAAAGCTTACTGACTATTTCTAATTATGAAGGCTCTATGGCAGGTAAGGATAGGTTTTCTTCATATACACAAATATTTTTAGGCAATTTTTTTCTGAAGAGTAGCAACTTCATATAAGGAAAATGTTTAAAAAGATTGTTCACAAAATCCATCTTTATTTCTAATTGGCTGAATTGTTTAGTTTATATCAATAAAATGACAAAATCCAGAAGCTTAAGGACAAAAATTTCCCTATCACTATGAATATACTATAAAAGCCTACATACTTCATCTGGGTCAGCAAGTTTAAATTCCCATCCATCTCCAGTCCAACTAATGAATGACTGACAAGATTTGTCTGTTAATAATTCTAAAAGGAACTGCCATAGCTGAATAGGTCCGCTTCCTAGAAAGAAAGAAAATATGAATAAGGAAATATTAATATAACATACTCCACTAGACTTTCCCACAGAGATAACAGATGTTACATTAACTTTAAAAGCCAAATGCAATGTTATAGAAATGGCAGTTTTTAACTGTCCATTTTTTCAGCTTATGAAAATGAAGAAGAAACTTGAGAAAAGATTTTATTTTGTATCTTGAGTTAAATGACAGACTGTTTTTAAAAGAAAGGAGCAATCAGTTACAGTGTTGATTGGATAATTGACTGGCTATAATATTTTTCAGAGCTAAATGTAAAACTTACATTTTGTTATTGATTAAAATGTTAAATTGTATATCTAGGAAATTTAAAATTTATTTAATGCTAGGAAATTAGGGATTCTGACGCAGAGAAAATTATTAACAACTGCTTATGAGGTTTCTATTATTTTAGAGATTTCTCTAATTTACCAATAACCTTTAATAAATTGGGGGTCTGAGCTTAGTGAATAGTTGAGAGAAATGCTAAAATTTTATTAACTAATGAGGAAATATATAGATATAATCCTGGATTGCCTTAGATTAACTTAAATATAAGAGTCAAGTAGCAGGCTATGAGGTGACAAAAAAATCAAAAACTTTGATATATTAAATAAAAAAACCTCCAATACAACAAGGCTTATTCACCAAATCTTTTAAATGGCTGGGCTTAACTGTTGGTGGAGTTGTGAACTAGTCGAATTATTGTGGAGAATTATTCAGAACTACGTCCAAAGGGCTACAAAACTGTGCATACCCTTTAATCCAGCAATACCACTACTAGTAAGGTCTATATCCAAGAGATCAAAGGAAAAGGATAAGGACTTTTATGTAGAAAAATATTTATAGCAACTCTTCTGTGGTGACATAGAAATGGAAATTGAGGGGATGCCCATCAACTGGGGAATGGTTGAACAAACTGTGGTACACACCTTGCAACGAATATTTGTGTTCTATGATCACCTGGTGAAAGTCTTAGCTACTCTAAGGAAGACAATGATACAAGAAAATCCCAAAGGGCTCATGATGAAAAATGCAATCCACCTCCACAGAGAACTGATGAAATCTGAGTGCATATTGAAGCATACTTCTTTCATTTTTCTTACTTTTTTCAACATGGCTAATATAGAAATATATTGCATGACTCCATTATAACCACTATAATAATATTTCTTGGCTTCTTCAGTGAAATGGGGAAAAGGAGAGAATGTGGAACTCAAAATTTTAAAAAATCAATGTGAAATAAAGAATAAAAAAATAGCTAGGCCTAGAAACCTCAAATTTTGTCTTTTTCATCACTGTATTCCCCATTCCTGGTAGAATACATTTGCTTTCCTAGTGTATTGATTTTCCCTACTTCCACCTCTTCCCTCCACAACTTTATCCCTTGTACATCACCTTCAACCTTTCCCTACTAATCCAAGTCTTGGTTTCAGGAGAGGCACTTCCCCTTTCTCTCTAATTATTCTCTTATCCTTTAAACCACTCCTCCAATTCCCTTTTTTATGGACCCTTTCTCAAAAATGCATTTTAAATGCATAAAATACACAGGAAAGGAAGTAAATTATTTTGAAGTACATTCATTAAAATATTTTTAAAAATACAAAGACCGTAGGATAGTAACCACTGCTCTAAAATGAGGGGGTTAGGTGGACAAAGATCCATTTTTGTTCTGTCATTCAGTGTGATTTTGGATGGGGAGCTTACAAATTCTGATTGAGCCAGGGCTGATTAGGGGAAGAAACTGAATTTCAGACCTATGAACTGACTAATCCTTGTCAAGTCTAACACACTTTACCATCCACCCTGCCTCTATGCCCTCTGGATTCCCTAAAAACTCCTTTGGCCCTGTCACTGCAACCTAAGGATAACTAGGTTTTCCTATCTGCCCTGCACCTAAATCCTCCATTATATGGTCTCCTCAGTTAAAATAGAGGTCCTTGATAAGCAAGAAGTGTCTTGCTCTTCTATTTATAACCTCAATGATAGTGAAGTGCTAGGAATATAGTGACAGTATAATAAATATTTTTCTAGCCCACTGCATTCCAAAATACTCTTGTTCTCAATCATAGGATTGATGTTTCGGGGGAAAAAAGATTTAAGATTATCGATTAATAATGTGGCAGCCTTCTAAACAAAGTATTTCTTAAAATATATAACCACAGATAATAAAAGGTTGAAAGGGTAATTAAGCCCTAACATGACTTTTGGTATCTCTGAAAAACTTGGTTCTGGAATTAATTCTATTTATCTTTCTCTTTCTCTCTACCTACTATTAGAAGAAGGATTAGTTTGGTGACTGAGAATTATTATTTTAATCTACAGAGTGAGCTTTTAAAAAATATTTTAACCTTAGGTAGTTAGGGTGCCTTATATTATATATATAACCAACATATGAAGACAATACAGCATATAAGAGGGAAAAACAAAGAAATGCAGAAGCATTAGAAATATTATGATATATAAAAACAAAGTAGCTTTAAAATTGGTCCTAAGAGTAGGAAGGGTATGAAAGAGAACGTTAAAATAGGTTTAGATCACTGTTTTAACTCCAAGAAAGTTCAATAAGTCCTCTGTTATTGGAGACAGACTTTGTAGCCTCCTTCTGCCTGCTTGTTTCCTTTGAAATTCTTTAAGTGAGTGAGTCAGTGAGAATTCCATGTACCTAAGTACTCCCCTAAAACCTTTTCTTTTCAACTGACCTAAATGGAATACTCTTTAATTTTTATCCATTACATTTAGCTTTCTATGCTCTAAAATTCCTGCAAGATTTTCATTTTTAGAATTCAAGTATGTGATTAGTTATATACAAATTATGGAATGTAAATAATAATGTACTCAAACTAGAAAGATCTTTTATAAACATGGAAATAGAGCTATGCAGGGAATTAGGAGAGCAAACAAGGTCTCAGCCTACAAGCTCTACGAGTTACAACACTTGCCTGTAAAGCCAGCAAGAACCGCAGCTGGTATGACTGGTTTGCCTTGTTCTACTGGGTCACTTCTTTCTTGAATGTAATCCTTGAAAGACATGGTAGGTTTATTCAGGCACAGGGACTGGTTGCAGTCATCTTCAAAGCTTTCAAATGAAGGCACACGCTGCACATCCAATAAAGATGACTGGCTATTCCATGACTGTAGCAGAGAATCAGAACTTTCAAAACTGTCCTTGCCATTTTCAACAGAATCATGTTTCCCTGGCTTACCTTTTGAAAGACAACCAAAATGCATATTTTCATTCTTATGAAACAATGGATGAATCTCATTAGTTACTACACCCATTTTATTTGGCTCAGTATTTGAGTTGATGCTTTAATCCTACTGATGGGCAGTTTAAAAATGTTAAAGTGTTTTACGATGAATGACTCAGTGGTATATTCTTTAGCTTTATGAATTACACAAGCTGAACTGGGAGAGCACAAAGTAGTACAGAAAATCAGCAAGTGCTTGCTTGACTCCTAACGTAGTGGCTGACCACAAAACATGCTTATTAAGAAAATCAACCATATAATTCATTTGTCTTCTTAAGTGTTTTCCTAAAAACCAAAACCAAAACACATTTACACAAAATAAGCATTTCAATCTTACCAGGATTACTGATGAGCAAATTCAAATTGTTTCCTGGGAAGTCTGGATTCACTGAGCAGTAGTTCACACTTATTGTATCAAGTCGGGATTTGGAATACAACTGAAATTCCTGCTCAGAACTAAGAATATTAGGTCCCGTAGAGGACTGACACAAACTATCCAGGAGGGTTGTTTTGGTACAACTTTGTGTCTGCATTCCATATGGCAGCTGATCCATACTACCTCCTGTAACATATCATTGAATAGTATTGATACATCAAATAACAACACCATCTTTATCTTAACTTTTCAAAACTCCAAACCAAATATCATCCTTAATCTTGTCATTCACAATCCTAGAAAGCCACAATCTAATAACACTACTGTATTTTATGAAGTAGTTTCACAAATGAAAAAAAAGATTTCACCAGATTTTTCAATCTTTTCAAAAAAAGCCATTTCCTCTCATCCAAAGCAGACTTTGCTGAGAAAGCAACTAGTTTTCCCTAATTCTAAAACTTAGATGTTATTTCTTCTAGGTGGGTGGCATTCTGTCACTGTGGGAGAAATACAATTTTCTGGAGAATGATATAAGCTAAGCTAGTTTGCTTCAGTGTAGCTGTCGTGTTATTTTACTATATGAGTACTATATCAAGACTTTCTTAAATTGTTAAGAATTACAAAATACAAGGAGGTTGTGAAATATTCATTTATATAGATATTTTTGGGAGGGGGAATTGATGGCTGATTGTCATTTTGATGGCATGGCTAAGAAAATTTAGACTTTTGACTGACTGGAAAATAAGAGGCTTGAAGAGACTTCCTGAAGTCCTGCATTCAATTATTCTGAGATCTCACCACCAGGAGTATTTACTCTTTCTATAAAGTTTGATTTTATTAATATAGAGAAAAGGGTATAAACTAAAAATAAAGACTTCAAGTTCATTCTGGGCTTTTTAAAATGTCAAGGCTCAGAGCATATTTGAAGATGACTTTCTGAACTGGCCACGCTAACTGTGATTCCTTATTTTCGACTGGGTTTTAAATTCCTAAGGTTAATGACATTGTTAAATTCTACTTCCAGTTGTAGTAATTGTCTAGATAAGATCTCATATTACAGAATCACAATCTAAGATAAGGCACACATAACTGAATGATACTCTTAAATGTAAAAGCAATTAGACTAACCTAATGAATTACTATTGATCCAGTGAGGCATTGAAGTGAGATGGGAATTTTCTGCATAGAGATCTTCAGCTTTTTCTTGATTCTCTGAAAAGTCAACAAGAATATCCAAAAGTTCAAATTTAATTCCATACATATTGTAAGACATAATGCATGAGCTCATGCATAATGTGTGCTCATACACACAGGTTTCAACAGATATATATTTACTCACAATTACTTATATATGCAAAAAGAAAGAAAATAAGTCTATACATCATGCTTGAAAAAAAATCAGTTTTCCAAAATGTATCACATATCTAAAAAGAAAGTAAAATCTTCTGATGCGCACGCGTACACACACACACACACACACACACACACACACACACACACACACTCTGAAGGATTTTGATATTATGCATTCAACTGTACACCTGAGAGTAAGGAAAGCTTGATAAAATGGAAATTAATGTGATTAGTTAAAAAAAAGGTCCAAAAACACAATACAGCTATCACAAAGGTGTAGGTTAACAACACACAGACTATCACATTAGCAGTAAGGGCTGGTCTCCCTATCTGAATTTGTCCTCCACTCAGTTGTCACATGGATCTTTCTAATAATGCACGGGTCTGCCCATGTCGCTCTCCTATTCAGTAAACTACAGTAATTCTCAACTACCTGCAAGATAAAATATAAAATCCTTTAAAAATCCTTAATAACCCTGTCACTTCCTACATTTTAAGTCTTCTTACACCCCACTCCTCCCACATATTCTGCAATCCAATGACACTGGTTTCCCTGGTGTTTCTCACACAAGATTTCATGCAGTCACCTCCTGAGTTCATGCATTTTCACTGCCTGTCTTCCATGCTTAAAATAGTCTCCCTCCTCATCTCTGCCTCCTGGCTGCCTTCAATTCTCAGCTAATATCCCATCTACTGCAAGAAGCCTTTCCCAGTCTTCTTTAATCTTAGTGTTTTATTGAAGTTTATCTCCAGTTTACCCTTGAATATTATCCTCCATTACACTCTAAGCTCCTTGAGAGGAGGGACTCTTTTCTGCTTTCTTTGTGTCTTCAGTTTTTAGTACAGTACCTGGCACATAGTAGATGCTTAATAAATGCTTTATGACTTGAAATGAGTGATTTCATAAAAAATTTATGTGTCTCTCTAGTACATGTACATATACATGTATTTATGTAAATATTTACATGTTCAAGTATGTGTATACACACACACACACCCTGATTTACATATCAGTAAAGACTTCTTTGCACAAACCAGTTTTGCTGCTGTATCATCATCATCATCATTATCATCATCAATTAAAACCAACCATTTATTATGCGTTTACTATGTGTTAAGGGATACAGGGATACAAAATGCAAAAACACAGCCCCTACCCTCAAGGAAACTGAGAAAAAGTAAGTCAGATAGGAGGAAAAGCATGAGAGATCAGTGAGGCAAGCAAGGTGGCACAGGGGATAAAGTGCTGGGCCTGAACTTGGGAAGATCTGAGTGCAAATCTGGCCTCAAAACATGGCCAGAGTCAAGATGGTGGAGCAAGATAGCAATGTGCCTGCTCTCCCAAATTCCTCTCCAACAAACTTTAAAAATAACACCTCAAAACAAATTTTGAAAGAGCAGCGCCAATAAAAGGATGAGGTAAAAGTGAAACACAGTCCAATGCAGGCAAGGCAAGCCAGTGATGACCTTCACCCAGTCCGCCTCCCATGGAGGCACAAGGTGGCAGCAGGCCTGCTGCTCCCAGCACTCTCAGACCACAGATGTCAAGGAGGCTGGACAGCCAGCCAGTCAGAAGGAGACTTCAGTAGACATCTTGCTGTACCAGGTATAAGACTGTTACATTGCTCATGAGGAGACTGAGGTCACAGGGCAAGGAGGAGCAGTAGCACACTAGAATGTGTGGGTGCAGAGGAGTAGGGATCCCAGTCTAGGCTGGAAAAGAGGGACTGTAGTCTCTCAAAGACATGAGCACAGACCTGGAAAGTGGTAACTACACCTCTTCTTAGATCACACCACCCTGGGAGAATTGAAAACTTATAGGCCCCCAGAGTTAGCTCTGAAAACAGCACCAAGAAAAATCTGAAGCTTGGGACAGTACCACTTCCACACCAGAAGCAGAGACCAAACTTCAACATAAAATTAAAAATCAAGAAATAAGATAGAAAATGAGCAAACAAAACAAAAAGAACCTGACCATGGATTAATTAATTAACATGGTGACAGGGAACATCAAAACACAAACTCAGAAAAGGTCAACAACATCAAAAACAGCTACACTGAAGAAATGTGAATTGGTGTCAGCATTAGAAAGAATTCTTGGAAGAGTTCAAAAGGATTTTAAAAATTCAACGAAGAGAGGTAGTAGAAAAATTGGGAAATGAGAGTGATTCAAGAGTCATGGAAAATGAGTCAACTACTTGATAAAGGAAGCAAAAAAAAGGAAAAATGTAGAAAAAATTCAGTGAAGAAAACAACTCATTAAAAAGTAGAAGTGGCCAAATGGAAAAGGAAGTAAAAAAACTCATTGAAGAAAATAATTCCTTAAAAATTAGAACTGGGCAAGTGGAAACTAATGCCTACATGAGACATCAAAGAAATAATAAAACAAAATCAAAAGAATGAAAAAGAGGATAAAATGGGAAATACCCCATTAGTGAAACAAATGACCTGGAAAATAGATCCAGGAGAGATAATGGACCACCTGAAAGCCATGATTAAGAAAAGACCCTGGACACCATATTTCAAGAAATTATCAAGGAAAACTGCCCTGTTATCTTGGAACCAGACAGTAAAATAGAAATTGAAAGAATCTACCACCACTTACTTCCTGAAAGAGATCCCCAAATGAAAACTCGCTGGAATAATTAAAGACAAATCCAAGAACTACCAGATCAAGGAGGAAATACTTCAAGTACCCAGAGAGAAATCGTTCAAATATTGTGGAGCCACAGTAAGGATAACACAGCATTTAGCAGCTTTTATATGAAAGGATCAGAGGGCTTGGAATACAGTATTTCAGAAAGCAAAGAAGCCAGGATTACAACCAAGAATCACTTACCCTGCCAAACTGAGTATAATGCTTCAGGGGGAAAAATGGACACTTAATGAAACAGAGGGTTTTCAAGCATTCTTCACAAAAAGATCAGAGCTGAACAGAAAATCTGACACTCAAAAAAAAAAAAAATCTCAAGAGAAGCATAAAAAAGCTAAACAGGAAACAGAAATCATAACAGATTCAATAAGGTTAAAGATAAACTGTTTACATTACTACATGGGAAGAGAATACTTCTATCTTAAGAATTCATCATTATTAGGGAAGTTAGACGATATACATAATGAACGTGGGTGTGAGCTTACTATGATGGAATGATATACAAAAAAAAATTAAGTCATGAAGCATTTATTAAGCATCTACTATGTGCCAGGTACTATACTCAAAAATTAAGGGGTGAAAAAGAGAGATGCATTGAGTGAAGGGGGAAGAGAGTGAGGTAAAATGGGGGAAATTTTCTCACATGAAAGAGACAGAGCTAGTACAATGGAGAGGAAGACAGGGAGTAGGATGAGAGCAGGGGTGGCTGGAAATGCTTGAACCTTACTCTCAGTGGAATTTGGCTCCAAGAGGGAATAATAAAACACTCAGTTGGGTATAGAAATGTATTTTACCCTACAGGGAAGTAGAAGGGGAAGAGGAAAATAGAAGGAGTGGAAAATGATAGAATGGAGAACAGATGAGGGGAAGCAGTGGTCAGAAGCAAAACACTTCTGAGGAGGGATAGGGTGAAAGGAGAAAGAGAGAGGGAGAGGGAGGGGGGAGGGGGAGAGAGGGAGGGGGAGAGAGGGAGGGGGAGAGGGAGGGGGAGGGGGAGAGAGGGAGGGGGAGAGAGAAAAAGAGAGAGACAGACAGAGACAGAGAGAGAGAGAAGGATCAATAGAGGGAAAATAGGATGGAGGGAAATATAATTAGCAATCATTACTGTGAAGGTGAACAGAATGAACTCACCTATAAAACAGAGGTGGATAGCAGAGTGGATTAAAAAATTCAAATACTAAAGTATGATGTTTACAGGAAATACACATGAAGCAGAAAGACACAAACATGGAGTAATGGTAGCGGGCTGGAGCAGAATATTATACTTTTGCTGAGGTAAAAAAGCAGGTGGTAAAATCATGATCTTAGATAAATTAAAAGTAAAAATAGATCTAATTAAAGAGATAAACAACTAATTAAAAATCCACAATTGAACACCAATTTGGAAATCCTGAAAATCAAAGTACAGATTAGTAACACTGAAAAGTAAGAAAACCAGTGAACTAATGAATAAAACTAGGCGCTGATTTTATGGAGGGGATAAACCATATACATATATGTATATGTAAACCACTGGTTAATTTTATTACCAAAAAAGAAAGAAGAAAGCCAAATTACTAGTATCCAAAATGAAAGGGTAAATTTGCCACCAATGAAGAGGAAATTAAAGCAAATATTAGGAACTATTTTGCTCAATTATATGCCAATAAATCTGACAATCTAAGTGAAATGGATGAATATTTACAAAAATAATTTGCCTGGATTAACAGAAAAGGATATAGAACACTTAAATAACCTCATCTTAGAAAAAGTATTTAATAAGTCATCAATAAAATCCCTAAGAAAAAAATTCCCAGGGCAAGATGGACTGACAAGTGAATTCTATTAAATTATTAGGCAAAAAAGAAGTCTTGCCAAATTCCTTTTATGACAAAATATGGTGCTGATACCTAAACTGAAAAGAATGAAAACAAAAAAAGAAAACTATGGACCAATTTCCCTGATTAGTATTAATGCAAAAGTTTAAAAAAGTACTTGCAAGGAGCAATATATTACCATTAAAAGTAGTACAAATACTCAAATCAAATAAAAGACCTATGAAGGAAGATGCTATCCATATGTGGAGAAAAAAATTGTTAAATAGAAGTATGTAATGAAAACTGTATACCAGAGAACAAAAGAAAACTTAGAAGGAAGTACAGAAAAGCATGGCATCTTTGAAAATGTGTAGTATTTTTTATGTATTTTTTTTTAAAAAAATTAAGTGTGAAATGGAAATTTATGATTTTGTATTGAACCCTCTTATGTTGTGCTGTGTCCATGGAAATGTTCTTTTTTTGTCTTTTTGTATTTAAGTTCAATATGAATAAAAATTCACATATATATATATATATATATATATATATATATATATATATATATATGAGAAAAAGTCATTCCTTAATTGATAAGTGGTCAAAAGATATGAACAGGTGGTTTTCAAAGAAAACAAAGCTGTCTATAGTCATATGAAAAAGTGCTCTAAATCACTACTAATTAGAGAAATACAAATTAAAACAACTTTGAGGTACCACCTCACACTTATCAGAGTGGTTAATATAACCAAAAAAAAAAATGAAAATGACAGATATTGGAGGGGATGTGAGAAAACTGGGACACTAGTGCACTGCTGGTAGAGTTGCAAATTGATCCAACTACTTTGGAGAACAATTTGGAACTATGGCCAAAGGGCTATAAAA
The DNA here is from genome assembly GCA_023548195.1 of Bettongia penicillata ogilbyi. Classification (NCBI taxonomy): domain Eukaryota; kingdom Metazoa; phylum Chordata; class Mammalia; order Diprotodontia; family Potoroidae; genus Bettongia; species Bettongia penicillata. The sequence goes on along the minus strand of JAJHZJ010000377.1, from coordinate 800,412 downwards.
TTGTGCCTTTTGACGCAGCAATATGACTACTAGATCTGTACCCTAAAGAGATAAAAACGGGTAAAGGAGTTGGTTGCAGAAAAATATTTATAACAGCTTGTTTTCTAGTGGCAAAGAACTGGAAACTGAGGGAATGAACATCAGCTGGGGAATGGCTGAACAAATTGTGGCATAAGATTGTAATAGAATATTATTGTGTTATAAGGAATGCTGAGGAAAGACTTACATGGACTGATACAAAGAACCAACAGGACACCGTATGGTAACAGAAGTATTTACAATGATCAACCGTGCATGACAATTCTTCTCAACAATTATCCCACACAATTCCAAAGGACTCATGGAAAATGCTACTCATCTCCACAGAAGAACTGATGGAGGCTGAATGCAAATTGTAACAAACCAATTATTTTGGTTTGTGTTTTCTTTCATAACATGGCTAATATGGAAATGTTTTGCACGACTAAGTATATATAACCTAAACAAAATTGCCTACCATCTCAGGGAGGAGGAAGAGAATCTGGAATTCAAAGTTGAAAAAAAGTCGAAAATTGTTTCTATATGCAATTTTGGAAAAAAATAATTATTTAAAAAAAATGACCTCACAAACTTACTGTGACCCTGGGCAAGTCACTTTACCTTGGTTGGTTTTCAACTATAAAGTGGAGATACTTCTCACAGTTGCGAGAATCAGATGAAGTCAGATGAAGTAACGTTTGTAAATGCAAAGTACAGTGCTTATAAATGATAATATAAAATGCACACACACACACAAATAAAATTAGAATAATCCAACTCCTCCCCTCCCAGGGGGGTCAAGAAAGATGAGGACTGAGAAAGGCCATTAGACTCAGCAGTTAAAACCATCATAGACATTTCTGAAGAGAGTAGTTTCAACAGAAATTAGGACAGAATCCAAACAAAGGGTTTAGAAGAAAATGAGAATGGAAGTAATGAATAACTTCCACAAGGAGTTTATGACCCATGAATAAAAATGGGTGGTGGGAGGAAACAAGTCAACAAGGCATCCTAACACATCCAACAAATCTGATATCATGTGTATTCAGCATCTACTGTCAATTAATACAATGAAATATCCTCAGTTCTCCCAACCTGTCACTAAAATGTGGATTCGGTATCTGTTGTCACTGGTAGAAGAATTAAGTAAGAATTTATAGGACATAAGACATGTCATTCTTTAGATACCTTTAATCATCTGCTCCAGGTGCTCCCAAAGAATGTCGCCCACAAAATCGGGTGCTAGTTCCAGAAATCGTTCCTTGCCAAGATTGCATAAGACTTGACCACTCATGAAAAACTTTTGGAAGTTTATATCCATCAGACTGAATTCACTGGTAGCCCAAAAAAGCCACTGACATACCTGCTCTTCTGTCCAGAGCCAAGGATCTACATGGGGAAAAAAAGGATCAATGGGAGACAACACAGAAAGAACACTGGAATTGAAGCCTTAAATTCCAGTTTTAACACTCACTATCTGTATTAATAAGGACAAGTCACTTAATCTCATTTATAAAATGGGGATAAATACCACTTGAATCTCAGGCTTGTTACAAGAAAAGTATTCTGTACTCTGTAACCTTGAAGGATTAGATAAATGTTATTATTTTAGGAGTAGGAAGATTACAAATGAAATGTTACAATTTCATCACTGGTAATATAAACCACTCATTTCATGCAATCCAAACATATTATTATAGATTTTTTAAAAAGTGTGTTGTCATTAAAATACTACTATAGAAAATTCAGAGAGTTAAACATCATTACCAACAACTCAATGATTGTTTTAGCCTAACTCTATACCTGCTAGTCTTTGAAAAGCATCTTAAGCATCTCTTTTCAAACTAAATTCAGATCAAAGTTATTTAATTCAGTAGTGGGGTTGGTTAAGATGGACCACTTAGCTTTATTTTATACAACAAAAACAGGCACTTACTGTTAGGAATACCAAGACGACGCCGTTCCTTGGTGAAACCACTAAAAGTAGCTTTTAAAGCTTGACTCATAACAGCCTTACTACATGGGGTTAGCAGGGGCAATTCACAACTGGTAGACTCTAGAAAGCAGACAACATAATCATATTTAAAACATGAGTTGTAATAGAAAATTAGAATTTGTTGGCAAATACATATAATACTAAAATTAAAAAGACAACACACACACACACACACACACCCTCAGAAAAGAGCAGTTTTGACCATGAATTTCTACATCAATCTATCAATAAGCGTTTAGTAAAAGGTTTACTATGTACCAGACATTCAAAGACAAAAACAGAAAAACTGATAAAAATGCAGGAAATATAAACTGATATATTTTTTCCTCAATCTCTTCAACTATAACATGGGGATAATAACAGCACCTACCTTTCAGGGTTGTTGGAAGGATTAAATGAGTTTAATAATTGTAAAAAGTGCTTAGCACAGTGCTTGACACATAGCAGATGCTACATAAATGCTTATTTTCTTCTCTTCCTCTTCCCATTTCTCTACAAGAGGATGCATGTATAGTGCTGTAACATATTTTATTTGTCATAATTCCTTCAAGCTGATCTTACTGGACTAGACCTATATAGGCAAAATATCTATATGAGGCATATATAAAAATTAATGTAACCCAAGAAGTACAATGGGTCTAATACTGCAAACCTAAATTCCATTTAACTACTTGACTAGTCAAAGGTTCCTCCCAAATAAGCCTGAAGTGACTCAAGACAGTCACTGGCAAAATCAAAACCAGAACCCAGGGCTAAATGGTATCTGCCTCTCAAAATAACTGCTCACAAGCCTTCAGTGAGGATAAATCAATTGAAATCTTTCATCTCTCCAAAAACAAACAAATGAACAACAGAATCTACACCAAATTTCAAATGACAGTGGCTTAGAGGCATCAGCTTCCTACATGACAGTTTCCATCAATTAGCCCCATCTGCTAACTCAGTGACATAAACAATGCTTAATATATCAGCTTCAATATATAACGAAATCAAAATGTCACAAGCTTTGTTACATCAAAATCAACGAACTCTATATTCCTATATGGATGTGACAATATTTTCACTAAGTTGAAATATTTAAGGAGAAACAGTTAAAGTATACATCTATATTTTACCCTAACTAGAGACAATTACACATGATTCGTGAATTGTGACCAGGAAATTACCATTAGAAACTGAATCCAAGCCTGTTGGTACTTCTTGAAGCGTCTGCTCCTCATTTAGTGAAGGGAAAAATCCTTCAAACAGTGACTCTGTGCATTCAAAGGTATCAAAAGCTGTTTGACGCTGCAAAAGTAAATTGTTATAATAATTAAAATACAATGTTTGATTTACTTTTAACCTATTTGAAACTGTTGGTCATGACTGAAAAAACGACTGAATTGACAACAGAATGGCTGCTATGAAATTCTGTGGGAATCAATTACCAAGCAGTAATGAGGAATAATACTGACGTTACCATGTGGTACTCCTAAATAAGCTTTTCAGAGGCCAAAATAACCAAGGCTCTTATTATATATCTTATCTTGTACGTACTGATTTTTATACCCTTTGCCCCAGTAGAATGGAAGCTCCTTGAGGAGAGGACTGGTTTTGCCTTCTTTTCCATATCCCTGGTGCATAATAATGTACCTGGCACATAGTAAGCAGGGCAGGGAGGTAGCACAGTGGACAGAGCTCTGGGTCTGGAGTAAAGAAGAGTTCAAATAAAACCTCAGACCCTTACTAATCGTGTGACCCTGGGCAAGTCACTTAACCCTGTTTGCCTTAGTTTCTTCCCCTGTAAAACGAGGTGGAGAAGGAAATGGCAAACCACTTCAGTATCTTTGCCAATAAAAGCTCCAGTGGGGCCACAAAGAGTTAACACAACTGAAACAACAACACATAAGCAAGCAGTGAATGCTTACTCATCGATGGACATAATTTTATTATAATGTCAAGGGTTATTTTGAAATCCAAATAAAAATCATAAGCAAAATATGTAATAAGCCTAAATAATAAAATATTGGATATCAGCACACTAAAAGAGTCTTTTGATACGGTTGGGTTCAAAACAGCTATGTGGTTGAAAAAAAGATGCTAAAATTTTGGAGAAATATAAATACATGAAAACTGAAAAAAGTCTCATTCTGTATTTTTAACAATATAGTATTTCGACAACTGTCAAGCTCATAATGAGAAATTTAGAAATTTTGAAATACAAGACTTCACTACTTCATAATTCATAGGAATTAAGACTTTATAAAAGAATAAAAAAATGAAGTGAAGATAAGAGTTTAGTTCAGGCACTAGAGATATTAAAAATTATTTAAAGTCAGCAGATACTCATGAGATTCTAGCATTTGTATATTACCAATAAATGTAAAATGTTTTCTTTATGCAGATTTCTGGTCTGTGGAAATTGCTACATCTGGACAACAATACTGACCAATACATCCAGTGACAACAAGTTTACTACCTTTAACTCCATATGCTTCTTCAGGGATTACAGTTAGATTTTGCCCAATCATTTCCCATAGTACACCATACAGCACAATATTTAGAAATATATGAATTCATGTCAACTGCCTGCTATGAATACCTCTTCCTGGAGTCCCTACTACAGGCACCTTAAATTCAGCAAGTACATAAGAAAACTCATTCTGCCTGTTTCCTCTGTCCCTCAAATTGAAACCGTCTATACCCTATACTTTCCTCTTTCTGTTGGGAGCATCTCCATCCTTGCAAGTCACTTAGGTTCACAACACTGGAGTGATCTTTGACCCTTCCCTCTTCCTCACTCCTAAACAACAATAGCTGTCCAATTTATTTTGTATTCTAGCTTCATGATATCTCTCATTCTCTCTTTACCTACAGCCACCACACTGGTTTGGGTGTTCACTACATCTTGCTCTGGATACTTCTTTCATCTAATCTCTCCTCTCTCCAACGCATCTTCCACACAGTTTCAAAAATAATCCTGCTAAAGAAAACACAGTTGTGATCATGTCACTCTCCTGATCAAAAATCTTCAGTTGCTTCCCACTGCCACTGAATAAAATACAAGCTGCCCTCCACAATCTGGCTCCTATCTATGCTTCTCACCTTATTTCATATTGCCTCCCTTTACAAATGCTACGTTCCAGCCAAACTATTTCTTAAACCCAACAGTCAATCCTCTGCCCTCATTTATTCACCCCAAAGGCTAGAAGGGATTCTCTCATTTCAGGTTCTTGGAATTTCACCAGTTGTTACTGATTTTTCTTGCCTCAATTTCCCTTGCATTACACTCATTTTGTACACTTTATATATGCCTACTAAAATACAAATTCCTTGAGACAAAGGACTTTGTATTACGAATAGGACTATTACAATGTATTGTACACAGTTTTATGTTAACAAGTAACAGCATCTAGTTATGCGGATGGGCTTTTGTCAGTTCTTAAGTAGGCTAATTTTATGAAAAGATGAATCCTGAGACAAAGTAACAATTAAGAAGCTAAAATTTTAAGGTATATTTCCATTCCTATTAATCTATACTGAAATTGATGAATGTAATTTTCTTTTATATAATTATAAGTGCATCTTTAACTGTCATTTCAATGTCCAAAGTGGCTCTTTATGTTAAATGACAAACTTTTGGTTTATTAAAGAAGAAACTAGCAGTGGTCTTTAAATAATGTCTGATACAAATGAAGCCACTATTGTATCAGACATGTGAGAATGCTGAGATCTTCTTTCCCCCATAAGTAAGAGATAATACTTTAATTTAACTTATTTAGAAAGGTCATATTTTTTCTACATGAATTGTAAATTTTTATACCATGTTTAGCATGAAGACCCATCTGTTATAGAGGAAAGATGCATCAAGGCTATTAATCAAATATAAAATAGAATTTTATGTTTTCTCTTATTTCAGAAAAGTAATACTACGAATATGACATGACAAGACAGTAAAAGCTGAAGCCCAGCCAAAAAATAAACTGTAACTAATAACTATAATCTTTCGTAAAAAAAAAAAAAAATAACGTAGATCAGTGAATCAGAAATGTTAATCTTCACATTTCTCAACAAGGCCAACTATAGGAAAACCTCCAACGGGAGGCAGCCTATGCCTAGTAGAAAGAAAGCTAGACTTGGATTCAGGAAGGCTTGGTTCAAATCTCATTTCAGATTGTTGTTTGTCCTTTGTTTTTAAGGAGGACCAGTGACATCATGGGGCAATGTCTTGACTTGAGTGTGAACTAGACTGAAGTGAGGCAGAGTGGAACAAAGTCAATAGCCCCACTCTCTATTCCACAGTCCTGAAGTCAGGATAACTGGAGATGGCCCAGAATGCAGTGGATGACCTTTGAAGTCTGACTAAGCTCTAAACACCCCACAGCACCTACCTCAGCCACATTCATGGCTGTTGACAGAAACTGTTCTCTTCCACTCGTTTCAGTTAACATCCCCCTAACTCACTGATGAGGTAGGAAGTGCTCAAAACGACAGGTTACCCTCAGCCTACGTTAGCCCGGTCTTCTGAGAGAGTTTTACTGGGTCGTTGCCGTTCTGACTGTGAGAACTTCCTGGAGACACCAGTGAAGGAATCCCATTTCAGATACTTGCTAGCTAGCTCTCTGACCCCAGGCAAACTATTTATAAACTCCTCATCTATCAAATGGAGACAATAATAGCATCTACATCACAGGACTCTTGTGAGGAGTCAATGAACCTTCATAAGCTTCATGTTAACTATTATTACTATACAGAGATTTGGAAAAAAATAACATAGCCTAGAAAGTCAGTAATGTTAATCCTCAGGTTAGTTTTCAACAGTCCTAATTATGGGGAATCTGGAGAAGAAGTAAGGAGCCATGGAACATGTGTTATATTTAGAAACAAAGGACTTGAGTTCAAATCCTGTCTCTGCCACTTATTATCAGTGTAAACTTGGTTAACTCTCTCTGTGTCTCAGTTTCCCCAACTGTAACTAGAAGGGACTAGACAAGATGATCTTGAACATCCCTTCAAGTTCTAAATTTATGATCCTATAAATAAAAAACTTACATGAAATTCACTTGCATTATAATCTTTTAAAATCAGCTTCTCATGTTAAAATGAGAACAGTTTTCATCTACACCTCCTTAGTATCTAAAAATATTGCCTGGGCACCGTTTGACTTACTTTATTTTTACAACAAAAATAGATGGGTTGGTACAAGATAAACTGAACTAAAAACATGTTCAAATGAAGTGGAAAATATGGTCAAATGTTTTAGGTAGAGCAGGATCTTTTAAATGTTTTTTCCCCCCTTACTCCTATAAAACGCAAGACATATTTAATGCATATTAAAAGCATATGGGGAAAGCATATGGTTTACTGGCACACAACTGAGTTCCATTACTAATTATGGCCTAATTTCTATTATGTCCCAGAGGGCATTAACTGAATGCACCTTGTGGAGTAAGCAACCATTGCAAATCAGTTTTATAGTTCAGGAGCATCTTCTGGTACTATTCCCTTATGTCCCTTAGAATATGAAAATCCTTTAACTTTTTTTTTTAAATCCTAATACTAAGAACTCTTTTGGAAGTTAGGTGGGTCAAGCAGCATTTGCAGACACCTGATGAGAGGGCATAAAACACTGGAAAGAATTCTTCTAGTCATTTCCCAATTGCTAATCAAAAGATTATGAACTAGAGTTCTCAAAAGAAGAAATTCTTCCTATTAATTCTTCGAGCTATATAAAAAATGTTCCAAATCACAATTACTTTCACCTCATGCCCATCAGATTGGCAAGGATGACAAAAAAATGAAAATAACAAATACTGGAGGGGCTCTGGGGGAAAAAGCACATTAGGGTACTGTTGGTGGAATTATGCATTCATCTAGCCATTTTAGAAACCAGTTTGGAACTCTGCCTAAAAAGTCAATAAACTGTGTGTACATTTCGACCCTGTTACATCATCTACATTCTAGAGATCAAAGACCAAGGAATTTTACAGTAGTTTTTTTTAACATCAAAGAACTAGAAATTAGTTAATTAGGGAATGGTTGAACACATTATGGCATACTAACGTAACAGAATGTTACTGTGACATAAGAAGCAACGAAAGATCATCTGGAGAAATCTGGGCAGACTTGTATGAACCATGAAGAGCAAACAATCCTGACAGAACAATTCACATTCCTATCAATGCAACGACTACCTGCTTTTCCAGAGAATCATGAAACGATGGACCAGAAATGCAGAATCAAATACAATTTTACACATTTTTACAAGAGGAAAGAGTTCTCTGTCTCCTCTGCTGTCACAGGCGCTCACTCACCTTAAGGGCTCCTCTGTACCAGTCAGACACCGGGGCCACTTGATCCATGTTCTTGATTCCAAAGTTATTCAGCTTAAAAACAAACAAAATTTTAAAACTTAAAAAAGAACTCACAACTTGGGCGCACAAACACAATTCTAGAACTGTAATAACTTTAAGACTCGTCATGTAACAAGCACTTACTAATTATGCGATGAGTACTGTGCAGAACTTCATAAAACTTATTTTTTCTAATGGAATTTAAGATTAATATGTTTCTCACTATACATGGCAAAGAAATACTTTTTTTTTTTTAAAGAGAGACAATTTCAATTTTATTTACTAAGTCCTATTAAAGGCCTTATGGAACTGTCTTTTGCATCTGAGTACATCTGAGTTAAGGGAGTTTCTACTCTCTAAACCATCTGGAGGGAAAGAACCTCAGGATTACTTCCTGGATCATTATGGGAGCTCACTTCTGACCTCAGCTGTGCTTACTTTACCCAAATTGAAAAAGTATCCAGGGAGGTATGGAGAAATTCAATTCAATTACCTTCAACATTGATTACATATCTTAAATACATGTAAGATATCCTATAAGTTGCTGGAAACACAAAGATGAAATGTGACATAGACTGTATTTTCAAACAGTTGTAGCATAAATAAATCTGTCTCAAGGCAGAATGTGATAGAGGCAATGAAGAATGCCAGAAAGATTCTAGGAATACTTAAAGAGATTATTTTCAGCTACGAGGTTCAGGGAAGGATTTATGGATAGAAATGGCACCTGAGTTGGTCCTTGAAGAAAAAAGATCTCAACAGGTAGAGACAAGGAAAGGATCAGATTGCTAATCTAGCTGTGCTAGATATGCTGAAGGTCAGTGGGTAAAAATTGCCATTCAGTCATGAGGAAATGGTTTCAAAGGTAAATTTTCAAACTGCTGATTTTAGTCTGCTGGGATTATGACTTCAGGTGAAGATCAAATCACTCACTGAACTTTCTTCTAGACAGACAGCTGTGGCCTCAACTTTAGCTTTATGGTGCTTGTAAAGTGATTCATAAAAGTTTTGTTGGCTACAGAACTTGGAGGCCAATCAGTCCTGGGAGGTGAGGCTCTCCTTGGGCCCAGATTAAGGAAGGAATGTGGGAAGGAAGTACAGTAATAATTTACGCTTGTATAATTCTTCAGTTTACATAGCCCTAGTATATACTTAGAGACATTTATACATTATTTCATTTTAACCCAACAACCCTAGTTATCAGTATGTTATCTCTTCTTTACATATAAGAAAAGAGAAATTCAGAAAGATTAAATGGTCAGTAAAGGAGAGAGACAGGAATTAAGTTTTCAAAATTTAAACCATCCTTTTTAGAGCTACACAAGGTTCTTTCTTGGACCCTCTTTCTCTTTTCTCTTGATCTACTCTCTTGGTGATTTCATCAGCTCTCATGTTCAATTATCATTTCTGTGATGATGACATCCAGATCTATGTATCTTTACAAGTCTCTTCTAAACTCCAGTCTTGCACCACTATTTCCAGTTGGTTATTTCAAACTGAATGGTCCACAGGTACCTCAAACTCAGTATATCCAAAAAAGAACTGAGTGTGTTTTCCTAGAACTCACCCCTCTTCTGAACCTCCCTATTTTTGAATAGGGCACCACTATCCTTGAAGCTTAACATTAAAACAAAAACAAAAAAAACCACGAAAATTTTTGGCAACTGGTCCTATCACTTTCTAGTAAACAGAGGGAGAAGAAATGGAAGCAATGTTAGGTTGTATATTGTTGGGCTCAAAGATCACTGCAGACAGTGACTGCAGCCATGAAATTAAAAGACACCTGCTCCTTGGAAGGAAAGCTATGGCCAATCTGGACAGCATACTAAAAAACAGACATCATTGTGCTGACAAAAGTCTGTACAGTCAAAGCTATGATTTTTCCAGTAGCAATATATGGCTAGGAGAATTGGACTATAAAGAAAGCTGGGTGCCAGAGAATCTATGCTCTCAATTTGTGGTGCTAGAGAAGACTTTTGGGAGTCCCTTGGCCAACAAGAAAATCAAATCAGTCAATACTTCAAGAAATTAATTCAGGCTATTCACTGGAAGGTCAAATACTGAAGCTGAAGCTTAAATATTTTGGCCACATAATGAGGAGATGGGATTCACTGAACTAGACCCTGATGTTGGGAAAGACTGAAGGCAAAAAGGAAAAGGGGACAGCAGAGGATGAGATGGGGAGACAGTGTCATGGAAATAATAAACAAAAACTTGACAGACTTGGAGAGATGGTGAAAGACAGAAGAGGCTGCACACTGTGGTCCATGGGGTCACGAAGAATCATTCAAGACTGAATGACTGAACACCTACACCTACCACTTTCCTATTTATCCAGATCTGAAACCTCAGCATGTCCTCAACTCTCCCCTCTCCCCACAAATCCAATTAGTTGCCAATTCTATTTGATTCTCCCTCCATAGTATCTCTCACACCTATCACCACCAATCTGGGTCAGACCCTCATCACTACACCTGGACAATTAGAATAATCTCCTTGGTGTCCCTGCCTCAAGTCTTTCCTCTCTTCAATCCATCCTCCACACAGCTGTCAACACGAGATTAAAGGGAAGGTCTGACTGTTACTTCCCACCTCGCAAATTACTTCATATTTACTTGGCATAAATTTATATTTACATATAAATATATACTTTAAATTTATCAGAAAGGGCGGTATGGCACGGTAGATAGTTGGCCTCAAAGACAAAAAGAGGTGGGTTTAGGTCAGGAGTGGGGAACCTTTGGTCTTGAGGCCATATGTGGCCCTCTAGGTCTTCAAGTGTGGTCCTTCAGTCAAAGCGCCTAGTGTTATAGGCCAGTGATACTCAAATAGAAACATGGGCTGTTAAACCTTGGATTCCTGAAGCTTCAAGTTGACTTAGAAAACCACATGTTAACATTATCTATGTTGTATTATATTTTGATTTATTTTGTTAAATATTTCTCCACTACATTTTAATCTGATTCTTGCCCATATGGGAGTGTTACTGGCTTAGTGTCTGACACTGTTATAAGGTAACAGTTGTCTCTGTTCTAAGCAACTCACTAAAACCATAAATTGCAGAGAAGACAACAGTTTGCATTGGTAGATGAAGTTTTCTCACTGTGGGGTTCCTCAAACCAACTGAATCACAGATCCAGTCCCCATCACTATATTTCGTATTTACTTCATGAGACATGGACTAAAATGTGTTGATATGCCCTGACAGAAGTATTCTGAGCTTTCTCATAAGGGCCCCCCTAAGACATACACCACCACTATGATCTACTTATATACACAGGCTTTTCTCCCCGCTTTGAAGGCAGGTACTATTAGTTTTTGCATTCTCAAGGGCTAGCATAGTGCTGTTATCTTATAATTGCTTCATAAATATTTGTTGGTTAAGTAATTAATCTACTTCTACACACGAGTTTCAGCTCATGTACTTCTAAAATTAGGTGGGAATCAAATTCACTGTGATTCTGTTACTTGCTCAAGTTCACAAAAGTAAATTTTAGGCAAAGCACTTCAGTGGTTCAACCAATCAAATTTTTTTAAAATGTGAATTCTGAAACCATATCATAAGGTTCTATTACTTTGTTATAATAGCTCATTCTGAAAATATTGGTAAAATTATATAGCAGAACATTTCTCCAAGAAGTACATCCTGATCCCTCCAATTACAAATCATGTCTTTCCTCTGACCTCTCAAGATCATCTTTTATACTGATATTATATTTTACTTTGTTTTATAGTTATTTGTGTACATGTTACTCCCCTTAAGGGACTAAATTCCTCAAGAGTTGGGAAGACATGGGCAAGAACCACAAAGGTTGTTTTAAAGCTGTTTATGTAAGTCTTGGTATATTTGGGTCGGTATGCTCTTTGGATGGGAGGTACAGTGTCAGTCTTACAGAGACAGTTCTAATGGCCCCTCCTCACATAAGTGGGAAACATAAGAAGCTAGGAAGGAGTGAGGAAGCTAAAGGTCCAATTCTGAAATCAAAGATTAGCAATTCAAGGGCCAGAATTTCACTTTTGGATTAGTGGAAGAGGATCACTTATGGATACTGTCATTATCAGGAGGCTAATCAAGGCCCAAGATGACAAACACTATGGCTATATGATTCTGCTGAAGTAGATGGTTATGATGCATTCTCCTTGACTTCTCATATTTTCTTCCCTTCTTTCAGGGAGACTGTGTTCCTGTTCTAAAGTTACATTTACACTTTCTGCTTTAGTTGGCTAGAAAAAGGATCGATCCTAATTGGTTTTGTATTTCATTATTTGTGAAGGGAAAATCAGAGTGGGAAGGTGACAGGAGAAGTAGTGTCTGGCAAAGTATGAGAGACAAATGAGGAGAAGATAGAAAAACTCTGTATGAATTTCAAGGAGGAAGGATTTTTCTTCCTAGACATTGTTGAGTCATGCTTCCTTCTCCATTATGTTCCCGCAGAAAAGCAGAGGAAATCATTCCACAGGAGTCAAATGACTACATAGAAGGTCCTGGTGTGGGAGATGGGGAATAGTGGTCAAGGACAAATATACCGATATTCCAAAGCCTGGGGTTCAGGTATGAGGGAGTGGCTAGCTCCTTCTTCACTTTCAACCTAACAGACCTCCAAAACCTTATCACTTGGCTACACACATATAGAAGAAGTATCTATAATGGATCCATGGAAGTACTGAAATATACTCTTTAGCATCTAGAACAATGCTAATTGTCTCTAATATGCCACAAATATGTAAACGAAATTGAATAGCTCAAATTGCAACTAGATTTATACTTAGGTTAATTTCCAACTACTTAGAATTATTGTCAGTAGTACACACACACACACACACACACACGTAGTATAATTCACCCTAAGAAGTATTACTCAACCTCCTGCTTCAAAGTTTTGGTAGAAACAGAGCTTCTACCACATTGGAGAACACTAATTGCTTATAATACAATAAGCATTATTAGTATGTTCCTGAGGGCTACATGGCAATTATTAGTACTTTGAGATTTGCAAAGTGCCTCAGTGCATTATCTCATTGGAGCCTGACCACAGTCTTGTGAAACAGATGCCATAGGTATTATTATTTCCATTTTAAAGATAAGGAAATTAAGACTCAGAGAAATTAAATGACCTGCCCAAGTTCACGTGGCCATGGACTTCGGAAGTAGGATTCGTTCAAATTTCTCTGCACATCTAAACCTGCATGTTCTCATACAGTGTTTTTTTTAGTCTTTTAAGTTTATTTCTTGGCTTTTCTTCATAAACAACATTATCATTAAAGCACATCTGCTATAATAGATGTGGACAACAGGGAACTAACTAGAAGATGTGGCAAGCTACCCAAAATTTTAGTTCACAGAATCATAAATTTGGAAGTTGGTGGGGACCTCAGTAACCATCTAGTCTAATTCACACATGAAGGCATTCCCCTGCTAAAACTAATAAAAGGTTATCTGACCTCTTTCAGAAGATCTCCAAGATGGGGGAACCTACCACCTCTTGAAGCAAGCTATTCTAATTTTGGACAGTTCAAACTGTTAGGAAGTTTTGTTTTTCCTGACATCAGATCGAGTATAACACCTCCTCCACATCTGGCCTTCAAATACCTGAACAGAACTATCATGTCTTCCCCTGAATCATTTTGTTTTCTTTCCTCCTCCCACCAGGCTAAAAACCTGCCTAGTTCCTTCACTGCATCTTCATATGACAAGTAATCATGATCGTTCACTATCCTGGCTGTCTTTCTCTGGACACTCTCCATTGTAGCATTCTGAACTGACCATGACGCTCCAGGTTTAAATTACTAATAACCCACTGGCCACAGTTAAAACAAGGATCAAGAGTTGACTTTGAAAAATGAAATAGAAAATGGTTTTAAAAATGCATATTGAAAATGTATCAGTCCCAGATAGAAGTAGCAAAATTTAACCAAAATATACATTTGGCAGCCCAGTTTGTCTATGTCAAGTTTAATTTAGAATTTATATTTATTACAAGTACAGTGGGGCATCTTTTCACCATGTGATTGATAAACAATATAAGTAGAATATTATTAGGCTATAGTTATTTCCTATTGATTATTCCTCATTCTATTAAGTATCTCCAAATTGAAGAATCTTGCAATTTGTTTTATATAAATGTTCTTCTCTGACTTAAAAAGAGGCTATTAAAGACTGATATTTTGAATGACAAGTATTTGTATTTTCACTAGCTAGTTGTGTGAACTGAATAGAATTTTCCATAAAAATGCCACATTCTAGAGTTCCTCTCTCAGTTTCCTCTGCCTTCTCCCAGGCTCTTTAACTTATAAAAGTTTACTTTCCTTCAACTGGTTTAACAGTTGCCCACTCGCTTTATCTGGAACCTCAGAGGTCCAGGTCACTGCCCAAAGAAGCCAAGCAAAATCTGGGCCCCAGTTAATCAGTGTCTGAACCTGTCTGCCCTGCTTAGTTCCACCCACACTCCCAGAGTAGGTAGGTTAGCTGGGGAAGGGAGCTTACTTAGACTGAGAGTAACCTAGCTCCCTTAGAAAGGAGATCAGTCAAAAGGAGATGCTATGGCTTTGCCTTTTCCATTAAAACTAATTTCTACTATTCCATTTAAAACTCTTTCAATTTACTAACTTTTCTATTTCCAAGAGCCACTCAATCCACTGACTAGTACTTGAGCAAAGACATCAGCCATTTCTTCAGAATGGGAATGATAGCCTATGAATGGTGAATGGCATGAGCAGGGCTATTTTGAGTGGGTGGAGAGACCTTGGGTGGTGTGTTTTCTTTTCAATAATGACACTTTTAAATGTTTGTCTGAGTTAAATTTCAGGGTAGAGTGTTTTTCCAGTTAGGCTTTTATGCAAAACATTTCAGATGACAATGCAGTAGATTATATGAAGTTGAAAATGAGAAATCCACTTTGAAGAAAGGAAGCAGTTTATTCTAATTAACCAGTAGATCATGATTAACCTATATAAGTGAAATTTATGTGTGTTATCAGTATTCTCAAAACAGATCAGTGTAATAAATCTCTTAAATTAAAGTTTACTGCCAATTAGTACTAGTGTAACAAAGTAATGGAGGTATGTTATGTTCTATAGCTAAATATCTCATTTTCATGGTTTTAGTCATTCATTTCACATAACCTTAAGGTATTGTACATTATTCTTTCAAATTTACTCAGTAAAAATAAATGTTAATTTTATATAACTGTACATTCAGGTGTTACAAAGAAGGCACTGTTGAATATCAGTTGTTACCCTGCTTTAAAATGTAATTATGTAACTATTAACACATTTTCTTTTTTGAGGGTAGGCAAAAGCAGTTAACACAGCAACAAAAACTGATGTGGTAGTACCTGATGTGTGTTATATTTTAAATACTTATATAATAATATATACAATAATAATAAATATAATATAATATATAATATAGTAATAATAAATATTTATATTTATGAATACCTGAAAGTATTTCCTAGGACACTTGGATTCTGCATGGTTTCATAAAACTCATTAAGAACTGGACAACAAAAGAATTCCGTTTTGTAGTTAGTAATCATAGCTCTTTAGGTAAGAATGGTAGGAAGCTTTTTCTCCTTGCATTTGTTATTAAAGCCAGAAACACACTTCCAGATTCTATCTCAGTCAATAAATATGAAAAAAATCTAACATAAAGCTAAGACTTAAGAATCCTCTCCTCATCCCCCCAAAAAGGGGTGAGAGAAAATATAAAAACGAAGTGTCCATAAGAATGCTAGAGCTGGAAGGGAAGAAGTTGAAAGAACCAGACCCTACGTTCTACAGGTAAGGGGAATGATTCTTACAAGGTTGTTCAAGATTCTAAATAAGAGTTTGAGGTTCCATTGAAGCTAAAAGTCCTCTCAATTCAAATCGTGCTATTTCACTTGTGTAGATTAACCATGGTCTACTGGTGAATCAGAATAAATGGCCTCCTTTCCTAATAGGACACTTTTCATTTTTAACTTTAAAATCCACTGTATCTAAAGTGATTTTAGTGTCTGTTATACTGGATGTGTCATAGTGTAACGTGACAGCACCAGCCCACTGGTGCTGCACCACTGAAGTTGTTAGCAATTTCTAATTAGAACCATGATTGGTGTGGAATGTGACCAGTGTTTTGTTTTTTTTTTTTTGATTGGGGGATGGTGAGGAAGGTTGCTTAAGTGTTTTCAAGGAAAGACTAACTGGAAAAATATTCTAACCTGAAATTTGGCCCAGACTTACATTAAAAAGTCTCACTGTTGAAACGAAAACACTCCACTCATAGGCTATCATTCCCTGCCTGAGGAAATAACTTGTTCCTGGCCCAAGTACTGAGAGTCTAACTGGACAGGGTGGCTCTTAGAAATAGAATAAAATTAATAAACCAAAAGAGCTTTAATGCTCCTTACTAGCTCCCTTCCCCAGCCAGCCTGTTCTCTAGGAGTGTGGGTGGAATTAAGCAGGGAAGACAGGTTCAGACACTGATTAACTAGGGCCCAGGTTTTGCTCAGCTCCTTTGGGCGATGACCTTTTCCTGAGGTTCCAGGTAAGAAAGGAAAGTAAACTTTTGTGATTTATAAAACCTGAAGGTAGTGGAGGGGGCTGAAAGAGGAATTCCGACATGCAGCATGTTTATGGAAAGTTATATTCGTTCAATTAAAAACAAAATCAAAATCGGGGAAAAAACCCTGGCCTGGTGCCCCTCCCAAATCCGGGAAGCATTTTTCATCCAGTGACGTCATAGCAATAGCAGCGCTCCGAACCGGTCTCATTCTACACAATAAGAGGGTCAGATGTCAGAGTAGAGGCTGTTTTATTCCTTGTATTGGTATTCCCGGTGCCTAAAAATATCAAGTACATAGTAGGGGCTTAATAAATGCTTCTCGATCACCTGAATGAATACGCGTATAGCTGATGGGATAAGGTCCATTCATCCCTAAACCATTAAAAGCTATTTTACCCTACTTTTGGTGTTTTACCACACAAAGTATTGCATTCCAAGTCTACCAGGGGAAATTCCAGATAAAAAGGGTCTACCACACACACTAGGTTCGTATTTCCTCAAAATAAAACGGAAAAACCCCAGCACTCCTCCTCCCTCTCTGCGGCCCCCAGCCTCCCCCGTCCCCATCCTAGGCACATTGTACATACAGTAGCACGCACTATGTGAAACCAGCCTAGTATCACAGGGGCTAAAATCACTCCATTGCAATCCACTTATAGCCGGGCTCTAAAGAAACCATAGATTCTCTCCTCTTCCTCACTCCCTCCGGGCAAATTTTAACATTCTCTATATGGATAATATTAAATAATACAAGGTTAAAGGGGAGCCCTGATTTTTAAAATAAAACCCGAGGAAAACGTCGGGGAAGGAAAGCCTTCGGGTTTTCCCCGCGGCTTCGGTGCCCCGCTTGCCCTCCTAATCAATGGGTCCACAAGCACTAATTAAGAATTAGCCACTTCGGATAAGACGCGCTCCGAGCTAAGCGCTGGGATACAAAGGACTTGGGGGAAAGCGGCTCCTGCCGTTAAGGGGGACACGTTTTAATGGCGGCAGCTTTGTACCCCGAGGTGCACACCCCGTGGGTGGCAGGTAAAGTCTAAATTAAGGCGCCGGGGGTGGCTGGGGGTGGGGATCCGAAGGGTGAGTGCGGAGCTGCGGAGGCGAGGAGGGGGCGCCTTCCAGGCATGGAGTCGGGGCGAAGGGTCCTCGTTTCAGTCTTCTGCTCCCTGGCCACCTCGGCTCCACGCTGGGAGCGTCATTAATACCGCGTCCACCCCACGTCCCATTATGTTCCAAGTCTAGAGGTGGGACACCAGGAGAGAGCGAGGAGGAAGCTAATTTACACCACGCGGGTAGGAAATGCAGCAGTGGGGAGGGTGGGAGGCGGGGGAGGGGGCCCTTAGCCAGGCCCCCGAGCCCCCCAGCACAGCTGGAGGCGGCTCCGGAGCTGGGCAGTTTCCAGCCGCAGAAGAGCTCGGCCCCGTCCCCACGTCTCCGGCCGGGCCCTCCACACCCCCTACCACAATCACCCCAGCTCCGTCCCGGTCAGGCGGGGTGTCGGGCCCCGCTTTCCTGCTTCCTCGGTCGCTGCCCCGGGATCGGGCGGGAGGCGGACAGGCAGGAACCCGCAGGCCGGAGTCCGGCCCGGAGCTTTCCCGGGCTCGGGGCCCAGGCTGTGACGTCCAAGGCCTGGCCCCGGGCGGTCCGGTCCCCCGGCTCCGGAGCCCCTTCCTTCCCCGGGAGTCACCCCTCCCCTCGCCCCGGGCGGGGAAGCCGCGGCGGCTCGCGCTTACTCACCGGGGCCGCGGGGCCGAGAAGATCCAGCGCAGGCCGCGGTCGGCAAAGCTCGGGGCACCCCTGCCTCAAAAACCGGGGGGCTCCCAGGAGGCTCGGGACGCACCTCGCAGCACGATCCGGGACTGGCGGAGAACCAGCCCTGAGGGGGAGGAGGCGGCGGCTGGGGGCGAGGCGGAGGCGGGCGGGTCGGCACCCGAAGGGAAGGGGCTCGTCCCGCGATCGGCGTTGGACCTGAAATGGCAGCCGGGCCCGGCGCGCTGGGCTCCAAGCTCTCGCCCTGGGAGGAAGTAACTCGATCGTCACCTACTCCTACGACTCTTCAAGGGAGGGGGAGGGGGAAGAGGAGCAGGGGGCGGGGGGAGAGGAGGAGGGAGGGAGGAGGAGGGGGAGAGGAGCAGGGGGCGGGGGGAAGAGGAGGAGGGAGGGAGGGGGCGGGGGGAGAGGAGCCGGGGGCGGGGGAGAGGAAGAGGGAGGGAGGGGGACGGGCAGGGGAAGGGGGAGGGGGAAGAGCAGGGGGCGGGGGGAGAGGAAGAGGGAGAGATGGAGGGAGGGGGCGGGGAAAGAGGAGCAGGGGCGGGGGAGAGGAGGAGGGAGGGAGGGGGCGGGGGGAGAGGAGCCGGGGGCGGGGGAGAGGAAGAGGGAGGGAGGGGCAGGGGAAGGGGGAGGGGGAAGAGCAGGGGGCGGGGGGAGAGGAGCCGGGGGCGGGGAGGGAGGGAGAGGAAGGGGGAGGGAGAAAAGGAGCAGGGGGCAGGGGGAGAGGAAGAGGGAGGGATGGAGGGAGGGGGCGGGGAAAGAGGAGCAGGGGCGGGGGGAGGGGGGAAGAGGAGCAGGGGCGGGGGGAGAGGAGGAGGGAGGGGTAGGGGGAAGAGGCGCAGGGGCGGGGGAGAGGAGGAGGGAAGGGGAGGAGCTTCGCGGCTTCCTCCACGGTCTGCTCTCCCTCCCTAGTCTTTTCTTCTGGTTCTAGTCTCCCTTCCGATTCTCTCCCCTTTATTCTTTCGCTCCAGACTGAGAACCCCGAGTCCTCCACGTCGTCGATCCCTCTTTGGTGCTCTGCTCGGAATACTGAACCTCAATGGCGTCTCTGTGGTCTTCGCCTTCCTCTCCAGGAGGCCAAAAGCCGGGCCGAGACTTAGCTGCGGTGCTGGGTCGGGCCACGTACTGACCCTGCTTGGGGAGTTTCCTGGATAATTAAGGCGGCTGGACTGTTACCTCCGGTCTTAACTATACCTATAGGTCTATACTTCCCTCTCCTTCCTTCCTTCCAGCTTTGCATCCTTGCACCTTTCCCTCATTCTTATCGATCGTGAGACATAATTTGAAAAAAAAAAAATCCTCCATTCTGTTTTGGACAAATGTTTTGTTTCAGCAATTAGCGTCTCAGATGCTCTCCACAAGCGTCATCTTCGACAGATCTCCAAATTCCCTGTATTCATCAAATTTTTATTACATATTCACTATATGTATGGCATAGGTTCTGGGGAACAGATTTTTTATTACATACTCACTATATGTATATGTATAGAATAGGTACTGGGGAACAGATTTTTATCACATACTATATGTATAGAATAGGTACTGGGGAACAGATTTTTATTACATACTGTATGGCATAGGTACTGGGGAACAGATTTTTATTACATACTCACTATATGTATAGCATAGGTACTGGGGAACAAATTTTTTATTACATACTATATGTATGGCATAGGTGGTGGGAAACATTTTTATTACATACTATATGTATGGCATAGGTACTGGGGAACAGATTTTTATTACATACTATATGTATAGCATAGGTACTGGGGAACAGATTTTTATTACATACTCACTATATGTATAGCATAGGTACTGGGGAACAAATTTTTTATTACATACTATATGTATGGCATAGGTGGTGGGAAACATTTTTATTACATTCTATATGTATGGCATAGGTACTGGGGAACAGATTCTTATTACATATTCACTATATGTATAGCATAGGTACTGGGGAAACAGATTTTTATTACATACTCACTATATGTATAGCATAGGTACTGGGGAACAAATTTTTATTACATACTATATGTATGGCATAGGTGGTGGGAAACATTTTTATTACATTCTATATGTATGGCATAGGTACTGGGGAATAGGTTTTTTTTTTTACATACTCACTATTTATATGGCATTGTCTTTGGTACTGTGGATAAAGGTAGAAAGGAAACAGTCCCCGCCCTCAAAGAAATTTACGTTTTTACGGAGAGTAGAGGACGTTCATTCTAGAAACATGAAGGGACTACTATGTGCCAGGTGCTGTGTGGATTACTGAGTGTACAAAAAGAGACAAGACTGTACTTGCTCTCAGGGAGTTTATAATCTAATAGGAGAGACAACATGCAAGCAAATACATAGAAAGCAAGCTACGTATAGAATAAATAGGAAATAAGAGGGAGAGTACTGGAATTAAGAAGGTTTTTAGGGCAGGGCTCCTGTAGAAGGTGAGATTTTATTTGGAAGGAAGCCAGGGAAGTCAGTAGCGTGGGGAGTTTGGGGAGGAAGAGCATTTTAAGCATATTGGACAGTCGGAGAAAATGTTTGGAGGTGAGAGAGGAGTGTCTTGTTGGTGTAGCAGCCAGAAGGCCAGCGTTAGTGGATGGGAGAATTGGCCAATGGATTGGAGTGGAGAGAGACTTGAAGCAGGCTTGCCCACCGGTAGGCTATTTCAGTAATCAAAGCGTCAGGTAATGAGGGCCTGCAATAGAGTGGTGGCAGTGGCAAAGCAGAAATGGGGTATATGCAAGAGATATTGTAAAGATGAAATTGATAAGTCTTGGCAACAGCTTGGATATGGAGGAGAGAGGGTGAGAAATCATGAGGAATCCAGAGTGATTCTGGAAGGATGGTGTTGCCCTATACAGTTAATAAAGAAGGTAGGAGGAGGGAGGGTTTCTATAATAAAGATAAGTTCTGTTTTGGATGTATTTAGTTTAAGGTATCTACCGACTTTCAATTTCAGTTGTCGGACATAGAGATGGTAATTAATCAATGGGAGCTGAACCAAGTGAAGTAATAGGTGGAAGAGAAGAGAGATTAAGAGGGGATCTTGGAATGTTGGAGACATAATCTAGAGGAGGACCTAGCAAAGGAGAAAAAGAAGAAGCAGTCAGCTAGGAGGAAAACCAGGGGAAAGTGGTTGTAGCGTGTATACAAGTAAATAAATAAAGTATATGGAAAATAATACAAAGCAATTTCAAGAGAGAGACAATCAGCGTAGGGGATGGCAGCTGAACTGTGCTGTGAAAGAAGCCTGAGATTCTAAGAGATGAAGGTGCGAAGGCACTGCATTTCAGGTTTGGATAAAAAAGCAGGGAGGCCAGGGATAGAACGTCTCGTTCATTGAACAGGGCTAAGGGCCAATGTGACTGGGTAGAGAATGGAGGAGGGGCATCATAATATGAAATAAGGCAGGATAAGTAAAGGAGAGCCAAATTGTGTAAGGCTTTAAATACCACACCGAAGACTTTGAAAAAATAATTTCTAGAGACAAATAGGAGCTATTAAAAGTTTTTGAGTGGCAGGAGAGCACACATGGTCACAACTGTGTTTTAGGACTATCATAATGGCGGATGTATGGATGAAATGAATTCTTTTAAAAACAAAATACATTATTATTGATATATGTTTTTAACATCATCTACATTTCTACTGTATTTGTCCTTCCTCTCCTTCCCTGAAAGTCACATATATCTATGTATGTGTATATGTATATTTATGTGTGTGCATGTATGTATGTATATGTGTGTGTATTATACATACATATATATATATATATATTTTTTTTTTTTTGTCTTCCGCCATACAACACAGTAATAATCCATTGCACTTGTTGTAGGCTAGGTACTCAAAGACTCTTAGTCACTGAACATTGAACAAAGGAAGCAGTTTACTTTGTTCCAACATAGCAAAGATATACAACAAGGCTACTGTAGCACTTAGATTCTCTGGACATAACCCCTTTAACTCCCTTGTCTCCAACTTGAAACAAATCTGGCTAGTACATTATCAGGTTATGGTAACTCCATATGGTTTCAGGTACCTACCGAGTCTGAGGGACTTTTTGGGCTGGAGAAACTGGGCCAGTTGAGTTGCATAGCCAGGAGAATACTGAACCAGAGAAGTCACTAGGGAAGCTGGGGCTGAAGAAGTTGTGTGGGAAGAAGGAACTATGTTGGGGAAACTGAGGCCAGGAAAATACTGATCCTATTACATACTAGCTGTTCATGGCAAGGTTCTAAATGCTTATAGTGTTATTACTCGACAGTGCTCTTGTCATGGGTGGGACTAAGGGAGGAAAAAAATATGTGAAGAACAAAAGTCAATAATTTTAGGTCTTTTCTCCCCCACTTCTGAAGGAGCAATTCTCAAATCTTAATGGATAGTCTTCCTAGTATGGGCAGGACTAAGGGAAAAAGAAAAAAAAACCCCAAAACATAATGAAAATGTGGAAAACAGAAGCCAGAAATTCTAGGCCTTTTCTTCCTCCTTCAGAAGGATTAAATCTCAAAGTCACATAGTCTTTGAAGTTCAGAGTTGGTCTTCTAATACAAAGTGGTGATGATGGAGCAGAGTAGCCCCACAGGAACCAGAGTCATAGCACAGATAACATCTCTAGTAGAGTTGCAGATTTCTCCTGATGTGAGATAGTGCCAATGAGCAGGAGGTGAACTCTAGTAACCTCAAGGCCTCTGCACACACCCTTCTGGCAAGTCAACAATTCTTCATCATGCATCAGGATCATCTGTAATGATGATCTGTAATGATGATCTGTAATGGCTAAGAGATCACAAGCCTCATGCATTGTTACCTGTCTAGGGATCTAAATTGACACCAAGACTCTCTCTGCATCTCTGCCCACTATTTCCTGGCCAGCTGCCAAAACCAATCCCTGAAAGCTACATTGGGGAAATGATACAAAATCTTCGCCCTAGTAGAGCAAGAATATACAGCAAGTATACTGTGGCACTTAGTTTACTTATCTCCATCCTAAAATGCCTCTGATCAATCATCAGGATATGGTGACTTGCATTGTCTCAGGCACCCACCACCTTTGAGAAATCCAGACTACCAAACTGAACTTTTTTATGTCTTTCAACCAGGAAGCTATATCAGGAAAGTCAGGTTGTTTGGAGGGGAGAAAGCTGTACCAGATAAGCTTGGCCAGGAAATGATGATGAGAGTATGTCAGTCCTGTATTGCAACTTTTTTTTTTTAAGTTATTCCTTGAACAATGGATATCAGCAAAGTTCTTTGCTACTTTAAAAAGTACCATAACTATCTCAGTATATATGGGCTTTAAAAAAAAGTGTGTGTTATTTACTTGGGGTATATACCTAACAGATCTCTGAGTCAAAGGGTATAAACTCTTTAATTGAGTTCTCAGCTTTTCGTTGAACTAAATCACAGCTCCACCAACAGAACATTATTGTGTCTGAATAACCAACCCACTCTGGATGTAAAATCAATTTATCTAAATACAGCTTAATTTATATTTTCTCATAACATAATGGTGAGAGACATAGGCAGTCTGGTTTGAATTGTTGGAGTTAATTATTTTTACTTCTAAAACCAGGCACTTATCTATAGCTATCAAAATTTGAAATTTAAATACATACTATATATATACATATTACATATGTGTATATATGTAATTGTAGGTTATTCATAATTGTCTGTGGATGGTCTTTGACTATAGATTACATGTATCCCTCCTCCTTTCTTCCCTGTGAGTCAACCCATATGATAAACACTATTATTTAGAGAGGAAAAAAAAGTCGGCATAATTGATAAATACACTGAAAAAGTCTCAAAACATGTAGAATGTGTAACACCTGTGGACCTCCTATCTCCGCAAAGGGGTAAATTGGAGGAGTCTTCTCATATCTCTTCATTTTAGTCTCACTTGATCTTTATGGTTTTGTTTCATTTACTTTTGATTTTTTTGAGTGTCTTTTCCATTTACATTGTTATAGTTACTGTATATTTTATTTTCCTGGCTCTGCATACTTTAATCTCCATCTGTTCCATATAGATCTTTCCATGCTTCTCTGTAGTTATCACACATAATTTTTTTATAACATAGAATTATTCCATTGCATTCAAGTACCACAATTTGTTTAGCCATTCCCCAATTGATGTGCATCTACTTTTTTTCCAGTTCTTAACTATCACAAAAAGTGCTGCTATAAATACTTTTAAATGTGGTCTTTCCTCTTATTGATGCCTTCCTTAGGGTATAAGTCCTTTGATGGAGTCCCTTGTTTAAAAAGTATTTATTTGCATAATTCCAAATTGCTTTCCAAAATGGTTGTACCAATTTACAGCTCCACTAACACTGTCTTACTGTACCTATCTTTTCACAACCCCTTCAAGGTAGACTATTGCTGTTTTATAATAATTTTTGCCAGTTTGAAGGATGGGAAGTGAAACCTCAGGGTTGGTTTGACTTGTATTTCTCTTTATTAGTGATTTGGAGCATTCTTTTATGTGATTGGGAATATTTTGCATTTCTTTTAGGAATTGTTTGTTCATTTCTTTTGACCACTTATCTATTGGAGAATGGCTATTAGTCTTGTGTGTGCGTGTGTATGTATGTATGTATATGTAACATATGCATATATATTATTTTGAATAGCAAACTCTTGTCAGAGATATTTAATAGAAAGCTCACTGCCATTTAACCACTTCCCTTCTTACCTTAAGAGCATTAATTTTGTATGTGCAGAAGCTTTTCAGTATCAAAAAAAGTTATCTCTTTTATCTTTTGTAATTGCCTCTATCTCTTGTTTAATTAAGACTATGTCTTTTTGCCCATAACTGTGAGAGGGACATACGAGGGTGAATCTTTCTCAGGGAGAGGTGGATAAATCTTTTCTGGGAGAGGCTGCTTGGTCTGATAAGCAGGCACTGAGTTCCTGTTTTAATTGAGCAATACAATTCTAATTATCCAGGGAAAGAGTTTGGTGCTTTGAGGGCACAAATTTGATTTTCCTTTTCCTTTTCATTCCTCAATTTGTTTGATGTTTCTGTAACAGAGACTAAATTACTTTAAGCTTCTCACTTGTAGTTCCAATTAGCCATTTGGTAAAAGCATCCCATTTGGGATATTAAATTTTCTTGCTGGCTTCATCAAGACATTTCTTTCTTTTTTTTTAATTTATTTTATTTTATTATTATTATTTTTTAATGTTCTACAATCACTCCCTTAAAATTAAGATTTTATCCCCCCCTCTGCGACAGCATACAATTCTGTATAGGTTCTATATATACTTTCCTATTGAGTACATTTTCACTATAGTCATGCTATGTAGATGAACTATAATAAATGGAAGAAATCATATAACAAATCAAAACATAATACACTAAAACCCACACACATACAAACATGATCTGCTACATTCTGCGAATGACTTCCATATTTCTTTCTCTGAGTGTGGAAGGCATTTTGCCTTAGAAAACCGCTATAGGGATTTTTTTTTTAGTAAGTTCTTGCGTTATTACGAAGTTCCAAGTCTACCAGAAAAAACTCTCGCACGCTGTGGTCGTCGCTGTGCACAAAGTTCTCCTGGTTCTGCTCCTTTCGCTCAGCATCAGATCGTATAAGTCCTTCCAGGCCTCCCTGAAGTCTTCTTGTTCATCATTTCTTATGGCTTAGTAGTACTCCATTACATTCATATACCATAATTTATTCAGCCATTCCCCAACTGATGGGCATTCCCTTGATTTCCAGTTCTTAGCAACAAAGAGTGCTGCTATAAATATTTTTGTACATGTGGGACCCTTTCCCATCATCAAGACATTTCTTAAGGTAATTTATTTTATCTCAATCAAAAGTACCCTAAGTTGGCCAACAATGATAGGGGCCATCTTTGGTTAATTTCTGCTTTTGTTAATTCTGTTAAATACCTGCAGATTTCTGGGCCGTGTTGTAGTGATATGGCAATAGTACTTGCTTTCAAGCACATGGCTTGGATCACCTGAGAGCTCTCTAAATTTCCAGAGATGGGGATTTTTCTTCCTCGTCCCTTCAGGACTTATAAATTTCTTCCTCACTGCTAAGGGGGTTTATAAATTTTCAGTGATGGAGAGTTCCAGAGATGGGGATTTTTTCTTTTTTCTCCCCTTCTGCCTGTGGGACATATGGTTTCCCTTTTAATAAATAACTTGAACAAAAAGGAATTTGAGATTTGTGTGGGGAACACAGTACTCACCAACAAAAAAAATAAAACCAAAATACAGAGAGAAGTTGAACACAAAGGTGTACCTTGCTGGTACCTAGCCTCATCTTTGGAATGAAGTTTGTAGTCAACTCTGTCGTTGTCAAATCCCACTTCTGACCCTAGAATGTCAACAGTGAAAATCTATGCCCCAACTATGAAGGAGTTCTGGTTGAGTCAGAACAAAATTATTTATTAAAAGGGAAAGATATTAGACATGCATGCTGAGACAACCAGGTAATGGAGCCCACAACCTAGAAGAGGCAGGGGCAATTTATGTTTGAAAACCACAAAGGGGAGGTTCAGAGAAGGGTTAGGGTAGAGAATAGGCAGTCTTTTCCAGAAATAGGTGGAATACAGAAGTAGGATGTTTTGCAGCAATAGTTGACCACAAGGTTGGTTTAAGCCAGTTTGAAATGCACTACTCCAGAAGGTCAACCAATGAAGTCAACCTGCAAAGGCATCTGGGAGTAAGCAAGACTTTTGCCTCACTGAAGGCACCTGATTGGCTCCTTTCAGGGAACAGGCTTACTCTGTGTCCACTTCATCTATGTAGTAAGGTAACTCATGGAAAAAAAAGACATGTTAGTCTCAGGAGTATTTTCACAATATGATCTTAATATTAAGATTATTAAGATTATGTATCCATTTAGAATAATTCTAGGTCTTTTAATACAAAGCCCACACCCTCTTTTCCTAAAACAAACTGAAGTAAGCAGTATGGATCAGTTTATTGTACTTGAGTCTTATACTGCAGTTTTTTTAGTCAATCTAATTGCTTCATAGTTCAGTTGTCAGTAGAAAATACTCACTGTTTTGCAAGTTTAGTGACTGTTTCTCTAGTCAGAGTTGGGGAACGTTTGACCCCAAGGCTACATGTGGCCCTCTAGGTCCTCAAGTGCAGCCTTTTGACTGAATCCAAACTTTACAGAACAAATCCCCTTATTAAAAGTATTTGTTCTATAAAACTTGGACACAAGTCAAAACACTGCACCCAAGGACCTAGAAGGTCACACATGGTCTTGCCTGCAGGTTCCCCACCCCAGCTGGATACTATTATTGTACCTGAGAGGTCTTAAGAAGGAAATTGATACAGTCATTGACCTTAATTTTAGCTAAAAATAAAAAGCAGGAGCATGGTATAGTAGAGCATAAAGTATGTGCTCTTAGGGTACACATTGAATACTTTGTGTCTGACTCACTAAGATCCATTTATTCTTGGGAGGTAAAGATGGGAATGACTGGGGGTTAGGATGTGTGTTTTTTTTTTTTTTAATGCTAGCACCCATAGTTTAAGTGTTGGATGGAATTTGCAGGCAAGAGACAGATTTGAATCCTATAGTATTTGAAGTTGGGCAAACTACTTAAACTTTTTGGATCTCATTTTCTTTATCTGTGAAGTGAGAGGTTTGGAGTAAATGATTCCAAAGGTCACTTCCAGTTCTTGATCCTTTTTCAATTCTTTGGGCCCTTGGTTTCCTCACCTCTAGAATAAGAGAGTTAGAATGGCACAGCGTAAAGCAAAACCAGAGGATGTGCGTTTGACTCTTGCCTCTGCTACTTACTGCCTATATAACTTTGGATAAATTATTTAACCCTGCTGGTTCTCATTTCCTGTACTGTAAAATTAAGAGGTTGAACTAGATGACTTCTTAGACCCCTTCCATCTCTAAATCTTTAATCCTAGATGAACTCCGAGGTGACTTTCAGTTTTATTTTTTAATTCTAGTTTAATTCTGTTTTAATCCCCCACAAAAGAGGGGGAATCAAAATTTTATCCTGAGAAAGTACCAGCATTTTTCATGGAAAAAAGAATTTGGAAAAAATTGATCCAACAAATTATAACACTAAACACCCCTGAAAATGGAGACAACTTTGTTACTGTATCCATTGGCTAACTAAAAGGGTCCCTTAAGATCCCTTTTGGAACAGAACTGACCCTAGGATCTGAAGCTGAAGGAACAAAAGGTAAGGGCAAAGCAAACATTCAAAAGGCCACCATTTGTAACTGGCTTAGTTGTTCTTGTCTTTGTCTCTGCCTCCATTGGCTGATCCTCCTTTCCTCTTCCCTCCCTGGATGGGCTTTTCTCTGTTTTTCTCCTCATCTTTATTTCTGTCTTCTTCCTAACCTTCTTAATCCTTTACTCCATCCTTCTTTTCTCCATCAACATCTTTGTCATCTTCATTATCGATGACAGCATTGAATTCATTTTCATCCTCTTTCTTACTTGTATCTTTATCATTCTTCTCTGGGAAAATGTCATCCTAGTCATCCTCTGGGCCCTTTACTACCAACTTCATGGTCAGAGTTGTAGACTTTCTTGCCATTGACATTATAGACAATGAAGTAAATGACCTGGAACTCATTAGCATGTTTACCTTGAGATTTGAAAGGCTTACATTCTAAGAATTCAGTGACTTCTTCAGGGTCTCTGGAATATTGAAGTCCTTGATATTATTCCCACTGAAGTTCAAGTGGATTGGGTTAGAAGTCTGTCCAGAACCTCTAGGCCCCCATATGTGGTTAGCAGTGTGCAGCTGGCTAATAATGGAAAAAGTTGTCTAAAACCAGCAGATTGATTTGGATCATGCTCAGAAACTCAGTGTTGTAAAAATCTGAGGACAAAGCTCCTGAGCTGCAGTTATTCAGGACAAGATCCTTTACTTCTCTCCACCTTTCTTCCTCACCCCCGCTCCAGTCTTTCTTTTCTGTAGTTGCAATGTGAGCCATGTCTTTATGTCCATGGCCATTCAAACCAAGTGCATACCACCCAGAGAAACCCAAAAGTCAAAGTTCCTTAAACCCAGGGATACTTCTGGGAAGGAGCCAAAGGCACACAAAGTACTGAAAGATTGGGAAAGGGGACGTAAACTCAGCACCAAGGGCCCCAGAGCCTCTACTGCTTAATCATATGAGACTTATAAAACCAGTGTTGGGAAAGAGATGGCGCAGAAGACTTTGTAGGAATAAGTTCGTATAGAATGTCTCACTGATAACAATTTATGAAGGTGCTAGTGAAAAATATGAAAAAAGAAGTATATATTATATATATATTAGATGTCTCTGTCTAAATTGGAAAATGTAATACAAGATGAGTTTTATAATTAAAATCATAGCTCTTATTTCAACACCTTATACAGTGGAAAAGAAAACTGCTGCCAACAGAAATGAATGAACTGCCTAAGGTGATTTGTCTGGTTAGCTGCAAAATCAAGCTCCAGATTTTCTGACCCTCCCTTCAGAGCTTTTCTATAACTCTATACTGCCTCCCTTCCTCCTGAGGCAGCTTATCTTTCTAGGTTTTGCTTCCTGAATATGAAACCCTATTTCTTTCTTTTCTTTTCTTTTTTTTTTTTAGGATTAGTAAACTATTAGATGAAGAAATTGCTTTAGCTTTTGATGTAGTATCTTATTCTTGTGAAGGAGAGATATGAATTAGACAATAATACTACCAAATAGATTTAGAACTGGTTGGAAGGGCTCCAATGGAATATCATAGGGATCTATGCTGGGCCCTGTGCTAACATTTGCATCAGTAACTTGGATAAAGGTATAGTTGCCATGGTCATCAAGTTTGAAGGTGACAGAAATCTGGGAAGGAGGAGCTAATGCAGTGGATGACAATATGGGTCCAAATGATCTTGAAAGGCTGATGCACTGGAGTGAATCTAAGATGAAATTCAGTAGTGAAAATGTAAATTCTTTCAATTGAGTGAAAAAAAAATCTGCTTCATAGGTAGACAGTGATTTTTTTTGAAAACATGAAAAATATGGGGACTTTGGTATACTAAAAGCTAAATATGAGCCTGAACTGTGATGTGGTAGCCAAAAAAGTTAATGTGACCTGGGATTTCATTAAGAGAAATATAACTTCCAAGACTAACGAAGTGATTGTGATAGCCTGCTTGTACTCTACCCTAATCAGATCTGGAGAATCCAGTTACATTTTGGGACTCACAGTTTAAAAGGGGCATTGATAAGGCAGAGAGGAAGGTAACCAAGGTTAGTGAAGAAACTTGACTACCTGGCATATGAGGATTAGTTGAAGAAATGAGGCATGTTTAGTGAGGAGAA
Organism: Bettongia penicillata ogilbyi; assembly: GCA_023548195.1. Taxonomy (NCBI): domain Eukaryota; kingdom Metazoa; phylum Chordata; class Mammalia; order Diprotodontia; family Potoroidae; genus Bettongia; species Bettongia penicillata. The sequence continues at coordinate 769,454 of JAJHZJ010000377.1, read as the reverse complement.
AAGATGACATTATAACTGTCTACAAGTATTTGAAGGGCTGTTATGTAAAGAAGGACTAGACTTATTCTATTTGGTTGTGGAGGTCAGAACTAGTGAAAACTTCAGCAAATTGGACTTGATGTCAAGCAAACCTTCTTAGTGAGTAGAGCTGTCCAGCCACAGAATGGTTTACCTGCAGAATTGGTGGGTACTCTCTCCTTGGAGCTTTTTTATATTATTTGTATTTGGAATTAGATATGTTAGACTAGACAGTTTCTTCCAAATCTCAAATTCTGTGATTCTATGAAAATAAATTGCTTCCAGTAACCTCTACACTAAGCAAAGTTTACTACTGTAAGCCCTTTTTATTTTGTTCTTTTAAATTTTTATCGAATTTTAATTTTTCCATTAATATAAATCCATTTTCTCTCCTCACCTTCCCTTTCCCCAAGTCAGAAAGAAGGAAAAGCAAAACCTCCATTAAAACAAGTTCTGCTATTGGCCATGGTTAAAAAAAAAAGTATCAGTCTGCATTCTGAGACCATATGGCATATGGTCATGCCATATGCTCTTCAAAAAATATTGATATTGTTTGTTTTTACATCAACTATATTTCCCAATATGTTCCTTTTCTTTTCCCTTCTCAGAGATCTATCCCTTATAATAAAGAAAAAAAATTCTATAATGCCCTTAATTAGATAGTAATAACCATTTCTGAAGAAATGTCACATTTTCCTAACGTTTATCTCCTTATTATGTCATTCAGTATCGTTTGATTGCTATAGATGCTGTGTGTTTCATACACAGAAGTTCTGTGATCATTGACCCTTTGACCCCCAGTCATAAGTATCACTATGCTTTAAGATAAATTAAACATAACCGAAATGTGCTTTCAGATTAAAAATTGGAGATACTAGAGATAAATTAGGAATTAGAAGGAATGTGAATAAGACAAGGAGATACATTGATAGCAAATTGTTTTTTTAAGAGCTTCAAAACTTTCTTTTTTTCTTCAAGATGTGAAAACAATTATATGGAAAAAGGTAAAATTCCAGGAGGGTACAATAATATAATATCTGTTTATGTACACCCACAAAACAAATACAAAAAGGTAAAAAGCTTTGTTCCATATCGTAAAAATCCAGATTTGACCAATCAACCCAACTTAAACACAATTATTAAATGCTTACTATGTGTACTTCGTTACTCACCTGGTGTACAAACATGATGTTATACAGAAGTCTGTTCTCAAAAAGTTTTCAGTTTATTAAGGGGGATGTGACAGGTACATAAATAAGAACAGTACAAAGTAGAATGTGATACAGGCAAGGAAAAGATCCAGATAAAATCTCTAGGAAAAGTTAAAAAGAGTGGGAGAATCATGAAAAATTTCATGGAGGAGGTAGCACTAATCTGAACCTTGAAGATGTCAACATACAGAGCTATCAAATGTGTGATCCAGGTTCAGGAGAAATCTCAGAGTCACCTCAGGTGACTGGAATTCTGCTCAAGTGCCTGATTCAGAAGGCACATGATTTAGTGACCTCTAACCAGAAGAAAACTCTCATTGAGGAGCAGTCATAGAATGACAGGATGACAGTAGGGAAGGTTAGGGCCATCAGTGCCACCTCCCCAGACTTAAATGGCCATCATGACTCTTCTATGCCTTACATTTACATACCTGGTTCAGACCACCTTGCCTGGCTCCTCTGGTTTTGCCTATTAAAGGACCACTACCACCGAGATCTGGGAAATTGGAGCTAGATATTTCCTTTTCCTATGGTCTCACTTAAGCAGAGGCTTAAAAGAGGGACATGGGAATGGGAATGAGAATGGTCAGTAGCCTCTTTCAAATCTCTCCTTTGACAAACTTGAGTATAGAGAGGAGGGGAAAAGGAAGGTTTGCACCAGGCAGGAGTGGGTTAAGAGGGTCAATGAAATAAGTACTCAGCTACTATAAATGTTCTCCTTTCTGTTGTGGATACACTTTCTTAGGGGATACACTAAGAGTTTGGAGGATCCTATGGGATGCCTGCAACTAAATATCTGAAGGATACTTAAACATCTGAAGGAGGGAATACCCTTGAATTGAAACTCCCTTTTGCCATCCCTTTCTCAATTTTGTTATGTGGGGTAATACCACATTGTCATGCATCCATGCATCAGCTCTGGCAGGGTATTCCCAACTCAACCATTGGGAACTATTTGTCAAGGACCATCTCAGAGGCACTTTTGCCTCACCTACAGTAAATGCTAAGAAGGGAAGAGAGGTAGAGAGTTAAGTTAGAATGAAAGTGTATATATATATATATATATATATTTGACATCCTTGGTCCAGACAACCAAAAGTTTAACTAGTGTCTAGTTGGCAAGAATAATTAATTAAAATGAGAAGTTTTTAGCTACCCTTCCCACTTCAGACTATTATTCATGTTTCTTGCCCCATGTGGAAAAGTAACTAATTATGACTTTGAGAAGCACAATTAAATATTAAGAGACAAGAGAATATAGGGTAAAATGAGGGAAGACTTGGAAGGCCATATAGAAAATATGAAGGAGAATAATATGAACTAAGGGGCAAAAAGTAGGTTAGATAGAATCTTGCCAGTCAACACTTTTTGAAAGATGTCTGCAATATGATAACTTTTTTAACTTAAAAATCAAAATCAATGTTCAGAGGACAGTTAGGGTTCCTTTTTATAAGTTAAACATATGTCATACTATATTCAATCTTCACTGTATTAAATGGTGCTTGTATTTTTATGCATACATTTATTTTTCATATTCAGTGAGACAAAAAGCATCTAGTACATGCTTGCTATATACCAGGCACAGTACTAAGATCTAAGAAAGGTAACAATAGTCTTTGTCCTCAAGGCATTCTTATTCTAATGTGGGTAGGGGAGACTTGTAAATAAATAGATACAAACAGGGCACATATAGAAGAAACGCAAGAGAACCCTAGAGGTGAAAGTTCTAGCAGCTGGAGGAATAGGAGAGACATCCTGTAGAAGATAGAATTTGAGTTGAGATTTTAAGGAAGCCAGAGAAACTAAAAGGAGTATGACAAGGATGTATATTGTCACCTTATTTGTTAAATTTATATGCAGAGTACGTCATGTGAAATGTCAGACTGAATAAATCAAGAGCTCAAATGAAGGTTTCCTGGAGAAATATCAACAGTCTCAGATATGTAGATGATACTACCTTGATGGCAGAAAGTCAAGAGAAATTAAGAAACCTCATGATGAGGGTGAAGGAAGAAGGTGTCAAAGCTGGCTTGAAGCTTAACTTAAAAAAACCAAACTAAGATCATGGCAAGTGTCTCATTATTTCCTGGCAAATAGAGGGAGAAGAAATGGAAGCAGTGTCAGATATTAGATTTTTGGACTCTATGTGTGTTCATCCTTTGTTGCTGAAGAAGACCATGCCATCGGAGAAATGACGACATGACTTGCACTTGACTTTGTTTTGGGTGAGGGAGGGCTGTGCAGGTCACCAGCCTCACTTCTCCTCCAGACCCATCTGAATCCAGTGACCAGATATTCATCAGGATGACTGGAGATGTCCCAGGATTAGGCAGTTGGGGTTATGTGACTTCCCCAAGGTCACACAGCTAGTGAGTGTCAAGTGTCTGAGGTGAGATTTCAACTCAGGTCCTCCTGACTCTTGTACTGGTGCTCTATCCACTGCACCACCTAGCTGGATTTTGGGGCTCTAAAATCACTCTAGATGGTACTGTAGCCATGAAATTAAAAGATGCTTGCTCCTTGGAAGGAAAGCTATGACAAATCTGGACAGCTACTAAAAAACAGAAACACCACCTTGCCAACGAAGATCTGTGTAGCCAAAGCTATGATTTTTTTCCATTAGCTATGTATGGCTGTGAGAGATAGACCTGAGGAAGCTGGGTGTAGAATCAATGCTTTCGAATTGTGGTGCTGGAGAAGACTTTTGAGAGTCCCTTGGACAACAAGGAGATCAAATCAGTCAATACTTAAGAATTAATTCAGGTTGTTCACTGGAAGGTCAAATACTGAAGCTGAAGCTTAAGTACTTTGGCCACATAATGAAAAGACAGGACTCCCTGGAAAAGACCCTCATATTGGGAAAGATTGAAGGCAAAAGGAAAAAGGGATGATAGAGCATTAGATGAATAGATAGTGCCATGGAGGCAAAAAACTTGGACAGACTTTGAGAGATAGTGGAAGATAGAAGGATCTAGCATGCTATGGTCTGTGGAGTCATGCAGAGTTGGACAAGACTGAGTGACTGAGCAGCAACAACGAGAAACTAAGATGTACATAGGTGAGGAAGGAGGACAGTTCAGGCATGGAGGACAGCCAGTACAAAGACAGAGACGAGAACAGCAAGTAGATCAATTTATCTAAGTAAGGTAGCTGTTGTTGCGTCGTTTCAGTTTCAGTTGTGTTTGACTCTTTGCGACCCCATTTGGGGATTTCTTGGCAAAGATACTGAAGTGGTTTACCATTTCCTTCTCCAGCTCATCTTACAGATGAAGAACAGAGGTAAACTGGGTTACAAGATGCGCCTAGGGTCACATAGCTTGCAACTGTCTGAGGATAAATTTGAACTAAAATCCTTCTGATTCCAGGCTCAGAGCTCTCTCCATTGTACCACCTAGCTGCTCATGTAAGATAGCTAGGTGATACAATAGATATATCACTAGCCTCAGACACTTACTAACTGTGTGAGTCTGGGCATCTCACTTTGCCTCAGTTTCCTCAAATGTAAAATGAGGAGAATAATAGCACCGTGATGTGAAAAGTGAATGAGATAGCAGTAGTTGTAAAGCACTTAGTACAGTGCCTGACATATTTGTTGTTGTAGTTCAGTTGTTTCATTTGTGTCTAACAGATGAGGAAACTGAGGCAAACAAGGTTCATTGACTTACCCAGGGTCACACAGCTAGTAAGTGTCTGAGGCCAGAGTTGAACTCAGAAGGATGAGTCTTCCTTACCCAAGGCCTGGCACTCTATCCACTGTGCCACCTAATTGCCCTACCTGACACATAACAAGTGCTATATAAATGTTAGTTATTAATATTATTGTTGTTGTTCTTATGGTGGAATGAGGAGAGGGGAGTAAAATGCAAGGATGTCAGAAAATAGGAAGAGGCTAGATTATAATGAACTTTAAAAGACTTATATTGGACCTATAGATAATAAGGAGCTATTGGAATTTATTGAGGGGAGATCTTAACCTTCTTATATTCTATACTTATGGAAAGAAATAAAATATAAATAACCGATAAGATTAAAATATACGTTGAGGATATTTCCATTTGAGCAGAGCACAAAACTGTATTCCAAATGAATGAATCTATACTAATAGAATTTCAGGTATTTTCTGGTATGGAGTAGTGCTGGTGACCTTCCTGGAACCTATAAAATCATGTCATATACCTATTAATCATATACCTAATAACCTAGCTAGCTCTGCTACTTACTACCCAAGTTACCATGATTAGTCCAGTTCATTTCTCCAACCTCAGCTGTCTCCTTTGTAAAATAAAGTGAATGCTTTAGATAGACTCTAGGATCCCTTCCAGCTCTAGGAACCCTGGGATCTATAGAATCATATAGTGTTAGAGCTGAGAGGAATCTTAGGAGCAGTCTAGTTCAGTTACCCATTGAATATTTTCATTTGGATATTTCACCTTCATGTTCGATTCAGTGCTTCCAGAATTGAGCTCCTCATCTGTCCCTGAAAATTTACTCCTCTAGAATTTTTCTGTGTCTATTAATAACACCTCAATACTTCTAGGCAATTAAGTTCTTTATCTTTGACTCTTCCCTTTCCCTTATCTTCACATCCAATCAGTTGACAACTCCAGTATATTTTATGTCCATATTATCTCCTGCATCTATTTCATTTTTCTGCTACTAACTCTCTAGAGTGACCAGCTTTAAAAGAAACTATCCTCAACTCAATTCTTACCAGGTTCTTTAGGATAGTCAATAAGTTCAGAAAATTGACAGAGAACTCGCAAGGTTTGTTCTCTTTTCTTACATTGTCTTGTAAGGATATCACATACTTCCTAAAATCTGGAGGCATTCCCATTACCGCAATCTTCTGGGTGACTCTAACTGCAATATTAGACACACCAGTGTTTTAGATAACTGATTTTTTCCTTTTTTTATGATAGTTAATCAGCAGTAAAATAGAAAGTAATTTTCAATGCCACTTTGGCTTGTACAAGCAGTACTTACGTTGAAGAGAATGACCTGGCCTCTATAAACACAGATACATCTACTGTATTTTTTCTACTGTCCATTGTCTAAAAAAATGACTTCAGTTGAAGTCAATTTTCAAATGAATCCTTGAAGTAAATTGGACTTCCAAAATGAATAATCTGGATAAGACACACTAAAGTAGCACTTTATTGGTTCGAATTCTCTCCCAGCTATAGCTGACAAAGTTCACTTACGTGTTTTGCTTTTGCTAGTTACCCAGAGGACGTTAAAAACATTAGTTAGCAACAAAAATATTTAGTAAAATCTCAATCAAGTTAAACAGTAGAAAATACTGGGAGAATCAAAAAAGGAATCCTTATTTACTTGCGGTGGGTAGGATCAGGTGAAGTGACAACAGAGAGCAGGCAAAACTTTTATTTTTTTCTTTTTCCTCTGTAAAGTAAAATGACTTTTATGCTAGAAATGACAGATAGAAATGAATAATAGATGATATACCAAACAAGTAAGGAGATAATAAGAGAACATGTAGGAGCCCTTGATAAGTTATATCATTAGGTACTGAAAGAACTAGCAGATGTTATTGCAAAGTCACTATCAATGATATTTGAAAGATCAATGGAAAATTCCCACAAGACTGGAGGAAAGGACATGTTGCTCTGATTTTCAAAAGAAGACAAGAGAAGAGAACTGGGTATGCACAATATAGGTCAATGAAAATCACCTTCATGCCTGGGACAATTTGAGAACAGAATATTTTAAAAATTTATCTATTTTTAGTTGTCAGCACTCATTTTTATAACATTTTGAGTTTTAAATTTTTCTACCTTCTTCCTCTTGTCCCTGCCCAAGAAGGCACGCAATCTGATATAGGCTATACATGGTCAATCATATTAAATATATTTCCACATGACTAATGTATGAAAGAAGAATCAGAACAAAAGGGAAAAACCATGAGAAAGAAAAAGAAGAGAAAATAGCATGCTTCCACCTGCATTCCGACTCCATAGTTCTTTCTCTGGATGTGGATAGCATTTTCCATCATGAGTCTTTTAGAATTTTTTTAGATTATTGCATTGCTGAGAAGAGCTAAGTCTATCAAAGTTGGTCATTGCACAGTGTTGCTGTCACTTTGTGCAATGTTCTTCTGGTTCTGCTCACTTCATTCAGCTTCAGTTCATGTAAGTCTTTCCAGGTTTTTCTGAAATCTACCTGCTCATAATTTCTTATGGAACCATATAGTCCATTACATTCATATGCCACTACTTGTTAAGCCATTCCCCAGTTGATGGGCATCCCCTCAATTTCCAATTCTTTGTCACCACAAGAAAAGTTGCTGTAAATATTTTTGTGCATGTGAGTCCTGTGCTCTTTTTTATGATCTCTTTGGGATACAGAACTACAAGTGGTATTACTGGATCAAAGGGTATGCACAGTTTTATAACCCTTTGGGCACAGTTTCAAATTGCTCTCCAGAATGATTGGATCAATTCCACCAACAATGCATTAATTCAGCAATAGTTTTTAAAGGGTTGGGGAACATGTAGATTGGGAAGCTCTGATTATGAAGAAACACTAACAGGACTTCATCAAGAACAAATCATACCAGACTAACATTGTTTGCTTTTTTTTTTTTTTTGGTAGGGTAACTAAACTAGTAGATGTAAGAAATGATGAATAGAAAGTTTACTTTTTTTTTTTTTTAGCAAGACTTTTGATAAAGCATCTTCTACTATTCTTATATTTAGTTTTTGTTGGAGAGACTGGAAACATGCTTATAGAAACCAGTAAAGTAACACATGTGCTCAGGGTAGCTCAGAATTTGACTGCAGGCTTTTAACATTGTTCCATTTCAGGAACATCTCCACCACACAAAGATACTTTTTTCCTGAACCCCTTCTGATCATTACTGTTTTCTTCTAGTCTTGAACCAATGAATCATTGTTTAAAATTCATAATCACACTCAAAAAATTTTAGAAAAATGTTACACCTTTGTGTTGGCTAACAGCTGCTGTAAGCCAAAGAACTCGAGCACATCAGGCTTTTTGAATAACAGAGAGGAGCCCAGCCAGCTAATTATTCATCAATATGCTGTGTTGTCCCATCAGCTTACAGCCAAAATATCTCATAACCAATTAGTTCATGTCTAGTCTCTGAGCAAGAAAGAATAGCCCAGATATGTCCATGTAAATTTAATCTCAGTATCAATTCTTATATTGAAAAGCAATTGCAAAACTTGTCTTTCTGCTTTTTGCTTTTCCCTCACAAATGAGTGAGGGAAACAGACCAACAAGCAATTCCAAGAGAAGACAAACTGGTAGACTGAAGCTCTCTTCCAATGAACTTTCATATTTATTCAGTCAATCACGAACTAATGTATCTTTTAAAAATTAAATTAAATTAATTTATTACATTTTAAGTTCCAAGTTGTCTCCCTCCTTTCCCTCTGTGGACTAGAAAAGGCCACCATTTCACACAGACACAGACAGACAGACACACACACACAAAACACACATGCGCACAAAATTCTCTGGAGATGGATAGCATGTTTTGTACTTGATTTGAATATTTATTATACTCAAAATAACCATTTATAGTTATTCTTTGAGCAGTATTTCTATGACTATATCCAATGTTCTCTTGGTTCTGCTTATTCCACTCTTCATTATTTCATACAAATACTTTTGTTTTTTCTAAAATCAATTTGCTTATCATTTCTTACAGTGCAGTGGTATTCTGTCACATTCACATACCATAACTTGTTCAGCCATTTCTCAATTGAGGAGCATCCCCTCAATTTCCAGTTCTTTGCCACCACAAAGAGAGCTGCTATAAATATTTTAAAACACAGAGATTCTTTTTCCTTTTTCCATGATCGCCTTGGGAAACAGACTTCATAGTGGTATTGGTGGGTAAAAGTGTCTACACAATTTTATAACACCGTGCATAGTTCCAGATTAGTTGGATCAATTCACAGTTCTTTCTCTGGATGTGGATAGCTTCTTCCTTCAGGTACATCGTTGATTTGGAATTTGTTGGTCTTTAAATGTTCGATAGAATTCACTTGTAAATCTGTCTGATCCTGATACTTTTTTCTTAGGAGGCTCATTTATGGCCTCTTCAATTTCTTTTTCTAAAATGGGTTTATTTAGATATTCTATTTCCTTTTTTTGCTGATCTAGATAGTTTGTATTTTTGTAAATATTTTTCCATTTCACTTAAATTGCCCAATTTGCTGGTATGTAATTGGGTAAAATAACTCCTTATCATTACTTTGATTTCATCTTCATTAATGGATATTTACACTTTTCATTTTTAATGCTAGTGATTTGGTTTTCTTCTCTCTTTTTAAAAAATTATATTATTTATCTATTTGATTATTTCTTTCATAATGAGCTCCTAGTTTCATTTATTAATTCAGTGGTTTTCTTATACTCAATTCTATTAATCTCACCTTCAGTTTTTAAGATTTCCAATTTGGTATTTAGTTGGGCATTTTTAATTTGTTCTTTTTCTAACTTTTTTAAATTGCATATCCAGTTCATTGGACTGCCTTTCTCTTTTTTTAAAAATTGATATAAGCATCTAAGATATAATTTTTCCTCTGATTGCTACTTTTGATGCATCCCATTAGTTTTGATATGTTGTTTCATTATTGTCATAGTCTTTAGTGAAACTGTTGATTGTTTCTATGATTTGTTCTTTAATGCACTCATTCTTTAGGATTAGCTTGTTTAGTCTCCAACTGGTTTTTATCTGTGTTTCCATGGTCCCTTATTAAATATAGTTTTTGTTACATTGTGATCTAAAAAGGATGTATTTATTATTTCTGCTTTTTTGTGTTTAGCTATAAAGTTTTAATGCCCTAATATAAGGTCAATTTTTGTAAAGGTACTATGAATCACTGAAAAAATGTGTATTCCTTTCTATTCCTTTTTGATTCTCTTCAGATATCTATCATATCTAAGCTAAGATACTATTCACCTCCTTAACTTTTTTTCTAATTTATGTTTTGGTTAAATTTATCTAATTCTGAGAGGAGATGGTTGAAGTCACCCATTATTATAATATTACTATCTATTTTCATATGTAACTTTTTCACATTTGACTTTTAAAAATTTAGATGCTATAGCACTTGGTGTATATAAGTTTAGTATTGCTATTGCTTCATTTTCTATGGTACCTTTTATCATAATGTAGTTTCCCTGTTTATCTCTTTTAATGAAATCTATTTTAGTTTTAACTTTGAGATCATGATTGCTACCCCTACTTTTTTCCTTTTTATCTCAGATGAAGCATAATAAATTCTGCTCCAGCCATTTATTTTAACTGTGTGTATTTCTCATTTTTTAACGTTTCTTGTAAACATCATATTATCAGATTTTAATTTTTAATCCTTTATGCTATCTATTGGGTAAGTTCATCATATTCACATTCAGAATTATAATTACTAGTTGGGTATTTCTCTCCCTCCTATTTTTGCTCTCTATTATCCTCCTTAGCCTCTCTTTTTAACCTTATTTCTTCTCGCAGGTCTGATTTATTTCTAATCTCTCTAATCCACACCCTTTTAATCCCTCCCTTATCTTCTTTCCTTACCTTCCTGTTCCTCATTCTATTCACTCCTTTAAGAATTCCTCCTTCTCCTCTCCCCTACTCTATTTCTTTGTTTACACCCTTTCTAAAAGTTCTTCCCTTGTCCTGCCTCCTTCGCCCTTCCATTTGCTTATAAATTTAGAAAATTTTTTTTTTTACCTTATCATGATTCTGATGAGAGTAAATTTCTAGCACTACTAGCCCCCCACTCCCACCTGCTTCCATTATAACAGTTCTTCCATTCACATCTTGTTTATAAGAGAATTGCTCCATTTTACCTCTCCCTTCACATCATATTCAACTCAGTCCCAAGCATTCTATCTCTATATGCTCATTCAAATGACCAGAGCAATGATAAGATTAAGAGTACAGTTAACATTTTCCTGTATAAGAAATAAAGTTTGACCTTACTGAGATCATTATAATTCATCTTTAATGTTTACCTTAAGTTTCTTCTAGATTTTATATGTCAAAATTCCCATTGTGTTTTTGTCAAAAATACCTGAAAGTTCTTCAGTTCATTAAATATCCTTTTTTTTTTCCATTCAGGATTATACTCAGCTTTGTTGGGTAAATTATTCTTGGTTGTAACCCTGGCTTTTTTTTTTTTTTTCTATTTCTATTTTACCCTCTTGTTCTGGAACTTGAGGACAATTTTCCTTCATGATTTCCTGTAATATTATGTCTAGACTTTTTTTTAATCGTAACTTTCAGGTAATCTAACATTTCTTTTATTATCTCACCTTGATTGCTTGTTTTTCTAATGAGATATTTCACATTCTCTTCTACTTTTTCACTCTTTTGATTGTGTTTTATTATCTCTTGGTGTCTTGTCCAATTCTAGTTTTTAAGGGGTTTCTTTTTCTTAGGTTTTTGGATTTCTTTTTACAGTTGGTTGACTTTCTTTTCATATCTATATCTATATCTATAAATGTGCATTTTCCCCCTAATTTTTCTTTAGCCCCTTTTATCTGACTTTGAAAATCCTTTTTTAAAGTTATTTATTTTTAGTTTTCAACATTTACTCTCATAAGTTTTAACTTTTCCCTCCTCTCTACCCCCTCCCCAAGATAGCCTGCAATCTGATATAGGCTTTACATATACATTCCTATTAAACATATTTTCACATTAGTCATGTTGTATAGGAGAATTAAAACGGATGGAAGGAACCACGAAAAGACAAAACAAAACAAACAAGCAGAAAGAAAATAGTCTGCTTTGTTCTGCATTCAGACTCCATAGTTCTTTCTCTTGATATGGATGGCATTTTCTATCATGAGTTCCTTGGAATTGTTTTGGTCCTTGTATTGCTGAGAAGGCTAAGTCTATCAAAACCAGTCTGAAGACTGTGGCTGTTACTGCGTACAGTGTTTTCCTGGTTCTGCTCACTTCACTCAGCATCAGTTCATATAAATCTGAAAGTCCTTTACAAGTTTTTCCAAGAACTCTTTTTAGGACTTGTGACCATTTGGCATTTTTCTTTGAAGTAGGAATAACTTTTTTAACTTCACTATTTTCTTCTCATTATGAACTCAAATCTCTATTCTCACAGTAACTATCAAAGATCTGGTTCTTTCTCCTTTGCTTACTCATTAGCATTATAGAGCCTCATCCTGGGCCATCTCCAGTCATCCTGATGAATATCTGGTCACTGGATTCAGGTGGCTCTGGAGGAGAAGTGAGGCTGGTGACCTGCACAGCCCTCCCTCACTCAAAACAAAGTCAAGTGCAAGTCATATCATTAAAGGGGCAGCTAGGTGGTGCAGTGGATAGAGCACCAGTGCAGGAATCCAGGAGGATCTGAGTTCAAATCTCACCTCAGACACTTGACATGCACTAGCGATGTGTCCTTGGGCAAGTCACTTAACCCCAATTGCCTTATCCTGGGTCATCTCCAATCATCCTGATGAATATCTGGTCACTGGATTCAGGTGGTTCTGGAGGAGAAGTGAGGCTCGTGACCTGCACAGCCCTTCCTCACTCAAAACAAAGTCAAGTGCAAGTCATGTCATTATTTCTCTGATGGCATGGGCTTCTTTGCAAGGAAAGATGAACACACATACTCATTAGCATTATTTTTTAGTGGCTTATTATTATAGTCAGGTTCTAGTACCAAAATGTGCTCAGGCTTCAAGTTTTCTGTACTGTTGTTTTCTAAGCAGTGTCTGGAGGCCCAATCTTGGGTGCCCTTTTCTACCCCTGGGCCACAGCCAGGGCCTCCAATAGCTGTAAGTGCATTCTGTTGTCCCTCCCACAGCTGCAACTTCAGCTCTCCTCTATGACCTGGAACTGAAGGCAGGAACTCCATTCTTCTGCAAGTGTCCAAAGTCAGTAGGATCCCTGTCCCTCTGCTACCACACTCACTGGGCATGTGCTTGCTCCTTGCCCACAGTCACAGCTTGATTGGCTGTTAGCATAACTGGGCTTGATATGGTGCAACAGTGGAGGGTCTTTCCATGTTCCCCCGCACCAAAGTTCCTGAGGCCCTAGGCTGCCCCAGTCCAACTGCCCTCAGGGTTTTTTGTTTGTTGATTCAGCAGAGTCTGCCAGGTCAAACCTCTGCCCTGAGGGTGGGTCTTTCCCAAGGTCCTCTCAAGTTGTCTTAGGAGGACAACTGTTTTACTCTGACTTTTAATTATTTCTGCCATTCGATGTTTACTTTGAGGTGATATTTCATGTTGTTTGTGGGAGAAATTTGAAGAGGTTGGTATTTTCTACCTTACTCCACCATCTTCCCAGAATCCTCTCTGGGTAGCTGTATTGACTTTGCTGTCTTTTCTGTTTATGTTTTGATTTACCCTGTCACCATGGTAACTTTCTATGGTCAGGTTCCTTTCTGTTGTTGTTTGTTTGCTTTTCCAGCCTATTTTTTGACTTGTAACTTTAGGTTAAAGTTAGGCTCTGTTCCCAGAATAGAGGGGGCACAGACCTGTTCTGATTCTTCTTTCACAGCATGATTCATGTAGAAATATATTTAATATGATTGTACATGTATAGCCTATATCAGATTGCGTGCCATCTTGGGGAGGGACAAGAGGAAGGAGGGAGAAAAAATTTAGAACTCAAAATCTTATAAAAGTGAGTGTTGAAAACTAAAAATAGATAAATTAAAAACAATTCTATTCTAAAGTTGTCCCAAACATGAAGGTGTTTTTCACTGGCCTATATCTCTGGCATCCCCTCCTTCTCCTTTCCCCCCTCTCCCCCCAGGCCTGCTGATGGCTTGCCCGAGCACAGCCAGCACTGGAGCACACTGTGCTTTCACTTCAGTGAGACAGATCTTTTCTGTCAACTTTCTAAGTTGTCTTGGGCTGTAAAATTGTTTCATCCCATATTTTCATTTGTTCTACCATTCCAAAATCATTTTGAGGTACTATTTTAAAGTTGTTTGGGGGAATTTGGGAGAGCTCAGGCAAGCCCCTGCCTTTACTTTGCCATCTTGGCTCTGCCTCAACTATGTCTAATTTAAGGACTGCCTTTATTTTGAAAAGTTTGGCAAGCCTTGTTCATGCAAGTTCAAGGGATTGTGGGTGTTGTTGTAACATGAAAGTTGGAAAGAGATATGATTTGAAATACAGGGCAAATACCTTATGTGTTTTCCTCTAGTCCTTAAAATAGCTTTAAAAGTCTTTTTCTTTTTGCCCAACCATGCCTATAGAATGTTTCATTTGAAAATATAAGACAGTTATAATGGTGCATATCTGTAACTTATTTTGCTGGGGGAGGCTGAGGCTGCTGAATCACTTGAGCTATGATGTTCTGAGCAGCCATTGGGCTAAAATCAATCAGTATTTGCCCTAAGCCTATCATCAACACCATGAGCCCTGAAGCAGGGGTTCCACCAAATTGCCAAAGAAGGGGCTAACTGGCCTAGGTCGGAAACAGAGCAGATTAATGCTTTCATCCTGGTCAGCAGAGTTATCAGTCTATGGTGTCTGCTGCACTTCTAGCCTAGGCAAGATAGAAGGACCCAGTCTTTCCCTTACACTCTGCCCCAAAGTCACTAAACTGTGCATAACTTTCAATATATTGATCCCATTATTAGCTTTCTACCCTAAAGAGATAAAAAAAGGAAAAAAAGAACTTATATAAATATTTATAGTAGCTGCTATAATAGCAATGGTCTGAAAGCTAAAGGATGCCTATTATTTTAGGAATTTTTACATTAATTATTATATATGAATATAACAAGATAAATATTTTTGCACCATAGGAAATGACGAAAAAGACAGTATCATAGGAACCTGAGAAGACATATCAAATGATGCATAGTGATTTGAACAAAATCAAAACAATTTATAAAATAACAACAATGTTGTAAAGACAAATGACTTTGGAAAATTTAAGAATTCTGATGAATGCTATTGCCAGATGAAATTCCAGTGGACTGATAATGAAGTATACAATCTACCTCCTGAGAGAGAGGTGATGAACATAGAAAGCAAGGAGATCTTTCAACATTCTTTACCTTGTAGAACCATATCGAATCTATTTGTTTTTACTGAAGAACACATTCTTGAAATGGAAAAACGCATTCAAGGCTCCAATAAAGTAATTGACACGAAATTCAATGGTTTCATTCCAATTGAAATATGGAATACCAACCACACAGCGAAGACTAATGCTACAAGGAAGGATAGTATGGGACACATCACAATTTATTAGAGGACTTCTTCAATTTGCCCTAACTAGTAACTATGGATACAAAGGGAAACCATTTATTATGAGATAAGCTATTCAAATGGTAAAATTGTAATTCATCAAGAATCTTTTTCTTTCTTTGAGTTAATATGTTACAATAAATATCAACTTTTCCAGCTGTATTTTCACTCTAATTAAATTTTTTCTCTTTCCATTAATTGACAGGAAGTATTTCCTTTGTGTAGACTATTTACTGAAGGAGAAGAACTCTCCTGGGCAAAGATATGCTAATGGAAGCTTAATGAACCTGTTTTGTTGATAATGCCAGGATATGTGAAGTCAAATAAATGCCTGGTATCACAGCAGACTTTTTGTCTCTCTGTGAAGTCATTTCCACAGACAGGGAAACATTTTTTCCCAGTAGAGTCCTGGCCCTATTTTCCAGGGAAACAAGATACTGAACAACCATTCATTTTTTAAAAAAATTATTTATTTTTAGTTTTCAATATTAACTTTCACGAGATTTTGAGTTCCAAATTTTCTCCCCATCTCCCCTCTGCTCACCCCAAGAGATTGTGCATTCTGATGACCTTTTCCCCCAACCTACCCTCTCTTCTATCACACCTTTCCCTTCTTTCATCCCCTTCCCTTCTATTTTCTTGTAGGGCAAGACAGATTTCTATACCCCTTTGGCTGTATATCTTATTTCCCAGTTGCATGTAAAAACAATTTTTAACATTCATTTTAAAAACTTTGAGCTCCAAGTTTTCTCCCTTCTTCCCTCTCCACCCATCCCCACTGAGAACGCTTGCAATTTGATATAGGCTATACATGTGTAGTCATGCAAAACGCTTCCATAACAGTCATGATGTGAAAGACTAACTATATTTCCCTCCATCCTATCCTGTTCCCCATTTATTCTATTCTCTCTTTTTTACCCTGTCCTTCCTGAAAAATATTAACTTCTAATTACCCCCTCCTCTCATTTGCCCTCCCTTCTGTCATCCCCCATCTCCTACTTATCTCCTTCTCCCCTACTTTCTTGTAGTGTAAGATGGATTTTCATACCAGATTGTATGCATGTTATTCCCTCCTTAAGCCAAATCCAATGAGAGTAGGTTCACTCTTTCCCTCTTCTCTCCATTGAAAAAGCATTTTCTTGCCTCTGTTATGTGAGAGATAGTTTACCCCATTCTATTTCTTCCTTTCTTCTCTCAATATATTCCTCTCTAATCCCTTAATTTTAATTTTTTAGATATTATCCCTTCATATTTAACTTGTCCTGTGCCCTCTGTCTAGATGGTTATAATCCCTCCAACTACCCTAATTCTGAGAAAAGTTTCAAGTTACAGATATTATCTTTCTATGTAGAAATGTAAACAGTTCAACTTTAATAAGTACCTCCTGTTTACCTTTTCCTGCTTCTCTTGATTCTTGTATTTGAAAGTCAGATTTTTTATTCAGCTCTGGTCTTTTCATCAAGAGTGCTTGAAAGTCCTCTGTTTTATTGAATAACCATTTTTTTCCCTGAAGTATTATATTCAGTCAGTTTTGCTGGGTAGGTGATTCTTGGTTTTAGTCCTAGTTCCTTTGACTTCTGGAATATCATATTCCAAGTTCTTCAATCCCTTAATGCAGAAGCTGCTAGATCTTGTGTTATCCAGAATGTATTTCCACAATACTGGAATTGCTTCTTTCTAGCTACTTGCAATATTTTCGCCTTGACCTGGGAACTCTGGAATTTGGCCACAATGTTTCTAGGAGTTTCTCTTTTTGGATCTCTTTCAGGCGGTGTTCGATGGATTCCTTCAATACTTATTTTGCCCTCTGGTTCAAGAATCTTAGGGCAGTTTTCCTTGACAATTTCAAGAAAGATGAGGTCTAGGCTCTTTTTTTGATCATGACTTTCAGGTAGTCTCATAATTTTTAAGTTATTTCTCCTGTGTCTGTTTTCCAGGTCAGTTGTTTTTCCAGTGAGATATTTCACATTGTCTGCTGTTTTTTCATTCCTTTGTTTTATAACTTCTTGATTTTTCATGAAATCAGTAACTTCTATCTGCTCCATTCTAATCTTTAAGAAATTATTTTTTCAGTGAGCTTTTGGACCTTCTTTTTTATCTGGCCATTTCTGCTTTTTAAGGCATTCTTTTCCTCATTGGCTTTTTGGATCTCTTGTTATTTGGGTTAGTCTATTTTTAAGTTGTTATTTTCTTCAGCATTTTTTGGGTCCCCTTTAGCAGGCAGTTGACTCATTTTTCATGATTTTTTTTGCATCACTCTCATTTATCTTCCAAATTTTTGCTCTACTTCTCTTACTTGATTTTCAAAATCTTTTTTGAGATTTTCCATGGCCCGAGACCAATTCATATTTTTCTTGGAGGCTTTGGATGGAAGAACTTTGACTTTGTTGTCTTCTTTTGTTTGTATATTTTGGTCTTCTTAGCACCAAAGTAAGATTTTATAGTCTGATTCTTTTTCTAGTTTTTGATAATTTCCCTAGCCATTTACTTGACTTTTAAGCTCTTTGTCAAAGTAGTTTTCTGCTTCCAGTGGGGTGGGGGTGGGGTGTACTGTTAGCTGCTTGATCCCCCTTCCCCCCAATCTATGGGTCTAGAGCTCCAGAAACAGCCACTGTCTTTGTCCCTGCTGTGGCTGGGACTGGTCCACTCTACTCTCTCATATAGGTCCTACAGGTTTTTTCCACTGACCTTCCAATTTGTCCTCTGTGTTTTGAAGTTGTGAAGTCTGGAAACTGCCACAGGTGCCAGAGAGTCAGTACCATCAAGGCACCAGTCTGTGCCAATGTAGTCCATGCTGGATTGCCCTCTGTTCCTGGCATGGACCAATACACGCTTCCCTTCTACTTTCCATGCTGTCTCGGGCTGGAGATTGGCTTCATTCCGTCATTCTGGGGGTTCAGCAGCTCCGGAATTTGTTTGGAGTTGTTTTTTGCAGGTATTTGGCTGGACTTGGCAGGGAGAGCTCTAGCAAGTCTATGCTTCTACTCTGCCATCTTGGTTCTGCCCCTCACTACCCTTTATTTTCAATGAACCCACCGGAATATTGAGGCAGGCAAGTCTTGTCTTATGAAGATGAGCCAGTCTTTAAGAACAATACTGGAAAGCTTTCAAGAAGATCTCTCTATAGTGTACTAGAATCAAGCAATGGCTCAAGTGCCTTGGCACATTCCTTGACAAAGGAACTTTTGCTATAATTCTTATGGTTCAGTACATATTACTTATTGTTGTTGTTGACCAATGATTTAAGTCATGTTGGACTCTTGATTACCCCAGTTTTTGGGTTGTCTTGGCAAAGATACAGGAGTAGTTTGCCATTTCCTTCTCTAGTTAATTTTACAGATAAGGAAATTGAAGCAAAGTGGCCAGGGTCACACAGCTAGTGCATGTCTGAGGCCAGATCAGTCTTCCTGGTTTCAGTCCTAGTATTCTCTTCACTGTACTAGGTGCCCATTCCTTCTGAGTCAACTCATTTCAATGGACTATGGTCATTACATAGAAAGCAAGGAGATTGATTGCTATTGGTTGAATTTACATATTTTTGTATTTGAAAATGAGATGGATCATCAGTACCCCTTTTTAATATAAGTGGTGGGCATTGACCTTCCCTAAAGACTCAATTTGTGGTATTTTCTAAGAACTGTGGCTAGAGAGACTACTAGAAACTTTTTATGTTGCATTTGGGAGGTCAATATATCACATATGGACTTTATTGGGGCTCTTTGGTGAAAGGTACTAATGTGTGTTCGTCCTTGGTTGCCAAGGAAGTCCATGCCATCAGAGAAGTAATGACATGACTTGCACTTGACTTTGTTTTGCATGAGGGAGGGCTGTGCAGGTCACCAGCTTCACTTCTCCTCCAGAGTCATGTGAATTCAGTGACCAGATATTCTAATGGAAGACCTTGAAAGGACTATGCTTGATCTTTTTTAGGATTACAGGGTTATTTTTGGAAGCAAGGATAGGGACAAATATGCCAGATACTTTACAACTGATTTGCTGTAGTGGGCAGCATCCATTTAAGAAGTTTAAAAGGAGAGACAGCTTCTACTCTCATTTTTTTTTTTTTTTGTGAACTATCTTTTTTTAAGCAGTTAATGTTCCCACCCCCCTAACCCCCACCCCCTAATAGCATCCCTCTGTGGATAATCCAAATAAGGCAGGTCTTTAGGGGATTATGCTTAGGTGGGGCTAAAAGATCTTAGCTGCCTGGGTCCTGGATTTCACTGTACAGTTTTTTTAGTCCCCCCATAGGCTGGCCATCAATCTTCTTTGTTAAAGCTTTCTTATGAAACTTCTGTTTTAGTTACAGAGGAAACTCACTTCTTTATGAGACAGTGTTATAGCCCACCAAAATGGGTTGTGAGCTCTGTACTCTCTTCCCTGATCCACATAGGATCTATTCATATTGACAATAATTTTTCAGGGTTATTCTATTATGCTCAAATTTATCAGCTGATTAACCCAAGATCGTATAGTAGTATGTCACAGGAGATCCAGATCTAAAGCCTCCAGCCATTTAGGTGGGGCTCAGAGATCTAATTGCTTCCTCTCTCTGAGGTTGGCAATAAGTTAGAGGGTGTGTCAAACCTTGGGGAGGTGGAGCTGCATAGATCCAGTCTATAAAACCTTTTCCTTCAGGAACTTGATCCACTCCCTAGAAGATTTCCATGGGGAACTTGTTACAATGGAAATTCATCTTTATGGCTCCAAGTATGCATAGTTCCCACTTAAAAAAACCACAAAGGGCATTTTCCATGTGGAGCATGTAACTGATTCAGCCGGCTGCACAGATAAATCTTTGGGAAACTCCCCAAGCCCATGGAACTTTGCATGGAGTGTGTCTCTGAACTGACCCTGTATAACTAAAGCTTCAACAGCAACTGCTCAGGCTACCGTCTGAACTTCTCTTTCAACCTTGCCAAAAGTCTACCCACCTCTGTTGTTGTTAGCTAGGTGGCGCTCTGGATAGGCTTGGACTCATCTTCCTGAGTTCAAATCTGGCCCCAGACAGTTACTAGCTGTATAACCCTGAACAAGTCACTTAACCCTGTTTACCTTAATCCCTCATCTGTAAAATACGCTGGAGAAGTATCTGTCCAGAAAACCCCAAAGAGGGTCATGAAGAGCCAGATACAACTGAAACAACTGAATGACAACAGCAAAACCCACCCACCCACTCCCAGCTCCCTCTGTGGAACAAATCGCCCTCTAATGAGATAGTAAGATAAACCCCAGACTTTCTTACGTTCGATGCATGTTCTCAAGACTTGTCCTCACTCTTGTTCTCAATTTCAAATTTTATGATTTTGATCTCATTATTGTATTCAGCAAAACCTCTGAACTGGAGACATTGGTTCCTGCCTGAGGTCTGTCAGTTCTCACTTCCATTAGCGTGATTTCTTCTATTTTGGTGTAACCAACTCCATCCATTGCCCTTCATCTTCCATTGATTGCTCCTTAGCTCAATCTCTGCTTGTGACTGGCCTTGACAAATTTCAGTCCTAATTATGCCGACAGTCTAACAGTCTACTGGCTAGCCAACAGCAATCAAACAGTCCTGCATCTGTCCTTCCTTGATGCTCTCTGCCATTATCTTCCAACGCCCAAGGAGCTAATTGCTTCAGCTATGGGGTTGCCATTCTCCTCCATTGAGAGTACTGTCCAGAAGTGACTAAAGGTGCTACAGTACAGGAGGGAGAGAGGGGGATGAAGAGGAATTGGGGAGAGTGGGATACAGGGGGTATACCTTCCAAGACACACATAGGAATTACATAAATGCATAACACTCTTTTTATAAATAAAGATAGATCTAAATCATTGGAGAAATTACTTGAAGCCACAAATCATTGGAGAAATATTGTTTGTGGGTAGGCTGGGCCAATATAATAAAAGTGATAACATTACTTAAATTAATTTACTTATTCAGGGTTATAACAATTAAACTACCAAAGGCTTATTTTGTAGCACTAGAAAAAAAATTTTCATTAGGAGGAACAAAAAAATTGAGTCTCAAAAAAATAATGAGAAAAATGGGAAGGGGATTTGACCATACTAAATTTCAAATAACACTACAAAGCAGTAATAATGAAGATGATTTCATATTGGTTAAGAAATAGATTAATCACTAGATCAATCCACAACATATAGAAGCAAATGAGCACAGTAGGCTAGTGATAGTGATAGGTGGATTTTTATTTATTGGAAAAACTTAAAAAATAAAGAAAAAATTTGAAACATATAATTTTAGGTAGTTGAAATTGTCTATTTTCTCTTTTGTCATCATGTGTAGGAAGGCCTCCAGCATATTGAGCTTACCTCTGGTGACAAACTGATGGGGAGTACATGGAAAAGAATTTCACAGTATGCACAGAAATAGATGAGTTATAATCTATGTATCATCAGAAGGAATTTCCAAATGAATAAATCACAGTCATTTTAGGTCTTCTTTCATTAACAACCTCCTTGCCCCTCAGTTTCAAATAGTTCCTCCTTTAATTTCCCTTTGATTTTTTTAATATGATGTGACTTTTTACATTAAAATAATGTATCAATTTAAATATTTTGTGCTATCTGGTGTAAAGGCCTGGTCCCAATCTCAGTGATGCCAAATTGCCTTCCAATTTATCCAGTGGTGCTTGTTCAGAGAGAATCTATCCTCCTGTTTATAGTTTTTTGTTGTCAAACAATGGACTACAATGTCCAATCATTTCTGAATCATTCTTATTTAATTTATTTCACTAATCGTATTTCATTTTTTTTTGTCTTCCTAGTTCCCAGAGACTAGCAGAGTGCCTTTGACATGCTGAATTCCACAAAAAACAGTAGACTCTCTATATTATTCACTTTGGATTTTTTTTTTGTTTTTTTTATAGCATAATAACCACTTCCAGAATTATTCTAAAGATAATATTGTTATTTTTATAGTCTAAGCCTCCTTCCCCTATCCAATATATGTGTAATTTCACATCTATGCAAACCTGGGCTGGTTTTTCTGGGCCCTCTACCCTACTTGCTCAGAGGTAGGAATGATTTCCTATTGGCTTAGAGAAAACTGAGTTGCAAAGCTGCATACCTGCAAGATTGAAGTAAGGATTTTGTCAGATCACTTGGAAGCCTTGGAGAGACAAGCGCTGACCTTTGACTGTCTAGTGGGAGACTTCAGTGCTACAGAGAGGAAATTGATCACTCCTGCCACTTCCCCAACATGTTGCTTACCTTCCTGCAATTGCAACCCTGGGGACTGCTAATTGAACTTCCCTTGAATAATATCCTTCTCTTTCCTGGTTGGAGCTTATATCTTATTTTGTTCCCAACCAAAAAGCCCATTTATTCTCATAAATACATATTTGTTTTTAGAAAGAAATGTTTATTGATGACCTTTTTTATCACCTTACTTTTTCCCAATACACCTCCCCAGACTGTCATCCCATATACCAAGGATTTTTTTTTTAAAGAATAAACAAAAGGAAGAGGAAAAAAAATCAGCATAACTGATTGAACTGATTGAAAAAGTATGAAAATATGTGTGATTTTCCATACCCCTGGAACTCCACAGTTGCAAAAGAGTGTGTGTGTGAGAGAATGTATCTATATTCATAATTTTTTAAATAACATATTCATGTACAACATGATTTGTTAGCCATTCCACAATCAAGAGCCCATTTACTCCTATTGTAATCTATATAACTTCGTTAATTTCTGTTTATTGCTTACTTTGATAAAGAAGTTTTACTAGATTTTTGTGATGGTTGTTTGTATAACCATCATTTTGTGGGAGGAAGCTAAAGTGGTGATAATAAATTAAGTATTCCCCATCCACATCCCCCCACATGTCCATACTCTTGAGAATTATCAGAGAAAGTGACAATGATCCTGGATTTCCCAAAATATTGTATCTCTAGACTACCAGTATCTGAGGTGTGGTAGATAAATATAGTTCTAGGCCAATACTTATTTTGCAGATAGCAAGGGGAAGGAGCAAGTATTTCACCACAATTCTCTTTTTTGTTCCCCCCAAGGGCAGAAATAACATTCTTCCTTGGAGAGAGGTGGGACAGATGTTACATCAGATATTTATCCTTACCACATGTTAGCTGAGTTATCTTCATATTTAGAGAGCAACTACACATGTACATAGCTTACATATATATTGTTACTCTTGATATAGGGGAATGAATAAAATGCAAAGAGAAATGAATTAAATGCAATTCAAACCTTATTGCAATGATCACTCAGAGGGTCTGAATAGACTGACTTTAAGAAGACTTAAAATGGAAAGGACATGTGCGTTCAAAAACCTTTGTCCTGCTGAGTTTTCATTATAGTATTATTAAATGTAAAGGTGTATGGGGTATTTAGGGAGGACTAGCACCTCTGATATGAAGGGGCTTGCCTTTTTAGGGCTGTTCATCCACCTTTGGTGTCCACCTCTCACCTGTGGCTCCAAGAAACTATAGGATGGACGGTGGTAATATCCTGGTAAAACCATCTTTGCAGATTGGCTAAACCAGGTTTAAACTAATAGCCTCAAACCCAGAGGTAAATTACGGGGTTGTCTGTCCCAAGCGTGTTAAACCTTCCCCTGGGAAAATGGATTGATCAGAACAATTGGTTCCAAAGGCTTTGAAGGCAGCTAAAGCAGAAGTTGTCGAATGCTGAGTTTGGTCAAATATCAAAGACTCAAGGTCATTCACTACAACCCGAGCTATTGCCTATCATTTTGACTTTTACCCTAGACTTTTTTTGACACTAGATTTCTATGACTCTGGAAAAGAAAGTGAGGCTGATGACTGCAATTCTGCCTCATTTAAATCCAGTTCACATGCAAATCAAGATGTCTCTCACATAACATCATTGATCCTCTTTGAGAATGAAGGATGAGCAAGTGGATGTAAGAGAATTTGATCTATATGACAAAGCACATTTAAGGTTAGGGTTAGACTTTTATTTTCTTCAGAAGTCTGTCCAACTTCTTGCCTTTCAGAGACAGTTGCATTACTACATCATAAGCTTATAGGAACATATGAATAACTCCTATCTCAAAACATTTTGTCCATCAAAATTAGGAAGAAACTGTTCTTAACCCTAATGCTAAATCAATAAGATCCAACCATCTTTGTAAATCTCTACCCAGAGCAAAAAGTGAATTTTGGAATTCTTTCTTTGAGTCAAAAGTACAAGAGAAGAGCCTGGAGAGCAGAGCAAGGAAGGTTTTATTAGACCTGGAAAATTTCTAAGTTGCCTCAGTTTCTTCCAGGTTGATTAAAAAAATACATTTTTGAGTACATTAAGATGTTGGAGTTGGAAACAAAAATATGTTACTGCTGTAAGCACTTATGAAGCAGCATGACATATGAAACAGTGGATGGTATGGGAGGTCCAAGTGAAATTCTGACTTTCCTGCTCCCTGCCTATCTGAAAGTAAGCATCTCACTGGACCTCTCTGAGCCTCAATGTCTTTATCTGAAAAAATTACCTTAATGTTAGTATCTTTCCTATAGAGTTGTTGGCCATAGTACCTTTCCTATAGAGCTGTTGTGAGGCTCAGATGAGGAAGTATATGTAAAGTGCTTTTTGAACTTAAAAGTGCAGTAAATTGCTGTTGTTATTATTAAAAATGATGAATCCAGTACCAGATCTCAAACGGTATTGCTACGTGGTAATCATCAAAACAAACTGGTACTGGCTAAGAAATGGAGTGGTAGACCAGCAGAATAGATTAAGTACACAAAGCACAGTAATAAATGAAGTGGAATGCATTAGATATGCAATATACAGTGGTAATGACCATAGTAATTTAGTGATTGATGAACACAAAGATCTAAGCTTTTGGGACAAGAACTCACTATTTGACAAAAACTGCTGGGAAAACTAGAAAGGAGTTTGGGAGAAATTAGGCATAAACCAATATCTCACACTATATACCAAGATGAGGTCAAAATGAGTACATGATTTAGACATAGAGAGTAATATCATAAGCAAATTGGGGGAGCATGGGAAATTTTGTCTGCCAGATCTATATACAAGAGAAGAATTTATGGTCAAGCAAAAGGTAGAGAGGATCATAGGATGTAAAATAAATAATTTAGATTACATTAAATTAAAAAGAATTTCCACAGACAGATCCAATGCAGCCAAGTTTAGGCAAAAAGAAGGAAATTGGGGCAGGGGGGATTTTACACCAAGTTTGTCTGATGAAGATCTCATTTCACAAATATATGGAGAACTGAGTCAAATATATAAAAATAAATGCCATCTCCCAATTGGTGAATGGTAAAAGAGTATGAACTGGAAGTTTCTAGAAGAAGAAATCAAAGCTTCCAGTATTCTCATAAAATGCCTTAAATCACTATTGATTAGAGAAATGCAAATTAAAACAACTCTGAGGTACCACCTCATGCCTATCAGAATGGCTAATATAACAGAAAAAGAAAATGATAAATGTTAGGAGGCATGTGGAAAAATTGAGATCAATGAATTCTTAGTGGAATTGTGAACTGATCCAACCATTCTAGAGAACAATTTGTAACATGCCTGAAGGGCTATCAAACTGTGCATATTCTTTTACCCAGGAAGACCACTAATGGATCCATATCCCAAAGAGAAAAAAGATGAGATTTTGTATGAATACAAAAATATTTATAGCAGCTCTTTTAGTGGTGGCAAAGATTTGGAAATTGAGAGAATGCCCTTTAATTGGGGAAAAACTGAAGAAGTTGTATATGATTGCGATAGAATACTCTTGTGTTATAAGAAATGATGAACAGGATGATTTCAGAAAAACCTGAGAAGACATATGAATTGATGCAAAGTAAAGTAAGCAGAATCAAGTGAACATTATATACAATAAAAGCAATATTGTATGATGATCAACTCTGAAAGGCTTAGAACAAAACAATAACTCAAAACAGTTCTGAAGGATTTACGATAAAAAATGCTATCCGCTTCCAGGGAAGGAATTGGTGACATCTGAATACATTTTGAAGCATGATTTTTTTTTTTTAAAATCTTTTCCTTTTTTTCCAATGAAGCTAATGAAATTAATTTTTGCATCATTTCACATTATACTTAATATAATATTTCTTTTCTTCATAATGGGAGTGGAAAGAGAGAGGAAGAAATTCAGAACCTAAAATTAAAAAGATGTTAAAATGAATAAATAGTAAATTTTTAAAAAATATAATTCTCCCCCTAACTAAAGTTGTGAAAGTTAACCCCTTTTGCCTTTGTATGTGTGTGTGTGAGTGTGTGTGTGTGTGTGTGTGTGTGTGTGTGTGTGTGTGTGTGTGTATATATATATATATATATATATATATGGAATAATTTCTTAGTCTTAACCTAATTTTCACCACATTTATTTTTATCAGTTATTATAAAAAATGATGTCTTCTCCCAGTAATTTGTGTTATTTGTCTTAGGAAACACTTGCCTTTTGCCTTCATTCTTGTTTATCTAGCCTATCCCACTGTTCATCTCTTCTGCTTTTTAAATGAGGACCAAATATTTTAGATATCGTTTGCTTTATAACATAGTATAATGTCTGGTAATGTGATCCCCTCTTTAGGCATACGACCCCCTCCCCCCACCCCCCACCCCCTCTGCCCCATGCTTTCTTTTGAGATTACTAAAGACCTTTTTTTTTTCCAAATATATTGTACTATTTTCTGGTCTAGTCCTATTTTTAAAAAAGACAACAGAATTCCAAGGTAATTTGAATGGCATAGCTTAACTTTGTAAATTAATATAGATGGCACAATAACTCTAATTATATTGAGATTGCTCAAATGTTAATGGCAAACATTTTCATTTTTAAATCTTTTTTATTTCTCCAAAGAACATTTGTAGTTATATATTGTATGTAGTTATATACTTATGTTGTATATGTCTTATTTAGCTAATTATTCACTTCTAAATTTCAGACTTATTTTGCATGGGACTAATTTTATTGTGATTTCTCCCTGGATTTCTATAAGTAATTAATAGATATTTTGCTGATTTTTACATATTTGTTTTCTATTTTAGTTGTTACTGAAGTTTTTAGTCATCATTGACTGATAGTTTCTTCACTGATTCAGGTTTTATAAATACAGTATCATGTGATCTGAGAATAGGAATAATTTTGTTTCCACTTTGTAAATGTTTATACCTTTAATTTTGTTGACTTAATGCTATTTCTGTCATTTCTAGAACTATGTCAAATAATAGAGTTGGAGGGTTATCCTGGCTTTATCCCTTATCCATTTCACATCACAACTTTTCCTATTATGTTTTCAATACATTGTAGGAAGAATTTGTGACAAAAGAGGAATACAGGAAATAAAATGGATAATTTTGATTACATTGAATTAAAAGACTTTACACAAGCAAATCTAAATGCAACCAAGATTAGAAGGAAAGTAGAAAACTGGGAAACATATTTTTTTTACAGCAAGTGTCTCAGTTAAAGGCATCACTTCTCAAATATATAGAGAACTGAGTCCAAATTGTAAGAAAGACTCTTCCGCAGAAAGAGTCTGAACGTAGATTGAAGCATACTTTTAAAAAACTTTACTTTTCTTGTTATTTTTTGTCTGTGTTTTCTTTTGCAACATGGCTAACATGGAAATATATTTTTCATGGCTGCACAAGTATAATCTATATCAAATTGCTTGCCTTCTTAAGAAGGGGGAAAGAGAGAGAGAGAGAATTTGGAAATCAAAATTTTAAAAGGTAAGTGTTAAAAATGATTTTTTACATGCAAGTGGAAAAAAATAAAAAAGAAAGAATGCTAAAAAAATGCACTTAAATTTGAAAAAAAAAGATGAGTCCTCATGTGACTTTACATTAACATCATTTGGAACTTTGTAAAGTCCAAATAATTTACTGTCCAATCAATGTCACAATTACTTTATGTAACCTTCAAGTTCATAAGTGCACAGCAACAACTCTCTTTATCAAATTGGAGCCAGTTTTCAAATCACAGAGTTGATGAAGGTCCCAGATTTCAAAAACTAAGTTTTGTTGCACATTTTCTGAAGGACTTATATTGATACATACATAAAAATATATGAAGAGTAGGAAAAATAATATATGTATGTATATATGTATATATGTATGTATATATAATACATTATATGTATAATATAATATATATGTATATAATATATATGTATTATATTATGTATGTATATACATATATATGTATGTATATATAATCCTACATATTATTTATTTCAAGCAAAAATATTTTGTTTTGTTTTCATTTTTGTTTGCCCAATGAAAGAGGTTAGCATGGAGTGGAAAGTTCAGGAAACCAGAATACCTAATTTCAATATTTGGCTCTGTTGCACACTTCAGTGCATGACCTTGGGCACACTTGTCAGGC
Organism: Bettongia penicillata ogilbyi; assembly: GCA_023548195.1. Classification (NCBI taxonomy): domain Eukaryota; kingdom Metazoa; phylum Chordata; class Mammalia; order Diprotodontia; family Potoroidae; genus Bettongia; species Bettongia penicillata. Next base: position 740,639 of record JAJHZJ010000377.1, on the reverse strand, counting down.
TTTCTACTTCTCTTTTTTTGTCACACACACGCACACACATACACACACACATGATCTGACTCTTTTATTCCTCATTTCAGATAAGAATGTGCTTATAAACCTCTTTTCCTTATCCTTGCTCATTTTGAAAAGTGTAAACTCTGTACACATACCCTATTCCCTGTAACTTTAAGTCCTGGCATTTTCCTCTTCTTTTCAGAAATGCTATGCAATGTATTTAAATTTTTTTGATATACATTATCATTGTTCTTTTTAAAAAATCATTACTCAAGAAGTGCAGTATTATAGCAGATAACTATTAATTTATTAAGAAGTCTTCTTTGTAATTTCAGAGCAAAGAAGCTGTAAGCACTCAAAATACAGAGAACTCAAGAGGTGGAGGTTTCCAGGACCTTTCTTACCTGGTATATGTGTTTTAACACTAATATTTTGTATAATTATATGGAATTTAGCATATATGAGGGCATACTTTCATCCCACATGTTCCATTTTAACATCTAAATATCTTCTTCATAATGTGAACATTTGGCAAATTTAGAATTTAATTTGAGATTTACTTTATGAATAACCCTTCATATCCATAACATTATAAAATACACTTATAGTTTTAAAATGGTATTTGTGCATTTCAACATATGCAAAATATACAGTATATGCCACTACTTCAGTATATTCACAATTGTCATGTGAACAACCATTTTCCCCAGCATTTTAGAAAAGTGATGCAAACATTTTTGAGTGTAATTAGTAGTGTAACTTGATCCTTTCTTTCACTAGGGCTGCCATTGCCTTACCCAGGGTGAATGGTTTCCAGATTTCAACCCAGTCTCTTCTGTCTAGACTAAGTTGCTATTTTTTCCCTTCTTAGCTTAACACAGAATCCAATATAAATTACCCAAACCAGAAGTTTTGTCCTTCTCTCTCAAAAAGATGTGAGGCAGATTTCTCTAGCACAGAGAAAAATAAGGTCCCAGACTCCCAATAAGACATGACCCATCTGAAACTGACATGAAAAACTGCAGACATTTCATCAGGGCATGTAAATTTTTTTTAAATGTGGCTTTCATTAAGAAAATAAATATTTCTAGAGCAGTACTATTCAGGTCAGATGGGCAGATGAGAGAGGAAAAGATGTGGAGAAAGAGAAATGGAATAAAAACTAAGTCATCTCAAATGTCATGAATTTTGAAGTGCAATTGTCTTGTAAGACTACTTTGGAGGAGTGAAAAATTTATGTGATGCTTTTGGTATGTATCTTGTTCATTGTATTTATAATTCAAGTAAAAGTATAGATATTTCATATAAGAAAACACTGAGATTCTTATGCTATACATATCCTTGGTTGAAAATATAGAATCAATCATTTCCTTAAAGTTAAGATTTTATGCCCCCCACTCTTCCCCTAATACCTCCCTCCCTCCCCGTGACAGCATAAACATTAAAAAAAAATTAAAATTAAAATTAAAAAAAAAGAAAATATAGAATCAAATGTTTTTAGAGTTGCAAGGAACATTAGCAATCATCTAGTGCAACTCATATCCAAAAAAAGTCCTAACTATAACTCTCCCCACAAGTGGTCATTTAGTCTCTGCTTGAAGACTGAACCATCCCCACCCTTTCACCCTTTCACATTGCCTCCTCCCTCCCCCTGGCCCCAAATAAGCTACCATGCACCAAGAAAGCCTAATCTTTGGGCAGTTGGAGAGTTTTAATTATTAAGTAGTTTGGTTTTTTTTCGTGCATGAAGACTAAATTTCTCTTGTTGAAACTTTTAGCAATTCTTTCCTTAGGGGCCAAATTGAGTAAATCTAATCCCTCTTCCATATGACAGCCCTTCACAAACTTGCAGAGAGCTATCATGTTTCTCTCCACCGCCCCCATTCCCACCAAGTCTTCTTTTCTCCAGAGTAGACTTTCTTCAACTTATTAAACACCTACCACATGTCAGGAACTCTGCTAAGCAGTAAGGTTAAAAGCAAAAATGAAACAGTCCTAGATTTCAAAAAACTTACATTATCTCAAAAGAGAAAAAAAGAGTACGTATAGAAGTATATATAGAATATATATAAAGTCATCTTGGCTCACCATTTCTTACCTAGATACTTGCTAGTGGAACAAGGCCTTTTTAGAATGCCAAAATTACCTATCATAGAGGCTCCCTGAGGAGTCTTTGGAGCATTCCCAGATTACCTAACAAGGAAGAAGATTTCTGAGTCCCTTACCACATAGGTAATTTGATTGGCTACCTTACAAATGGTGAGATTAAGAGACAGCTTCTCTTTTCTGGGTAGTGTCCCTTCCTGCATTTTCTTTCCTGCTGTATTCAAAGGGTGAAGATCATAGTTCACTCAGAGCAAGTGTCCTGAATGAAACCAGTGAGAGGGGAATGATTTCTTTCTCCTGCCCCCCTTTATTTTACTCAGGCTCCAAGAAAAATGTCTTATTCTGTTTCTTTTGTCTTCAATTTTAGGTGCCAGTGGTGATCTCCATCAGACCTGGGAGTTTGAATCACGGTGAACTTGGAGTCAAGATTCCCGAGTGAGTTGTTGCAGCTAGCCAGCCCAGCACAGAAGCCTGGAGAAATCAGAGTTCTTAGGACTCAAACCTGAAAGGGATTTTGTACTTGGAATTTGGGACTGTGTGCTCTATTGGAACCAAGCCAAACTATGAGCCTAATAATCCCTTTCCCTTCTCCAGAGCCTGACATGGTACAAGGAGAGGTGGTGGATTATAGCTTTCACAAATTGGGGGAGTAAGTGGTGTATTTGTGAATATATCTTTTGGAATTATATCTAAATATTCCTTTGTAAAAGTTAATTTGACTGCTAAGCGATTAAATGAAACTGGGTTTCGGGGGAACTGCCCCTGTACTTGGCAACTATGCAATCAATGGGAGCTAGAGCCATTTAGAGATCCTAAATCTCCCCCAGAGAATTCTGGGGGAGGGATAAAAATCTAACTTTCTTGACATTCAGGCTGCGAAGCCCATGTTAGTCAGTGTTACACTAACAATTTCTTTACTGATCCATTGTAGAATTTTCCTAGGACTCAGTCAAGTTCACTTGTCTATAGTTTATTAATTTTGTTTTCTTTCTGTCTCTGTCCGTCACTCTCTTAATCAGGCTCACATACACTTTTCTCCAGTTCTATGGTACATCTCACATTTCCCTTGATCTTTCAAACAAAGATCACTGAGGGTTGTTTAACAATCACTTTCTTAATCTTAATTCTAAATTCTTTCTGAAATTAAGGATATATGCCTCTGGACTAAATGATTTGAATTCATCAAGGGCAACTACCTCTTCACTTTTCTTGGGTATCAGTTACTTATTAGCCATTTTTGTTTCATTATTTCTAGTACAAAGATCATTCTGCTTGGCAAAGAAAACAAACGCGCACACACAGATGATTGGCAATCACTGCTTTTTTTCCCTTAATTATCAATTATCATTATCCTATCCACCTAAATAATATTCCTATACCTTTTTTTTTATCTTTTTCATTTTCCTAATATAATTGAAAACAAAATTTCATATTATTGTAAAAGCTCTTCAGTCTTAGATCATTCTAAGCTTTAGTACTCCTGGAACTATTTTTACATTGTTCTGCAGCAATCTTGTTTGCATCCTGTAAGTCCTACAAGCCCACATCACTTTTCTTTTAGACTACTACAATAGCTGCCAAGCTTATTCTCCTTAAAGTACAAACTCGACCATATAACTCCTGTACCCTGTAAATCCTGGTAGTTCCCTCTTGCTGCCAGGGTGAAAATGAACCCTTTTGTTTGACTTTGAAAATCCTACATAGCCTGGCCCCAAATTATCTTTCCATTCTTACATACATGTTACTACCCTTCCTACATTCCACAGTTCAATGAAATTAACCTTTTCTGTTCTTTACATGTGGTACTCAATGTCTGGTCGCCTGTATTTTCACTGGCCATTTTCTATTCCTGTGTTGCCCAGCAGAGGTCACTAGAGAACAGTATGGACAAGGAGCACTCTCCAGCCTCTTGGTTCAGGGAAAAGGAAAGAAATTGACACCACCTTTCTCCACCCACTGTGATGGCTACTGGAAATGGCATTTTCTTGAGGTCCTTCCTTCTCCTCCTCTACTCTTTGGAAGGTAGAAGAAAGGTCAAAGGCCTCTGAAACATGGGGACCTGTCAGCTTGAAAATAATCAGATTAGCTCATGAAAATTTTAATTTAGGATGAAAGTTTCAGTTCCACTGCTTCCTTTCTGTACTGAGCTAAATAAACTTAAAAACACAAATTGCAAATAGCATTCATAAAAATGATCTGAACCCCCAGGCAATCTGTTGGTTCTCAATCAATGGGAGTATTGTCCAAGCTATTTTAATTTGATCAATCACCCGTAGATGTTCCCCCCCCCATCACTCTGTCTACAACAAAAACAGAAACTCAGAACATCATTAAAATTCTTATCTTTATCTAGCATACTATTATTAAAAATGCAAATAACCATGAGGTAATAAATAGTAAACTCTTAGCAAACACTGCCACCCTCTGAACATGTCAAAACAAAAGAGAGACGTGGAGAGTGGAGTAGCTCCATCATTGTTGCTGTGGTTTCTTCAAGAAACCAGAATTCAGTCACTGTCTGTTGAATTCTTTTAAAAAATAAAACTGAAAGCCATGTAAACAAAAATATTCTAAACATGAAAAAGTTTAGAGTTAGTCTCTAGGAAAGTCTCTGTCTCTGTCTCTCTCTGTTTCCCTGTTCCTTTTTCTATCTCTCATCTTAATTTCTCTGGGATCTTTAGTAAGAGATATTTTTAAAACTGCAACTGTATCATAAAACTCAGCCCTTCAGTACCAGCACTGTGATAAAGTCTCAAAAGACTGATTTGGGGAAGAAATACAACTCCAATCCCCACTGATTTAGGGCCCTTTGAAAGACCCCCTCTCTACCATCTAGCTAGTCCAAGCATTGCCAGAAGAACTGCTACACCTGAAATGCATTTCTACCTTACCTCTGCCTCATAAAATTGTTCATTTAAGACTCAGTTTAAGCACCACCTTCTCTACAAAACCTTTCCTGATGCCCACAACTAATAATTTCCTCCCTTCTCTATATATTTATATGTGGATATGTTGTTCCTCAATAAAGAACATAAACTTCTTGAGAATATAAATTTTTTTTTTCATTTTTTGTCTTTGAATCTCTAGCATCTAGTACACTACCCAGAAAATATTAGGCTCTCATTTTCTATTTGTTAATATTGATCCTCTGGCATCTGCACTTGTTTCATCTTCTGGATATATCTTTGTAAAATCTAAATTGGGTGGTGAATTCTCTATTCATCTGCATTGATTTCTTACACAATTCCTATTTTTAATCCATGTTGAAAGTGTTTCACTCTGTCTTCGTAAGTTATATGTATCATCTGTTAGAGATCTGTCCTCACTAAGATTCCTATTTTTGCAGTTAGTTGAAACACCTTCTGGTTTTAAAAATATCTTACAACTAAATCTATTTAAACTCTGTTAATAAGATGAGAATCCAAAAATGATTTAATTTATGTGGAAGTATACGACTAAGAAAGAGCAGTGCTGATTTTGGGGAGGGGATATTAAACTTGTAATCATAATTTGCTTCTTTTTATGGAATTCATTAGTCATTTAGAGAGAGGTATATTTCTTTGTACTACCCATCAGTGTAATTTTCAAATGAAAGTAATAATAAATATGGAGATGTTGAAGAATGAAAATATTATTGTATTTAATAGATTTCCATGATAATCCAAAATTATCTCAAATTCTGAAAATGATTAAATGTTCGAAATGAATCAAAAGGAAAACAGGAGAGATGCTGATTTGAGAGAATAAAGTTTCTAGTTAAGTGACTCAAGAAAAATAATAGCACCCTGATGATAATAATATTATTTGTTCTTTCTTTTTGGAAAAAAAACACCTGCCATTCTTTGCTGTCTTCAGAAAATCTATAATATGATTATGCATGCTGCTGAGCTTCTATTACTAAACTGAAAAAAGTTACATTAGAAAGTATAAGAACTTATATTACAAACTATTTGGGAGCTATTACTATAAAACTTACATAATGTTGTTGATATTAAGCATTTTTCCCTCCTTCTAATGGGTCTATCAGTACTCTGCATTCACAGTGGTTCTTAACCTATGAGTTTGTTTTTCAAAAATTATTTTGATGTATTTTCATATATTTATTTTCCTTTGTAATCCTACGGATGTTATGCATTTAAAAGCATCATTCTGGGGTATTTAGGTGGCATAGTGAATAGAGCACTGTCCCTGGAGTCAGGAGGACCTGATTTAAAATCCAGCCTCAGTCATTTAAGCTGTGTGACCCTGGGCAAGTCACTAAAACCCAATTGCCTCCATAGGTTTCACTAGACGGCCAAAGGGGTTCATGACACAAATTTTTTAAGAATTCATGCTCTAGAAACAATTTATTTGTCAGTAGCATCTACTGAAGATCCACTGTCTGCATATCCTAAAGGAATCATAGAAAATTGGTTATTTTCAAGTAGAATTTACAATAATTGATTTGAGAATTCCTTTTACAAAGAACCATAGAAGCGAGCTTAAGAACTTCCATTCCAAAAACTCTTCATTAATCTTAAAGCAGTCTTAGTCTCTTGCTTTTTTCCTTTTAACAAATTGCTCCACTGTCTTTAGTAACCATAAAATACTCCACTTCTTTTTATAGTAAGGGAAGCATTATACAACCATGGAAAACAGCTTGATCTCTATGACTCTTAGGTGGCTCAAGTGCTGATGTTTGCCTCGACAACCATCTTGTTTCAACAACCCCAAGATATCCCAATTTGGATACTCAGGATAAGTTAGACTTAATAGGCATACAATAAAATAAGCAACAAAATATACTTTATCTTTCTCTTTGATGTAGAAATAGATACTGAAACACGTAAATGGTTGGAATCCTATAGGTACTATTTCTCAAACTCATCATTTAATTTAATAAAATTGTGAGCAATCTGATCTACCAACCAGAGAAGCTGCTATTATTTCATGCAAGGACCAAGGATGATTTGATAAACAGTGTTAATCAAATGCCTGATGCTGAATTGTCCCTCCCCTTTAGCAGGGTAAATTTTATAAAAAGTGCTATGTAAATAATAAAAATTGGAAGTATAAAATATGTTATCAGTTGCCATAGTATATAGAATATAAATGCAACAGGAGTAACAATAACTGACATTTACAAACTATTTTACATCTGTGGCAGGTCATGTGCACTAAGAGCTCACTTGGTAGGTATCTTTGGTGATGCAACAAAAATAACTGCTCATACCTGGCTTATTTTCCAAATTTCTATGAAATACAGATATAAATAGACTGTCAGTAGTTAATTTACCAGGAAAGTGATGGATTATAGAATTTGGCTAGGAGGTAGCATTACCCACAACCAGTCACATGGCTGGTAGCTAATGTGTATGCACAGGCTTTCCCAATGGTTTCAGTATTCCTAAATGTTCACCACAAGTATTCACTTCCCTGAACTTGTAAGCACCATCACATGATGCTTGGAAATTAAAAACTTACCCTAGTGAAAAAGAAATGTGAATTTCTATGAAATATAAGAGTGATGAAAATTTGTTTACATTTTTCTAAGTTTTTATGTCTCCTTCCTTCATTTGTGAAATATGTTCTTAATAGATAAACTCATTCACAATAACCAGATGTTTAAAGTTTGCATAGGAATACAATTTATAAAAAGTAGGTAAATTAGCTAGAAAAAACTGCTACATGACAAAACCATAAAAAAGTCAGAGCATAACATCAGTATGTTATGTTATAAGTAAGAAGTTGCTTTGCTTGATAATCTCCTCCAAACCTCTCACTATGTAGGTGGGAAAATTAATGAAAGGGGGAAATGGCAAGTTTGGAGCTCCCAGATAAGAGTACTGCATGCCATCAGAGAAAAAAAAGGGAAATGGGGTGTGAGACTGGAGAAAAATAGACCTCCTAACTTTATTTCACCAGTGTTTAAAATTTCTTGACAACTACTGGCTGGTCTCTCTCAAAACACTAGTCTTACACAGCAACATTGGAGTATTTGGCAAATACAATGTGATACTGATCATCCTGTATAAGGCATGCAGTGTCACAGTTCTGTCTTCACTCTATTTCCATCTTTACTTCAGTTTCCCAGGTTCTGTCACAACATGCACACCCTCTCTCTTTAAGAGCTAAGTCCAACCCAAGCTGCACCAAGGGAGGCAGAGACATCAAGTCACAAGAAGTTAATAATCAATAACCAGCCAACCTACCATCCTATGGCACAAAAGCAATAATGTAGAACCAAATCATATGCTTCTTTTGATATAAGATTAATAAAGTTATAAGAGAATATCCCAGTTGCAAGACTACATTCAAAATTCTATTCTGTGTCGTAATATCCCATGTGGCACAATCTTTGCCTTGAGTTCATTTTGGGGTAATCAGATCCATTGTCTCATTTGCTAGCTACTCAGAGTCTCCTCATAAGGTAATATTTTCAATCCCATTTTGCAGATGAGGGGACTGGACTAGGAGATGGAAAAATGATTTTATACTACGTGACAGGGCCAAAGCTTGCTACTAAGTGACGCCTATTTATTTAAAAGGCAAAACAAGAGCTCATACTCTGATCTTTTGATAACAAATGTGGTACACTTTAGACTGTGAAATTCTAGGAAGGAAAGGTGATTGGAGTGTGGCCTGTCTTCTGAAAAGGGAAAACCCCCATTCTACAACTGAAAAATTCTGTTTTATTGAACTAAAGAAAGGGGTGACTGCTTCCATAACAATCTGAGATCAATGAATCCATTGAGAACCTTCTTCCTGAAGGCACCAGAAAGTCTTAGACCAAAGTTCACCACCATATCAGTTCATCAAGTTGGTCATGGAACTCTCTGGTAGACAAGTATGAGTTTCATTCCATCTGCTCCTCTCTAGAGCTACCAGTCTGGGGGAAGACTGCTGGATGAGGACCATAAGACATGATATGATATCAGGGCACTGATAAAAGAGGCGCCAGCTTCATTTGGAAGGGACAGAATTCTCTGTGCAGGAGAGCTTATTTAACTCATTCACCTGCTATAGGGATGGGTTAGTTGAGGTAAGAAGTCAGATAACCTTCCTGGGAAAGCCAAGAGTGAGAAAAATGCCAATAGCAAGAGCCTCTATATTCTCCAAAATCTATGTTTCGGATGAAGGAGTTGAGGGATCCCAAGACCACATTTTTCCTACAGACTCCTAAATAAGTTTATTTCATATAAGAGTGAACATTATTTTTAAACTGTGTTATACTGCATACAATCTTTTACTTATTTATATGAGAACTAAACTTTATATGTATCAGAACTGAGTTCCAAGCAGCTTTTGGAGCTTTCTGGGGACTTCTGGAAAACCATTGACACACAGTCAATAGTTAACTGTTTTGTGCACTGGGCTTTTTTTAAGTCTTTGACTAAAAAGGTTTATTAGGGTCCTTCCAAATTATTGTGCCTTATCAAATGTTTAGTATTAACTCTCATATTGAAAAGAAGTTAAAACAAACTGTGGAATTCAATTAGCACAAATAACTTCATACGTGTAAATATAAAATTATAAGGATACAAAAGCAAAGTCATTCATTGACCACGTGGACCATTAGAGCTAACTTAGGAGAGAAAAGTAATGGCATTGTAGATGGTCCTAGAGCTAGAGTCTTGTCTTTGCTACATAATAGGTGCATGGAAGTGGGCAGGTTATTTAACCTTATGGTCTTAGATTACTGCCTGGATCTCAAGGGCAGCTAGGTGGTGCAGTGGATGAAGCATTAATACAGTCGTCAGGAGGACCTGAGTTCAAATCTCACCTCAACACTTGACACTCACTAGCTCTGTGACCTTGGACAAGTCACTTAACCCCAACTGCCTCATCCTGGGTCATCTCCAGTCATCCTGATGAATATCTGGTCACTGGATTCAGATGGCTCTGGAGGAGAAGTGAGGCTGGTGACCTAAACAGCCCTCACTTGAAACAAAGTCAAGTGCAAGTCACGTCATTATTTCTCTGATGGCATGGTCTTCTTTGGCAACGAAAGATGAACACGTCACATCATCACATCACTGCCTGGGCCTCTAAAAGTTACAGGTAAGATGCTAATCTGCATTCTGCTATATGCACTGTTTTCTTATTATGTGCTGTTTTTGTGCATCTGTATGGAAAGGTGTTCTATATATAAAAATCTAAGAATCCTTATATAAGGATGTTCAGGAGGCATATGATAGTTTTCTTCAAGTATTTGAAGGGATTTTAGGTGGAAGAGGGATTAGGTTTTTTTTTCTATTTTTCTGCTCTGTTTGATCAAGAGGGTAGAAACAGGACCAGTTTGTGGAAGATACCAGCATTCAAATGCATGCATGATGGCAGGAAAACCCCCTAACAGTTATACCTGTCTAAAAGTGGGATAGGGTGCCATGATAGAAAGTGGATTCCCCACCCTTGAAGGTTTTCAAGCATAGATTAGATGATTACTTGTTAACATTACAATGGGAATTCCTTTCACATATGAGATGAACAAAATCATCTTTGAGTTCTCTGTCAGTTCTCAAATTCTGTGATAAATTCTTTGATCTTTGTTTCTATGGGAAGTTGACACCAATGTCAACTCCAATACTCTTGACTAGGTTTCCAGTTTCATAGCAAGTTCAAGGAAGAAACAGTCTCTCAAAGTTGGGGACTTGACGGTTTCTGATTGATTAAATAAATAATGATTCCCATAGAAAATCAGTAGGCATTACTCTTTGGAGAGGGGTGGCATCAAGGGAGAGAAAGTCATCCATTCTCTGAAAGGGCAGCTTGTAATTTGCTCAGAACATCTCCCCAATGTGGTGACCACATATCTATCAGAGAGAGATGAAGCAACCTAGGAGGGATCGAAATCTCTTCTATTGAATAGGATCAGGATATTGGCTAGTAACACTATTTAGTAGTAAATACATTTATGTATAATATACACATATACATAATACATGTATGCATCTTAAACTATGTCTGAGGTCTATCTTTGGCCAAGAGTGTACTTAAAGCTATTTTGTTTTTACCAAGACATTTTTAAAGAACATTTTCAACAGAAAATTAGCAGGGCAGGATCTCTAGTCTTTGTACCTTTCATTTATGTAACTATAAACATATGACCTGCTATATAAAATTATTTGAGAAATTCTATCTGATCTTTTCCATATTTGTATGAGGGAGATCCTCACTATAAATGTTGATCATCCTCAGAAAGTTTTATGAAGCTGAGAAAGTAATTAGGCTCTCTCAGTTTTTATTTAGTTTCCTAATGTGGAATATAACAAGCAGGTTAACCCTTGAATCTCAAAAGTGTTAATTAAGAACCCCCAAGAGTATACATGTGTGTTTACACACACACATATTTGTGTATATATATAAAGATATATATATATATATATATATATATATACATATATATCATTATATACATGTATATTGTGGGAATGACAGCTGTTTTATATAGGCTAGGCTGGTACTTAAAAGACATGAGAGGCTTCCTTGCCAACTGAGGCCCAGTCCAGTATCAAAGATCAAAGATATATACTGTAGGAAATACCTTGATGATGGAGGCAGAGGGGAGAAAAAATTTTTAATCTGTGTTAATATTCTCTTTAACTTTAGAAACTTTATTCTTTTAATCTTTTAATATCAGCAATATTGTTTTTTTTATTTTCACATTGCATACTCCATGGGGGCATCTAGGTGGTGCAGTGGATAGAGCACGAGTGCAGGAGTCAGGAGAACCTGAGTTCAAATATCACCTCAGACACTTGACACTCAATAGCTGTGTGACCTTGGGCAAGTCGCTTAACCCTGATTGCCTCATCCTGGGTCATCTCTAGCCATCCTGATGAATATCTGTTCACTGGATTCAGATGGATCTGGAGGAAAAGTGAGACTGGTGACCTGCACAGCTCTCCCTCACTCAAAACAAAGTCAAGTACAAGTCATGTCATTATTTCTCTGATGGCATGGTCTTCTTCAGCAATGGGTTACTAGAGACCAGTATCTGTAAGCAAATATAATACCCCACCCTTGCCTATGTCAACTTCTGATAACCTTAGGAATTAAGTGACTATTTTCATCCACTCATTTAATAAACATTTATTAAATGCCTACTATATGCCAGTCACTGTGCTATATAAAACTGGGGATATAAAAAAGGCAAAAGACAGTTTTTTCCCTCAAGGAGTTTACAATCTAGTGGGGAAGCACCACGCACACACACACACACACACACACACACACACACAAGCATAAAGCAGCCTGTATAAAGGATAAATAGGAAATATTTAAGAGATGAAAGCACTAAATTAAGGATTGGGAAAGACTTTCTGTAAAAGATGGGCTTTTCGTTAGGATTTAAAGAAAGATGGAAATAGTAGGCAGAGCTGAGGCTAGTATTCTAGGCATGGGAGACAGTCAAAAAAAGTGCCCTGAACTGAGAGAAATGATTTTCTTTGTGGAAGTCAGGAGGCCCCTGTAACTGGATCGAAGAGTTTGTAACCGGGAATAAGGTGTCAGAAGACTGAAAAGGTGGGAGAGGGCTACATTATAAGGGACTTTGAATGCCAAACACAGCATTTTGTATTTGATCTTGGAGGCAAGGAGTCACTGGAGTTCATTGAGTGGGGGGAGGGGTGCTCTGGTTGGACTTGCATTTTAGGAATGTCACTCCGATGGATGCATGGAGGACAGATTGGAGTGAGGAGAAACTTGAGGCAGGCAGACCCACCAGCCGGCCATTACAATAGCCTTGGAATGGGTTAAATAAGGGCTTGCACTAGACTAGCTGAAGTGTTATTGAATTGAAGGAAAGCCACCATTTCATCCACCATTAATTATCAGGAGAACAGTCTGAGACAAATGTTCATCTGTGAAAAACAAAATAGAATAGATATAATCTTTCTGATATATTCTGCATAAACTTTGTTGCTCAAGCCCAGTGACAGATTACAACGTACATTCTAGTATCTTATTCTGTTTATTATGCAATTTGATAGGAATTAGTCAATTTTGTGGAGATGCTTGTAATCACTAAGGATTGATCTGTGTACAGAAAAGCTAAGTAAGGAAAAGTTTATGAAATTAACTCATCTAGGGAAAAAGGACTCCAAATACTGACTTTAAAGAAAAAAGTTTATAGTGATGACAGTAAAAATAGTGATATTTAATTCTGTAAATACTTTGGTGTCACACAGTCTTTTCAAAAAATTAATTGCTCAACAAACATTTATTAAACTCCTATTATGTTTCAGTCACTGTGCTGCACACAGGAGACAGACAAAACAGGGAGCTTACATTCTAACAGAGGAGATGATAGGTACGTACATACAAAACTGATGAAAGGTAACTGAGAAAGAAAAAAAAAACTATCATGTAGCTGGTGGGACAAGGAAAAAACTCATAGGGAAGGCGGTACCTGAGTCTTAAAGGAGACTAAAAATTCCAAGGGGAAGAGGTAAGGAAGGAGTGAATTCCAGGTAAAGGCACCAGCCAGTGCTATGGCACAAAGATGGGATCATGGTGCAGTGTTGTGTTCGAGGAATCGCAAGAAGTCCAGTATGGCTGGCCAGCAGAATGCATAGATAAGAGAAATGTCTAGTAAGGTTGGAAAAGGATGATGGGACCAAAATTCTAAAGAACTTTAAATATCTAATGAGAGTTAATATTTGATTTTAAAAGTAGTTATTGGAGCGTATTGAATAAAGAACTGACATGATTAAGAGCTGTACTTTAGGAACATCATTTTGGTAGTTATATAAAGTATTGATGGGAGTAAGGTGGGGGTTTCAGGAGAAAGATAATGAATTCTGTTGGGGATATGCTTACTTTGAGATGCCTACAGGCTATTCAGTCAAAATGTATAATATTGTTACTAAATGTTTGTGACGTGGAATTTCAAATTTGAGGGTGTGTACCTTTTGCTTTATATCATCTTTATTTCTAAATATATCCTTCTCCTTCCCCTTTTCATCAAACCAAACCTTGTAAAAAAGAAATTAAAAAAAAGAAAAAAGGAAAAAGCAGTTCAGCAAAACAAATATCTCCATTAACCATATCCTTTTCTATATGTGACATTCCATGCCCAAAGTCCCTGACTTCTGCTAAGTACAGAGAGGTATGTCTTCTAAACATTCTTTAGTGACAAGTTTCATCATTACCGCTGAAAAGTTTCAATTATAGTTGAACTTTTTAAAACTAAGCAGCCTTTAGTTTCAATTTATAGTCACTAGTAGAGGACTTTAATAGTTATGGTGTGGGTAGATATGGTAGGGTTGAATGTGAAAGCCATTATTGACCACTGTCCCACCTTTTTAATAGTTGCACTGATTTCACACACACACACACACACACACACACACACACACACACGAGTTTAAAATTACTCATGTGCATTAACACTGGAAGTAATTGGGAAAAGTGAAGGAAAACTGTGCAAATCTGTCTTGTATCTAATGCTTCCAATTCTGTCTCATCCACTTATCCCTCACAATAACGAATCAGGTCTTATTGTGGTACTAGGTAGAAGAGGGACTGTGAACCCTGGCTGCAGATGATTTGAAACAGCCTAAACATTTTATGATGCTTTACTTCTCAAGGCATGACTTTTTTCAGGACCTTTCCATGTAACTTTTTTCGTAATTGAAGATTTAAGTATATTACAGCGTATAAGCACATTCCAATACCCTATATAAAACAAAATTGGTGACTTCCTCCCTAGGGAAGTTTTACTGTGGAGAAACACACTACTCTTTTTATTTATTTTTTTTAACATTCACATAGCTCCTAAGTCATAAAGTAATTCCCTCAAAACTGTCCACCAATGTGCAAAATAACTGAGGCTTTATAATAACTCACAATGCTTATATATTATATTAAAATTAAATGCTTTTTGAACTCTAACCTTCATATCTTATTTCAATAGTTTCTTCATCTTTGAAATATCCACAATCCAAAATTGTATATTAATCATTTTTATTGTAGGTAAAGTCATATAGCCATCTTGAAGAATATAATCTTTTAAAGGCTCTTCTCAGAATATCAAAAGAAAAGGATATTTATATTTAACAGGTGTGACAACTCATTGAAGACATTTCATTGAGAAAGAGCTTGACACTATCCAGAAAGAAATACTTAAATTAATACAAACCATCTTTTGGAGAAAGGGAGATTTAAAAAAGCTTTAGGAATGCCACCATAGTTTATAGAAATAAGAAAACCCCATATATGAAACACTTAAAATATCCAAATGCTATTAAATGCATGATGCGTTTTTTAAAATCTTCTTTTGTAGCTATTTTGGGGCAACAGAACTAAATTATTTTTTATTTTCCAAATAAGTAGAACTTAAAGTACCCTCATGACTTGTCTGATGCCAAGCTCCTTGATTATCTCCACCAATTCAACTAATCAAAATCAATTTCCTTCTATTTGTCCATGAATGACCATTTGGTCGCCTGGATGATGGTGAAAAATTGCTTTTTCTTTACACTAAAAATGAGCTAACAGCTAGAAGAAACAAGAGGGAACATGGTTCACTTGCAGAAGGAAGATGTTGGGTTAGATAACTTGAAGATTTTCCCCACTGCAAGGGTTTTAAGACATTGCAATATGTTTTAACAGAAAAATTTGTAGAGTCTTCTTTGGAAATGTTTAAATGTATTATGGAGTTTGGAAAAGCTACTGTAGTGTATGAGATATAAAATAATTGCTTTGGTGCCATGAACCAGACTGTCTATGGCCTCTTCATTTTTGAGTCTTCCCAGGATACCTTTTGTCAACCCTGGATCTCAGGCCTCTGGACCCTACACTTTTTTCTAAGGGCCATATCCAGTGCTCCAACAGATATTTTTGAATGACATCCGTCTTAAATTTCTTTTTATCAATTCATCTTTTTATTTACTTACTTATTCATTCATTCGTTTGCTTGCTCATTCCTTCATTTATTTATTTATTTATCTATTCAGCCATTCGTTTATTTATTTATTCATGCGTTCATTTATTCATCTATTTATTTATTTATTTATTCATTCACCCATTTATTTATTCATTCATTTATCTATCTATCTATCTATCTATCTATCTATCTATCTATCTATCTATTTATTTTACATCTTAAATTTCTAGATCATGTTTTCTGCTCTGGCTCTTCCAGGCTATATCTTTTTGCCTGCTCCTCTTACTGAGAGTAGGACTTCCTGGGCTTCCCAGAACTCAGTATCACCACCTGCTACAAAAGGTTGAACATAGAAGCACTGAATAGTTTGAATGCTTCCCTCCCTCGATGGATTTCTTTCCACTCACTGATAATCTCATTCTTTAATAATAGGCATATTGCCACTCCACCATATTCTCTTCATCTCAGAGATCCTGAACTCCTATCATTGTATTCTGTATTCCCCAATTCCCATCACTCACTCCTTTATTTCCATCCCCTTCAACCCTACCCTCCCATTGTCCCACTCCAGATCTACCCACCCCTTCCATTAAATGCTCTCTGAAATACCTTCTCCATAGATAACAAATTCATTTTTTTCTTTTCTCATTCCTTCCTTCTTATGTCACTTGCTGAGACCCAGCTTTCTACTAATGATATGGAACCCCTGGCTACCCTTTGTGAATTTTGCATATACCAATAACATTTTAACTCATACCCCTAACTCACTGGTCTTGGTGGGGGAGTTAGAACATGTATTGCCACTTCCAGGTTCACCCTCTATTACCATCTTTTAGTTATGATTTTGATTTTACTCATTCAATTTCCATTTATCATCTAATGAAGATTTTGGTAGCAGCTACCTATCAGTCCTCTTTGTTCCTCAATGAATTCAGCACCTAGCTAGAGCTTTTTCTCCTCCCTAATGCCTGCCCTTATACTTGAGGACTTCCACATGCATATTAATAATTCTTCAAATACCCAAACTTCTCAGTCCTTCAATTTATTCATTTCCCATGAGCTAGCTACTCTTCTGCTCCATCTCAAAGAACAAAATCCTTGTTCTTACTATCATACACAAATGTTCTACTTTCCATGTTCATGAAATCTGAAATTTCTGAGATCATCTTTCATTATTCCACCTTTGTTTTAATTATCTTACAAGTTCTAACCCTGTTTTTTTTGTCTCACTATGATTCCAGTTCTACTTCTCAGTTGTCTCCCAGACCATCACTCCAATATTCTCTACATTTTCTTCCCTTCTTTGTCTTGAACTCTTAGCGAACCAGTTCAACTTGACACTATCTTCTAAACTCAAGCCCCTTATCTGTTCTTCCCATTACTGATTATGACTTGCCAAACCCCTACCTTGTATTATTCCCATCATCCCCTGCCTTAATTCCTATTTATATACTGCTGAAAAGAGCTGGAGAAAACTTATACTGTGCAGACTAGGTCTGCTATGATCTGTGATACTATATAATCTCAACAATAATTTCACTGTATCAGGGCAAAGCTCATACCCTACTAACTGATTCACTATCCCATTCACCTTGGCAGCTTTTTCACACCTTTTCATCCTTCCTCAAAAGTCCCATGGTACCCCTTCCCCTACTCTCTCAAGTGAGAACCTTGCATCATATTTTACTGAGAAAAATGGGGTCATTCACCAAGAACTCCCTCTTTTCCTTAATCTCGTATCACTCAAATATTTATGCCAATTGTCTCATCTCACCTCCACTCCATCTCACATGAAGCAATGACCTTTCTCCTTGACAAGGCTAACCCTTCTAATGCCCCCATTGACCCCATTCCATCCTGTCTTCTCTGACAGATTATAACCTTATCCTCCATGATATCTCACCAATTTTCAATCTCTCTCTATTTACTGGCTGCTTCTTTATTGCCTACAAACACATTCATGTTTTCCCTATCCTTAAAAAAATTGTCTTTTGATCTGTTCATTCTCACCAGCTATTATTCCATACCTCTCTCCCTTTCATGGATAAACTCCTTGAGAAAATCATCTACTATTGGTGCCTCTACTTTTTCTTTTCTTACTGTCTTCTATACATTCTATATTCTATCTGCTGATCTCATAATTCACCTAAAACTATTCTCTCCAGATGCCAATTGTAATCTCTCTCTCTCCCTCCCTCCCTCCGTCTCTCTCTCTCTCTGTGTCTCTCTGCCTCTCTCTCTGTCTCTGTTTCTGTCTCTCTCTCTCTCTGTCTCTCTGCCTCTCTTTCTGTCACTCTCTCTCCTATTTTTCATCTCTTTCAGGAATTCTGATTGATTTTGTGCCCAACATACTTTTCTGTAAGATTTTGCTTGTCGATGTTTGAGAATCATTCTGTCTTCTGGGGTTTGTGTCTTGTCTAGAGCATCTGTCAAAATTGTAGCTTTTTATGATAGGGTTCTTTTTTTGTTTGCTCATTCTTCCACATCTTTCAAAAGCCCTCACTTGACTTTCCTTCTCCACCATTGGCTTTTATTTCTTCTTCATTTTGTACCTAAACTCCTCAAAAAGGCTGTCTACAATAGGTGGTCTACATTCTTTTCTATCACTCTCTTCTTAACCCTTTACAGTCTGGCTTTTGACCTTCTCATTCCACCAAACTGCTCTCTCCAGTCACTAATCATCTTCTGGTCACCAAATCCAATGTTTTTTTCTCAGTTCTCATTGTCCTTCAATCTCTCTGCAGCCTTTGACATCATGGATCTCCTTCTCCTTGATAATCTCTTCTTTCAAGATTTTCAGGACACTTCTGTCTCCTTGTATTCCTCTTACCTATTTGATTGCTCTTTCTCTGTCTCCTTTCCTGTATCTTCTACCAGACCATACCCTCTAACCATAGGTATCCCTTAGGGTTCTGTCCGGGGTCTTCTTCTCTTCTCCCTGTATACTATTTTACTTGGTGATCTTATCAGTTCTCCAGGACTTAATTATCTACTCTTTGCTAATGATCCTCCAATCTACCTATCCTGTCCCAACCTTTCTGCTGACTTCTAATCTCACAACTCTAACTGCTTTTCAGATATCTCAAACTGAATGTCCAGTAGACATCTTAAACATAACATGCCCCAAATGGAACTTACTATCTTTCCCCCGAACGCTCCCCATCTCTGACATTCTCTATTATTATAGAGGGCACACCATCTTGTCAGTCCCTCAGGCTTACAACCTAGGAATCGTCCTAGATTCCTCACTATCTCTCTCTCCATTCCTTTCCCCTTTCAAGTTCATCTTTGCAACATCTGTTATGTCTCTTTCTTACACACCTCACACCTGTACGATTGCAATAGTCTGCTGTTGGGTCTGCCTCTCTCAATTCTCTCTCCACTCCAATCCATCCTCCATTCAGTCCACTTCTTAAAGTGCAGGTCTAAGCATCTTACTTTCTTACTTAATAAACTCCAGTGACTTCCTATTGCCTCCAACAACAAACAGAAAATGCTCTGTTTGGCATCCAAAGCCCTTCAAAACCTAGCCCTCTCCTACTTTCCTGTCCTTACACTGTGCTCACTCTTTAATCCAGTGCTTCTTGGCTCTTCCATAACTGAAAGATACTCTATCTCTCAGTTCTGGGCTATTTCTCTGGCTGTCTCCAGTGTCTGGAATGCTCTTCCTCCTCCACTCCAACTACTGACCTCTTTGGCATTTTTAAAGTTCCAATCAAAGCCTTACCCTCTACAGCCTTTCCTAACCCCATTTTATCCCAGTGCTTTCCCTCTCTTTGTTATTTTCCATTTGTTCTGTATATAGCTTACTTTGTATTTATTTGTTTGTTTTGTATTTACTTTGTATTTATGCTGTCTCCCCTTGAGAGCAGAGACTGTCTTTTGCCTCTTTTTGCTTCCCTAGCACTTATCCCAGTACCTGGCATTTGGTAGGTGCTTGGTGCAGTGGATCAACTTATCTTCCTGGGTTTAAATCTGACTTCAGACACTTATCAGTTGTGTAACCCTGGGCAAGTCACTTTACCTTATTTGCCTCAGTTTCCCCATCTATAAAATGAGCTGGAGAAGGAAATGGCAAACCTCTCCAGTATTTTTGCCAAGAAAACCCCCAAATGGGATCATGAAGAACTGAATAACTGAAATAACTGAATGACAATAATGATAAATATTGACTGAATGGGCAACACTTTTTAAAAAAAAACTGTTCCTTGAATAGGACAGTTCATCTCCCAACTTTGGGCCTTTTCACTTTACTCCCAGGCTTGGAATGCTCTTTTTCCCTTCTGCCTCCTGGCTTCCTTTTACTTAAGCTTAAATCTTACCTTTAACAAGTCTTTCCAAATTGCCTTTCACGCTAGTATCTTCCCTCTGAGATTATGTACAATTTATCTTTTGTGTATCTTCTTTTTACACAGCTGTTTGCATGTTGTCTCTTCATGAGAATACAAGTTCCTTGAGGACAGGGATTGTTTTTGATTTTTTTTTTTGTATCCCTGGTGTCTAGTTAATTTGTATCTGACACATAGAAAGTAGTTATTGATTTTTTGACTTTACCTGCAAGGTAGCTATTATTTTTGTCATTTAAAAAAATTATCTTTTTTGCCATATACTCCCAAGGTGATGTAGATCTACATCATTTTATAGCACTCTGCTATTCCAATTCTTTCAAGTAATTGCACCTGGACTACAAAATTGACAGAGATTCTAAATTAGGTACAGTTAATCTTTTCTGTGTCATGCTCTCTTTAAGCATTCTGGTATCTTAGAACAAAATGCATAGAATTGCAAAGGAAGCCAATTTTAATGATATATAATTATAGAAATACTTAGAAAACAAATTTGTGATATGGTAATTCATATGCATCTTTATTAATTCACTAAATCGCTGGACAATGCATCTAAAATACTGATAATTCTAAGTTAAATTTTATTTTTATGACATTAGTTTCAAAGCTATTGTTACTTAATTTGAATAAAATATTGAACTTTGAAATGGTCTTTGACAAAGCAACACATCCCATTGGACATCTGATTGTTTTTCAATTATAATGTCACATGAAAATTCTGATTCTACTGTGACAAAGTCACAGGAGCCGCTACTTCTACTGTGTGGTTTGTTGCCTGGATTAACAATGGAAGGAAATGATAATTTTCAGTTAGATATTAGTGAAAATAATAATGTATTTTTTTCATCCATGTTCATAGAGTCCCTCAAATTTATACACAGATGGGTTAAGAACCCTTGATTAGAAAAAGGAAGGTTTCCCCCCACCTAGTGTCTTCAGTATCCTGTGTAGTGCTTTTTTTACTTAGTGAGTCTTTTAACAAATATTTATTGAACTTAAGGGCATAGTAGAATTGCAAATTAGCAAGTATTTTTGGCATTTATAGTGTTAAAGGTTTCTTTAGAACTATAGGTCCTAGAAAAGGCATTCTAAAAAAAAAGTCAATACTTACACCCACTTTATTTTTTTTTCCTAGCAAACAGGAAATGGAGCCCTGAAAATTTTCTTAACTGGAAAGAGAGTGGAGAGGGAGGCCTATTCACAATATTCAAAATCAACTCTGATCTTGACCTAGACTTGGGGGTCTGTGTGTGTGCGCTTTTCCTCTCTCTTTTTTTCTATTATTTTGGCAGACTTTTTGGAATGTCTGGGAGCTAAGGGCTTTGCTTCATGGAGCAGAATTCGTAAGCTAGAAAAAGAGAAAGTTATAGACTAAACCACAGAAATGTAAACATGTCTGCAGCTAAAATAACTCTACTTTCATTGAAAACATTCCTCACTCTCAATCAGACTTCTATGTACTAAGGTAAAAAAAAGAGGCATGTTAATAGTAACCAATTAATAGATTATGCTGCTCTGCCTTAAATGTTGAAGCAGTTTGAGTTTTATTTCTCTATATTAAAGGAGTGCCTAATTTTCCTCTTCCCTTCTTTTTCTCCTTTTAGCTTTCTTTTCTGGCAGTTATTCATGGCTATTTGGGTTCAGATACCAACACTGCTAGTTTTTCATTTGGTCAGGACAGGAAGGTAGACAATGTGAAATACTTGGAACTTATATTACCGATATGGATATCACCCAGAATGATTTGGATATCACTCAGAAAATGAATGAAGAAATATATAGGTAAGCAAACTTTTAACATTAAAATTTATTTTTAAATGCAGATAGTTCTTTGAAAAATTTTCATAATCTGAGTAGTTTGACTTCTTATATTTTCATTTTTTTAAAAAATTCTGTGTACATATTACTTCTCAGAAAAGCTGATGCCACTGAGCTACTTACATATATATGTGTGTGTACCTATATGTTTTCTTCCTTTCCTTCTCCAAGGAAAACATTTACACTTATTTCTTCCCCTATCACCAGTCCTTTTATGCACACTGTCATTTATAACAAGAGAAATAGAAAACAGAAAATAGAAACAATAGAAATCCAGGCTTAATTAGACAAATCATATAACACTAGTATTAGTCAACACGTTCTTTCAGCTTCTCCACCCACACTTTTACATCCCCTTCCCTTTCCTCTCAAACCTTCAAATTTTGATTTCAGTTTCAGGCTGTGTCTCTTGCCTTTCTTATCCCTTTCAGAGAGAAAAAGATTCTCCACTCTTATTTGGCAGATTTTTGAGTTCATTTTTCTTCTCCTGAGCTATTAATAGAGCATATAGCAAGTTGTCAGATGTATGAGTCCACACACGCACACACACACGCACACACACACACACACATACACACACACACGCACACACACACACACACACGCACACACACACACCCCGTCCCTGGAAGTTACACTTTGGTAATGAGAGTTGAGAGTCTGGGTAGTTGCCTTCATCCATGATTGGAGAAAGAAAGAGACTCTTTGAGCCCGGGGCCAACACTTCCCCCACCCAAGCCCTCCAAACCCACCGGCCCGCGCCTTGGCTGCAGCCACAATGCTTCCCTGGGCGGCTGCGGCAGCATCTCCGCTTTTCACTCTGTCCAGCTCCCTACTCTTCCGGTGGTAAGTCCTGCTTGTCTGTCTTCTCACCCTCTTCAACCTTTTCTTCCTACTCGAAACATGCTGGCAAGTCAATTAAGCCGAGTCAATCCCTTTTCCGTCTCCATGACCTCCTCCCTACCACTCTCTTTCCTGCCCCATCACCCTAAGTAGTAAGAGTCAGGAAAAAGTTTTGACAGATGGCTGGAGTGAGACCGAAGTAGTTTGAGAAAGAAAACAAGATTGGGACAGAGGATCTCTTGGTGGGAATGAGGACTGCAAGTTCAGACTAGGGGGCAGGAGTAGGGTGGAGTAAGGACGAGAGATGACCACTCTCTCTCCCTCCTTCCCTCCCTTCCTGTCTAGTCCAGCACCTGAGGATGCCTCTGGGAAACCGAGGTAAAACCTGAGCTGCGTGGTTAACTCAGTGAGCACCGGCATGTTGGCGTAATAATGGTGAAACAAAGCTTTCCACTTTCTGAAGGCTTAATTAATTTCAATTAAGACAGCGCAGTCTCAGTAGGTGTCCATTCTGGGCACAAAGGATCTGGGTTCGACTTTTGTTTCTTGCTGCTTGTGTGACTCCTCCCTGGGCCAAAGTTTCTTTACCCTTCAAATGACAGTGGTTGAACTAGAAGCAGTCAAGTTCAGCCTTTCTCTGCCCTCAGCTTCATCCAGTAGTTTGCTCCTGTGTGTGTGTGTGTGTGTGTGTGTGTGTGCGTGTGTGTGTGTGTGTGTGTGTGTGCGCTCCATCACTTCGGACCTCCTATAGATGTCAGACATAGAAAAGCAAGTTTTCTTCCTTTGGGCAAGCTAATACACAGTTCAAGGAAGAAATAAAAAAAGTCTCCCTTTTCCACTACCTTCTTCCATCACAAAGAATGGAGAGTGACTTGAGAAGTTTGCTCGGATGAGTTGGAAAAAGGGTAGCTTCCCAAAATACAGCACAAAAATATGGAACAGATTTGGTCAGTCCAGTAAGGGAAATATAAATTCCCTGCTTATTTGGAAAAGGTAAGAAATCTCATAGCAGGGCAATATAATAGATGGTTTGTCAGTTCTTTTTTTGTTCTTTTTTGACCTGACGGTAAGGATGATTCCACCCTTACTATTTTTCCTTGGTTGAAAGAAAGTTTCCTTTAAACTATATAATTATCCTACTACTATCTTCTATATACTTCTTTTACATAGAGCCTATATTCTTATATATAAGACCAAGCTGTTGTTCAGTCTTTTCAGTAGCCTGACTCTTTCATGACCCCATTTGGAGTTTTCTTGGTGAAGATACTGGATTAGTTTGCCATTTTCTTCTCCAACTCATTTTTACAGATGAAGAAACGGAGGCAAACAGTATTAAGTGACTTGCCCAGGGTCACACAGCTTAATAGCTATGTCTGAGGCCAGATTTGCACTTAGGAAGAGGAGTCTTCTAGATTCCAGGCCCCAAGTTCTATCCGCTGCACCACCTCGTTCCTTCATAGGTCTTGGTCAATTACCTTGTTCTAAAAATTTTAATAGTTTCACAACAGATAGTCTTCATATTCTGTCTTCCCCTTCCTCCTCCTCCCTTTCTTCCTTCATCCAGTCATGTAATGGAAAGAAAAAAAATCCAGCAGGGGTTGGAGTCAGATACCCTCTATTAAAATTCTGAATGTCACATCATATGCGCCCAACCATGACTTAGTCACATAATCTCTCTGTTACCTCTCTGCTAATCTATAGAATGAAGTATTTGGACTTGATGTCCTCGTAGACCTTTTCTAATTGTCTATGATTATACATACTCTTCATAGCATAATAGATTTGTAATTGAAAAAAACCTTGAAAATCATCTGTACTACCCTATCCCTATAATACTGATGAAGAAACTTGAAACCCAAGAGACATGCCCAAACTCCTATAGGTAGTTCCTCCTAATGGCAGGGTTCAGATTTGAACTGGAATATTCTGACTTCAAATATTCCACATTTTCTTCCTGATCTCAGAGGTACTCCTTTCTACTAGTAATTAGTAATTAACTACCACCTAATTCATTAGGGTCAAGTTTATGTTATTTCTCATCCATTGTTTTGTATAACATCTGTCTTGACATTTGAATGAGAATATCTACCTATCGTTTCCAAATACATAATGACCCCATAAAATATTATAGATTAAAATTTAACTTAAAACAGTAAAGTTTAGAGAGCAATTAATGTAGTGTAAAGTTTAGGATGTAATTAGAATGTATCTAAACCAATGAATAGTGTGGGTTTTTTGGTTATTGTTGTATTAAAATTGAGGTATGGACTTAGTAAAAGTTTGTTACTATGTGAAGAAGTTAAAATTAATATTCAAATATAAAATTTCTTATGCCATATAGGACCATATGGCAGTTATATGTTAAATTCTTCTACATTTCAGAAAATTTTAATCTGTTAATCTGAAATATTTTTTAAGTGAACCCAAAGGAACATCCATTACCATAAATGTTATCAGTGGAACAGTATTTTCATGTCTTACATAGTCCATCAGAATATTGTATTAGTTCTAACAGATTATGTGTAAAGACTTATCACATTCCTTAGACTCCACTTTCAATGTATTATGGAAATAACTGGCATAGACTATTGGTGCTGTCAGTAGTAGCTAGGTGGCCCAGTGGGTAGGAGTGCTGGACTCAGAGTTAGGAAGATAAATTTAAATCCTACTCCAGACACTTAATAGTTGTGTGATCCAGGGCAAATTAGTGAACCTTTCTCAGCTTCAACGGTCATCCGTGAATAGGGAAAAATAAAAGCAACAATCTCACAATTGTGAGGTTAAAATGATATAACACAAACACAGTATTTTGCGATCCTGAAGGGCTATATAAACACTAGCTATTATTATTAGCAGTTATAGCAGTGAAGATTTATTTTTAAAAAGCATGCTAAACCAAAGAGAAAAATAAGACTCAAAGTGAGTGGGAATTTATTTTAAAAATTATTTCTTTAGTATTCTATCTTTGCCCAATTACATGTAAAACAAATTTTTAAGATTTAAAAAAAATTTCAAGTTCAAAATTCTCTCCCTCCTTCTCCTCCCCCCTTATTGAGAAGGCAAGCAATTTGGTATAGGTTATATATGTACAATCATGCAAAATATATTTCTGTATTAGTCATATCGTGAAAGAAAAAAGATCAAATTTAAAAAAAACAAGAAAATAATTTTTAAAACATACTTTGATCTGCATTCAGACTCCATTAATTCTTTCTCTAGGGATGGATAGCATTTTTCATAAATCCTTCAGAATTGTCTTGGATCATTGTATTACTGAAAATAGCTAAGTCATTCACAGATGATCATCATACGATATGGGAATTTATTTAAAAATTGTTGAAATAATGGTCTGGGACTAATAGGAAAAAAGTAGGCATATTGGTAACATGTAAGGCTATGTTCATAAAGAAAAAATTTAGAAATACTGTGTTGTTTATAAATTTGTAATTTAATCAGTGCTTCTGTGTAACTAAAATGAGGAACTTGTTCTTAATATAAACTGCTAAACAGTTTATGAATACTTGTGAATTAATATAATTCAAACACTCTTTAAAAATTTCTATTTTTTTCCTCCTCTATAACAGTTTATTTCACTCACTTTAATAAAAGGTTGAAAGAAGTATTCTGTTGATTTTTTTTTGTGAGCCATCATTATGAGTTTTACTAAGAGGATTTTTTGGCCAGTGAATGTTTCCTATAATCATATGTTTTTGATGTATGTTGTCCTTTTTCCAAACTTGTGATTTTGGATATAAATATTTCTCCTACTTTTCAAAGTTTTTTTAAAGTATTAAAACACTTAAATTAAAAATATGATTGTATCAAATTTTACCTGTGAATTTTTAGAAATCCAAACAAAATGCAAGAAATTATACAAATCATAAGTTAAAAGATAAAAATGCCACACAGCAAGAATTTCAGGGTTGGTTTTCATCCTATTTCTATGATCACTTGATATGTATACCGCATTAGATTTCTTATAAGTTAGGAATTTTTAAAAAATCTCAGAAAATCATCTTTTGTTTTCTAAAAATCAGAATTAGTATTGATTTTCATTGGTTTCTAAGTAATAATAATAGTATAAAAGCATGTAACAACACAATAACTCTTGTTATAGCAAGGATGCCTCTTTCCTAATCTTTCTCCAGTGCCTACTCAGGATACAAAATGTACCATATTGATATTAATCAAAGTTGTCTGTTGGTTTTCACATAAGGGAATTTACATGCTTATGAATACATAGATTCATATCACTCCTGGTAAACAGTATGTGGTAAAGGTAGCTTAAAAAAAGAATAATATTTATTAGTGAAACCAAAAGTGATTGAGATTGTGAACCCCTTTTCCAACCCCAGATTGACTTGACACTGTTCTTTTATCAATCAATCAATCAAAAAGCATTTGAATTAAAGTCTTTTTTTGAGTCCTTGGAATCATCACACTTCATTTCTGAGGCAGTTACCTGGTGAACTTATTAGGTGAACACTGCTTTATTTGGTTTATTTCTGGTTGTGGTTGAAGACACACTCTCTTTTTAGGTGCTATTTTTCAAAATGTAATTTTACTTTATGGTCCATTTTTAAACAATCTGAAACTATTTAAAATGCTACTCTAGAATATATAGAAAAGTTAGTTGTCACTACAATAATATCTGAATCATTGAAAATTATACTGACCTCTGTTTTTGAAATTTAATTTATTTTATTTTTATCTAATTACATATTAAAGCAATTACAATTTTTTAAAAAAGCTTTGAGTTCCAAATTCTATCCTTCCTTCTCTTCCCCTTTGCCCTCCCCCCTCCTTGAGAATGTAAGTGATCAGATATAGGATATACATATGCAAACATACAAAACATTTTCATACTAGTCTTTTTGTACAAGAAGATTAGAATAAAAGAAAAAGAATGAAAGAAAGAAAATTAAAAATACCATGTGTCAGTCTTCAAACAGTAGAAGTTGTTTCTCTGGAGGCAGATAGTACATTTCATCATTCATCTTTTGGGATTGTCTTGGACCACTGTATTGCTGAGAACAGGTACTAACTGCTTTCTTTTAAAAAAGTCATGAAATGTACTTTGTGACTTCAGAATCTAATAAAAACTGACAATTGTATCTTAGTGGTGGTGCTTCATAAGGCAGATTAATTATTCTACAACAAAAAAGATTTCATGGAGTTCCACTGAACAATTTAGCATCATGAACCATTTAGAAATTATCTAATCCAGTGTAACGAATGAAGAGATTGGAGCCTAGAGAAGTGTTAAGACAACCACACAATGAATTAAAGGCAACTGGATGTAGAATCCAGTTCTAGTCGAATGTTTTTCGTCCTCCGAACCAAGGTACCCATAAATAAGGTCTTTAGTACTTCGATGTCTAACTTCATAACTTTAGACATTTTCAACACAAAGTTTATTAGCTATGCATTTAAAAATTTTTCAGATGTATAGCATTATTATAGAGAACTCCTATTGGGAAAACACCTTCCACTGTTGTCCCAGTCATGGAGAGGCTAAGTGCCTCACCCATAATCAGAGTATGTGTCAGATGGAGGATTTGACCCCAGCTCTTCCTGAATCCCAAATCAGCTTTCTTTTAATTATATAAACTTTTTCCACAACTTGGTTCAAAGAGCTTGATCTTAAGTAAAGGCAATTAATTTATTACAAGCAACTTCCAAAAATATTCTCACAACTTTCAGCAGCCAAAAAAAAAATACAAAAAATGACTCTTAAACCTTAGTTTTGGTTTAGCACTGTTAATGGTGTGATTACAAGATTCTTTTGGGGAAGTGGGGTGAAAGTACAGGGTAAATATTTTCCTAACTTGACATTTCATTTATCTTTCTGAAATTTTATCAAGAGATAAGGCACAATATGTCATTATTAATCTGGGGACAAGCATAGCCAGATAGTCTAAAATTAATTTCTTAAATTTAAGTATAAGCAAAATGTAGACAATCCCCTCAAATTAAAAGACTTCCAAAAACAAAGTTCTAGACTGAGCTTGTCTATTTAGAATCACTTTTAAGTTCTAGTTTGGGAAGTATGACATAATCTTGAATGCCAGTTTGCATATATGAAGCAGTAATTGATCAATTAAAATAAGGGCCTAGACTTGGTATGTGTTCTGAAGTAGTCAAGGAAATTATCATTGTATGACTTTTTTTACTATAATAATATTATTGATTATAGCTAGCACCTCCATGGCACTTTAAGGTTTACAAAGAACTTTATATATTTGATCCTCACAAAACCCTATGAAGTAAGGCTGCATTTTACAGATGAGGAAACTGAGACATAGTGGTTAAGTGACTTTGCCAGGATCACAAAACTAGTAAATGTTTGACTCCCAAGTCCAGCATTCCATTCACCTCACCATCCTAATTACTTCTATTTACTACTTCACAATAATGATGAGTACATATGAGAATTACAAAATATGTGCCTAAATCATTTTAAGGAGTCTACTTAAAACTAATTTATGGCTTTTTACAGTGAGCATAATGGATAAAGAACTAGCTTCATAGCTATAAAGATCTGGGTTCAAGTCTCATTTGTGACATATATAGGTTTTGTGAATTTGGGCAAGCCACTTAACCTTTTACTGCTCAAGGCAACTCCTTAAGAGTATAATCTGAAGAGGTCCCAGCCTTCATGACAATTCTTCACCTGAATTTCTCTATAATCAACAAAAGCGCAGGAAGATTCAGGTCCTTACATTGACTCTAAGGAATGAAAACTAATATTTGATCCTGAAAAAAACAGAATGGATCAAAGAAGGGTCTTTCAAAAACAATTCTGTGTCTAATGTATAACTTATATTTCTGGAGGTTTTTAGAAGACATTTTTCTTGTGATCATGTTATCTTTTTTGTAGACCTAAAGAAATTCCAGCCAGAAAAAAAAATCACCATCCTTATGATACAGGAAACAAAGGAGCAAAATGTAGGATGATTGCTTTAGGATAGCAAGCTTATATTTTTATTTTACTTATGGATTGTGCCAAGGTTCTCAAAATTTACATTTTTAAATGCATGCAATGGCATCATAGTTTTGAACTAAATTACAGAGGAGGAAAACTTTCTTTAGATATTGTGTCACTATTTCTTTTTATTACTTTACATAACTGGTAGAAAAAAATTCATTTTATTATTGATACTTTGGTGAAGTTACTGAACTAAGTAATACCAAAAAACTAAGAGAAGTTAAAGGAATTTGGAATGTATATTTGTGGGAATATTTGGATTTAGGAAGTTAAACATAAAGTTATAATGCTTTTTATAACTAGTAGCAATAAAATGAACATAGTTTGAAATAATCTTTAAAAACAATTGGCTATAGTAATTTATATTTCATATAAATTTGTAGTTGAACAAAAGAGAACCTATTTTATAGTTGAACAAAAGTGACACAATAATCTTTTTGTTTTGTTCAAGTAACGAGCATTGTTCAAGATTTCAAAATAGTGAGAATTATGATAGGATGCAAGGGTTTTCTGGTGAATGTTTAACAACTGGTTCTCCAAAAAAGTATGCACAACACAATTTAAAGTTTAATTTTCATTATTAATTTAATTTTCATTAACCATTATTTCATTGATAATTGCATTATTAGTTATTTTCTCCATCACTTTCTTAAGTCTAGAAATCAATAAAACAATTGTCTCAATTTATGGTATTTATTGATTTCTGAGGTGCAGATACTCACACAGGACATTTAATAATTGGTTCTCAGAAACTGACAAGCTAGCTCCAGCCCACCCCGATGAAATGTATCCATCTCTTAACAATATAATAAACTATGCTAAAACCTAGTAAATGGAAAAGCACTGTTTCTTTTGGTAGAAAAAAAATGATCTTAAGTCAGCTGATTTCTAACAACTAATGTATACATGAATACAAATTTACTGCTTCATCATTCTAAGGTGTTAGTATATATATTTCAAAAAGATCCATGATCTCATACAACTCATCCTTACCTTCCTATTTTGCATAATTCTTATCCAAGTTCTCTCAGTTACTATGCTAAGCACTTTTCACTTTCCTCACAACAACTCCAGGATATGGATGCTATTACTACCACCATTTTATAGTTGAGGAAAGTGAGGCAAATTCATGAAGTGACCTGAACAGGGAAATATAGCTAGTAAGTGTCTGAGGCCAAATTAGAATTCAAAATTTCTTTTCTCCAGATCTACTTTATCTGCTACCCAAAATGCTTAAGGATGTTTAGATATTTTAATATTTCGTGGAGGTGCCAAGATAGTGGAGTAGAAAGACTCACGTATGCTAGCTCTGAATCCACAGCCCATAAATTTCCTGTAAAAGGAACTCCCCACAAATTCTGGAGCATTACATGCCACGCAGAAACACAGTGGAAGAGATTTCCATTCCAGAGAGCCCTGGAAAGCCATCTGCAGGGGTCCATCGCTCTTCGGACAGCGGAGCCCACCCCTGCACTGCCCTGGCCGCGCAGCCCCAGAGGAGCAGATCTGAGCAGGCTTCAGGGACAGAATCTCCAGAGGCTGTGAAGGTCCCTCTGCCCACAGGCGCTACAGGTCAGTGAGAGAGACTTCTGGGCTGGCCGAGAGGGGAGCGGGGTGTCTCTGTACCTCAGGCCCCATCGGGAGGTGGTGGCAGAGGCAGTTGAAGAGGCAGTGGAGGCCCAGGACTCCCAAAGCAGACAGGAGCTCCATTACCGAAGATCTCTGCATAAACCCCCTGAGGGAACTGAGCCTGGGAGGTGGCCCTGCCCCCACCCAAGCACCAGAACTTAAGCTCACATTGAATAACAGCTGCTCCCACCATGGAAAGCCCTGAGGCTGGGAAGCAGCATTTGAATCTCAGACCCCAAGCACTAGCTGGGCAGATCTAGGCAGAGGTGGAGAGGAATCTCAGAAGTCAAGTAACTGGCTGGGAAAATGCCCAGAAAAAGGAAACAAAATAAGACCATAGAGAGCTACTTTCTTGGGGAAGAGATGTTCCTTCCTCCTTTCATTTCTGATGAGGAAGTACAAGGCTTGCCATCAGGGAAAGACGTGGAGGTCAGGGCCTCTCTATCCCAGACATCCGAGGTGGATGTCTGGTGGGCTCAGGCCATGGAAGAGCTCAAAAAAGGATTTTGAAAATCAAGTTAGACAGGTGGAGGAAAAACTGGGAAGAGAAATGAGAGAGATGCAAGAAAAGCATGAAAAACAGGTCAATACCTTGCTAAAGGAGACCCAAAAAAATACTGAAGAAAATAACACCCTTGAAAAATAGGCTCACTCAATTGGCAAAAGAGGTTCAAAAAGCCAGTGAGGAGAAGAATGCTTTCAAAAGCAGAATTAGCCAAATGGAAAAAGAGGTTCAAAAGCTCACTGAAGATAATAGTTCTCTCAAGATTAGAATGGAACAGATGGAGACTAATGACTTTTTGAGAAACCAAGAAATCATAAAACAAAACCAAAAGAATGAAAAAATGGAAGAGAATGTGAAATATCTCATGGGAAAAACAACGACCTGGAAAATAGATCCAGGAGAGACAATTTAAAAATTATGGGACTACCTGAAAGCCATGATCAAAAAAAGAGCCTAGACATCATCTTTCATGAAATTATCAAGGAAAACTGCCCTGACATTCTAGAACCAGAGGGCAAAATAAGTATTGAAGGAATCCATCAATCACCACCTGAAAGAGATCCAAAAAGAGAAACTCCTAGAAACATTGTGGCCAAATTCCAGAGTTCCCTTGTCAGGGAGAAAATATTGCAAGCAACTAGAAAGAAACAATTCCAGTATTGTGGAAATAAAATCAGGATAACTCAAGATCTAGCAGCTTCTACATTAAGGGATCGAAGGGCATGGAATAGGATATTCCAGAAGTCAAAGGAACTAGGACTCAAACAAGAATCACCCACCCAGCAAAACTGAGTATAATACTTCAGGGGAAAATATGGTCTTTCAATGAAACAGAGGACTTTCAAGCATTCTTGATGAAAAGACCAGAGCTGAAAAGAAAATTTGACTTTCAAACACAAGAATGAGAAGAAGCATGAAAAAGGAAACAGCAAAGAGAAGTCATAAGGGACTTACTAAAGTTGAACTGTTTGCATTCCTACATGGAAAGACAATATTTGTAACTCTTAAAGCGTTTCAGTATCTGAGTAGTTGGTGGGACCACACACACACACATACACACACATGTACATGCATGCACACACACATGTACATGTGTGCACACACATACACACATGCATGCACACACAGAGACAGAGAGCACAGATTGAACTGAACAGGATGGGACCATATCTTAAAAGAAATTAAGGTAAATGGTGAGAGAGAAATGTAGTGGGAGGAGAGAGGGTGAAATGGAACGGGGTAAATTATATCTCATTCAAGAGGCAAGCAGGAGACTTTTTAGTGGAGGGAAAAAGAGGAGAGCTGAGAAAAAAACATGAAGTTTACCCTCATCACATTAGACTAAAGGAAGGAGTAAAATGCACCCTCATTTTGGTATGAAAACCTATCTTACAGTACAGGAAAGTGGGGGAGAAGGAGATAAGCAGGGAGGGAGGGATGATGGAAGAGAGGGCAAAGAGAGAAGGGAGCAATTTGAAGTCAACACTCTTGGGGAGGGACAGGATCAGAAGACAGAATAGAAACAATGGGGGGCAGAATAGGATGGAGGGAAATACAGTTAGTCTTACACAACATGACTGTTATCGAAGTCATTTGCAAAACTAGACAGATATGGCCTATATTGAATTACTTGCCTTCCCAAAGAGAATGGGTGGGGAGGGAGGGATGGGGAGAATTTGGAACTCAAAGTTTTAGGAACAACTGTTGAGTATTGTTCTTGCTACTAGGAAATCAGAAATACAGTCTATGGGGAATAGAAAGTCATCTGGCCCTACAGGACAAAAGAGAAGATGGGGACAAGAGAAGGGAGGGATGACAGAAGAGAGGGCAGATTGGTGATAGGGAAAATTAGAATGCTTGGTGTATTGGGGTGGGGTGAGGGGACAAATGGAGAGAAAATTTGGAACCCAAAATTTTGTGAAAATGAATGTAAAAAGTTAAATAAATTTATATTTAAAAAAATATTTCGTGGAGGCTAGTATATTATTCAAGTTATCTGTTTACTGTCCCTTGCCCTTACTACATAATTGATCACCTCCTTTTCTTATCATATATTTACTCCATGCTATCTTTCATATTGATTCTTGCCCATAAATGGTTGATAAAATGTTGCAGCTTATGTATGTCTGCCCAGCATTTTCCTTTAGGTGTAAGCTTTTCCTTGTCTGATAACCTGAAATTTTTATTCATTTGAGGTAATGTTTTTTATGATGATCTGCAGCTATATCGTGTTATTGAATAGATGTAAGAATTAAGATGATGGGGTTTTAGTCATGGAGTAGTTTAGCATAATTAATTAAAAATATGTATTATTTCTCAAATGTAATCTAGTCCTTTTTTTCCTCTTAATTCCTGGCTCTTTGTGCAACTACAGTACATAATCAAAATCTATAAAGTGGTAGATTAAATCAATGGTCTGTCTATACAATTGCATGCTATATTGAGGACAATAGACATTCATTTAGTTCTTTTTCCCCTGTAGTTAAGTAAATTTCTTTTGAGTGGCTGTAGATTTAATGTGATTTGTATAGGTCTTGATGTAAACAATAAAATCTATCTATACAGGAAAATTTGGAAGAACCAGCCACCTGTGGGAAATCCGTTTTCCATTGGGATTTTGCACAGAATATCTTTCATAATAATGACTAATGTATGTTTTTATAGTT
Source organism: Bettongia penicillata ogilbyi (assembly GCA_023548195.1). Lineage (NCBI taxonomy): Eukaryota > Metazoa > Chordata > Mammalia > Diprotodontia > Potoroidae > Bettongia > Bettongia penicillata. Next base: position 705,874 of record JAJHZJ010000377.1, on the reverse strand, counting down.
CATGGTTTAGTTTATACTAATAAGCAGAATACTGTTGAACAAATTATATCTGTTATTACATCATGCAACAAGATATCTTATAAGATTCTAATAAATATACATACATGTGATATATACTGTGGAGGAGGAGTTTTGCATAATATGAAAATGAAACAGGTTTAATACAGAATTTTGACTACTAATAATTAGCACTTTTATGGCTTTTTAAAAATTTGCAAAGTATTTTAATATGAAATCACCTTTGAACTTCACAACAATCTTGATGTAGATACTCCAGATTTTGTCACATCCATTTTATACAAAAAGAAACTGAGCTCATTGCCCTTGTCTGTGATCACGCAGGAATTAAGCGTGTACGTGATCATGTAGGAATTATGCATGAAAGACTAGATTTGAACTGAAACTCTTCTGACAAAAAGTTCAACACTATGGTATTGTTATTTAAGATACTTTTGTTATTGCTTATAGTAAGCTGTATTAATACATGAATTTTCTGGCAAATGACAAATTTAATTGTCATATGTAGTTATGCAAAGGAATAAATTTCTATAAAAATGTGTAGGTATATAAGGAATAGGGCGCATCTTTTAGAAAAACTTGGTCTTTCCATCCAGTCACTGGGAAGAAGCAGATGTTTTCCATAAACTGTCTTTTTACATGAAGTTTTAGTGTTAAAGGTATGGAAACATGGTGAAGAAGGGGTAACATTGTTAAATTTGGAGTCAAATTTTACAGGTTCCTTAATCTCCTTGGCCCTCAGGTATAAATAACATTGTTAAGCTAGGTGACTTCTATGGTCCCTTCCAAGTTTCCATCTATGGTCCTAGGAGTTGCTTGTGACTGATTCTAAATTATTAGTCAAGAGATATAAGGATCTTACCAGATTTGGGCATCTGGGAGGTGAGGCTATGAAGGAACTGGAAGCCTGAAGGGTGTTGGGAGAGTTACTAGAGCCATTTGTTTTCAGATGACCCTGAACGAGGAAGTGTGGAAGCATTATCTATTTTTTCTAGGTCCAGTCTTATTTTTAACAATAAATGGGACAAATCATATTTGAAATCAATACTAGTGCAATAATAAATAAATCTGGTAACAACTCATGTAAAATCTTTTTAACCTAATGAAGGAAAAAACCCAATGTTGCTTTTTATTAGTACACACTAATCTCTGACCACTTTTGAACTTCATTCTTTTCGTATATGTGTGTGTGTGTGTGTGTGTGTGTGTGTGTGTATTAATTACACTAACACTTTTTTCTTTATTTCTTTTGTTTTGGCATCACCATCACCAGCCTGACTTCTTTCACCCACAGCACAACTTTTATCTCATCATCCAAAACAAATATAATGAAACAAAACAAATCCAAACATTGGCTACATCTGAAAGTGTTTATTTCACTATATACCTAATTCTGACCCTAATGGAAACAACCCAAGATCTTGAGCCCACTAACCCTGGGAGCAGCAGTGTCTCCCAGACTGACCCTGCTTCTATTTTAGAAGTCATCATTAAAAGGAGCAACCACGATTGAAAATGAACTTGCCATCTTCACCATTACCCAGTACCAACTGCTGATCAACTACCATTTCCATAAAATTAATTCTGAAGGTTCTAGGGAAGAGTACCATTGTCCAAGCTTTCCTGTTTTCAGGCCAGCTCCCTATCTCTCTCTCCTCCCCCAAACCCAGCAATCATCCTAGGAGTAACCTATTGCCAGACAACTCACCTACAAAGCATGAAAGTCAATTTACTCAAAACAACAACCTAGAGAGAGAGAGAGAGAGAGAGAAAGAGAGAGAGAGAGAGAGAGAGAGAGAGAGAGAGAGAGAGAGAGAGAGAGAGAGAGAGAGAGAGAAAGAGAGAGAGAAAGAGAGAGAGAAAAGATTAGAGCAGTTAATCCACCACTCCTATCTCAACCATTTCTCCTTCGATTCTGATAGAGATAGTTTAGGACTCTGAGCATAAGAGCTCCAGAAAGAGCAGCAGATCCAAGAGTGCCAATACAGCCCTAATGATCATCATCCAGGGAATTAATCCTTGTGGAGCTGCTATTTGGCAATTGTTTCTTCAGATTCTACAGAATATGCTCCCTCAGACATAATAGCAAATAAAGGTCTAGAAAAGTGGCATTATCAAATGGTTCAGTATCAGAAATAAATGTGGTTTATCAGAGGAAATGTCATTAAAGAAAGTAAATTACAAACCACTTTGCCACTGTACTTGAAGGGCCATAGGGTCTTTCCATCTGACTTGAACGCTTTTATATGTGTTATCTTTCCTATTAGAACATTATCTCCTTGAGAACAGGGACTCTCTTCAATCACCCATTTATGTCTCCATTACTTAGCAATAATGCTTTTTACATAGTAAGTGCTTAAATGGTTTTTGAAATTTACTCATTCTGTTTAAAAAGTATCAGAGAAGAACATAAACTGTTTATAGTTTTCACCAACATTTATTGATTAGCTTCTAGCTCAGTCTGAAGCCTGTAGAGGAACAATAAGGTCAGGAATGTCATATCAAATTTGTGCCTGTAGTTCTGCGACTCTTAGGCTGCAGAGCTTCCCAGCTGGTTTATGGTGGCTAAGGCCAGCAGCAATGAGCTATTACCTTACAGCCAAACTCAGGTCAGGAGTTCAGATTGAGGTGGGGGGCATCATGATGATCTGGCCTGATCAGCCCACTTTGGGAACACTTAAACTTGGAGGTCCCAAGCCTGGGTTCTTCCCAAGATTCCAGAACAACATAATACTCAATACCTCAAGAAAGTAGTAATGGAAGTAGCCCAGATCTTCTCTCCAGAAGTGCATAGGGCCCAGTATCAGCATAAAATCTAAAGCCAGAAAGTAAACTGGAAGAAAGAGAAAGCAAAAAACCCAACCCCATTGTAAAAAGCTGTCATGGGGAAAAGGGATTCTCAAGACAAACACTCAGAAGTGAGTGATAACAAAATATCTATAGACAAAACTTCATTGGAAAAATTGGCATAAATTCAATTAGAATTCCTGGAAGAGATGAAGTAGGATTTTTTAAAAAATTAAAAATTCAATAAATTAAAATGAGAACACTACAGAGAAAAATGGAAAAGAAATAAGAATTATGGGAAAAAAGAATCAGAAATAGAATAAGCAGACTGGTACAAGAAATACAAAACCAAGTAACAAACTCTCTGAAAATCACAATGAACCAAATAGAAGTCAATGATTCCATGAGACCATAATAAATATAAAAACAAAGTCAAAATTCTAAATAAAAATAGAAAAGATGTATAGCATCTTGTAGCTAAAACAACTGATTTGGGAAAGAGATTGAAGAGAAAAAAAGTAAGAATCATTGGTCTTAGATACAAGACAAATCACTATTCCCTGATAGTTAATGATTAAAGTATATGAACAAACAACTCTCCAAAAAAACTGCTGAGTTTTCACAGCCACATGAAAAAAAATGCTCCAAATAACTAATAAGAGAAACACAAATCAAAACAATTCTGAGGTTTCACTTCACACTGTGAAATGACAAAAATAAAAAAAAATTGCAACAGCCAATGTTGGAGGGATTGCAGAAAGGTAGCCATACATTGTCAGTGGACTTGTGAAATGGTACAATCATTTGGAAAGCAATTTGGTATTATTCAAATAACGTGACTAAAATGTCCATACACTTTGAACCAGAGACTATTGCTGGGCTTATGTGCTAAGAAAGTCATTGATAAGAGAAAAGTTCCCATAGACTCCCAACATATTTATAGCAGCACATTTTGTAATAGCTAAGAATTAAAAATAATGTAGATGCCCATCGACTGGGGAATGGTAAACAAATTGTGTCACATAAATGTAATAGAAGCTACTTAAGCATGGAAAGATCTTTATGAACTGATGCAGAGAAGTAGCAGAACCAAGGAAACAATATACAATACACAAAGCAACTACAATGTAAGTGTAAATAACAATGACACCAGAAAAGGTAAATGTAGCAAAATTATAAAGATCAAACAGGACCAAGCTGAATATGTGAAGACACCTCCAACATATTCCTTGATGAGGTTACACATTGCACATGTTTTTGGACATTCTCAACGTATCAGTCAATTATGCTAATTTTTCTGGAGGAAAAGGATCTTGAGATGAAAACTCTCAGGAACATTATAGATGAGACTCAGACCTTCCATGTCAAAGTAAACTTCTATAAGCAACTAGAAAGAAAGAAGTGAAGTATCAAGTATCAAGAAACCACAATTAAGATCACACATGATTTAATAGCCATAACCATAAAGGAATAGGGAGCTTGGAATATGATATTGCAGAAGAATATAACAGGCTTACAAAAATAATTTACCCAGAAAAACTGAATATAACCCTCCAAGGGATAAAATGAATCTTCAATAAAATAAGAAACTTCAAAGCATTTCTAATGAAAAGACCAGAGCTTTATAGAAACTCTGAGAAGTTTCTTAAAACATGAGAAGTACAAAAAGGTGAACATGGTAAAAAGCAATTTAAGGGAGTAAACATGGACAAACTTCTTACATTGACATATGGGGAGACTATACACACACACACACACACACGCACACATACATATATATATATATATATATCTCCTTATAAACACTATCATCATGAGAGGTCACAGAGTAAATACAATTAAAAAGCCTGTGAGTTGTTCTGCTATATCTTGATGATCTTAAGAAAAGAATTGAAAGAGAAGAGGAATACAATAGGGAGGGGAGTGAAAGGAAAGTTGGGGAAATTATTTCACATTATGAAGAAGTGCAATGTAGATATGAACAAGGAAGAGAGATGAGGGAGTAATTAACTTGAACTCTCTTATCTCAAGTAGCCAAGGTTCAGCTCTGCCCCCACCCCTCACACACACTTGAATACTAAAACACATTCCACCCAACAGGAAAATAAGTGGCAAGGGGAAGGATGGAGTAAGGACAATTAGAGAGAAGTTAAATTAAGGGTGAATTTTCCTGAAACAAAACATATTCTAACAATATACAAAGGTACAGCACCTTTTAAGGTAGCAAAGAAAGAGAATCTGAAGAGATGCCCACACACTGGAGAATGGATGAGTAAGTTATGGTATATAAACGTTACACAATACTATGGTGCTGTGAGAAATGATGAAAGGGATGGCTTCAGAGAAAACTGGGAATTTTTTTAAATGAACTAATTCAGAATGAAATAACCACAAGCAAGAGATAAATTTATAGAATGACAATTTGTAAAGACGAACAACTTTGAAAGAGTTATTCATCAATGTAATGACTGATGAAGATTCTAGAAAACTGATTATAAAATACACTACCTACTTCCATACACATATACATAGACCATCTAGATAGATAGATAGAAGTAGTCAATACTCATCCTGTCTTTGAGATCCATACGTTTTGTTTGCATACTGAGCATATTTTCTTTTTCTTTTTTTATTTTCTTTTTCATTTTTAACACAGTTCATATCACATAAAACAATTCCAGCTTTTGGTCAGGTGATATTTCTTTTTAAAGTATTTACAATATAGATGAAAATTTTTTTTTAAACATTAGCCAAGTGAGATACAAATAATATTTATGTACGCTAACTTCACAAGCCCTTGACCTAATTGTCTCCACAGTATTACTAAGAATTAAAGGACCCTAACTTATTGTTGTTGGTCTAAAGTCCTAAGCCTAATAGCATAATTTTAGACAACCTCGGATGTTCCCCTACCCATAATCTATAATTGAATAGATCTGGTATTAAGCTTATAAACCTTTTGACTATAGGAAATTGCCACTAAGAGTAGGGACGTTGCAGGGAACCAATATCTCCCCAACTTCGTCAATTCCAGGCAGGATTAGATTGTCCACTTGCATTCATTCAGGCTTAAAGTCTGCCAGGTGCCAGCGGAGAAATTGAGTCAGAAGAATCCTACTTCAGCCCAGACTGAACAGTTGCTCTCCCACTCTTCCCATGAGATCACCTTTTGCAGTTCATACCAGCATCTCACAGGCTTACTGACATCATGGACTGGAGGCTCAGACCATTTTTCTTGCTATCCATACCTGGAGTCAGACTCAGAAGAACAGTCACTTAATAGTCCCATAGCATCTTAAAATAGCAAGTGCCAATAACCAGGTTTCAAATATGACTATAATTTCACTTTGGCTAAGGAACATCTTTTGAGGCAAATCTTAAGTGGCTTACCTGCCTTTCTATACATGTTCTAGTTCCTGATTAAATAGCAATCATAAAATCAAATATACCATTAAAATCTTAACTTTTCCAACAATGCCAAATTTTTTCCGAGGTTACTTGCCTCTAGGAAATTTAAACTAATATTCTTTTCCCCAAACTAAAGATGTCTTTGATTTATTTTCAGTAATTAATTCATTCAATCGTTTTAATACTAATTGCTTTTACATCACTTTGTAACATGTCCAATTGTTTCCCCCATCACTCCCCTCCCCCTGCTTCCTAATGCCTTGCATTCTGATTACTCCTTCCCTCAATGTACCCTCCCTTCTATCATACCCCACCCTTCTCTTATCCCCATCTTCTCTCTTTTCTTGTAGGGCAAGATACATTTCTATACCCCATTCCCTGTATTTCTTATTTCCCAGTTACATGCAATAAAAATTCTCAACATTCATTACTAATACTTTGAATCCAACTTCTTTCCCTCCCTCCCTTCCTACCCATCCCCACTGAGAGGCAAGCAATTCAATGCAGAGTAAATATGTGTTGTTTTGCAAAAGACTTCCATAATAATCATGTTGTCTAATACTAGCTATATTGCCCTCTATCCTACTGTATCCCCTGCTAGTTTATTTATTTATTTTTTTATTCCCTTGTTTGACCTTGTCCTTTCCTAAAGGTGTTTATTTGTAGTTACTCCCTTCTCCCATTTGCCCTCCCTTCTATCATTCCCCTCACTCCACTTGTTGCCTCCTCGCCTACTTTCCTGTAGTGTAAGATAGATTTTCATATCAAATTTAGCGAGATGTTATTCCCTCCTTCAGCCATATGTGGAGAGAGTAGCTTCATTTTTCCCCTCTCCCCTTCTCCCTCTTCTCCTCCATTGAACAGGATTTTTCTTATCTCTTTTATGAGTTATAGCCTGCCCCATTCAATTTCTCCCTTTCTCCTCTCAGTATTTTCCTCCCTCACCCCTTAGTTTTTATTTTTTTTTGTGTGTGTGGATATCATCTCTTCTGATTCAACACAACCTGTACACTATGCATATATATGTGTGTGTGTGTGTGTGTGTGTGTGTACAATCCCTCCACCTACCCAAATACTGAGAAAAGATTCAAGAGTTATAAATATTTTCTTTCCATGTAGGAATGTAAACAGTTCAGCTTTAGAAAGTCTTTTATGATTTTTCTTTCCTGTTTACCTTTTCATGCTTCTATTGAAAAAGAACATTTTTGTATTGGAAAGTCAAATTTTCTATACAGTTCTGGTGTTTTCATCAATATTAATGCTTCAAAGTCCTCTATATCATTGAATGACCATTTATTCCCTTGAAGTATTATACTCAGTTTTGCTGGGTAGGTGATTCTTGGTTTAATCCCGGTTCCTTTGATTTCTGGAATATCCTATTCCAAGCCCTTTGATCCCTTAATGTTGAAGCTGCCAGATCTTGTGTTATCCTGATTGTATTTCCACAATACTGGAATTGTTTCTTTCTAGCTGCTTGCAGTATTTTCTCCTTGATCTGATTGGCCACAACATTCCTAGGAGTTTCTCTCTTCCGGTCTCTTTCAGGAGGTGATTGGTGGATTTTCTCAATATTTATTTTGCCCTCTGGTTCTAGAATATCAGGGCAGTTTTCCTTGATAATTTCATGGAATTTGATGTCTAGGCTCTTTTTTTGATCATGGCTTTCAGGTAGTCCCATAATTTTTAAATTGTTTCTCCTGGATCTATTTTCCAGGTCAGTTGCTTTTCCAATGAGATGTTTCACATTATCTTCTATTTTTTTCAAACTTTAGGTTTTGTTTTTTTAACTGCTTGGTTTATCTCACAGTTATTCATTTCCCTGAACTCAATTCTCTCTTTCAACAAATTATTTTGTTCAGTGAGCTTTTGAACCTTCTCCACTATTTGACTAATTCTGCTTTTTAAGGCCTCCTTCTCCTCATTGGCTTTTTGGATCTCTTTTTTCCAATTGAGTTAGCTTCTTTTTAAAGGTGTTATTTTCCTCAGCATTTTTTGGGTTCTCCTTTAGCAAGCTGCTAACTCGCTTTTCAAGCTCTTCTATTGTCTGAGTCTAATTTAGGTTCCCTTTGGAGGCCCTAGAGGCAGAGGCCTTGACTTCCTCTGACAGTATGCCTTGTTCTTCCTCATCTGAAAGGATGGGAGGAGGCACCTGTTCACCCAGAAAGTAACCTTGTATGTTATTTTTTTCCCCTTTTTTGGGCATTTTCCCTGCCAGTTACTTGACTTCTGAATTTCCTCTCCACAACTACCTCACCTCCAGTTCTGCAATGCCAGCACTGGGGGCTGAGATTCAGATGACCTGCTCCAATCCCCCAGGGGCTTTAGGTGGGGGCAGAGCTGTTATTCAGTATGAGATTAAGATCAGCTGCTCAGTTAGGGGAAGGGCCCACACAGGGCTCAGTTCCCTCAGGGGCTTTATGATGAAGCCTTCAACAATGGATGTGGGCTGCTGCCTGCCTTGGGAGCTCCCATCAGCTTCTGTCTCCACTGCTGCCACCTGAGGAGGCCTGAATTATAGGGATACCTTACTCCCTTCTTGGTCAGCTGAAAAAATCCCTTCATTGACCTTTAATGCCTGTGGATTGAGGGATTTGTACTGCCCTTCAAGATTCTGTCACTGAAGACTGCTCAGTCCTGCTCCTCCTGGTGCCACATGGCCAAGGCTAGGGTGGGCTCTGTTCCAAGTCTGGTGCAACAGACCTTTCCTATTGGTCTTTCAGATCACTCTGAGCCAGAAATCTCCTCCACTTCTTTGTTCTGTGGCTTCTGCTGCTCTAGAATTTGTTGAGAGTCCTTCTTTACAGGTATTTTATGGGCTGTGGGTGAAGAGCTAGTGTATGTGAATGTTTCTACTCATCCATCTTGGCTCTGCTGATACATATTTTAATACTATTGCTTTTTGTTTCTATTCTTATAAGTTGTCCTTCATTTGTGTGTATTTGCCTTCTCAATCTATTGTTTTCTTTTGTTTCTTTACCACTGCAGATTCAAGTTTTTCTATTCTACCCATTATTTTTGCTGGGCAGCATAAATTCTTTTCTTACAATTTTCATTTCTCTTTTCAATCACTCAGAAACTATTTTATTATTCCATGTTCTCAAATTCCACAGGCCCCTCTCTCTAAGTGCTGGATCACTTTCCTTCATTTTATAGTATGTATTCACAGATGCATGAACTTGCTTATTAGATCTGGAGGCCATATTTCCTTCTGTTGTTCCATTTTTCCTATTGATTTATCTGTTTACATTCAAAGTCTTTGAGATCTCTACTCTCTGAAATCTTCAGTATTTTAAGTCTTCTCCTTTGTTTTCCTTATCCTTTGCTCCCTGACTCTTTCACTTCTCTGGTTTCCTTGAAGGCTGAATCTCAATTAACTGACTGCCTCAATTGGCTTGTGGATGGTCAGAAATGGTCCCAGCTGGATGTTGTGCTCTTATCCTCAGGCTTGGTGGAGTGCTGCATAGCTCCTCACATTGAGGATGTCTTATCCTCTTGAATTGTCCACTCCTTCTGTTCCTACTTCTCTGACTTGACACCAGCCTGGGAAGGGGAGGATGGCTGCTGTGTGAGGTCAGGGTCACTGAGTATCAGTTCTTGAGTTTTGACTTGCTTTTATTGCTTAACCTTCTTTTGGATTTCTGGTGTCCTAGACAATGGAAACAGCTGTTGTTGCTTTATTTTTGGTGCATAATTTCTCTTTTGGAGAAGTTTTAGAAATAATGGGGATTGGTGATAATGTGTAGGCTGTCATCTCATTGTTCGTGTGACTTTAAAGTCCTTTCTTTCATTCTCAATGTCAACTGGGGTGAGAAGGTGGTTTTTTGCTAACTAAAGAAAATAGAATTTTTTGAAAAAGAAAGAAAGCCTTTCCTCAAGGAACTTACAATTTAGCATACATAAGATGCAAGCATAAATGACTACAATAGAAACAGAGTAAGATAAATGTATTGTAAATAGAATAAATTACTCTATCATTGAATCCAACTGAATTTGTCTCCAAAAACAAAACATGCTGTTTTTCTTCCTAACTCACTTTTATCTCAGAGTTCTCTCTTTCTGTAGAAGGTACCATCATCTATCTATTTTTCTTACTTTTAAGCTTTCTGGTCACCTTGACTTATGACCGTAGGGTCATTTTTTTTCCTCTTTTTTTTTTCTCTCATGCCTCACATTCATTTAGTTATCTTGTCCTGTTGATCCTTCTTTGTTAATAGCTCTCAAATTTTTCACCTTCTTTCAACTCATATGGCCAATATCATAGTTCAGACCCTCTTACGGTTCTTGCTGAACTGTTGCAATGGTATCCTAATTGGTCTCCAATTTTTCTAGTCTTTCCCCTCTACAATATATCTTCCACATAGATGCTAAAATAATCTTCCTATTACACGGATCTAAACATCCCATTTACCTGTTCAAATCTCTTTCAATGTCTCCTTATTTCCTCCAGGATAAAGGCCATACACAATCTAGTTGCAAATATTTAGATAAAAATTAGATAAAGCATTTATTAAGTACATATTATATGTGTCAGATATTGTACTAAGCAATGGCAATACAACTAAGAAAGAATGACAATCCTTGCTCTCATGCTTCCATTGTAATCAGAAAAGACAACATGTTCAAAGGACCTAGACAGAGACAGGTAGATGGGGTAAAGTATCTGCAGGTAGAAGCAAAGTAGAAAAGTAGTATGGAAGCGAGCCAGATTAGATGGGAACATGGCTATCAGAGGTACCTGAAATGTAACTTTTGGGGAGGAACTCACCAATTGGAGGAAGAGGCAACTAAAGTGAAGGGGTTGCCAGCTACTGATAACAGAAGTAGAAAACAAGGACTGACCGTTCCTGATTCACTTAAAGTTCTAGCCAAATTGGACTACTAGTTGTTTCTTGACCTTATCCTTGATCTTTTACTGCCTTGTGCATTCAGACTTAGTTTTTCCAATGCCAGGAATATATTTCTTCTATAAGCCCAACTGTTGGAATCATTCTGTTCCTTCAAGGCATTCATTTCATGTGGTTCATAAATGCCACATAAATGCAAGACTATGGTACAGTATCAAGGAAACTGAATTTGTAATCAGAGGACTTGGCTGATATGTTGGCTCTGCTTCTTTCTATCTATATGACCTATGGCCAATAATTTAACTTCTCCAGGTCTTGATTTTCTCATGTGTGAAATGAGGATTAGGTTGAATGATGCCTGCTATCTTCTAGCTCTAAATCTATGATGCTTTATGAAGAGAAGCCAAATGTGAGCTCTGTCTCCCCAAATTTTCTCAGGTATCATTTTTGCCTCCTTTTTTGTCCCTATTACATTGTGCCTTGTAGCTTACTTATCTGTGTGTTTATCACCTCCTTTAACCTCCCCTCCAGATATTAAGCTCCTTTAGTAGGGAGATGTTATGATTTTGCTGTTTTTCGTTGTTGCATCCCAGTGCCTAATAGAATACTTTGCACATATAATTAGCACTTATTAAGTATCTACTGGACTAGAGAACAGTGAGGGTTAAGTGGAAGGTGAAGTGTATGAAGCCACTTAGTTGCAAATCAAGAGACTGAATCTGAGTAGCATCGTTAGGGTAGGACTCAGTGTCACAACAGTGCCAAGTGGGGTAGAAGAATGGAATAACGTATCTGCCAGTACAGGGTAAATCAGGGTTCTTATCTTCAGCAGAAAACAGGATCCAAGCATTATTCAGCACCCAAGGACCACATCCCTGGTGGAAATATGGGCCAGACTATTTTCCAGTGCAAAACAAACTAGGATATGAGTAATATTCAGCATAGGCAAATCCAGGGACCCCACCTGTAGCAGAAGACAGGCCCAATTTAGAATCTAGGTAGCCTTGTTCAATACAACATCCAGGTAGCATGAGCCTAACCCATACTGGGGGACAAAGTCAGACAATTCCTGCAGAAGGCAGGGATTAATCTTAGCCACTGAACTGAGAAGAAAGCAATATAAACCTATGCCACCCAGGAATATGGGAGCAGAGCACAATTCTCTAATCCAGAAATTTAAGCTGCACATTTGAATAAACAAAAGAAAACACTGAACGCAATGATGAACTGTGGACAAAGAGGTAGTCAAGTAGTAAACCCAGAAGAAGAAAATAACTTCACAATAAATCCAATTTATGGATTTATTATTTATATTCAGAGAAATATTTCAGAGAAATTTCAGAGAAATTTTGGAGAAATATATATTTCATATGTTCATATATTCAGAGAAAAATGGATTTATTATTTATATTCAGAGAAATAAATTAAGATTTATATTCAGAGAAATGAATATCCTTGCCTAAAGGACTATAAGAATACACAGAAGAAATGAAACAAGAGATATAAAATGGAGTAGCTTAGGGAAGAAAAAATAAAATTGGGAAAAGTAATGTCTTAAAATAGATAATTGCACATCTTATCCCAAAATTGAACTTCACTAAAGCTATAATGGTCAAATATAAAACAATGACTCTGTAAGAAAACAAAAATTAAAAACAAATAAAAGTAATTTTAAAAAGAGAAGAAAATGTAAGGTATATATTTTCAAAAACAGCTAAGCTGGAAAAGTGGCCAAGGAGAAAGAATTTAGCAATCACTAGACTTCCAGATAATAATGACCAAAAAAAATGCTTGGATATCATATTTTAAGAACTCATGAAAGAAAACTTGACAGATTTCTTAGAACTAATCAGCCAATAACCATTTATTAAAAAACCTCCTATATGCCAGCAAACAAAATTAAATGGAAAGAATTCATCTGAAAGAAACCTGGCACTGAAAACTCCTAGGAATGTCACAGGTCAAATTCAGAAATGCTGTAAGTAGACAAAAAGAAAGAAAGAGTTCAAGTACAAAGGAGCCATGGATAGAATCACACAAAACTCTCTAGCTGCAGTATGGTAGAAAGGCTTGGAATAAGATTATTTCAAAAAGCAAAAGATAAAGACTTTCAATAAACAGTAATCTATTTGAAAAAATTCAAAATAATATTGCAGAGGAAAAAGCAGACCTTTAATAAAATGATAGATTCCCAATCATTCCTATTGAAAAGGTTTTTAATTTTTGTTTTCTTACAGAGTCATTGTTTTATAGTAGAAATTTTGAAATGGAAATTCAGAAGACAAAGGAAGCATAGAAAAGTTCCCATACTTGCTCAATTGAAAGATACTATGACATGTTAATAGGAGAAGAATAAATAAATGTCTTCGAGGGTCATAGAGAAAGTTCAGTAGAAAGGCAGAGGACATAGGTTGTTCTGGTTTGATTGTCTTAGGTGAAGAAGGAAATGAGAGAAAAAGGTAAATATAATGGAAAAGAAAAGAAGAGGAAGTGGGGAGAAACCCATAATAAATGAGATGAAGAATATACAAACATGGAAGATGGACTGAGGGGAATAGGCATTGCATGAGCCTTACTTTCATATAAACTATGCAAAGGAAGGTAGAGTACTCATGCACAAGCACACACATAGAGAAATATAATGATATAGAAGTATATTAAATTAAACAGGGAAGTAGTGAAGGTCTGGATGAAAAAAAAGAATGAGATTTAAGAGACAAATTCCAGTGTTGGAGAAGAGAATCTGAAGGGGGATTAAAAAGAAATAAAGAATAAAAATTTGTGATTGGAGTAAAGTGTGTGGGGGGAATTGGGGCAAAGAATTAGCAACATATTGTCATTTATAGAAATCCCAAGTGCTAGGCTCACTACTATTCTTTCACTAGCTCCTCTTAATGAGATGGAATGTGGCAAAGAGTACAAGAAGACAGGATGGAGGGAAATATACAATGAACAATAATAACCATAAATATTCATTTTATGAATTCAGAAATAAAATAGAAATGGATAACTGAAGATTAGAAAGTAGAGTCCAACAATATGTTGTTTTAACAAAACAATACAGATTCACATAGAGTTAAAATGAGGAGCTGGAGCATGCTTCAAGTGAATTGAAAAGTAACAGGGGTAGTAATCATGATTTCACGTAAGGATATAGTAAAAATAGATATGATTAAAAAGATATAAACAGGGAAATCACACATTAAGTACACTATAGACAATGCACAAATAGCATACTTAATATATAATAATACTTAACATTTATACACTAAATAGAATTATATATTAATACCAAAAGGGAAAATTAATTAAATTGAACAAACAGTAAAACTAAAATAGTGGGGACCTCAATATACTCCTTTTAGAGTTAAGGGGAAAATCTAACAAAAAAGATAAACAAGAAAGAAATTCTGGACCTAAATAGAACTTTAGAAGAATTAGTGAAGATAGTTTTTTGAAGAATGCTAAATGTTAATATCTCAGTTGGGCATAGCACCTTCAGAAAAACTGATGAATTGCAAATGACAAATTACAAAAATATTGGAGCACAAAAAGCTCTCAAAAATAAAAAAGCACATCTCTATATGATAATAATGCATTATATTCCATAAAAATTCTTTGATGAAATATTTTAAAATGAATTGGATACCAAATAAGAATTCTATCACATGGATGAATCAAAGAACACTTTAAAATTTTATCAAAGAAAGTAACAAGATAACATACAAAAACTTGGGGGATGCAACTAAAACAGTCCTTAGGGGAAAATGTATGTATCTAAAATTTTTTATCAACATAAAAGAAAAACCAAATCAGTGTAGTGAGCATAAAAATAAAAGAAATCTCATCAACCCTGTGAGGTAGATATTATTTTTATTCTTGTTATACATGTATGCAAACCAAGGTTGAGAAAGGTTAAATGATGAGTTGGAGGTCATAAAGTTAGTAAGAGCAGACCTGATGTGAACCTAGGTCTTTGTGTCTCTTAAGTCTAGCTCTCTATCTACTACACCACCAGTGTGTAATAGTTTTAATATGTTGTGGCTATATACCAACAGTTTATTTGCTATTTTTGCATTAATGTTCATTAAGGATATTGGAATATATTTTTTGTCTCTCCCTGTATATAAAAATATTACATTTCTATTATAGAAAGAGGTAGAAAAATTTCTCCTTTTTCCTATTTTCTCAAACAGTTCAAATGATATTAGAATTATTCTTTCACAGATTAAAAAAAGGAAAAATGACAATTTTTGGAGTGTTTTGGAACAAACAGTCATACTGATTTACGTTTAGTAGAACCCATGAATTAGTCTAGACATCCTGGAAAATAATTTGGCACTATCTTAAAAAAAAGCCATTAACTGTGCATACTGTTTGGCCCAACAATACTATTAGGCTTATGCTAGGAAAGAGGAAAAAAACCCTTGTATGCAATAATAAATCTAACAGCAATTTTGTTAGAGTAAATAACTGGAAATCAAAGGAGTATTATCTACTGAGGAATGGCTCACAAATTATGCTATAAAAATGTAATGGCATATTTTCACACCATAAGAAATTATTAAACTGACAGCTTCACGGGTATCTGGAACTAATGCAGAACAAGTGTATAGAATCGGCAGAACAGTTTATACATGAATATCAACATTATAAAGAAAAATACCTTTGTAAGATTTGATAACGCTGAGTAGTTTGATGACTAGTTATGACTCCAGAGGACTAATGATGAAGCATTCTATCCACTACCCACAAAAATAAAACACACAGACACACAGATCCATTTGTTTCAGAGGATAGGTTTTTCTTTTCTCTATTTTTTCCCCCAGTAGAAGGAGGTGGAAGAGTCAAAAGCCATAGGTAAAAAAAAAAAGAAAAAAGAAAAAAAAAGAATAAAAAATGATAAAGGAAGAAAAGAGAGTCATTAAAGCAACTTTTAAAAAAACTAAAGAGAAGTCCAAGAAGAAACAAATAAGTAGGACAGTTTTAAAAGGTATACAATGAACTTTTTATATACTTCAAAAGAGAAGTAAGGTATGCACTTGCATTGTCCTATACAATGAAAATGCTCATTTGAGTTACACTATGGAAATGGGAATGAGTATTTTCTTTGTTAAGTTCAGATTGGTTTTTAAATGGAGAAAAACACAACTAAATGCTTTCAAGGAAAACCTACTTGTCTTGTATTGTTTATGCCTGAAAATGCTTGTTTCTTTTTGAAACTCACTAGATGGAAACTATGATTCACCATTAATCTTATAGAGTTGTGGTTGCTCATTGTTTTCTTTGTGTTCTTGTCATTTATAAATAGCTCCGATTTCATTAACTTTATTTCATATAAATCCTCCCAGGTTTCTCCAAATCCTCCCTCTTCATTATTTCTCTTGACACAATGACATTCTGTCACTTTCACACTTTAATTTTTTTAACCATTCTCTAATTTATATGAACTCACTCTAGTTTTAATCCTTTACCTTAACAAAAACTGCTGCCTTAAATATTTTTTATGACCCTTTATCTGTCTTTGATCTTTTCATGGCACATGTCCCAGTAGCGTTTTGGCTGAGCTAAAGGGTATGTGAAGCTTATGCTTTGGGGTATCATTTCAAATTCTTTTCCAGAATAGTTAAGATCACTTCCTCACTACACCAACGGTGGCTTGCTTAGTGCCTGGGATGTGCTGGTGAATGTTTAACAACCAGCTGTCTTAAAACACACAAAACACTCTAAAAGTTACTCTGCATTAGTATTTTCTCCATCATTTTCTTAAGTCTAGATAGTCAATTAAGCTTGATTTATTAATCAAATCTTGACTTGGAATGTTTGCTGATTTCTGGGGCACAAATGCTCATATTGAAAATTTAAC
Organism: Bettongia penicillata ogilbyi; assembly: GCA_023548195.1. Classification (NCBI taxonomy): domain Eukaryota; kingdom Metazoa; phylum Chordata; class Mammalia; order Diprotodontia; family Potoroidae; genus Bettongia; species Bettongia penicillata. The sequence continues at coordinate 688,951 of JAJHZJ010000377.1, read as the reverse complement.
AATTGGTTCTCACAAGTAGGCTCTGGCACACTTCCAAAGTGTTTATGGCTAGGATTTTGATAAGCTGAGATGGATAATTTGGTATCCACAGGAAAGGCTAGCAAAAGAGAAAGCTGGGGTAAAAAGGTAGGAATTCAATTATGAGGGACTCAGAATGTCCTTCTAAGGAATTTGAACATTTTTTGTAGACAGTTTTAGATAAGAAAAAGCAATTCTATAGAATATTTAATCTAGCTTCGATGTGCATTAAGGTGGAACAAATGAGATAAACCAGTGGAGAATCAGTTTCTATAATTCCAGCATGAGATAATGAAAGTCTAACAGAGAGGTGAAAGAATTAGAGAGTTTTGAATGTTGGATTTAGGAGTGAATATTTAAATTAAAACTATTAAATCATCCATCCCCCGTTTTTAACCAAGTGGGATTTTTTTTTCAATCTTCTGTTCAACTGTTGTTAGTCAGACAATAAATAGTCAATCAATAGTCAAAAAAATATCAGATCAAAAGTAATGAATAAGAATTAAGCAGCTACTATTAAGCACTCACTATATGCCAGGCATTATGCTCTGTGTTGGAATATTCAAACAAGGGCAAAAGATAATCTCTGTTCTTAAGGAGCTCACAATCTAATGGGGAAGACGATATGCAAGCAAACGTCTAAATAAATAACTACAGGATAAATGGGAAATATTAATAGAGGGAAGGCACTTGAATTGAAAAGAACTGGAAAAAGCTTCTTCTAGAAGGTTATCATCCAAAATGTTGCTGATGAGAAAGAGAAATAGAAATGGAAAATTCAATGCTTAAATTACATTTGTAGTAATAAATATTTATGTCAGTGTGGTATAATGGATAGGAGCCCAACCTTAAAGTCAGGAATGCCTCAGTTCAAATCTTGACTCTGACTCATGTCGATATAATCCTGGGAAAGTTACTTAAACTGTCAACACTTCAGGAAATACTCTAAGACTGCAAATGACAAGAAGAATATAGGCTAATGGCAGGAGCAGGAGGCAGTGTGGTGAGGGGTCCAGGACATAAAGTTTAAGTCCCATATATTCTCATGAAGAGCACAATGATTCAATAATTGGGCCAAGATCCCCCTTCTAATAAATACCAGAGTTTAGTTTTGAACCCATTGTTTCTAAATTCAAGCCCCACACTCTAGCAACTGCCTCCTACTGCCTTTAATTTTAAGCTGTGGTTTGGGAAATGTATTTAGTTTCTTATGGTCTAGTTTCTGATAGAAAAATTCAACTTTCCAACTGCAAATTCTCATGACTGGTAATTGGTATGATTTTACTGCATTTGTAGAAAACCATGAGCTAAATTATTAGATTTATAGTTTTTGCATACAAAATATATCTATAATTTTATTGATCAAAAAGAAATGATGAAACCTAATTTTATGGACATAGGGGAATGGTCTGAGAGAGCCTCATGTGTTAGACTTGTAGTCACATGAAAAATAGTATGAATAGAAAGTATTATTGCAATATGAACATAAAACAAATAACAAAATACCACACTTTTAACCAATTTCAGAGTGTCAAAGTCTATAGAGCAGGGTCCCTTTCCCTTTTATTTTAAGAAGTACTGAAATGCATAACAAAGTTTCACTGCAAAATGACATATAGTCTATGTGATATTTTGGAGTACATAATATGTAGAAATAAGGCTTAATTATGTTTTAAATTTGACTTCTGAGAAACTCATTAGAATTTCATTTCCATCCAAAGCAGAACCTTTATTAAAAGTGATCACCTGTTACATTTTCTCATGTTAATTTGCTTATTTTAAACCTTATTGCCCTTTCTTTTAGGTGATTCCCCCCCACCCCCACTTACTATACACAAATTTTGTTTTCATTGTCATTTTCAGATTTTAAGCTGACTTTGCACCTCTGGTAATGGTTAGCCATTCTTCAGAAACAGAGCTTACTCTCAAAACCAAAGTAACCAAAATGTGTGTCTTTTTCTTTCAGCATCAATTAAAGCGGTGCAGTTAATTTAATGTTGATATCATTAACTCAGAATTGAGGAAGATGCGGATATTTAACTTAATTGTTATATTGGTTTTTTCTCCAACTGAATGTAGCTACCAGTCTTTCATTACAGCATTATTTACAACTACTATTTGTCTGCTTTGACATTCAGGAGAAATTTTTAAAAGGGACAGCTTGATACTTTGACAGTTTGTGTGCTTTCAAATTTTGGTCAAATATTTCATTTTATATAGCTTACATGTGTGCTGTTTCATGATATGGGAAAAAATCAATAAATGGAATTCCGTCTTAAGGCAAACAAAATTGCATTTTAACATTTAGTAATGTGTGTTAGCTTCTGCATTCTATGTTTAGCCACCACTTATTCCCATTAGGAATATAAATTCATTTTATATGCTATTGTATTTAAGAAGTCTGAACAACATTAGGACTTCCTAAATAATTTACATGAGGTTATGTTCAGGGAATTGTGTGAATTTAAGAATGTGTAAAGCAAGCAATATAAATAGAATAAATCTGAAAGCATGGTGATGTAAGCCAAATGTGTTTAAAATCTTTGAGTAAAAAGATATCTCATTTCTGACAACCAAAACCGATGGTGACATAGCTATTCAAATGGACATTTTGCTTACATGAATACGTTTTTAAATTTGTTACATAATAAAGAATATGCTTTGAGATACACAGGGTCTGAGGTTTAAACATAGGGCGATAGACTGAGAAGTGCAATTCTCAATTGTAGACCAAATAAAGAGAAAGAGAAATTACTGGACCACTTGATTTTGTCTTATGCTAGAAATTCTGTTTATACTTGAACAGCCACATTCTCATCCAGCAGTCTTTGTGAATGGGGATGTGGTGGGGTAAATGACTAAAACATCATTTATCATTTTTATTTGGCTTTGCTGCTATAAGAAAGAAATGTGACTGAATAAATAGTTATAGAAATATGAATGTGTGGCTGTATTCACTGAAACTAAAAGTGTTACCTACAGTGTTCACCCTCATAGTAACTTGACTATTACTAAATATTTTTCTTAAAAAATAATTTAAAGCTTCCATGTTTTTGTCACTTTCAGACCAATAGCAGGCTGGTGGTTCTAGCCTGTCAAAGATTAAGAAATTCAAAAGAAAGATGCCTCTCTCATGACCAGCTATGAAAATGAATATGTCTACATTCAGTACCTAAAAGAAAAGTCAATGGACCTAATGAAAATCATTCTGGAAAGCCAAAACCACTTTCATATATATATATTTTGACTCTCTTTTTTCTGTCCCTAATCTCCTCCCCCCTTTTTTTGCGTGGATGAATATATCCAGGATTGGTGGTGGACTCTGAGTGTTTTCTATATTCATATTTCTTGCATTCTTTTAACCTATTCACATGGGGAAAAGTAGAGGAAACTCCAAGGCTGGAGAGGAAGAGAGAGTTTTGCATAAACTGAAGTAAGACCATTATAAGTACTGTAAGTCAAATGGAAACTTTATAGGACTAATGATTTTGGAAAATCATCTGCAATGTCACACATACTTTGATATTTTAAGGATATACAAGTTTGATCAAACTCATCAATGTATATATCATTGGTGTATATTGTGACCCATCCATGTAAACCTTGTTAAATTCTATTGTAAATTCTTGGCTTTATTATTAGGTTGGTTTTTTTGTTTCTTCATTTTTAGTATTCTGAGGGAAAACGTATTGTTCTTAATTATTGTCCATATATTAGAAGTTGCTATTTGACAGGTTTTCAAAGTTATTTCTCTAAACTCTAATATAATATAAGTTTCTGAAATAATGAGCAAAAAGAATCAATTTGCTTGTAAGTTACGGAAATGACTCTTGAATTTTCTAAGAATATGCCATGTAATAATGATATTTTAAATAACAATAGTGCATATGTATATATATATACATATTGTGTATTTACATAAAATACATAGCACTTCTTACTATGTGTCAGGAACTATTCTGAGTGCTTTACAATTAGTATCTCATTTGATCTTCATAACACCTCTATTTTACAGATGAAGAAACGGAGGCACAGAGAGGTTAAGTTACTTTCCCAGTGTCACATAGCTAGTAAATGTCTGAGACTAGATTTGAAGTCAGGTCAGGTCTTTCCGAGTCCTGGTGTGATACTCTATCCACTGGGTCCTCTATCTGCCATGCTGGTTTCATTTTCAATGTGTATGGGATAGGAATCAGTGCTCTACATTGTATTGGGAGATAGAAGAAACAGAAATGGAGCTCAGAACTAGTTACACTGGAGGGGGCAAAAAGTGAAAGATAGAATACTATTTCATGTTCCCTGTTAGTGGAACATAAAAAGAACTAAGTAATCAAAATAATATTTTTGTGCTTTATTTAAGACCATTATTATATTTTATATACTAACAAAGCATACTACATTTTTTCCTTTGGAAAAATTTGATTTATAATATATTCTCCAACTGGAACTAGAACAACTTTATTCATGTACATTTTAGATGGAAGGGAATTGTGCCCTGGGTAAAAACTTTGATTTGTAGACAAGAATTTTTACTGTTTGTGAATTAGCACAACTTGCTATTCTAGGCCCCTGACATAATATTTTTTACCTTGTACTTAATTACTTACACTCAGAATTATTGGCTTCCTAAATAGAGAACAACATATATAATTACCTGTCCAATATACGTAAATGATTTAGAAAAAAAGTGAGGCTAGTAACTTTGCACAGCCATTCCACACTTAAATCCAATTCACTTTCAAGTCATGATATCACCTTCCTAAAGCCATATTCCTCTTCAAGAATGAAGTTAAACAGCAACACGTAAGTGGTTACTTTAAGTTAGAAGTTCTTAACCTTTCTTTTTAGTGGTACCTTTTTTTTGATATCCCTTTTGACAGTCTTGTGAAGTCTTTTTTCAGAATAGTGATTTCAAATGCACAAAACAAAATATATAGAGTTACAAAGGAAATTGACATTGAAATATAGCTCTTGAAAAAAGTTGATATATGCAAAATTAAGATTTTTGATGCACTTTTAAGTACAGTCTTAAGGGAATAACTTTAAGAATTCTTAGGTAAATTCTATGTTGTTAAACAGTTTGGACCAATCATGTAATTTATTTATTCCACTTTTATTTTATAGGAAACATTTAATTTTGCCTTATATATTCCCAACTCATCACTAGTGCACAAAGCATTTTAAGAAAGGATGTTACGATGCCATGGCAATCCATCTACACTCTGGTAGAGAAATCCTAGGGATTTACTTCAGGTATAGAGATAAAATAATTTGTCCAGGATTGCACAGTATCAGACAGTTAGGTGGTTGGTATTGTGGATAGAGTGTTAAATTTGGAGTCAGGAAGTTCCAAGTTCAAATCCATCTTCAGACACAGTAGCTGTGTAACTAGGCAAGACATTCAGTCTCTATCTGCCTCAATTTCATCAACTGTAAAATAAGGGTAATAATAGCACCTATCTCAAAAGGTTGTTATAGGGATGAAACATTTGTAAAATATTTAGCACAGTGCTTGGCAAATAATAAGCAAAATATAAATTTAGCTATTATTGCTAATAACACTTATTTTCAAGAGTTGTGAACTAAAATGAGATAATATATAAAGTGTTTTACAAATTTTAAAGTGCTATGTAAATGCTAGCTATTATGGTCAGAAGCTGGATTAAAACTGTTCTTCTGGACTCTTCAATCTATCTACTATACCATACTGAATACATGAGTTGAAAAAATTTTGACTATTCAAAGTTGAAATTCCTTATGATCTTTCACAACTCAACTGTAAACTACAAATAGGCAAAGAGGTAAAGACATAACAAAGTGAATTATTATACAATAGAATTTAACTGTGATCTACTTTCAGAAATGATAACAGTAACAAGATAAAGGAAAGAAATTAAGGGCATAGAGGAGAGACAATAAAGGGTAAAGAGGAGAAAAAATTATCCCCATTTGTTGATGGTCTGATGACATAGTTAGGATATCTTAGGGAATCAGCAAAGAAAATGATTGAGTCTTTGCTAGCCTTAGCTGCTGCTAGTTGTACCTCTGCCCCAGATTTTGTATTCAAAATGTATAAAATCTCTATATACTAATATAGCTGGGACTGAAGCCTGCAATTTCTTATGGGAGCCGCATATGTGTTAGGGAGTCATCAGATTTTATTTTCTTCATTTTTAACTTCATGTCCTTTTATTGGGTTATTTTGGAACTCCATTTAGACTCCCCTTTCCTTAGCAAGAGTCCATTTGGGAAATTTCAAGCTTGCTATGTCACCTAACCTCAGGATTCGGAGGAAATTTTTGGTTTCAATTTCCAGTGCAATTGCCTTTGGGTGTATGGATCCCTAGAGAAATTAAGTTTATGTCCTTTGTGTGATAGGGACATGGAAACATTTTGTATGCATTTTCAAGTGGATTGCCTTATGTCCTGAGAGAGTCATAGAAGAATTTTTACCCAGGCCAGTTGGTTTATCACCCGAGGATGAAAGGAGGTAATTTATAGTCAATCTAGGTCCCTAATCCTGTATGGAAAGCTCCAAGTGTTCTATAAACTCAGTCAGGAATAGGGTTTCTCTTAGAGGAAAAGTCCATTTTTTCCTTTTCCTTTTTTGTATTCTCCCATTTTGCTTGTTTTGTTTTATTCTAATTTTCTTTTCCCCCCTCTTCTCTAAATGTATGGGTCCAATTTTATATTTAAATGGTGATTCCACTCTCTAAAGACTGTACTAGATCTGTGACACCTGGACTTGTTTTGATTCTAATGCATGGCACCCAGGAGACACTTAAAGGCCAATGCTTGAATTTCCCCAGGATCCCAGAGAAATCTAGATTAGAGATATGGCCAAAAATGTATAAAATGTGCCATAGCCAATTTGTTGAGGATAATGAATGATGAAGGGTGAAACATTGGGCATCTACAATAGAGATAGTGGCCAACAACAGAAGAATAACAGGGTCAGGTTGGCCATTTCACCAACAGTCAAGTTCAAGGAGCAATTAGATGATGACAGTGCCAAGGAGAAATTCTGTTTAGGCGACAATATTATCCTCTCAACTAATTATTATCATTGTTCTAAATTAAGTTAAAGAATCCTATTCATTATGTTAAATTAAGTTGTGATGTTTCCATGGTTAACTCAATTTTTCTCTATAGCAATCAACTACATGTTCCATATCAGATATAAACTTAAACTAAAATGATCAACTATCCCCAGATTTGTGGGGTAGGTATTTGATATTGGGTCAATCACTAAATGTGAGAGTTGGAAGCCTAATCTCTAAAATTAGAGACAGGTTCCCCTCGGGTATAGGGCAAGAAGGGGACACATGTACTCTATACTTTAAACAACAGAATTTCTATGTGAGACTTTAACGTGTAGATGCTGTGTCTCCCATTAGAATGCAAGCTCTTTGAGTACAAGGATGGTTTCACTTTGTAACCACTTGCTTAGACAAGTATCTGTCATGAATATAAATGCTAAATTAATGCTTCACTTAAGTAGATAGTTACAAATATGCCCATCGATTGGTGGACAAGTTTAAAAATTTGTGGTACGTGAATGCAATAGGAAGATGCAATTGATGCAAAACAGAAAGAAGAAAACATTATATGCAAAGATCCAACAATGCATGTGGGAAAAAGTGCTAACATTAGAGTTGGGCAAGGGCATTAAAGGCTCAGTTTGACGATGCCACTTTCTGTTTGCCTGTTTACAAAATCAAAAACAGCCACAAAGAGCTCTAAGTGTGCTATCAATATCTGATGGACTAAGATGGGGAATTAAGGCAAGAAAGCTAGTCTTCCTTTTTTGTTTTCAATTAAAAAATTTTAAAAGATCTGATCTGTGATTCATTAGTTTTTCTAGTCATTTTTCAGTCATATATAACTCTTTGTGACAGTATTTGAGGTTTTCTTGGCAAAGACACTGGAGTGGTTTGCCATTTCCTTCTCCAACTCACTTTGTAGATGAGAAACTGAGGCAAACACGGTTAAGTGACTTGCCCCGGATCACACAATTCGTAAGTGTCTGAGACCAGATTTGAACCCAGGAAGATGAGTCTTCCTCACTCCAGGCCCAGAATTCTAGTCAGTGTCCCACCTGCCTGCCGAATTCTATTTGTTTCAAAATAAACTCTAGATGCCTTCCTGCATGTCCTTGTTGAATAGCCTTCTCCTGATGACTTAGTAAATATTTTATTTTATTAACTACTGAATGACCTATGAATGTCTCCTTTTATGCTAATATAAAAATTAAACTTTCAAGAGATCAATGTGAATCAGGCCCCTAACTGAACAAACACAAATCGTTCAGGATCTGAACAGAATGCAGTGATTCCCCCCTTGGCCTCTTTGATCTGGAAAATCAATGTAAAACTTTCTGACCCTCCCTTCATGTCAGAGAAGGTCTGATTTTTTTCTTTAGCTTTTATGAGGTATTTAGAGGACCTTATTGTAAAATTTGGGTTCAGCGTTTGCTCATAGACTCTGTGTTGTTTGTTGCTTTCAAGTATTACCTATGGCTTTTGCAAAACTCTCAAAATATTCCCATTTAATTTCTTAAGCCAACAGGCAATCTATTGAAACTGTAATGGGGAAAGTCATGACATGGAAGGAACAACTGTACTATTTTTGATGTGACAGACAAGTAGCGGATAGGACGGGAAGCTTGGATTGATTGACCTCCATGATTGTGGCAGTTCTTTCGGTGATATCTCTTAAAATTGTAGTTACTTATTGTGAGGTTCCCTTGAAGCCTGAGAGATCAGAAAGTAAACTGCTTGTAGCCTTTCAGCAAGGGCCAGGGGAGACTGATGATTAAGGACACCCAGGCTTTCTGTTCTTAAAGAACTTTTCCTTGAAGATAGTTTTAGTAAACAATCTTTTAGGATAATCAGTTGTATTGTCCCTAGACCTTCCATCCTGGTAATTTAAGCTTCTTCCAAATGCTACAGGAGATCTCCACAGAGTTCAATTTACCTTATGGGAAGAATTAAATTTGGAAGGACCGAAAGTGCTTTTATTCTGTTAGGAATGAGCAAATTCAGAAGAGTGGATTGTGTTCTGCCCTCGCTAGGTCTGGCTGTCTTTGTATTCTTTTTAGTTGCCGTTACTTATTTGCCTCAGTGAGGCTTGCTGAAAGAAGGTTCCTTAGAACTTTAAGGGATTCCCATGTAGGGGTGAATGGGAAAAGAACAGTTTGGTTTTGAATGGCTTTTCTGAAATGACAATGTGGTTGAACAAGTAACCCTCAGTCTTATAAGCGGACATAGACAAACAGTTGAGGGGTGAGAAGGATACAGTGACAGCATGCAAACCAAGGCAGACCTCTGAAATTTTAGGATTATATAAGTACAGTACTGAAAAGCCCTATTTGAATTTTGTTTCTTTTTTTAATTTGGCATTTAAAAAGGGCAATTAGAATTTTACTATGTGGACTTTTTAATTTTTTTTTTTTTGGTACAAACCATTGTGGGAGACATTTGAAAGGACAATACTTAATTGTCCCTGAGATAATTAAGCTCAGAGAGCAATTGATGCTAATGACTCTTCTGAAATTGCAAATATGGACAAACGTGCCAATTGATTCCCAGTTAACTTGTTAAGGACAACAGGAATTTAAAAAGTTTCCACTTCCACTTGAACTATGACTCTGTCTCTCTTTGTCTCTCTCGGTCTCTCTCTCTTTCTGGCATTTTGTGGCTCTTGACCCAGTGGACAGTGGAACAGGAACAGCTTCTAACAGTAAAAGTCAGGCTCACTGGCGCTTATTTCTATGATTGGCTTCTCTACATCCACTCTAGGACAACACCCAGCTTTCATTGCACAACACCTCAGGAAGGGCTTGGAGGACTTCCCATTGCTAGGAGTGAGCTTGCTTTCTGGAAGCAAGGGAAAGGTGAAAGTGACTACCTAGTCTCCACAGAAGAAGAGGATGATCCTTTCCAGAGGTCAAATACTTTTTATTCCCATTTTCCCCTCCCTCCTTGGGGGAACACTAAGGAGGTAGTGGTACAAGAAAATTCTTTCTACCTCAAAATAAAAATTGTTAATTATACAGAAAGATTCATCATTTTTCTTGTACATCTGATGTTCCTGGCGTTGTACCTGCTTATGGTCACCTCTTTATATGGAAAAAGACATCATTGACTTCATATGTGGCATCAGCAATGACAGGGTAGACATTTACTTCGAGGTGGGGATGGGGTAGCAAACAAAACCTGACATTTCTTGTCTTTATTCTCCCATATACAATCACTCCGTTAGGGAGCTATAAAATTATTTGTTTTGTTTTTGTTGTGTTTCTATTTTACCTTTTTTTTTTCTTCTTTAATGATATCTAAAGTGACTTGGGACAGCTAGGTGGCCAGTGGATAGAGTACCAGGCCTGAAATCAGGAAGACATATCTTCCTGAGTTTAAATCCAACTTCAAACACTTATTAGCTGTGTGACCCTGGGCAGGTCACTTAACCTGTTTGCCTCAGTCCCTCATCTGTAAAATGAGCCGGAGAAGAAAATGGCAGACCACACCAATATCTTTACCAAAACCCTAGATGGTATTACAAAGAGGTCGATGCAACTGAAATAATAAATAACAAAGTGGCTTGTTGAATGCCAAAGTTAAAGGTACGCTAGCAATAGCTCTAAAGTGACTTAAGTGGTTGAAGGTCTTTTAGAATACCTTGCCAACAAGAGGTAGAGAGTGATCTCTTCTGAGTACCAACATCCATGAGGAGTATTATGCATTTTAGTGCTTAACAGACTAGGATGGGAAATTTTTTGGTCAACTGAATTGATTCAAAGGTATTCTTACTGTATCTCCTTGAATAAAGGCTTTCTTTTCCTATGACTAAGTAAATTTCCTTTTGTTAACTATTGAATGATGTGTAAATATCTGATTTTGTTCTATTATTGAAGATAAACTACTAAGAAATTGCCTTGCATAGACCCTGTCTAAAAAAGCAGTGAAGGAGACATTGATAAAAATTAAAGCTATATATACATAAGTGATCCAAATACCTTGAATGCAAGAGAAAGCAACAAGAGAGAAAAAGCAAAATTTTCTGATGGGTATGAAAAGAAATGTACCATGATCAATCAGTTTAGTGTGCATAATATGACATACAATTATATTTGAGACTTACCTCTTACTCAGAAACATAGTCATACTTTTTACAATTATTAATAGTTCTTCATTTATAAAGATCAGTATTATAGATAACATAATCTTAAAATCAAAAGAATAAATAATGAATTGAAGTAATGAAGATAGATTGAATTGCATTTGGAAGACTATGAAGTACTATTAATATTCCCAAGTTTTTCTCTGAAATAAAGGCTCTTATTTCTAACATCAATATTTTCCTAGAGAGGGGCAGAATGGTGTAATGTATCAATGGCTGACCTTCGAATCAGAAAGAATTTATTTAAAATTAAATCTCACAGGATTTATTTATTTATTGTGGGGTATATGAGATTCTGGGCAGCTTACTTAAACTCTCAGTATCCCAGGCAATTCTCTACATATATGAATTGTAGAAAAGTGGCTAATCTGCTTTTGTAGATGGAATTTTCTCACCAGGCAACACCCTGTACTGATGAAATCACAGGTCCCCCCCTGCCAACTCTCTTCTCCCCCAAATCCATCTGTCGATGTTGTGAGGCAGTGATACCTATTTATCGGCTTGCAAACTTTTTGAGGGCTCACAATGAAGGTCCAAAGAGTCCATGCTTAAATGTCACTTTGAGCAGTAAATAATTGCTCGATGATATTACAAATCTATTTTTTGTGTGTGACAAGAATGTGCATATATGAAAGATTTTAGGTTCATTTCTGCAGCAATTTGAAATCAGCATGATCATGTGCACAATTTTTGTGTTTACTCAGTGATTACAAGTTCTGACTATTTCTAAGTGCATCATGTTCTTACAGTTTCTCAATTTGTCATCTAGGTTCTTCAACCCAACATAAAGGTTTGACATTCAAGCACAAACTGATTCCCAAGGATAGTCAGACAATATGTATATCCTCATTTGTGTTCTGTACACTGTACCAGAGTTGCTCTCTTACTCTCATCTGTTACCTTGCAATTGTACCTCATTAGCTATGCAATGTTATCAAGATGTTACAAATGTTTGTTTTATTACAGCACAAATGTTTGAAAACCATGATCACTGGCCATGAACATTACAAGTCATCTTAAAATCATCATGGACCATCACAAATGTTCTACAGAAACATACCTTATATTGCCTCTTATTGCAGCATCAAGGCAGTTTTCCAATTTAAACTTATCTTCCACTTATGTTATTGTTCTTCTATCTGGAGAATTTTCCAATGGACTGGTTTACAACACTGGTCAATCATTCAGTGGAGCTTCTGTGAGAGTATTAGCTGGTGTTCCAATGGTAGAAAAGAAGAAAGTCTTGTCTGAAGAGATGCTTTCCTTACAAAGGTTAGTTTGTATATAAATATTGTTAAAATGAAAATATGCAATTGAACTTTAAGTATATCCATCATTTAATACAGTCAGTAGAAACTAGCTGTTCCTTTTCATTGATTGGTTAGGTAGCTAAAAAAATATCCAACTCTCAGTAGGAGACCTTGTTAAAGACTCCTATTTCCCACCACATTTGCATGAATGAACATTTTCACTTTTTGGTTAATCCAGATACAAAAATAAACTCAATGTGGGTCCAGGTTGAAGACCATCTGTTTGGTGTTGAGCCAAATATTGCAAACCTTGTTCAAACTGACATTCCAGCACAAATTGATTCTCAAGGATAGTCAGATATAGTAATAAAAAATAATACTGAATTGAAGTAATGCATCCACTCATTTGTGTTCTCATGTTGAAATTTTAAAAAAGTCGAACACTAAAATTAAATTTATATGTGATTATTTTATTATGTTAAACATCTAATACGTAAATTATTTCATTAAAATACTGTTAATATTCAAAATTTGTAAAAGATATTTAATATGGAGTCTTGCAGATAATAGTAAGAGGTTGTGGTCTTGCTGCATTGTTTTTAATTGCTATAGAATATCTCACTTAAATATTCACAATTTTAATTTTATATTTCTAGTTTTCACAAATATGAGTAAAGTAAAATCTTACATTTCTAATTATGATTATATAACCTAAAATTTTATTTAGAGTTTTTGGGGGCAGAAGTTATCATTGCAGTTATTATAAACACTTAATGAACACATTTAAAAAACCTATTAAGATTAGCACTATTACATTACCCTGGGGATTCATAACACTTTTTTGCTGTTGTTGAATGGTTTTTACAAAACAAAAACCATTGGGGATCACTGCTATATAACTATGAATCATGAAATACTATAGCATCTGAAAACTTAAAGTTTAATGTCATTCAGTGTTACATGATGAGTCTGAGTAGGCTACAGCATATTACAAAGAATTCTGCAAGACAGTTCTCACAAAGGATAAAGCTAATTATATAATGATCACAAGAGATAATAGGGATAGCTTTCATGAATGAATGAAAAACACGTATGTGCTAAATATATGCTAAGTGCTAAATATAGAAATGCAAAAGTGAGATGAGTGGTGGCAAATGAGAGGAGGAAATTACAATAGACTTAATTGACATGCCCTCTCCAAAGGTTATTGTAGTGTTGTTTTAATGACAATGTTCAGAGAAAAAAGTAAAAAGTGAGAAGTATGGTGGTGGTAATGTTACATGTTTGGCAGCAGGATAGAAAATGTCCCAGTGATAGATGAAGGGAATGCTGAGCCCAATAACCTACCTCTTCCAAGAAGGAATGTTCCCTTGATATCCAAAAATCATCAAAAGATTCAGCACAAGGCTTCTAGCACATCAGATGGATCCTTGTAGAAAAAGTGATTATAGGATGTGGATGAGAGTCTCACAAAAATGAGAAAGTACAGTTGAATAGTTTTAATCTATTCTATTGTATCCCAGATCCATTGAAGTATGAATCAAAGAATCCATGAGGGCAAGCAACATTGGTATGTTTTTATTATTTTGCTTCGTGGCCCAGTACATTTGACTATATTTTCTAGTAATATACTTTTCATATTCAAACAGTGGAAATTTGGCTTGTGTAAGAAGTTGTAGACTCAAATAATTAAACAATTCTCTCATTCAAAGAAAGGTAAGTTCAAAATAGAGGTACAAATGCACAGGTCTTAAACGTGATGTTCCTTTAAACAATATTGCATTTATGATCTATTCCATACACATGGAATATGAAAAGTAGAATATTTATGGTTCTTAGTTTTCTGTAGCATTTTAGGAAATGTCTGATACGATCAAGAAGAGTTAAATTATGGAAGTTCTCCCTATTTTATTTACTTCAATTTGACCCATTTTCTTTTTTCTTCACCTTTTTCCTTTCTTTTTTTCTCATTTATTGTCAGGGCTATTCCTGGGGGAAAAGTCTCAGCAAAACATAGAAGAAACAAAATTTAGCCCTTATTATCAATGATTTAAAACTTAAATAGCAGAGATGAAGAGATAAAATTTTATGCTATACTGGGTTTCTAGGAACCCTTGCTATTTTTCCTATGTTCAAAATGGACTGTTTTGTGATTAAATTTTGAAAGTCATGATGCCTAGAAGTTCAAAACTCGATTTGTGAACTATGCATATCATCTATAAATTAGTAAAATGTTTGATTGACATAAAAAATATAAATTTAAAAATGGAATTAAGTAGTACAAGACAAGTGGGCTTATTTACAAGAATGTAAAATCTCCCATTCCTCCTAGGAATAAGAGATAGGATTGAAACCTTCCAGAGCACACTTGTCAACATTGTGAGCAAACTATCTCCCACTTTACTGGTATATAAAGAACTATAATCATTGTCCTCTCAAGATAGTACTGCAACTTTGTTATTTTAGCTCAATCTGCCCATGAAAAATTAATGTTTTTCCAGTTAATTAGATCTGTCTTTATTTCTGCAAATCTTGAATTCATATAGTTCCCAGATGAAACTTGGTAGAGGCACTCTATCAATGTATAATAATAGCTTCTATATTTATTTTGACCCCTCTTGTATCATTGCCTTTTGGTAAAGGGGCTTGCATAGTACAATGAAACTCTGAGCTATGCCATGCAGGGTTAGCCAAGATGGACAGGTCAAAGTAGAAAGTTCTGACAAAAGATGATCCACTAGAGAAGGAAATGGTAAACCACTCTAGTGTCTTGGCCAAGAAAACTCCATATTAAAATGACAAAAGATATGACATCAGAAGATGAGCTCTTCAGGACTGAAGGTGTCTAGCATGGTACTGGGGAAGAACAGAGGGTAGCAGCAAACAGCTCCAGAAAGAATGAAGCAACTGGGCCAAGTTCAAAAGGAAGTTTAATTGTTAATGTGTCTGGAGATTAAAGGAAAGTCTGATGCTGTAAAGATTAACGTTGCATAGGAACTTAAAATGTAAGATCTATGAACCAATGTTAGCTGGATGTTGTCAAATAAGAGATGGGAAGATTAAATTATCAATATCTAGGATGTCAGTGAACTTAAATGGATAGGAATAGGTGACTGTAATTCAGGTGATCATTACATTTACTACTGTAAGCAATTCCACAAAAAATGGAATAGTTCTCATAGTCAACAAAAGGGAGAGAAAAGCAATTCTAGGATATGATCACAAAAATGACAGAATGATACCTGTTGAAATCCAAGACAAGCTTATAAATATCAAAGCAATACAAGTCTCTGCTCCAATCACTGATGCCAAAGAAGCAAAATTGCTCAGTTTTGTGAAGACCTACAATATCTTCTAGAGATAATGCTAAAAATGTCATCCATCATAGGTGATTGGAATGTTAAAGTAGGAAATCAAAAGAATAACAGGCAAGTTTGACCTTGGAGTGCAAAATGAAGCAGGGCAGACAGAGGCTGATAGACTTTTGTCAAGATAACTTGCTGGTAATAGCAAACATTAATTTTCAACAACTCCAAAGGGGGTTCTACATACAGACATCATCAGATGGTCAATCTCAAAATCAGGTTGATTATATTTTTGCAGGCAAAGGTAGAGATGTTCTAGACAGTCAGTCACAATAAGATCTGGAGCTGACTGTGTTTTAGATCATGAGTTTCTTTGCAAAATTCTGATTTAAATTGAAGAGTTTGTGGAAAGCTATTAGACTATACAGATACGACCTAAACAACTTTCCTTATGAATATGAGGTAGAAGTGACAGATTTAAGGGATTAAGTTTGGTAGGTAGAGTGCATTAAGAGCTATGGACAGAGGTTTGCAATATTTTATAGGAGGCAGCAACAAAATACATTCCAAAGGAAAAGAAGAGCAAAAATGTAAAATGGCTGTCTGATATGACTTTATAAAAATATGTCACGAAATGAAAGCAAAAGGGAAAGATATACCCAACTGATCATACATTTCCAGAGACTAGCAAGGAGAAAAGAAGCCTTTCTTAAGCAATATAAAGAAATCGAAGAAAACAGTAGAATGTGAAAGACAACATATCTCTTCAAAATAACTAAAGACATGAAGGGAATGTTTCATGCAAAAATGGGCATGATAAAAGACAAAAAATGGTAGGGAACAGAAATAGACAGAAAATAGAAGAGATTAAGAAGAGGTGTGTTCACTAATCTAGAGCCAGACATCTTGGACTATGAAATCAAGTGGACCTTAGGAGACTTTGCTAACAGTAAGATTAGTGAAGGTAGTGGAATCCCTGCCGAACTATTTAAAACCCTAAAAGAGGATGCTATTAAAGTGATGCACTCAATATGCTGGCACATTTGGAAAATACGACAGTGACCACTGGATTGAAAAAGATCAATTCACATCCCAATCCTAAAGAAGGACAATGCCCAGGAATGTTCAAGTTACTGAACAATTGTATTCCTTTAACATGTCAGAAAGATTGCTTTTAAAACTCTGTAAATTAGGCTTCAGAAATTTATCAACCAAGAATCATCAGAAGTGCAGGATGGTTTTTGAATAGGTAGAGTAACTGGACACCAAACTGCCAA
The DNA here is from genome assembly GCA_023548195.1 of Bettongia penicillata ogilbyi. Classification (NCBI taxonomy): domain Eukaryota; kingdom Metazoa; phylum Chordata; class Mammalia; order Diprotodontia; family Potoroidae; genus Bettongia; species Bettongia penicillata. Next base: position 671,920 of record JAJHZJ010000377.1, on the reverse strand, counting down.
CATTTGCTGGATTATGGAGAAAGGAAGAGAGTTCCATAAAACTATTTATGGCTTTATTGATTACCTTAAAGCCTTAAAATGTGTGGATCACAATCAAATGTGGCAAACCTTCAAAGATCACCTTACTTTTCTCCCGAGGAACATGTATATTGGTCAAGAAGCAGTCCAGTTAAAACTGACCATGGTGCAACTGATGGGCTTAAGACTGGAAAAGGAGTACAACAAGACTGTAGCCTTATTTATTTAACTTATATACAGATGGCATCATATGAAATGCAAGGCTGGATGAATCAAAAGCTGGAACTAAGGTCGCTATCAACAGTCTCAGATATGCAGACAATACCACTCTGAAGGCAGAAAATGGAGAAGAATTAAGAAGCCTGTAAGCTGGCTTGAAGTTTAACATTAAAAAAAAAACTAAGATAATGACAATTGGTTCCATCAACTCCTGGCAAAGAGAAGGAGAAGAAATGGAAGCAATGTGAGATTTTTTGTTCTTGGGTTTCAAGATCATGGCAGGCAGTGACTGCAGACATGAAATTAAAAGATGCTTGCTCATTGTAAGGAAAGCTATGACAAATCTGGAAAGCCTATAAAAGGGTAGAGGCTTCACCTTTTTAACCAAAGACCATGTAGTCAAAGCTATGGTTTGTAGCTCTGAGAGTTGGACAATAAGAAAACCTGAGCACCACAGAATTTATGCTTTTGAATCTTGTGGAAAAGACCTTTGAAAGCAAGGAGATCAAATCAGTCAATACTTTAATTCAGGCTATTCACTGGAAGTTCAACTACTAAAAGTTAAATACTTTGGCCACATAAGGAGAAGATAGGACTCATTGGAAAAGATCCTGATGTTGGGGAATATTAAAGTCAAAAGGAGAAGGAGACAGCAGAAGATAAGATAGATAGAAAGTGTAATAGAATTGCATATATATAACCTATATCAGATTGCTTATCAGGGAGGAGGGAGGAGAGGAAGGGATGGATAGAATTTGGAACTCAAAACTTAAAGATAAAACAGCAGATGCTAAAAGTTTTTTTATATGTAATTGGGAAAAATGAAATATTATTAAATAAATTATTAATATTATTTTAAAAAGCAATGAACATGAGCTTGGACAGACTTTGAGAGATAGTGGAAGACGCTTGGTGTGCTGTGGTCCATGGGGTCACAGAGTCAAACACAACTGAGTGAATGAACAACAGCAAAGAATTATTTTGAATGGAGTTTCTTTCTAGTCTATGGTACTGTGTTATGCTGATGTTTTATATCTTGTAAATTTGCTAAAGTTATGAATTGCTTTAATTAATTTTAGCTGATTCGTTAGGGTTTTCTATCATCAACAAAGAGGTGTCATTTTATCTCTCTATCACTTATGCTTATTCCTCAAATATTTTGTAATCTTTTTTTATTGTTATAGCTGATATTTCTAGTATTATGTTCAAAAGAAGTCATAATAATAAATAGGCATCATTGATTTGCCCCTGAACTTATTGGAAAAGCCTCTAATATTTTTCTGTTGCATGTAATGTTGCCTGGTGGATTTAAATAGACATTATTTGTTACATGAAAGAAAAGTCTATCCCTATGAAGGGTTCTAGATAAAAAAAAAAAAAAGAAATAGATGTCAAATTTTTCCAAAAAATTCAACATACTGATATGGTCTCATAGTGTTTATTATTCATATCATTAATATAGTTCACTGCATTTGTAGTCTCGGTGGACAAGATGGTTTTAGGGGAGCAGCAAACTTTGACTGTTTAGAGGAATGGGTTACGCTCCTCTTCATCTTACGTCTTTTCCTTTTTTAAAGGTAATGGATGTTAACTGATTTATTAGCCAGATAATAATTGGAGAGTTTAAGGGAAATTCTGTTACTGGTGGTGATTAGTATTGGGAAGAATGTACCAGAATATTGCCCTGAGCATCAGAAAGACATTCTCGCAGATTCTTAGACGTACAATAGAATCCTGTAAGGAAGATATAAACCTACTGCACTCTTGAAACATGATGTGTGGGTTGAAAGAATAAATTTAGAGTCTCTCAACAATACATGCAGGTTCATTTTGGAGGAAGGTCTTAGCAGATGGGGTATGGGAGTAGGATGAGGAAGAACCTCACATACAAGGTGACATTTGATTTTCAATTTTTTAAAAGGTTTATTTTGATTTTTTTCAAAGAATAAGTTTTTAAAAATAAATTTATTCCTCTCACTACCCTCCTTCCCCAAAGAGAACATTTTTAAAAAAGATAAATCCTCAACATGTAGTTACATAGTCTGGCAAAACAAAACAAATTTCCCTGTTGCATGGCATATGAAATAAACCTTGAAGGTAACTAAGAATTCTAAGAAGTGGAAGTGAGGAGCTAGTGTATCCAGGCTTAAAGGATGGCTAATAAAAAAAATGGATAAGGGGGAACGGTGTCGTGTGGAGAAAATAAGCATCTAATTTTGACTTGGTTATTGTATATGTGAAATGGAGTAAACTATATGATATAGTTAGAAAGAGAGATTGGGGTCAGATTGTGAAGGAATTTAAATGTCAAAAGATTTTCTATTTGATTCTTGAATTAATATGAAGCTGTTGGAGTTTATTGAATAGGGGAATGTCATGGTTTGAACTAAATGGATATAATCATTTTAGTAGCTGTGTGGAGGATGGATTGAAGGGGGAGAGCCCTAAAGAAGGCAGACCAATTAGGTAGCTATTGCAATAGGCCATGCAACATGAATGAGGTCCTGAACTTGGGTAGTGACTCTTTGAGTGGAAGATGTGAGAGATATTATGGAGTTAAATCTAGGGGTGGAGGTTATAACTGTACCCTAGGTCACCTTCCTTCCAGCTCACTGTCTTTTTTCAATGTACCATCAGTTTATTAGGTTTTTTTTTGGATTAGTATGGAGAACTACTTATGTACTTGTGTAATCATGAGCCGGAAAAAGGATGCTATATGCTTAGGATACATGATAAATTTCTTGCCGTTATAGATTGAGTATGTAGATTCAACAGTAGTTGAAATGGTCTACAAGAATGGCTTGAAGATTCCATTTCCTGTATGAAAACAGAGAAACATATGATGAATTTAAGTGTAAAAATATAGAAAAATATATAAATAATAAACTAAAGTTATATCAACTTGTAGAGGTTGATTTCAAAGTTTCCCTTCTTGGTGGTTTTGAATACATGTTGTTTGTTTCTCATTTCAAAAAGGAGCAATGACATCAATATCTTGATTTGTGTATGAGTTGGATTTAAGTAAATCAGAGTTTGCACAAAGTTGTCAACCTTTCTCTTCTGGGGTCATCAAAATCCAGTGACAGGACAAAAGTCTAGATAACTTTACAATGGCCTGCTCCACAGCATCTGCTTCTGCTGCCTTTGTGACCATTGGAACAAATTGTTTTCATCTGCCCATTCCAACAACGGAAGTCTTTGCGTGTTTGGGGTAGACACCTCCCCAACTCACTTTGAGGTCTATCTGTTGCTGTCAACTTGGTTTAACTCATCTTCTGAGATAGCTTACCAGGGTGTAGTTGCTGAATGTGTTACAGTTTCTTGGAGCCACAGGTGAGAATTTAATGCTAGGTAGATGCCAAAGGTAGAGGAGCTTCCCTAAAACGTTCTTGGCAAACTCTCATACCAGAGGTACTAATTTTCCTTGAATACCCTATATCCTCCAATGAATACATAACTGATTATTGGATGTCAAATACAGGCATATTCTAAACATTCACAATACTTGAAGAAAGAAAGAGTTGGAAAATTTCCACTAGAAGTCAGGGAAATTTTTAACAGTTGATTACATCCAGTATTACCACTTACTCTTAAGTGCGGAGGCTTCTCCTTCCATGAGTAGACTCCATGAAGCTAGTCTAAAAGAGAAACCCACTTCAGTTTTAGGTATCTTTAATTATTAAGAAAATTTTTGTTTTCACATTAGTCTAAATAAACTTCTTTGCACTCCCATTGTACTTACTTCCATTCTGAGGAAAAGCAGGGACAGAAAAGTCTGATCCTTTTCGTGTGTGTGTGTTTATTTTTTTCAAGAAAAGAATTTCTCTTCTCTCCCTTTTTCTTCCCCTCTGAGGACAGAGAGGGAGAGAGAGAGAGGGAGAGAGAGAGAGAGAGAACTCTTAAAACAAATATGCATAACCAAGCTCAACAAATTCCCACATATTGGCTTTGTCCAAAAGTGTATGTCTCATGTGACTTGAATCCATCACCTCTCTATCAAAGATTAGTAACAACATTCTTCAACACTGGTTCTCTGGAATCAAGGTTAATTATTGCATTGGTTCGAATTCTTAAGTCTTTCAGAATTGTTTATTTTTACAATATAGTGGTTTGTATGTACATTCTTCTCCTGGTTTTACACCATGAAAAGAACTTCTATGATCATTTTTGTACTTGCAAGTCCTTTTCTTCTTTCTTTAATCTCTGCACTATAGGCGTGGGATCAAAGGATATGCACAATTAATTCCAGAATGTCTATTGTCAGTTGCCTTTCAAGATTATAACTCCTCACTGATGATAATCATTCAATCAACAAGCATTTATTAAACGCCTATTATTTGCAAATACTTTGCAAAGCAGTGAAGAAATAAAGAAAAGCAAACAAACAAATGAATACCAGGCCCTGCTCTCAAGGAGCTCTCAGTCTAAAGGGGAAGAGAGCAGGCAAGCAGCTATGTACAAGCAAGACATATAGGCTAAATTGGAGATCGTTTCATAGAGGAGGTACTAAAGAGGACTGGGGAAAGGCCTCTTGTGAAGATGAAACTTCAGTTGAGATTTGAAGGAAGCCAGGGAAACCAGGAGGTGTAGAAATGAGAGTTGCAGGCGTGGGAGACAGTCAGTGAAAATTCCTATATTTAAGAGATGGAGTGTCTTTGTTTGAAGAGCTACAGGGAGACCAATGAAACTAGATTTTAGTGACTGTGGAGGGCAGTAAGATATAAGAAAAGTGGGTCAGGTTATAAAGAACTTTAGAAATAAAATAGAGAATTTTATATTTAGATTAATTATCTAGAGGTGTTAGGAAGCCACTGGTGTTTATTGAATGGGAAAAGAAGGGAGACATGGTCAGACTTTAATTTTAGGAAGATTGATTTGATAGCTGAATGACTGATGGATGAGAGTGGAGAGAGACTTGATGCAAGGAGAAGTTTAGTGCAACATGTATGAAACTCTGGAGAATCAGACAGGGATACATATATCCAAGGTGCAACAAAGGTAGACAAAATAGAATTTGACAACTGATTGGACCTGAGGGATGAGAGAGGATGAGGACTCAAGGATGACACCTAAACTGAGAACCTGGGTGAACTGGAGGATAATGGTACTCTTGTCAGTAATAGGGAAGTTAGAAAGAGGAGAGCTTTGAAGATAAAAGAAAATGAGTTCTACTTTGCGTATGTCAAATTTAACTTGCCTACAGGACATTCAGTTTGAGACATACAATAGAAAGTTGAAGATTAGTACAGGAGAGAAACTACAGCTGTACAAATGGCTCTGAGAACCATTTATACGAAGATAATATCGAATCCATGGAAGTTTATGATGTCACTCAGCAAAATAATATAGATGGAGAAGAGAAAAGGACTTGGGGACATGGACTGTTAATGGACATGACATCTAAGGAGACTGAGAAGAGGTATTGTAGGCACTGTATTAGAAGACAGCTAACTGACGACAACTAATTGCTCTCTGCTACTCCGACCCTCTTAGTATCGGAGAAGTCTTCTTTTCTCTTAGTAAAACATTTATCTCTCTCAATGCTGGATCAAATTTTAAGAATGCCATCTGTGATGTGAGTCATTAAAAAAATGTTAAGCAGTGCAGAGTCAAACAGAGATCCCTGATACACTTCATTAGAGACCTCTTTACAAGTTTGCATAAAGTCATTAATTATTATTTTTCTGGGGGGACTGGTCATTCAACCAGTTCTGAATACACCCAATTGTACCATCATTTTGCTGACATCTTTCCAACATTTCCACAAGAATAAAAAATGAGACTTTGTGAATACCTAAATAATTACTACAACATTCCTCTTATCAGATTAGTCATCTTGTCAAAAAAGGGAATTAATCAACAAACATTTATTAAGCAGGCACTAAGGATACAAACACAAAAATGAAATAGCTCTATAATATTAAGCCTTGTATCGAATTGTGATCTGTTCCCAGACTCTTCCCCAATTCTTTCTACTTCTGTAGTCTATTTCATATTCTGAATAAAATATTGCTTTTATTTCCATCTTTTATAATTTTCATCTAAATATTTCTCCATCCTTCTTCTTCTTCTACTGGGAGGGGGTGTAAAAATGCTCACAAAGAAGTAAATACATGATATATAGACCTACATCTATGCACACTAACACACATACAAACATACAGACATTGTTATTTTTCCCTTCTCTTCTATATCTTCACCTATCCTGTTTGTTTTGAATAAGTAACATCTTTCCAAAGCCATATTCTAATGGATAGGTCTCATCCTATGCTATCTTTGAGGTTATCTATGTTATCTATGAAGTTAAATTCACCATCTTGCTTCAGGATTTCTATTTTATTTTTCTTATTATCTCTCTACCCCCCTTTGCATTCATGTATAGAAATCCAAGGCAATCAGTATTATTAGGTAGATATGGGTAATGGTCATATAGCTTGAGAAGCCTTGTGAGGCTCTTTGTGGCCCTTGGAAATATGTTATAGGGAGCCAGCAGACAGTACTTTCTAATTTTCAGATTAAAAAGTAGTTGTTATAGTATCATTCTTTTTCTTTAGATTCTTATTGGATGATTTCTCTGAAGTACCTATAGATCTAAAGCATTACTTTAGAGCAAAAACATCTACTCTTTTTAAAAAATGTGCTTATATTTACATTATTTGCATGTATTTATAATCTTTACCTCCCCATTGAACCAAAAGAAAAAAAAAAGCAAAACAAAAAATCAATCATAACATGCTCAGTCCAGCAAAACAAACTGTCAGATTGGCCATATTTGAAAATATATGACTCTCTCTGTATTTTAGGTTCATCAGTTCTGTGGCAGAAGATGAGTAGTATGTTCCACATTCAGTTTTTCTCACCTGGAAGTTTATGAATGCATCGATCAAAATTCTAGAGTCTCTTAAAGTTGTTTTATGTACAATGTTGTTATTGTATAAATTGTTCCCCTAGCACTGCTCAAGCTACATTATTATTAATTAGAATCTACATTAGTTCATAGAGGTCTTCTAAGTTTCCTATGTAACTACTCAGTTTGTCATTTCCTAATGGTATTTCACTGTATTTACTTACTATAATTTGATTAGCCATACAACTGTTTCTTCCTTACAATGTCTTCCTTCCATTTATTGGAAGAACTTCATATTTGTTTCTCATCTTTGTTTGGTAGATCCTTCTTCTTTCCCTTCTTCCTTTGTTTTATGAAAAAACATCTTCTTTATCTCTGTCTCCTCTTCCTCTCTCTGACTCTCTCGCTCATATACATATATATACATAAATATGCATATATGTGCATTTACTATATGCGTGTAAAATTACATATATGCATATATATATATCCACTTTCCTCCTCCCCTTTTATGTTTTGATCCCCCTTCTAAAATGTAAGGTCTCTTTGCAAGTAGGAACCAGTTTTGCACTTTGGTTTTTTTAAACCCAGTTCTTAGTATGCAGCAATTGACACGTAGAAGCATTTAATTAGTGCTTTATCTCGCTAAATATTGCTCTAGCTAGCTAACTATGAACCACACCTGAGCATTTTAAAATAGAAAAAAGAGTAAATATATTTATATAGAAAAATTTAACGTCCACTATATAATGTTTATCATTACTATTGTAGCTTTTAGCATATGTTAAATTTAATATTATAACAGTGTAGCAATCCCTGGAAGGCCATTTCCCCAACTGGTATTCACTTGCAGGAATTGGAGTGGGTCACCAGAGAACAGCTGATTGGTTGTTTGGTTGTCCTTCATTCCCGAAGAGGACTTAAATAAATCACTACGTTGGATGAAGGTACATTGTGTCTGACTGTGGCTGACCTGATCAGTATGCGCTTAGAAGACTCTACCACATATATAGCACAAAGAGTCAACATGAACATCTGGAGTGGAGATGTCTCTAAATCTGTGCATCTCATGTTTCTTTTGAGCTCCTGCAATCCTGTTTCACTCGTAGAGCACAGTGTCTCCTCGGATGCAGGCATGCCATACTGGGTGGTCATGTGCCAATGTTTCCCATGGCACATAATCAATTTCAGTGAGATCTCAAGAGTGTGACTGTATTGCTTCTTCTGATCTCCATGTGAACACTTGCCTCGTATGAGTTGTCCCTAAAATAATCTTTTAGGAAAACATGCCTTTGGCATTTGAAAAATGTGGCCAGCTCATCAAAGTTGGGCTCTTTGCAGTAAAATTTGAATGCTTGGCTTTTCAGCTTGAGAATGGACCTCTGTGTCAGATACCTTATCTTGTCAAGTGATCTTAAGAATCTTCCTAAGAAAATTCAAATGGAAACAGTTCAGTTTCCTGGCTTGGCTCTGATATACTATCCAGATTTTACAGGTATACAACAATGAAGTCAGTACAATGGCTCTGTAGACCTTGTTGGTAGGCAGTCTAACATGTCTTCTCTCCCACACTTTCCTTAGGAGCCTCCTAAACACTGAGCTAGCTCTGGCAATGTGTGCATGTACCTCCTCATCTATGTGTACATCTCTGGAAGGTATACTCCCAAGGTAAGTGAATTTTTCTACAGCATTTAAAATTTCTCCATTTGCCATAGCCAATGGTTCCATGGATGAATGGTGTGGTGCTGACTGATGGAGAATCTTTGTTTTCTTGATGCTAATTGTTAGGCTAAAACAGGGAACTGATCTATACTTTGCATCTCAACCTCAGAGAATATAATGAGTGCAAAATCATCTGTGAACAAAAAAACCATGCACCAACATTCCCTTTACCTTAGTCTTGGCTTGTAGCCTTTTCAAGTTAAATAACTTACCATAACTGCAATAGCTGGCCTTGTTACCATTTTCATCCTCATTGAAGATGTCTGATAACATTGCTGAATATATCATATTAAAAAGCAAGGGAATAATCACACAGACTTGTTTCACTCCGTTGGTGCTTGAGACAGCATGAGAACATCATCCATTATCCAGAACCTGTATAAGCAAGCTAGGTGGCATTGTGGATAGAGCGTTGGCTTTTAAGTCAGAAAGACCAGAGTTCTAATCTGGTCTCAGATACTTACTAGCTGTGTGACCCTGGGCAAAGTCACTTAACCCCAACTGCTTCTATAAAGTCCTCAAAAACATCAACAAAGAATAAATTGATGTACAATACTAAAGAACTTCTCTGGACAACCAAATTTTGCCATAATTTATCACAGGCCCTGAGAACTGACAGTATCAAAGACCTTGGTCAGATGAATGAACATTGTGTATAGACCTCAGTTCTGCTTTTGGAATTTCTTCTTGAGTTGTTGGGCAGCAAAGAAACATTTTCCCTCCTTATCCCTTTCAGAAAACACACTGGCTCCAAGGTAGATGACCACCAGCCTATTAAGGAGGACTGGCAAGATTCTTACTAATGATGACTAAGAATTAGACACTCCCTCCATCCACTGGCCCCCCTTCTCATGTTTGTCATGGGGAAGACATTCAATTTCCTTTACCTTTAGGTAGGACAATGGAGGCATCCTTGACCTCCTGGGGCATAACCTCCTCTTGCTATATAATCTGGAAAATTTCCAGCAGCTTTTGTAGGAGTAGTAGACCACTTACCTTGTAAATATCAGCTGAAAGAGAATCAGTACCAGGCACTTTGCCATATGAGAGAAGACTAATGGCATTCAAAACCTTTTCTCCAGTTGGAATTCAGCTAGAGAGAGATTGACTTCAACCTGAGGTATTTGGTTAATGGTTTCAGCATTGATTAATAATGGTCTGTCAAGAACACTATGGAAGTGTTCAGCCATCTCTCCGGTATCATGTCCTTACCATTAATCAATGTGACTATATCAGCACTGAGTAGCTGAGTTGCGCCACAGGCATTTGGCCCATAAATAGCCTTGAGAGCATCATAAAAGTGCTTTGGCTTGTTATTATCAGTGTAAAATTAAATTTCATCTGCCTTTTTACTGAGCCAAGAATTCTGCATCTAAGATTTGTTTACACTTTACTTTTGATGGAGTTAAATGCTATCTTTTTCTAAACAGATGAACTGGTAAACCCTGTGGAGGTCTTGTTTTTTGTTTAGCAGCTTCTGAATTTCCCCATCATTTCTGTCAAACCCATCTTGATGCTTGGGAGTGTTCTGGCCCAGATTAGTAAATACAAATCTCTGAAGGCTGCCCACTCTTTTCCTGCTCTACTGTTGCCAACTGAGCTTTCCCTCCAACTTAACAATGAATTATTCCTGCTGAGAGAACTGTACCCATTCTAATCTGTTGATACTGAGTGCTCTGGTACTCATCTTGCCTTGGGGCTTCTGCTTATTTTGAATGCAAATATTTAGCTTGGAGATGATCTATGATCAATTCAACACTGTGCTACACATCATCTTAGCTACTCTCACATCCTGTCTGTCTCTTCTACTTACAATGACAGTCTATTAAATGCCTGTGTTTGCTGTAAGGGTTAATCCATGAAGTTTTGTTGCATTTGGGCAAACAGAAAATTAGACTGTGGATGAGAAAGTCACAAGAAGCTCAAGTCATCAATAGTAATTGACCATTGCTGTTCTGACTCCATTTCTCCCAAGGACTCCTTGCCATGTCTGGTAGTCTGTACCTACTTTTGCACTAAAATTATCCAGAATTATACGCTTGTCCTCTTTTAGCATTTATGATGAGGGCCCTCAGGTGTTTCTAAATTTTTTCTTTGACCTCATTAGGTTCATCATGGCGGGAAGATACACAGTGATGATGGTAGCATGGCACTTTTCTGCAAGTGATAATCTTATTATCATGAGCCTTTTTGTAGGCATGCAAGTTTGTTGACTAGATCAATTTTGATTGCAAAATCTATGCCAACTTCACAGCACTCCCTTTTATGGTGTCCACTCCAGAAAGACATGTATCCAGCTCTGACTTCTGTAAGTGGCCTTTATTTGCCAGCCTTGTTTCATTCAGGGTTGCTATTTGGATTTGACACCTGCTAAGTTCTGTTCCAACAAGAGCTGTTTGTCTTTCAGGTCTACTGGACTTTATGTTGTTCATAAGTATGTGCATATTCCATGTACTAATGGTGAGTGGAATCATTTTTGCAAAAGTTTTTGTTTTTTTGTATGTATTTCAACTTCAGGGTAGGATCCCCACTTGCTGTGGCAAGTAGGTCAGGGTTAGGTGAAGTAGACAATTTTTAGGACCCTTTTTTTTACAATAGAAGTTGAGGAGTGCAGTCCTTAAAAAAGGCTGAGCAGACCCAGGCCTGCAGAAATCCCACTGCTTCTTCAGTCCAGTGAGAATACAAGTTTATGGCCTGGGCTGCCTGTGTACAGGGTTGGGACTGTAGCTCCTAGTGTATCCATACCTGCTGCTAAATCACTTGCTTGTTGCCACAGGACTTTGAGATAGGTAAAAATGGTAAAGTGGTATGGGTGATGCCTTTTGATTGGCACATAAATTTTATTTAAATGAGACAGAATTGAGCAAAGTCATTGGCTTCACCCTTTCTTCCAAAGTCATTGGGTTCCAGCGGTAAGACAAAGTCAAGGTTATGGGTGATGGTTCAGGATGCAGTGGATGACTTTGGTGTCTTCGATATCTAAGCAAACTCTAAGCATTCCACAGCATCTGCTTTCATGGACTTCATGACCATTGGAAGAACCTGTTTTCTTCTGCCCACTCTGTTGGAGGAAGTCTTCACATGTTTGGGATAGACACCTGTCAAACTCCCTGAAGGAGCTGAGACCCCTCAGTTACCCCCAATCTGGTTTAGCCTGTTTGCCAAAACTTCTTACTAGGGTATGGCCACTGTGCGTGCTACAGGTTTTTGGAGCCACAGATATGAGTTGGGTGAACCAGGTAGACACTAAAGGTAGAAAGTAGCCCAGAAAAGGGCTTGACAGCCCTTACATAGGTACTAGTTTTCCCTGAACATACTCTATATCCCAAAGAGCTGAATACTGCTATTTTGAGAAGATAGGGTTAACTCTTAGGGGTTATATGACCCTACTGTCATTCACAAACTCCACACCATTAAAAATCAGGCAACTAAGCTTAATGATCCTTGTAGAAAAGTTATTTTCCAGGAAAGAAGTCAGGAAAGCCAATAGGTAGAGATAAGAACATTCCAATCATAGGGGACAGCTAGAGAAAATGCCATAGCATGTTTCATATTTCATCATATTTCACCATGAATCCCCTGGAATTATGGAGGGTCCTTGTGTTGATCATAATTCCCACGTTTTTCAAAGTTGATTGTCTTTACACAATTGTTATTGTATAAACTGCTCTTACAATAGTATCACATCCATGCTATTTTCTTTATATTACTCTTTAGGTTTTCATGACACTGATCTCTCCTGGTTGCCTTCCTACTTATCTGATTGCTCCTCTATTTTCTTTGTTGGATATTTATCCACATTATGTCCACTAACATTGCAGTTTTTCAAGGAGACTTCTTTTATCTTTCTGTATTATTTCTTTTCTTTTAAAAAATTATTTGATCATTATTTATTTTTAATATTCTTGTCTTATGAAATTTTGAAAATTCTCTTCCTCCTTTCCACCCCTTTTCCTTTTACTGAGAGGAAATATGATATCATTATAAATGTGAAAACATGCAAAGCATGTTTCCATTTGGCCATATCACAAAACAAAGCAAAAGAAAGAAAGAAAATTATTCGATTTTCAATGAGTTCAACAGTTTTTTCTCTGGAAGTGGATAGCATTTTTTTCATCATGAGTTCTTTGGAAGTATCTTGGATCATTGTATTGATCAGAGTTGCCAAGTCTTTCACAGATGATCATCATTACAATAATGCTATGCATAATGATCTTCTAGTTCTTAATGTACTATGCATTAGTTCATATATCCTTTACTGTTTTTCTGACCCCCCCCATCATTTTTTATAGCACAACAATATTACATTACATTCATATAACACAACTTGTTCAACCACTTTCCAATTGATGAGCATCATATAAATTTGCAATTCTTTGCAAAACTCTTTGCAAAAAGAGCTACTATAAATATTTTTGTATATATTGGTCCTTTTCCTTTGATCTATTTGGGATATAGACTTCAGTGATCTTGTTGGATCAAAGGGTATGTACAGTTTTATGCCCTTTGGTCATAGTTTCATATTGTTCTCTAAAACGGTTGGACCAGTTCACTACCCCACCAACAGTTCATTAAAGCATCATTTTCTCTCATACCCTCCAGCACTTGTCATTTTTGATAGATGTGAGGGAGTACCTCAGAGGTGTTTTAGTTTGTATTTCTTGAGTCAATAGTGATTTTAAAAATTTATTTATTTTCAGTTTTCAACATTCACTTTCACAAAATTTCAAATTTCAAATTTTCTTCCTGTCTCCTCCTCCCCCCACCCCAGGACAACGTGTATTCTGATAACTCTTTCTTCCAATCTGCCCTCCCTTCTATCAACTCCCTTCACCATTACTTTCCCTTCTATTTTCCTGTAGGTCAAGATAGCTTTCTATACCTCATTGCCTATAGGTCGTATTTCCTGCTGCATGTAAAAACAATTTTTAACATTAGTTTTTGAAACTTTGAGTTCCATCTTCTCTCCCTTCCTCCCTCCCCATCCACCCTTATTGAGAAGGCAAGCAATTTGATATAGGTTACACATATGTAGTCATTTAAAACACTTCCTTAATAGTCATGTTGCAAAAGACTACCTAATTTTCTTCTATCCTGTTCCATCCTCCATTTATTCTGTTCTCTCTTTTGACCTGTCTTTCTCCCAAAGTGTTTGCTTTTGATTACCCCTTTCCCCAATATGCCATCCCTTCTATTATCTCCCCTCTCTTATTCCCTTCCCTCCCTCTTTCCTCTAGAGTAAGATAAACTTCCATACACACATATATATGTATATACATATATATAATTTTCTTCCCTCTTTAATTCAATTCTGATAAAGTTTGAACATTGCTTGCTATACCATTATTTACACCTACTATAAAAGCTCTTCCTTACATTCTTTTTTATATGAGAACTTTTCCCCCATTCAGTCTCTGCCTTCCACCTTCTGTCAGTGCATTCATCTTTCATATCTATATATCTATCTATCTTTGGAGATCATCTCAGTATAATCAATTCATACATATGCTCTCTGTTTATGTAGATGCCTTCTTAGGAGTGACATGTATCATTTTCCCATATAGGATTGTAAACAATTTAGCTCTATTGAGTCCCTTATGATACTTCTTTCATGACAATCTTTTTTATTATTCTCTTGAGCCTTCTATTAGAAAGTCAGATTTTCTATACATCTCTGATCTTTTCATCAGGAATGCTTAAATTCCTCTATTTTATTAAATATTCATCTCCCTCCTTAAAGATTATACTCAATTTTGTTGGGCAGGTTATTCTTGGTTGTAGTCATAGCCCCTTTGCCTTCTAGAAAATCATATTGAAAGCCCTCTGTTCTTTTAATGTGAAAGTTGTTAAATGTGCTATTCTGATTGTGGCTCCATGATGTGTGAATTATTTCTCTTTGGCTACTTGCAGCATCTAATTAATTAATTAATTGATTAATTTTCTCCTTAACTTGGGAGTTCTGAAATTTGGGTATAATGTTTTTGTGAGTTTTCATTTTGAAATTTCTTTCAAGAAGTAATTGGTAGATTTTTCATTTTCTATTTTACCTTCTGGATCTAAGATCTTGAAATATGATGTCTAGGCTCTTTTTAAAACAAAATCCTGGCCTTCGAGTAGTTCAATAATTTTTAAATTATCTCTACTCTATCTATTTTCCACATCAATTTTTTCTAATGTGATATTTCATGTTTTTTTTCTATTTTTCTATTCTTCTGACTTATTTTTTTTTCTTAATCTCATGGAGTAATGATTTTTTACTTGCCCAATTCTAATTTTTAAGTAATCATTTTCTTTAGTACATTCTGACCTCTTTTTCCATGTGCAATTTCAGCTTTTAAGGAATTCTTCAGTGAGTTTCTTACTTTCTTTTCATTTGTTCCATTCTGCTTTTAAGTAGAATTTTTAAGCAAAATTTTGTGCATCTTTTACCATATGACCTATTCTGTTTTAAGGTGTTGTTTCCTTCAGTATTTTCTTCATGCCTTTTACCAAACTGTTAATTCTTTTTCATAATTTTCTTACATCACTCTCATTTCTTTTCTTATCTTTCCTCTATCATTCTTGTAGCTTTCTTTATCTCTTCCAGGAATTCTTGCTAGGTTTGCATACAATTCTCATTTATCTTTGAGGCTTTGCTTGTAGCTGTTTTTATTTCATTTATATTTTTATATAATTTATATCATTGTCTTCTAACTTTATGTCTTGGTCTTCCCTGACACATTAGTTGATTTTAATAGTGAATTTCTTTTGTTGCTGTTGTTTGCTCCTTTCCCCAGCCTATTTATTCATTTTGAACTTTATGTTAAAGTTGAGACTTTTTCATGCTGCTGTTTTTGGAGCTAGCGTTGGGGGTCTGCAAATTTTCAGTGCTTATAATGTGGTACAATCCTGGGAGAAGTATGGTCACTGCTCCCCTGGTGTACACTCTGGTCTTTACCCAGGAAGAACCCCTGTTCCCCTGTAGCCACAAGTATCAGTGCTTCTCTTGACCCTGGAACTGTACTCAGGTACCCTGTTCTCCTGCACCCATAAGTGCTAGGGCTGCTCTCTGCCCTGGAACATCTTATAGACAATTAAATTGTCAGCTACACACAATTCCAGCAAAGGGTTCTCTCAAATCTCTTTTTGTACAGATATGTGATTCCCTTTTTATTTCTGGGCCAAATATTTCCAAAGGTACTGCTGCTCCAGTCAAGGCTATCTCAGTGCTCACTCTGGGCCTGCCCCTGCTCCATTGTTATAGAGCTCTCTTAAGTTGTCTTAGGCTGGATAAATGTCCTTCTCTGACCTCTTATTGACTCTACTGCTACAAAATTTGATTTAAGGTGTTATTTTAAACTTGCTTGAAGGCAGATGTTGGAAGAGTTTGACTGGGTCCCAAGCTATATTCCACCAGGTTGGCTCTCCCACTATATTATTTCACTTGATGCTTTCATCACCTCCCATGGTTTCAATGATCATCCCTGTGCAAATGACTCTCAGATCTATATTCTAGCCCTAACCTCTCTTCCTAACAACAGCTTCTCATTTGCAATTGACTTTTAGACAAATTGAGCTGAAAAATCATCATAATGTTGAACACTTGTAGATCTCTTATCTCTTTAAATGGATTGGAGGTAGAGGCAAGCATATGCTGGAGCCAGCTTAAACAGGCTCAGTAGACCTGACAGTTAAATTTTCAGTATGAACATTTACATGTCAGAAATCAGCTAATTCTGAAAATCAGTTTTATTGTTTTGTTGATT
The DNA here is from genome assembly GCA_023548195.1 of Bettongia penicillata ogilbyi. NCBI lineage: Eukaryota > Metazoa > Chordata > Mammalia > Diprotodontia > Potoroidae > Bettongia > Bettongia penicillata. The sequence continues at coordinate 655,369 of JAJHZJ010000377.1, read as the reverse complement.
GTCTAGATGCAAAGTGATGGAGAGAGTGTCAATGATGAGATTAAAAATAAACTTGCAGATCAAAAAACTTAGGGAAGAATATAATTCCTTGAAAACTAGAGTTGGGAAAGGAGAAGCTAATGATGCTATACACATCAAGAAATGATAAAACAAAATCAAAAGAATGAGAAAAAGTAGAAGATAAGTGAAACATCTTATTAAAAAAACAAGTGATGTAGAGGACAGATCAAGGAGAGACAAAATAAGAATTGTTTGATTACCTGAAAGTTATAATCAAAAAAGGATCTTGATACAATATTATGAGATATTATTAAGGAAAACCATCCTGACATTTTAGAATAAGAAGGTAAAATAGAAATAGAAAAAAATCCACTGATCTCCACCTGAGAGATCACAGGATGAAAACTTACAGGAATATCATAGCCAGGTCTCAAAGTTGCCAAGTTAAGGAAAAAATATTACAAGCAACAAGAAAAAAACAATTTAAATACTGCAGAGCCACAATTAGGATCACACAAGACCTAACAGCTTCTTTATTAAAAGACTTTAGATCTTAGAACATTATATTTTGAAGAGCAAAAGAGCTGAGGCTGTGGTCCAAAATAATTTACCCAGCAAAGCTGAATATAATCCTGAATGAAAAAAAGTGGACATTTAACGAATTGAAAGGCTTTTAGGTATTTGTGAAAAAAAGATGAGAACTCAATGGAAAATTCAACATACAAGATCCAAGAGAAACATAAGGTAAATTATAAGAGACTCAATAAGGTCAAATCATTTCTTTTTATAGGTGAAAATGCTGTCAGTACTCTTGAGATTGTCATCAATATTTGGGTAGTTTGAAAGAATGACTGGGACTGAGTTAAGAGAGATAGGACAATTCTAAAAAATAAAACTGAAAAGGGGAAAGGTAAAAAGGAATAATTATACAAGTGAGGTGTGAAAAGGAGAGCTAATACAGAGGAACTTTACTCTCATTAGAACTTGGTTAAAAAAGGAACAACATACACCCCTAAAAGGGTATAAAAGTCTTCTAAATTTATAGAGAAACAAGAAAGTGAGAGGACAGGATAAGAGAGACTTTTAGAAGGGTGTGTAGGTTAAGAATTAGGAAAGTGGGGTGAGAGGGTAAAGAATGCACTCTTACTGGTGTAGGTAGATTGAGGAATAGTATTGTAAGGGGAGAGGATAAGGGAGTGATTCTTAAAGAGAGTATGGATTAGGGAGGCAGTGGTTAGAAATAGAAAACAAGAGAGGCCTAGAAGGATAATAGAGAGGAAAAATAGGTTGGAGGGAAACACACAACTAGTAATTATAACTTTGAATGTGAATGGGATGAACTCAGCCATAAAATGGAAAGGCAACAAAGAATGGATTAAAAATCACAATCTGACAATATGCTGTTCACAAGAAACTCATTTAAAAATGAGAGAAACAGAGTTTAAAAAGAAGGTTAGAGTAAAATTTATTATGCTTCACCTGATGCCAAAAAAAGCAGCAGGAAACATGGTCTCAGAGAAAGCTAAAGCTAAAATAGATTTAATTAAAAGACATAAATTGGGAAAATACATTATGATAAAAGGCACCATGGACAATGAAGAAATATTAATACTAAACCTATATGCATATTAAAACCTAAATTTTTAAAGGAAAAGTTTAATGAATTCCAACTGCAGATGGATAGTAGTACTATAATAGTGGAGGACTTTAATCTTCCCCTGTCAGAATAAGATAAATCTAACTGAAAAATAAATAAGAAAAAAGATAAGGAAGTGAATAGAACTTTAGATAAGCTAGATATGATAGCTATCTGGCGAAAACTGAATTGGAATCATAAGAAAAAAATCTTTTTCTCAGCAGTACATGGTGCCTTTACAAAGACTGACCATATATTAGGACATATACATTTTATACTTAAAAGCAGAAATATTAAGTGTGTCCTTTTCAGATCACAATGCAATACAAATTATAATTAATAAAAGACCATGGAAACACAGAATAAAAACTAACAAGAGACTAAACTACCTAATTTTAAAGAATGAGTGGGTTAAAAAATAAATCTTAAAAACAATCAATAAATTTAATTAAAGAGAATGACAAAAATGAGAAAATATATCAAAACCTATGGGATACAGCAAAAGTAGTAATCATAGGAAAATTTATATCTCCAAATGCTTATATCAATAAAGTAGAGAAAGACCAGACCAATGAACTGGGTATGGAATTAAGAAAAATCTAGAAAAACAATGAACTAAAAATCCCCAATTAAACACTAAATTGGAAATCCTCAAAATTAAAGGTGAGATTAATTAAATTGAGTAGAAGAAAACCATTAATTAGTAAATAAAACTAGGAGTTGGTTTTATGAAAAAAATCACTAAAATAAACTATTGGTTAATAAGATTTTTAAAAAGAGAGATGAAAACCAAATTACTAATATTAAAAATAGAAAGTGAATATGCCACCAATGAAGAAGAAATTAAAGAAATTATAAGGAGTCATTTTGCCCAAGTATATGCAAATAAATTTATTAATTTATGTGAAATGGAGGATATTTAAAAATACAAGCCACTTGGATTAGTAGCAGAAGGAATAGAATATCTGAATAAATCTGTTTTAAAAAAACTAATTGAAATGGCCATAAATGAGTTTCCTAAGAAAAAAAGCACCAAGAAAGGGTGGCTTTTCAAGTGATTCTTTCAAACATTTAAAGAGCAACTAATTCCAATATTAAATAAATTGTTTTATTTAATAAAATAGGAACAATAGACAAAGAAGGGGTCCTGCCAAACTCCTTTTATGAAACAAATATGATATTGATATCTAAGCCAGGAAGAGAAAAAAACAGAAAAAGAAAATTATAGAACAATTTCCTCAATGAACATGGATGCAAAAATCTTGAATAAAATGCTAAGTAGGATATTATAACAATATATTACAAAAATTGTACATTGTGACCAAGTGGGATTTAGTTGTACCAGGAATGCAGGGGTAATTTAAGAAAAGAACTGTTAGCATAATTACATCAATAATTTTTAAAATCTTATGATCATATTGATAGATGCAGAAAAAGTTTTTGGTAAAGTACAAAGATAATTCTTATTAAAAATCCTTGAAAATACAGGGATAATGGATTTTTACATAAAGTGACAAGAACCATTTACTGAAACTGTTGTCAAGTATTATTTATAATGCAGATAAGCTAATAGCTTTCCCAGTAAGATCAGGTATGAAACAAGGTTGTCCACAATATTGTCACCAATATTTTTCAATATTGCATTGGAAATCCTAATAAAAACAATGAGAACAAAAATAAATAGAGGGACTCAGAATGGAAAATCAGGTAATAAACTATCTCTTTTTGCAGACAATATGATAATATGATGGAAAACCTTAAACACAACTAAAAAGTTGTTGAAACAATAATTTTTTTTAATTTTTTTTTAAAATTTTATTTATTTATTTATTTAATTTTTTACATTCATTTTCACAAATTTTTGGGTTCCAAATTTTCTCCCCTTTTCTCCCCTCCCCCACCCCAATACCCCAAGCAATCTAATTTTCCCTATCTCCAATCTGCCCTCTCTTCTGTCATCCCTCCCTTCTCTTGTCTCCATCTTCTCTTTTCTCCTGTAGGGCCAGATGACTTTCTATTCCTCATTAACTGTATGTCTTCTTTCCTAGTTACAACAACAATATTAAACAGTTGTTCCTAAAACTTTAAGTTCCAAATTCTCCCCATCCCTCCCTCCCCACCCATTCCCTTTGGGTCAGCAGGCAATTCAATATAGGCCCTATCTGTGTAGTTTTGCAAATGACCTCCCTGATAGTTGTGTTGTGTAAGACTAACTGGATTACCATCCCTCCTAACCTGCCCCTCATTGTTTCTCTTCTGTCTCTTGATCCTGTCCCTCCCCAAGTGTTGACTTCAAATTGCTCCCTCCTCCCTTTGCCCTCCCCTCCATCATCCCCCGCCTTGCAATATCTCCTTCTCCCCCACTTTCTTATACTGTAAGATAGGTTTTCATACCAAAATGAGTGTGCATTTCACTCCTTCGTTTAGTCAAATGTGCTGAGGGTAAACTTCTTGGTTTTTTTTTTTTCTCTCAGCTCTCCTCTTTTTCCCTCCACTAAGAAAAACTCCTACCTGTCTCTTAAATGACATATAGTTACCCCCTTCCCTTTCCCTCTCTTTCCTCCCCCTACATTTCTCTCTCACCATTTACCTTAGTTTCTTTTAAGGTATGGTCCCATCCTATTCAGTTCAATCTGTGCTCTCTATCTCTGTATGTGTGTGCATGTGTGTATGTGTGTGCATGCGTGTACATGTGTATGTGTGGTCCCACCAACTACCCAGATACTGAAAAGTTTTAAGAGTTAGAAATATTGTCTTTCCCTGTATGAATATAAACAGTTCACTTCTGGTAAGTCCCTTAAGACTTCTCTTTGCTGTTTACTTTTTCATGCTTCTTCTCATTCTTGTGTTTGAAAGTCAAATTTTCTTTTCAGCTCTGGTTTTTTCATTAAGAATGATTGAAAGTCCTCTGTTTCATTGAAAGACCATATTTTCCCTTGAAGTATTATACTCAGTTTAGCTGGGTAGGTGATTCTTGGTTTGAGTCCTAGTTCCTTTGCCTTCTGGAATATCCTATTCCACACCCTTCGATCCCTTAATGTAGAAGCTGCTAGATCTTGGGTTATCCTGATTGTATTTCCACAGTACTGGAATTGTTTCTTTCTAGCTGCTTGCAAGATTTTCTCCTTGAGCTGGGAGTTCTGGAATTTGGCCACAATGTTCCTGGGAGTTTCTCTTTTTGGATCTCTTTCAGGTGGTGATCGATGGATTCTTTCAATACTTATTTTGCTCTCTAGTTCTAGAATGTCAGGGCAGTTTTCCTTGATAATTTCATGGAAGATGATGTCTAGGCTCTTTTTTTGATCATGACTTTCAGGTAGTCCCATAATTTTTAAATTGTCTCTCCTGGATCTATTTTCCAGGTCAGTTGTTTTTCCCATGAGATATTTCACATTCTCTTCCATTTTTCCGTTCTTTTGGTTTTGTTTGGTGATTTCTTGGTTTCTCATAAAGTCATTAGACTCCATCTGTTCCATTCTAATTTTGAGAGAACTATTCTCTTCAGTGAGCTTTTGAGCCTCTTTTTCCATTTGGCTCATTCTGCTTTTGAAAGCATTCTTCTCCTCATTGGCTTTTTGAACCTCCTTTGCCAATTGAGTGAGCCTATTTTTCAAGGTGTTAATTTCCTCAGCATTTTTTTAGGTCTCCTTTACCAAGGTATTGACCCGTTTTTCATACTTTTCTTGTATCTCTCTCATTTCTCTCCCCAGTTTTTCCTCCACCTGTCTAACTTGCTTTTCAAAATCCTTTTTGAGCTCTTCCAGGGCCTGAGCCCACCCGCCACCCCCCTGGGGTGTCTGGGGTACTGAGGCCCCGCCCTCCACGTCTTTCCCTAATGGCAAGGATACGTCCTCATCATCAGATCCGAAGGTCGGGATCATTTGCATTTGTTGGAAAAAACTCTCTAAAGTCTTATTTTTCTTCCCTTTTCTAGGCATTTTCCCAGCCAGTTACTTGACTTCTGAGATTCCTTTCCACCCCCGCCTGGATCCGCCCAGCTAGTGCTTGGCCTCTGAGATTTAAATGGGCTTTCCTCCTGCCGGCTGTCAATCAGTGAGCTTTAGTTCAGGTGCTGGGGTGGGGGCAGGGCCGCCTTCCAGGCTCTGATCCCTCAGGGGCTTTATGCAGAGACTTTCAGGAATGGAGCGGGTGGGGGCGGGGTGGGGGGCCCGCCTCCCAATCTCAGTTCCCTTGGGGGCTTTGAGCAGAAGCCTTCAGTAATAGAGTGGGGTGGGGGCAAGGCCGTCTCCCAGGCTCAGCTCCATCAGGTTTTATGCGGGAATCTTCCGTAATGAAGATCCTGCCTGCTGCTGGGGGATTCCTGAGTCTCAGTCCACTGCCACCTCAGCCGCCGCCCACACCTCTGCCTCCGCCGCTTCCTGCCCCCGTCTCTGCCGCCGCTGCTTCCTCCCGAGGGGGCCCGAGTCACGGAGATGCCCTGCTCCCCCTCTCCTCCAGCCCGGCCTTCTCTCTCACTGACCTGTAGCTTCTGTGGGTGGAGGGACTTTCCCGGCTGCCGGAGCTTCTGTCTCTGAAGCCTGCTCGGATCAGCTTCTCTGGGGCCCCGGCCAGGGCAGCGCTGGGGGTGGGGTCCACTTTCCGGGGCACGCCGGACCCTGGGGACGGGTCTCCAGGGCTCCCTGGAACGGAAATCTCTTCCACTCTGCTTCTGCACACCTTGTATTGACCCAGAAGTTATGGAGGACTCTTTTTACACTAATTCTATGGGCTTTTGGTTTCGGAGCTCGTAAATGTGCGTCCTTCTACTCCGCCATCTTGGCTCCGCCCCTAACAATTAATAATTTTTAAAAAATAGCAATATAAAACTAAACCCTGCAAGAGAGATAGTGGGGTATATTCCATTTAAAAATAACAAGTAGACAGCATAAAATTCCTGAGAGTACACCTGCCAAAACAAATCCAGAAACTATATAAACAAAATTATATAAAAATATTTTCACACAAGTAAAATCAGATTTAAAGAATTGGAGAAATATTAATTGTTCATGGGTAGGCAGGGATGATATAATAAAATGAAAATTTTCCATAAATTAATTTCTTCAATGCTACCCTAATTAAATTACCAAAAAATTTTTTTCTGAGTTAGAAAAAAATTAATGAAATTCATTTAGAAGAACAAAAGTTTGATAATACCAAAGGAACTAATTGAAAAATGTAAAGAAAAGAGATTTAGCAGTAAGTACCACATCTTAAACTATATTATAAGGTGGTAGCTGTCAAAACTTAATTTGCACTGGCTAGGAAATAGAAAGGTTGATAAGTAAAACAGAGCAGACATACAATTTGCAGGAGCAAATAAATATAGTAACCTTGAATTTGACAAGTATACAGACAAATTTTGGGGACAAGAATTCCTTCTTTTGTAAAAAATTGTTTGGAAAGCAGTATGGCAGAAACTGGGCATAAACCAATATCTTACACCATTTATAAGATAAAGTCAAAGTGGACATGTGACCTAAATACTAAGGGAGATATTCTAAGAAAATTGCAAGAACATGGAACATATTATTTATCAGACTTTTGAGTAGGTGAATAATTTATGAATTAAGAGAGAGAGCATTGTGAGGTGTAAAATGTATACTTTCAACTGCATTAAGTTGAAAAAAAATTGTAGAAATGAAGATAATGTAGCCAAGATCAGAAGGAAAGCAGAAAATTGGGAAAATAATTTTATAAACATTTTTCCAGACAGAGACCTCATGTCTCAAAAATATAAAGAACTTTGTCAAATATCTAAGAATATGAGTAATTTCCTAATTGATCAAAAGATAGGATGATAGGATATGAAAAAGGCAGTTTTCCAGTGAAGAAATCAAAGCAATTCATAGTTACATAAAAATGCTCTAAATCATTATTGATTAGAGAAATGCAAATTAAAAAAACCCTTGAGATATCATTTTGTACCTAGCAGATTAGCTAAAATGATAGACGAGGAAATCGACAAATGTTGGAGGGAATGTGGAGAAATTGGGACACTAATTCACTGTTGGTTGAACTGTGAACTAATCCAACCATTTTGGAGAGCAATCAGTAATTATGTCCATACAGCTAATAAAACTATGGATACTCTTTGACCCAGAAACACCACTATTAAGTTTATTTTCCAATATGATTAGCAGAAAATAAAGACAACCTAAATGTTCTAAAATATTTATAGTAGCTCTCTTTATGTTGGCAAAGATCCAGAAATTGTGGGGATGCCTGTCAATTGGGGAATGGTTGAATAAGTTGTGGCATATAATTGTGATGGATACTGTTCTGTTACAAAAAATGATGACCTCAGTGATTTTAGAAAAACATGGAAACACACCCACACACAAAACAATGAAGAGTGATATAAGCAGAACCAAGAGAACATTGTATACAGTAACAGCTACATTGTTTTAAGAACACCTTTGGGCGGCTAAGTAATTTTGAGTGTTTATCCAAATTAATTACAAAGGTTGTATGAAAGATGTTATCTGGTTCCAGAAAAAGAACTTACAAATAGAAGTTGTATAGTATGGTTTTACAAATGTGTGTGTGTGACACATATATATGTTTAGACACATACATATATTTGTATCTAATCATGGTCATCTCTAGGGTAAGTGAGGGAGGGAAAAAATATAAAAAGTTCCCAGCAGAGAATAAAAGAAAATGTAGAAGTCATGGAAAGTAGAGTAGTGTTGAAAATGAGTAGTATTTATTATGTAGATTTCTTTGAAGTGTGAATTGTAAATTCATTGTTTTATAGTAAATCTACTTTTTAAGTTGTGCTATGTGCATGAAAATATTCTTTTTTTGTCTATATATTTCAAGTTCAAAATGAAAAAATAATTATGTGTGAATTCTCCCCGCCCCCTCAGATACCAGGTTGTCAAATTTGCTAGCACATTCCTAGATGGAGATGGAGGGGGAGATGTCTTCTCATGTTGCTTCTTTTGGGCTATATTTATTCTTTCAATTTTGCAAAATTCACTTTTAATTTTCTTGGCATTCTTTTTTTTGTATCTTTTGCATGTTTGTTCTTTCTGTTTACATTGTTATAGTCATTGAGTATATTGATTTCTTAACTTTGCTTACTTTAATCTGCACCAATTCAAGTATATCTTTCATGTTTTTTTTTGTACTCATCACATTCATTATTTCCTACATTACAGTAATATACCAATTCATATGTGTACCATAATTTGTTCAGCCATTCCCCAATTGATAATTGTCCACTTAGTTACTGATTCTTTGGTATCATATTTTGACTTTTCTCTTACCAGTGTCCTACTTGGTCTATAAGCCTGGTCATAAAATCTCTCTATAAAGGATATGAACATTTTAATCACTTTCTTTGCATAATTTCAAATTGCTTTCTTAAATTGTTTTCCTGATTGAAAGTTCCATCAATGGACTGTTGAACTTATCTTTTCACAATTCCTCCAACATTGCTTATTCTCATCTTTTATTGTCTTTGCCAATTTTCAAGGTTTTAAGTAAAACATCAGGGTTCTTTTGATTCACATTTCTTTCATATGGTTATTAAAAGTTTACAGTCCTTTTGAGAAGTACTTTTTCCATATAAAGAAGCATGTTTCTTCATTAATCTTCTGTAATTGTGGTAGCTATTACATTAGTCAGAATTCTTTTAAACTTTTTGTCTTTATGATACTGTTATTGTATAAATTGTTTCCCTTGTTCAGCTCAATTCACTCCATCAGTTCATACAAGTCTTTTCAGATTTCTCTGTAACCACCTCCTTTAACTTTTTTTTAACAGTTCAATAGTATTCCAATACACAGATATTTTTGCACATATTCATGTGTATGTATATGTATTTTTTAAATCAAACCATTAAATATTAGTTTATTCTTTTAAATTACTTTATTTAAATTATTCTTTTAAGCAATAATAGATAGTTTTGTGAAAGAAGAAACAAAATTTGTTAATAATACTACTACTAAGACATGAATGTAAAAAGACAATTTGAAAACTAGAGAGCTTCCTTAAATTGGTTTTTCTTTTTCTTTTTTTTTTCTCAATAGAAATAACAGTTAGAATTTAATATGGGAAAAAAATAAAGTGAGGATTTATACCTTTGTTGAATGGGTGTAGACATAAATTGATTAAATATGCTTTGGAAAATGTTGGCAATGCAAGCTTTTGTCTGCATATTTTAGATATTGAACGTATATGTAATTTCTTGTTTTCATTCCAATCTGTCCTTTTGTTTATATCACAATTTCTCAGTTGAATTAAGGAGGAAATAAGTTTTCAACAGATAAAACATTCATCTGATAAATCAATTCAGAATCTAATTCAATAGTTCACATTTGCATTCAGATACTTTGATAAGAGCTTCAGAAATTTAACCACACTAATTTGTACCACATGATCTTAAGTTATAAATACAGATTCATATATACATGCACACATATATGTACAGATATAAAATTTTATATCTATATGGATATTCAAAGGTAGAATTTATTCCTGAAATTCCTCATTTGGCAAGGTGGGGAAGCAGCTTAGATCTCTGTGTATATCACTGATTAAAGGAAATATGACTTGTTTAGAAGTTTTGGAATTATGCAATTATTTCATTTGTCACTGAAAATATGGAAAAACTATGTTTTTCCTTGTTTCCCAACTGTCTCAGGTCTTAACTTTTGTTGAAGCAACTGAATTGATTAAAAGATATGGTTCAGACTCAATCGATCAATATTTAGGTAAATTGAGTGTTTTCTATGAATCCAATCACACTGCCTTGGAGCAAGTTTATGAGCTTCTGCATATTTCAATGCCATTTCCATAAATGTATAACCTGATTCTTTCTTTTAAAAATAGTTTAAGATTTAGGAGTTGGACTGATTAGTGTTTGAATACATTTTGAAGTTTGTGAGTATTGTTGGGGAGAACTTTCAGTCTTAAAGATAACTGAGACATTTTTCAACATGGTCAATGTGGGAATTTATTTTGCTTGACTACATAGTACAATGCATGTATGTTGTGTTAAAATTTCCTTCCTTCCTTCTTTCCTTCCTTCCTTCCTTCCTTCCTTCCTTCCTTCCTTCCTTCCTTCCTTCCTTCCTTCCTTCCTTCCTTCCTTCCTTCCTTCCTTTCCTTTCCTTTCCTTTCCTTCTTTGTCTGTCTCTCTCCCTCCCCTCCTCTCTTTCTCTCTCTCTGTACTGGGGAATATGAGAGAGTGAGAATATAAATATCTATTAAGTGAAAACAAAAAAAACCCCTGAAATTATGTTTTCTTCTAAAAGATGCAACAGCAGTAGATTTGAGTACCACAATTAAAGCCACAGAGTTAGTTTCTTTTTATCTGAGGAGGAAAGGAGACTATTTTATGTAGTAAACATTATTCTTGTAGTCATAAAAAACAAAATGTGAATGCTATATGTATTGTAGATATAATACCCTTCCTTCAGCTAAATTTAAATAGTTACTTAATGTAACTGTTCCCTAGAAATCAATTGGGAGACATGTTTCTCTCCTTCTCTCTTTCTAGTTAACACTGTATGGGTAACTACAACTTGTAGTTAAAAGTATATGAACTTCAAGTGTTCAGCATATGATAAGTTTAATAATTTAAATATATTCTGAATAACACTTTATCCTTGTTTTTTTAATCAATAGGGAGAGAGGGACAAAATCAGTTATTTCAGATTTTAAAATGTTTTCCAATACAATATTTTCTTGATTTTTCAAACAGATTCTTATAATTATGAGATTAAAATAAATGAAAACATACTTTAGGGGAAAGTTTTTGCATTTGATTCCAGCAATGAAATGGTTAATGAATGAAGTTTTATTTTTAAGTTCTTTGTTTTGAAAATTGACCTTTGGGAGGCAGTGTGGCATAGTAGATGAAGTGCTAAGCTTGGAGTCAGGAAGACTGGTCAAAATCGCAACTCTGCCGATTATTAGTTGTGTTATATAACTTCTCTAAGTTTCAGTTTCATTATCTTAAAAAATGTGAATTATTTTTAAGGCCCCTTCTATCTCTAAATCTATTATTCAATGAAATGTAAAGTGAAGGAAATTCTGAAGAAATTATGTTCTAATATCTTAACATTTTTTTTTACTGAGTTTTCATTTGCAAGCTATGAAGATTTATTGACAAATGAAATTGTGCCTATTACTAGTAAAGGTTTTCAGTGAAAGAAAAGAAAAACTGATTTGAAAAAGAGCATTTGTTTCCCAGGAAATTATAATTTAAAATCCCAGAATTGGATTGTAGGTTGTGGTAATTCACAGAATTCCTATGTTGGGGTTATGAGAAATTAGTGTTGATTACCTATTGCTGGAAATAGATTTTGCTTCTATTGTCTACCAATATATCTAGTTTGGGAATATGATGCAATAAAATATATGCTCTGAAATCTCTTATCTTTTTGAGAGTAGGTTTTGTTCCTAGAAGAGGGAGCCCATAAATTGGATTAGAACAGTGTATTTGATGCATTCCTATAAAGAATGAAAAGTTTTGTCTTCAGATCAGTGCTGCTGAGATGTTCCCTTAACTTTGAAAATCCAAGGAGTTATTTTATACCTCATGAAAGAAGGGTCAAACCTGTAAAGGATTTATGCACCATTTGTATCAATTTTTCATTGAGTGCTCTCAACCTGAAGAATGTACTATTTTGTCTTTCTTCTTTGAAAAACGTATAGTCTGCTATTTAGAACAACTCTTTTTCTAACAAGTTCTGTCTTTAAATAGCTAAGAAGTAAAAAATAAAGAATAAAGAAAAGTAAGATGAAGTAAAGTCATAAATTAAGGATTAGAAATTAATAATCAGATTTTTCCACTGGAAAAAGTTTGTTTAGAACAATTTTCTAAAGAGAGTTTAGGAATAACTTAAGGAATTCCAAAAGTTTACAATGGCAATATTAACTTTATTATGCTTTCCCATATACCACTTCAATCTCTGAAGGGAGCAGGTTCATAATTTAGCTCAGTTTCAATGAAACCAAGTTTCATGACATGGCTTTTTCCTCTCAGTTTCTGTGGTTTGCATTCAGAAGATTATTCCTGAAGGCTACTCCTTAGACCTCAAGGAATTAATGGTGGGCTGGCTTGGACAATGATTTTTGAATTCCTGTGGCTCATCATACTGACTTTTCAAGTTTGGAGTCTTCATTCTCTTTACAATAAAAAAGAACAAATGTAGAAATCAAGGACAGAAGGCAGATTTTATTATTATTATTATTATTTTTATTTGTTTTCAGTGTTCTACAATCACTTGCATATATCTTAGATTTTTCCCCACCCTCCCCCCTTCTTTCCTACCCTCCCACTGCCTCCCCCACATGGCATACAATTTTATATAGGTTCTACACGTATATTCCTATTAAATACATTTTCACCTTAGTTATGTTTCATAGAGAATGGGAAAAATCATAAAACAACCCAAAACATAATACAAAAAAAATGATCTGCTTCATTCTGCAATTGAATTCCATAGTTCTTTCCCTGGATGTGGAAGGCATTTTACCTTAAGAGACCATTGGGAATTATTTAAGTCTTTGCATTGCAATGAAGTACTAAGTCTACCAGAAAAATTCCTCACACACCGTGGTTGTTGCTGTGTACAAAGTTCTCCTGGTTCTGCTCCTTTCACTCGGCATCAGTTCATATAAGTTCATATAAGCCTCTCTGAAGTCTTCCTGTTCATGATTTCTTATAGCACAATAGTATTCCATTACATTCATCTACCACAATTTATTCAGCCATTCCCCAATTGATGGGCATCCTCTAGATTTCCAGTTTTTGGCCATCACAAAAAGAGTTGTTATAAATATTTTTGCACATGTGAGACTCTTTCCCATTTTTATGATCTCTTTGGGATACAGTCCTAGAAGCGATATTGCTGGGTCAAAGGGTATGCAAATTTTTGTAGAGCTTTGGGCATAGTTCCAAACCACTCTCCAGAATGATTGGATCAGCTCACAGTTCCACCAACAATGAATTAGTGTTCCAACTCACCCACATCTTCTCTAGCATTTATCATCTTCCTGTTTTGTCGTGTTTGCCAATCTGATAGGTGTGAGGTGGTACTTCAGAGTTGTTTTGATTTGCATCTCTCTAATCCATACTGATTTAGAGCATTTTTTCATATGACTAGAGATAGCTTTAATTTCTTCCTCTGAGAACAAGCAGGTTTTTTTGAGGCCATTTGGCCTCAAAGACCTTTCTCCTTTCCTCATTGTCTTCCATTGTTCTCTGTGTCAACAGAACAGTTAAGTGGATTGTTGCTGCCAAGGAACAGTTCAGGTTATGTAATATAAATTTGTAGAAGATTCAGTTAGCTTTTTTTCCTTTTGCAGATTTTTTTTCGGCAACATGTAAGCAGGGATGAAAGTAGTTAGTGGGGTTGTCCTAGGATGAACTTTGGTAGGGCAACATCAGTGGTAAGAGAGAAAAGAACTCGAGAAGACAAAGTAGAATTAAATTGGTCATATTGCTCATCACGTTAATAAGAGTTCTTAATACTTTCAAAATTGTCTTTACAATGTTGTTTTTGTGGTGGTATAAATTATTTGCATGTTTCTTTTTATTGTAGTCTATATCAATTCATGCAAGTCTTCCCAGGTCTTATTAAATCCATCCCTTTTTTCATTTTTCAAGGGACAATAATATATTTATATGCCATAATTTGTTCAGCCATTCTCCAGTTGAAAAGCACCAACTTTGTTAGCAGTTCCTTGCTATAACACAAAGTGCTACTCTGTATATTTTTGTACTTATAAGTTCTTTCCTTCTGTATTTGGTCATTTTGTTATATAATAAGTCTGCGAGGAAGGTCTCATTATTTGACAAAAAAATAGGACAGTTGTCTGTCAGCAATGAGGTATAGTTCAGCAACTCATACTGTAAATCAAATTAAAATTCCAAAGTGTACATATCCCAGAAATAAAAGGTCACACTACCAACAAATTACAGGAACAATGAAAAATAATTTGATCTATTGATAGGGGAAGAGTTGTTGACTAAACAAATAAAGATGATCACACAAAATAAAATGGATAATTTTGAATATATAAAATTTTAAGTTTTTTGCCTAAATGAATCTAATGTAAAAATCAGAAGGGAAATGTGTAAGTGGTAAAAAAATATCTGTAGAAGAAGTTTTTCTGATAAAGGTCTTATTTATAAGATATATATGAAAATTAACTAAAATTTATAAGACTAAGTCATTTCCCAAAGACAATTAGTCAAAAGAAATTAACAGGCACTTTTCAAAGGAAGAAATATGAACTATCAACAATCATACTTTTAAAAAAGTTCTAATTTACTGTTAATTAAAGAAATGCAAACTGAGGTTCTACTTCACAGCTATCATACATACTGGCAGAGATGACAAAAGAGGAAAATGTCAAGTGTTGAAGGGACTGTGGTGAAACTGTTGATGGAGCTGTGAATTCATCCAAATATTTTGGAAAGCAATTTGGAACTATTCCCAGAAAGTTACCAAGCTGTGCATAGCCTTTGATCCAGCTATACCATTATTAGCCTTATATTATTAAAAAAAAAATCAAAGAAATAGAAAAAGGTCTTTTTGTACAAAAGTATTTATAGCAGCTTTTTTTTTATGGTAGCCAAAAACTGGAAGTAAAGGAAATACTCAGCTATTGAGGAATGACTAATAGACTAATGACTAATATTGTATCATATGAAATTATTAGTGGATAATCAGAGAAAAATGGAGTTTATGAATTAATACAAAGAAAAATGAGAATTTAAAGAACAATTTATTCAACAATAGCAACATTATAGAGAAAAGTATTTTTGAGAGATTTATAACCCTGATCAACTCAATGATAAACCAGAAATCAAAACTGAAGATGAGATAGGTCATTCACCTTCTGACAGAGAGATAATTAACTTAAAATGCAGAAAGACATACATGACCAACATGGGAATTTGTTTTTCTAAATTCTATACCCCCAACACAGATTGAGGGTTTTGTCTTTTGTGTGTTTCATTAAAAAATTTGCTTATTGAGTAGGAAGGTATTGAGAAGGTCAGATTAATTTTAAAATATGTGTTAATTGAAAAAAGTTTTAAAAATAGAAAAATTTGAAGTATTACTTGGTATGTTTGATGTCATCATAGATATTGTTTTCATGTTTCTGCTTACTTCACTTTGCATAAGTTTATGCCTTTTAGTATCTTTTTTATATTTATCATGTTCCCCATTTTTTACAGTGCATTAATATCATGTTCCATTCATTTAACATATTTTCAAGCATTCTCCAATTGATAGATAAATACTTTGTGGTTCTTTGTTGTTACAAAAAAAGTGTGGCTAGGAATATTTTGGTGTATATGTACCTTTTTTGTTACTGACCTCATGTTTAGTAATATAATTGCTGTGTCCAAAGTCCTGGACATTTTAACCTCAGAACTGGTTTTTAAGTCCATCATGTCCAAAGCCTATTCTGCAAGTGAAATATTGATAAAATATTACATATTCAATTTATATAAATTTTTGGTCTCTTCCCTCTATTCCTGTATTAATTCAGACTCATGGTATGTGATCATGACAGTGAATTGAATGGGGAATAAATTGATTAGGAAAACAATCCTCCACTAGTCACCAATAATTATTTCTCCAGAACATGCATATCAGCAGTTTCTAAAAATAGTTGTGGAATGACCAAATGATAGAATTTAATTTGTTTGATTTCATAATGTATAAACATTTTTCCACAAACAAAATCAATGCAGTTAAAATTAGAAAAATCATTAACTAGGCAAAAAAAATCTTTGGAGTAAGTATCTCTGATAAAGATCTGATATCTCAGACATATAAGGAACTGCCATTTTCCAAATTCAAGTTATTAGCAGGCATATGAAAAACATTTCCAAATTATTAACTGAAAAATGTTGTAGTGGGAGTAACATCCTAAACCCTTTCTCCATGAAATTAGAGTAGTTTTCTTTCTCTTAAAAGACATTGAAACCAAACTTGAGATTTAATTGGCTGAAGGAATACTTGTTCTGTTGACATCACTTGTTCCTCTCCCAGTAAGAGCTCCAGGCATTTTATGATGCTGAACAAGGGGCCACAGTGAACATAATTTATGCAAGGGACCTTCATGGAGATGAATTTGTTTGGGGTATCTTCAATGCATATCCTTGTAGAATAATCTCATACTAAGATTAAGTAAACCTCTCTTGGGTAATTGTTGAATAACATTTGGGTTCTTCATTTTGTTCTGCTATCTAATATAAGGTACCAAAGGATTGGTCTTTGATAGGCTCAGACAAATGCATATTAAAGCAACTCTGAGTTTCTACTTAATATTTATGAGATTGTTAAAGATGCCAAAAAAAGGAAAATGACAATTGCTGCAGGGACTTGTGGAAAACAGACAAACTGGGGATACTGTTGGAGTTTAAAATTGGTCTAGCCATTCTGGAAAGCATTTTGGAACTATGTTTCCTAGGTCAATAAGCTTTTCCTGCCATTTTACTCAGACAAACAACCACTAGGTATATGCTCCCAATATATCAAAGAAAGATGAGAATGATCTGTATTTATAAAGAATATTTTTTATCAACTCTTTTCTTATGGCAAAGAACTAGAAACAATGGGGCATATGTCAACTAGGGAATGACTAAACAATTTATATTGCTTATGAATGTATATTATTGTGCTACAAAATGATGAAAGGAGTGATTTTAGGGAAACTTGGGAAGGTTCATATGAACTAATGCAGATTAAGATAAGTATAGAAATAGTAGAGCAATTTATACAATAGCTAAAGCATTGTCATGAAAAACAATTTAAAATTTTGAGAGTTAAGAAATTGACCAAGTGCTATTTCAGAGGATCAATGCTTTGCCATGCTACCCATTTTCTTTGAGTAATGGATCCAAAGTTCTGAATGAGATATACTTTTTTGGATGTGGCAAATGTGTGAATTGATTCTGTTGGACTATGCTTATTTATTACAAGGATTGTCTTTATTTTAATTTCAAGAAATTCCAAGTGGGGATGGGAATCAGCGATAGTTTAACCACCACCACTGTCACCACCACTGGCACCACCACCCACAAAAAAGAAAGACAAGAAGGATCGTTGAACCAATTTTTAAAACATACAGAAAAGAACAGATGAGAGCTGAATGAAATGTAGGAAACAGGGCAACTTTGAAAGGAATACATTAAGTTTACTATGTATATATGTTTCGGTACTTATATATTTAAAAGCAAGATTATATAGATTACATAATAGAAATTTGCTATTTCTCTCAGTCTATGTATTGTTAGCAAGAATTCTCACACTAGAAAGTCCTTACATAGAAGGAACAACAGATGGTATTAGCTCAGAGATGTAAAATAGACCCACAGTTATGTGCTACTCAGAATTATACAGACCTCTGTGTTACACAGTCAATAAGTTTTGGACCCAGGTCATCTGGCTCTTTTCAATACATAAATATTCTAACATATGTGATGATTATGAACCTTAGTCATCTTTATTATATTTTCTAGCCTATTGTCTTAGCTGCTTTTGCATCATTTTACTTAATGATGTCATTAGCGAAGGAGAATGATATAATTATGAAATATATAATGAAATACAGAATGATACAATTAGACTGAGATTTATATTATAGATATAAATAGACTGAGTTCTAGACTTGGACTAATCTGTTCTTTAATTACTGTGTGGCCACTGGTACCATGTAAAATCTCTGCAAATTGCCATTTATCTGGAGGAAGAGAGATTACCTATGTCATACACTTAAAACAGACCTTTGAAACTGGAATGCTCAGCTAATTTTTTTCTTTTAGGAGAGTTAGTGTTGCCCACTGAAATATGAACTTCTAAAGTGTTGGTAGACACCTTCATGATGTCAATATTCTAGGTATGGCTTATCAGAGTGACTTGGCATATTATGTTTGATAAAAACAGCTGTCACAATATTCTTTCCTTCATTCTTGTAGTCATTTGAGTATAGGAGGCAACTAGGTGGGACAGTGGATAGAGCACCAGTGCAGAAGTCAGGAGGACCTGAGTTCAAATCTCACCTCAGACACTTGATACTCACTAGCTGTGTGACCTTGGGCAAGTCACTTAACCCCAATTGCCTCATCCTGGGTCATCTCCAGTCATCCTGAGGAATATCAGGTCACTGGATTCAGATGGCTCTGGAGGAGAAGTGAGGCTGGTGACCTGCACAGCCCTCCCTCTCTCAAAACAAAGTGAAGTGCAAGTCATGTCATTATTTCTCTGATGGCATGCTCTTCTTCCGCAATGAAGGATGAACACACATTATCTTCATAGCCCCCTACAATCTGACTCCCAACCTTATTCCACCAAAACTGTTCTCTTAAAACTTACTAATGATATTTTAGTTGCCAAATCTAAAGACCTTTCCTCCGTCCTCATTGTCCTCGACCTCTCTGTAGCTTTTGACATTATTGATCTCTCTCTCCTTTTTGGTTTTCAGGATGTCAGTCTCTCCTGGTTTTCCTCCTACCTATCTGACCTTCATTGTTGGTTTCTTATATCCTCTTCCATATAATATCATGTTATGATAGGTGTCCCTTCGGGTTCTGTCCTAGGCCCTCTTCTCTTCTCCCTCAATTCTACTTCACTTGGAGATCACATCAGCTCCCAAGGATTTGATTCCCACCACTATGTTGATTTCCTACTCCATTTTTGCCTCCTTTTGTATTCCCAGGGCTTAGCACAGTGCCTGGCATACAGTAAATGCTTAATAAATGTTTATTGATTGATTATTGTTCAATTCCCCCCAAAATTGTACGCATTAGTGAGGAGTATATGCTGAGTGAGCACCTTGTGGATTAGTGATTGATCAGCCTTCTGTACTCTTCATTTCTCAGATTGTTCGCTCATTGGGTTCTTTGTGTCTTAGTCTGGGGAGACAACCGCAATTGCTTTATCTCTTACAAATAATCTTATTTTGGAGGAATTTGCGAGGTCATGAGGAGAGGGGAAAACCTCTAATATATTTTACTTAATTTAGTTTGTTTTCAAGGTAAAACTCCACATCTATTTCATTATTATGATTAATATTATTTTTATTATATTTAAACAAATATTAGTTTCATATATAATCAGTATTGTAATTTTTTCTTTGTATGGAAAAATGACTACCAGAACATTGACTACTTCTTGAGTAGTCAACTTATAGAAGAACCTCCTGCAACCCAAAAGGGTCAGACTAGCCTGGAAAGACAGTTGGATCAAGCGATGCTTGGTCAACATGGTATTTCATTCTGGAAAGGATCTTAGAGATCTAGTTCAAATCTCTTTATTTTATGAATTAGGAAGCTGAGACCTAGAAATGTAGAGTTAAAGAGCTAAGATTCAAATCCACTTTTTTGACTTCAGATTGAATACTCTTTCCTACTCGGTTTCTTTCAGGTAAAAATTGGCATGATCCATGCAAGTTTATATAGTACTCTTCTAGTGCTTTACTTATACCAAGTACAGTTGATTCATCTCAAATCTAGAAAGGTGCAGAAGGAAAATGTCTTTGAAAAGAAATATGTCCCACATTCCATTTAATTAATAATAAATTCACCGACATATCAATAATATATCAGGCAACTATGAACCTTCTCAGAATTTTTATGAAATTGGAAGGCTTGCATGGTGAAAGTAAAGTGAAGAGATTACTTCAAGTACTGGCTAGAGGTCTAGTATTGGTCATTCTAGCTGTATGACCTCAGAAAAGTCATTTCATCATCTCTCCAAGATAGAGGTTTGATAAACATAAGATTCTAAGTCTGAAATCCCAAGAGGATGTGACCCATTTCTATTTTTGGAATTTGATCCTAACAAGTTAGTGAGATTAAAAGACAAGGAATACCGCTGTTTCACAACAAATTCATGAAATTTTATTTAAAAATTTTCCATTTTATTACTGCAAACTTGATAAACATCAACAAACATGAACATTTCTACACTCAAAGAACAGAAAAAGAGGCCCACTATGTGAAACTGTGAATCTCCAAAACATATAACTTTAAATATATATATGTATATATGTATATATATGTATGTATATGAATTTCAAAGGTAACCTGGTAGTTGCAACACTAATCTGTCTGGGTTTCATTCTCAATTTTCTTTTGTTTTTATTTGTACTTTTCAATGATTCATCGATGTTCTTTTCTTCCTTTTTTGATATCATTATCATTAATCCCATTTCTTTTCAAAATCCTCCAATTCAACGAGGAACTAATAAATTTAAAAAATAACTTGTATTCCTTTTAGACATCTGGTGCCAGAAACATATATTTTTCCCAATGTAATAAATAGAATTTATTTCAAAAATTCATTCTAGAATAATAATCGTTAACATTTTTATTGCATTTCCTATGTGTCAGGTAGTGACTTAGCTTAGCTCTTTCCAAATATTATCTCAATTGACCTCAAAACAAGACTAGGAAAGCAGGTGCTATTATTATCCTCTTTTAGTAGATAAGGAAACAGAAGCAAATAGAGTTTAAGAGCCTTGCCCAAAGTCTTACAGACAGTATGGCAAACCACTCCAGTATCTTTGTCAAGAAAACCACATGGATGGCATTGGCATGCGATAGTCAATGGGATCACGAGGAGTCAGACATGATGGAACAACAGCTTCCTGACTTGAGGTGTAGCACTCTATTTAAGGTGCAACCTACCTGGCGCACTGTTTTATTATAAAACGCTGTTGGATTTAATTTAATTTTCAATGAATTAAAAAAGATACCTCCATAGTAAGAACACAGGAACAATTTAAAGGATCTTGGTGGTACATTTAACATCCTTTAGTAACAATGGAAGCATAAGTCAAAGATTATTCTAGTTTCCACCTAGGAAAAACCCCTAGCAGATACTTTATTTCTTCATAAAATCAATTCCTCGTAAGCATTTATCACTTGTGGTAGAGTTATTTTTCAATCTGTATGTGGACAAGAAATTTGTATTCTTGCAACTTAACCAAAAAGCCAGGTGAACATTTACTGCTTATTTTGACACATTATTTGTAATAAATTCAAAAGAAAATATTTTCTTTTTTTCACCTGAAGTCTTTCAACACAATATGTTCTAGGATAAGTATAGCGTTAGGTGGTATTGTTCTGTAATTACCAAAAGGAGTCAAGATTGGTCACGCTGAGAGCCCAAAGTTGGAAACTATGAAGTTGAATAACTGATTAGCTAAAAGTAAGTATAGCAGATAGAGGGCCAGAATTGTAGGTAAGAACACTTGGCCTCAGGTCCTATTTCTGGCACATGTCAAAGGTTTGAACTAGAATCTATTTAACCTGATGATGTGTCAGATAGCTGTTTAAGATTATAAATTATGGTTGAATTGTTGATCTGCATCAGCACAGGGAAACCAATAAAAGCAGATTTGTCTCTTCACTCATATCTTGTGCAACAAACAAACACAAGTAAATATACATATGCAATTCATTTAGGAGTATAAAGTCTTTCTAAACTTAATTCAAAATTGCCTTTTTCTTAGTTTAATTTTGGATAGGCATTATTCATAGATTTATAAGCAGTACCTTGCTTTCTTATGTTGACAAGCAGAGCACATCTAAATTTCATATTTTTATTAATGTATTTTAAGATTCAGCTTTAATTAATTTTCAGTTCTGAATTGTTTTCCTTCCACCTTTCCTCTCTTCACTCACTGAGAAGCAAAAGAAACAAAACTCATTACAAATATATATATATTCAGTCAAAACAAATTTTCACATTGGCAATGTTGTATGTGTAAATACATACGTACATACAAGTGTATACATGTATATATACTTTAGTCTGCACTCTGAGCCCATCAGCTCTCTATTTTGAGGTAGAGAGCATATTTTTATCTTGGGTCCTCTAATGCTACTCCACTGTGTTTATCAGAATTTCTAAATCTTTCAAAGTTGGTTGTTTTCCCAATATTATTGTTATTGCATAAATTATTTCCCTGGTTCTTCTCATTTCACTTTGTATTAGCTCACACATCTTCCCAGGTTGCCATAATTAGTTCTACCATTCAGCACATCTTCAGCATCTTTGCCACTGTGAAATGAGTTACTCTAAATATTTTTGTACCCATGGGTTCTTTTCGTCTTTCTTTACTTTCTTTAGCATATAGATTTACTAGTGATAGCACTGAGTCAAAGAGAATCCAGAGTTTACTTGCTTTTGGGACATAGTTTCAAAATGTATGACTGGATTTTAAAAATATATGAAGTACCATTGTTCAAAGCTGGCATAAATAGAACATATTGATTTGCTCATAAAAGTATATTTATAAAATCTTTGCTATATTCAATTTGGTAATTACATTCATTATCAAATTAGAAGAAATATGGATCTGTGAAAAGAAGTTAATATCCTGGGGATATCATTCATTTTGATTTCTTATTCAGTGTACAGACATGTATAACTTCCTAAAAATGCTTATATGTATGATTAAATCATATATAATGTGTATACTCGGGCACATGTTCCCAAAACCAAGCTGGCTACATTTGCCTTCAGGTCCTAGGGTACCCTGAGGGATTGGGATAGTTTTTTCTCCACTGCCACAAATTTGATATCATATCTCAACTTCACTTAACCACTTTTGATTAGATTTTTACAAAGTGATATTTATTTTAAAGATATAACAAAATGAACCTAAATGCCTCTACCCCAGAACTTCAGGAGCATGCTCTTCCCTAACTACTTATGTGTCTGGGAGAGTAGGTTAGAAACTTAGCTCAGCTCCTACATTGGTTCTACCAAGTTCATTTCCACATATGGCATAACTCCTGAATGAGCCCACATATCAGCTCCTATTGACCTGAGGTCAGGAAGATAACATGTAAAAGTCATTCCTTGGTACACCAGTGCAATGCCGGCTATAAAATCTAGCTTGAGTTCTGACTTCCCTATTCTTGTGACTTGTTCTCATAGCTTTACAAAGCCCCTAAAGTCAGCATGATCTCTCATCAGATACCAGGAGCTAAGGAATTACCAAATAAAACTAAAAAATAAATATATGGAAGAGGTAGCTGAAGTTAATAGAACTTTGTGAATACCTCTGCAGTCAAACAAAACTTCTCCTCTCCAATAGCCATTGTTGGCCATTTTCAAAATGTCTAGACATTCTCTACAAGGAATTTTTCTTATGCATCATGCCCCCAAGAGCAGATTTTCCAAACTCTCCAGATGGAGAGAAACCTCTCAAAGTGCTCTGTATTCCAAGCCTTTATGTATAGTCTATATAGTTTCAATACCGTTAGAAATGAAACAATTCAATAATATCTTCAATGTATTCTTCTGCCCTAAATACTGATTAAAGATATATTTAATTTTGGATAAACAGAGAAGTGAAGTTTTTCAGTCAGTCATTTCTTAGTTGTGTCTGACTTGTCATGATGCCATTGGAGCTTTTTTTTGCAAAAATACTGGGGTAGTTTGCCATTTTCTTCTCCAGATCATATTACAGATGAGGAAACTGAAGCAAACATCAGTTTAAGTGATTTGCCCAGGGTCACATAGTAAGTGTGTGAGGCTGGATTTGAATTCGGAAAGATGAGTCTTCCTGACTCCAAGCTCAGCACTCAATCCATTGCATCATCTAGCTGCCTGAAGTGAAGATTAAGCAATATCAAACATATAGGGGTAATATTTTTTTTTCTCAAAGTACATTGAAATCATCCTTGAGGCTTAATTAACTCTGAGGATTAAAGACTCAGGATGTTGATACAATTTCTTGGTCACCTGAGTATGAAATAGACGTGAAGTGCTTCAGGTGCTGTCAGATGCTTGGTTGGCAGATCACAATGGGGAACTCAGGCAAGGGAGCGTTGTTCAGCTGAATCAACTTCAGATATCCTTAATGCATGGTTTCCTTGAATGTACTCTCATTATGGCTATGTAAATCTCCTTTTGTTAACTGTCAATTGGCCCATGAATGTTTTGTTTCATTCTTTTATCAAATATAAATTACCCAAAGATGGACTTGAATCATATTATCTCAGAACAAAATCAATATCTTATGAATTCTTTCTGTAGGATTAAGAAAATTACCTAACTTCCCGTAAAAAAGCTCTCTACAATCTATACAATCTAAAGCTCATAAATAGTAAGTGATTTGTCATGGTTACACAGCTATTAAGTGTCAGAGATAGGATTTGAATACAAGTTTTTTTCTGACTCCAAGTCCACAAAGCACTCTGGTTGGTTGACTGTCATCTGTTGTTCTCTAGGAGGACCAAAATGACATCACTATGTCAGCATCAAGGTACAATGTGCCTGACAGTGGCTGATCAGAAGGGTCTACCATGAGTCAGGCACAATAGTTCATATGAACATTTGGAGTAGAGATGGTTCTAAATTTGTACATGTAATGTTTCCTTTGAGTTACTGCAATTTTGCTTTTCTTATAGAGCACAGCACCTTCTTTGATACAGGCACCCAATGTTGGATGGTCCTGTGCCAGTATCTCCCATGTCTCCCAATTGATTCCAAGGTTATTCAGAGAGACCTTGAGAATGCCCATCAGAGTTGTGCTCTCTGCAGTAGAGTTCAAATTCTTGGCAGTTGAGCTTGAAAAAGAACCTCTGTGTCTGATACCTCATCTTGCCAGGTGATCTTCAGAATCTTCCTGAGACAATTCAGATGGAAATAATTTAGTTTTCTGGCTTGGCAATGGTAGACTTCCAAGGTTTCATAGACATAAAACAATAAGGTCAGCACAATGGCTCTGTAGACCTTCAGTTTGATAGGCTGTACAATGCCTCTTCTCTCTCATACTTTTCTTTGGAACCTCCCAAATATGGAGCCATGGCAACAAGAGCATCAACCTCATCACTATAACCATGATATGTACTTCCTAAAAAGTTAAAAATTATTATGCTGTTATGAGAATTCTTGTTTACAATGAGAAAGTCAATATCAGCCCTAAAGAGTTAGTGTAATTTTCCACTGCATGTCAGCTCCAGGTGTCTAAAAAAATATAGTAATTCTCCCCAAAGATCCAAGCACATCCTTTTCTTAAGACTTTCATGAATGTCTTGTATTCCAAGTATTATGTATTCAAAGAGTTAATATGTCATCTTGGAGACAATAAATAACATATTTATACTATTATGTCACCTGTAGAAAAAGAAATTTTTATGAAGAGGTTTTCAGGCTTTCAGGTTTTTTCTATGCTTTTAAAAATATTCAGAAAATGTGTGTAAACAGAATGATGCTAGACAAGTCAGTAGCAGACCTTAGGTATGACTGAATCAGCATGGTGGTGGTTCTCAGAACCTTCAGACCACAGACTGTAAGGTTGTGATACAACTGGTCAGAAGATTACAAGGGACCCTTTGCTGGCACTGAGTGCAGGACTTTTGCATTGCCTATAGATGGCTCTGGACTAATTCAGAGCGAGGAGGAGCACTAGCAGGAGTGGGAGCCCTGCATAGTTCTAGGATTGAAAAGAGTTTCTGTGGTCACTTACAGAATAGAGCCCAAGGCCAGGAAAGCAGTAACCACTCCTCTCTTTGGATCATACTTCCTTGAAAGAACTGAGAGCTTGCTAACCTCAGAGTTAGCTCTGAAAACAGCAGTACAAAAAACTCTGAAATTTGAGACAGTGCCCCTTCCACTCCAGAAGTGGAACCCAACTTTAACATACAGTTCAAAGCCAAGAAATAAGCTGGAAAATGAACAAACAATGAAAACAAACCTGACCATAGAAAATTACTGTGATTAGAGGGAAGACTGAAATACAAACTCAGAAGGAGACAGCAAAATCAAAGCAACTACATTCAAAGTCTGAAAGAAAAATGTGAATTTGTTTCAGGTTCCAAAAGCTCAAAAATATTGTTAAAAGCCAAATAAGAGAGGTAGAGGAAAATTGGGAAAAGAAATTATAGTGGGGCAAGAAAATCATGAAAAATGCTTAGAAAAGGAGGCAAAAAAATGCTAGAAACAAAATCAACTTAAAAACACAACAGGCCAAATAGTAAAGAAGACACAAAAATTTACTGAAGGAAAGACCTCCTTAAAAAATGGAGTTGGTCAAATGAAAAAATAGATACAAAAATTCAATGAAGGAATGAACATAAAAAGTGGAATTGTCCAAGTGAGAAATGAGGTATGAAAGCTGACTGAAGAAAATCATGCCTTAGAAACTAGACTTGGACTGATTCCATGAAATACCAGGAAACAATAAAACAAAATCAAAATAATGAAAAAAATAGAAGAAGATTTGAAATATCTCATTGGAAAAACAACTGACCTGGAAAATAGATTGAGGAGAGATAATTTAAAAATTATTAGACTACCTGAAAGTCATGATTCTAGACCTCATATATCAAGAAATCATCAAATTGTCTTGATATGCTAGAAGCAGAGGATAAGATAGAAATTGAAATAGTCCATCAATTAACTCCTAGAAGAGAACCCAAATGAAAACTTCAAGGAATATTATACAAAAATTCCAGAAAAATATTGTAAGAAGCCAGAAAAAATATCAATTCTAATGTCATGGAGCCAAAGTTGGGATAACACAAGATTTAGTAACTTCTGCATTTAAGAACTGGAGGCCTTGGAATATGGTTTTCTGGAGGGAAAAGGAGCTAGGATTGCAACAAAGCATCACCACCCAGCAAAACTGAGTATGACCCTTTAGAGGAAAAATGGATTTTTAATGAAATTGAGGATTTTCAAATATTCTTGATGAAAAGACCAGAGCTAAATAAAATATTTGAATTTCAGATACAAGACTCAAGAGGAGCATAAAAAGGTAAACAAGAAAGAGAAATCACAAGGAACTTCCTATGACTAAATAATTTACATTCCTATGTGGGGAGATGATATTTGTAACTTATAAGAACTTTCTCATTATTGGGACAGTTAGAAAGAGTATGCAGAGAATTCACATAGAATATGATGGAATGATATCTAAAAAATAAAATTAAGGAGTTACAAAGTGGGATGTACTGGGAAAAAGAGGAAGAGAAAGGTACAATGGGGTAAATAACATACAAAATAACATACAAAAGAGAAGCTTTTACAGTTGAGGGGAAGATGGAGAGGCAAATCTTGAACTTTCTTCTCATCTTGAACCTGGCTCAAAGAAGAATAACATCCATGCTTTATTGGATATAGAAATCTATTTTACCCTGTAGGAAAGTAGAAAGGGAGGAGTATAAGAGAAGGAGGCTGCTGACAGAAGGAAGGATGGATTAGGGGAGACACTTGTCAGAAGTAAAACACTTTTGAGGAGGTAAAGGGTGAAAGGAGAAAGACAGGATAAACAGGGGGGAAAGTAGGATAGAGGGAAGTACACAAATAGTGGATGTGAATAGGAAGAAATCATCCATAAAATATAATAGGATAGCAATGTGGATTAAAAATCTGAATCATACAATATGTTGCTTACAACAGAGACTTGAAACAGAGAGGCACACACAATTAAAAACAAAGAGACTGGAGCAGAATCTACTATGCTCTGGATGAAGTAAAAAAAAAACCCAATAATTGTAGCAATCATGCTCTTAGACAAAGCAAAAGAAAAAAATACATCTAATTCAAAGAGATAAGCAGGGAAAAGTACATTTTGCTAAAAGGTACCATAGACAATGAAATAATACAAATACTAAACATATATGCACCAAATGGCATAGCATCAGATTTCTTAAAGGAAAGTTGAATGAATTATAGTAGTAAATAAACAGCAAAACTGTACCAGTGGAGGACCTCAATTTTCTCCTCCCAGAACTAAATAAATCTAACCATAAAATAAATAAGAAATAAGTTAAGGGAGTGAATAGAATTTTAGAAAACTAGATATGATAGATCACTGGAGAAAACTGATTTGGGATAGAAACACATTTAACTTTTTCTTAGCAGTGCAAAAATTGACCATGTATTAAATCATAAAACCTCAAAATTTCTGTAGAAAAGCAGAATATTAAATGCATCCTTATCAGATCATAATAAAAATTATATTCAATAAAAGGTCATGGAAGTATAAATTAAAAATTAATTGGAAGTAAAATAATCTAATCCTAAAGAATAAGTGGGTCAAAGAACAAATCATAGAAACAATAGTTTCATTAAAGAGAATAACAACAGTAAGAGAACATGGCAAAACTTATGGGATGCAGCCAAAGTTGCACTTAAGGGAAAATGCATACCTCTAAAAGCTGACATCAAATGTAAGCATAGAGAAAGACAAGATCAATGAATTGAGCATAGACTAAAACAATTAGAAAGAGAACAAATTAAAAGTCTGCAATTAAACACCAAGTTGGAGACCCTGATAATCAAAGGAGAGATCACTAAATTAAAAGTAAGAAAACCATTGAACTCATAAATAAAACTCAAAGTTAGTTTTATGATAAAACCAATAAAATAGATGAACCATTGGTTAATTTAATTTTAAAAAAAAAGAAAGGAGAAAACCAAATTACCTGTATCAAAAAATGAAAGGAATGAATTTACCGCCAATGAAAAGGAAATTAAAGCAATTAATAGGAGTTATTTTGCTCAATTATATGCTAATAAATCTAACAATTTCAGTGAAATGGATGATTATTTACAAAATATAAATTGTCCAGATCAATAGAAAAAGAAAATTGAATACTTAAGTAAGCCTATTTTACTTAGAAAAGGGAATTGAACAAGTCATCAATGAGCTCCCTAAGAAAAAATTCTTACAGTCAGATGGTTTCACAAGTGAATTCTACCAAACATTTAAAGAACAATTAATTCCAAAACTATCTAAAATATTGGGGAAAATAGGCAAAAGAGGAGTCCTACCAAATTCCCTTTGTGACATAACTATAATGGGATGTTGACACCTAAACCAGGAAGAGTAAAAACAGAGAAAGAAACATATAGACCAATTTCCCTTGTGAATATTGTTTTTAAAGTTTTAAGTAAAATATCAGCAAGATAATTATAGAAATATATCAAAAAGATCACACACTATGACCAGGGGGGATTAATACCAGGAATGCAAATTTAAACCAGGAATTGGTTCAGCATTAGGAAAACTATCAATATCCAGCAGAAATCAGGTGATCGTCTCAATAGATGGAAAAAAGCTTTTGACAAAATACAACACTCATTCCTATTAAAAACACTAAAATGCATAGGAATAAATTAGGGTTTTCCTATTTTTAAATTTACAAATATTTTAAAGGAAATATATTTTTAGATTTTTCTTTGGTCTAGTGAAGAAAAATTTACATTGACTCAGAAAAAACTTACATGTGGATATCTAATTTTTCAGTACTTTACATTTGAACCAGGAAAAATGAAGAATTACAGTGCTCTATTAGACTAGAACAATTCAATAGAAGCAAAATTCTTGATGCTTTCTAGAACAGAGACAAAGAATATGTTAGGTTATGAAGAAACAGAGAGGAGTCAAACAGTTGTATGAGATCATGAAGAATTTTTGTCTATTTTTCCTTTTTTCTATATTTTCTTTATTATTGAACCGTACTCTAAAAATTGTAGTCAAGTACAACCATGTTCAATTTTAAAACTATGACTTCTAATGAAAGAAGAGAAACTAAAGGACATTGGGTGGAAATTACCCATATAAAACAGCTCCATGTGTTTTGAAAACTTAAGGGAAATGAATTTCTAATCAGCTACTCATCTCGCTCATTGTTTGGAGATGAAAGGAGAGGAAATCAACATTCCCACCAAATACAATTACTATAAACTGGTCAGGTTTTGATTTTCACACAGAAAAGAAAAAAAATTATATAAGTCATCTTTCTTGTCCTGACACAAAGGTGAAATCAGCTTTTTTTGGCTTGTTTTTGAAGGTAGACAAAAGATAAACGGTCCAGTTTACAAAAATGAGTCCTGTGATCTGTATTGAATCATGTAGCTTTTATGGCTTCATCAACTTGGCTCCTTGATCAATTAGCTGAAACTCTTAGTTGACTTTGATTCAGGATTTGACTCCATTGTGTTCTCTTCTCTTACATATTTGGGCCACACCTTTTTACTTGTGTAACTTTCCTGTAGCCTGTCTAGGCAAAATGTTACTGCCAGAGTATGTCATTTCCTGAAAATGAGTAATAAAAGTTATGTAGGAAATTCTCTAAGTAATGTGCATGTCTGTATTCATTGTCTAAATGTTAGCAACTATTGCTATTGTTGTTGTTTTTATCAGAAGAAAGAAAAACAAAAAAATGTGACCCTGAACTTATGGATTGAGTTTTGAAAATTTCTTAATTAATCATTTCACATAATGTACAAGCAAAATCCCATGGGTTTCCAAGTTTCTTTGTCTTTGTGGCTTTTGCCAAGTAGCAGTATTCCCAGTGGCACTGTGTGATTGTAGTGAACTGAAGACATTTTGAGTATGTATTTTGATTTTTAGTAAAATGGATAAAAAGATACTTTTCCCCTCTTTTGTTTACTTTGATTCATAAAATTCTAGAGTTTTTAAGTTTGTATACATTGAAGGAAAAAAGTAAAAGGGAAAAGTATGATGCTTTGGGGCTTAGACATTGACTAAAAACTTGAAAATATTAAAAAAACTATTAATAAATATCTCTTGGCTCTGTTAAATGAATTTTACCTGACAGCCTCCTTTCGTGAGAAAATCATAATACCAGGAAACCTTGATTTATCTGATTCCTTATTAATGATGATGTAGGAGGTTTGACAAGACAGAGACTATCAATACCTAGCGATCCTGTTTGGTAGGCATATTAAATAGGTGGGTCCCCAGGGACTAGCCTATGTGAAGTTGCACAGTACTTGGCCCAGTTGGACCATCACCTGCATCCTGCTTCAGTGCAGAATGTTGCACACAGTGCACAGTCAAACACACCTGCCCCTGCAGCCAGTCACAAGCATTTGACACTTCTTTTTAATTAGGGAAAAAAAACAAATCTTGGCTGTATGTAGTCAAGAAAAACAACATTGTTTTTAGGGTCTCTTATCTCTCTGCTCCCAAATATCCTGTTTCTTCGAGTCATGTAGCCAGGACCAATAGAAACCTCTTCCTGCCATTGGCTGACTTCATTTCCCAGACTTAGCACAATCTCATCCGCTTTAAACAACCTCATCAAAACTACTTTCTGGTCAGAGAGAAGCAATAATTATTATTATCAATAATTAACGATTAATAAACTTGAATGCACTATGGCCAGCACTATTAAGGTAAGGATGGGTACCTTTTGACTTGATAGGAACTTTTTTCTTGTTACTGTGCTTTTGATTTCCTTTATCAACATAGATAAGTTAGGATTGGGTAACACCCCCACTGCCACAATAGAGGACAACAAGATTTCCTTTGTACTGCCTAGTAAATTTCCTTTTTCCTACTCCAACCATCCGCAAGGTTTAAAAACTTCAAACTGAGAAAAAAAATAGGATTTTTAAATTAACCACTCAGTACCATGGATTACTTTTGCAAAGCCCTATTTTGCGGCACCTTTGAATTTTCATTTTCTTTAATGATCATTTTGTACGACTTGGATGTATATCTGACTAGACGCTGAACTAACCTGGAAAGCAGTCACAGGCTGAGTAAAAAACTGTTCTTACAAATGTTTAATTTTGGGATACTCTTTAATAACATTTTGATACTCAACAATGCAAAGCCTTTCAAATAGAATTGAAGGGGCACCTGGAAAACCGCTCCTTTCCATGGAATCTACAGATGTTATTGGCTTGATTTTGCGAGATCTACATTCTGATGGTTACTCTGTATAGAATATACATATGTTCATGTACATATATGTGTAAAAAGTTTGTGATTGAGTAGTACTTGTAAGAAAATAGACTATCTTGGTTCTTTACTAGCAATGTATAAGTTTTATTTAGAGCAAAATATTTGTGAGTTTTCTAGAAATAATGACTCTATGGCTGATTCTCTAACTGTGGATAAACTTCTGTATTTTCTTTGCATGTATTTCTCCAGAGATAGCATGTAGATAACTATGGTGATAGTTGTAAAGATCAAATTCTAAATATGGCCTAAATGTTAGAAATTCCATTGATTTTATGTATCCCACAAATAAAAAAAAACATTAACTCTATTTGAATATTGTCATATATATTTTCAGAGACTCCCCATGCCATGGGGAAACTTTTGTACTCAACCACCATCAACAAAAAGCAACCAAATGAGACTAAATAATGGAGGAGATTGTGTTTATTACATGCTATTAACTTTGCTACAAAATGTTGAAATGAAATTTGTGTTTTTATCTAAGGTTCTGGTTAATGTTAAAACTCAGGCAAATGAAAAAATTTGTCTAGAAATAGGTATGGAGAAAAAGAAAAAAATTCTCTTTACTTGGGTCTTATTGTAATATGTAAGAATGGTACATTATAGCGCAAATTTTTTCTCACACTATTTCTGGATAATACCAGAAACATTCATTTTATTTTCTCTGCTACATTAAGCTTTTAAAATATGTTATGTTATGTTATGTTTCAGAGAGCATGATGGGACCCATGGTATTTAAAAATCCATGTGCCACTGAGTTATGAACTTTCATTTTATTGAGACTTCTACCAGTTTAATTTAGATAGGTTAGGTACTGGAACTTCTATGTAACTAATCTGAAAAAGGCAAGGAATTTTTGAAAGAAAAGTTTCAACGTATTGTCATTTTTATTTTTCAAAGTCAGGAAAAGTTAAACTGTGCTCATTAAAATGTTGCCTTTTCTTTGCATTTACACAATGGATAATAGCTGTGTTTCATAGAATTAAAATAAATGAATAACATTTTAATATTTCAATGGTTCTGTAATTTCACTGAAGTGGGTCCTCTCTCAAAGATGCTGTTTGCAACCTATCCATGCCTTCTTATCATGTAGAGTTCTTGCTGATGTTCTATAAATCCTTTCTATAGAGAATCTACTATATATATAATATTCTTTGGGAATCTTGAGATATATTGTATATGAATTGATGAATTATGAGGGAGAATTTGGCACAAAACTATCATTTTGTACAAAAGTATCCACAAAGGCACAAAACTATAGAATGCAACAGGGTATGTATCAAGTTTACTGATATGTAGGTCTTTTATCTGAGCAAACAGCTTTGCAAAAAGGGTGATACAAACGTATCACCTTTTTGTTATACTAGAATACATTTAAATATGTACATTTTGAAGTTAGAATATTTTCAGTATTGTTAATAAATTTGCTTTTTCTTACAAGTGTTTTACATTTTTACAGAATATGTTATTAATATGCTAATCATAAAAGTTTGTACATTATATATCTTTGTATGTTAATACGTGTTCTAAATGAATGTTTAAAACCACCTCTTGGTGGTTTTTATGAATGAATCAATACTTATCACATGGTCAAATAAAAGAATTCAATTCACAGACCAGTACTTTTAATTCAAGTATCTATTAGACATCCTGAGTAATGAAAAGAAAAACTTAGACTGATACCTGAAGATTTATTTGTGTTAGTTAAAATTAGCAAGGATGAAGTTATGGATGTTTATTAAAATTGGGAATATAGTCTCAATTATCTCAAGATAATATCTGATTTCAAATGAATTCTATTTCTTTTTATATCACAGGAAATAGACCAATTTTGCTTAAGCATAAAATTTATGATAGATTTCAGTTTCTATGCTTCAATGTAATATTTTGTAATTAATATATGCTTTTGGATACTCCCTGTTGAAGAACTAAGAATTGATATATCAAGCCCATTGTATGTAGTAATAGTAATTCCTTTTCCCTCATTGGTTGGCAATAAATTCATACAAGAGAAGAAATACAAGTTTTTAATTAAACTAAGTGCATTATTGTTCTTTTATATATGAATGTTCTTGGCTTTGAAGATTAGATTGAAAGGTATTTTTTTCTAAGGTTGTAAACCACAAGAAATGATGATGCTTGTGAGTTTAGTCTGTTTCTGCAATATCTGGTTATACTGAAAAAAGCTTTACATCAAACTCATTACAGATTTGCCTGCAAATTTCAGGGAACCTACACACTTGATTTAAAATTAAGGGACAGACATACAAATAACTTTATTGAGAGAAAACGTTATTTTTGAATTATAGTTCCAGCAAAGGTTTATTTCATGATCTAAAGATGTATATACACTTTAGTTACTTCATTTTAAACTGTAAATATTGGCATTTTCCTGTCTCACAGAAATGTTTATAAAAAGATGCCAACATATATGTAGTATATATCCATCCTCATTAATTGAGGCTGCTGAAACTTACTGAAGAGACAAGATAGAAAGAGCAGCATTACTCTTTCCACTGCCTTCTAAAAATATTTTTACATGCTTCTTTGAAATAGTAGCACAAGTATCAGGGACTCAGTTGGTGCTTAAAAATACTTTTTCGCTTTGTAAATTTTTAAGTGTTTATTATTTTGAACATGGAAAAATACCAACAAACATGAGCATTTTAATATACAAAAAACATAAAAAGACTATATGAAACCATGAATCTTCATTACATATAGAATATTTATTTTGCATTATGTAATAAACTCAGTCTAATAGTTCAGAAGTTGTCTTCCTTGTTTCTTTCCCTCTGAAACCTCTGTTTCCTTTTGTGAATTCTGAAAAACATTTTATTTACACTATTGTTTTTCTTCTTAATCTAGAAAATGCCACATAATGGACACACTCTTAGTAGAATAGAAAAATATATGAAATTGCAGATTTCTGTAACATGCAATTTGAGTTTCTATTTAAGTACATAAGTCCAACCTTTCAAAGCTGCCTAATTTGTATGTGATTCTTTCTTGTCTTCGTGGCAAATTCTAAGTGCTTAAAAACTCTTTCTGTCTCTCTGTCTCTGTCTCTCTGTCTCTCCCTCTCCCTCCTTCTCTCTCTCTGTCTGTCTCTCTCTCTCTCTCCCCCTGTCTCTCTCTGTCTCTCTCCTTCCTTCTCTCTCTCTCCCTCTTCTTTTCCCTCTCTCTTTCCTTCTCTCCTCCTCTCTACATCTCTTCCCCTATCTTTATTCTCCCTCATTTTCTCTTCATCCTATTGATGGAAAAAAAAGAGAGAAAAACAAAGCAGTTGTAACAACTGTATATAATTGTGCAAAATAAATTGCCCCATTGGCATCAGAAAATGCATGTTGTATTCTTTGCACTGTCAGCCAACTGTCAGGAGGAGGGCAATGTGCATCATCATTCGTCCTCTCGAATCACATTTAGTGATTGTATCATTATAATTCTCAGGTTTTTTGGATTCATGTTGTTATTATATAAATTGTTCTCACTTAACTGTATCAATGCACATAGGTGAAGACCTTCCTAGGTTTCTCCTAAAGTGCAATAGTATTCCATTATATTAAATTAATAGATCATAATTTGTTCAGCCATTCCTTGATTGATGGATACTTCATGAGTTTGTAGTTCTTTGCTATTTCAAAAGGTGTTGCTATTATAGACTTTTGGAGGAACTATTCTGTTTCCTTTGATCTATCTTTCGTCAAGTGATTCCTATCAATTTTTATATTTTCTAGTGTTTTTTAAAAAGCAAGAACATGTTAGAATTTGTCAAAATTTTTAGCATCTCTATACAAATTGTAATTTTTATTATTTTCATTATCATTATTATCTATTATGTTTATAATTTTCCTTATATTGAACCAAGCTTATATTTGTGGGATCAATCCATTATTTTTTATATTTTTTTCCATAAAATCTATTTGCTAATATATTATTTAACATTTTTGCATCATTCTTAGAGATATTGGTCTATTGTTATCTTTCTCCCTTTTAAGTCCTGATTTAGATATTAAGACCATGTTTATATCATAGAATTTCAAAGAATCGCTTTTCCTATTTTGGCAAATAGCTTATTTAATACTTGTTCTGTGAATCTTTGAAAGAATTCCCTCATAATTTCATTTGATCCGAATCTTTTTTTTCTTTGTGAGTTCAATTATGATGTTTTCTGATACTGGGTTAGATAATATCATTTTTTGTTCCTTTGTTTCAGGTGTTCTTTTAGTTCTTGTAGTCAAGACAAGTTTTTTTCTTCCAATGAAGTTCTGTTTATAGTTGTGGAGTTTCTTTTGAGTTTTTTCTCTTCTCTTGATCCATAAACATTTGGGTTTTTTTTTTTTTTGGCATTTTCTTCTGTTTATTATCATTTCCCAGTCTCCACTTCTGACTTAGTACTTGATTTCAGTGCTAATGTGACTCCCATCCTGCACTCTTGAATGGGTGGCTGGTTCCTGTTTGGTTTTAAACTTGATTTCTGGACTTCTGCCATTGGCACCTAGCTTCTCTCATATGTATGTGCTCAAAGTGCTGGAAGGTCTCAATGTTCTTATTCTAAACTGTGGGGGATTCCTTGGAATTTTAAGTCAGGGAACTGTTCTAAGCTTTTAGCCTCCTCCCTCGAGCTCATTTTTGCTTCCCAGTCTGAATCCCTTTTCCAGTGTCCACAGATTCTGGTAATCTTTTTGTCAATTCTGTACTTGATGAAAGAATTTTTCTGTTTCTGTTTGAATTTTTTGATTCTCAACCAAAAATCTGATGGATGGATGAACAGATGGATTAATGAGTGTTTTCTGACAATTGATATTAAGTAATAAGAAATGACTTTTACTTACTTTTTGAGATTATAATTTATTGATTTATGGTGCATACACATTTTATATTCAGATGGAAAAGAAATAAATATTAAAATGTAAGCTTAAAATGAAGAAAAATCATTTGCTGATAGGATTTTGGGAAGAATAAAAAAGGAATAGGAATTGATAGTTGCATAAGAATTAACTTGATTATGAATTGTTCCACTGAATTTTCTTTTTCTACGACTTATTCACCAGAAAGGAAATATTAAATATAAAACCCTATCTTCCAGATAGAGTTCTAATCTTATGTCCTTAGATGGAAAGGCATAATTTGACTTTTTTTGAATTAAAACCTTTTCCATACATAATTTATCACTGAAAATTACTTATTGATTTCCCTTGTAGATACTTTCCCAATTTAATCCACCTATAAACATATATACATTTGATTACTCTTTTTGGTCTATGTTCTAAGGGATTGTAGATTTGAAGACAAAAGTGGGAATAGCTTGGTTTCTGGAGGCTATAGATTTCTAAAAAGGGAGAAGAGCATTTCTTTTTAAGAAGATGACCTCTCTGAGATATTTCTTTAACTATTTACAACTTTGATAATATTTATGTAAAAGTTTTGAACATTTATCGACAAAACTAAAGAATCAGAAGAAAAAATTAAGATATTAATATCTTTGGAAGCAACATTTCTGGATTGTCTAATGAAAGGTCTTAAATCTGAATATGAAACCCTATTCTGAGTTTCACTCGATGGGTACAAAAGCCAAAAGAAAACATAAACTTTTTGATACGAATATGTTGGAAGTTATTTTGGGTAGATATTTCAAAATTTTTAGATACACTGACATGGGAATTAATAGCCAAATCAAAATCTTGAACATTTGGATTCATGATTTTAACTATATATTTCTTAACTGTGTCACTTAAATATAGCAATATTGATTGAACAATGTGTACAAAATACTATGGGATTTAAAGAATAAGACATGACTCTTACCCTTGCAGAATTTATTTTGTATTATGGGAGAGATTATATATATATAAATAAAACATAAGGAAGGTCTCTTATAAAAATACAATTAGAGGGATACAAAATGATCATGTCAGTGTTGAAAATTGGTTTCGGAATGTAAGAGATGTGTCAGAGAATGAAGGCATTGAAAAAGAATTTAGGAGACTATTTTCTTATACTTCAGGTACATAGAGAACATTTGGCATGATTTTTAGAAATAATTTTTCATATGCTTGAAGATCATTGGTAAATCAGTACAAAACAAATACAAAATGGTCTTAGTCTTTTATAACCTTCTTCCAGTTCTGCAGTAACTAAGGAAAAGTGATAAGAAACAGGAAGAAAGTGACAAGAATCATACAACAGCTACCATACTCAGCAAGAAATGCCTTTCTGCTATTTGTTATTAAACAAATGTTCTGATTCCTGATGAAAGGTATTGGTTCTGGGTTTTTCACATCAAAACAAAATGCCAATTGCTATTGACCTCCTAAACACACATTTTTTTTTTGTAGATCTGCATATATATTTAGAAAACATATTTAGATCAATAATATATATAAATAATGTGATTAACATAAATAATGTTAATATAATTATATATTTACAATAATATAAATACATTGTAGAAATGTGTAAATTTTATGTATATGCATGTGTGCATGTTTTACAACATTCTGTTGATCTTAGCATGAAAGTTTCCTTAATGCAAAATTTTCCTTAAGGATACAGAAAATAATTAGTAACTGGGGAATCTGAATGTAGATTGCTTCCCTCAATCACCTTGTTTTTTTTCTTTCAATAGTGTCAGTCATTCAGTCATTAAACATTTGCCAACTCCTTGCTACATACCAAGCAATGTGCTAAGCACTAGGAATAAAAAAGAAAGGCAAAAACAGTCTCTTCCCTCAAGAAACTAACATTCTAAGAGGGATACAAAATGTAAAGACCTAGCTATATTTAAGCTACAAACATAGTAGATGGGGGCAAAGGTAATGGTAGCTAAAGGAGGCAAGGGACCTAGAAAGACAAACGTCTTTCATAAGAAACTAGGATTGAACTTGGCCTTTGAAGGAACCAGGGAAACTAAGAAATGAAGGTGAGGAAGTCGAGTGTATAAATGAGTTTGAAGTTTAAACTTTAAAATTTAAACAACTCTAAACACCACACAGAGAAGTTATTATTATGAGTCACTGTGACTCAGTGTGCATAGGGTAGACATGGTCATACCTAAATAACTTTGACAGCTGAGTGGAAGATGGACTGGAGTGGAAAGAGACAGAAAGAAGAATGACCTGTTAGAAGAATATTGGAATCAATAGTCCAGGTGAGAGTTGATCAGTCTATACTAGGGTTGTGGCTGAGCGAGTGGGGAGAAAGGAATATATATCTGAGGATATTCTGGAGTTGGAAAGAAGATTTGGCAATAGATCAAATGCGTTGGAGAGGGAAAGGGAGTCAAGAAAGACACAGACATTATGGACCTGGATGACCTTTGACAGTCATAGAGAAGTTTAGAGGAGTGAGGTGTCAAGTCAAGAAAAAAATTATTAAGCATTTTTGGTGGTTGTTGACTCATTTTTTAGTCATATCTGATCTTTCATGATTTCATTTGGGGTTTTCTGGGCAAAGATACAAATTTATGATTTCCTTTTCCAGCTCATTTTACAGGTTAGGAAAATGAAGCAAACAGGGTTAAGTGACTTGCCTAGGTTCACACAGCTAGTAAATGTTTGAGGCCAAATTCGAGCTCAGGTCTTCCAGGCCTAGCCTTCTTGCCAACTAGCTGCCCTTTCAAGTATCTACTATGTGCCAGACACTATATTGTGTTAGGGGTACAAAGAAAGGTTAATCCCTTTCCTTTCCCCTCAAAAAAAACCCCAGTCTCTACTCTCACATTCTAATGCAGCGAGATAATATGGAAACAACTATGTACAAACAAGATATATACAGCTAAATTGAGGGTAATCCCATATGAAAGGTATGATGATTAAA
Organism: Bettongia penicillata ogilbyi; assembly: GCA_023548195.1. NCBI lineage: Eukaryota > Metazoa > Chordata > Mammalia > Diprotodontia > Potoroidae > Bettongia > Bettongia penicillata. The sequence continues at coordinate 615,189 of JAJHZJ010000377.1, read as the reverse complement.
GAGAAGGGAAAGGCTTCTTGTGGAGATGGGACTTTAGCTGAGACTTGAAGAAAGTCATGGAAGCAGAGAGCAGGAGGGAGGAAGTTCTAAGAATGACAATAGCCAATGAAAATGCCCTGAGTTGAGATATTAAATGTCATTCATGAGTACCAGCAGGGTGGTCAGTGTTTGATCTGTGAGTATATAGAGGAGATTAAGGCATAAGAAGGCTGGAAAAGTATGAAGAGTTAAGTTATGAAGGATTTTAGATGCTAAACAGAGGGATTCATATTTGATACTAGAGGTAATAGAAAACTACTGGAGTTCATTGGATTTTAGGGGAGGGTGTGTGACATGATCAAAAATGTACAGTAAGAAGTTCAATTTTACAGTTGCATGGAGGATAGACTGGAGAGGGGAGAAAATTGAAGTGGAGAACTTAAGTGTAAGGCTATTATTGCAATAATCCAGAGATAAGGTGATGAGAGCCTGCATTAGGACTGTGACAGTCAGAGGAGAGAAGGGAAAGTATATAAGAGAAGTCAAGGATGATATCAAGGTTGCAAACATGGGTGATTAGAAGGATGGAGGTACCCTTGACCAAAATAGAGAATTTAGGAAGAGGAGAGGTTTTGGGGGAGTGGAGTGGATAATGAGTTCATTTATGGACATCTTGTACTTAAGATGTCTATGATTTGTCTAGTTCAAGGTATTAAAAATGTGATTGGCTATGATTTGTCTAGTTCAAGGTATTAAAAATGTGATTGAAGATGCAAAACTGGAGATTAGTAGAGAGTTTAGGACTGGTCAACTGTATCTCAGAATCATCTGCATAATTGAATCCATGTGAACTGAGATCTGAAGAACTGGGGAGAAAAGGTAAAGAATTCTGTTTTGAACATGAACTAGAGATGCTTCTGTTATATGTGTAGCTCGTGGAATAGAAGGAGGCTGGATATGTAAATTCTTGATTCTTTTCATAGAGATGATAATTGAATGCATAGACGCTAATAAGATTACCAGGTGAAAGAATATAGAGTGGAAAGAGAATATGGTGCCATTGCAGGGCATAGAAAGACATCAACACCAGCAAAAGCAGCTAAAAAGGAGTACTTGAACAGACAGAGCCAGGGCAGAGTAATGTCATGAAAACTAAGAAAGGAAGGACTGTCTTAAAAAAAGGTGATCAATACTGTCAAACGCTGCAGAGAAGTCAAGGAGGATGGTGACTGAGAAAAGGCTGTTCAATTTGTCAGTTAAGAAATCATAGGTAACTTTGTAGATGATAACTGTTAAAAGATGATGGCAAAAACCTTAAACAATTCAAAAGAAAAAACAGAAACAAATTGGTTATTTGCTTTTCTGCAGAGCGAAAGAAAGAAGGAAGCAGGGAGGTAGGGAAGAAAGAAAGGAATGAAAGGGAGGGAGGAAAAAAGGAAGAAAGGAAGGAAGAAAAGAAGAGAAGGAGAAAGGAAGAAGAAAAGTTCATATTCCCTCTCAAATTCAATCCAACATACATGTGTGTATAAATGTAATACTAGGTTTGACTGCTTTGAAATTTGGCAGGATTGATGATAATTTTTAAAATACACTTCACATGATCTCATCATGCTGTCAAGCTAGACTCAATTTTTAAAACACTAATTAAATTAAACAAAAAAGCACTGTCTATTCAAATGTCTATCAAAATGTCACTTATTTTTAATAACCTCTGAATTAGATGGATTGTCATTATCAGAAGACATATCCCCTGCTGGTTTCCACAACTCTAAGATCTAAGACATCAAGCAATAGAACAATGAGGATATCCTTACTTACAAATTCTGTCATGTACAGATAGGGACTGGCCCATTTATTTATGTCTTTATTTTACATTAATTTCTAAAAATTTCCAATGTCCAATTCTCTCTGTCCCTACATCCCTTCTCCTACCCATCAAGAAGGCATACAATATTATACCCATTGTATATGGGAAATCATGTAAAATATATTTTCATATTGGTCATTTAAAAAAAACCCCAATAAAAAGTCTCCAAGAAAAAGAAAGTTAAAAAAATTTCCTCAATGTACACTCAGAATTCCTAAGTTCTTTCTCTGGAAGGTGAATAGTATTTTTCCACAGGAGTCCTTTAGAATTGTAGTAGATCATGCTTGTTCATCTACTTAGCCTTTCACAATTGATTATCGTTAAAATGTTGTTAAGGTGTACAATGTTCTCCTGTTTCTGCTTGCTTCATTTTATATCAGTTCATATAAGTCTTACCAGGATTTCCTGAAACTATCACCTTCATTATTTTACAGCTCAGTAGTATTCCATCAATTTCATGTAATATAGCTTCATTGAACCACTCCTCAACTGATAGAAATTATTTTTACTCTTTGCCACCACAAAGAAAAACAGCTATAAAAATTTTTGTACTTATGGGTCCTTTTCCTTTTTCTTTGATTTCTCTGGGATAGAGATCTAGTAGCAGTATTGCTGGTTGAAAAGGTATGCACATACCTTTAGACATAGCTCCAAATTGTTCTCCACAATGGTTGGGCCAGTCTACAGTTCCACCAACGGTGCATTCAGCATCCCAAACACCGCCTCACAACATTTGTAATTCTCCTTTCCTGTCTTGTTACCCAATCTAGCAGGTTTCATGTGGTACCTTAGAATTGTTTTAATTTTCATTTATCTAGTTATTAATGGTTTAGAGCATTTTTTCCCATATGGCTTTGGTTTCTTCTTATTTTTTGTCATTGCTGTTTAGTTGTTTCAGTTATGTCTTACCTTTCATGACCTTATTTGAGATTTTCTTGGCAAAGGTCCTTAAGTGGCTTGCCATTTCCTTCCCCAGATCGTTATACATATGGAGAGATTGAGGCAAACAGGGTTAAGTGACTTGCCCAGGGTCACACAGCCAGTAAGTGTTTTAGTCTAGATTTGAACTCACAAAGATGAGCCTTCCTTGCTCCAGGTCTGATGCTTGATCCGTTGTGCCACCTAAATGCCTTTGATTGTACATCAGTTGGGAAGTGGCTCTTATTTCTATAATTTTGTCTCAGTTCTCTGTATATTTGAGAAATGAGACTTTTATCAGAGAAATTTGCTGTAAATATTCCCCCATTTCTTGCTTTCTTTCTATTTTTGGTTGCTTGGTATTGATCCTCTCTCATGGTTTTCTTTGTCCCTTATTTAGCTGTAAGTTCTTCCCTTATCCGTAGATCAAGCAGGTAATTTTTTCCCCATGCTCCTCTAATTTGTTTACAATATCACCCTTTATGTCTACATCATGTACCCATTTTTGACTTTATCTTGATATGATATGAGGTTTTGGTCTATATCTAGTGACTGCAAGACTGCTTTACAATTTCTCCAAGTTTGTTAAGTAGTGAGTGAATTCTTGTCCTAACAGCAGGTATTTTTGGTTTATCAAACAGGTTACTGTAGTCACTGGTTTCTAGAAATTTTATACCTAATCTCTTCCACTGACAAGCCCCTCTATTTTTTATCCAATACCAGATTGTTTTGATAATTGCCATTTTATAGTGCAGATTGATATCTAGTGTTGCTAGGGCTTTCTTCACTCCCCTTCTCCCTATTACCCTTGATTTTTTGACATTGTTTTTATAGATGAATTTTGTCATTTTTAATATATTGGCTTCCCCATGAGTAATTAATATTTCTACAATTCTTTAGATCTGTATTTATTTGTGTGAAAAGAATTTTGTAACTGCATTCATATAGTTCCTGTGTATTTTAGTAGATAAAGTAGAAAATACTTTATACTTTTTGCAGTTATTTTAAAAGGAATTTTTTTTTCTATCTCTTCTTGCTGTGTTTGTTGGTAATACATGGAAATGTGGATTTATATGAATTTATTTTATATTTTGCAACTTTGCTAACATTGTTAAATATTTTAACTAGCTTTTACTTGATTCTCTAGGGTTCTCTCATGTTATCTTCAAAAAGTGAGGGTTTTGTCTTTTCATTGTCTATTCATATTCAATTTCTTTTTCTTGTCTTATTATTATAATTAGCATTTATAGTAGGATATTGAATAATAATGGTGATATTTGACACCTTTGTGTCACTCGTGATCTTATTTGGAAGGCTCCTGGTTTATTCCCATTGGAGATAATGCTTCTTCTTGGTTTTGGATAGATGCTGAGGAAAGTTCCATTTATTCCTATGCTTTCTCATGTTTTTAATAGGAATGAATGCTACATTTTGTCATGAGCTTTTTTCTGCATCTATTCAAATACTACTTTTGTTGTTTTTGTTATTTACATGGTCAATTATGCTTATAGTTTTCCTTAAATTGGGAATTAGTTCGTTTATACTTTCTGTACAACTGGTAATGTTAAAGAATGACCTAGGGCACCAAGAGGTTGACTTTCCCAAGCTCACATAACTGGGTAGGACTAGAATTTGCAATTTTGTCTTCAGAGTTGATTCCCTATTTCCTAACATATCCTATGTCTGATTGCTTATATTATTCATACAAATTAAAGATGACTTACCAATGAGTCAAAAAGTCTTTGTTGGAGTAGTTCATCAGAATTTTCTAAATATTAATATTTCATCTTTCAAGGTAATCTATGTTTTTAAGATAGTGTCCCAAATTAAAACAAGCATATTAAGTCTCATACTCTAGTTAAAACAATATGCCCTAAAGTTAGTAGTTATTTTTTAATCACCAAATCTCATGGCCTTTTCTTAGTTTTTATCTTTCACCTACCAGTTTCATTTTATATCACTGCTTGATTTCTCTTTATGGATTTTTGTGACATTACTAATGCTTCTTCCATTCCCTACCCTTTTGATTCCTCCTTTAAGTTTCCTTTGATGGTTCATCAGCAATCTGACCCATCTTAATATCCCAAATCTACATATCAATCTCTGGTCTCTTCCATGAACTTCAGTCTCACATCATTCATTGATTATTAGATGTTTTAAACTTGATGTCCCAGAAACATCTAAAAATCATGTTCAAAATTTAATTCATTATCTTCATCTTCAAATTTACTTGTTTTTTAATTTAAAAAATGACTAGCCTTCTAGTCTTCAATGTTTGTAATATTCACCTTATTCTCACTCTCCCTCACTCCATATTCAATTACCTGTCAAAACATGTTACATGCACTCAGATTGATGTACCTCATTAGAATGCAATCTCTTTGATAATGGAAGTTGGTTCATTTATTGTATTGTATCCCTAGTACTTCACACAGTGCCTTGCACAAAATAGAACTTAATATAACACTTGTGGACCTTGCATCTTGGATCTTTTGAGGTCACCCAAATGAAGCATATGCTGCTTCCTTAGGTTTTTCTCAATAAATCATTATGCCACCAGAAAATATAGTTTTATCTCCTCTTTGCCTGGATTTACACTTTTAATTTCTTTACTCTTATTGTGATTGCTAGTATTTTTAGAACCATATCAAATAATAATGGAGAACGTGGGCATCCCTGCTTTATTCCTGTATATATTGGGGAAAGCTTCTGTTACATTCCTATTTCTTATGACTATAGATAGATGTTTTTATGATATTAAAAAGTCCCTCTGTGTTTATATTTTATAGGTTTAAAAAGCATAAGCTTATGTTGTACATTGTCAAAGTTTTTTCTTCATTGATTGAAATAATTATGGTTTTGGATACTTTTGTTTTTAATGTGATTAGGTAGATAGTTTTCCTAATGGTGAATCATCTTTGCATCTCAATTTGGTTGTAACAAATGATTTCTTGGATGAGTCATTGTAGTCTGTGAGGATTTTGTTTAACCTTTTGAAATGTTATTCATTAATTATATCAAATATTATTACAACAATATAACATATAGGCATATAATCATATGCCTATAGCTGTTCTTCGTTTAATATATTCTCGGTTTAGGTATTAAGAATATATTTGTCTCACAAAAGGCTTCCGATAGAGACCTGTATCAGTTTTGGAGAATAATTTGTATGTCATTGGTACTAATTGTCTCTAAAAATTTAGATAGAATCTAACAGGAAGAGAAGTTTTTTCTTTGGTAGTTTCTTTGGTAGCTACTTTGGTATTAGCTAGCACTATTTCTTTTTTCTGAGATTGGGTTAACAAATGGGAAAGATCTTCCCATTTAAATTACCATCACATATAGTCATATATTACAACTTGTTCAGTCATTCTCTAATTGATGGACATCCCCTCAATTTCCATTTTTTTGTCACCACAAAAATATCAATTCAAAATATTTTTGTACATATATGTCCTTTCCCCTTTCTTTGATCTCTTTGGAATATTGACCTAATAGTTGTATTGCTGAGTCAAAGGGTATGCACAGTTTTATAACCCTTTGGGCATAATTTCAAATTCCTCTTCAGATTGATTGAATCAGTTCACAGTTTCACCATCTCCTTTAATTTTCAATTTCTCATCTTTTGTACTTGTTTTGAATTGGTTTATTTGTAAACTTTCTAATTTTTAATGTATGTTTCACTCACTAATCTTCTCTTCCATTTTTAAATTCTATTTTAGGCATGTAATTTCCCCCTCAAACTGCTTTAGCTTCATCCCAGAAATTTATATTATTTATAATTTTCTTTCACATAATTGTTTCTATGATTTGTTATTTGACTCATTAATTCCTTAAAATTTCATTCTTATGACTTCATTCATGACTGTCTTTTGTTTGTACTTTTTGAACTGATTAATATTTTTTAATTTTTGTGACCCATAAATGGTATATTTATCCTCTAAATTTTTGCATTAATTTGCAGTTTCTCTGGATTCTAATGCACAATTAAATTCTGTAAAAATTCCATATAGTGCTGATAAACATGTATATTCTTTGTCATTCCCATCCAACAGATGTAATATCTTTTTTTGTTTGAGTTCTCCAAAAATTTGTTAAATTCTGTGTCCAAAATTGAGAGGGAACAGGAAAGTCTCTTGCTAATATCATATTTGGGGTTATCATTCAGTCATTTCACTCATCTCTGACCCTTCATGACCGCAGTTGGGGTTTTCTTGGCCAAGATACTGGAGTGGTTTGCTATTTCCTACTCTAGCTAATTTTACAGATAAGAAATCTGAGCTAATCAGGGTTAAGTGACTTGCCCAGGGTGAAAGAACTGGTAAGTGCCTGAGGCTGGATTTGAAATCAGGTCTTCCCGACTCTAGACTTGGTGCTTTATCCACTGAACCACCTAGGAATGTTACTCTATCTTTTTTGCAGTTTAGTTAATTTTTCCTTTATGACTTTGGAAAGTAAGATATTTGGAGAACATAAGTTAATATTGATCCTGGTCTGTTTTTTATGCTTCCTTTGAACATATCATTTTCTTTTTCTCCTTTTATGTAGTTTTTTTTTTTTTTTTTTTTTGCTTTTCTTTGTCTGATACCATAACTTTAACTCCTACTTTTCTGGATTCACCTGATAATCCAGCCCTTCTTTTTTTATTCTGTGCATGTTTTTGCTTTTGATCTGTTCCTTATGAGCAACAGATTGTGGGGTTTTTTTTGTTTCTTACTAATCTGACTCCCTCTTTTGTAGTACTAGATTGCTTAATTTGTGAAAGTTATGAAAGGTTTATATTTTGTTCCATTTGTCTCTACTGTTTTTTTTTCTGAATTAGGAATATTGCGGTTCCTTTTCCTCTGTAAAGACAGCATTTGTCTCTGTAGCTATTTTTGCTTAAAGCAATCCTTTTCCTACTGGATCTATTCCTTCACCATTGACACTCTGCCCCCATCTTGAATCCATTTTTCACATGTTTTTCCAGATTAGGAATTTTACCTCACATGTTAATTTCCATTTCCTCTTATCTAATTATCTGATTCGTCACCTCTCACTCAACTAAAGTAGTCCATCTCCCACCCCACTCCACCCCACCTCCACCCCCACAAGTCTTTTTCATCTTCTTTCGTTTATTCACCAAAGGGAACTTTGTGCAAACTTAATGGCTAGATGGTTCAGTACATAGCACACTAGACCTGAAGTTAGAAAGAAATGATTCAAAGTCCTGCCCCATAGGTTTACTATCTGTGTGATCCTGGGCAAGTTACTTAACTTCCAGGAGAACAACTCATGTGACTACCAAAATTATAATGTGTGAGGAAACAACATTGAAAGAAGTCACAATTCTGATTAAAGCAAAGACTAGTCTTCAGTATAAAAGATGTATAATGAAGTATGTCTCTCATCTGTTGCTGAAGAACTTCAGAGTTGAGACATACTTTTTCAGACTTGGTCATTGTGTTGACTTGTTTTGCTTGAATATATATTTTTTAAATAAAAGAGAGCTTATATTTGATTGAGGGTTAGGAGGTGGTAATACTATATTTTAAAAGAGCATCTATAAAGCTTCTTTTTAATGTAAAAATAATAGTGGTACTCTTTACAGAAAAAAGGGAAGTTGTGAGGAAGGGAGAAGTTTTTCTGGAGGACAGTGTTGTGTTCTGCATTGGGTATGTTGAGTTTGATATGCCTTGGGACATCCAGGTGGAAATAATGAAAAGATAAATTGGAAAGGCAGAATTGAAACTCAAGAGATTGAAGGCTGGATGCGTGTCATTAGCATTGGTTAGTTAAAACAACAGGGCAAGAATTCTCCAAAAGAGAGCGTAGAAATAAAACACAAAGAGGTCCTAGGAGAAAACTCAGGGGGTACACTCATGTCTAAGGGTGGGCAATAGATTGGTGAATTTGCAAAAAAGACTGAAAAGGATCAGTCTGACAGTTAAGAGAATGAGGACAGAAAAATGTTCTGAAATTTTTTTTGCAGGGGAGGAGTGGGTGGTTAACAATATCAAATATTGGAGAGAAGCCAAGAAGGACAAAGCCTGAGAAATAAGCAGTTATTAAAAGACATCTTTGTTCTATGCATGGAACTGACACTAAGGAAACAAAGATGAAAATAAAATAATCCCTGCCTTCAAGAAGCTAACATTCTGGGTGGATACAACATATACACAGAGAAGTAAATATATAATAATTTCAGGAGGCAGAGCACCAATAATTGAGAAAATAAAACAAAGGCTTCCCAGAGGAGGTATCATTTCACTTGAACTTTGAAGTAAGGACACGGAGAGGCAAGAAGAATGTACACTTTAGGCACTGATTATAGCCTGTGCAAAATAAGAAATGGGAGATGATATGTTCAAGTTGGAGAATAGCTAGTGGTCCAATTTTACTGGAATGGAAAGATAGAGAGGATTAAGATGAGATACATTTGACAAGCAAGATATTGATCAAATGGAGTACTTCAAATACCACACCAAGGAGTTTTATTTTATTTTAGAGGAAAGAGGAAGTCCCTGAAAATTCTCAAGAAGAGTAAAGACATCATCATTCTTGTGTTGTAAGACAATAGGTGTCATGAAGATAGTCTTATACCTGAGTACTTTGTATTTTAGGTGCTATGGAAAACAGATATAGAGAACTGGGAGCTACCACATCTTTTGGTTCACAGTAGATGGTGTTATCATTGTATAGAACCAAGTTTGATTATAACTTTTATATTTAAAACAGAACACATGAAATATCCTAGTTCTCAAGGTCATTAATTTTTTCTTTTAAAACTCAATTTTGCTGTTACATGGCAATGAAATAAAATTTACCTATTTCCTACAAAATGAGCTTAATACTTCATATGTAGTATATATAGTAGTATACTAGCAGCTTAGGTTAGAGTCCTATACTAACAGGTTAGGTTCCAGGAAGAGTGTGGGGTGGTACTACTTCCCTTTTCCAGCTTCTAGGAGTAAACTTCAAGAGTTCTGATTTATAGCCTCTAAGCCCCCATTCTGTATATGCTTCTCAATATTAATAATGCAATAGAACTTTGTTAGCTATTAGAAAAGGATATTTATAGAAACTGTAGGAATAATAGACCTTCCCATAACACAAATATCATGTAAACCAAAAGTCTGCATTATATTTAAAGAGATAAACTAGATGACTTTGGAAAGCAAAGATGTATATTATCTCCTTTATTAATATTTTAATGTTAGAAACCTAGTTATAGCAATGACAAGAAGAAGAAACTGAAAAAATAAGCAAAAAAACCCATCATTAATTTTTCTAGATGATATGATGGTTTATTTATGGAAGTTAGAAAGTCAATCAACATTAATTTAAACAAAATTGCAATACATAAAATAAATATACATAATTAGCATTAGTGTATATTACCAACAAAATACAGTAGGAGGAGGGATATGGTTTATTTTAAAATTAACCACAGCCTCTTTCTCAAAAGTCAAACAGAATAAGTCTAATTCCTCCTGTGCACAATAACCTAAACAATTGAAGGGAAATAGTTTGTCCCCTAAGTCTTCTCTTCTCCACATAAAACATCAATTCCTTCCTCATATATCATGAACATGAGGCCCTTCCTTAAAGGAATCTCACATTACATTAATATTTTTGCTGGCCATATTTCACTATTGGCACATATTAAGATTTCTTCAAATTGTTTTCTAACTATACTTTCTCTATCTTGTCCTTAAAAAATGATTTTTGAATGCAAGTATAGATTTTTATATTTATCCTTATTAAATTTCATCTTATTTCATTTTTTTAACCTGCAAAAATCTTTTGGGATTTTCATTCTAACATGTGTGTTAGCCATTCCTCCAAACTTTGTAACCTCTACTGTGATTTTCATGGTGCATTGAATGGAGTAATCCCAATGATAACAATAACAGCTGACAGGGTTTTTTGGGTCTATATCTGGGATGTCACTTTTGGAGGGAGTGCTTGGTGTGAACTCACTTATCCAATGTAGAAAAATAACTTTGTAACTTAATTTTAAGGAGTTATTGGGGGAAGGGTACTGAGCGGTTAAGTGGCTTGTCCATGTTTCCATAGATAGTATATTTCAGAGGCAGGCTAGGAATCCAGGCATTCCTCATTCCAAGACTAACCCTAATACATAACAATACACTGCTTGTCTAGGAAGCATGTAAATAGTGTTTTAAGCTTCTAATGAATTTCATATATATATATATGTGTCATGTACATAATCTATATATATGATGCATGACATGTATAGGATATATAATGTATACATAATGCACACACATAATTATTCTAAATGAAACATATATTACATATTCTTTTCTCTGATCTTCAAAATATCTCTGAAAATATTACAGCTACTATTATTTCCATGAAGAAACCAAGGTCCAGACAACAATGCAAAATAAAAGAATCATAGGATTTAGAGCTGGAAGGAACTGCAGGATCATAGATTTAGAGTTGGAAGGGTATTTAAATGTTATAGCATTCAACCACATTATTTTATAGACAAAACCCAGGAGGATTATGCAGTTTACTTAAAGTCACACAATTAGTGAATGAAAGAGGCAAGGTTTGAACTCAAGTCTTCCAACTCTACATGCAACAGTCGTTTCAATAGAGTAATTGGAGAATAATTATTTGTGAATGAATAAATGAATGCTAAATGAGCAGTAAAGTGCCATGCAAGCATGGTTCAGAAGAGGGATGGAGAAATATTGATTTGAATTAGTAAGGAAAGGTTTCACTCAGGAAACAAAATAAAGTCTATGCTTTGGAGGATTTAGCAAGATGGAGAGCTGAAATCAAGACATTTAAGGCAGAAAAATGGACTTGAGCCAAAAAGTTAAAAATTCATCAAGAATTGTTTAAAATGAGTATTTTAATTTGATTAGAGAAGAGGGTTAATGTAGGGGATGCTGTAGTGGGACAACCTTAAGCATAAATAATGAAATACTGTGGCAAAGTGGTACTTTAGCAAGGCTAATTTGGCAGTAAAGACTGAAGAATGGAAAGGAAAAAGAAGATCAATTAAGTAGTTCAGATTTAACGAGTTAAGGCATGATATCAGTAGTAATGGAAGAGGGCAGAATGTAACTGACAAAGATATGGCCTTTGGTATGTTCTTTTAAAATAGTTAAATAATATTTTCTCCCAATAACATGCAAAAACCATTTTTAACTTTAATTTTTTCCTTAAAGTTTTGAGTTCCAAATTCCATTTCCTTCCCCCTCTACTCTCTCCCCAAAGTGGTGAGTAATCTGATATGGATTATATACATTCAATCATGTAAAACATTTCCATCTTAGTCATTTTGTGCAAAGACATTTGAAAAATGAGTGTAATGAATGAAAAAGAAAGATAAAAGCAGTATGTGTCAGCCTGTATTTGGATGCCATCAGTTCTTCCTCTGGAGGGGGACAGCACTTTTCATCATGAATCCTTTGGAATTGTCCTGGATCATTGTATTGCTGAAAATAGCAATACAATAGTTCCTCATCAAACAATATTGCTCTTACATGTATGATGTTCTCCAGGTTTGGCTCACTTCACTTTGCATCAGTTTGTGGAAGTCTTTCCAGGTTTTTCTGAAATAATCCTGCTTGTCATTTCTTATAGCATAATAAAATTTCCTTTTAATCATATACCACAACTTGTTCAACCATTCCCCAATTGATGGACATCCTTAATGTCCAAATCTTAGCTACCACAAAAAGAAGTTTTAAGTATTTTTGTACCAATAGGTTCTTTTCTCTTTTAAAAATTTTAATTGGAATACAGACCTAGCAGTGGCATTGCTGGATCAAAGGACATGCAGTGTTCCAAACTGCTCTCCAGAATGACTGAATAAGTTCATAGCTTAACAGTGCATTAGTATCTCAATTTTCCCACATCCCCTCCAACATTTATTATTTATCTTTTTTTGTCATATTAGCCAATCTGATAGGTATGAAGTGGTGCCTCAGAGTTCTTTAAATTTGCATTTGTCTAATCAATATTGATTTAGAACATTTTTTGTATGATTATGGATGGCTTTGTATTGCTGAATTTCTGTCTGAAAAATGCCTTCATATCCTTCGACCATTTATCAACATGACTTATGTTTTAATAAATTTGATTCAGTTCTCTATATATTTGAGAAATGAGACCTTTATCAGAGATAATTGCTGTAAATTCCTCCCCCTCAAGTGTTCTGCTTTCCTTCTAATTTTGGTGGCATTGGTTGTGTTTGTGCAAAAACTTTTAAACTTTATATAGTCAAAATTATGCATTTTACATTTTGCAATGCTCTATAACTTGTTTGGTCCTGAATTCTTCCCTTATCCACAGATCTGAGAGGCAAACTCTTCCATGTTCTCCTACTTTGCTTTTGGTATAATCCTTTATGTGTAAATCATGTAACCATTTTGACCTTGTTGTTTGGAGGGGAATTCTGGAAGTCCTCAGGGAATTCCTCCCTAGGTGACATCTTGACACTGGAAGTCAAACATAATCAGAAAATACTGACAATAAGATTGAGAAAGGTTAAATAAGGTATCAGAATAAAAAAGAAAACTAGGCCTAGTTTGCCATGGAAATACACACACACACACACACACACGTACATACACACACAACCACAACCCATGGTGTAGTGGGAAAAGTAATAGATTGATACATCTATGACCAAGGCTGTCATCTTGTCCTTTTTACTAACTCAGTGTATGGCCTTTGTTAAGTCACTTTAACATTCTGGTTATTATTTTCTTCATTTTTAAAATCAAGGTTCTGAATTATATGAATTCTTTCTGTTTCCTCCTCTTAATGACAAATGCAGAACAGAAAGGAACTTTTGGGAAAGAGCTTTTAGTTCTAAAAATTAATGCTTTTACTTACAATTAATTCCATATTAAAACTCTCTTGCCTTGAAATCTGTATTTTTAGAGGTCTAGCTCCTTTTAGAAAAAAATATAGAAAATAAAACCACAAATTAGAAGATAGGAAGCTGCTATTGAAATCATTCCTATATGGCTCCTTCCATAATTTGGCTGGTTATCTTCGTAGGAAATGAACAGAGGAAGTATCTGTCTACAAACTCCTTATCATCAAGGTTACTGCTGCAGTAGCATTTCAGTGTTTGCCAAAGAAGTAAACATGTAAGCTAAAAAAAAATTATTTTCATCTTCAAGTAGCAACACTTCAAAAATTAAATCCAAATTAATTCAACAAATGTTAAGCAACCAATAAAACACTGGACTAGATATTGAAGAAATGAAGACAAATAGAAAACATTCCTTGCCATTAAAGGGCATGCATTCTATTTAGGGGTTGGAATGACCTAAACTTTGAAGAAAGATAAGGATTCTGTATCCAGGTGGGAGGGAGTATATTCTAAGCATTTTAGGCTGTGATAATGTACAGAAGTGGAAGTGCTAAATTGAGGGGACAACAATTAAGTCATCTTGGCTGAAATGCAGACTGTCTGGAAGCATAGTAGAAAAATGACTAAAAAGTAAACTGATTCCACATAGCTGAGGTAGGACAGGGCTGGAGATAGGAAGAAAGACTTGAACGTCAAGTAAAAAAGTTTTCATTTCACACTAGATATGTTGAGGAACCATTGAATGCTTTTGAGCAAGGGAATTACAGATCGCAATGGGAAAATTAGTTTGGCAACTCTGAAAGATGGATTGGAGCAGGGATAGAATGAAGACATATAGTCAAACAATATAATATTAGCTATCACATATATCACGTTGAAAAATCAGTTCCGTATGATCTAATTTGAGCCTCCTAGCAACTCTGTGAGTTTCAATTAATTATAGTACTAACTTAATTATGAGACTATGCTAATAGTTTAGGGGAGAGATGGTTAGGATAGTGACCATGTGAGAAAGGGGTTGGGGCAGTGCCTGGTACATAGGAAGAATTTAGCAACTTTTATATATCCAGCTTGGGAAAATAAGTTAGATGTTTTCTATATTCAGTTATGGGATGTAGGTAAACTAATCTAGTATCATGAAGAAAAGGTCTGTTGATAGGCCCTAATTTGAAGGTCATTTTCCAAAAATGACGTGAGACTTTTGTCTAAACACATAAATGCAAACAGATAGGTCATTGAGCTCTGGCCATGATTATGACGTGTACTTGTATGGAACCTTACTTGGTTTGAATCTCACAATAAGCCTGTGAGAGAGTTGCCACGTGTACTATTTTCTAAATTTTACAGATGAGGTAATTGTAGTTAAAATATTGCTCCATGGGTGCTCCACTAATAAATGTTAGAAGGAGGAACTGATCACAAGTTTTCTTGACGTAAAGTTCAGCCCTCTTTATGCTACATTGTCTTTACAAGTAAAGGAGGGAAAGGGGCAGAGGCTCCATTCTGGATTTTCAGAATAGTGTCTTCAAATTCTTGGAGCCTGAAAAGTAAAGGATTTGCCTGCAGAAGCAAATGGGTAAAAGGACACACACACACACACACACACACACACACACACTCCCACACAAAGCTGGAATAGTAGATTAGCACAAGACCTTGAATGGCAAGAGTCTGTATTTTTATTAGGTAGGCAACAGGAAGTAACTGAAAATTTTTTTTTTTTGAGCAGGGGAGTGATATGGTAAGTGTTGTGTATTAAGAAAAATGTTTTGGCAGTTGCTGGAGAAGGAAAAAAAAAAACTAGAGGAATGGAGACCAGAGCATTACAATAGTTTAGAGAATAAATAGGAAAAAAAAATCAAACAATATGATTGATGATCCTTTTGGGATTGGAAAGGAGGGAATGAACATGAGAGATATTACATAAAGAGAAGTGAGTGTATGTGACAACCAGGTGGATGTGTGTGTTGAGGAGGAGAAAAGAATTAATGATTGGGGATTAGAAAAAAAGTAGAAATTCCTGTAAAAAAAGCAATCCACTAGTAAGTCACAGAAACACAATTTTGATAGATGTCACTGCATATATCTAATAACCTCCATAAAAACAAAAACTTAAAAACTTTAGGTGGATGTTATTTATCCCCTGAAGGAAGGAATATCCACAGTGTCTCTATTTTTAATTGAGTTTTTTATTTGAATTTCTCTTACTTCAGGGAGAGACTAATTTTAATTAATAAAACTATATACTTAAAATTTCAAGTGTAAAAATTCCATTAAAGAGTATGTACATTATGAAATGACTTTACTTTACAAAAATATTCATAGCAAGGTGACTTCAGGTAGTGAATATTACCTTTTTTTTAAAAAAATTTATTTTTTAAAGTTTTTTTAAAAAATTAAATTTTTTAAAAAATTATTTGATATACACAAATTTGATTTATATACAACTTTTCCAGAATGCCTCTTTTAAGTAACACATATTTGCCTATTGCTTCAAAGTCCACAAAGCATTTTTTTGTTTCTTTCTCTTTTCACTTTTTGTTATAAACTTAAAAAAATGAGAATTAACATTTTAATACAAAGAAAAAATAGAAGATTGTATATGAAACCATAAATTTAATTATGTACAATTTTAAATGTTCCATGATGAAACCAAATGATTCATAATGATACCAAACCTGTATTGCTTGGGAATATTCCCTTCTGAATTTCCTTCTCTTCTCTGTTTTGAATTTTTAAAAAAAATTTCATTGACACTCCTTCCTTTGACAAATAATTTTCATCATAAAAATTCTGTGAGATGCGTAGTGAATACATTATACTTATTGAATCTTAGAAATTGGTTATGTGACTTATACAAGATCACAAAGCCAATAAATAGTAAAGATCGGACATATGCTCAGTTTAGAATCCAAGTCCAGTAATTACCTGATTTATATATATATATATATATATATATATATATATATATATATATAATATATATACACAAACACATATATGTATGTATATATGTACAGACACATACACAATATACATATATATATAGTATGCATCTGCATTATATTCCATAAAATTTTGTAAAGGTTCTTAAGTTCTTTTGGGGTGGGTGGAAGACTAAAGGAGGAGGATTATATTAAGTTTTCTAAATTATTTAGTAAGCCCTTTAGTAAGAACCTTTTGCTTCATATGATAGATATTGTTATAAGTGGAAAGAGCAGAAAATTTGGACTTAGAGCACATAAAAAATTTCATTTTTTTCTGGCCATGTGAGCTTGGGCAGGTCACTTCACCTCTCTGAAACTTTCTTCCTCTAAAACAAAACAAAACAGAAAGGGAATTTTGACTAGATTTCCTCTAGCCCTAAAAATGTGCTACTATGCTCATCTTCCTAGCATTGTTAGTGCTCAGTATTTGTCATCTGATAAATATAATTTACTTGAGGATTTTTATTTACTTATTTTCATAGAGATCATATAGAAACAATTCATATGAAGTATAGACTAGTTAGCTCAGTGCAAAAGAAAAGATTGTTAGGTCTGTCCGCCAAGGGTTGCTACCGTTCACTATTTGAAAGCAAAATACCTTTTTGCTTTGGGATCACAAACTCTGTCCCTAAAATAAATGCATGTCATTGGTCACTCAGATCTGGGGAAAGGTAAATACTTGACTTAAGGTAACAGTTTAATGGCAATTATGTAGAAGACAATATAAAGCGGACATTCCTCTGACAACTGATCTGTTTATGTATTAATTTGTATAAATGATCACTTAAAATTCTTTTATGCTAACAGTTTGATTGATATAGTTTAAAGTATTTTCTTTTTGAAAACCATTTTAATTCATTCAAAAAGAGCAGTCATGTACTGTATCAGTAGTTCCTGTTACTGTTTCTTTGTTTTCTCCTGCAACCCCAGGAATTTGGCATCAGTATACATCTGCCAAAAGCATATAGTTCACATGGAATTAAACTCTGATTATTTAGTCTTTATGGGAAAGGGCTTCTGTCCGTTTGATGCTTAAAACGGTTAGACAGAGTCTGTCAGGTGAAGGTTAATTGTTCTTGAGTTAAAGCAGTTCTGTGCACAGATGGGTTATCAGGGCTGAACACTCGTTACAAGATTAATCTTATTTCCGACAAGACTTCCTTTTCCTTCAACTGATTTTTGCTCAGCCATTGGACCTGTCATCAGCCGTTAAATGAAGGGTGGATTACTTCTGGGATATTAATGCTTATGTTCAGTGAAACAATACTAAATATGTGTCATATCAGAAGGACCATCTTTAGGACTATCTCCCAAAGATACGTATTTCACTGTCTTACAGAAGACTGAGATTCATAAACAACTAGGACAATCAGAAGTATTGGGTTGTCAATCCTAACGAAAAGGCAATATAAACAGTTTCATTTCAGTCTCCCTTTTTTTGCATATTCATGACTTTTAAAGTGCATCATGGAAATTCTTTTGTCATAAAATCCTTCACTAATGTTTGAAAATTCTACTACTGTGAGCAAATCTTTCTTACTGGCACATCACTGAAAGAATTGGCATTTTCATTTGTTGCCTTAGCGAATGCAATTTGTATTCAGTGTTGCTAAAATAAGTAGCAATGTCATAGGTAGTTGCTCCACTCAACTTCCCTGAGTATTTACACTTAATCATATTTTTCAACAAGCCAAATATTCAAATTCTGGGATATTGTGTGTATAGGCTTTTGCTATGTTACTCTATTATAGATATTAATTTTTTTCTTAAACCATCCATTTCTTTGTGTCTTATGTAGCCATATTCAATTACTTTCAAGAAATAGGTCTAAGAAAATACTTGAAGAGCGATATTAGTGTACAGTTAAAATATTTCCATTTCTGTCATCTGTTTAATTCACTTATGCTAAAATGTTACTTCACAGAATACACAGATTTGGAGAAAGTAACAGAATTCAAGCAAGCACCAATGAACTTTCTTTCAATCAGCAAATACTCAAGTCTGTTAGGATTTCAGGTTTTTCCTTTCAGTGTAGTGGGCATAAAGTAAATAAATAAATATGAAATGGATCCTTGGCCAGATTTTTATGAAATTCCTACTGATAAGCAAGTCAGATGTGTAAAGAAAGATCCTATTAAACTTCGTAGATTGATTTCTCCTCTTCCTAGATTTTTCCTCTAGAGAAAATTTTCCTTTGGACTCCTTGCCTAATTCCATTTCACAGTTTAATGCATTCATATATACTAGTGGTACAATCTCTCTTTTGAGTTAGGCCTGTTCTATAATCTGATAGTACAGTTTTTGCATTGCTAGGTGCATCCCACTGCTCTGAGTCATAAAGGCATACCTTGCTTAGTGAGAAATAGGAATAAATAGGAACAATGACTGGTATTAATATTTTCCATAGCTGAACCTTGGTTACCATATTTTGTAATATTTTAACCTTCATTAAAAAATTCCAACCTAAAGTCAATGAAAACACACACCCAAATGTAGCTATCTAGGGAAAATCTCTTTTTTATGAATATAGCTGATTCATACCTCAGATCATCTTTTCCACAGAGACATTGCCATGGAGACTTGGTGAAGGCAGAATTGTCTTTGCACTGGCAAGTTGGGATTACCCAGAGTTGCTCAATTTTATTGGACTTTAGGCCTTCAAGGAACTTGGTTCCTGGAGAAGTTAAGCTATACAGAAAGACAGATGAGTCCATCATGCTCCATTTTTCTTCTGTCAGGGTTGACTAAGAATTTGGGATAGGTAAGCTGGCCTTCTTGACAACAAAAGCCAGAAACAGTGGAAATGATGCCAAAATGAAAGTGAGGTGCTAACCACATCAAAAGTGCAGAGAACTGACCAATGGCTTGGAGCTGTGGTGCTTGGTGAGAGTGATGTCCAGTCCATAGCTCATTGATCTCTCTACTTGTTTGCCTGGATTGCTGCCTGAGAAAATATCTATCTGACCATTTTTCTTCCTATTACCCTCTCTTAGAAGTGTGGAAGGGGAGAGAATAGGTTCAATTCCCTGGCTCCAAGTATTTTGTTTTGATTCTTATTTGTTTTTAAGCAATTTAATAAATGTATTGATGGTATGATTTTGTCTATGCCAATAAGCATATGTTTTTTTTATTGAAACAGGAAAAACTACCCAAATTGAGAAAAGGTTTTCTCCAGTCAAACTAGGATGGAGGTGAGCCAATTAGAGAAAGAGCTTCAGCAGTTTTGGGCAATTTCTGAAGCTATTCAGAGCATATCCTAGATTATCTTTTTGACCTAAAATAGACACTCAACAAAGAAATGAGCATGTAAGCAAAGAGGTATAGGGGAGGCTGATTAAATTGAATCCAAGTTATCCTTTTTGACACATACTTATTGTTGTCTGGCATAAGAAAACTCCCTGTTGATAAGATGTTGATAAGTGTAAGGACCACTCTTTCCTTATGCAAGAATATGCATAATTATATATAATTAAATTTGATTGGGAAGTTTTAATACCCTGTGGGAGATTGGAAAAAATCTCATGCAATAGGTGGCATTTGTGCTGATTTTCACATAATATATTTGGTCCTTCCAAAAACTCCTTTATGTTAGTAATTATTGCCTCCATTTTAAGAATGAGAAAATTGAAAATCGCAGAATATAAGTAGATTGCTCATGATCACATAATTAACAAATGACAGATTAGAATCCATTTTTCACATGACCTCAAGGCCAGTGTTCACTCACTGTACCATATTGTCTCTTATGGGAGATGAAACACAAAAAGCTGTTTTTACAGTGAACATATCTGAAACAGGTAAGAGGAACAAAGATCTTCAAAGAAGCAAAGATACTCAGTCTTTGCTATGTAGTTTTACTTAAATATATACCTTGCATCTTTCACTTAAAAATATTCTTCCATTATTTGAATCTGAGGATATGGTCTGGACTTCTTATTTCATCAGTATAAGAAATTCCTCATGAAGGAATTACTAATTCAGACCAGCAAGTGCTCTACAAAATTGCCTGGGGCACACAAAATCACAATTATTACATGTCATAGGTGTGACCTCAATTTTAATCTCTTTGGCTCTTAGGGTAGCTTTTTGAAACATGAGGATAGACAGGTTCAAGTTAAATAGTTATAAAGACCTGAGGAATGCTGATGTAGCAGATGATGTTTTCTCAGCAAGTCAGGAATAAAGTTTAAAATGTTAGACTTTTTCTAATTAATAAGTCATTAATCTACCTTTCAAAAGATATTCAGTTCCCAAAAGCAAAAATCATGTCTCAAAGATTCAATTCTTGCCAACGTATGAGTCATTAAAAAATGACTTTCGGGTATGAGATTCATCGTTGCTCACTAATAAAAGTGTTCATGACTCAAGTTCCCAGAAGTCTCCATCACTCCATCCACCAAAGAACATTCACCAGTTTTATAGGCTTAATTTTACAGCAAACAACAAGTTCTTTAGTAGTAGGGATAAAAAAGAAAGGTATTTATGTATGCATAGGAATTTTTCCTATTATATACATTTCTACTGGTAATCAGTTAAACGGGAAGAGATGCATTTGGCTTAGGTCTTCCAAAGCACAACAACTTCGCCCAAATCAGAACCAGACCCCTTAATCAATTTTTCTCCCTTTCTTCTTTCATTACCACCATCTTCACAGTGGCTTGTAAACCAAAGGAGCACATAGACCCAAGATCTCCATGAGAAGCAATGCCCTCTGATCCCACCACTAATTTTTGATACTAGGCTCACAGACATTATTCCTTTGTTTTTTAAAACCCTGGAGAATGTATATTAAAGGAGGGATTAAAAGGAAAAAACTGAAAAAAGCACACAACAAAAAAACCCTTCAAAACAAAACAATGAATGAGATATGGAATGCATGAAGAAAAGAACAGAAATATGGGATACCACTAATTAATAGATTACTAGGGATGATTAAAAACGTGCAAGAGATTATGATGGAGGGAAAGCCATAATTACCAATTGTAATCATGAGTAAAATGAAATGGACTAACTAATAAAAATGTAACAAAGTAGCAGAATGGATTAAAGCAAAATCTAGAATTATATTATTTATAAGAAAAACACTTAAAACATAAAGATTCACAGTGAGTTAAAAAAGAACAGAATTTACTATGACTCAATAGAATTTAAAAAAGCAGGGGTAGTTACAAGAGAAAGAAAAAATAAAGTTTGACACAAGTGAAAGAGATAAGAAACTACAGATGATAGAAGGGAGGGCAAATGGGAGGAGGGGGTAAGTAGAAGTAAACACTTTTGAGGAGGGACAGGGTCAAAAGAGAGATCAGAATAAATGGCAGGGCAGGATAGGATAGAGGGAATATATAGTTAGTCTTTCACAACATGACTGTATGAAAGTGTTTTGCATTGCCTTCTTAAAGGGGATGGCTGGGGGGGAGGAAGAAAAGTTGGAACTCAAAGTTTTAAAAACGAATGTTAAAAATTGTTTTTACATGCAATGTACAGGACAATATACAGGGTATAGAAATCTAGATTGCCCTACAAGAAAATAGAGGGGAAGGGGATAAGAGAAGGGAGGGGTGTGATAGGAGGAAGGGCAGATTGGGGAAAAGGGTAATCAGAATGCATGTTGTCGGGGTGGGTGGAGGGGAGAGAAGGGGAGAAAATTTGGAACTCAAAATCTTGTGGAAGAGAATGTTGAAAACTAACATTAATTAATTAATAAAAAAATAAACTACATTACATTAGGCTACTCTGCCTGTTTTAAGGTTTGGTTTCCAGATTCCCCATATACCAAGTGACAACATTTCTTATGAAAAGATTGGCTTCCAGAGGCCACATAACACCACCAGGCTTTTCTCATATGTGCTTCAAGGTAATAATGTCTTTATGTCACTTAACCTCTGAGGAAAAGCTTTTGATCTGATATATTTGTTCTAGTTCTGATTTGACTTGAATATAAGTCCCTTATCAGAGTTATTTGATACGGTGATTTTTTTCCATTCAACATTTTTCCTTATTGAAGTTACATTAATTTTATTGTGAAAATGTTACTTTTATGTGATAAAAATAACCTATTACTTTTTGATTATTATTTTAAAAATTAATTTTATTTACTTTTGATTATATTTTAAGTTCCAAGTTGCCTTCTTCCCTCCTTCTATTCCCAGCCTGCACTGAGGCCACCATTTCACACACATGTGGTACACAGACAGACAGATGTATGTGCATATATATATGCACACACATATGTGCGTGTGTATGTGTGTACATATATATGCAAAGCCACACTATGCAGACTTCTGTTGATCAGTTCCTTCTTTGGAGTTGGATAGCATCTTCTTTAGCTCTTTTGCAGTTGATTTTGACATTAATGAA
The DNA here is from genome assembly GCA_023548195.1 of Bettongia penicillata ogilbyi. NCBI lineage: Eukaryota > Metazoa > Chordata > Mammalia > Diprotodontia > Potoroidae > Bettongia > Bettongia penicillata. Next base: position 592,229 of record JAJHZJ010000377.1, on the reverse strand, counting down.
AATCAGAATAGCTCAGTTGTTCAATTTTTCTTTGAACTATATTGCTGTAACTGTATCCAACATTCTTTGGTACTGCTCATTTTACTCATTTCATGCAAGTCTTTCCAAGTTTTTCTAAAATCAACCTGCTGATCAGTTCTTACAGCATAGTAGTAATCCATCACAATCATATAGCACCACTTATTCAGCTATTTCCCAATTGATTGGCATAGCCTCAGTTTCCAGTTCTTTTTCACAAGGACAGCTGCTATCGATATTTTAGAACACATCGGTTCTTTCCCTTTCTTCCTGATCATCTTGGGAAACAGACCTAATAGTGCTATTGCTGGGAAAGGGTACACATCATTTATAACTCTTTGAGTGTAATTCAAGATTGTCCTCCAAAATGGTTGGATCAGTTTACAGTTTCACCAACAGTGTATCAATGTCCCATTTTTTCATATCCCCTTCAGCATTTGACATTTTCTACCACTCTCATTTTAGCCAATCTGATATTTATGAGATGATATGTCAGTCATTTTAATTTGCATTTATCTAATCAAGAGTGATTTAGAGTATTTTTCCACACAATTATATATAGCTTTGATTTCTTCAAACTACCTGCTCATAAACTGTGACCATTTATCAATTGGAAAATGACTCATATTCTTATAAATTTGACAAAGTTCTCTATATATTTGAGATATGACCTTTATCTGAGAAACTGCCCATTAAAAATATCCCCCAATTTTCTACTTTCTTTCTGATCGGGGCTACATTGGTTTTATTTGTACAAAACCTTTCTCACAATGGGTAACATATTCCATGTTCTAATATACTTATGATAGCTCCCTTTATATCTATATCTATCTCCATTTATATCAATTTTTACCTTATCTTGGTAAATGGTGTAAGATATTGATCTGTACTTAATTTCTGTCAAACTTATTTCCAGTTTTCCCAACTACATATATATATGTTTACCAAATACTGAATTCTTTCCCCAAAAGCTTATTTTTTTGCATTTGTCAAACACAAAGTTGCTATAATCATTTAGTGCTATGCATTATATGTCTGTTCTGTTCCACTGTTCCATCTTTCTATTTCTTAGCTTTTAGATAGTTTTGATAAGTACTGCCTTGTAATTCAGTTCAAGACCTCGTGCTGCTAGACCTCCTTCCTTTATACTTTTTCATTAATTCCTTTACATTCTTGGCCTTTCCAAATCAACTTTGTTATTTTTTCTAGGTCAATGAAATAGTTTTTGGTCATTTAATTGGAATAGCATTGAATACACAGAAGAGTTGAGTTAGAATTATCATTTTTCTTATATTGGCTCTATCCACCCACGAACAACTAATGTTTCTTTAACTATTTTATTCTGACTGTATTTCTATAAGAAGTGTTTTATAATTATGTTCATATGATTTCTGGGTTTCTATTGGCAGGTATACTCAGATATTTTATGCTGTCTATGGTTAGTTTAAATGAGATGTCTTTTACTACCTTTTCTTGCAGGGTTTTGTGGGTGATAAATAGAAATCTGATGATAATTGTGAGTTTATTTCATATCCCGCTATTTTGCTAACATTATTGTTTAACTGGTTTGTTAGTTAAATCTGTAGGATTTTCTAAGGATATCATCATATTGTCTGCAAAAAGAGAGAGTTTTTCTTTTTTACCACATTACCCATTCGAATTTCTTCAATTTCTTTTTCTTCTCTCATTGCTAGCATTTCTAATACAATATTGAATAATACTGGTGATAATGGGCTTATTTGTTTCACACCTGATCTCATTTGGAAGGCTTCTAGCTTATCCACAGTACAAAAAATGCTTCCTGATAGTTTTAGGTAGATACTTCTCATTTTTAAGGAAATAATCCATTTATGCCCATGCTTTTGAATTTTTTTTTTTGTAAAAATAGGAATGATCATTGTATTTTGTCTAAAGCTCTTTTTCTGCATCTATTGATATAATCATGTGACTTGTGTTACTTTGTTATTGATGTAATTAATTGTTTTAATAGTTTTCCTTATGTTAAACAATCTCTGCATTCCTGGTATAATTTCCAATTGATCACAGTGTATATAGTCTTTGTGTTACCTATCACTTTTGCACTTTTCTCCACTACTCCTTGTCTCCCCCAATCCATAAATGCAAAAAAGTAACGATCAATTTTGTGAATGACATGACTTTTTATACAAGTTGCATGCTTATTGAGATATACAATATAAAATTTTGCACTAAACCAAACTTCTGCCAAACTACTTTCCAGTTTTCCCAATAATTAAGTAGTGTTCAATACTAAGCAATTTGTATTCTCAAATTTACTTTATCAATAACTTCAGTTTTTTCTTCTCCCATTTCTTCCTTATCTATCGTGATCCACTGATTCACTTTTCTTCTTTTAAAACAGTAGCAAATAGATTTGATGATTACTATTATGTAGTATAATTTGAGGTGTTAGAAGTGCTATATCCCTTTCATTTCTACTTTTTTTTATTGCTTCCCTTAGGATTCTAGATCTTGTTCTTGCAAATGAATTTAAAAACTAGATCATCTAATTCTTTAAACAATCTTCTTACTGATTAACTTCAAATAGTATCATAATTTTTATTATATTGAGACGGTTTAGGCCTGACCACTGAATACCTTTGGAGTTGAGTGGTTCTTTATAGGAGGGTTTTTCCCTCCTATATTTATATAGATTGAAAGATTGACTTGAAGATATGGATTTTATGCTTATTTTGAATGTCTTTCTTTTATTTCCTCTTGGATTATATTATTTCCATATAAAATGATGTTCATTTTTATGACTTTATTTTGTATTTTGCTACTCTACTGAAACATTTAATTGTCTCTATTAGTTTTTTTGGCTGTTTCTTTAGAATTTTCTAAACAGAACATCATGTAGTAAGCAATTGTAAATTTTTTTTTTGCCTCTATTGCCTATCACTATGCCCCAACTTTTTTCTCTTATCTATTGCTACTGCTAGCATTTCTGAAAATAAATCTAATGGTAGAGAAAACAGATATCCTTGCTTTCCTTGTGTATTTTCAAGGAAAACTTCTAGTGTTTTTATTGCATATGGTATTAGTTTTTTTTATTTGAATATGTGCTTTTTACTATATTAAAATGTACCTTTATGCTTATGTTTATAGGATTTGAGCATAAATAAATGTTGTACTTTGTTAAAGGCTATTTATCTATGGAATAATTGTGATTTAGGTGCTTTCTTTTTTAAAATAAGATTAACTATGTTATTTGCTTTTCTGTGCTGGAACATTCATCTTCATGAGTTTCAATCTGACCTGAAACATTTATTAACTGTGTGACTCTGGGCAATTTACTTAAACCTGTTTACCTCAGTTTCCTCATCTGAAAAATGAGTCGGAGAAGGAAATGGCAAACCACTCCAGTATTTTTGCCAAGAAAACCTCAGATAAAGAGTCAGACACAACTGAACAGCAGCAACATGGGCCACTTTTTCATATGAGACAAGGGTAAAGGAGAACTTAGTGGCAAAGGACGTATGAGTTATTTGAGGTGAGGAGAAAGGGAAAGGAGAGTTCATAATAAATAGTCTCAATTTTTTTTCCTGTAAAATATGAGGCAAGGCTTTCAGTGGAGATGTTAGTGGGAGGAGGAATCATGGGAAGTTTGTGGAAGGCTGAAATGGCTTGATGGAGCCATTGTAGAGAGTGAGACATTGATCATAGCTTTAAAAGGCTCTCCTAGCTACAATAAAGACCCACTTGATGGGCCTTATTGTTTTTTGTTATATAAATTTGTAGTGGACCCTTTCAGAAAAAGGGCATGATTTTCTTCACCTTTCTTCAGGAGAAAGTATATAGGAGCAAAGGCGGTAGATGGTGAGAGTAATCCAAGACTGAAGCATGGCAAGGCATAATTGGGGCCTGTGATAAGGGAGATACTCAAGAGAAGTGGGTAGATACTGTAGAATTGAACTGGTTTGCCAAGGAATTAGGATGAAGAAAAGAGAAGAGAATGGCAAGTTCAGGAGAGATGACCTGGGCATTTTGTCTCATAAAAGATGTTTGTGGTTTTTTTTTTCCTTCAGTTGTTGAGAAATTTTTTTTGTAGTGTAATAGTAATTTTCTTGGAAAACTTTATCAAATTATCCATAACTCCTCATGAGATAGAGGGCTTTTCCCTTTTGATATTTTCTTTACTACTAGTCTGATTTCCTTTTCTGAAATTGATTGTTTAGGATCTCTATGATGATGGTCTATTAATCTGAGTATTTATATTTTTATATTTCATTTCTTTTAAATTATTGATTTTCTTGGTATATTTCTTGATATATTACTATACTAAGTAGCTAGGGCAGGGGTGATGACCTATGATAGAACAGAGGGCACAAGGGATTGGAAGTCACATTGTGAACAGAGAACAATATTTGAGGTTGAAAGTCAGAGAGAGACGTGGAAAAAAAGATAAATGTGATCAGATAATGGAGTTTCAAAGTTCATGAACATAAAAATGGACATTTGTTTGTGAGAGCAAGACCAAGAATATGACTGTCTTTTTGTGTGAATGAGGTGGGATAGAGAAGCAGGTCATGGGAAATAAATAAGTTGAAGAATGGCGAGGTTGCAGTATTTGAGGGAGTATATCACTATATATTTTGAAGTCCCCTAGTATAAAGGCAAGACATGGGGAGGGGAGAACTATTGTGAGTCAAGCTCTATGCCCTTTATTTCACTGCACCTCATTCTTAAATGTATTATTTCATGAGAAAAGCAATGTAAAATGGAAGCAATGCTTCTTGGTAGAAGCCAGGAGGCAGCGATGAGGCGTGAGAACCTGATTCCAAATTTTGCGGCTCAGTGATATCTCCTGCCTTCACCATATCAGTCTCCTTCCCAAAGGCAGTGAGTGCTATCTCATCTCTGGGTCTATGTCCTCCTCATTCTGGGTGACAACTACCTCTAGGAAATCAATCACATATCCATTCTAAAGGAGTGCTGGCCATGGTGACAAAATACTCTCTCAAGAGAAATTTATCTTTCTTCCTCCCTTACTTAATAGTATTTTATTTTTCCAAATTGCATGTACAGAGAGTTGTTAACATTCACTTTTATGAGATTTTGAGTTCTAAATTTTTTTCTCCCCCACCAAAGATGGCAAGCAATCTGACATAGGCTATACATGTACAATTATATTAAAAATATTTCCACATTAATCATATTGTGAAAGAAGACAGAGCAAAAGGAAAGAACCATGAGAAAGAAGCAAACAAATGCAAAAAAAAATTAGTATGCTTTAATCTGCCTTCAGACTCTGTAGTTCTTTCTCTGGTTGTGGATAGCATTTTCCATCATGAGTCTTTTGAAATTGCCTTAGATCATTGAATTCCTGAGAAGAGCTAAGTCTAACAAAGTTGGTCATCATACAATGTTACTGTTAGTGTATGCAATGTTTTCCTGGCTCTGCTCACTTCACCCAGCCTCAGTTCATGTAAGTCTTTCAAAGTTTTTCTGAAATCTGCCTAGAAATTGATCTTTTGAAGCAAAAATTCCCCCCTACACTAAACCTACTATGATGTCAAAAATTATCCTATATATACTACTTCATGAAACTTCTACTTCTAGTTCTCCAAACTCAGTATTTTGAATCTACTTTCCTCTCTCCCTAATTTCCTCTCTATGTATTCAGTTTCCCATTGTGCAACTTTATCCATTAATATTTTTGATTTGCTTAGAGAGAATTCAAAGTAGTTTGTCCATGGTACTTTATTTCACCTTTTCCACCTCCATTTCTTCTACTTCTTAAAATTCTGCTTAAATTGTTATCCTTGGCATCTTTCCTTTATATAATGATTTCTCTTTTTATTTTTCTCTTTTTTTAGTCCAATAAATCTTTCTTTTTTTAAAAAAATATTGAAACATGAAACAATTCATTTCATCACATTATTTCCTTGATAGTTCTGATATATTTTAACCATTAATATTTATATACCACCTACTTTACAAACATTATCTCATTTTATTCTCTCAGGAAGCCTTAGGATAGGTGCTATTATTGTCCACATTTTACAAATGAGGAACTCAGAGTAAGTAATTTGTGTAGGGTCACACAACTGCTAAGTGTCTGAGGCTGGATCTGAACTCAGATCTTCCTGACTCTAGACCCAGAATTCTATCCATTGTACTACTTTTTCTAAAGGTTGGATATTTTCATCATGCCATTAATTTTTTTTTGTTTTCAGAAATGCATAAAATATTTCTATTTTGTTCAATGCCCATCTTCTTTAATGCTTAGATTTAGGTTTACATTTTTTTATTCAACTTCATCTCTTACTTTTTAGTACATATTTTCATTCCCTTCTGAAATTTGAATTTGTTTTTGTTTATATTTAAAGATTTTCAACTAACTGCAACATTTATTGTTTATCACTGGAATTGTTAAATTTGACAATTACAAGTCAGGTCCAGTGAAATCAGTGTTGCTAGCACCCCACCTTTTATTCCTTCCTTTCAATTCTAACAGTACAAATATTTGTTCCATCTTTCAGGGTTGGGGAAGGAAAGAGGGGTGCTATGGAAGTTATTTCAGTATATGGAGTTCCCTGCCAATGATTGGGCCCCATGAAAAGGCAGTAAACTTTCAGCCTACATGATTCCAACTCCATAGGCTAGGCAAATACATGTTGATCTCTTCTTTTGAGAGTGGGGAGAAGGGGTTAGTGTGGGAATGTTTGGGCAGAGTCATTGCAGTACAGGCTGTCTCTGTATGGGATCCTTCACAAACCTCAAGTTTTCGTTCTCATAGTGAGCATGTAGAAATTGATGGGGAAAAACACTGAGAAAGTACTCTAAATGTTAACATTCTCAAGTGTTAATGTATCAGAAATTTATCTTGGCATTATACTATTGATTTGACTTCAATTAATCTGGTGGGTTTTTCTTTTTGGTGGGCTGGATGATTGAATTGTTTAGGAAAGTAACAAATCATTGTTGGTCATATTACCCAGATTGGACAAGTATAAAAACCTTAATTTATGACAAAGAAAAGTAGCTACTGAAAAATGCATACTTTAATCCATAAACCAAACTGATTGAATAGATGAAGGCAAGACATACAAATATCTTGGTTACCACCATTCATATTGAGCATAAAGCAATCAAGGCAAATCCTTGGCTGTGTGCATTAAAAGATTTACTAGCATCTTAAAATCAATGCTCAATGTGAAGAACATATTCAAAACAATTTGTATCGATGCAATATTTTTATTCATGTATATTTTCTGTATTGTAAAGTGGACCATTAACAGATATGGAAAATATTAAGACAAAAATTAGTGAAACAGAGAACCTATCATCCATCTATGGGTCTATGAAAAGATTGACACTTCCTCAGTAAAAGGAGGAAAAGGATTGACAGCTATTACCAGACAGCATAATAATAGATCAAAATCTTACAGATAACAATTTATTTTGCTTTTCAAATCAAACCACTCATTAAACTTTTAGATATTAGTAAATTTACACTTAAGAGAAAGTTAATAAGAATTGCAATTATTTTTCAAGTAAGAACAGAGGAAAATATTTTTCTTTTCAGAGGCACTGATTAATTTTATACTGCTTCTGCTTTTAATAAAACATTATTTATCTTAATCTTGATTTCTTAATACATATTTCACCTTTCCTTCTTATCTCAAAATTTCTAAAACTTCATTGTTCTGGAAGAATGTTCTGGGCATTTCTTTGCCTTGGTCAAAAGTTATGAGTGTTTGCTATGAAATTCCCTTGTTTTATACTGAACCTATGCTGGATTTAACTGGATTTAATTTTTCAAATTATCTGTAGTTGCTTGAGGTTATAGCAGATGTTCATAGAGAAGAAATTTTCTCTCTTTCAGCTCATTAATTCCAAACGAAATCTTATGAATCAAGTTGTCCTCCTTCCCAGACAATTCCATTTCTTTTTCCCCAAACAGAAAGGATATAGTATTTATCTATCATAGGACACATGATGCAAGTGAGTTACCCTTCATCTACTCTATCCTGTTCACACACAGACACACTTTGGGCCAAGAAGACATCACTTCACCAAGCTATAATAAAGGTTGATGACAGTGGCATGCCATTGTATTTTTTGAATGTAAACAAAAGTGGTTACTTTTGCCTAGAGGCTAAAAATTACAAAAATCCAAATATGTAATTAGAAGACTTTCCAATGTGACATCTCTAAGAACTCAGGCAATAGTATGTTGACAAAGAAGCTTAAAATACATGATTGAATCATGTGGATTTGTATATGGAAAAAGAAAAATATGTTATAGCAATTTAGGATCGAGTAATGACCTGATTTACCAAAATTTACAGAAGTGCTATTCTTAAAGGCATCTGAATTTAATGATATAAGAATTGTAGAAACTGTATAACATATCATTTTAAACTAGAAAATTTTAGCACCTATCAAATATCTAGCAAGATATGGCATTATTTGAGAAGCTTATCTTCTTTCACAGAGTAACAGATGACAAATCTTCATATTATTTTACAAAAATAAACCCCAAAATATCCTGTCAAATTTAATCTTTGAACCATATTGTATAGTTTTGGATAAGTGTACCAGAATATCGACACATTCCAAACTGTTTCCCACAATCACTGAGACACAATATTTCACCCATAAAAACTTAAGAACAATGTTTTAAATGGATGTCACTACGGCAAATATTCATAAACTTCACGTTACAGGAAATGAAAATGTATCAAAATACAGAGAGTTAGCAAAAGATATCAAAATCATGTGTAGATAGGATCAGGAATAAATTATCCCTATTACCCTGCCTACTAGTATCATGGATGCTTTCAGTGACCCTACAAAAAAACGAGCTAACAGCATCATGCTTTTATTCAAATATAGAAAGCAATTTAGTGTATTCATTTCAGTACCATTTTTATCTGAATATCATTAAGTAAGATTTAATGAGCAAAATAAAAATAACAGAACAAAAGCAATAATGATAATTAATATTATTTAGAGTAAGGTGGGGAATCTATGACCTCAAGGCCACCTGTGCACAAATCAATTTGTTCTGTGAAGTTTGGATTCAGTCAAAGGGCTCCACTTGAGGACCTAGGGGTCCACATGTGGCCTTCAAGGACACAGGTTCCCCACCCCTGATTTAGAGCTTTAAGTTTTGCAAAGAGCTTTCTAAATATTATTTCCTTTGGCCAAAGGTTAATTTACTATGCCAGATAGAGTCATTTTATTTCAGTTCTGTTTTTGGTCATTAACTTACTCATTTGCCCTTTCACCATTTCATAAACATTTACTATATACAGGGCACTCTCCTAGGTATTAGGGAGGAACTGGAAGGTAATTAGGACACTGTTTCTGTCCACATGGAGTTAAAGGATAACAGGGGGATATGGCACTTACAAATACCCAATAATTCTATAATTGTTATGTAGTACAGAATTTGATGAAAACATAAGAGATATGCGTATAAATTGAGGTGAAAGGAATGAAAATTTCCAAAAGAGATGCATAGCATTGTTGTAGAAAATATCATAAGATATTGTTCCTTATATAATTCCTAAATGCATGATTAGGCAACAGATAGGAAGGGAGAGGAGAAGAGAACATAAGAGCAGTGCTGGGGGGATTAGAAATCACTATCATTTCCAAAACTAAGAATTATACAAATTCGATTAATGACTTTGTTCTCTTCGGAACATAATTATCAAAGACACAGAACATATTTGCATCTGTATTCAATTATTGAATGCCTATATAGAGTTTACGTTCTAATCTTTCCGCGACTAACCGGAGCTGTAGGGAATGTCTATCACAAGCACCGTAAGCATTGAGCCACATGAGTATCACCATTCTTTCTCCACTTCAACAAGGTCATTCTGAAGCAGTCCTGAACATCTGTATCAAATGTGGGAGTACAGTACTGTCCTAGTCAATCTAACATCTCAGGTTTGAAAATGGAAAAAAAAAATGAGACACTCTTAGAAGATATGAACCAAAAAAGTTATTCAATGTTCAGTCATGTCTGACTCTTTGTGCCAGAATTTGGGGTTTTCTTGGCAAAGATGCTGGAGTGGTTTGCCATTTACTTCTCCAGCTCTTTTTACAGATGAGAAAACTAAGGCAAACAAGATTCAGTGGTCACATAGCTAGTAAGTATCTGAGGTTGGATTTGAACTCAGGTCTTCCTGACTAGTACCAGTGCTGTATCTACTGTGCTACCTAACTGTATTAAGGGAAAAGATGTTTTGAGCAGGGAAAAGATGGTCAGTAAAGATGCAACACTGATTTATTTGAGCACAACTTACTTAGTTAGCCCTGGGTTGCTCAGAGTGGTCTATTAGGCAAGTTTGAAGGAACAGATAGAGTTCTTATTTTCCTCTATTTTTTGTACTTATGCCACATCAACAACCCAAACCATTAGTTCTCAAAAAAATTAAGTCTTAACTAGGGTTGGGAATTTATGATATTGTTCCCACACCAAAGGGTAGGGAGTATGGCCCCCAAATTATGATATGTTTCCAAGTCTTAAAACTCTAGAAGAGGAGGTACTGCTAAATAGAAGAAGAGTGGGTACATAGTAGTATGAAGGAAGTGGCATCTTGGATGCACCTTGAAGGAAGGAAATTTTGGCCTGACAATTAATAGTAAGAAAATAAAGGTTCTCTACCGACACCATGTCATCTCTGTATAGAACCATCAATTACAGCAAATGGAGAAATTTTGAATGCTGTGGATGTCAGTTACTTTGGCAATATGCTTTCCAGGGATATGCACAGAGATGATGCAGTTAACACACACATTGCCAGAGCTAGCTCAGTGTTGTGAGGCTCTAAAGGCAAGTGTGGGAAAGAAGAGGTACTAGACTGCCTACCAAACAGAAGTCTACAGAACCACTGTGATGATCTTATTGATGTATTCCTGTGAAACTTGGATAGTCTACCTGTGCCATGCCAGGTACTTCAACTGTCTTAGGAAGACTCCGAAGGTCACCTGTCAGGATAAAGTACTGAACACTGAGATTCTTCCGTGAACTTAACTGCCAAGCATTCCAATTCTACTGCACAGTGTGCAACTCTGATGGACTAGCCATATTATTGAAATGCTAAACATATGTATTCTCAAAATACTATTTTGTGGAGAACTCATATGGAGGTCAGAAGAAGTATACAAAAACACTCTCAAGATCTCTTGAAGAACTTTGGAATCAATTGTGAGATATGGAAGACACTAGCATGGGACTACCCAGCATGATGTGTGCACTCATCAAAGAAGACACTGTGCAATAGCTCAAAGGCAATGTGAGATGCACAAATTTAGAGCCATCTCCACCTCAAATATTCATATAAACTATCTGTGCCTGACCTGTAGTAGAGCCTTCTAAGCTCATATTGGTCTGGTCAACTACAGTTGGACACACTATACATTGACCCAGTTATTTTGGTTCTCTTTGAGAATGAATGACAGCAAATAAACCAGTCATGAAGAAAGGTAGTTGGAGACTATGCAGGGGTAATACATTTTAAAAGATGGAGATCTTGGGATGGGTAATGGCATGATAAAAGGAACAGAGATGAATTAGGGCAGGATGAGAATAAGATATATAGTGGAAAGGTATGGTGGTGTCTAAATTACTCAGGACAAACTAAAATAATTAAATGTATTGACTTACATCACAAGAGCCTCAGATCCAGGAAGACACTTATGTCTAAAATGTATTGGCTCTGTGATGCTGGGCAAGTTTCTTAACCTCATTCTTTATGAATCTCATTAAGAATATAAACTTCAAAGAATATGTTAACCTGAATTGGTAGGGGGACTTTCCTTATTTAGTAGTTCCTTCCACCAAAGAAAACACAGGTCCAGGCCCTATTTCTAAATGACAAAACAATATTTTGACATCTTATAAAATTTAAAAAATCCATTTTTTAGTAATCTTTTACACATTTGGTATTGAGCTTATAAGATTTTGACATATTCCTTAATTCCTTATCATGAAACCACATTTTTATCACATTGAATATTAAGTGTACCATTGATATCCATCAATGGTTTTCAACCATTATTCCAGTATAGCTTTAATTATGTTGCATAAGGTTTCTTTCTTTTTCTTTTTTCTCTTTAATTTGTGGAATGGAACAAATATTTCCATATCATAGTATAATAAAAAGATGATTGCACATGAAACTGCAAGTCTACTATGTGTAACTTGCTATTCCTTTCAAATATACAGCAAAATTGTCATGTAAATATCTTTTTGTCTTCCCTAGAGATAGCTACCACTAGATACATACATACACACACACACATAAAATCATTCTCTACATATTTCTATTTATCAATTCTTTTTCTGGATGCAGATAGCATCTTTCTTCATTGGTGGTTTATAGTTAATTTAAGCATTTGTAATGTTAAAATAATGTATTCACTAAAGTAATTCTTAAAATACTGTTATTATTGCTGCATACAGTGTCCTCTTGGCACTGTTCATTTCAGTCTTCATTATTTTATTGAAGTCTTTCCATGTTTTTCTAAAATCATTGAGTTCATCATTTCTTATTGCACAGTAGTATTCCATTACAACCATATACCATAACTTGTTCAGTTGTTCCCCAATTGATGGGCATCCATGCAATTTCCAGTTCTCTGCAACCACAAAGGAAGTTGCTATAAACATTTTAGAACATATAGTTCTTTTCCTTTTTTCCCTAATTCTCTTAGGAAATAGACCTAATAGAGGTATTACTGAGTCAAAGTGTATAGGGAGTTTAATAACTCTTTGGTCATAATTCCAGATTGCTCTCCAAAAGGGTTGCATCAATTCACAATTCCACTCACAATCTATCATTTGAATCAATCTTGTGGCTGTAAAGTTATATCTCAAGGTTGTTTTAATTTGCATTTCTCTAGTCAATAATGGTTTAGAGTATTTTTTTGTAGGACTATAAATTGTTTTGATTTCTTAATTGGAAAACTACCTGTTCATATTGTTTGACCATTTATCATTTAGAGAATGACTCATATTCTTAAAAGTTTCACAAAGTTCTTTATATATTTTATATTTGAGATCTTTATTCCCCCAATTTTCTGCTTTCCCTTTGATGTTGGCTACATTTGTTTTATTTGTATAAAAATCTTTTAATTTAATATAATTGAAATTATCCATTTACATCTAATTTTTCTTTCTATTTCTTCTTTATTCATAAATTGTTTGCCTCTCCATAAGTCTGATAAGTAACATGCTTCATTTTATTCAAATGTTCTTGTAAAATTTCTCTTTTTATCTAGGTCACATATTTTGATCTTGTCTTGGTAAATGGTGTGAGAAATTGGTCTATCCTCAGTTTCTGCCATGCTGCTTTCTAACTTTTTCATTAACTTTTGTGAAATGTTGAAGTCTTATCCCAAAATCTTAAGTCTATACACTCATCAAATACAAAGTTAAGTATATTTGCTGCTATAAATTGTATGTCTTCTCTATTACATTGATCTATCTTTCAATTTTTTGCCAGTACCAGTATGTTAGCCATTTAATTTTGATAATTACTGCCTGATAATATAATTTAAGATCTGGTACTGATAGTTCTCCTTCTTCTATATTTTTCTTTGTTTCCACTAGTATTCTTGACTTTTCATTTTTCCAAATGAATTTTGTCAATTTTTATCATTCAGTAATTTTTTTGGGGGGTAATTTAATTGAAATAACATTCAGTATAGAAATGTTTGGGTAAAATTATCTTTTTCATTATATTGGTTCTACCTACCCACGAACAATTAACATTTCTCCAACTATTAAATCTGATTTTGTTTTGCTAAAAGTTTTTAAGAATAATTTTGTTTATATAGTTCCTGGGTTTGTTGTGGCAGGTGTACTCACAAGTATTTTATATTGTCTATAGTTATTTTAAATGAGGTATTTTTTTTTTACTATCTCTTTGTGCAGAGTTTTGTTTGTGACATATAGGAATGCTGATGATTTAAGTGGATTTACGTTTTTGTCCTGCTACTTTGCTAAAATTGTTAAGTGTTTCAAGTAACTTTTTAGTTGAGTCTTTGTGATTTTCCAAGTATATCTTCATATCATCTTCTAAATGAGATAACTCTATTACCTCATTCCATATTCTGATTCATTCTATTTATTTTTCTTCTCTTATTGCTATTGCTAGGATTTCCAATGCAATATTGAATAATATTGGAAAGAGTGGGCACTTTTTTCACACCTGATCTTGCTGGAAAGGCTTCTAGTTTATTGACATGAATAATGCTTGCTGATGATTCCAGATAAATACTTTTTATCATAATGTATAATCTTTGTAATATGTTTTTGTAATCTTTTAGTTAGTATTTTATTTAGATTTTTGCATCCATATTCAATGAAATTGATCTGTAATTTTCTTTTTCTGATTTTACTCTTCCTGGTTTTGGTGTCAGTGTCATATTTGTTTCATAAAAGAAATTTCATAAGATCCCTTCTTTATTTTTTTTCCAAAAATTTATTTAATATTGGAATTAGTTATCTTTAAATGCTTGATAGAATTCACTTGTAAATCCATCTGGTCTTCATGTTTTTTCTCTTAGGTAGTTCATTTATGGCCTGTTCAATTTTTTTTTTAAATAGAACTACTTAGATGTTCTACTTCATCTTCTGCTAATCAAGACAATTTATGTTTTTGTATATATTTTTCCATTTCATTTAAATAGTTAAATCTATTGGCATATAATTGGGCAACATAACTCTTTATAATTGCTTTAATTTCATCTTCTTTAATGGTATATTCATGCTTTTCATTTTTGATAATAGTGATTTGGTTTACTTCTTTCTTTTTTTAAAAAAATAAAATTAGCCAAATGTGTATCTATTTTATTTGTTTTTGCATAAAAACAACTCCTAGTTTTAATTTATTCATTCAATGGTTTTCTTACTTTCAATTTTATTAATCTCATCTTTAATTTTTAGGATTTCCAACTTAGTCTTTAATTGGAGATATTTAATTTGTCCATTTTCTGAGTTTTTTATTGCATACTCAATTCATTAGTCTGTTCTTTATTTTATTGATGTAAGAATTTAGATATACACATTTTCCTCTAATCCCTGCTTTTGCTGTATTCCATAGGTTTTGATATGTTGTCTCGTTATTATCATTCTCTAATGAAATTATCAATTGTTTCTATGATTTGTCTTTTAGCCCTCTTATTCTTTAAAATTAGGTTCTTACTTTTTAGTTTAGTTTAGTTAAAAAGTTTGTTTTTAACCTATGTTTCCTTGGTCCCTTATTACATATAATTTTTATTACATTATGATCTGAAAAAGGATACTTTTAATATTTCTGCTTTTAACCACGATTTTTTTTATATATTAACTTACAATCAATCTTTGTAAAAGTTCCATGAACCACTGAGAAAAAGGTATATTATTGTATAGGTTTTCAATAAGGTTTAAATCAGGCAAGTTCTCAGCCCATTGAAGCATATTTATCTCTATCTCTTGTATAAATTTCTTACCCTTTAGTGTCATATCACATAGTACAAAATTTTGATCCATATACATTTGGGATTTTCTATAATTTCACAATAATTTTACTTCTCAGTATATGAATGCCATAGTTAACTATTTGTTGCACAAGAATCATGAGATGAGACTTTCAGGTAGACTGGAAGTAAAAAAAATCTTCAAAATGTAACTTTAGGTGAATGTTTTCACAGTCTATTTATTATATTCAAATATTATAGCCTCATCTAGACTATATACAAAAGTTTTTAGAATAATCTTGAATGGAAAAACGAGCTTCATGAGTTAAAATGACCTATTCTAATCTTTGGTATTTCAGTATTTTTATTGTTTTACACATGAAAAGTTTTTCCACTGTTTTGATACTGGTCTTCTTAATGATTTTTCAACTTTAAGAACCTATGCTAGGAATCAGTAATGAGTACTCAAGCTTTTTCTTTCTTTCTGAATATTAATTAGATTGCTTTATAGGATTAGTCATTTCTTTTGGTTCATTTTGAACTTCACTCTCCTTTGCTCTTTTGTGGAACTTGCTCTGTCTTGTTGTGGGTTCTAATGATCCTTAAAATATGTGGACATAAGATTTAGATCTGAAATGGACCCTGGAGATCATCTCAGCCAAGTACTTTATTTTACAGATGACACTTGCCAAGACACTGGAATTTAAGCCCAGAGCCAAAAATGTAGTTCTCTTCAGAATCACCTACAGAGAAATGATAATTTAAGATGAAATTGCTAAGGGGAAGAGTTTAGAGAGGAGAGAGAAGAAGGGAAAAGAGATACCCATACTTAAAAGTCAGAAGATATACACTAGCAAATGAAATAGTGGAGGATTTAGAGACTTACGAATATGGTTATACAAGCAAGGGACATAAAGGGAAGTCGAGAATAAACGTGTGGTTTGCCATCTCAAAGTTTAAAAGCATCTCAAGCTGTATGAAGGTGGAAAGGAGGTCATTAAATTTAGTGATAAAGGTCACTGATGACTTTCAATAAAATAGAATGGGCTGCAGAAGAGGACAACAAATTTCTTCCTAGAAACTTGAGAGTGAAGAGGGTAGAAGGAGACAGAGAGGATGGTATCTTCAAAGAACTGAAGGGTAAAAGAGTGGGTTGTTTTTTGGCTATTTGGGGTTTTCTTTTCAGTAGTTATTTATAAGCTTATAGGAAATTGAAATAAAGATGACAAATATTTGAAAAGCAGTTTATATACAGAACTGAAATTTAAGTTGGACAATTGAATAATGACTCTGATTCCACTTGTGATATTTTGGGCAAATCACTCTTTGGGCAAGATCTTTCAGACAGGTCTCTCCCCGGGCTGTTTCCTCATGTGCAACATTCAGACATTGGAGTAGATGATAAAACCATGTCCATTTAAGGTCCTGTCTATCTCTACCATCCTATGAAGTTTATAATTTTAAAGTTAATTATTTTTTCATTTTTTTTTTAATTCTGAAAGCCACTATTTGATTGATTCCACAAAACTTATTGCTTTCTGGTACCTAAGTAACTGTAATTATGAAATGGAAATATGGAAGAAGAGAACCTAAGTAAGAAAATTGTGTCATGCTAGGAAGAAATGAGAAGGGGGCACCTAGAAGGCACAGTGGTTAGAGCACTGAGCTTGGAATCAGGGAGAATCATCTTCCTGAGTTCAAATCTGGCTTCAGACAATTACTAAGTATGTGATCCTGTGCAAGTCACTTAACCCTGTTTGCCTCAGTTTCCTCAGCCGTAAAAATGAGCTAGAGAAAGAAATGGCACTCCAATTTCTTTGCTGAAAAAACCACAAAATGAACTTGTGAAGAGTTGGACATGACTAGAATGAGCAACTAGAACAACTAGAATTAAGTGAAGGGATTTTTTTCATAAAACATGAAAGAAAAAGCTACATTTTCTAATCAATGCAGCTAAAGAACACTTACAGATCGGACAGTTTGAGCTTATTACCCTTTGTAGCTATAAAACCTTAGAAATAAACTTTTAAGTACTGTGCTTAAGCTCTATCTTCTTTCTCTAGAAATTTGAAAATAAATTTAAAAAGCAATAAAATGTATTTCTTTCCAACTAACTTTTACAAAAAGGGGAAAATAATAAATCAATAAATGAGAATTAGTTTAATGGAACCCAGGTTTTGAATAATTGTATTCATATGAATTCATTCTGTTCCTCAAGAAAGTAATGTTCTGAAACATTAGAGTTCAGTTCATTTAGATGAAACTCATCACTTTGTTCTGCCTCAGTATGTTAATCATCCATCAAAGAAATGGGAGTTCTTTAGGCAGAGGCTCAGTAGTAGGGGTGGCTAGAACCAACTTAGGTCATTATCTTTAGAAGGAGTGACATTGACTGTACTTCCAGGGAAAGACCCTAGAAATGTTTGGTATTGTGTTTTCGCATTCATTCATCATTTATTGTTGAGGAACAGATCAATCAAAAATAACATACTGAAATCCTTTCTCATAATTGTTGTTATTATCCAGATGTGTTCATGCATGTGAGCGTGTGTGTGTGTGTGCACATGTGAATGTGTATACTTTCATTAGTATAGAAAACTCCAACCAGCGAGGCAACTCATTATTGTAGAAAATTTTTTGGAGCACTAGGAGTTTAATTTGTCTATTACAAAGCCAGTACATGACAGAAATGAGATTTGAACCCGGATCTAGTTCTAACTAACTCCCAGGTTAGTCCTCTATCTGCTATAATCTGCTATCATCCTACTAAAATAGATTATTTTCTCAGTTCTCACTTCTAGCTTTTGTTCTTTTCTGAAGTGAATAAATGTCATAATTCATGAAAGCATTATATTGATTGGCTGACTGAAATAGAAAAGCAATACTCAGTAGTTCAATCATCAAGCTTTTCCCTCAAAGGAATTCTATAGTGTAGAACAATTTGATTTGTAGATTACATTGCTTGTTGACTTGGTGATATAGTGACAGAGCTGGAGAAACCTAAGAGAATAGTTCTTTATTTTACATTCTAACTATTCAATTTCAGAGATAAGATGTCAAAGAAATTCAATGAACATTCCAAATGAGCTTAATGAAATAGTATATTTATAGGAATAAAGACCAACGTAACTGGAATTTGGAATTCTTGGTAATCCATTGTATACTTCAAGCTTGATCCTTTGTGTCAAGAAACTAATATGTTCACAGTACATAACAATCTCAATTCTAAGTAGGTTATTTAAAGAATAAAATAAGTCTTAAATATAGCTTACTAAATAGCATAACTCCTATAAGCCCGAAGGTAAGAGAATTCAGAGATGAAAACAGGAATATATACCAGGAACAGTCAAAACGGTTGACTCCTTATTAGCCCATATCGTTCAGGGGACCAAAAGAGTGTGTGATAAATCTAATACATAAAAAAATCCATTAACATAATTTTAGTGAACTGGCTTCAAGCCATAAACTTTTTATGTGAGTTGCTAACAAGAGGGTTCATTTGAGTTTCACCTTCTTCACCTTTTCTAGGGCGTATTCTCATAGGTAGATGATTTTAACGTGTCTTGAAGGAGGCAGAAAAGTAAAAAGCCTATAAAATCTACAAATTATATAATAGGTCCCCATTAATCAGGAATAATAGATTTAATTTAACAACCTTGCTCTCCACCATCTCCACAGTACTTACACTCTCCACATACAAACACATCCTCAAATTTCATTTTTTTATCAGGGTGTTTTTATGCCCGTAAAGGATAATTTGCTGTTATGCATCATTTGAAATGATATAAAGAAATGTTGGGGCTCCAGGGCATCCTAGACTTTTTTTGGGAAAGTCCCAAAACAAGGTTGTAAATCGGTTAGACTTCCTCATAAATGCAGACTTAAAGTTCTTTGAAAGAATTAGAAATTTGCCTTTGGAATATTTATAGTTATTCAGTTCTTTTATGTGACTTGGTTGGATCCTCCCAAATTTTTTCTTCAAATCCTCTTGGCAGGACTGAAGGAGCTTTCTTTTACTCCTCTCCCTTACTCCATCTCACACCCCTACACTATCTCAGTATGTTCCAGTGATGGATTATTATATGGATATGAGTTGTTTTGAATTCACACATTGGTTTCTTGAAGTTTCTTTTTTAAAGAAGTTGGACATAGCACAGAAGTCATGGGAACAGTTAGTTGGAAATGAGTTTGCGAAAACAGAAAAAGAACGCTATCTTATTACTATCTCAAAAACATATTTTGATATCATTTTAGTATACATTTGTCCAGAGCTTTTGCAGTATAAAAAGGAAAAGAAATAAAATAATTTTGCTTTAATGTGTCTTTTAACATAAAATTATTGCATGCCATTTTTATTACATTTCATTTAATTAATGTGCCATGGGCAGCTAGGTGACACAGTGGATAGAATGCTGGGTCTGGAGTTAGGAAGACTCATCTTCATGAGTTTAAATATGATCTCAGACAGTTTACTAGCTGTGTCACCCTGGGCAAGTTACTTAACCCTCTTTGCTTCAGTTTCCTCATTTGTAAAATGAACTGGAGAAGGAAATAGCAAGCTCTTCTAGTACCTTTGCCAAGAAAGCCCAAGTGGGGTCATGATTGGAAATGAATGAACAAATCAACAGCAACAGTTAACATGCCAGCCACCCTGGGTTCTGATGGATGAACTTTTGCCTTATCTTGTTCAGACTCTAGCTTTCACCTTTACTTCCCTTGGATCTCTCAGCCATTTCCTTATTCCCCACTATCTTCTCCTCTTTCCAGGACTCCTTTAGAATATAAGTTCTCTCTCTCTCTTTCTTTCTCTCTCCCCCCGTCTCTCTGTCTTTCTCTGTCTCTCTCCCTGTCTCTGCCTCTCTGTCTCCGTCTCTCTCTCTGTCTCTCCCTCTCTCTGTCTCATTGGTTGTACCCCTAGCACAACCTGTGGGTGAACAGATATAACTCTCATATTTTTTTGAAAAAGGAAATTTCAACTCTTTCTCCCTACCGAGAGGCTTGCAACAGCTATTGTTGCCTCACTCAAATACAGGCAGAAAAGAAAGAATATAAAGATGAGTCTTTGTGTTCATTTGCATTCACACTTAGTTATGATTCAGAAGTCAACTAAAAGGCCTTTTCTTTTCTATATGGCAAGTACAGAGGAAAGTAAAACAAATACTGTACATGTTCTTATGTGCACATATAGGATTATATCAGGACAAGTATCCCATGTATGCTTATAAAGACTGGGCTCTTATTGACCACTTCACCTATTACATTAAACAACCAATCCAGAATCAGTGTTAGAGGCTATTAAGATTTATGAATAAGATGAATGATGGAAATTAAAACAGAGAAACTAAAATCACTTTCCTTTGACTGCTACTTGGCCCTCTATTACTGTGAGTAAGGGAAGGAAAAAGAAAATTAAGTCTTTTTTTGGGGGGGGTGAAGGTTTTTTTTTTTTGGTAACAAAGAGAATCTACTTCTCTCTAGGTAGAGAGAAGAACAGAAAGGAGTTATTCTCTGATCTGAAAACCTTCATCACTCCTATGAGTAGGTCCCATTTCCTGCTCCTCCTGCTTGCACCTGGGTCAATAACATAGATCGGAGCCCATCTTTAGCCAGTTATCTTAATAATTCTAGGTCTTCTTCTCATGGCTTTTATCCTGCTCCAATGCTGTTATTCTGTATCACCTCTCCTGCAGAAGAAGGTATGACTTTCTTCTTTCATTCCCAACACCAGACTGCAATGGATTCTCATCCTGTTCCCCAGAAGCGCATTAAAATTCAAAGTCAGAGACAAGACCACAGTAAATTGGGGAATTCTGGGTAAACACTTCAAATAAAGATTTGCTACTTTAGTTCTCCCAAGGTTTCTGTGTCAATGCCCCTATGGTCAGTGTCAATCCTATATTACTCTAATATTAATAACGGTGACAAATGAATAGTTCTTGAGTGTCTATCTTCACAATCCCTTGAGTTTTCACAGAATATTACAATGTCAAATTAAAAGAGATCTCAAAGTTTCTATTTTAACCTTATACAATGAGTAGATTGTTGTACTTGGAGTTAGACAGACTTGAATTCAAATCTTGCCTCTGATTCCATGTGCATCTGTGTATTACTGAGCATGTCACTTAACTTCTCTTAGCCTCCGTTTTCTCATCTTGGAAATGAGGATAATAATATCATTTACTTCAGGGGGCTTTTATGAACATAAAATGAGTTAACGTATGTAAAGTTTTCCATAAATTTATGTCAGCTATCTTCTATCAACCTATATATGAGTAAAAATTCTATCCTCAACAAACCTGCTGAGTGTTCAATATACCTTCCTTCTACAATATACCTGTTAAGTAGTTCAAGTGTTATATTATGATCTTCAGCGTATGAAGGAGGAAATAGAGGTACAGCAAAGTAAAGTGACTTACTGTCATACAGATAGATATACCAAGTAAGAATGTGAATTCATGTCTTCTGATTTACAATTCAGTACTTTTTCTACTACCTAACTATAAACTCTTAGTCAAGATTTAAATGATGTCCTTGGTTTTAATGTTGATTTCCTACAGGACCACGTGGAACTATTGCATAGGGGATACAGGCTGAAGCATGAAATTCCTCATGGAGAATGCCTCTCCAGCAAATCTAGTTTACAACTCAAATTACTGAAAATGGTATGGGTGACTAATCTTTCTTTTAGACTATTAAACATCACCCTAATCACTTCAGAACTCGTTCTTAGGATCATTCTAAGTTACATATTGAGACATCATGAAGTTTCATGACTGTTTCCCCTATGTTCATTCTCTAAATTCATTCTCCTCATGTATTTCAGCCAATTAAATACTTTCAACTTAATACTTCTGCTGAGATTTAATATCACAAATATAGAATCAAAGAAAGGAAAGTCCCAGGCTCTCTTCTTATGGGTTCTAGTGTCCTTTATCTACTAGATTTGTTCCATTTCACTTTCAACTAACTTGTTCTCAATTTGAGAATTTCTGACATTTATACATCTCTCTTTTTCCTTTGGATTTTTTTCTCTGTCTTTTTGTTTGACTACACCTTTGTTCAATAACGTGCTTTGTGCCATTATCAAAAGAATGTTAGTAATAGCTAGAAGATATACATCCTGCTGTAAGCTTAGAGAAGAGGGTCCATCCCCTAACCAAACTCTTCTGGCCATTCCTCCAGAATGAAAGCTAATTTATGGATTAGTGTAAAGGTACAATCTACTTTTCTAAATGCAGAAGGACAGAAAGAAAACCTGATCTGAGTCTATATCATTTGCTATTGATATAAAACATTTTCCCTTCCTTGTTCTAGAAGTAAACATATCTCTCATGATACAGGCTATTGCTATGTCCACACCAGAACAAATAAATACCCATATGCCAGGGGAAATGGTAACTGAATAAATACTCAGTATAAAAGGACTGACATAAGTAATAGCCAGAGTCCTTTATGAAAAGGAAAAGATTTTCCATTTTATGTAACTGATTTTTTATTATCTAAAATTGTTTTTTTTTCCATTAAAGATTTTTATCTATTCATTCTTTAGTTAACAATTCTCTTCCTAGCTCTAGTTACTGGAAGTATCTCCTTCCATTATTATCTTTTTTAAAAATCCCATAACTTTTATCCTTAATATCCATTCAAACCTTCTTCACAGATCATTTTCTAATCATAGATGTCCTTTTATGCCACTTATATTGAAGTCGCCACTAAAGCATCTTTATATTTTCCTTTAGATCATCTACGATTTTGATATTTCTGTGTAAGTTAAGGACCATCAATTTTTTCTAAAAATAATTTTCCTTAGAATTATATGTAAAAGTAATTTTAAATATTTTATTTGCCTTTTTCATTTTGATTCCCAAATTCCATCTTTCCCTCCCTCCCTCTTCAACTCTCCTTCCTGAAATGGTAGGCAATCTGATATAGGTTATACATGTACAATCATGTATAATATTTTCATATTAATCATTTTCTGCAAGAAGACTTGAAAAGAAAGAAGGAAAGGAAGGAAGGAAGGAAGAAAAAAGAGAATGTGTATTTCCCTCTATATTCAGACAACATCTATTCTTTCTCTGGAGATAGGTAGCATTTTCTATCATGAGTCTTTTGGAACTGTCTTGGACCACTGTGTTGCTGAGAATAGCCAAATCATTCACAGTTCTTCATCATACAATACTGCTGTTACTGTACAATGATCTCTGGTTCTTCTCACTGCACTTTGTATCATTTCATGTAAGTCTTTCTAGGTTTTTCTGAAATCACCCTGCTTGAAAGACCATTGATTCTTAAATGCTATCCTAGTGAAACACTATCCTTAACAAGTTTTATCAGTTTGGAAATGTCCTGATGACACACTGTTTCTCTTGTGAGTAAACCAATCTTGCTAAGAAAGTAACTGCCTAGTACATTCAAACTGACTACTAAGTGATTAATTTTCTAGCTGTTAGAGATGAAAATAGAAAGCAGACTTATTTACTTTTTGCCACTTTTCACATGGAAATCTCTCTGTCTTGGCTGAAAAGGGATAGCAAATGGTATGAATCACTCAGCTTTTAGAGTTTCTGTAAATATTTCTTGTTAGTAAGAGCAAAGGAGAGGCAGTGGATAGAGCACTGGACTTGGAGTCAAGAAGACCTGAGTTTAACCCAGGATCAGACACTAACTAGCTGTATGACCCTAGACAAGTCTCTTAAGGTCTACATCCCTCAATTTCCCCATCCACAAAATAGAGGTAATAATGGCATCTAACTTCAAGGACTTTTGCAAAGTTAAAATGAGATGATATTTGCAAATTGCTTTGCAAACCTTAAAGTATTATTATAAAAGTGCTAAATATCATCTTTTATTATGATTTAAACACTAATACGATGAAAATCTTTTGTACAAAAAACCAAGGAGTTGATACATTATTATAGAAACCGAATCTACTCAATATTGATATTTTGTTCTTAGTTAAAATAAACCAGATGACATTAATGAAATAATACCTAAATGAATGAACAGCTCATTGGACAATTTGAAAGGGCAAATAAGGATGTTAGTGGATTTGGTTTTATCATGTAAGCAAACATAATAAATATCATCAATAATTCACTCAATTCGATTCAACAAGAATTTATTAAGTGCTTATTACATGTCAGATTCTGTGCCAAGAATTGGAGATAGAGAGATAAAAACAAGATAGTTTCTGCTCTCAAGGAGCTTATATTTTGCTTTGCAGTGTTCATGAGAAGCATAAACAGAAATGTCATCTAAAACTTATACAGTCAAATCTGTTAAAGTAAAGAAATTCTAAGAATATTTTAGAAAAAACTCTCCTAATAAAAATAATATATATCTTGATTTATTGTGACTTCAATGTGAAGGTTGACATAGAAACAGGCAATGACACCTATGGAAAATATCACTTGTGATTAAGAACTAAAATGATCAAAGATTTGGTCAATTGCTTAGAAATTCCCTGAATTCAAATGCTTTATTTTTCCTTTAGGAAGAGAATAAGGAATTAGCCATATAGAACATCAAAAAAAAAAAAGAAATTACAAAAAGATAAAATTAACTGTAATGTACAAAATGATTGCTTTGTAATATCAGAGTCATTTGAGGATTAATTTTCTCTGTGTAGTCTTATTATCACCTAGTTAGAGCATGGAAGAAAATCAGTGCCAATCTGAAAAGAAAGGATACAGATGGGAATAAGACATTGGAGGCAGTTGTACCAATTCCACTACAACCTATTTAAAGAAGCTATTGACATTGATCATGGAGAAAGAATTAAAAATGAAAACACTTACTGATTATCACTATTTCCTAGGGAAGTTTAACAAATGAAAGAGCCCAGAAACCACCTCAACCAGAGAATTCTTGAAAAGCATGGCAGGCAAGGGCAGAACTATTTTGAAATACAAACATATTTGCACAATAGTTCAAGGTACATTGATACAATGAAAGAGAAAATGAGTTTACAAGAAGCTTTCATTGAACAAAATTGATCTCACTCAATACGATTTATAGATGAAATGGAAAGGAAAACAGACATGAAATAAAAGAGATTTTCCAGCATTTTAATAGAGATCAAGTCTCATATTTATGGCAAGGGAGCCACCACATTTGTACTCTACTGCTTCTAACACTACATGAAGAAGTAAAAACAGCACATAGAATTTAGAAGAATAGTTGAACCAGACCAAATATGTACAGAAATACATTCTGAAGATAATACAATTTTGAAAACACTAAGGAATGGATTTTCAAGACATATAATCTCACTTTTCCTTCTCTCCTGCACACCCTATGATAGTACTAATTTATAAAAGCACCAGTTACAAGGACACAGGAGTTTGAGAGTGACTAAATAGGAAATGCCAGGGGAATAAGATCTTTGATTCTTCCATTTCTATTTGTGAGGAAAGGGAAGGTTCTTAGAAATCTCTTACTTTTCAATTAGAAAACTTAGATTGGGCTGCTCTTTCTGGGCACAACTGGCAGAAGGTGAAAAAAGCAAACTCTCTTTAATTGTCGAGGTAGCCTGAGAAGAGAATTAATGAAGCTCACACACCTCATTCCTTCCTATCTTTCTGTTTCCCTTTCTGACCTTAAGAAATGGATTAAAATTCTTGAAAATGAATTTTTCATGTAAGTTCCAGAGATTCCAGTAGATTAAGAGCTTTCCATTTTCTTCTTCTGGCCAGGTAGTGAAAGAGAAGAAACTTCTGCCTTGGATATACTCCAATCCTGAAATCCAAGGGAGAGAAAGTACAAGAAGAGGGCAAACTAATTCATCCCCATTGACTCTCATTTGACAATTCTATTGAAAGGAAACTGAGTTACAAGGAACAAAACAGAGAATTTTCTTGTGTCCTGTCAGGATTTATGTTTAACTTCATGGAAGGTGCAGCTATATGGACTGGACAGGGCTCTCCTTGTCCTTGATGCAGGGAAACCAATTAAAAAGTTATTGTGATAATCCAGGTGAAAGGCAATGATGAATTGAATTAAGGTAGTGACGGTGTGTGTAAAGGGAAGAGGATGGAATTGAGAGATGTTTTCTTGATATAATCAATAAAATGTAGCAACTGTTATATTTGTCTGGTAAGAGAAAGTGAGAAGTCAAGAGTAGTACTGAGATCACATATGGATATATGGCTGTAAGAATGGCATTGCCCTTAACAGAAAGAAACTTCATCTGGTCCCATGGTCTAAGATAGTAGTATTACATACCTATGTCATTTTGTATTTTTATTTATTTTACTCAGAATTCCCCAATTATATTTTAAACTAGTTTAGACTTCAGTCAGGAGTTTTACTGCAAACAGTCCATAAGCAATGAATTTGACACTTCTAGTCTAGTAAACCCAGAATCCAAAAGGAGGTTTAAAAAAAGCCCAAGGACTGACACCTACCACGATCTCGTGCAACACCCTCTCTGACACAGGCCATTGCACTACCAGCAGCAAGGCTGCACAGTCAAATTAAGGTTCTAATGCATAGGTTTGAAATCTAATTCTATACCCCTCCTTGCTCCCTTCTCACTTTCTAATGTTGAGGTGATCCAAGCTCCAGGCTACAGAAGCTTCTTGGGGTCCTACAGACCACTGGAGACATGGTGGCAGCATTATGTGCTGCAAAAGATCTCTGCAGTAAAGTGGAGGAACAGAGAGAAAGGGAGAGAACACTTCTCTGGGCTTGAAATAGAGCTCAACCTCACACTCCACTTTAGCCCTTAACTCAGAACCTCAGAGGCACAAACTGCAAAAATCAACCCTGTACCACAGGCATAGCATAAACTGTCAGTATCAATTCAGTGCTAGAGAAGTAAGAAACAGAGGGAGAAGAATAAGACAGCAGTACAGAATATGCATGATGAGGGGTGAGGGGTGAGTGAGGGGAGCTGGCCATTCGGTACTCCACCAAGCATGAGGAAAGAAGTCCAGCATTCATCTAGGGCCAATTCTGACTCACAAAAAGTTATGTATGGCAGAGACCTAAACTGGTGAATCATGAATTGCCTAATGTAAGAGGAGGCTGAGATGCTTTGAGATTCAGTCGCTAAGGAAACTACCATCGGAGAGAAGGGAGTCAGAAAGTGAACAATAGGGGATAATAAAAGAGGGAGTGGGAGACTGAAATTATCAACGCTCAAGAAGAAGAAAACTCGAAGACTTTGAACATAAGTAAATCAACAGGGAAAACATTAACAGCAGAATCAAATGTGGTCTCCAAATCTAGTAATCAAGTTCAGGCATCTATAAGTAAATACTGAAAAACAAAAGAAAGCAATTTAACACTTAGAGACATCAGACCTTCTACAGTTTGAGGAGAACATGAAACCAGAAAATACTATTCCAGAATTGTTCAAAAAAGAAATGAGAATTGTCAGAGAAGCATTATGGTGACCCAGAAAAAATAATTGGAACAAAAAAAAGCACCCTTGAATTTGTGACGGCAATTCTCACCAAAGAAACAAAATAGAGAGCAGTAGATTGAGAATCCAAATACACAGAAGTTAAGAACATTCTAGAAGAAGAGAAGCAAAAAAACCCCATTGAAATGAAAATATACTCATTATCCAAATGAAACGCACTGATCTCAGAGATAGGAAGTGCAGAGACTGTCTAAGGATGATAACTCTCTTAGAAGAATGCAAAACAAAATCTAAGCACCATAATGCAAGAAATAATACAAAAGAATTACTATGAATTATAGAAAATTAAATACAAATTGGATGAATTCATAGATAGCCTCCAGAAAAAAACCAAGTCTGTAAACTCCAAGACACATAATAATTAAATTTAAGAATTCAATTCAGAAATAACAAGTTCTGCAAGAGACCAGAAGAAGTAATGAAATAATGTGTTCTGAAGGGCAATGGAGCTCAGGATGCAACTTAGAGTGACCTACCCTGCAAATCTGAGATTAATTATAAGTGAAAAAAAGATGAACATTCAATAATAAAGAGGCATTTGAAAAAAATTTAGGGAAAAAACAGACCTGAATAGATGGTTTGTTTCTTAAATGCTTCAGACAACAGAAATGCAGGAGGAGTGAAGACATGAGAGAACCATGGCTAGCAGCAACAAGACCCTTGGTGGAGAGAAAAGTAAGAGACTTCCTTCTATATGTCCATAAGTGGAGGTGAAGGCAGTAGGTGGGTTGAGGTATCAGTGAAGAGAAGGGCCTGGAAAATTATGGACACAACCTGATGATACCATGCCTATAAGTGAATTGGTGATTTTTGTGGGATTACGTTACAAAATGAGAGAGTACACAAAAGAGGGGAGGACAGCAGGGGAGCAGAGTGGAGTATCTAACATGTCTGGATCAAATTGAGGTCCAATGAGGGGAAGGTGATCCCTATGTTCTCTCAAGAAGAGAAGACCCTGCAGGGGAATGAGTGAGGAGGAGGGGGAAATATTGAAAAGGAGGAAGAGGAAAGGAGGCTTTGCTTTGGTGGTTTGAGATACATGCTCCTTTGAGTGAAGAAAGTTGTTCTGTGAAAGAAGATGGAAACATTACGATGAATGAGGTATGGGAGATTTGGTGCTTGAAAAGACCCCTTGTCGTATCTTAGGAGGAGGGGAATTGAAACTCCTAGGGACAACTGGCACATTGGGAAGTGGGAGGCCATGGGCGCAGGGAGGAATTTTTAAAGTAAATGCAAAAAAAGAAGGTAAACAGTAGGATAGCATAAATCAGTAGTGGGGTACAGAATAAAAACCATGGTGATGATGGGAGAAGTCCCATCATGGAGCAATGTCCTGTCTATCACATTCAGGAGTTGGCTTTTTTCTGGAAGTGGGGCACAGTCGTAAAGGGAAATCACAATTGAGAAATGACTGAATAAGTTGTGGTATATGATTGTGATGGAATAGTACTGTGCTGTAAGAAATGTCCAGCTCAATGATTTTAGAAAAAAACATGAAAAGACTTGTATGAAATAATGAAAAGCAGAATGAGCAGAAGCAAGTGAACATTGTACACAGCAATATTGTTTTAAGAATGACTTTGAACAAATAAGTTGTTTTGTCTACTATAAATAAATTCCCAAATTAACTGTAAAAAGCATATGAAGAAATATGCTATCTCCATAAGAAAGATCTGATTAATAGAAATACATATAAAATGATTTTACATATATATGTATATATGTATGTGTGTATACTTGTGTTTAATGGCAGCCATCTCTGGGAGGGGAGGAGAGGGAAGGAAAAAAGAAATTTCCATGACAATTTTGTTTTGTATTTGAAAGGAATAGCAGTTGTGCATAGAAGATTTGCAGTTTCATGTACAATCATCTTTTTATTGTACTATGTTATGAAAATGCTAGCTTTATTATATCAGTTAAAAATAATATAAAAGATAAATGAAAAGGGAAGTCTTCAGAGTAAGCTCTATAAGGTAGTGACAGAAGCTACTTCGATGAAACAGTCTATTTTCAGAAGCTTTGATCCAAAGAGGAACATGAAGAATACAAAAAGATGAGATAAGGGATCATGAACTTGAGAAAGAAAGTAGACAGAGAATAAGGATAATGAAAAGAGCGAGTGAGAAATCCTTTCTAGGAAGGGGAACAAAAAAATGAAAATTTGAAAAACAGATGAATAGGACTAGTAGGAAGGGAGAAGAGAGAAGCTACATGACTAGAAAGGGGAAAGGAGGAGGAGATAATTAAATAACCAGATAAAATAAATAAAGAAAAAGGAATCAATGAGCAAAACCCCAAAGAGGAAAGTTTGACAAATGAGAGGGAAAGATCAGAGATGAAGAAAAAAGTCAGTGGGAACAAGGCCAAGTAATAAAGGAGTAAGCTAAAGTAACTGAAGAAACATAGTGTTATATTTACAGTAGGAGGGGAAAATAATAATTTGAAAAAGCCAATATTAGAGACAATTGGAAAAAATGTAAACCTAACTCTCATATCTCTGTCAATTGATCAAACAGTCCAATGAAATAAATGAGTGACAGATTGGACAAGAAGATAAAACCCTACAGGAAATACATTTAGA
Source organism: Bettongia penicillata ogilbyi (assembly GCA_023548195.1). Classification (NCBI taxonomy): domain Eukaryota; kingdom Metazoa; phylum Chordata; class Mammalia; order Diprotodontia; family Potoroidae; genus Bettongia; species Bettongia penicillata. The sequence continues at coordinate 561,753 of JAJHZJ010000377.1, read as the reverse complement.
AAACAAAAATATATACACAAAAGTTGAGGAGGATGAAAAATATTTTTTTTACTATGTACCACATAAATAAAAAAGCAGAAATTACAGTTGTGTAAAACTATAGAAAGAGTCAAACAAGGAAGCTACATCATGCTCAAAGGACCCATAGATAGCCAACCAATATCAATAGTCAACTTATATGCTTTAAATGTATTTGTCTCGAAATTCATAAAAGAAATACTAACTGAAGTATAAAATGACATAGACCATAACACAACAATGATAGGAGGCTTCAATAGCCCTTTCTCAATTTTGGATAAGTCTAACAGAAAGATTAAATGAAAGGGAAAATATGAAACTGAACAAATTGCTGGAGAAACTAGAGCTAAAAGCTTATAGTATCTTCTAAATAAGATTGCAAAAGAATGTACATATTTTTTAACACCACATAAAAATTTTATAAAAGACATTTCAGACAAATGTAAAGATGCACAAATAGTTAATATATCCCTTACTGATAATAATGCATATAGTTATTGGCTAAGGGACAACAAACAAAAGATATAGACTCAAATGGAGACTTAACAATGAAATATCAAATAATGAATGGGTCAAAACAAATCATAGAAACAATAATTATATGAAGGGAAATTATAATGATGAGACAACATTGCAGGATTTCTAGGGTACAGCTAAAATAGTCCTTGGGGGGAAAATCATATCCTTATGAACATACATTAAGAAAATAGAAAAAAAATCATTAGAAAAATTAGAACAGGAAAATTAGTGGACCTAATATGCATGTAAATAATTTAGACTGAGTCAAATTTATGAAAATGAGAACCATTCCCCAACTGATAAATTATGAAAAGATATGACCACTTTTCAGATGAAGTAATCAAAACTAGCTATAGTCACACACACACAAAAATACTGTAACTCCCTATTTATTGGAGAAATGCAAATTAATACAATTCTTAGGTACTACCTCATATCTATTAGACTGGCCAATAGGACAGAAAATGTAAATGACAAATATTGGAGGGAATATGGGAAAAGTGAGAAATTAATGCATGTTGGTAGAGTTGTGAAATGATTCAACTGTTCTTTAGAGTGCTTTGGAACTATGCCCAAAAGGTTATAAAACCATGCATACCTTTTGACCTAACAATACTACTACCCAGTCTCTATCCCAAAAGAGATAAAAACGGAAAAGGACATATATGTACCAAAATATTTATAGCAACTCTTTTCTGGGGACAAAGGATTAGAAATTGAGGGCATGCCCATGAGTTGGGGAATGATTGAACAAGTTGTATGTGATTATGATGGACTATTGCACCACAAGAAACAATGAGCATGATGCTCTCAGAAAAACATGGAAAGATTTGCATGAGCTGATGCAAAGTGAAATGTATTATGTATAAAGTAAAAGCAATATTATAAGACAATCAGCTATGAATGACTTAAGTATTCTCAGCAATACAGCAATCCATGACAACTTTGAAGTACTTAGAATGAAATATGCTATCCATCCCAGAGAAAGAATTGCATCTGAATACAAATTGAAGCATACTTTTTACTTCCTTCTTTTCTTGCATTTTTGGGTCTGTTTTCTTTTACAACATGACTATTATGGAAGTGTTTTGCATGTTTACACATGTATAACCTATATCGAATTGCTTGCCTTCTCAATGGGGGCAGGGGATGATGAGGGAAGAAGGGAGAAAATTTGGAACCCAAAGTTTTAAAAATAAATGTTAAAAATTGTTTTTACATGTAACTGAGGAAAAATAAAGTACTAAATAAATTTAAAATAAATTTAGAAAACTTTGATCCAGTTCTTTCATTTTTTAATTTTCATCCCTTTTGAAGAAGCTCTTGGGAACTTCTCCATAGTCTTCTTGGCATATAACTATAATGGATCCCAACCTTCCTTTGGGTTTAATCATGCTATTGCTTTGCTAATCTGTTTTAATACTGTACAATACATAGTTGAATGACAGGTTGCATTAGTCAGACCACTATATATGAAGTTGAATATTCTATAGAGTCTTCTTGAGTTGAGATAAACATGGATATTGTCTACTGATGTAGATGAAACTATTATGATTCAAGGTCTAGTTGAGCTTTTCCATGCTGACCCATTCCAAATCAATGCAACAGAGAAATGAAGCAGAGAGAAGCTTTCTCTGCAGTTTGCCAAGTGATTGGCATACTGAATCCTTGAAAAAAGCTGTGATTCACTTTACATATTATCATGGAAACTGACCACTTCGTATGATAAATTTCCAGTGCTAGAACTGCTGATGGAAGTTTTCTGAATAATAGTGTCTCTTTCGATTTTCAGGAAGCATTGTCAGTGGTGAGTGAAGATCAATCATTATTTGAGTGTGCCTACGGAGCTCCACATCTGGCTAAGACTGAGATGACGGCATCCTCCTCCAGCGAATATGGACAAACTTCCAAGATGAGTCCACGTATCCCTCAGCAGGAGTGGCTACCACAACCCCCCTCCAGAGTTACTATCAAAATGGAATGTAACTCTAATCAAGTTAATGGGTCGAGGTAAGGGGATTAGGGATCTATTTCTCCTTTTTAAAGGCATAATTGGAATTAAAAATGTCAGAAAGAATAAGGGGAATCATACCTTTCTTCAAAGTTTCAGAAGGAAAATTCAACATTAATGTTGAATTACTTTGAGAAAATATGATTTATTTTGGTTTGGACAGAGGCAATATAGTCTAGTAATATATGAAATGAAAGATTTCTATCAATACATACAGAATTTTGGAGGATAATATGCCCAGATATAGGAGATTTTATCTTTGAATTTTTTGTTGTCTAGAAAATTATGCAGAAAATGATTTTATATATAGAGAAATCAACTAGTCAGACAGATAAATTATATATACAATGTACTAGTATATATTGCTTATTTAGACCTTTCTAACTATAAAATGGGACGTTACTGTGTTATTTACTTATACTTGCAACAAAGCATGAATTTTTCCCATAAGAGTAAATATATTTATTGCAATCTGATCATTTTGTGAAGTATTATTGAATACAGAATTGTTCCAATTAACTGAATTCTTTTATCTAAGCCTGATGAAATTTTAAGAGAGTGAAAGTGAAATGATGCCATATTTCTCTTAGGAAAATAAAATTTAAAGAATGAGAAACATGATTTTAAAATTGTTAACTTACTGATGGTTTATAAAGACATTTTCAAGGATGTAATTATGAAGTTACTTTGAAACATAGTAAGTGTCACAAATCGTTGCTTCCCTTGTTGGTTTCCAAGTGATGCTTCTTCTGAGGATGTGTGGACTGATGAGGCTTCATGTACTTGTACTATCCATTAATCAACAAGCATTTATTGGGTGACTACCACGTGCTAGGTATTGCGCTGACTTCTGGGTATACAAATACAATAAATGAAAAAGTCCCTATCCTCAAGAAGCTTACGTTCCTAAAGTGGAGACAACAAGGATAATCACAGATACCTGAAGAATAAATATAAATAGATTATCTTTAAGAAATAGTTAAATACAAGGCAGTTTTAGAGGGAGGCATGACCAGAGGAAGGAATCAGGAAAGGACTGAAGTATAATATGGTAATTTTGTTGCATCTTGAATGAAGTGGGAGAGATTCTATGAGATAATGGTGGCGTGCAAGCGTATGCCAGTCAATATAAAATAATGGAGATGGTGATCAACATTTGCATGTGAGAGATAGAGTTTAGCTAGACTACAGAGTGTATTAAAGGGAATAATATCAAATGGAACTGGAAAGAGAGAATCAGGTTAAAAAGGACCTTACAAGGCAAACAGAGGAATTTTTATTTTATCCTAAAGGTGATAGTAAGTTATTGGAATTAATTGAGCACAGGAATGATATGATCAAACATGCACTTAAGGAGAATAATTTTCCAGCTTGAATAATACAGACTAGAATGGTGAAAGACTTAAGCATGGAAACCAGTTAGTAGGTTTTAGCAATAATCTAGGTGAAAAATGATAAAGACGTAAATAAGGTGCTAACTGTGCAAGCAGAGAGAAGTTGTGGAAGCAAATAAAGGTGTAAGATTTGGCAAATTATTGCATATTCAAGGTAAGGAAAAATGTGAAATAGAAGATTAAACCGCCATCTTTAAGAGAGAGGTAAAAATTTGATAGAGAGAAAAGTTGGGGCAGAAATACAATGAGTTATATTTTGGACATGTTTAGCTTGGGTTAGTTTTGGACATCCAGTTTGCAGGGCATAATAAACCATTGGCAATACAGAGTTGAAACTCAGTGGAGAGACTGAGGCTGGATACATAGATTTAGGAGTTATTGTAATGGAGATTCAACCTATGCAAGCTAGTGTCATGAGAGTGGAGAGAGAGAAGAATAAGAACTTTTGGCAGGGTAGGGAATGCTCACAATGGAGATATAGCATATGGATGATAAACTGGTAAAGTAGACTGACAAGGAACTCTTGGACAGGAGGAGAACCATGAAAGAGTAGTGTCACAAAAGCCTAGAGGGAAGAGTATCCAGTTGGAGAAGATGGTTTATATTAGCCATTCAGGAATAATGAATGAAAATAAAGAATCTAATTTGACAATTACCTCAATTATAAGTATTAAAAGAGGAAAGTGAAACTATTACAAAGAGAGCTGGAAGATGTAAGATCTATAACTAATATGAAGCCAATTCACATCTCTGAACATTGTTTTTCCATGTAGAATGCTATCTACTTACACTGTATATCATTGTGACTTCATATAAAGTGGAAATCAGGAGAAAGCAAATCCATTTTGAAAAAAAAATTCAAATGGTTTATTTAATGAAGTATCAAAGTGACCCTGAAACCAAACATCTCTTGACATAAACTCTAAGGTCAGTGTTGTAGTGAAACTCAAGTTTACTAAACTTCTGAAGGGAAGTTTTGAAGATAGTGTGAATAAAGCTGTTAAGGTTCCCTTAAAATTATGAAAGAATTGCTTGTTTACATATATTCTCTTTGGGCTCTTCTTTCTCTGTGAAGCATTGAGATACCATTTTGTAAATGAGGAAAGCGAGTTCAGTGCCTCTTCCAGTTAAATAAAGAGAAAGAGGTGGACCCAACATTATAAATCAGATCCTCTGACTTATGTTGAAAGTTTTAAGTAGATGAAATAACTGGAAGACTTTTCTGAAAAATTGATTTTTGTCTTTCTTTGACATTAACCAACCCCAAAATCTGGCATTAAAAACAGGAACATTTCCTCTGTTAGTCAAAAACAAAAACTAATGGAGAATAAGGATGCAACAGGAAAGTAGAACTTAAGGTTAAAAAGATGCAAAAGGTCATCTATCATACCCCTTACCTTAATTTGTTCATTCATTTTTTCCTTTGATTATCTATCTATCTATCTATCTATCTATCTATCTATCTATCTATCTATCTATCTATCTATCTATCTGTCTGTCTGTCTGTCTGTCTGTCTGTCTGTCTGTCTGTCTGTCTGTCTGCCTGCCTGTCTGTCTGTCTATCTAATCTACCTATTTGTTACTTTGTCAGTTTTATGAGGTAGTTGATAAATACGATGGAAAAAGAACAAGGTCCCATGAACCCCAGTCTACCCCTCTGTCCATTCCATTCTTGTGGAGGGACACAAACAGGGTACAAAGACTTCCAGCGGCTCACTTTACATAACTGGGGAAATGGGGGAGGGAAAAATAGGTAAGTCTATAAATGTTTATTAAATGCCTACCATATGGCAGGTACTGTGCTAAATGTATATCTAGTGGCACATGACAGTCCCCACTTTTAAGAAACTCACAATCTAATAGGAGAAACAAAGTGTAAACAACTATGTACAATCAAGGTACATAAAGGATAAATTGGAGGTAATCAACAAAGAAAAGGCATGAGTATTAAGGGGCATCAGGAAAGGATTTCCATAGAAAGTGGGATTTTACCTAGGACTTAAAGGATGCCAACGAAGTCAGGAAGCAGAGAAAGAGAGGGAAAGACTTTGCTATGAGGAGGGGAATATCTCAAGAGAATATTCTCTCAATTACCCTCATCTTGTGCCAACAAAATGTCCAAGAGTTGAAGTCCATATCAACTAGTTTTCACAATCTTTTGATTCCAGGAGAGGGAAGTCATGGGGAAAGTGGGAAGCTTGGAAGGAACAATGATCCCTACCACCTGGTCCCACTCTGTATCTAACACTATCTTTTTCACTAGGGTAAGACCCCAAGTCATACCATGAATGAAAGAGGAAAACCCTGAAAACTACTGCTGTCCAGGGGGAAAATATTCGGAAATATAGACCCCTAAATAAGATTGAGAAGTGTGAGGTAGAGGTGGTGGAAGTATCTGACACTAGCAGAAAGAAAGCCCTTAACTAAAAATGTCTGACCACATTCTACTCCTTTCCTCTTTTTAGTTTCTCCAGACAACCACAAAGAAAAACATTGTGTGGTGAGGTTTCAATCTCCCAGTGGAATCCCCTTAAACTACCGTGGACAGGTTTAAAGGAAAATGAGAAATCCAGACATCTTCCTGTTTACTAATCCCCTCTCTCTCCACCCATCTGAGAGGAGAACTATGGCTAAGACTTTTAAAAGATATAAGGTCCATGGTCATCAAGAACATTTCCTGGTTCTATCCAAACTATACCAATTCACCCATCATTCATCCACTAGCTGTCCCTCAGATACAGTGTTCCTAGATCTCCTTGGTCTTGAAGGAGAAAGTTCAGTTTCAAAGAGCTGAAGTTTAAGCGATCATCAGCCCATAGACACCCTGTGCCAAGCCAGTACACTTTCAATATAATCACTTCTGGCATGATGACTCATGCAAATTGGCATCCTGATCATCATTCAACTCACTTCATTACATCCCACATGGACACAAACCTTGAGGGGAAGGTATTAGTACCTCCCAATCCCCTAGCTGTATTGCTTGAACATGCCAGGCTATTGACATCTGGAAAGCCCCCAGCCTATCCAGTACTCAGTGGCAAATGAGCCTGAGTGAAGTTTCTAGGGGAAAATAGTCAATGAAGGAAAGTTTAGTGTCTTCCCTGTATCCTTCCCTTGGGAGCATGGAAGCTAGGATCAGGACCAGTCAAGGAACTGGGGTTATGTCTGTGTGTGGGGGCAGAGTACATAGGGTAGAGAGCTCTTGACCAGGTCACTGGATTAGGCCCAAAGGGAACACCTGCCTGGAAAAAGTTCTGGGGAAGGAAACAAGTCTCTCTCTCCCTTTCTTCCATTCCTTCTCTTCCTTTCTTCCTTCCTTCTCTTCCCTTCTTTTCTTCCTTCCCTTCCTTCCTTCCTTCCTTCCTTCCTTCCTTCCTTCCTTCCTTCCTTTCCTTCCTTCCTTCCTTCCTTCCTTCCTTCCTTCCTTCCTTCTTGCTTCCCCTACCTTTCTTCCTTCCACAAATGTCTCATTGGTAATGCTGTAACACTACAAATCTTATGAAGCACATGCTCTGAGGTAACTATCCAAATTCCCACTCTCTGATAGGTTCTATCTGAGTACCTCTAAAGGTTATTATATTCCCTCAGGATCCTGGGAGTATTTCTGAGAGTTTGAGGCATATATTTTCTTATTCTATAGCTCATAAATCCCCAAAGGGTGCTTATGAAAGAGACATTTACTGATGTGGTATAGTAGGAGCAATTGGTACAAACATCCCCCCCAAAATATGTGACATATTCTGTTACAAGTGCATACAGAGGCCTGGGGAAATTGGACTCAAATTAGACCACATGTGGCAAAGCGGTAACTCAGTTCCTGGTTTCTCAAATTTCTTTTCTCCTCTTTGTGGAGCACTCAAGAAGTCCCCTTTAGGCTTATTTTAGTTTCTTTATGGAGCTATCAATTGATCTTCACACATCACATCCAACAGATTTATTAAGGGTCTATTTTGTGATAAACACTATACTAAATACTGAAGATTTCTGGGAAAGTTCTTACCTTGAAAAGGCCAAGGTCTCCCACTCATTCTGGGTCATCTCCAGTCATCCTGATCTATATCTTGCCACCAGACTCAGATGGCTCCAGAGGAGAAAGTGAGGCTGGTGACTTTGCAGAGCCCTCCCTCACTTAAATCCAATTCACTTGCAAGTCATGGCATCACCTTCCTGATTTTTGAGAATGAAGGACAAACAACAAGAAATACTGAGAATACAAATCAAAACAAAGACAGTCCTTGCCCACAGGAAGTTTGAACTTTAATGGGAGAAGATAACGTAAAGAAGGAAGCTGAAAAGCATGAAGGAGAAACATGAGTCAAAGACACTTGGCAAGAAGACATGATAAATTCTAAAGAAGACCAAAAATGTATGAAATGTCGAGAATGATGAGAAATGATGAGAATAATGAGAAATGAGGAGAAAAACTGTACTGAGTGGTCTCTTTAAAGAGGGGTCCTGGATCCCATAGCCCTGCCCTCAAGTCAAACGGTCCCATGGATGGGGCAAAAGGTAATGAGATGTGATGTGGAAAACAGGAAGATTTAATCAGCAGCATAATGAGATTTCCCAATGATGAGTTTCCTAGGGAAGAAAGATTTGGTGCAGAATTCCAAAGAAGTCCCAGTGAAGTGCAGCTGATGGGAAATGGTGAAGTTAATGTAGTCACAAGCTTTAGTCACATATGATTAAGCTCTAATGTCTTAACAAGGGAGAACTTTGTTATCCTTTTATGAAGTATGAACACTTACATGATTGAGTCAGAAGAGAACATCATTTGGATGAATAAAACTTTGTAGCACTCTCACAGGGCTTTAAATAGCTAAGTCCCAAAGTTTGGTTCTTTGCAGGAGCTGCAATAAGAATCAGCAGTCAGGGAAGAATCCAGCTCTTCACCTCTTTCTCTTCCCACCTCCCCCAAATCTAGCATCTCCCATGATTGTAGTGGTACGTATTAATGCCCAGAGGGAGACACCACATTCAGCAGCCAGAGATTTAGTGTGGGATTTTGGTGCAGAATTGAGAGAATGGAGGGAGACAGACACAGATACAAGAGGCAGTCACTTGAAGCTAGAAACAGCTTCAAGGAGTATGAGCCCTGGTTGTATATCCCAACATGGACTCACCAGCTGAGTAACACAGCCAGTAATGATAGAAAAGACTTTGAGACTTGTCAGTACTGGAACCTTGGTTGCATATTCTCTGTGTTGTATTCTTCTCAGACATGATGTATATTAGCAGGAGAGTTTACCCTAGGTTTAGAGGGGGAAGTTATTTTAAAGTTACTATATTTTACGAAAGCATCTTAGTAAAATGGTTGTTGGGGAGCAATTTCTAACTCTACTACAGGTTGACTATTAATAGGAAGAATACTAGTGGGAACTTATAAGTGATAATAATAGGAGCTTGGATTCCTAGGGTACCCAGAATCTGAGGTTGGAGTTTCTTCCTGGGATCCAACTGCAAACTTGTGACTGTCAAATTGGGGACAAATAGCTCAGAAGGAGTTATTACATTGTGAATATTATGACTGATGGTAGTTGTAAGGCAAGTGACTAAAACCTTAATGTCTTTTCATTCAGAAAGGACTACCTATATTTAAATTTGTGGATTTGTTTTGCTCTCTTAGATTAGATATGAAGGCCTTTAGATGCTTCACTTTCTTTTACAAAAAATTAATCTTTAACAGTCACTAACTTTTAGCAATGATGTCTTGAAACTGATCAATTTTTATAAAATGGGAAAAGAATTTTGTACATTGTTAATAAGAGTTATACAATTATTGCAAAGTACTTTACTATTAAGAACTTAATTTGTTTTGATAGTAATTTTCTTAAAAGAAAAGTTTATTGTGGAGGTTTTTTCTGATATTTAGTGAAAAAACACACACACAAAATCAAATCTTCCAACTTAATGGCATTTTCTATACAAAATAAAATTTATTATTTGGGTGTCTTTAACCCTCTTGGGTTCCTTAAAATCAAATGACTCAAGAATGAAAACTAACATGTAGAAAAGAATACTGGGATGGGGGGATTGTCAGTTGCCTATGTTGGTGACCGTCATTGTCAGTCAGTCAGTCAGTCAGAATTTAAGTCAGTGCCAGGAAATGTGCTAACTGCTAGTTATAAAGACTTTATAAAGAGATGTATAAAGAGTTATAAAACTTTATAAAGAGATGCACATTAGGAAAGCAGTCTTTGTATGCTGAGTCTTAAAACTCACAAATAAGAAAGTTGCATGATTTGAGAAATAGCTTGTTTCCTAACCAACCAGTATTCAATAACTTTAAGCATAATATTCCTACAAACATATGAAATGAAATACATTTGGCAAAAAGTAAGCCACTGCCATTTGACATGTTTTCCAAACAAATAATAAAATAAGAAAGGGGGAAGGAAATATAGGCCAACTGGAAAAGTATTGTGACTGTGGCTTGCAAAATACCATATCAGACTTTAAAATTCACTGCATCTCTAATCCAATTTTATGACTTGTATATAATATGAATGATCATTTCATAGTTGCAGCATAAACTCATAGGTCCAACGATATAAAACTGGAAGGAACATTGAAGATCCATTGAGTTTAAATCTCTCATTTTATTTTATTTTTTAAATTCAAAGATAAAGTTATTAATGATTTAGAGCACTTTTTCATATGGCTATTGGTGGCTTGTTTTTTTCTCTGCAGATATCCTATTCTTTTTCTTTGACCATTTATCAATTGAAGAATGATTTTTATAAATTTGAATCAGTTCCCTACATGTCTTAGAAATGAGAACTTTAACAGAGAAACTTGCTACAAAAATATTTCCCCAATTTCCTGCTTTTGGAAGCTTCTAATTTTAGCTGCATTTGGTTTTGTTTGTGCAAAAACTTTCAACACCCTCATTTAACAGAGAGGTTGACTTGCCCAACATCATAAAGGTAGAATTTCAACTCATGTTCTCTGACTCCAGATCCCTCAGGCCTTTTGCATACCACAGTGCTACTTCAAAAAGCCCACTGTAATATCAAAGATCTAGAGATCAGTGGACCTAGAAGGCCATGTTGCACACACTCCCTCCCATCGATTTACAGATGAGGAAACATAGCTAGGGAAATTGATTTGCCCATGAACACATGGATGGTAGCATCAAAAATAGAACTTGAACTCAGATCTTTTCTTTAATTTATCCTGTCTACATTTTGTTCTTAAATAGTTGTTTGCATATAGATCCCTCTGAAAGACTATGAGCTCCTTGAGATGCAGAACGTATTTATTTGTTTGTTTCCACCATTTACCATAGTCCTTGGAACAAACACGTGTTGACTTGATTTAAGTTGACTGTGTTATGTTGTCTCCAATTAGCAGACAGTTCTCCTTCACTTCAGTCTCATGCCCAAGAAGTACTCCAATGTTTGTATTAATGAAGAAATAAAAATTTTATTCAAATTTAAATGAGTTTTTCTCCACTTTTGAGTAAAAAGAGCATCGCTAGTATTTCTAGCCTGCTCAGCCAAGAGCCAAAGGTTGGCTGATAATTTGATAGGATGTTCATTAGGTTCAAAGCAGCTGTGAGCAGTCAAGTAGTCAGTGTAAAGATAGACACAAAACCACAAGGATTTCCACTAGTACCTAGCTATCATTGATTGAAATCAAGGACTATTTTATATCATTCACGTTTTACTTTAAGCCTATAGAACCTCAGAGAAGTCACATATATTATTTGTTTCATCTTTTCAACTTGTGGAATAATGATGACTTTGTACACTTTTGATCCTTGGCCAGTTGTATATAGCACACTTGGGATGCCTGATCACAAATGAAACACATATATCATACTACAATTCACAAGGTTCCTTCTCCCCTACTCTCCCTGGCTATTATGGGACTTTAAATATTTGTGGTTTGATTAAACAATTAAACTATGTGAGAGTCTTCCTCCTATAGTGACAGGAAGATAAAGATTCAAATTCTGCCTCTGATGCGAGTTGTAGCCAATGTCCAATAATAACTAAGTCTAAGTTACCGATGACTTGATCATGTACATAGATGAGGAAAATTTTGTCACTGCAAGCTCCCTAAACTGATAATATTACAAAATTACAAAATTTGCACCAAAAATATTATGCAATATTTTGCAAGAGGAAAAATGAGGCAAAAGATGGTTCTCCATCTTTAATGCATTCAATTTTTTGTTTATTTATTAATTATAATCAATTTTTAAATTAATTTTTGTCATTTATTAATGGTAATTCTACAATACACAGGGCCTATTCCAGTTGTGTCTGATACTTTGTGACCCTATTTAGGATTTTCTTGGAACAAAGTAGATATTAGGGTGGTTTGCATTTACTTCTCCAGCTGATTTTAAAGATGAGGAAGCTGAGGCAAACAAGGTTAAGTGTCTTGCCCAGGGTCACCTAGCTAGTAAGTGTCTGAGGCCTGATTTGAACTCAGGAAGAGGAGTCTCCTTGACTCCAGGCCTGGACCTCTATGCACTGAGGCACCTAGATGTCTTACAGCATCTATTCTAGTAAAACATTATTTTTCACTTCATTTTCAACATCTGTTCTGCTAGGCAGGCGGGGATCCTATTGAAATCCAAATAAGACTTAAGGAAGGCCTGAGGAGGATATGTGATTCAGGATTCGAAAGATGTGAATGTAAAAATTACACAGATTTGGCAACTATAGGTGGAAATGCAGACCGAAAGACAGTGAGGGGTTGGGATGACTGAGGCTGTGATCCTGAGTAATTAGAAAGATAATGTTGTCTTTGAGAGAGAATGGGGAAAGTTTTGGAAGAAGGGTGGGTTTTGAGAAAAACACAGTTCAGTTTTGGACATGTTGAATTTGAAATGTCTAAGAAATTCAATTTGAAATGTTTCCTGTGTATCCTTTACCTTAAATACTAACTTGTTCAGCATGGGGCAGCTAGGTGGTGCAGTGGATAGAGCACCAGTGCAGGAGTCAGGAGGATCTGAGTTCAAATCTCACCTCAGACACTTGACACTCACTAGCTGTGTGACCTTGGGCAAGTCACTTAACCTCAACTGCCTCATCCTGGGTCATCTCCAATCATCCTGATGAATATCTGGTCACTGGATTCAGTTGGCTCTGGAGGAGAAGTGAGGCTGGTGACCTGCACAGCCCTCCCTCACTCAAAACAAAGTCAAGGGCAAGTCATGTCATCATTTCTCTGATGGCAATGAAGGATGAACACACACACCCATAATGGAGAGCATAAAGCAACTTCATCAGGGCTGAGATAATGTCTTACCTAATTATTGTCTTCTTCATCACCTTATATTTTATACACAGTAAATGCTTTATGAAAAGAGAGAAATCAAGTTTTTCACTCTGTTTTTGCACTGAGTAGGTCTATTTACCTGTTGCTATTACATTTCCTTCAAGTGTTGAGTGATGAAGAGATCTGTAGTCTAAGGATTGAGAAGGTATTCATTAGTTATTAATTAAAATGAAAAATATTGGAAAGCACTTTGTGTCTACCAAAATGTGCAGACCATGAAGTCATGTTGTATATTACCCTTCAACTCCCTGGAGATTTTAGGTAGTAAGTTTAATTGCCTAATAAAACAGTAAAATTTCTTTAATGTGATAAATTTTCTTCATTTTTAATACAGTTCTACATATTAAAATCTGTTGAATGTTTATTTACAATTGTTTTGTCTCTGTAATTTTCTCCATTATAGTATGAGAAGTAATTTCTTTGAGTATTTGTATAGAACCTTTGTTAATGAAAAGTTGCAATTTTATCAAAATGGCTATTTATTTTACCAAGAAAAATCACAAATACCTCTACAGCTTGGTAGAGAGGCTTTGCAAAAAAAATCACAGACTGTCTAGCTTTCTGAATATAGCTCAACTGGTCCTTGAATGACAGAGCTACAACCAGTTGCTGAATACATTAATGAAGGCTTTCAACTTTGGTATGAACTGCCAGACTACCCTTTGGCCATACAAAAGCTAAGGTCCCTGTCCACACCATAATGAGCTGTCAAAGGATACCTTCAGTGGAAACTATAGAATCTTATAAATTTTTAAAGGTGAAAGTAATCCACCACAGTAGTCAAAACTCCTGAAATTCATTTGCTGATAAATAATATTTCACTTCTTCATTAAGAAATTAGTCTAAAATTTCTCCCCAAAGTTTGCTTCATCAGATATGTAGGATCAGCAGGAAACTCTGTGTAGTTGAGGGTAACCAAGAGTTTTCAAACTCATTGGGGAGTTCAGGGGGTGTCTACCCCAAGCATGTGAAGACTTCCTCTGGTGGAATGGGTGGATAAGAACAACGTGTTCCAATGGCCATGAAGGCAGCTGAAGCAGGCAACGTGGAGTGCATAGAGTTTGGTTAGACACTGAAGATGTCAAGGTCATCTACTGCATCCTGAGCCATCGCCAGTCATCTTGATTCTGTCCTGTCACTGGACTATGATGACTCTGGAGGAGAGAGTGAGGCTGACCACTTGTGCAACTCTGCCTCACTTAAATCCAATTTACACACGAATCAAAAGACATCACCCATATCATTTTATGCCGCAAAGTCCTGTGGCAACAGGCAAGTGATGAAGCAGCAGGTGTGGATACATTGGGAGCTGTAGTAACAACTCCTCACACAGGTGACCCAGGTCACAGAGTCATTTCTCACTGGAAGCAGCAGTGAGACTGAGTGTCTGAGCAGCCTTTTAAGGATCACACTGCTCACCTGCTGGTGTGAGGAAGGGGGCTAGAAAAGATGCCCTAAACATTGCCTGCCTACCCAACTCTGGCCTGATTACCGTGGTGGCGGGGAATCCCACTATGTGGTTGAAACACAAAAAACATGTACAAAAGATCATTGTGCACTCTCTGAAGCTGAGATGCAACAAAGTATGGTTCAATTCTCTACTGCCTGTGCTCATTTTGACTTAATAATTAACACCAAGAAAACACAAGTACTCTATCAGCCACCACCACACCATCCCTATGTGGAACCATTGGTTACAAGAAATGGAGAAATGGAGAATGGTGTGGATAAGTTCACTTACCTGGGTGGTGCACTTTCCAGGGATGTACACATTGACAATAAGGTTGATGCATTGCTAGAGGTAGCTCAGTGTTTGGAGGACTCTGAAGGAATGTTTGGGAGAGAAGAGGTATTAGACTGACTACCAAACTGAAGGTCTACAGAGCCATTGTGCTGACCTCATTGTTGTATGCCTGTGAAACATGGACAGTCTACTAGCGCCATGCCAGGAAACTGAATCAATTCCATTTGAACTGTCTTAGGAAGATTCTGAGGATCACCCGGCAGGATAAGTTACAAGACATTGAAGTTCTAGCTGGGGCTGAACTGCCAGGCATTCAAACTATGCTTCAAACTATGCGCAACTCCAGTGGGCTGGCCAAGTTGTTCAAGTGCAAAATGTAGGTTGGCCAAAAAGACTATTTTATGGAGAGCTCACATGGGGCAGATGATCACATGGTGGTCAGAAGAAGTGACACAAGGGCACCCTCAAGGTGTCTCTCAAGAACTTTGGATTTGACTGTGCAACATGGGAGACACTGGCACAGGACCACTCAGCATGGTGTGCCCACGTCAGAAAGGGTGCTGTGCTCTATAAGCAAAGCAGAATTGAGACAGCACAAAGTAAACATAGAATGCACAAATTTGGAGTATCCCTCCAAGTATTCACATGGACTATCTGTGCCCAACCTGTGGTAGAGCATTCCAAGCTCAGATTGGTCTGATCAGCCACAATCAGACACACCAAAATTTCACTTTATCATGGTGATATCATTTTGATTCTCTTTGAGAACAAAGGACAGCAACCATATCCACTAATTTTCCACTTGATTACAGAAATTATTTCATTGGGCCAAAGAACTAAAGTATGAAGTGACTGTTTAAGTGACTTGCTGAAGTAGCAATCTCCTTTTCAACTTATAGTTTCATTTTCAACTCATTATAGCCTACAATAACAAGCTATCTCTTTTTGGGCAATAAGTTGCTCTCTTCTCTTGAATAGTCATTTACAGTTACCATTTTCTTTTATAGTGTCAGAGAAATCCTGTGTTGTCAAATAACAATGTATGTGTTTTCTTCTCTAAGTAAACATGTTTGTCTATGTATACTACATTAACTAGTGTCAGACTAGGAAATTCAGTGAATGGGATAAGCAGAATATGACTTGTAGAGTAAAATAATTTTGGTTCATTAGATTTTTGAGTATGTTCTGAAAAACATTTGAAAGGCTCCAATGAATTTCATGCTGTCCTCTATTGAACAATTTAAATTACATACAAAGCAGAAAGACCTCACCAGTTAACATTCCCCTTTATTTTATAAGTACCTCATCTTTAGCTTATGTTCAGTTGTTAACTATGATGTACATAGGTTTCTAACTCTAGTAATACAAAATTCTGATTTCATCCATATGGGTGACACTAAAAATAAAGATCAAGTCCTTCTATCACTCCGTGAATTGTCTTTGAGATTATCTGTGGATGAAAAATTAAACACCCTGCTTTTAATGTAGTATTGAGTCTCTCCAAACTTATAAAAACTGGTACTTAGAGAGCAACCTTCATCCAAGTTCATCACTGAGCTCTTGTTGAAACTTCAATGGAAAAAAGACAATATTTAGAGGGAGAAGTTCTAGACCCTGCCATTCCCTAGATATTTAACCTTGAGTTTGTCACTTACCTCTCAGAGCCTTAGTTTTTTCACATGTAAAAATCAACAAGTTGAAAAATATGATCTCCAAAGTCTCTTGCATTTTTAAATCTTATGATCCTTGTGAAACTTTCCTAATTTTGTAGAATCTACCAGATTATTCTCCGCTGACTCAGCCTTGGAGAGCTCAGTGTCAACTCCCCATCATGACATGGAATAAAAATCAGACTTAAGTGGAGTTTTCTTATTATGCCATAACAATAAGTTAGAATGAAACAGTTTCCAAACTTCAGAATCAGAACACTCTTTGGTAACCCCGAGACTTATTCATGAATGAATGAAACACTGAGGGTCTCCTTTTGGGAATGAAAGATTAATTCTATAAGGGAATTGGCAATGACCTATTTAATTAATTTTTACATTTTTATTTTAGAGAGGAAGGAAAAGTGAATATGAGATTGGAATGAAGTTCAAATCTTAGGTGCAGATGAATATTTAGCAAAGCTAAAAATAGCATTTGGCCTGAAGTTACATATTTTAAGATTTATGTTGGCACCTGGAGAGTAATATAAATCATTGCTGAGCTTGCTCCCGCTCAGGGGACAGCATCTGAAATAACTTTTCCGCTACCTCTAGTCTAGAATTCTGGTGACTCAGAAATAAAACAGAGCAGAAACTCTGTGTACAATTGATTTCTTGTTTGGAGTCCTTCGAAGGAAAAAAGGTCACTTTTACTCTAAACTTCTTACATGTGTGTGGCTGCATTTTCTCCTCTTTCCTATCCTAAATGCTTTTTATTAATCCTGAACCTTAGCTTGTAGAATTCTTATGAAGGAACACTACTGAACCGATAATTAATTTGTCCCTTGTGCTGAAGTTAAGGTTGGAGACCCACCTCATCTCCCCTGTCACTGACAAGAGCCCTCTGTTTAAACTAATTTTGCCTCAGAATGACTTATTTACAGTATTATTCTCATAAGGTGGCTAACTAGGCACTGCTTAGCTAAAGCCACAGAGACCAGATCTCAATAGCAAATTCTACCCTTTATTTTGCGTCCTGGTTTACTGAGAGTTGTGCTCTCGTAGGAATCTGACTTTTCGCTAGAGTTATGATACCCAATTCTCACATTGAAATGCTCAACATTCACATTGGCTTTCCAATAAAAGTTCTTAATTACAACAACGTTACTTTTGATATAGGTCTAGGAGATTCTCAAAGAAGTGGGGAAAGTAAAAAAAAATAATGTACAAATATGAATGAAGTCTAGAACAATTTTGCTTACATACAGAAAAAGGACTTTTGAAGCATAAAAAAATCATAAAATGTGTAAGGATGAGACTTCATTGATTTTCCTTATCTTAGAAGCCCAAATCAACCAAAGAGAACTGGATGTGAACAGGTGGGCAACCTTCTTGAATCAGTCACAGGCGTTGTTCAAGGGTTATTTCCTATACCCTGAAGAACTTCTGTTTAAAAAGAATAAAAAAGTTATATTAAAACCTTCAAGATAATCTGTGGGCCTGGCAAGTGGAAAGAGTGAGAATATAAGAATTGAGCCAGAAAGATCCAGCAGCCTAGGGCCAATTAATGAAAGGAGAAAAAGGGAGAGGATTAAGTTTCATCAGAGAAGGGAGAGTCTGAGAAGGGCTGTCCACCCTGCAGAAATCTATAAATCTAGATCTATCTCTTGACAGCCTTTTCCTTATTGAAACTGCCATGACATTTTATATCTAGATCTAGCTCTAGGATCTGAAATAACTTTATACTCATCCAGAATCCTAGTAATTCAGAAATAAAACGGATCAAAATCTCTTTTTATAATAGTCCTAAGAGGCACAGTGAACAGAGTACTGGCCTGGAGTCAGGAAGACCTTAGTTTAATTCTGGCCTCTGACACTTATTAGCTGTGTCACCCTGGGCAAGTCACTTAATCCCATTTGCCTCAGTTTCCCCATCTGCAAAATAAGCTAGGGAAGGAAATGGCAAAGCACTTCTGTGTCTTTGCTAAGAAAACCTCAAATGGGGTCACAAAGAGTCAGACATGGCAGAAATGACTCAATTACAACAAAAATCAAACAGAACCCAGAAAATAATTTGTATAGTATTTAAAATATTGTAAAAGAAGGCAATTTTGAAAGACAAGAACTCTGATAAATGCAATGATGAGCCATAAAGATTGATGATGAAACCTGCCTCTCACCTCTTAGGAGAGGCTATTATAATCTAAGGATGCATTTAGAATAAATGTGGAGCAGGGTAGGATGGAGGGAAATATAGTTGGTCATACACAACATGACTATTACGGAAGTCTTTTGCAAAACTACACATATACAGCCTATATTGAATCGCCTTCCTTCTCTGTGGAGATGGGTGGGGAGGGAGGAAGGGAGAGAAGATGGAATTCAAAGTATTCGGAATGAATATTGAGAATTGTTTGCATACAACTGGGAAATAAGAAATACAGGTAATGGGGTATAGAAACCTATCTTGCCCTACAAGAAAAGAGAGAAGAAGGGGATAAGGGAAGGGAGGGGTGTGATAGAAGAGAGGGCATATTGAGGGAAGGGGTAATCAGAATGCAAGGCGTTATAATGGTTGGAGGAAGGGGAGAGATGGGGAGAAAATTTGGAACTCAAAATTTTGTGGAAATGAATGCTGAAAACTAAAAATAAAAGATGCATGATGCATTTCCCCCCTCCTGGATTACTCTTGTCACGTTAGAGGGGAATGCATAACTCAGTGAAACTATGAACTATGCCATGCAGGATTTCTCAAGATAGACAAGCACCACATATACCTCAAACTTATCTCAATTGATCAACAAAGCTGTTGATTACACACAAATATACAGATACATATAACAGAAACATATTAAATGAAGCAGTGAAACATATACAGACAAAGGAGAAAGAGTAGTTTAAGAGGGAGGGATAAAATTGGGGAATAGTCAAAATGAACTATTTTGGAGGGTGAATCATAAAAAGGATAGATAGACAACATTTTTATGTGCTTATTATTTCCCAGGCATCTGCTAAAAATTGAAGATACAAAACCAAGAAATTAAGACAGGGCTTACTTTCAGTGATCTCAAAAAGACAAAACACAGAGGAGTCTGGAAGGGTTAGGGAAGAGGGAACCCATTTAGGGTAAAGTCAGTGTGTAGATGGAGTAGACCAGAGAGTGAGCTGGAAGTTAAGTGAACAGCATGTCTGGTGCTTCTCATGAACTGGCATTTCCTGGCAGAAACTCACCAATCATCCCATAGACCTCAGAGTGGAATTGTCTTCAGTGGGGAAACCAGTTGGTGCTGAGGATGAGATCAAGAGATTAAAAGGAAAAGGGGGAAAGATAAGAACCAGTAATGTGGATCTGGGCTAGAAGAGAAGTCTGAGACTTCTTCAGTTACACATCACTAGTGTTGATCACATTCTTTCTCTTTCACTAACATCTTGTTTATAAATAAAGTGATGGAAGTAAAGAAAAAAATGATAAGTGCTAACAATGGAAGGAAATCAGTAGTTGCAGCCTTGTACATGAATGGGTTGAACAAGAAGGAAAAAGATAGCAGAATTCAACACAATGTTGTTTACAAGAAACACACTTTAAAAATAGTTAACATAGGGTTTAATACAGAGTTAAAATGGTGAACTGGAACAGGCTTTATTATGATTCAGAAGAAACTAAAAATCAGAAGTAAAAGTCATTATCTCAAACAAGGTAAAATCAAAAAGAGATGACATTAAAAGAAGTAAGGCACTATATATTTCAGGGTGCTGCAGGTAAAGAAATAATACCACTATTTAATATAAAACTACCAAATGGTACAGAATCAAAATTCTTAAATAAAAAATTAATTGAATTATAGGGAAAAAACAGATAGTATAATCTAATAAGTTTGAGATCTCAGAGTATCTCCAAACAAGTCAAACAAAAAGATAAGGAAGAAACAAGTGACGTACCTGAATTGAATTGTTTAGAAACACAAATCTTGACAGATATCTGCCAATTGCTGAGTGGAAAGCATTTTTATAAAAATTGACCAAGATCTATGGCATAAAATCTCATAATTAAGAGCTAGAAACCAAAAATACGAAATATATTCTTTATTGACCGCATGAGAATAAAATTATAATCAATAAAAGAGCTTTTAAGAAAATTCAAGCTTAAGAGAGGACTAGTTTTATTCTAAAAAATTGGTTAGTCAAGGCACAAATAATAGAAACTGGATACTTTTGTCAAAGAAAATGACAACAATGATTCAATATAACAAAATTTTAGGAATGCTGTCAAAGTCCACTGGGAATATTTAATATCTCTAAACACATTCATTAACAAAAGAAAGGAACAGTAAATAAGGTACAGCATTCAACAAGCAAAAAGCCCACAAATGTAGCAAAAAAAATCCAACTGAGCACTAAAATGAAAATTCTAAAAATAGAAGAGATTAATAAAACTGAAAGCAAAAGCTATAATTAGCATTATTATATTTTTATTAAAAAGCTTATAAAAAAGAAAAGTCATCATGTACTATATTTTCTTAAAGAGAGTAGGAAACCTAACTGACAAAATCAAAAATAAGATTGAAAAATTTACGATTGGAGGTGAAATAAAGAAAAATTTTAGAAACCATTTTTTCCTATCACATGTGAACAAAACAGATAAATTGTGAAATGAATGAATGTTTATAAATATATAAGATACCCAGATAAGCATACCAAGAAACAAAGAATTCAAATCATCTAATTTCAGAAAAATAAATTGAGGAAGCAAAAAGTGAATTAGCACAGAAATAAAATTCAGCATCAGATTTATATTCTATAAAATTCTATTAAACATTCAAATATTAATTTTAAAATTACCACAAAACTGTTGGCAAAAATAGGCTAAATGTCTTATAAACTTCCTTTCATGATATCTAAACAGTATCTGGATCCCTAAATAGTGAAGAAACAAACAACAAGAATAAAATTATTACACCAATAGATTAAAAAAAAGGTTCTCGACAAAATATAACATTCATTCCTGCTTTTAAAATTAAGGAAGGAGATTATGGGCAAATATTTCATCAAAACTTAGAAATACATGACTCTACTAAGAGTTAAAACTCACTTTTTAGACACACCCACAGGTAGGTGGCAAAGGGAGTGCTAGGCTTGGGCTTCCTGAGTTCAGATGTAGCCTCAGATACTTACTAGTTGTGTGACCCTAGGCAAGTCACTTAATCCTGTTTGACTCAGCTTCATCATCTCTAAAATGTTAATTTTAAAATGATGAGATAGACTAAGCAGAGACACAAGGGAAAATACTTTGCATTTTTGAGGGACAGCAATTAATCTGTTTTATGTAAGGATGAAATAGTGGAATATTATTACATAGTCTGAAAAGAAATTAGAAAGGTTATATGATGCCAAAATGCGGAAATTCTTGAATGTCAGGCAAAAGAATTCATTTAGGGAACTCCTTAAATGTTATGATTGGGACTATGCATAAAAAAGACTAGATTGTCAGTGATGTGAATGAAATAGAATGAGTAGGTTTAAAAAGACTTGTTAAAATGCTACTGTAAGAGACCAGGCTGCTGGTGAGAATCTACACGAAGATGGTTGCTAACAAAGGGAGATATGAGAAATATAATCCTCAGTTTAAAGGGCCAGTTTTATGGGACTCTACTCGTCATTGGTAGAGCTTGATTACTCAATACTCCACCAATATTTAAGGGAGCAGATACAAATAATTCTAGCATGGTATCCCCTTCTTTCTGAAGAAAGGAGAATGGCCAGCCCTTGCCCCAACATCCTGCTTTCCTTCCTTCCTCCTCAAAGTTTTTGGAGAGATAGACTCCAGATATCTAATCTTTCTTCTGTAGAGGCTTTAGATAGACTCACATGGACCTACATGGGCAAAGAAATGGTACATAGAACAGGAAGGATTTGGTAATTGTTTGTATATGAGAGGTAAGGGATGAAAAAAAAAACTCAAAGATGATGTCAACAACTCAACTGTAGGCTACTGATTGAATGGATAGTTCTAGAATCATTGGGAAGGAAGCATGAGATGTGGGTTTAGAGGTCAAAAAAGGTTAGGTCTGAAGACAAATTGTAAAATGATCTACATAGAAGCGATAGCTGAAGCTGTGGGAATGAGTTTAGTGTAAAATAATGAAAGAGCAACAAACACGGATACATTTGGAACCCTCCTGACTTAGGGAGTTAAGAATAGGACAAGAACTTGGAAAAAGAGATAGAAAAATAGTTAAAGAGATAGGAGAGCTGAGAAAGTATTCTGTTTGGAAAGACAAGAAGAGAATATTCAGAAGAAAGAAATGGCCCCTTTGATCCTCTGGGTCCTCAAGTGCAATCAAATTTCCCAGGACAAATCCCCTTAATAAAAGGGTTGTTCCATAAAATTTAGACTCAGTTAAAAGGCTGCACCCAAGGACCTGGAAGGCTACAAGTGGCATCGAGGTTGAAGATTCCTTACTCCTGCTTTAGGAATACGACTGCTGAGTATATGAAATGAAGTATCTTTAACCCTAAAATTTTATACCGCTATAAAAAGTCTGAGGTTTGGCACAATGTGTTTTCACTTAACACTTGGACTTCAGCAAAATTCCCAATTCATTTTTTTCTTAGTTTCTCCTTGCTCTTTAATTTAAAAAATTCCAAAGAATTTCCAGAGAAAATACTATATGTTCCTGATTTCTTTATACTTAATTCTCACAAGACTATTTGAAATAAGGTATTTTATGCCCATTAAATAATGTAGAATAATTTTATTTGATATTTGTACCCAGTTCTCCCTTGAATATAATCAAGATACTTATAGTTAAAGACATCTAGGTAACTTAGTGTACAAAATATCGGACTTGAAGTTCAGGAAGACCTGAATTCATAATCCCATTTTAGACACTTAGTAGGTGGGCAAGTTACAATCCTTGATTTATTCTTTTGCAATATCAGGATGACAATTATAGCACCTAAGTCAAGGGGTTATTGTCAGGCCAAATGAAATGATGTACATAAAACTCTTTGCAAACCTTCGAATAATATATAAATGTGAGCTATTATTTAAATGTAGCCTCATCATATAAAGTTAAGGTTTTCTTTATCCCTTGATCTTCTTGTACTTGTAACCATGATTCAATTTCCCAGAAACTTAGCGACCACAATGGTAAGTGTGCTCCTATAATGGTTGCCTTAGTGCAGAGGTTCTAAAAATGGGCAATACTGTCCCATGGGGGGTGCTGAAACAATTGCTTCAGATGCAATTGGGAGGTGTTGAATAATAGTAAGGAGTGGTAGAAGCAGAAGAAAAGAAGAGAAGAAAATTTTGAAAAAGTATTCGTACATATTTCATTTGTTGTGTATCAGAGTTAAAGTTGTAGTTATTATATCATTTTCCAACTAAACGTACAAAATGGAAGTTATAATAGATCAGTGGTCAAGTCCTCCAAAACATCTTAAAAACTAAGTGTTGCCTGGAAAGTGTGTAGTGCATTGTCAGGAAATCCAGCATGCCTAGGCAAGAATATGTGCATGTAGTGACTTGTTTGCAATATGATGCTATATGGTTACATGATGCAATATTAGGTCATCAAAATTTCTTGGTTTTAATCCTATTTCCTTTGACCTCTGAAATATCATATATTCCAAGCCGTTCGATCCCTTAGTGTAGAAACTGCTAAATCCTGTGTTATCTTAATTGTATTTCCACCATATTTGAATTTTTTCTGGCTGCTTGTAATATTTTTCTCCTTGACCTGGGAACTGCAGCTGCCACCCATTATTCCACACCCTGAAGCTCACTCCAGTCTTGTCAGTGCCATGGGGCCAAGGCTGGGCTGTGCTCTGCTCTGAGCCCAGTGTGATAGAACTTTCCTGTTGGCCTTCCAGGTTGTCTTGGGCTGGAAATCCCTTTCACTCTGTCGTTTTGTGGCTTCTGCAGCTCTCGAATTTGTTTAGAGTCACTTTTTGCAGGTATTTTATGGGCTATGGGGGAGAGTTTCTGCAGGACTGTCCTACTACTCCACCATCTCAGCTCCACCCCTCACTGAAGAATTTTTTAGCAATTTATAAGATGTCTTCCTAAACATTTATCGGCAAAAATAAAGTCTGACTAAAAAGAAAACCTCCTATCTAAGGCTCAGATATTTTACCCCTAATAAAAAATCATCTCTGAAATCAAATAATGGCAGATGACAATTTTATTCTAAAAACACTAACAAATAAAAATATTAGAAATTCATCACTACAAAGGTATTAATTTCCCTAATGCAAAAATTTTTAGAGGTGAGTTTTTTTTGTCATAGATATATTTTAAACTGAATGGATGGCTAATTCTTATCATCTGAAAGCAGAACATATGGTTCAGATTGCCTAAAAGTGCTACAACATGGCATAGAAGATTGTGTATAATAAAAAGTTTCTTCTTGAGAAGTTTTTCCTGCTACTTGGTAACTACAAACACCATCTATATTAGTAGCACACTTTGGTAGATACAAGGGCATTGTCATGGAGACTATATATGCTTCAATTGTTAAATAATGATTAATAATGATGGGAATAATGACAGTTTTTTCATTATGAAAGCTTAAACCTCTGATTCTTTAAGGCATTCTTTCTAAAAAACATTCTGTTTCTAGGCTCTATGTGTATCATTCATTAGTCTTTAGAGTATTGTGTGAGATTGTGACCACCCTTAAACCAACCAGAAATGAATAACTGGGATGGAAATAATTCCACCCTTTAAAATAAGCATTTTTAGGCCCTGCCCCCATAGGCATAATGATCATTACACCATGAGCCAGGCAGCCTATATCAGTTTGTAAGCAGCCTCCAAGGTCATCCATACCAGGCAAACTGAGGACTATTACCAGCGTAGTTTGCTAAACACATTTGGAGGCACCTTGAACAGCCTACTGGGTAATATAAATGACTGGATTAGAGGAATGAAGTTGAATTGCCATCAAAGGTAGCATAAGATATCCTTTCCACATTTTTAGGATACCAGACTCTTGGTGAAAAATCCAAAGCATCACATCCAAGATAAATGTCCCTTCTTAGTGGCATGTTCCCCCCATCGTCACATCATGTCTGTTGGATAAAGCCTTAGTGCATCTAGATTACAAAATATAGTTGGAAATTAAAAGCATCAGACACATACATGAGGGTAGAATGATGGTGTAGCAGTGGATTCACAGCTGGTCAATTTCCTGAGTGAACTGCAGAAGTCACTGCTCAGCCTGTGCTTTCTTGACTCAAAGAAACACCTACCTCCATCAGCTGCACATTTTGCATGTTGATGACTTCTATTGCCTTGGCAAAAAGACTTATTTGTTGTTTTTGAGTCTTTTCAGTTGTGTCTGACTTTTTTTTACCCTATTTGGGGTTTTCTTGGCAAAGATAATGGAATGGTTTTTCATTTCCTTCTCTGGATCATTTTATAGATGAGAAAACTGAGGCAAACATGGTTAAATGATTTGCCCATGATCACACAGCTAGTTAAGTGCCTAAGGTCAGATTTGAACTCAGGAAGATGAGTCTCCCAGAATTCACCATTGGCACTGATCCACTTTGCTACCTGCTGCCCTCAAAAGGCTGATAAGAATCACTTACATCTATGAGTGCTGTTTTTCTGGAAGATTACGACAATGTTTATTACAGTTACAAGCTGCAAAGGATAGTGACCTTGCTGCTTCTGATTCTTTCAGTTGGGACACAGATCTATGATGTCAGTTAGAAGCAGCAGACATTAAAGGAATGGAAATGTGCCTCAAACTCTGACATAAGAAGAGATGAAAAAATGAAAATGTCTCCCAATTCAGGTTGTAATCTGTATAAGCATGTAACAACCATACCTTGTGGTCACCTGTTCTTTAAGAGGTGTATTACAGAGTGATATAACAGCAGACAAAATGTCTTTTATATAGAGAAAAGTTTCATCTATCAAAATATTTGCCATTATCACTAGCAACCCCAGGACAAGAACCACAAGAGAAGAAAAGAAAGTTCAAGATCATTTCTTGGACCAAAAGCAAAGTTCATTCTAATTTATCCAGAATCAAGATGTGAATTAACTTGCACTGAAATTATAAAGTTGTCAAGGATGTTTTAATGTTTTGTTTTTTAAATCATGGCACTACTATATCTAGTGCTCACATATTGGTGAGTTTTTTTAAAGCCAGCTAAGCCTAAAATAATAGCTATGACTTTGAGATACTCAGATATCCTACGCAAGGTCACCAGATATATATATGCAAACATTGGGACACAGACACAAAGGTGAGGTCCATTTTATTCAGGAATGCATCCTAAACCTTAAATGATGATGCTGAATCAATATGTCTTCCTTTCTAATTAACCTGAGATAATTTCATTGATTAATTTTGAAAAGTTGTACCCTAATTAACTTCCCTTCCTCAACTATGGTGCTACATAGAAATAATTTCCTAAATATTTTTGCTTACTCAAAAAGGGGTTCCTTATGTTTATTAAAAAGCAAAGTTCTAGGTTAACAACAAATTGGAGACAGAAAAAAGGCAAAGAGAATCTTTGCTCTCAGGGAGCTAGCTCAATGTACTATCAGGGAGACAACGTGCAAAATCCTGTGTTTCAAAACAAGTTGTATGGTGGTCAAATTGGAGATAATCTCAAAGGTAAAGAATTAGTATTGAAGGCAATTGAGGAAGGCTTTTTTGTGGATGGTGGAATTTTAACTGAGATTTGAAGGAAGCCAGAGAAGTCTGAAAGTGGAAATGGGGAGGATGAGAATCCAAAGCATAAAAGAAAGACAGTGAAAGGGTATGGAGTCCAGAGATTATGTACAAAGAAGGAAAAGAAGGACAGTGTCACTGCATCACAGATGGGTGGAAGGGAATAACACATAAGAAGACTGAAAATATAAGAAGAGGAAGGTTATTAAGGTCTTTAAAAGTTAAGCAGATGACTTTATATTTGACCCTGGTAACAGGGAGCTGCCGGCATTTATGGAGTGGAGTGATGCGATCACTGCACCTTATTTTGATAGCCGAGTCGACAACAAACTCAAATAGAGAGAGACTGTAGTAGGGAGACCAAAATGAAATTTATTGCAATCATCTAATCATGAAGTGATAAAGGCCTGTACCAAGATGGTGGTATTGTTAAAGGACAGAAGGGGATGTATATGAAAAATGTTGTGGAAGAAGAATCTACAGGACTTGGCAATAGATTTATATTACAGATGAGGGCAGAGAGTAAAGAGTCAAGAGTGTTACCTGGTTGCAAGCTTGGGTGACTAGAATAATGGTGTTGCCTTCAACAGTAATAGAGAAGGTAGAAAGAGGGGATGGCTAAATTTAAGATGGCTAAAGGATATTCAGTTTGAGATGTTCAAAAGGTAGTTGGAGATGTGTGAATTTAGGTCAGGAGAGAGGTTAGAGCTGGAAAAAGAGATCTGAGAACACCTGCAGAGAAATCATAATTGAGTCCATGAGAGCTATTACCCAGGTGTCCAAGGTTTGATGGTAAGATCAGCCTTTTAAGAAGGATTTCCTTAAAACATTTAAATAATTTATACCAGCTATCCAAATAGTTTCAACCTGTAAATTGAAAGTCTAAAGGTGTAATAAAAGCTTTATGTTCTTCATTTGCTACTTTTCCTATTTAGATGGGATGTTAAAAATTTTTAGCATTTTTTCAAAATTTTCAGATCTTAATATTTTTCTCACAGAGGAACCAGTTAGCAATACAAAGAGAGATTCAGGTGAGCTCTTTTCTACAAATGAATGCAATTATCTTAAATAAAAGTCTCATAACTTGCTTTCTGTGGCTAGATAGCACATTGGTGCTTTTAGATGTCTGGATTTGGGTATTGCAATGTTAAGGTTGCTTTCAAGAGTTTTTTTTTTAAATGTTGGAACTTGTTGCAGGTCAACCTCTAAAAGAGTGAGTTTTTGCCAACTTATCTACTTCTCGAGATATTTTCTGGTCCTATTGCCATAAAATAATGTGAATATTTCAACTGGCATATCAAAAGAGTATATTATACTAGTATTAAAATAAATGAATCTTTTATATTGGGGTTCTATTATTAAATCTCAGCATATGTATACTTTGACATTTATTTCATCCCATTATGAGAATAAGTGATTCTGTCACTTCTCATTCTGCCTCAAATTCATCAGTTGCTGTAGTGGGAGTTTTGAAATCACAGTTTCAAAATGGAGTTATTTGACGAAGTAGACGCCATGACATTTTGCTCATTTTGCAGCTTATTTAAGAATTAACATTATTACTATTAATAAAGTTATTCTTGTAGATTCTAATTCATGGTTCCTTTTTCTTTACATTTTTTCTATTTCTCCTCTATTATCCTTCCACATAATTTACCAGCTTCCATATGATTTTAGGGGATCTCTTTCAAGTATCATATTGATTGAAGAAAATACTTTGTATTTCTCTAGGAACTCTCCTGATGACTGCAGTGTTACAAAGGGTGGGAAGATGGTCAACAGCCAGGATAATGTTGGAATGAATTATGGCAACTTTTTGGAGGAGAAGCATATTCTATCAACCAACATGACAACAAATGAACGAAGGGTTATTGTACCTGCAGGTCAGAAGTTTATAAATTTCACTATGGGATTTGTCATAATGTGATATACTAGAGGGACCATTTAACTTATGGCTTTGTCAGTCTGAATCATGGCAATGCTATTTATTAGTTTTGAGACATGGAGTTCATTCTCTCTCAGTCCTCATTTCTTTATATGTAAAATAGATATAAGAATAAGACAATTTAGCCCAAAGGTTTGTCATGGAAAGGCTTTCGTAAACTTTAAGATATAGCATAAATCTCAGAAAATTGTAATACAAATAAAAATAACAATTGTAATGATGCTAAAGGTTGAGCTGAATAATAAAGGATCAATTCTTCAAGGTTCAGTTCAAATCAGAGTCTTTTCCCAGCCCCCTCATAGTCTCTCTTCCTTTTTCAGATTACCTTCACCTGTTCTGTATGCATCTCTTATCACCCTAGATATTTACATGTAATCTCCCAATACAGTGTTTGCTCCTTAAGGCCAGGCACTGTTTTTTTTTCACTCCACAACCCCCCTTTTTGTATTCCCAGCACCACACTTTAAAATGTTTATTTGCTGACTGACTTCAGTCTGGATGGATATTAATTTGTTAAAATTATTCACATTTTGAAAAACACCAACAACTAAGAACATTACTGTCTCCATTTCCATTGGAAAGTATCTAATTAATTATAGTCTTTTCATCAAGATTCCTTGAAATCTCTTAAAGGTATGCTTCCCTCCCATCAAATACAATTATACTCAATTTTGCCAGGTAGGTTTTTTTTAGTCTTTGTCTACTGAAGTATCATATTTCAAGCTTTTTTTTCCCTCTCCTTTATAGTAGCATCTATTATGCCTTGAGTGATTCTGACTGTGACTCGTTGGCATTTGCAATCAAAATTTGAAGGAAAGCAGAAAGCTAGAAAAACATTCATAGCAATTTTCTCTGTTAAAAGCCTCATTTCTCAAATATATAGGGAATTGAACTAAATTTATAAAAATGAGAGCTATTTCCCAATTGACAAATGGTATGAACAGGCAGTTTTCAGAATAATAAATCAAAACTATTAATAGTGACAGGAAAAAAATGTTCTAAATATCTATTAATTAGAGAAATACAAATTAAAACAATTCAGAGGTACCACTTTATACCTATCAATTTGGAAAAGGAAAATGATAAATGCTATAGCAACTGTGGAAAAATAGGTACACTTCTTGTTGCTGTTTAATTTTTCTTTTCAAAGAGGACCAATAGATATCACAGTCCAGAGTGATGTCTTAACTTGTGAGTGAACTGAATTTAAGTGAGGCGGAGTTGCACAGTCATCAACTGCACCTTCTTTTTGAGTCATCAAAGTCCAGTGGCAAGACAAAAGTTAGGATGTCTGGTCATGACTCAGGATGCAGTGGATGACCTTGGTGTCTGACCAGTTCCTAAATGTTCCACATTGCCTACTTCAACCACCTTCATGTCCACTGGAACAAATTGTTCTCATCTGCCCATTCCATTGGGAGAAGTCTTCACATGCTTGGGGTAGACACTACCCCCCATCAACTCACTGGTGGATTTGTATCCTGTTGGTTACCCCTCAACCTATTTAAGCCTGCTTGCTGGAGGATTTATTGGGGTATAGTCACTGCACATGCTACAGCTCCTTGGAGTCATGACAGTTAAGTGCCTGGTGAACACCGAAGGTGTTATACCTGGGGTATATGGTACACTGATACACTGTTGATGGAGTTGTGAACTGGTTCATTCTGGAGAACAGTTTGGAGCTATGCCCAAAGTGCTATAAAACTGTGATCCTTTGACCCTAGGTCATATCCCAATGAGATAAAAGCAAATGGAAAAAAGACATATCTATATCTATATAAAACAGTTTTTTTGTGGTGACAAAGAACTGAAAATTGAGGGGATTGCCTTCAATAGGGGAATGGCTGAACACAGTGTGGTATATAATTTTGATGGAATACCATTATACTATGAGAAATGATGAGTAGGATGCTTTCAGATAAACCTGGGAAGACTTATGGGACTTGGTGCAGAGTAAAGTGAGCAGAGCCAGGAAGATATTATTCACTGTAACAGTGATACTGTAATGATGGTCAGTTGCTAAAGATTTAGCTACTCTCATCAAGATAATTACCTAAAAAAATTCCAAAAGATTCATCATAAAAATGCTCTTTATCTCCAGATACAAAACTGATGAACTCTATGTATATATTAAAACTTTTTTTACTGTACTTATTTTTTTGCTTTTTTTGCAACCTGGATAGTACAGAAATATTTTTGCATGATTTCACATGTGCAATCATATTGCTCACCTTCTCAATGGGTAGGGTAGGATTGGGAGAGAGGGTGTGAATTTGGAACTCAACATTTTTTAAAATGATTTTAGAAATGAAATTTAAAAAGTAAAAAATAATAATTAGTGCCCATGCTACACAAATCATTCTCAGAAATTGAGAAACTCCCCTATCAGAATCTTTTTATAAAACAAATATATTCCTACAATAGAAACCAAGGAAGAATAAAATCAGGAGAACTATAAACCAATATCATTAATGAATATGAATTCAAAGATTTTACATTAAATCCTGTCAAATCAATTACAATAACTTAGCCAAGAAATTTTTTCTGACCAAGTTGAACCTACAACAATCGTATAAACATAGTTCAACATTAGGAAAAACAACTACATAATCAATATTGTTAAGAGAAAACATGTAGAAATATGATTATTTCAATAGATACAGAAAAAGTCTTCAACAAAGTACAATAATCATTTGTAATAAAAAAAATGAAGTGCAGACCTAAAGGAGTGTTTTTAACATAAAAAAGTCTATCTAAAGCAAAAAGCATGCATTGTATACAATAGGTAGGTCTTTTCCAACAAATACGTTGTATATCAAAGATGTTCATTCTTCCTGCTATTATTTGATACGTCTTTGGAAATAATAACAATTGTAATAAAACAAGAGAAAGAAATTAAAGACATAAAGAGGAAGAAACAATACCTATTTGCTGATGATATGATGCTTTACTTTGAAAACTTATGAATTAGCAAAGTTATTACTTGAGAAAATTAATAGATTCAACAAAATCACATTACAAAAAAGCCCTAACATGTCAACTGCATTTCTATATAATAAAAACAAAATCCAAGAGAGAATAATAGGAAGGGAACTCCCATTCCAAATGACTATACAAAGAATAAAATATCTGGGGATTAATCTATGAGAGTGCATAAAATATTTGAATAGTTCAAAGTGCTCCTAAAAGTAATAAATAACAGGTTAAATAGCTGGATAAATATTCAGTGGTCATGGCTGGGCCATGCCAACATAAATTTAAAAATCCCCCCAGCGATTTAGCAATACTGCCAAAGTTAATTTACACTTTTATTCCCATGCCAATCAAATGATCAAAGGTATGCTTTTTAGAACCTGATAAATAATAATAAAAATTCATTAAAAAACCAAAAGATCAATAGCATCAATGGAAATTATGAAAAGAGCTAAGGCTGAATGGAAATAACACTTTCATACTTTTAACTATATCATAAAGCAATAGTAATCTAAACTGTTTATTTGCTTAAAAAATACAGAGAAAGATCAGTAGAACAGACTAGAGAAGGGATAATCTAAAACTGTACACAACAGAATTCTTCAATTTCTTGCATTATTTTCTTTTTCTGTTTTATTATGTATATAAATGGGCTTATTTTCACTTTTTTTTGTTAAGTTCAGATTAGTAATAAAATAAAATAATTGTATTAGTATGCCTGTCATCTCACATTCCTTCCAGAAACCAAAATTTTTTTCCTCCAACCATATTTTCAATTTCACAGATGTGTGATGGAACCTAAGAGTTGTTTTCATTTGCATTCAATTTGTCATTAGTGATTTGTAGCTTTTTAAAAAAAAAATCGTTATCGACAGCCCACTTTTCTTCTCCTGAAACTTATTGTTTATGACCTTAGAGCACTTAATCTATTTAGTAATGGCTTTTTTTTCTTTTGTATTTGAAGCAATTTCCCTATGTATCTTGGATTTCAGACCTCTACCAGAAAATTTTGCTGCAAAGTTTTTTTCTCAATGAACTGTTTGCACGGATTTTTAGTGATCTTTTACTTTTTTGTAATTATAGTCCATTTTCTCTACTTTAATTCTTTCTATGTCTTGTACAACGAAATATCATCCCATATCTTTAGTTGTGAATGATTTTTCCTTCTCTGTTCCTCTAATTGGTTAAAATGTGATCTTCTAGATTTGGGCCATGTATTCATTTGGAGTTTATTTTGATATATAACGTGAAATGTTGGCCTAAATCTAATTTCTGTCAGATCATTTTCCTATTTTTCCAGCATTTTTTTCAGGTAATAAATCCTTATCCTTAATATGTAGAGCCTTTGGGTTCATCAAATAATGTTATTATGTTCATTAGCTTATGGTTTTTGTGTATCTAATGTGTTCCATCAAGACAAATCAACTTCTCTTTTTTTTTTAACCAATAGTAAATAGTTTTGATGACTAAATCTTTTTTGTATAGTTTAAGATGTGGTGTTTTGAGACCTCCTTTCTTTCTACTTAAGACAATTTTCATTTGAGATTTCTTTACCTTTTATTACTGAAGGTTAAATGTATGCGTGTGTGTGTGTGTATAATATATATGTACGTATATATACACACATAGTAACCCTTTGATATTTGGATTGGTATGACAAATTAACTTAAGCAATATTCTTTTTTTTATTGGCATGGCCCAACCATGAGCAAATAATATTTCTGCTTAGTAAACCGATTCAAATCAAAACTCTTCTCTACTCTTGAGTGCTCATCATTTCACCAATTTTGTCCTGCCAATGCTCAGTCTTGGAATACTCTAATCATTATCTACCTTCGCTCTTAAACACATGTTGCTGAGTAAAGGTAGAAGGAATCATGCAACCATTCTGATAAGGTTCACTAAAAATTTTTGTTACACAACCTCAACTGGTCTAGGCAACCCTTCCTCTATCATCTCACTATATGACTCTCCAAAGCAGCTCTTCCAAACCTTTTCATCCCCCCTCAAACTTCCCAAGGTTCTCCCTTCCCCCACCCTCTCATCTGTGAATTGTATGTCCTGTTTTATAAAAAAAAATTAAAACCATTTACCATAAGCTTCCTTTCTCCCCTGCTTCTTTTCATATCACTCAGGTATCCGTCTCTTCCTTCACTTCTAACTTATATGATGGGGTGGCCTTACTCCTTAGCAAGGCTAAGTCCTCAACTTCCTCAATGAACCCCATTTCATCCCATCAATTCCAATAAATTGCCCCATCTGTCATCTCCATTCTATCACTTATCATTGATTTCTCCCTTTCTACTGGCTGCTTCCTTAATGTCTACAAACATGCACATATCTCTCCCATCCTCAAAAATTCCTGACTTGATCCTATAATCAGCTTCTATCTTAATCCATTTTAAATTTTATGCTGATGATTAGGGAATCAATTTTTCCTGCCCTAATATCTTTGCTAACCTTTAACTGCCTTTCAGACATTCTGAACAGGGTGTCCAGTAGACATCTTAAACTCAGTATGTTCAAAACTGAACTTATTTTCTTTCCCCCTTATCCTCTCCACTCCCATATGAATTTCCTTATTATTGTAGAGGACAATACCTAATCCTTTTGGCATATAATGTAGGCATCATACTTGACTCCTCATTATCTCTCATATCCAATTTATTACCAAGTTTTGTCAATTTCAATTCTGCAACATCTCTCAAATAGGTCCTCTTCTCTCCTCTGGCACTGCCACCACTCTAGTGCAGGTCTTCATTACCTCATTACTGCACTTTTAAAATAGCATACTAATTAGTATGCCCCGTATCGTCCCACTGTAATCCATCCTTCCATTCAGGTTCCAAAGTGATTTTACTAAAATTCAGGTCCAAGCACATCACATCCATATTCAATAAATTCTAGTGGCTATCACCTCCAGGATCAAATACAAAACCTGGTGTCGCAGCGCATTCCTACCTTTCTAATCTTCTTATATCTTACCCTCATATTCTCTGATCCAGTGAAACTGGCTTTATTTCTGTTCTACAAACAAGACACTTTATCATTTCCAGGAATTTTCTTTGACTATCTCTTATTCTCTCTAATTCCTGGAATGTTCTTCCTCATTTCTGCCTCTTGGCTTCTCTGACTTCTTTTAATTGCTTACTACAATCTCATCCTCTTCAGGAGGGCTTTATCAACCTTTCTTAAATCTAGTGAGTTCTGCCTTATTTATTTCCTATTTATCCTGTATTTAGCTCTTTTTTTTAAAAACATATTTGCATGCTTACTTTCTCCCTCATTAGATTGTCAGCTCCTTGAGGGCATGGAGCTTATGTTGGCTCTTTTTGTATCCCCAGAGCTTAGCACAGTGACTGGTACAAAAACAAGTACTTAATAAATGTTTATTAAATTACTACTGTTGTAGTAGAATTTTCTCTATTCTCTATTTATTAGTATTGTAATAGAATTTTCAATTTTGATGTCTTGAAATATGGTATACAAACTTTTTATTTGATCATGCTTTTCATGGAGTACAGTGATTCTTAAATTATCTCACTTCAACTTCTTTTCCATGTCATTTTAATTGTAAACACATTTTCTCCTTTTTTCCAGTCTTTTGATTTTATTCCGTTGTTTCTTGTTTTCTCATGAGGTCATTAAAGAGTCATTAAGTTCTGTTGGTTCATTCAAACTTCCAAGTCTTTTACTTGGCTCATATTTGCCACCTTCTGCTCCAAATTGGTTTTACTTCCAAATCTTTTCCCCAAAGTTCTCATTTGATTTAAAATTTCCTTTTCAAAAATTTGTTAACAATTTTCCCAGGTACTCCTGTAGCTGTTATCAAACCATTTCTTTTTCTCTCTGAGGCCATAGTCATAGTTTTGGTAGAGTAACTTTATTCTTCTGAATATGCCATCTGATCCTTAATATTTCTTCATACTATTCAGCCTATTTTTCTACTTCAGGGTCCAGTTGTAATTGAATAGTAAACTTTCAAAGCACACTCAGTAATCACAGCTGCTGTCCTCTTCTGGTTCTATTAGTAGCAACATGATTTGAGGATACACATGATGGGAGTCATGCAGGATTGGAGTTTGATCTGTGAAGGATTTGACAGTAGATAACAAGGTAGAATTGAATTTGTCCATTCGTGATCAAGACTTGAGAGGGAAGAAAGTGAAATTATATGAGGGGTACTGAGTGATGGAGAAATTAGAAGGTGAAGAATAGATTTGGAAGAGTAGATTTAGAGGTGAGGCATAGCAGCACATGGTAGTATAATATTATCAGATAGATGAATGTTTGGGATTTTTTTTTATTAAGAAAGTAGAACACTGGTCGGTAATCATGAGATCTAGGGTATAGTCGTTCCTTTGTGTGACTGAGCAACCTCAAGAAGAGGATGGAGTAGGTACGAATGGAGGAGGTAGAATGAAAGAGTAGGTAATTGAGATGACTCAAAGACATTAAAGATAATTCAGAGTTAGGGAACTTGAGGGAGTGCTAAAATGGGCATTGAAATGCTTTAGTATAAGAACAAGAGTTCGGAATCAAGATGGTGACCCAGGTGCTAAAGTGTATGAGAAAGAAGGAAGGATAATCTGGGGGCTAGTACATAACAGGAATCATGATTTAAATGGAATAGAAAATTTTAATCAAGCATACGAAGGTGGAGAGATTGCTGAATGATATAGCAAAAAGAAAATTTGATTACAGCCATGAGAAACAGACCTGGACCTGTGTGTTGGGGAGTGCAAGTCACTACACAGCTAGTGTTTAGGGAGATCATCAGGGGTGCAGTATTATCTGAGGAAATCCAAATCTAATAAAGTCAAGTTGACAGAGGGATTATGAAGTAAAGGATTCAGGATAAGGGGAAGTTTATGCCCTACAGAATGGGAATTCCAGAGAAAGCAGCAAAAACAAGGGCAAGATTTGAATGGGGCATATTTAAGATAAGAGTAAGAAAAATTGGAATGAGCAGTGAGAGTTAGAGGTAGTTTGCTTTCATGTGGCCAATTACTGAAGACTATAGAAATCGGGACAGTAACAGATACTGGTAGTTTCTTGTCTTTCAATTCTGTCTGACCCATTTGGGATTTTCTTAGCAAAGATATTGGAGTGTTTCCCATGTCCTTCTCCATCTCATTTTATAGATGAGGAAACTGAGGCAAATTGAGTTAAATGACTTGTACAGGGTAGCACAACTAGTGTCTGAGGCCAGATTTAAACTCAGATCTTCCTGACTCTAGACTTGGTGCTCTGTCCACTGTGTCACTTAGCTGCCTGGGCAGGCTCTTAGATCAGAAGGTAGCAGATGAAAAACAGTGCTTACAATCTCAAAGACTGCCAGGAAAAGACTAGAGGTATTGGGTCTTATGCATTCTCAACTGTTCCTCCAATATAACTACAAGGGGATGAGGATTCAGCACTGCAATAGTCAGATATTTTCCATCATTGGTAGAGGGTAGGGGTCAAGCTTTTAGTTGGGTTACAGTATCTGGCACAATACCTAATACATAATGAGAATGAATTGATGCACACGTGTATACTTGAATGAATATAAAAATGTGTCAGGAGAAGGTTAACTTTTTCCCAATCTGTGAGTATTGAAGAAATAATTCTTTATGATGGTCACTCTCTTTCTTTGTTGCTTAATATCTCTACAGTTATTCAGTTTATGTAAGAGTGTGTGCTGTGGCTGATTTTGCAAGTTGCAGTTCTTTCAGTTATTTGCCAAGTTTCACCTGCACACACAAATGCACAAAAATCTTTATTGCATAATTTTAGTTCCTCAATGATGCCATGAAGATATTGAAATCAGTGCCATCCTCCTCCTCCTCACAACATTCACCTTTATTAGCAGACAAGTTTCTTCAGAGTAAGGAATGTTTCTCTCTTACTGTCTGTCTCTAGCGTATAACACAGTAGTTGGATACTCAAAAAATGGTTGCTGATTGATAGATTGTTAAGTGTTATACCAAGGAGTAACTCTTGCTATAGCATATGGGTAAAGCAAAAGAGAACACTGGAACAAATTATAAATAAGAAAATTAGATAGGTAAATATGGAATAGTATTGGTGATTTCATCAGTGCTGTAAACTTAAGCCCTAGCTATTACTTCACTGAGAAATACCAGAGATCGTGTTGAGGCATATAATGATTCAGTGTAGCCAGAATTACAGTATCATAGATCTAGGTCTGAAAGAAACTTAGTCAAGTCTATCTCCTTACTTTACAGTTGGGGAAACTAGGATGAGAAAGGTTAAGTGACTTGACCAAGGACACACAATTAGAAAGTATCACAGGAATCTATTTCTTCTAGTCTCCAAGTCCAGTACTCTGTCTACTACCTCAAGATGCCTTTATTGAATTTAAGTATTTCAATACTCTTCTAGTCAAAGACAAGTTCACACTTGACACAAAAAACATATCATTTAGGGTGAAATTAGAATATTTGTGGGACTTACATGCTTAGTAAACTAGTTTATTTGTACTTTGATCTTTTAATAATTTAGATATGTGATTTCTACTCTAGGTTTAGTACCAAATCCAGAATATCTCTAATTTCCTAAGGACCACTATGAAATTCTCAAAGTGGGTTCAGAACAAAATTAATTTTTAGCATACTCTAACTTCACCAATGAGTATTTAACATGTAGTACTACAAAAGGTGCGATCGTATTACAAAGAACTTTGTAATTTCTTTTGGCTTCTTCACTGAAATATGGTGAGATGTGTAGATTTATGAAGTATATCCATTGTAGAAGCCATGCAAAAAGGCAATCCATAAACTGAACTAAAACACAAAATATTTAAAACTGAGTGTGTTGAATGGGTATATGAAGTTGTATTAAATAGTGGAGCCTCTTATTGAGTAAATGAAAGAAATTAAATTTGCTGCTTTAGTAGATTGAACTTTTCTTTCTTGCCATTTCCCCTCCCCCAATTATGCCTTCTGTAAATCAGGGAAAAAACCATATATAGCCTATATCCAGTTCATAGTAGCCATCATACAGACATAGCCAAAAAGAACTTGATCACAGTTTGAACTATCTGATTTCTAGGTGTTTTAAATTCTTTTCTATTGTTTTAGAAAAAAAATCTGAATTCACAATTTTGAGAATGAAACCGACATTTTAGAGAGAGTTTCAGAGTAATCTGCTATGAGATGTGGCATTTAATTTGTGCTGCAAGTGTACTGTATCTTGGAAAACTTCTCAGTCAAATTTTTTGTTTTCACACAGGGACCTAACAGCTTGTTTGTCAGTGTGCTAACGAAGAGGAAGGCAGAGACCTCAACCACCTTTCTTACAATTTAGCTAAAGTTACAAAATGATGTGAAAATTGCAATAGACTCTCCATTTTCATAGGTCATGGCATTTTGAAACATTCTTTT
This sequence comes from Bettongia penicillata ogilbyi, assembly GCA_023548195.1. Lineage (NCBI taxonomy): Eukaryota > Metazoa > Chordata > Mammalia > Diprotodontia > Potoroidae > Bettongia > Bettongia penicillata. Next base: position 522,127 of record JAJHZJ010000377.1, on the reverse strand, counting down.
CTTTTGACAGTATTTATTTTAGTTCCCAAAATGAAATATAACAGCATATTACTGTAACTTTGTAACTTGACATTTTTTATCCTGAATGTGTGTGGATGTTTTAACATATATTTTGAGCACATGGAATTTTGTGTGTGTGTATGTGCGTGTGTGTGTGACAAGATCAAGTTATAGATCAACCATGTAGATTTGGTGAACAGATGCTAATTATCTATCTTTTTTCTTGCCCTCAACAAATCAAACTAGAGATTCATGCACTTCACTTTCATTAGGCACTTCTTTGAGTAGGGTTCAGCAAATTCAGCTCAATTCAGCAGTTTCTACCACTCTTAGGAAATAAGACACACAACCATAAGTAGACTAGATATGAAAAAATAAAGTCTGACATACAATTAAGTAGCCAAATTAGGGCTAGAGGCAAATGATGATGGCAAGGGAGTTGGCTTCTGAAAGCCCAAGAATCTAATCACGCAAACTAAGTTGTGAATAAAGTGGTGTTAAATCAACTGTAAAAATCCAGCTGCACCTTGTTATGGTGTGAGAGCAAATGCCAAAAAATAAATTGAATTAGAAATGGAGCAACAAAATTCACTAATGATTGGTCATGTCTTTGGAAACCCTTAAAAGACAGTAGAAAGGTCTAAAAGGAGGTAAATTTCAGTGAGGCCAGGTAAGAGATAATTATCACTTCCTTTTTGCAATTGGATACTGGGCTTTCAGAGGTCAACTCCCTCACACTGTAAAGAGATCTCAGAGAAATATGTTGTCAGCACAGGCTGCAATGTTCAAGGAAGGTCTACTATTAATGTCATGTGTAAGATTTACTAATATGTCTCTGGTATGTGTACACAAGTGGTGGGGAATCTGTGGTCTTGAGGTCATATGGAGCCTTCTAGGTCCTCTGATGTGGCCTTTTGACTGAGTCAAATCAGAACAAATCCTTTAATTCCCCACTCCTGGTCTAGAACATGGAGAGTTTTGAGACTACACTCAAAGCAATCAGTCTAATCTGTAAGGCATTTGTTAAATTTCTACCATGTACGGGGAACAGGTAAATTCTTTATCTTTAAGGAGCTGACCTGATAATGGAATAATAAATGTGTATGGAATGCTTTTAAATTGAAAACATCATCTTACAACAACCAGTATTATTGTTACTGTCATGTTTGTTATAAGGACCTTTCTTAAAATAATAACTTTTAATTTTCATTGCTGTTTAAAAAGAAACACAAATTCCTAACACAAAAATGAAATCCAATGTGAAGTCAAAACCATCGAGTAATCATATAATCACAGGATCTCAGAGATCCTTTAGTCAAATCTCTCCACCACCCATTTTGTAGATAAGAAAAAGGAGGCAAAGGAAGTTGTGTCTTTCCCAATGATACATGTGTGGGGAAGCATCAAAAGTTGAATTTGAACCTGTACCCTTTGACTTAAAAGTCAGTGCTCTTGAATTCTTTTTGAGACTATAGCATGTAAGAAAGAAAAAAAAGGAAAGGGAAAATGAGGAAAGTCTGTTTAGTTGTGGCAGAGCATCTCCTCTAGCCAGTTGCTCCTTTACTAAGCTGAGATTGCTTTCCGTATTAAGCCAGGGTTTGGGGAAATCTTGTTCAAAGCATTCCACTGCTCAAACACTACAATAGAGATAAAACATTTCACAAGTGTAGAAATCATGAATTATCATCCTTCAAATCAGAAGAACATTGTACTATCAAGTTGGAATGTTAATTCTTTACTATTTCTTCAATCATATGAAAATCTATGTAGCTCACACTGAAGTGCGTGCAGAAAACACATACTTTTCTTAAGGTTGAAACATTTTTCTTACATTACTCGTAAGTGACTTATACAGTTTCATTGAAACTTCCTCGCCTACAAAAAGCTGATGTTTCTAAAGAACAGTTTGAATATTTTTTCAACCTCATTCATTGCTTCATTGGAACATACGCATTTTAATTGTTATCTTTGCTCATTCCTTGTTTTCTTCTCAATTCAAGTAGCCAGTGACTTATTTAGAAATCTTCTAGCAAACTTTAGTACTTTCTTGCTGTCTTTTAAAGTAGTACTGAATGTGGTCAAAGTAGGGATTTAGGGACCACTACTAAACATATCAGAGAACGCCCAGTAATTTGCATGCAGTCATGCATGATCTCAAGATGATCTTCCTTGACATAGAAATTGATCAGTAAAAATACAACTTTGCCAGCTCTTCACCAAGAGAAATGTCCTGAAGGGGAGGATTCCCTTTGTACTAGCCCCAGTGCAAACTAAAAGATCACTTCTTAAAGCAGAGTTACATTCAGTTAAGGTTACAATACTGAATGGTATGCCTCATTCAGCACACAGGTGTATATAGCAATTGAGTAGCACTTATATGACATCTCCTATTATTCCATGTGGCTCCATTAGATAATTATATCTTATTCTCTGGAATATGGGAAGCAAATGCCTGTGGTCTTCTACTCTCCTTTTTTTGGAGAAAGAGAATTATAACTGGGGACAATTCAATATTTAAAGAGACATGTGTTCTCATTGATACATCTACATTTTCTCATTCTATGTAATTCTTGCATATGTTATTAAAAGTATATCTTGTCCACAGAGGACATATTTAATATCCTCGAGGATTTCTTCTAGTTCTACCATTATAGGACTCAGTCTGTTCCTCTGTTGTCCCTCACAATATTGTGAAGACCTGCACATTTTTTGGATGATAATCCTTGTGCCTTTTTTTTGGACATGGAATTTATCTTTGCAAATAAGCTACAACCTACTTATGACCATCTTTTGTCTTTCTATTGCACTTAAGGTTATCATAATTTTTATTCTTTTAGGAGACTGCAATAGCCTAAGATGCAATATAACCTTTCTGGGAAAACAGTGGTATTAGAAAGATGGATTTTTGTTTTAAAGAAGAGCTAGAAACACCGAAAGTTTTCTTTATGTTCAATTCTGAGTATAACTTATTAGAAATGAGTGGAGAGTTTAAGTGCTTACTGTGTGCAAAGTACTATGCTAATGATAACATTAATAATGATAATGAAAACTAGTATTCATTTAGCACCTACTATGTGCCAGTCACTGTGCTAAGCACCTTACTAATATTATCTTATTAGATCCTTGCAATAACCCTGGGAAGTAGATGTTTTTATTATTTTCAGATGTTTCTGAGAGTACCTAGCAGCAACTTATGCATAGTAGACACACTCAATGAGTATTTATCAAGTAGTTGATTAATTGATAAAAATTCAAGCTAATAAAAAAATAGAGTTTGAACTATAGTATTGGAATAGTGGAAACAGAAATGTGGAGTTAATGGTTATGAAATGTGAGTGATTATTAATGTGGAAAGCCTAGGGCTTAAGTTCAAATAGCTATTGTTCACAATTTCCTTTGCTGAACCTTTCAGATCCTACACTATGGAGTACAGACCATGTCCGGCAATGGCTAGAATGGGCAGTGAAAGAATATGGTCTTCCAGATGTGGACATATTGCTATTCCAGAACATAGATGGGAAGGATCTGTGTAAGATGACCAAAGATGATTTCCAAAGACTCACTCCAAGTTATAATGCTGATATCCTTCTCTCACATCTTCACTACCTCAGAGAGAGTAAGACAATTTTCTTTCATGGGACAAAACTTCAAAAAAAAATTCATGATTGACATTATCTTCCTGATTTAACCTATTTCTAATTTCTGATTTGACAACTATCTCCTTGAAAAGGTACTATCTTGGGTCAGAAAAATAATATTTAGAAAACACTACAATGAGAAGAAAACAGTGACAGAGATAGGATCATATATTTAAAATCTGAAAAGACCTTAGAGGAGATTTAGTATCTACATTTCACAGATGAATAACTGAAGCCCAAAGATTTTAAGTGAATCATCTATGATGACAAAGGTAGTAAGTGGCAGAGGCAGTCTTTGAACCAAGATTTTCTGATCTTTCCACCCCTTCTCACCACCCACTACTTCCTTTTAGTGGAATTAATTCCATTGCCCAAGAAACTCAAATGGATGAAGTTGCTCTTCATCATAGAGCTGGAAAAGATATTAGAGATACAAGGCGACCTTCTTATTTTACAGATAAGGAAAATGAGTCCCATAAAGGTGAAGTGACTTGTCTAAAGTCACCCTGCTGGTAAGTGATAGGACTAGATCTATAGTCTAGGTTTTCTCACTACAGACATAGGGCTCCTTTTCTTATACTGCTGTACCACCACATAGTTCCAAGTTGACTAAAAATCAGACTAGAAGCCATATGTCAGGAAAAGGTTCATATGTGGTTAGAAGCTGGGTATTTTTCTACTCAGTAGGTAAATAGTACTCCCATTTGGACTAAATCTGAAGCACAAATTAATGGCAGAATAAAAAATTATGGAATTTAAATTTGCTTAAATGACAAGTGAAAAAAAAAAGGATATTAGTGATCAAATTAGTGATCCAAAGATGAATACACTGAGACTGCTAATTTTAAAAGTAAAAAGCAGATTTAAAGGGGAAAAAATAACAACTTGATAGTGCAGGATCATTGTTTCTTCATAATTACTTTGCCTGTGATCCTATTTGTTTATTCCTTGAATTAAGATAGTTTTAACATACTAATAGGCACAATGGATAAGAGCACTGGGCTGGGAGTCAGAAAGACCATAGTTTAAATCTCAGACACTTAGTAGCTATGTGACCTTGGGTAAGTCATTTAACCACTTCTTGAATGCAAAAAATTAGAGAAGAAAGTAGCACCACTCCAGTATGTTCACCAAGAACACCAAGCACAGTCGTTCCACAGGGCTACAAACACGACTAAACAATATCCACAACATATTAACAAGAAATAGGATGTGTCCCTGAAACTAACATCCAAATGAAAAGAAAAAATCAAGTTTTGAAAGCTAATTCTCATTTTTTTTTTCATTTTGGTGTTTTGTCTTATAGCTCCTCTTCCACATTTGACTTCCGATGATGTTGATAAAGCCTTACAAAACTCTCCACGGTTAATGCATGCTAGAAATACAGGTAATGCTGGTCTTGTTTCCATCTCTCAAAGATATCCTATTTTTTTTTTTTTTTGAGAACAGGACCCTAATTGACTGCTTTAAAAAAAAGAGGAAATAGTTTGTGTATCAGAGACAGCACTTTGGGGGTTATACTTTTCCATGTTGAATGGAGGACAGATTGTTTTCCAATGATAGAGAATCCATACACATAATGAAATGAAGAAAAAGTCCTTTAAACTTTCTAAGTGCCTGCCAGGGGTGGGGGAGAGTTGGAGGGAAAAAGGGAGATACAGTGAGAGTCTTGATCAAAAGGTCAGTTTAACTAGAAATATAGAATTATTCTCAGATCAAAAATGCTGAATAATGATCAAGGTAGTTATAGACTTATTCTATGTGTTGATCTATAAAGAATGAAAAGCATATCAATCATCTAAAATTCACTTTTAGAAAACAGTTGCCATTTCCCTTTTCCCATATCCTCTTTATCCTAAAAGGATCATTAGATGGATTAAGCTGGCTTTTTATTTTCCCTTTTGACTTCTCCCAACTGAAGATCATATGAATATATGAGTGAGAATTTTAAAAATTGTATCATTTTAAGAGAAGTTTTGGTATTACTGAACAATTCATCTCTGACCAAGCGCACAACATATTGTTGACACACAATGATCTTATACGTCTGAGTCCAGCAAATTCCAATGAAATTTTTAGATCATGTTTCATGTTAGCTAATTCTTTATCCTTCATTTTATGCTTATGTGCAATTTTAGAACATTGTTCTTTTGTGTATACACACACACACACACACACACACACACACATATATATATATATATATATATATATATATATATATATATATCAAAGAAATTTGGTAATGAGATTACCTGTTAAACTCAATAAACTATCTAAAGTTGGTTATTCTACGAATGGAATATATGAGAGCTGATAGGATATAAGTAATCATAGAAATCAACAAACAAACAAAAATGTTTACATGAAAATCTATAATAACTTAAATGCCTGTAACATATACATGAATAAATACGTATTTGTATTTGTATATACATATATATCCTGAAACCTACTTCAATTTGTTTTGTGGATCATTAGGGTAAAGAAAAAGTCATCATTTAGAAGCTAACCTTTTTGGTTTTGTTTGAATTTTGACTTTTTGCTTTGTTTCCAGGACCTTACATGCTATGCTTCTATGGAATGAAAAATAGAAATCTATTATATGGTGAAATAACATGTTAAGTCCATATATTCTCTTGAGCCTATGAATGGCTAGAAATCATAAATGCATGAGAAATGACTATTTCCCAGAGAGAGAGAGAGAGAGAGAGAGAGAGAGAGAGAGAGATCTGGGGGGGTCCCTAAACCTTTCTTTTTTTTTTTTATATGGTTTCATAGTTTTAAGTTTTCTTTAAAGCTTTTGTAAGGTAAGTGACCCAAGTCATCTGTGATTTCATAATATTGAATATTGCTAAATATAGAAACTCTTGAAGGAGCCAGATCTAAAAATCTTGACAAACAAAATTCTAGCCTGGATGCACTGGATCCCAAGTTATTTTGTTTGCTTTGCAGAATCAAGCAAGCAGAAGAAAGAGAAAAAACCTATGGTGTCCACATTTGGATGGAAACTTTAATTTTTAATACACTTATATAAAATGTTTGTTATTCTTTTAAGATAATTATCAAGATCACCATATAATATTTTACAAGTGTTTGCATACTTCAGAAAAGTTTTTACCAATTTCATTTATTGATAATGGCTATATCAGAAAATTATAAAGTCAAAACAAAAAACACTTGATAAATAATGTAACACATGAAAATTTCAGAACTTCTTCCTTTTGGAATCTACTCATGGTCACGGAGATGTACATTTATCCTTGTCTATTTTGGCTGTTTAAAGTAGATCTGACCTTGATAATGAAAAAAAAAAGAACAGCTTATGTTTTATCTTTCTTTTTTGCCTGCAGGAGGGGCCACTTTTATTTTTCCAAACACTTCAGTGTATCCTGAATCCACACAAAGAATTGCATCTAGACCAGGTATGAAAATTTCAACTGTATGAACTCTTCTTTTAGGATATTGTTTTATATTCATGGGATATATCATGCATTTGAAATATCTATGATGCCTATAGTCATAGATAGACTTCGTCTATATCTGTTGATTTTTAGACTAAATCCAAATAACAAATATCATTCGAAGATATCAGACTAAAAACCTACTTGAAATCACTATGCTCCAAAGAACAACAGAAAATTACTTCAATATATGTAGCATTTAGCGATCTCTTTTAATGAGAGAAGAAGAGACAGAGACGCATCTAATGAGTGCTTACTATCTGCCAGGCACTGCATTAAGCACTGGAAACACAAACTCAATCAATCCTCTAAATAAAATAAAAAGCTATCCTCTGAATTAAGGAACCATGGAGGCTTTATTCTGGGCAAGAAAAGATGAAAGCTCATCTTTCCATTACTGGCTTCCCAAGGATGAAGCCCAAGGTGAGGGTGGGGGTGAGAAAGACTTATGGAGGTGAAGGGAAGGAAAGGATGGTGGCAAGGAGAAAGATTTGGAGGTGACCTAGGTTGGATTAGGGAGAACCTGATTTCCAAATCAGTTGATGATTTTTAAAGAAAATATATGTAGTTGACAACATATTAATGATTCATTAAGAATTATATACGGGGAAACAATCAAAAAGAAGTGGATTTAATATCATCAGTGCTTTCATTTGTGACTGAAATACACTATTATCAGTACAGTATTGTCATGAGGGGCAGCTAGGCTATGCAGTGGATAGAACACCAGTACAAGAGTCAGAAGGACCTGAGTTCAAATCTCACTTCAGATACTTGACACTCACTAGCTGTATGACCTTGGGCAAGTCACTAAATCCCAATTGCCTCATCCTGGGTCATCTCCAGTCATCTTGACGAATATCTGAGCACTGGATTCAGATGGCTCTGGAGGATAAGTGAGGCTGGTGACCTGCAACAGCCCTCCCTCATTCAAAACAAAGTCAAGTGCAAGTCATGTCATTATTTCTCATGGTCTTCTTTGACAACGAAGGACGAACACACACATTGTCATGAAGAGTAATAAATGCCAAAAAAATCACTGAATACTAACTTTCTACAATTCCCAACGATTATTTCTATCTTTTCTCTTTGCTCAAATCTCTTTTCCACATGAGATAATTAAAAATAAAGACAAAGAAGACAATCTGGAAGATGAAAACCATACCTTGTTTTCCCTCAAGTAGGTCTTTTGTCTAGGCTAAAAATCATCAGTGACTTTAGCCAGTCCACATAAGGCATGCTCTTGAGGCCCTTTACCATACTGGTTTCCCTTCTCTTGAACACTCTCCAGTTTATCAGTTTCTTCCCTAAACTGTGGAACCTAAAAGATAGTATTTTAAATATAGTCTGATATTTTCTTATCTGGTCATACATTATACATCCCAATGATTCTGAATCACTATATGTCATCATCCAAACTCCATTCCCATCCTGTACCTCCTGATTCCTTATTCCCATTCTCCTCAACCCTAACACACTCAAATTCCATATCTAATGGAGATGTGCATTTATCCTTATCTATTGTGGCTGTTTAAAGTAGATCTGACCTTGATAATGAAAAAAAAATCATATGTTTTACTTTTACTTTTGCTGTAGGAGGGGCCACTTTTATTTTTTCCAAACACTTCACTGTATCCTGAATCCACACAAAGAATTACATCTTGACTAATTCTATTATACCTCCCAACTCATCCTAATCTCCATAATGACTTTTCTCATACTTCCCATATCTTCTGCCTTCCTCACTCCCTCCATTGAGAGCTTTTCCTTATATTTTACAGGAAAAATTCCACCCACCTTTCTCACTATGCCCTCTGGAATACCCATTCTTCAGGCAACAAACTTCCCTTTATTCTAAATCATTTTATCTTCCACTCCTTCTGTCTTCTAACAATCACTGAAACCTGCTCCCCCCTGATGGCACAACCTATTTGGCCACCCCTTCAGTACTGGCTGTTATCTTCATTCATTCTCTTTGGCTCATTGATCAAAACAGTAGAGATTCAATTCTATGCATTTCCATTTCTAGATTCTCCCCCCTACCTCTCAATAACCTCTCTGCCATTGAGGTCCATGCTATTCATATATTCTGATGTTGAGTTGTTTCAGTCACATCTATTATCCTATTGGGTGTTTTCTTGGCAAAGACTGGAGTGGTTTGCAAATTCTTTCTCCCACTCATTTTACAGATGAGAAACTGAGATAAAGAGGAATAAGTGACTTGCCTGGTCACTTAAATGGGGCTAGTAGGAAGTGTAAGAGACTAAATTTGAACTAACTCCAGGTCCTCCTGACTCTAGGGGTTTTAATAGAATTTTACTTAGCCAGTCTCTAACCTGGGAATGATGAAACAGAGCAGGCCAGAGACAAAGTGCCAGTAATCAAGTAACAGCTTAATCAATTAGTTTCATTGCTATTACTATTATTTCTAAAAATATGTCAAATAATAGAGGGGAGGGGCATCCTGCCTTTATCTGTCTTTATATTGGTAAAGTTTTATACTTTTCCATTGCAGATATTGCTACATGTTGTATAGGAGAGATTTGTAATGGGGTAGGACAAGGGACGAGGAAGCTTATATATTTGCAATGAAGTATCTGTTTTGTGTAAACAAAATCTAATAAATTAAAAATATGTAAGTCCTAATTTAATTGTATTGTCATTCTTTGAACTAAGTGAGTATGTTATTCCCTCTTTGAGCCAATTCTGATGAAAGGTTTAGGCACTGTCCTCTACTTTCCCCATCTTCGTTTCCTCTGTATTAGCTCTTTTGTTTCTCTGTTATATGAGATAACTTATCACATTCTATCTCCCTCTTCAACCAGTATGATCTTCTTTCTCAACCCTTACTTTTTCTTATATCATCTCATCATATTCAATTCACACTCATATTGTCCATCTATGTATACTCCTGGCAATTGCCCTATAGTAATAAAGTTCTTAAGAGTTTCAGATATCATCCTGTCATGTAGGAGTACAAACAGTTTAACCTTGTTAAATCTCCTATGTTTTCTCTTTCCTATTTACCTTTTTGTGTTTCCCTTGATCCCTTGTATTTGTTCTGGTCTTTAAGTTAGCAATTGTCAGTCCTCTATTTCATTTATTACCCTGACACACACACACACACACACACACACACACACACACTCACACACTCACGCACACATACACACATGAAGGATCAGTTTGCTGGGTAAGTGATTCCTGGTTGTAATCTTAGCTATTCTGTCATCTAGAATATCATATTCCAAGCCCTCTACTCCTTTAATGTAGAAGCTGCTGAATTCTGTGTAATCCTGACAGGGGCACCACAATATTTAAATTATTTATTTCTGACTGCTTAGAGTCTTTTCTCATTGACCTGATAATTTTGTAATTTGGCTATAATATTCCTGGAAGTTTTCACTTGGGGATCTCTTTCAGGACATGATCAGTGCATTATTTCAATGACTATTTTACCCTCTTTCCAGAATATCAGAGCAATTTTCCTTGATCATTTCTTGAAATAAGATGTCCAGGCTCTTTTTTTTGATCAGAGCTTTCAGATGGTCCAATATTTCATAAATTATCTCTCCTGGATCTATTTTCTAGGTCAGTTGTGTTCCCAATGAGAAATTTCACATTTTTTTCATTTTTTGATTTTATTTTATTATTTCTTAATGTCTCATGGAGTCATTAGCTTTTATTTGCCCAATTTTAATTTCTAAGTAATGATTTTCATCAGTGAACCTCCTTTCCATTTGGACAATTCTTTTATTTTTAAAGTGGGTTGATTTCTTCGATGAATTTATGTATATCTTTATCCATTTTTTTGTGCTTCCTTTACCAAGCTGTTAAGTCTTTTTTTCTGATTCTCTTGCAATACTCTCATTACTTTTCGTAATTATTTTTTTACTTATCTTATTTCCTTTTTAAAATCCTTTTTGAGCTCTTCTAGAGTTCTTTTGGGAGCTGAGACCAATTCATATTTTCCTTTGAGGCTTTGAATGTAGTTCTTTTGACGTGGTCTTGCTCCTCTGCCACCATAGTAACTTTCTATGGTCAGGTTATTACAGTTATTTATTTATTTTTGCTAATTTTCCTGCATCTTTATGACTTTTAAAGTTGAGATCTGCTTCTGGATGGAGAGAACACAGTTTCAAGCTTCTTGTGCCAGGATTTGGGAACTTGTTTCCAGCTTGCACAGTTTGAGATTTGATATGTCTATGTCACTTTTCCTTCACATTTTTTTCATTGATTCCCTTGATTATTTTTCCCCATTGTTCTTCCAGATGAATTTTATCATTTTTCTACCTATATAAAATATTTTTTGTAGTTTTACTAGTATGACACTGAATAAGTAAATTAATTTAGGTAGGATTTTCAATTTTTATTACATTGAGCAATTAATGTTTACCCATGAGTAATTAATATTTCTCCAATTGCTTAGATTTACCTTTGTGAATAATTTTTAAATTTTGTTCATTTAGTTCCTAAATTTGTATTGACAGGTAGATTCCCAAATAATTTATGTTGTCTGCAGTTCCTTTAACTGAAATTTCTCTTCCTTCTTCTTCCTGCTGAATTTCCTTGGGAAGATAGAGAAATGTGGATGATTTATGTGGGTTTATTTTGTATCTTGATACTTTGATGAACTTGTTGATTGTTTCAACTAGTTTTTAAGCTGATTCTCTAAGCATATCTTCATGTTGTCTCTAAAGAGGGATGGTTTTGATTCCTCAATGCCTATTCTTAGTACAATATTGATTAATAGTGGTTAGCCTTGTTTCACACATAATTTTATTAGGAAAGCTTCTCCTTTATCCCCATTACAGATAATGCTTGCTGATGGTTTTACATAGATGCTACTTATATTTTAATGAAAGTTCCACTGATTCTGAGTTTTGTAGTATTTTAAATAGAATGGGTGTTGTATTGTGTCAAAAGTTTTATCCGCATCTATTGAGATAATCATATGATATTTATTGATTTTGTTATTAATATGGCCAATTATGTTGATTGTCTTAATATTGAATTTGAACAAGACTTGCATTTCTTATATAAATCCCACCTGTTCTTAACGTATTATCATTGTGATATATTGCTGTAATCACCTTACAAATATTTTATTAAAATTCTTTGTGTCAATATATATTAGGGAAATTGTTCTATAGCTTTCTTTCTCTCATTTTTGCTTCTCCTGTTTTAGATATCAGTACCATATTTGTGTCACAAAAGGAATTTGCTAGAACTCTTTCTTTGCCCAATTTCCCAAATAATTTATATAGTATTGGAATTAATTGTTCTATCAATTACACTTATGAATCCAACTGAGGATTTTTTCTTAGGGAGTTTATTTTTGTCTTTTTTGTCTTTTTCTAAGATAAGGTTATTTAAGTATTTTATTTCCTCATTCATTAATCTAAGTGGTTTATTTTTTTAAAAAAAATATTCATCAATTTCACTTAGGTTGTCAATTTCCCTGGCAATAGCTCTTAAAATTACTTTAATTGCTTCATTTTTGATACTTTTAATTGGTTTTCTTCTTTTTTAAATCAAATTAACCAATACCTTATAATTTTTCCCCATAAAATCAGTTGTTAGTTTTATATATTAGTGCAGTGATTTTTTTTACTTTCAATTTTGTTAATCTCTCTTGTGATTTTTAGGATTTTCACCTTGATGTTTGATTGAGGATTTTTAATTTGTTCTTTTTCTTGTATTTTTAGTTGCTTTCCAAATTTATTGACAGGTTCTTTCTCTTTTTTATTGATGTATGTATTTAGAGATATAAATTTTCCCTTTAGTACTGCCATGAATTTTGGTATATTGTCTTGTTATTTTTTTCATGAAATTACTGATTGCTTTTATTTTTTATTCTTTTATCCAGTCATTCTTTAGGATTATGTTGTTTAGTTTCTAATTAATTTTTATGTATATTTCCCTATCTCTTTGTCAATGTGTTTTTTTAACCATTATAGTCTGAAAAGGATACATTTAACATTTAGGCTTTCTGGTCCTCTACTCCTTGATCTTAGCCTGTCCTCATCCATTCAGGTTCTAAGTCTTGTGGATTTGAACTTTGTAACATCTCCTATATGTGCTCCCTTCTCTATTTCAACACTACCACAGACACTTGACACTCACTAACTGTGTGACCTTTGACAAGTGATATAACTCCAATTGCCTCATCCTGGGTCATCTCCAGTCATCCTGATGAATATCTGGTCACTGGATTCAGATGGCTCTGGAAGAGAAGTGAGGCTGGTGACCTGCACAGCCCTCCCTCACTCAAAACAAAGTCAAGCGCAAGTCATGTCATTATGTCTCTGTTGGCATGGTCTTCTTTGGCAACAAAGGACAAACACACCACCCGTCCTTGTATGGGCCTTCATCATTACATGCTTAAGTTATTTTGATAACTTGATGGTGGACCTTCTTGCCACAAGTCTCTGTGCCACTCCACTCAATCCTCTACTTAGGTGTCAAAGTAATCTTCCTAAAATGCAGATCTGACCATTTCACCTCTCTACTCAAAAATTCTAATGACTATCACCACTAGGATGAAAAATAAAGTCCTTTGCAGAGCATTCAAGATCTTTCATAACCTGTACTCCCTACCTTTCCAGTTTTCTTACCTTATACCTTTTCCACACCTATGTATATTCTGCAGTGCAAGGATAAAAGTCTACCTTCTATTTCTCACACAAGATGATCCATCCCCTGACTCAGGACCTTTTTACTTGCTGTCCCAAATGCTGAAATTTGTGGAATTCCTTCAAGTTTTGGCTAAAAATCTCACCTTCTGTGAAAGAAACCTCTCCTGACACCCTTAACACTTGTGCTTTTCTCTATCAACTATTTCCTACTTATATGTATCTTATTTGTATATAGTTCTTTGTGTGTTGTACCACCATTAGATGGTAAGCTCCTGAAACGCCTACTTTTATCTTTCTTTGTACCTCCGACACTTAACACAGTGTCTGGTCCATAGCAGGAACATAATAAATGCTTATTGGCTAATCGAGTATAACAAATGAAATGATAACTAAAAGGAAACCAAACTTGAGGTAATCTAAAAACCACCGAAGGTCCTGTTAAGTAGATAATGAAACATACCTCCATCCACATGTTAGAGATGTAGGGAACTTTTAGGGCTTCAAGGACATAAAATGCAGATGTGATCACTGTATCTGATGTTTTTACTTACTTGTTTCTCTTTGTTACAAGGGAGGGTGCAACTAAAGTGAAAATGGGAATATTTTGTTCTAGAAATAACTTAGAAAAATAAAAGTTTTCAATAGAATACATATTTGTAAATGAATTGGGGGAAAATACTAGAATTGTTATCCCTAATTCTTGTAACCATAAATAAAATTCTAAATATTTTACCTCATAAGTATAGTTCAAAAATAAAAAATGTGATATTCACAAATTACTAAATTTTTGTATGATATTTGTTCCAATAAGCACAAACGTAAAACTACAGTACATATTTTTAAAATGTCTACATTTTTAATATTGGTGATGATTTATTGGTCTTTATAGATTTACCATATGAAGCAACTAGGAGATCAAACTGGACAAGTCATAGTCACCCTACACAGTCAAAAGGTATGGGTTTTTCTCCCTCTCACATGGATTTGAAATTTTTTTACTTCAAGTCCATAGCATCATTTAAATAACTAGAGATTTCCTAAGTTTATTCACGTTTTAACATGTCCTTCCTAGTTCCTCTCTATTACTTTCTACAATTTCTATATTTTAATATCAGTGTAGATAGATTAAAAAATTTATTATGTGTCAGGAACTCTGCTCAGCACTGGGGACAAAATTAAAAGCAAGTGAGACACTCTACTCTCAAGGACTTTATATTTAAATATAAATACTACATAGAAAGGTGATGGAAAAGAATAGGGAGGGGACACCCTTGGATAGAATGCGGAAGACTAGGAGACAGCAATGGAACCTGAAGAAAGTCAAGGCAAGAGAAAAGCATTTAATGGATAAAATCCCTTCCAAAATGAGGAGCCTAGAATTTGAGGAGGCTGGAAATTCCCAGTGGCAACGTGACAATAAAGAAAACCTTTGTCATAGATTTATTTCTGTATTTCTCTCTTCTTTCTTTGGTGTCATGTGACAATAGCTCAGTATCTTAATATTCACAACTCTGGTTTTGATCACTTGAGTTTAGTGGAGAAATGTATCACAGAAAGTCTGGATGTGACTCTCAGGCATAAAATAAAGATAATTATCTTTTTTTCTCCAGTTACTCAGCCATCTTCTTCTACAGTTCCCAAAACAGAAGACCAGCGTCCCCAATTAGGTATGTTTTAGCATCTTAGAAGTTATTATCTGAGTATCTTTGAAAAAGTACGCAACTTAATGGGAGGACTAATAACTTTTATATCTATTTGATGAAAATTATTTCCATAAACTGCATATAGTTCATTAAGCCTACTTTTGTGTTGCGAACTAAATAAATATGTTAGATACATAGAACAAGCAATAAATTACTAGGAACACATCCAAGCTTCCTGAAAATTGTATAATCCTAAATAACTTGTGAATAGTTTTAAATCTTTAACTGCACTAGAGTTTTGTAATGCAATTCCATGATACCAGAAACAAATTTTAAAAAAGAAAAATATTGGATGCTTTAAGAAACTCTAATTTCTATAGAACTTTGCAAGATATCATAGTTTAATGACTAGACCTTGGCAATGAACCATGACATATTTATCTTTGTACCTTTCCTATTATCTAGCACAGTGATCTGCACCCAGTAAATGCATAATACTTGTTTACCAACTGAACCATTTATTAAAAAGTCATGTTTATGTCATCTAATTTGTTTTCTTCTTTTCATTTTTGATATAGATCCATATCAGATTCTTGGACCAACAAGTAGCCGTCTTGCAAATCCTGGTAAGATACTAGTGCTATTTTTATCTCTCAACATAAGAATCAGAATTTAGGTGTTGGAAGGGACTTCAGAAGCAAACAAATACTCATCATAACATCCTCAAGGAGTAGTTGTCCAGCCTCTCTTTGAAGAACTTTAAGGAGGGGGAAATAGCTTATTTTGAGGCTGCCCACAGCACATGTACACAGTTTGAATGGTTAAGGAAGATTTTCTAGCTGTTGAGTCCAAATTTGCCTCTTTCAAATTTTTACATTTTGGATTCTGTCCTCTGAAACCAAATGAAACAAATCTAATTGTTCATTTCCATGACAACTCTTTAAAAGACAGCTGTCATCACTCCTTGATTTTGTCTTCCCCAGAATAATCATACCCAGATCTTCCTTCCAATTCTTATTTGGGGACTGAGAGTTCACTCCTATCCTGGCTGACCTCCTCTCAACATCCTTCACTTTAAGTAGATATGATATAAAAGATTTTCAAGTATTCCTGGTGAAAAGACTAGAGCCAAATAGAAAATTTGCATTCCTATTGAAATCACAAGAAACCATAAGAGATTAAAAAATGTTAAACAGCTTGTGTATACATACACACACACACACACACACACACACACACACACACATATATATATATATGCCATTTTTTGGTTATTGAGTCTTTTTCAGTCATGTTCAATACTTCATGATTCCATTTGGGTTTTTCTTAGGAAAGATACTACAGTGGTTTGCCATTTCTTTCTCCAACTCATTTTTATAAATGAGGAAACTGAAGCAAACAGGGTAAAGTGACTTGCCCAGGATCACACAGCTAGTAAGTGTCTGAAGTCAGGTTTGAATTCAGAAAGATGAGTCTTCCTGACTCCAGGCCCATCACTCTATACAGTGTGCCATGTAGTTGCCCCTTATTGTTGTAACAATAAGACAAGAAAAATAAATTGAAGGAACAAAAATAAGAAACAAGGAAAGAAGACATTCACTTTTTACAAATGACATGATGTGTTACTTAGAAAACACAAGAGAATCAACTAAAAATTGAAACAATTAATACCTGCAACAAAATTTCAGAATACAAAATAAAGTCACACAAACCGTCAACATTTCTGTTTATGATCAAAAACATCCAGCGGGAAGAAAGAGAAATTCTTTTTAAAATAATTTTAGATAGTATGAAATATTTGAGCTCTACCTACCAAGGTACACACAGATACTATATGAATACAATTACAAAGCAGTCTTCATACGAACAAAAATAGATCTGAATCACTGGAGAAATACTAATTGTTCATGGGCAGGCCAAGTTAATATAACACAAAGACAATCCTACCTCATTCAGCATCACATCAATCAAAGTACCAAAAAATTGCTTTATAGAATTAGCAAAAATAAAAACAAAATTCATCTGGAAGAATAAAAGATAAAAAATGTCTAGGGGATCAATTAAAAATGAGAAGGAAGGGGACCTAGCACTACCAGGCATCAAACTGTATTACAAACCTATAATTTGAATTGAATTGTCTTTAAAACAATTTGGTGCTGGGTAAGAAAAAGAGAAGTTGATTAGCAGAACATGGAAGGGACACGATATACAGAAGTAAATAGTGTTTGATAAATTCAAAGATACCAACTATTAGAGGAAAAACTTCTTATTTGATTAAAAAAAAGCTTTTGGGAAAACTAGAAAGTAGTTTGGGACAAACTAGATACTGAACAAGATCACTCAGAATATACCAAGGTAAGTTGAAAATGGGCACATGATTTAGATATGAAGAGTGATATCATAAGCAGATTAATGAAGCAAGATACAAATTACTTGTTTAATCCATTGATAGGGGAAGAGTTTATGATCAAATAAGAGATAGTTAAATGAGAAGTAAAATAGATAGAATTTTGATTACATAAAACTCAAAAGTTTTTGCATAAATGAAACTAATGCAGGAAATGGAGAGGGGGATCTTTGTAGCAATTTCTTTGATAAAGATTTCAATTTTAAATATATTGGAATCTGAGTCAAATGGCAAGAATGAGATCCATTTCTCAAAGGATGAATAGCCAAAAGGAATGAATAGGCAGTTTTTAGATGAAGAAGCCCAAGCTATCAATAGTCATATAAAAATGCTGTAAATCACTAATAATTAGAAAAGGGCACATTGAAACAATTCTGAAGTACCACTTTATAACCATCAGATTGGCTAATATGACAAAAAAGGAACATGAAAATTGATGAACTGGATATGTGAACACAAGTATTTTTATGCATTGTTGGAGCTGTGAACTAGTCCAACAATTGTGGAAAGTAATTTAGAATTGTACTCAAAAGGCAATTAAACTATACATATCGTTTGTACCAATGCTACTGAAACTGGGGTTATACCTCAAGGAGATCAAAGAAAGAGGGAAAGGACCCACTATACAAGAATATTTACAATTCCTTTTGTGGTGGTAAAGAATTAGAAACTGGTGGATTACTCAACAGTTGGGGAATGACTGAAAAATTAATGCATATGAATGTGATGGAATACTATTGTGCTGTAAGAAATGATGAAGGTTTCAGAGAAACCTATGAAGACTTGTGTGAACTGATGTAAGTAAACTCAATAGAAGTAAGAGATCAATCTACATAGTAATAGTAATATTGTAAAGATAGCCAACTTTGAAAGACTTAGTATCTCTGATCTACATATTCAACAAAACCATAATTCCAAAAGACTCACGATGAAACATGCTATGCCATTAAATAGATAATTGATTAACTCAGAGGGCATATTGAACATTTTTTTTCATCTTTCTTTTTCTTGCCTTTTTTGTGGGGGTTGTTAGGGTACTATCTAATGCAGAAATGTGTAATAAATTTTGTTTTCTTTGCCTTTTATGGTGCAAGGAAGATGTTAGGGAGAAGGAGAGATTTTGGAACTAAAACTGAGTATAAAGTCTCGGCTTAAAAAGAGAAAGAAAAAAGAAAGTACAACATTCAAATAAAATTGTTAATCTTGAACATAATTGCATAGTAGCAATTAAATAGGCAAGTCATTAAAAAATCAGGGGAACTACAACTATATAGATCTGAGTAAGGCTTCCTCCCTTTAGATGTTCATTTATAGTTGAATTTTTAATTGCATTTACCATCTTACTCTGGGCAGCTAGATGGCACAGTAGATAGAAACGTTGTGCTTGTAACCAAGAAGTGTAATCTTCCTGAGTTCAAATCTAGCCTCAGACACTTACTGGTTGTGTAACCCTGGACAAGTCATTTAAAACTGTTTGCCTCACTTTTCTCATCTGTAAAATGAGTTGGAGAAGAAAATGACAAACCACTCCAGTACCTTTGCCAAGGAAACTCCAAAATCATCAAGAGTTGGATACAACAGTAAAACTACTGAAAGACAAATTTCTGTTCTCTATCTTTATCACTGTCTCTCTTTGTTTATGAGTGCTACTGGCAATCATTCATTGTTTCACAGACCTTGGGATGGGAGTCGGGAATTTGGACCTTTAAAAATAGTATAACATAATCAGCATCGCAAGGAAAGAGAAAAATATTTTTTTCATTATCATATATTTGGTTAAATACTAGGAAAGGTGATATGGTTTGGAAAAAAATATTTTTTTCTAAAGTTTCCTTATTTTAACTAGTTTGTTTTTAGTTCTGGGGAAAGTTTTGATTTCTGAGATCTAACAAAGTATTATATTAGAATATATTGCATCAGAATTTATGTTGTTCATACATGTTTATTAGAATTATATTTTAATTTACTGATATTAAATTTTATTTGCAAATTTTAGGAGTTTGATTTCTTTAATCTGACTTTCATTATTTTACTATGATTATATTGATACAATAAAAATAGAATTATTTAATTATTGCTATTTACATTTTTATTTCTTTCTTACAAAAATAGAAAACAATGAGATATCTAAAACATCAAGGCTTTACAAATATATTTTTAAGTGCACTTTCAATCAGTTAAGCATTTGCTTTCTATGATTCAATGATGGTGCTAAATGTAATACAATTACAAAGAATAAAACAAAATAATAAGTAAATATATAAGTATATACAAAATAACTTTAAAGAGAAAAAACATATGGATAGTTAGGGAATGAGGGCACTGGCAGTTAAGGAGGATTACGAAAGATTTCATATAGAAGATTGTACTCGAGTCATATATTGAAGGAAGAGATACATTATATGATTCAAAGTACTTTTCATGTATAGGGGAATGAAGAAAGCAGGGCACAGAGAAAGCGATGCAATGTTGTATGTGAGGAATATAGAGAAGGCCAGTTTGGCTAAATTCCTAAGTCCAGGATCAGGAGCAATATATGATGAGGCTAGAAAGATAGATTAGGAACTGACTGCAAAGCTAGACAGAGTAATTTATATTTGATCCTTGAGGATAAAGGGAGACACTATATCTTATTTAGTAGAATAGTGACATAGGCAGATCTGCACTTTAGGTTGTCAGTTCTGTGAATGATAGACTAGAACATGAAGAGGTTTGAGATAGGAAAACCAATTAAGAAGATATTGCAATACTCTAATAAGGAGGTGGTGAGAGCCTGAATTAACCTGGTTTCTGTGTGAGTAGAGAGATAAGATCAGATATGAGATATGTTGTGGAAAAGGAACCTGAAAAAGTTGAGAGCTTGACTATGTAAGGTGGAATGAGGTGACAAGGATGACACCAAGATTATGAATCTGAAAGATTGAAAAATAATGGTGCTTCCAGAGCAATTAGCAAAGTTTAGGAGAAAATTGGGTTTGGAGAGAAAATTCAGTTCTATTTTAGTCAAAACTTTGGTCAACACTCTGAACATTACCTAATAAGGAGTTCTCTCAACTTCGTGAGAAATTTGAAAGAAACAGATCAGCATGAATGTAAAAAAAAAAAAAAAAAGAGCCAATGAGAGAGAATGTTTTTATTTCTTTGTGTGACTAATTCTCATTGATTCCTCCCCTCCCCTCTACTCTAGGAAGTGGACAGATACAGCTTTGGCAGTTCCTTCTGGAGCTTCTATCTGACAGCTCAAATTCCAACTGCATCACATGGGAAGGCACCAATGGAGAATTCAAAATGACAGACCCCGATGAAGTTGCCCGTCGCTGGGGAGAACGCAAAAGCAAACCCAACATGAACTATGATAAGCTTAGTCGTGCATTGCGTTACTACTATGACAAAAATATTATGACTAAAGTTCATGGCAAGCGTTATGCTTATAAATTTGACTTCCATGGAATTGCTCAGGCATTGCAGCCCCACCCTCCTGAGTCTTCCTTGTACAAGTATCCTTCAGACCTCCCTTACATGGGCTCCTATCACACCCATCCTCAGAAGATGAACTTTGTGGCTCCTCATCCACCTGCTTTGCCTGTGACGTCTTCCAGTTTCTTCTCTGCCCCTAACCCATACTGGAATTCATCAACTGGAAGTATCTATCCCAATACCAGGCTTCCAGCCAGTCATATGCCTTCCCATTTGGGGACTTACTACTAAAGGAAAAAATGACATTCCTCTACATTATAAATTTTCCCATTGAATTTTTGTAAAGTTTGCTAGAGAGAACATGAATCAAAAGTGGAATGCAAGGAATGGAAAAGGTTGACTATATTTCAGATTGGGGGTGAGAGGTGGAGAAAGAGATCAGATAGTCCTTTAGGGATAGGAATTAATCAAATTAATACTCAAAAAAGCAATAATTATGTTAAAATGTAATATGGACCTATCATGAAAGACAACATAAGTTGAAGCATGAAGTGGTCATGATCAAGAGAAATGTGGCTTTAATAAGTGTATAAGCTTCAGTGTAAAGTTTGGTATCCACATGCTAACTGGGACTATACTACAATATTAGAATAATACAATATTGATCTAACATACAATATATGAATTCATTTTTAAAACTCTGCCTGTATTTAAAATAGAAGTATATATACATATATAGTATGTGTATATATATGAATGTATACACATACTTACACACAGATTTAGACTGGTTTATTGTGGAAGCCAATGTGTGGAATACAGTGGCACTTGCTATTTTGATTAAAAATCAAAATGAAGGGCTATCAGCTATTTCAAACTGTGAAGACTCCTCATCATTTCAGATTCTTATGATCCAAAGAGTAGGACTGAGAATGTGTATAAAAGACAAGTGTATGATTGTAGAACAAGAACCTGCATCTGCAACAGGACATTAGTGAGAAGCAGAAGAAGAAAGCGACAAAGAATGAGAAAGAAACTGCTTAACCAAATAGAAACTGAGAATGTTAACATTGGACCTTGGGGAATGATTTGTTAGGATATGAGGTAAAATATTATCAGTGTTATGCCACCCCTAGTATGCCGAGAGGACACTGCTAATCTTGAAGGGAAAAGTAGTGTAAAATTCAGAAATCAGATTGCACATCACTTTTTAAAGTTTTTTTTAAACTGGAATTATCTGATATTTAGAAGAAAAAGTCAGGACCTCACCATTATCTTGGGGCATAAGGTAAGAGACAGCCTTGGTGATTGTCATTTTCAGAAATCACATAGGTCTTTTGGTTAAGTGGGCATCACTTTTCCTTTTTCAGTCACAAATGCTGTGCGTTTGTAAGAATGAAGGATATAAGTCAGTGGGTTTTTTCCTCTTTATTACATAATAATTATATAACTTATGCATTTATACACTACGAGTTGATCTCGGCCAACCAAAGACAAACAAACACACACACAGACACACAGACACATACACACATGCACATGCCTACACACATGCATGCATGCTCACACACACACAAAGGATAATTAGAAATACTGTGGCCTTGAATTTTAACTCAGTATGCTTAATGTTTACAATATGAAGTTATTAATACTTAGAATGCAGAGTGTACATAATAAAATGAGCTTGGCCTAGCTTGATGATTCTTATTTATATAGTTGTCTGCATTTCTGGTCACCAACTTGCTTCATCATCATAACTGGTTAAAAATGTTAACCTTCATTTTTGTCCCTTAAAAAAGTGAGAGATAAATATAGGACTCAAATGTTTTTTGACTGAAATTATATCACAGTTCAATCCTTACAATCATTTTATGTCACACAGTTGTGAGAATTTCGACCAAATTCTTCCTATCTGTTCCCATGCTGCTAGCATGTTGGTATCTCCTCTCTGGAGCAGTAGGACCAAGCATTATATTTGGTGGATTGCTCATGCATAGTAATTTCTACTCACCTACATTAGAATGGAAAGAGACGTCTGAAACTGAGGAATGATTTTTGAAGCAAAAATTTCAATTCTGTCTCCATCACAAATCACCATGTGATTCTTAATATAATCATAAAGTGTTAATTGAACCATGAAAAACTTACTGCACTTAAAGAAATTATATCATTACTGGTTAATAAAATGTGTAACAAAAAACTCGATATTCCTCAGTTTACAACTAGGGGGCAACATCTTAATGTGTTATTTGACTTTTTCCATTGATTAAAATAAACTGATTAACTCCATTTTTCATACCACAGGAATTTAGGAACCAGAGTTCAGGTTTTAAAAACCTCTAACTTAATATTTATTAGTATCTATGCTCAGTAGACACTGTTTCCAAGATCAAGTGTGCCAGTGGACTTACGATCACATCAATGTAAGTATTTCTATATTTTGTCTGCTGGTCCTCTTCCATGTCCTTTCTTATATTTACCATAGGGTATCAGCCCTTATGTCATGTAAGGAGAGAGGGAAAGGTGGACAGCAAGACTTGAGAGATCTCTGAGTTCTCTAGTAAATTCAGCTTACCTTGACTGGGGTGGAGAGCAAACACTGTACACAAATCATAATTGGGCTATTTCACAGGAGTTCCAGAGCCATTCATTAGTTTTGTGTGGTCTTTTGCCATAAGGATAACTTAGTTGTCAGACCTTTATGCTGTGCCATCTTGGCAATAATTCCTAAAGATTATATAGGATCACATTACTTGAGTTCCAGACTCACTCAGCATTGTTCATATAACAAATCACCTCCACCATTATATTCATATTAAAAATAACTCTAGCTTGTATCTTGTGTAATTAAAAAAGACTAGCAGCAAAGGCTATGAAAACTGTACTACTGAAAAAGGTTGATCATTTAGTATGTTAGAAGCTCAAGTCAGATGTGCCTACATTCTGCATATAATTGTAAATTGTACTCTCCTGATAATTCAATGCAAATGTTTCAAGATGACTTTAAAAGCAAAACAATAAAAACAAAATAAGAGTAAATTCAATTTTATAAATGTTTTAAGTTTACTGCCCACATACCCCCACCCAAGTTATCTGCGAAGTTTGATGAAAATATGAGAAATGATGCGGCATTTTTGAAGACCTTGACAATGAATGTCCTCAATAAATAACCCTTTAACCCTACCTTTGAAACAATATGTTTACGTCATATTCAAGCTTCTAATTGTTTCCCATTCTTTTATTTCTCACTCTAAATTCCCTTGAAATTGATTTAAGATTCTTACATAATCACTGAAACCTTTAAAAAAATTTTTCCTACTGCTTTTTTCCAGAAACCTTTGTTTATGTTGGTTTCCCGGAAAATTGATCCTTGCTGGAAAGATTAGTCTTTTGTTATCTTAAATAGTGTTTTCACCTCTCCATCTAATCAGATTGCTATTTATTCTAAAATTTCATTGAACATTAAAGTTTTTCTTGCCTAATTGTAGGACAGATAAAGTATTTCAGTTTATGATAGAGTGATTTGGAAGGGATCTTTTTCTAAGCTGCTAACACACTTCTATTTAATTTGAGAGTACCTGTCATCTTGAAGTGTGTAGGCTAAAAGGAAACTTTCTTTTCTTATCTAAAAAATAACACTCAAATATGAAATATAATAATATACTTGGGCTTCCAATAAATGGGTGATTTTGACGGGACAGTTTCATTGTCCCATTGTCAGCAAAACTTCCACTTAAATTGTGGTGATCTTACCAGAAAATTATCAGGATGTATAGAAAACAAAATGTGATAACCTAAAACTTTTTTACTTATGATTTGAAATTTTAACTCTGGGAAAGAGAGATTCCACAATATATTTCTCTAACCATATCTAAATAGTAGTCACTCTTATGACTGTCTTTTGGCACCTCTGAAAGCTTTCACTTTACTCTTTCACCTAAATATCCATGATGACCTGGTACTTGGGGTTCTGCTGTAAGAAGGAAAAATATCACTAGTAAAATTATCCCTTCAGTCCTGAAAATAATAAAGTATTGTTTTTTTAAAAAGGTCTGGTTTTCCAGCCATTTGCACCATTAAAATGAAGTCGTTAAGAACTTATAGAAAGAGGCTAAGCATTTTGAACTACTCAAATGTAAGTTTAAAATTCTTTTTTAAAGTGGTTTTCTAAAACATGTAGTCCAAATAATTTAAAAGTAACCTGATAAAGTAAGATTCACCAAACAAGTAGTTGAAAATTCATAGTTATTTACATTATAAAGGAAGAAAATGTTATATTCTTTCTTTATGTGATACACAGGTATTTATATATCAGTTGTAGCACTACATATATTATATGATAAGCATTTTAGGTGATGATAGTGAGGAAATATGTAATTTGTACATGAAAATGGTACAGCAGGGGTAAGAGTCTATTACATTACCTTGGGAACTATAAACATGAAAATACTTATCACAAAACACTGTAGTTGGCATTTGGTCAAGGAAATACTCATTCAAAAACTATCTTCTCTTTGAATTCAAAATCACTTATTAAGTACATATTATTTGCAAGCTATAATCAACAATTTGCTGAGCTGGAAGCATTGTATGAGAAGTATGGTCTCTACCCAAGGGATCTGCAGCCAAGTTGAGGAAATGTGCACACCTGCACTTTTCATAAAGCTTTTGTCAATTTCTCATGCTATCCAACATTTAAATGGATTAAGAATTGGTTGAATTACAGGAGCTTAGATAGTTACTGAACTGATACTCAATTCTGAGGGATATGTTTGACCAGTGTATCCATCCTTGTTTCTATTATGTGCAAAATTTGTCTCAGTGACTTGGATTAAGGTATATGTGTGTAGTATGTTTTTCAAATTTATAAATGCCATAAATCTACAAGGGATGGTTAAAAAAGAACAAATTCAGATTGGGCCAGATATCTGAGAAGATAAAAATAAATAGGCATAAACAGAAATGAGTGTACTTTGATTTAAAAAAATAATTTGCAAACATGCAAAATACTCTAACATAAATGGGGATAACTAATTAAAAAGATAGTTGCTCGTGATTTGTTTATGTGTATATAAAAATGATGATACTTGCAAGTTAATTTGCTTTTTTGTTTTATATCAATCAAATTACTGAAAAGATACTTTGTAGAATTGAACAAAATTAATTTGGAAGAAAAAAATACAGAATTTCACCCTTGAATATTAAAAAATATTTAAAAAAAGCACGAAAGAAGAGAACATGACAATTCAAAACTCAACCTACATTACAAAGTAGTAGCCATCAAAATTATTAAATATTTGGTATAGCTGGAGCCAAAATGATAGAGTAATGGAAAGAAATACATTGAAATCCTTCTCAAAATTTGTCCAAATAGATGTAGAAACTGTACCAGATCAAAGCCTGATGGATAAATTCAAGAAAAAAGTCATAATGAGCCATTTTTTCCCAACCTAGATCTACATAGGAAGACCAGTAGGTAAGAAAGTAGACACTGGGGACTCTTGGACTGTCTAGGAGTTTGTAGCATGGAGCACTGAAGAAGCTGTACACCACCGCAAGATAAAGTCCTGTGCTTTTATACCAGGGCACTGAAATCTTATGCAAGTGCAGGAACAAGTGCTAACTGACATTTTGGTCATTCACAACTCAATTCCAGGTCACAAATACAGGGAAGATTAAGGAACAGGTCTGTGCCAGGGGTGGCCTTCTGGAGTAAAAGCCTTTGACTCTATACTGAGAGAGAAGCAAGTTCATAAGCAAGCAGCAGCTATGTAGCTCAAAGTTCAGGAACAAATTAAGTTCTCCATTTCAACTTCTAACCCATTCTAAAGACTGTAGTAGATCATTAGGGTAGTCACCCCAGGTCAAAGAGGAACCTATAATTCTGTCACTGTAGCAGCAGAACTTCCCACGTATCTAACAGTGCTAACTCCAGTACAAGTCTACCATGGCTCAAATCCAAAACCAAGTCAGCAACTTGCAGAGAACAGAATGGGGAAAGTGAGAGGTGGGACAAGTGAGGGGAAGAGTCAGAGTTCAGACTTTGCCCTGAACTGACCACTTTGGGAAAACTGGTAAGTTACTTCAGCCTGAGCTGTCCCTGAGATACTAGAATACTATAACACTCAGTACCCAAAGATTTTTTAAAAATATTAAAAGCAAACTGCTGATATCTCTTTGAAACAGAGGGCAAAACAGAAATAGAATCTTTCACTAATTTTCTGAAATAAATCCTAAAATGAACATTCCAAGGCCAAAGAAAAAAATACTGTAAGCAGCCAGAAAGAAAGAATTTGATTACCAAGGAGCCACAATTAAGATCACACACACTACCAACGAGTGGAAAGTTTAGAATACAGTATTCTATAGTAGTCTACATGGCAAAATTTATATAATCTTACAACCAAGAATAATTTACCTAGCAAAAACTAGGTAAGTCCAAGTGCATCAAGGTCTATTGGGATTTATTACACTCACCAGGAAGGTAATCCCTCAGCTTGCCATTTGATGTACTGCCAAATTCAATTTCATTATCCCAAGTGGTATGTTTAGATATTTTCTTTCTAATGAATACAATTACAACCTCCTCATTAATTAATTACCTTGAGTCTTCACTACAATTCCTAAATATTTCTTATATAATAAATGGTAGAAACTTCCATTTCTAATAGTAACTACTTATTCTCTTTATAGTCAGTTCTTTAATCTCATCTGATTAAATAACTATGGAAATAATTGGACATGTAATTTATTAACAAACAAAACCATTAAC
Source organism: Bettongia penicillata ogilbyi (assembly GCA_023548195.1). Classification (NCBI taxonomy): domain Eukaryota; kingdom Metazoa; phylum Chordata; class Mammalia; order Diprotodontia; family Potoroidae; genus Bettongia; species Bettongia penicillata. The sequence continues at coordinate 494,148 of JAJHZJ010000377.1, read as the reverse complement.
AAATGTTTAGAAAATTATTTACACTAATTTGACGATCAGAAAATTCACACTCAGATTTTCCTCAAACCTTCATTGTAAAGCAGATAATTTCTCTTTACTTCTTCAAATAGAATTTCAACATTACTTCACTTCCAATATTAACATCTTTGGAGGAATTCACTTCACATAGCTGTGCAACATGCATTGAATATAGTCCTTTTCTGAAGAACTAATAGGTTCACAACACTCCTTTTGTTTTTCTTTCCATTTTCTTCAGAAAATATATTAAACAATATCGCCAAATTGTGAATCTACCAATATCCATAAAACTCTTTTAAAATGTTACCTCATTAAATGAGTTGACAGTTCTTAAATTAAAATAAATAAAGGTCTCCACTTTTCCCTTTCTTATCTACAAGTTCTCATAAATCTCAAAGATCAAAATTAATCCATATATATATATATATATATATATATATATATATATATATATATATTCTCTCTGACTGTACAGGAAGAAGCATCTCATAACAAGACATTTTCAACTACAAATTTAACTACCAATTCATACTCTTTTCTTCATCAGTGTTACATTTGGTCATGCATACATTCTCCATACTACCAAGACTAGAGTCTCTATTATACAGCTTAGTGAAACAGGTGGTATATAAGTATGAAGAGATGCAACACCCACGAATTCTCCACTAATTGAGTAATCATTTGGCCTTGGCAACCAATGAAAAATGATTTTTAAAAAGTTCCTTAATCTTATACATGCAACTTCTGCAGAAATAACAGCAAAAGGAGATGAGAGTTTAAACATCAATGTAATTGTAAATATACTAAATATTAGGCAAATGTCAAATGAGGAGCAAATAGATATGCTATTAGAAGAAGCAATGCATATTGATATTTTTCTGTATAAATTAATTGAGAATACATTAGGAACTTGAAGGATGGTTCCCGATTCCCCTCTCTCTTGGAGAGGTAAATAAAGAAATGTCAGATTTTTTTCATGTTTTGCTTAAAGCCAAATATAATATGAGAATATATTATGTATGTAATATATTAACATAAGAAATATCATTTCAGGAAAGTCTTGGTCATTTCGCTTTGGTGTCCTTTTTTTTTGTAAGGCAATTTGGATTGAGTGACTACCCCAGGGTTGCAAAGCTAGTAAGTGTCAAACATCTCAGGCCAGATTTGAACTTGTATCTTTCTGAATTCACAGCTGGTACTCTATCCACTATGTTCTTTTAATGAGGAAAAGGAGAAAGAATTAAAAGGAAGTAAGGAAGAAAAGAGAGGGAGAAAAAATAAAGAAAAAGGAAAGATGAAGGAAATTAAGGGAGGAGATAAGCATTTATTAAGTGCTTACTATGTACCAGGTTCTGTGCTAAATGTTTTACAGATATTATCTCACATTATTCTCACAACTCTGTGAGGTAAGTACTGTTATTATTCCCATATTATAGTTGAGGAAACTAAGGTAGAGAGAGGTTAAGAGATTTTCCCAGAGTTAACAAGCTATTACATATATGAGGTCACATTCGAACTCAAGGCCTGCTACTTCATCTACTGTTCCTGCAGGAAGCTAGAGAATTTCTAGATGAAGAATCAGGTCAATACTTTCTCTTCAACTTATACTTTTAGAGAACTGCCTAGAAAGGTTAGTGACTTACTTATGGTCAGAGAATGTACCTGAACTTAGTTCTTCCTATCTCTGATGACAACTCTACAATACTCCAGGCTTCCATGCTACCTAAAATTCTAATCTGATTTATTGAAAAAATTTAATGATTGTTGCTTGGTAAAGGACAAGATAGTGACATGGATTGATATCATTTTTTTCAGAATTTTAATCAATATAAAGGAAATGACATCATAGGAGAGGAAGGAAGAAGTCAGAAATTACCTCAGTAACTGAACACAATCTCTTTGCCAAGTGAAAAGACATGCCAGATGACTTTCTATTCCTCCTTAACTGTATGTCTTCTTTCCTAGTAGCAACAGCAATACTAAACACTTGTTCCTAAAACTTTGAGTTCCAAATTCTCCCCATCCCTCCCTCCCCACCCATTCCTTTTGGGAAGGCAGGCAATTCAATATAGGCCATATCTGTGTAATTTTGCAAATGACTTCCCTGATAGTCATGTTGTGTAAGACTAACTGAATTACCCTCCATCCTACCCTGTCCCTCATTGTTTCTATTCTGTCTTTTCATCCTGTCCCTCCCCAAGTGTTGACTTCAAATCGTTCCCTCCTCTTTGCCCTCCCTCCATCCTCCCCCGCCTTGCTTATCTCCTTCCCCCCACTTTCCTATACTGTAAGATAGGTTTTCATACCAAAATGAGTGTGCATTTTATTCCTTCCTTTAGTCAAATGTGATGAGGGTAAACTAATTGTTTTTTTTTTTCTCAGCTCTCCTCCTTTTTCCCTCCACTAAAAAGTCTCCTACTTGCCTCTTAAATGACATATAATTACCCCATTCCATTTCACCCTCTTTCCTCCCACTACATTTCTCTCTCACCATTTACCTTAATTTCTTTTAAGATATGGTCCCATCCTATTCAATTCACTCTGTGCTCTCTGTCTCTGTATGTGTGTGCATGTGTGTATGTGAGTGTGCATGCATGCATGTACATGTGTGTGTATGGACCCACCAACTACCCAGATACTGAAAAGTTTTGAGAGTTACAAATATTGTCTTTCCATGTAGGAATGTAAACAGTTCACTTCTGGTGAGTCCCTTAAGACTTCTCTTTGCTGTTTACTTTTTCATGCTTCTTCTCATCTTGTGTTTGAAAGTCTTTTCAGCTCTGGTCTTTTCATCAAGAATGCTTGAAAGTCCTCTGTTTCATTGAAAGACCATATTTTCCCCTGAAGTATTATACTCAGTTTTGCTGGGTAGGTGATTCTTGGTTTGAGTCCTAGTTCCCTTTGACTTCTGGAATATCCTATTCCACGCCCTTCGATCCCTTAATGTAGAAGCTGCTAGATCTTGAGTTATCCTGATTTTATTTCCACAATACTAGAATTGTTTCTTTCTAGCTGCTTGCAAGATTTTCTCTTTGAGCTGGGAGTTCTGGAATTTGGCCACAATGTTCCTAGGAGTTTCTCTTTTTGGATCTCTTTCAGGTGGTGATCGATGGATTCTTTCAATACTTATTTGCCCTCTGTTCTAGAATGTCAGGGCAGTTTTCCTCGATAATTTCATGGAAGATGATATCTAGGCTCTTTTTTTGATCATGACTTTCAGGTAGTCCCATAATTTTTAAATTGTCTCTCCTGGATCTATTTTCCAGGTCCAGATCCATTTTCCCATGAGATATTTCACATTCTCTTCCACTTTTTCATTCTTTTGGTTTTGTTTGGTGATTTCTTGGTTTCTCAGAAAGTCATTAGACTCCATCTGTTGCATTCTAATTTTGAGAGAACTATTCTCTTCAGTGAACTTTTGAACCTCTTTTTCCATTTGGCTAATTCTGCTTTCGAAAGCATTCTTCTCCTCATTGGCTTTTTGAACCTCTTTTGCCAATTGAGTGAGCCTATTTTTCAAGGTGTTATTTTCTTCAGCATTTTTTGGGTCTCCTTTACCAAGGTATTGACCCGTTTTTTCATACTTTTCTTGCATCTCTCTCATTTCTCTTCCCAGTTTTTCCTCCACCTGTATAACTTGCTTTTCAAAATCTTTTTTGAGCTCTTCCAAGGTTTGAGCCCACCCGACATCTCCCTGGGATGTCTGGGATACAGAAGCCCCGCCCTCCACGTCTTTCCCTGATGGCAAGAATATGTCCTCATCGTGGTCAGATCCAAAAGTCGGGATCATTTGCATCTGTTCAAAAAAAAACTCTCTATAGTCTTATTTTTCTTCCCTTTTCTAGGCATTTTCCCAGCCAGTTACTTGACTTCTGAGATTCCTGTCCACCCCTGCCTATATCCACCCAGCTAGTGCTTGGGGTCTGAGATTTCAAATGGGCTTTCCACGCCTTGTGGCTGCTAATGAATGTGAGGTTTAGTTCTGGTGCTGGGGTGGAGGCAGGGCCACCTCCCAGGCTCAGCTCCCTCAGGGGCTTTTATGCAGAGACCTTCAGTAATGGAGTGGGTTGGGCAGGGCCGTCTCCCAGGCTCCCTCTGGGGATTTATGCAAAGACTTTCAGTAATAAAGATCCTGCCTGCTGCTGGGGAGTCCCGGGCGCTGCTGCAGCTGCCTCCGCCCCGGCCCCCGCCTCTGCCTCCGCCGCTTCCTGCCCCCGCCTCTGCCGCCACTGCTTCCTCCCGAGGGGGCCCGAATCACGGAGACACCCCGCTCCCCTCTTGGTTGGCCCAGCCGTCTCTCTCACTGATCTGTAGCTTCTGTGAGCAGAGGGACCTTCCAGGCCTCTGGAGGTTCCGTCCCTGAAGCCTGCTTGGATCAGCTTCTCTGGGGCCATGGCCAGGGCAGCGCTGGGGTGGGGTCTGCTTTCCGGGGCACAACGGACCCTGGGGACGGCTCTCCAGGGCTCTCTGGAAGGGAAATCTCTTCCACTCTGTTTCTGCACACCTTGCAGTGGTCCAGAACTTATGGGGACCTCTTTTTACATTAAATCTATGGGCTGTGGGTTCGGAGCTCATAAATGTGTGTCTTTCTACTCCGCCATCTTGACTCTGCTGCCCCCTCCTTCATTTTTGATACCAGCAATTTGTTTGTCTTTCCTTTTTTAAATCAAATTAAGCAATGACATGTATTTTATTGTTATTTTTCGTAAAACCAACTTCTAGTGTTATTTCTGGTGCAAGAGTTTTCAGTTTTATTAATCTCTCCTTTGATTTTCAGGTTTTCAAATTTGGTGTTTAATTGGAGATTTTTAATATGTTCTTTTTCTAGCTTTTTAATTTCATTCCCAATTCATTAGTCTGCTCTCTATTTTATTTATATAACTGTTTGGAAATATAAATTTTCCCCTAGGTACTGCTTTCTCTGTATCTCATAAATTTTGTATATTCTCTCATTGTTGTCATCCTCTTTGATGACATTATTGCTTATTTCTAAGTTCTGTTCTTTTGACTTATTCTTAAAGATTCAGTTATTATTTCTATTTAATTTTTTTAATCTTTCTACTGTTCTTTATTACATGTAATATTTATTGAATTATGATCTGAAAGAATATATTTAAGATCCCTGCTTTTCTAAATTTGCTTTTGAGGTTTTTATGCCCTACTACATGATCAAATTTTGTGTAGGTGCCATGCACTCCTTAGAAAAAGTATATTCCTTTCTATTTCCATTCAATTTTCTCCAGAGAGCTATCACATCTAACTTTCATAGAATTCTATTTGTTTCCTTGATGTCTTTTTTTCTTTATGTTTATATTTTTCTAGTTCTGAAAGGAAAGTTGAAGTCCTCTACTACTATGATTTTATTGTCTATTTGCTCCTATAATTCATTTAACTTCACCTTTAAAAATTTAATGCTGTACCATTTGGCATGTATGTATTTAGTATTGATCACTTCATTGTCTATGCTATCTTTTAGCAATATGTAACTTTCTATCTGTTCTCTTTTAATTAGATCAATTTTTGCTTTTGCTTTTTCTGAGATCATGATTGCTTCCCCTGCTTTTTTAAAAAAAAATCAATTGAAGCATAATAAATTCTGTTCTGGCCCCTTTTCTTCCTCTGTGTGTGTCTCTCTGCTTCAAATGTGTTTGTTGAAAACAACATATTTTAGGATTCTGATTTTTATTCCATTCTGCTATCTGTTTCCATTTCATGGGTGAGTTCATTCCATTCACATTTATAGTTATGATAACTATGTATTTCCTTCCATCCTATTATACTTTCTTTATCCTTCACACTTACTTTTCATCCTGTCCCTTCCCATTAGTGTTTTGCTTCTGACCACTGCCTCCCCCAATCTACCCTGCCTTCTATCAGTTTCTCTTTTTCTCTTGTCCTCATCCTCTTTTACTTCCCTATAGAATTAGATGGATTTCTATATCCAACTGAATGTGTATGTTATACCCTCCTTGAGGAAATTCTTATGAGAGTAGAGTTCAAGCATCTTGGCAGGAGTACTGAAAATTTTTCATTGAGGAGATAAAGGACTTTGAAGCCAAGGTGCTAAGGGAGGTAGACAGAAGAATCTAAAAAAGGTTGTTGTTTGTTTTTTCTTTGCTGCTCCAAGGCAAGGATTTCTGCTTTTTTTCCTAGGAAAACTATTTAAGCTAGAAGAATATGATAGTGCTCTTGCTTTGATGAAGAGATAGTCAAGCATTTCCATGGAGCTATAATTTGTAAGCAATGAGCAGAGTCTAGCAAAGCAACATTCACCACATATGAAGGCAAACTGTATGCATTGAGTCCTGTCCAGTTGAGCTTTATCTGGCAAAGCAGCAACAGAGATTATATGTCCATATGGGAACATCCCCAGTCAGAGAAAAATCAAAACATTTGTAGAAGATATAAGTGACCTTTCAGTATCAGAGACATTTGTTGTCGTCTACACATTTGCTTGTGACTGTGTTTTTTGAATATGTAACTCTAGACATATGTTCCCAGTGTGTTTCTATTCTCCCTGCTATGTGTGTGAGAAAATATTTCCTAGGTTTATGGTGGAAATATTTTGATGCTACTTATTTTACTATGTCTGGATTGGGGGGAGGGAAGGTGGGAGAGGAAGCACAAGGAGCTCTACATGTATACCATAAAAACCATATGACCATTTCAGTAATTTTAGAGTAAGCAATTGACAAAAGATAATGTTTTTTTTTATCTCAAAAGCAAAGCAACATAGGTATGGAAGGATTCTTGCTTAATGTGATGAAAGTTATTTATCAAAAAAAAAAGAACAGCCATTATTTCCAACGGAGAAATATTAAAAGAACAAAAAGAAAAACAGTAGAAACTAGAAACAAAAATTTTAAGGCCATGTATTCAAGATATGTTGTTTGTCCTTTATTTTTGAAGAAGACCAGTGCATTATGGGGTGATGACTTGCACATAATTTGGATTTGTGAGGCAGAGTTGCACAAAGTCATCAACCTCACTCCCTCTTCCAGAGTCATTGAAGTTCAATGGGAAGACAAAAGTTGGGGTGACTGGCACTGACCTGGGATGTGGTGGATGCCCTGGTATCTTCAATGTCTGACCAAGATCTAAGCTCTCCACAGTGCCTGCGTCAGCTGCCTTCATGGCATTGGAATAAATTGTGCTCATCAATCCATTTGGCCAGGGGGAAGTCTTCACATGCTTGGGACATCACCCTAACTCATTGACAGGTTTGAGGTCTTTGGTTATCCTCAATGTGGTTTAACCTGCCTATTAAGATGGTTTTACAGGGGTATTGCCACTACACGTGCTATAACTCCTTGGAGTCACAGATGAATGTTGGGTGACTGGTTGGGCACCAAACGGTGATAAGCATCCCTTAAAAGGGCTCACTAAGCCCTCAGAACAGAGAACTCCCTAAACACCCTACCTATGTCATTCAAGATATAACTTCCAGAAAAATTTTAAATGTTTATTAAAATGGAACATAGGTTCTAGTCATTCACAATGGCACCAATTATACTGTCTGAAAGAACCTTAAAAATTATGGCTAATAAATTTAGTCTTGGATGAGAAATAGAAGACACAGACTGTTTTCCTTATTGTTGCTCATTGAAAAGAAATGACCACAGAAGAAAAAATTTGATTATAAAAGTAAATAGATGAGTAAGATATTAAAAAATGGAGTTTAGAATTCTGGAAAATGTCTAAAAACATAAAAGATGATGAACTCCTGACCAAAGGTAGATAACACCTAATAAAATTTGGTAAGAATGTAATTTTTAGTAAAAAAAAAAATGAATTAGAAAAACTAGGAGCTGGTTTTAAGAAAAGAAAAGCAATGAAATGTATAAACCATTGGCTAATTTAACTTAAAAAAGAAAGAAAACCAAATCATCAGCAAAAATAAAAAGGGTGAATGTAACACCAACGAAGATGAAATTAAAGCATCCATTGGGCGTTATTTTACCCAATTATATGCCAGTAAAACTGACAATCTAAGTGAAATAGGTGAATAGTTATAAAAATGTAAACTGACCAGATTAACAGAAGAGTAAATAGAATACTTAAATAACCTTGTCTTAGAAAAAGCAATTGAATAAGCTATCAATGACCTCCCTACGAAAATATCCCAAAGACAGGTGGATTTACATGTGAATTCTGCCAAACACTTAAGGAATAATTAACCATAATACTATATGAACTACTTAAAAAAACTAGATAAAACAGAGTCATACCAAATTCCTTGTATGACACATATATGGTTTTGCTACCTAAACTAGTGGAGAAAAACAGATAAAGAAACCTTCAGGCCAATTTCTGAAATGAATATCGATACCAGAATTTTAAATAAAATACCAGCAAAGAGATTACAGAAATATGTTTTAAAAAAAGCCATACTATGACCAGTTGAAATTTATACCAGGAATGCAGGACAACTTCGATATTAAGAAAACTACCGTCATAATTTATCAAAGCAATTATAAAAACAACAAAAAAATTCATACTATTATATCAGTTGATGTAGAAAAACCTTTGACAAAATGCAACATTCCTTTGTATTAATGATACTAGAAAGCATAGGAATCAATGGAACCTTTTTTAAGAATGATAAGTAATATCTATCTAAAGAGCAAGCATCATCTGTAATGCGGATAAACTTAAAGCATTCCCAATAAGATTAGTTATGAAACAAGGATGTCCTTTATTACCACTATTATTCATTATTGTACTGGAAATGCTAACGAGAGCAGTAAGAGAAGAAAAAGCAAATGAAGGAATTAAAGTAGGAAAGGAAACAAAACTGTCATTCATTACAAATGATACAAAGATCTACTTAGAGAATTTTAGAGAATCAACTAAAAAAACTGGTTGAAACAATAACTTTAGCAATCTTGCCCAATATAAAACAAAATCATAAGCATTTCTATTACCAAGAAAGTCCAGCATCAAGAATTAGACACAGAAATTCCATTTAAAATAAATGCAGACAATATAGACCTGCCAAGATAAACCCAGGGACTATGCGAACACAACTACAAAATACTTTTCACACAAATAATGACAGATCTAAACTACTGAAGAAAATACTAATTGCTCATGAGTAGACCAAACAATTGAATAAAAATGACAATTTAAAACTAGTCATATACCAATATCTCTCACCTTATACCAAGTCAAAATGGATGAGTGATTAAGATATAAAGGGTGATATCATAAGTAAAATAGGGGACCATGGAAAATCAGACCTCTCAAATCCATAGATAAAGGGAAAGTTTATGACCAAACAAGAGACAGAAGAGATCACAGGAAGGAAAAAGGATAATTTTGATTACATAAAATTGAAAAGCCTTTACGCAAATAAAACTAATGCAGTCAAAATTTGAAGGAAAACATGAAGCTAGGGGAGAGGGGGATTTTGCAAAAATTTGTAAATTTGTAAAATTTGTAAGTAAGTGTGTGTGTGTGTGTGTGTGTGTGTGTGTGTGTGTGTGTGTGTCCTTTTCCTCTTTGATCTCTTTGGGGAAATTTGTAAAAATTTGTAAATTTGTAAAAATAAGAGCCATTCTCCAGTTGATAATTATCAAAGGATATAAACAAGTATCTTTTAAAAAGAAATCAAAGCTATCTATAGTTACAACAAAAAATGCTCTAAATCACTACTGACTAGAGAAATGCAAATTAAAACAACTCTGAGATACTACTTCATGCCTATCAGATTGGCTAACATGACAGAAAAAAGTGCAAATACTGGAAAAGATGTGGAAAAATAGGGACACTGATACACTGTTAGTGGAGGTGTGACTCGGTCCAACCATTCTGGAGTGCTATTTAGAACTATTCTAAAGGGTTACAAAATTTTGCATACTCTTTGACCCAACAGTACCACTGCCTAGTCTGTATTCCAAAGAGGTCAAAGGGGAAAGGACCTATTTGTACCTAATATTTATAGTACCTCTTTTTGTTGTGGTTAAGAGTTTGAAATTGAAGGAATGTCCACCAACTGGGAAATGACTGAATGATTGTGATGGAATTCTATTGTTATAAGAAATGATGAGCAGGATGGTCTCAGAAAAACCTGGGAAGAATTATATGTATTGATGCAAAATAAAGTAAGCAGAACCAAGAAATTATTGTATAGAGTAATAGCAATATTTTTTGGATGATCACCTGTGAAAGACTTAGTTACTTTAATCAAGACAATACTGTTAGACACAATTCTAAAAGAACCTATGATGAAAAATGTCATCCATCTCCATAAAGAACCCTGATGAACTCTGAATCATGTTGAAGCATACTTTTTAAACTTTATTTTTCTCCATTTCAGTCTGTTTTCATTAGCATCATAACTAATATGGAAATATGTTTTACATAATCCTACATGTATAATTCATCTCAACTTGCTTTCTCAAGGAGGTGTGTTGATAGAGAGGGAAGAAGAGAATTTGGAACTCAAAAATTTTAAATGAATGTTGTTTTTTCCCTATAATTGGGAAAATATTTGATGAAATTAATAAAATATTTTCAAAAATGAAAATTAAATCACTGACAATTAGAGAAATGCAAATGAAAAGAACTCTGACATACCTCCTCTTTCCCATCAGATTGGCAAAGTTGATATAGAAGGAGAATCACAAACTCTAGAGGGCATTTTAGTAGAATTGTAAACTGATCCAATCATTCTGAAAAACAATTTACAGCAATGGTCCTGAAATTAATAAAGTGTGAGCCAGTAAGACTACTACTGTCTGTTAGTAAAGAAGTCAAATAAAGAGGAAAAGGATGCGTGCATGGACATGCGTGTGCATGCACACACACACACACACACACACACACAGTGGCTTTTTGTGGAGGCAAAAAATTGAAAACTAGCAGGGATGGGATACCCATCAAATGAACAAGTAATGACATATAAATGTGATGGAAAAAAATTAAGCTGGAAGAAATTGTGAAGGGAATGACTTCAGAAAAATCTGGGAAGATTTGTATGAGTTGATCCAGAGCAGGAGAACAATGTATAAAATAATGATATAATAAGGCAAATAACTTTGAAAGACTTAGGGACTCTGGTCAACGTAATAAAGGATATAAATTCCAGGGAACTTATGATGAAACATGTTATCCACATCCACATAAAGAGGTGATATACTCAAAGTGCAGACTAAGGCACGGATATATGTAACTCCAAACCCAAATTTATTGTGTGTGTACACACACATACATTTGTAATTACATATCTTATATTTGGATGTGGTTAAAGCAAGAATTTGTTTTGCTTGACTGTACATGTTAGTAACAGGTTTTATTTTTCTTGATTTCTCAGTGGGAGAAATGTGAGGAAGGTAATTCACAGATGAAAATAAAGTATGAAAATAAAACTTCTTTTAAAAATAATTTTACCCAAAGTTATCTAGCTAATAGATATCTTGGGTAATTATTTAATGGTGATACAAAATCACAGTTTTTCTGATTGAGATTAAAACTATTTACAGTCAGAGCTACAACTAGGGATATTTTCTCTTAAGGAAAAACCTAGTTGATGAGGCAGCAAGAGAAAGAATCTTATCCAAGGTTACGGTAGTAATGACAATGGGATATAATAATTTGTATTCCAGTGCTTTTGACAATAGTGATATGAATTTCTTGTCAAAGAATTTGGGTTGAATTGCTAGGAAGTTCTTCCTTACCTCTAACCTAAATCTTCCTCTCTGAAGCTTCCACTCATTGTTCCTAGTTCTGCTCTCTGGAGTCAAGAAGAGTAAATTCTAATCCTTCTTCCATGTGACAGCCCTTCAAAGACTTGAAGACAGCTTCTATCCTGTCTTTTCCACTTACTAGCTACATAAATCTTTCCAAATCATTTCAGTTCTCTGAGTCTCAGTAGCAAGAAATCCAAACTGGAGAGCAGATCAAGGAAAAGAGAGAGTGGTGCAGTTGTCCTGGAAAAGGAATGTTACAGTAAAGGGATGTTACAGTTATGGGAATTTGGGAGTGGTTGCCTGAGGGTGACATTTATACTGTATGGCTCTGTATCTGGCAAAGAAATTCAAAGTAAGCTTCAGGAACAGCTCCTCCCAAAGAGAAAGTCTGTGCCCCACCCAATGTCGTCTCTGTGGGGCCAAACCTGCCCGGTGTTATTTACTGACTGCCCTGCTTTGTGATAACTGTTGAAGGTTACTTTCAGGTCTATGGAAAGTTTTTGCCTGTTTTACCATTTGTGGTCAGAATACTAAGTGACTCACTTTGGTCATACCATTTCACAACTTCTGATCCTTAGGAGAAATAGTGTAGAGGAACTAAAAGAAATAATTAAGTGGTTATGTTCCTTTGTTGTTTTTGAAGCCAGTGGATTTTTGTTTTAATTCTGTGGAAACCCACAATCCAACTTTGATTGGATAGAGATTCAGATCAGTTCTTATTTTATTTAACCTAGCTTTCTTTCTTTGTTTTTTATCTGAAAGGTGATCCACAATGCCTGAGGTGACTTTGATTTCAGACAATTTAAACATGTTTTTGACAGGACAACTAATGGATTTGCTTTTCTAAAAGATTATACCCGATTAGTTCATCAGGAACTTCCTCTGCTTGAAATCAATCTTTTTCATTCCCTTTCTTTCCTGTTAAGCAGGGCTTCTAGTCTTAAAAGGCATTGATAGCTTTTTAACTTTCTGGGGGATCTATGCTTATAAATTTTATTTTAGACACATTAAATGAATCAAAATTCTTTATAGTGAAAAAGTCTTTGGCTTAAAAAGCAGAACAGAGTGCTATTTAGGAACTATCAATTTTTTCCTACCTCTCTTATCTATATCTCTCCAAATCCAGAACATGCCAGACTTCATGGAGCTTGTGTCTGATAAATACCTCATAGCTGCCAACATTTTGTTACCACTCAACAAGCAAATAAACACTTGGTTCAATGACCTTCTCCTGACTTCATTATGTTTGATAGGAGAGGAAATTTTATGGAAAAATTCTAGAAATTTTTTGAGAAATAGCTAGGTGGCCCAGTGGAAAGAGCACTGGACCAGAAGTAATGAAGTCCTGAATACAAATTCAGCCTCAGATATTTACTAAGCATGTGATCCTTGACCCTGAGCAAGTCACTTAACTGTTACCTGCCTTAGTTTCCTTAATTGTAAAATGTGAATAATTACACCTATCTCACAAAGTAGTTGTGAAAATCAAATGAGATAGCTATAAAGAAATTTGCTTGGTGCCTGGCACACAGTAGGTACTTACTAATGCTTATTCCTTCCTTCTTCCCTCTGGAGAAACGGAATGATGGTAATTTCAATGAACATAATACTTGGTCAGTTTCATGAATGGATAAGATAATTTCTGTCCCAATTGAAGCATAGTCTACTTAATCACCACTCCCACTCCCAATTAAAAACAGAGAGAATGAAAATGAGGGAAACCCTTTTAACAATGAATATAGTAAAGCAAAATGAAACTATACAGTAGTCCTATCCAAAAATATGCCTCTGCACATTTTTTCCATCCTCTCTCAGTCAAGAGGTGTTTTATCTATGTTTTATCATAGATCCTCTGGAAACATGGTTAGCCATCAAATTGATCAGAATTCTTAAGTCTTTCAAAGTTGTTTTCCTTTACAATATTGATGTCCTTATATAAATTGCTCTCTTTTTTCTGCTTCCTTCTTTCTCTGTCAGTTTATACAACTCAGGTTTCTGAAATTTTATTTGTAGCAAGAATATTCCATTACATTTATATACCACAATTTGTTAGCACTACTACAATTGTCTAAGAGCCAATCTAAGGCACCCTCTTATATTCTAGGGTCCTCCCCACCTTTTCAACATTACCTTCAGGATGAGTAAGTTTTCTTTTCTTGTGCTTAATATTTTAATCAATAGTTCCTACTCACTCTTGGTATTATTTTTTATATCAAAAATGCCTAAAATACTTCTATTACATTAAAAATCCATTATTCCCCTGTGGATACAGAGTTGAGCCTAGAATTAGGAAGACCTGAGTTAAAATCCAGCTTCAGGTACTTGCTATCTCTGTGACCCTGAGAAAGTTACTTAAACTGGCTGCCTCAATTCTCTTAATTGTAAAATTGGGAAAATAATAACACCTCACAAGGTTTTTGTGATGACCAAATGATGTGATATTTGTAAAGCATGTAGTATAGTGCCTGGAACACTGAAATAAATGCTCGTTCTTGGCCCTGCCTCCTTCCAATGAAGAGATTAAAAGTGATAGTCAACTCTAATTAGGATACTCTACCGGTAAATAGGACTATCTGTGGTAGACAGTTATTAGTGGTCAAAAGTTGGCACGCAGAGATCAGAAGTGTGAAGTTGAATATTCTTTCCTTTCCGCTTTTTATGACACTGTTCTCTCCTGGTTTTCCTCCTCCTTATCTAGAAAACTTTCTTCTCAGTCTCCATTGTTTTATCCTTCAGCAAAGTTTATGGTCATACCCACTCACTCTAGTATTGCTAAGACTTTGTCCTTGACTTTTTTCTCTTCTCCTTCTACTCTCTTACTCAGTGATCTCCTTTGTTCCTATGGATCTGTTTATCATCTCTATGCAGATAATTCTCAGATCACATAGTAGGTGATTAACAAATATTTGTTCCTTTTCATCTCTACTCCCCACTCCGCCCTTTGGAAGACTATATATTTTGTTTTGGGGAATGTTTTATTCCAAAATCTTCTCTTATTTGTGGTAGAACCTGCTAGGTCTTGTGTAAGATAGTGAAATACTTCTTTCTGAATTTGCCTTAGATATTGGCAATTTTAATTTATTATTTCTTGAAATATATCGCAGGGATCTTTCTTCTTAAATTATATTTCCATGAACTGTTTTCTAGGACAGTTTTTTTTTTTTAAATTGCTTATCTTCTATTTTCTCTCATTTTGCAAACTTTTAATCTTGCTCTAATAGTTCTTACTGTCTCACTGTTTTTGTTTCTTCTTTTCTAATTTTCAGGCAGTTCATTTCTTGGGTAAGATTTATCATTTTTTCTTCTAAACTTTTTATTCTCCTTCCAGTCCTTTACCCCAGAGCTTTGTTTCATTTAAAAAAATCTTTACTTCATTTTTTTCAACAGTCATGTAGTCCTTTTACAAGGTATTTTTTTTTCCTTTTCAGTCTCTATTTACAGATATTTTGGAAGTATTTACTCCTTCTTGGGAAGGCGAGGGATGTGCAGAATCAGTCTTTTAATTTCTTTTGATTTGATTCAGTTCCTGAAGTGGGACTTTGTACTAGGGCAGAATTCTGACTTTTGTTGAACTTTTGTGTAGTTGTCCCTGTTTAGTCACCAGGATTCTTGAATTGTCCTCCGCTTCTAGGTGTGTCCCCTGCCTGATCATTAAGGTACTGGATCTTCAGGGTTCTCTTTAATACCTCAGGACAGGGGATTAGGGACTTCAGAGACTCGGAAACCTCTGTGTTTTAGTCTGAACACTGCAGCAGTTCACAGGTCAAGAGTTTCTGTCTGGTACCACTTTCTGGGGCTTTCTGATTAACCTTGAGCTTTGATAACTTAATGTCCTTAAAAAAAAAAGTCTTCATGGCCATATGGCTCGCTGGTCAATTTTTGACCATTCTGAGAAACTAATCTATGGAAATGCTAGCTTTGTAGGTAGTTCTCATTCCTATTGTCCTCAGGCATTTTGCTGACCTCTTGTGCAATTCTGGAGTGCAAGTCACTAGTTTTTCATTGAATTTCTTCATTACTATTTAGTCTGTTGCTAATTTCATTGTTTTGTTGGAATAGTAAGTGGGAGCTGGGTGATCTGCTTCCCATTTAGGCAGCCATATTGACTAAAAGTCTTCTTACTAATATTTGTTGTATCACAAAAAAATAAGGGAATTAGTTCAGAATTGAATTGAGAAATGCCACTATTTTCTCAATATTCACAAAAGGAAAGAGAAAAAAGTCTGCAGATTATAGAACAGTGAGTTTGGCTTTGATTGCAAGAAAATTCATTATAGGTATGGATTACTTAACACCTAGAATTGGAAGTGATCATCAAAATAATCTAGCATAGCTTCATCAAGAAAAACTCATAATCTAAAAAGAATAGATTATGGAAGCCTTAACTTATTTCCTTTATTCTTTATAGAGTTATTAAGCTAGTAGATCAGGACAATTCTATAAAAAGGAGTTTAAATACATTTTAGGAAAGCATTTGTCAAAGTATCACATAGTTTTCTTGTGGAAATGATGAAGGAATGAGAATAGATCTGTATGTAGAGCAGATGTTCTATGATCATGTGGTGATAAGCAAATAATAACCCCTGAACACGGTTCCTATATTTCTCTTCTCAAAGATTCTACCAAATTCATGTCAAGACCTGGCATAACCTATGGATAGCTTTACTTTTAGGGCATGACATCTTGACTGCTAAGTCAATTCACTACTGGGCTGAGTCAAGCAGATTATTATACAGCTTCCACAACAGATACTTCATCTGTCTTGGCTGCTATGGCTATTGGAAAAAATCTGTTACTGCCTAAAATTTGTGGACTTCTTGAGAAGATTAAAGTTGATTCTGCATCATCTTTTATTTATCCTATTTAGAATTAATTGATTTTATCCACTTACCTTATGGATCTTTGTCTCTGAACTTAGTTCAGAAGTTCTGCAAGCCTCTAATGAATTAAATGCAATGCTATATTCTTGCCTCAAGGACTTTTGTTATCCTTGGGAGATATGAGTGGCCACCAGGATGTCTGGTTTGCATTTAAGGGTATCTAGTTTGCTATTCAAAGAAGTCTGGGCCACTTTGCAGGGGAACTCAAACAATGAACACTTCTTAATCACAAGAGGGAAGGAGTGGGCTCTTGCAAAGCTATTATTTCCAACTCCAATCTATCATATTGTGCCCCATGCTTCAGCTCTGTAACCAATCATGTTAATTTCACCACTTTTGATGTTGAACTCTTGTAACAATCATAAATTGTTCTTTGTCTATAAAGTCCTGTTTTTTGTCCTGTACTCCCCAGTACTTAGGAAAGAGTACTGATCCCCTCATTTGAGATATTAACTTGTTGGAGAAGCTGAGATCCTATTTTTTGGTGAATTTATACTTTCTTAATAAATTAATCACGCTCAGAACTTTATGCCTCAGTTTGCCTTATTTTAACTGTTACTGATGGTTCTTCCTACCTTTGAAAGCTCACATGTTCACAATTTGTGAATTCATATTCCTTCTCTGACATTCATTCACTTAAGATTAGGAAAGAATAAATACAACGGAAACAAAATAAAGATAGCACTCAAATTCAAAGTAGAATACTTTTCTCCTCTCTCCTCAAAGTCATTTACTTCTCTCTGATCTCACTCTACAAAATTTTTCACTCAATTCCCATCCGTTTTTTTTTTCCTTCAATACCCTATTCTTATGACAGAACATCAAAGAGACTTAAGAATGTAAAGTTCTATATAATCCCTTTATCATCCTCTGCTTTAAAGTCTTGTTTACCTACTCCTGCTTCTTGGTTGGTTTGAATGCAAAAGACCCTTCCTAGAACTCTTGGACTTTTTTTGGCCATTACATTTTGTAGGAATGGGACCAAAGGCAGGATGCTATAGAATTCTTTGATTTTATGTAAAATCTATTCATGTGAAGGAATGTGCTCTGCATGGGTAGATAGGCAGTTATTGGATGAAGTCATCTTTCTTTTTCTCTCTCATCGATTTCTAGCTGCTCTTTTCTTTGCATATACTTTATCAAGACCATTATATTCCTCAGGGTATATGATTCATTAATAATTTCCACCAACTATTCTAAACTGTCAAGTTTGATGTTCATTTTCCCTCAATCTTTCATTTAAAATATTTTTACATTATTGTTGACTGATCTTTCATTTATTCAGTTTATTAATGCTCTGAACATTCATATAAGAGATCTAGCCATATTGTTGATATTTTGCTATTTGCTTCTATTGACTTCCTCTTGCTTTCTCTTAATCTATATTTTGCTCAAAGAAATGGGATATAGAGAATTTGAGGGAGAGTTGCTTACTCGTTTTTTTCTGTTTTTTTTCCATTTTGCTGAGAGATTTTTTTCTTGTGATATTTTCTTCTCTTTATCATTTGTTGTTGATGTTTTACTTTCTTGTGTAATATCCTATTTTGAGGAGATAAAGGGACACTATATTTAGTCAGGACCACTCACTAAAACTGTCAGATCCAAAACCTTACACTTCAAATTTTTTTTGAGGGGGGTAAGGTAATTGGGGTTAAGTGACTTCCTCAGGGTCACACAACTAGTAAGTATTATGTCTGAGGCCAGATTTGAACTCAAGTCCTTCTGACTCCAGGGTTAGTCATCTATCCACCTGCCTGCTACCAAAACTTTAATTGTATCCTAAAATGAGAAAATGAGTGAACCAAATCTTTAACTCAAAATATATATATATATATATATATATATATATATATATATATATATATATATATATATATATATATATATACACATACACATGTACAGGTGGTGTTAAAATTAAGATGCAAAATGCTAATACTTTTCTTAAGTAACTAATCACAGAAAAAAATCTTTTAAAATAGTGCCTTTGAAAAACGAATTAACTTTTAAAACCAACAGTTAAATAGGTCCGTGAGAAAAGATGTCTGGTAAATATCACTTCCTTTTAAAAATTGTTCAGATGTCTTTGATTGTAATTACACACCAACTATTTCTGTCTTTTATTGAATGTTCAATATTGGTATAAAAGGTATAGCTTCTTCCAATTTGGCTGCTTTTATAAGGTGCTTAGTCTGTATCTTTATGATATAGATCAAATGACATTAAACTCAAATAGAAAATGATTCCTGTGAAATACACATTGATTTTAAAAAAGACCACAAATTAACTTTACATATGAGTTGTGGTTTATTTAATGTGTTAAATATTTCTCAATAATATTTTAATCTGGTTCAAGAGGATTAGGGAGTCTTGTTGGTAACTTGCCAGGTCAGGAATTTGACATCAATAACATAGATAAAGTCACTCATTTTATGTCATTATAGTGGGAAAATAAATTGCCACCTTCCTTTGTGGTGAAAGGAGAGAACACTAGTCTATCACTCCATCTCTTGCCAAGTCTCTATCCTCCCTTGGGAAGAGAAAAAAGGCCATTATTTCAAGTCTCAGCCTCATCTTGTGCCCTGGCTTTATTTGGTCTCATAAGTTGGGTTAAAATAAAGACTTAGGTTCAAGGATTCAGGGGAAATTAATATGAGAGAGCTAGTACAAACAGAAGCTTTAATACAATGTGGCACAGCAAGCAGGTAGAAAAACCATATACACACACTATATGGAAATATAGACAGACAAGGGATGGAGCCAAGATGATAGAGTAAAAGCAGGGACCTAAATGAGCTCTCCCCCCAAACCCCCCAAATACCTGTAAAAAATAACTGTAAACAAAGTCCAGAGTTGCAGAACCCACAGAATGAAGATGTGAAGCAAATCTCCAGCCCAAGACAGCCTGGAAGGTCTAGAGGAAGCCTCTATTGAGCTGGGCTGGGAGCAGAGCACAGACAGGGCCTGAGTAGGTCAAGGAAAAGGAGAGATTGAATTACTGGCAGTTGTGCCATTTTCCAACCTTCTCAACCCATAAACACTGAGGACAGTATAGAAAGTCAGTGAGAAAACTGGGTGAGAGCCCCACTCCCAGTGCAGCAGGGGCATGGTAGAGGAGCCAGTGGCAGTTACAGCAGTGGCTGCAACTGTTTCTGGAGCTGTAGGTCCACAGACTGTGGGGACATTGAGCAACTGACAGCACACATCTTCACCTCCAGAAGCAGCAAACTACTTAATCAAAGAATGCAAAAGCCAAGTCATTGGTTGGGGAAATGAGTGAAAACTGGAAAAAAATGGCACTAAAGAATCTTACTTTGATGACAAAGAAGATTAAAACAAACAACCAGTAGAAGACAACAAAGTGAAAGTTCCTATATCCAAAGCCTCCAAGAAAAATGTAAATTGGTCTCAGGCCACAGAAGAGCTCTAAAAGAATCATCAAAAAAGGATCAAGTAAGAGAAGTATAGGAAAAATTGGGAAGAAAAATGAGAGCAATGCAAGAAAATAATGAAAAAATGAGTCAACTGCTTGCTAAAAGGGACTAAAAAATGCTGAAGAAAATCACACCTTAAAAATAGACTAATCCAGATTTCAAAAGAGATCCAAAAAGCCAATGGAGAGAAGAATGCCTTAAAAAGCAGAATTGGCCAAATGGAAAAGGAGTTCCAAAAGCTCACTGAAGAAAATAGTCCTTTAAAAAGTAGAATGGAGCAAATGGAAGCTAATTATTTTATGAGAAATCAAAATATTATAAAAGAAAACCAAAAGAATGAAAAAATAGAAGACAATGTGAAATATCTCATTGGAAAAACAACTGACCTGGAAAATAGATCCAGGAGAGACAATTCTAAAATTATTGTACTCCATGAAAGTCATGATCAAAGAAAGAGCTTAGATATCATCTTTCAAGAAATTATCAAGTAAAACTGCTCTGATGTTTTAGAACCAGAGGGCAAAACAAATATTGAAAGAATTCACAGGTTGCCTCTTGAAAGAGATGTGTTCATCCTTCATTGCTGAAGAAGACCATGTCATCAGAGAAATAATGACATGACTTGCACTTGACTTTGTGAGGGAGGGCTGTGCAGGTCCCCAGCCTCACTTCTCCTCCAGTCATCTGAATCTAGGGATCAGATATTCATCAGGAATGTTGAGATGGCTGGAGATGACCCAGGATGAGGCAATTGGAGTTAAGTGACTTGCCCAAGGTAACACAGCTAGTGAGTGTCAAGTGTCTGAGGTGAGATTTGAACTCAGGTCCTCCTGACTCCTGCACCGATGCTCTATCCACTGCATCACCTAACTGCTCCCCTGAAAGAGATACCAAATTGAAAGCCCTTAGGAATATTGTAGCCAAATTCCATAGTTCTGAGGTCCAGGAGAAAATATTGCAAGCAGCCAGAAAGAAACAATTCAAGTATTGTGGAAACATGATTGGAATCTCACAAGATCTAGCAACTTCTACATTTAAGGATCAGTGGGCTTGGAATATGATATTCCAGAGTTCAAAGGAGTTAGGATTAAAACTAAGAATTACCTACCCAGAAAAACTGAGTATAATACTTCAGGGGAAGAAATGGTCATTCAATGAAATAGACGACTTTCAAGCATTCTTGATGAAAAAACCAGAGCCAAATAGATGATTTGACTTTCAAATAAAAGAATAGTTAAAAGATAAAAGAAAAGAGAAATCATAAGGGACTTAGTAAAGTTGAACTGTTTACATTCCTACATGGAAAGATAATATTTGTAACTCTTGAGACTTTTCTCAGTATTAGGGTAGTTGGAGGGATTATATACATACAGGCAGAGGGCAGAGGGTGAGTTGAATAGGAAGGGATGATATCTAAAAAATAAAATTAAGGGATGAGAGAGGAATATGTTAGGAGAAAAAGAAAAGGAGAAATAGTATGAAGCAAATTATCTCTCACATAAAAGAGATAAGGAAAAGCTTTTACATTGGAGAGGAAGAAGGGGGAGGTGAGAGTGAACAAATGAAATTACTCATCAGATTTGGCTTAAGGAGGGAATAATATGTACACATAATTGGGTATGAAAATCTATCTTAACCCTACAGAAAGGTAGAAAAGGGGATAAGTAGGCAGGGGGTTGATAGAAGAGAAGGCAAAGGGGAAGAGGGAGTAATTAGAAGTGAACACTTTTAAGAAGGGACAAGATCAAAAGAAAGAATAGAATAAATGGTGGGGCAGAATAGGATGAAGGGAAATACAGATAGTCTTTTACAACATGACTTTTATGGAAGTCTTTTGCATAACTGCACATGTATAACCTATATTGAATTGCTTGTTTTCTCAGTGGGGATGGGAGGGAAGGGGAGGGAGGAAGGAAGAGAAGTTGGAAGTCAAATTTTTAAAAATGAATGTTAAAAATTGTTTTTATATGCAAATGGAAAATATGACATACAGATAATGGTGTACAGAAATTTATCTTGCCCTACAAGAAAATAGTGGGGAAGGCCGTAAGAGAAGGGAGGTTGTGTGATAGATAGGGGAATAGATTGGGTAATCAGAAAGTAGGCTGTCATGGGATAGGGAGAAGGGAGAGATGAGTAGAAAATTTGGAACTCAAAATCTTCTGGAAGTGAATGTTGAAAACTAAAAATAAATTAATTAATAAAGAAATTTTCAAGGAAAACTGTCCTGATACTTTAGAACTAGAAGGTAAAATACATATTGGAAGAATTCACTGATTGCCTCCTTACAGTGACCCCAAAAGGAAAACACCTAGGAAGATTATAGCCAAATTCCAGAGTTCCCAGGTCAAGGACAAAATATTGCAAGCGGCTAGTAAGAAATAATTCAAATATTGTGGAAACAAAATCAGGATAACAACATTGAGCAGCTTCTGCATTAAGGGATCAGTGGGCTTAGAATATGATATTCCATAGTTCAAAGAAGGCTAAGATTAAAAACAAGAATCACCTACCCAGAAAAACTGAATAAATAATACTTCAGGGGAAAAAATGTTTATTCAATGAAATAGAGGCCTTTCAACATTCTTGATGAAAAAATGAGAGCCAAATAGAAAATCTGACTTTCAAATACAAGAATCAAGAGAAGCATGAAAAGTAAACAGGAAAGAGAAATCATAAGGGACTTACTAAAGCTAAACTGTTTACATTTCTACATGGAAAGATATTATTTGTAAGTCTTGAGACTTTTCTCAGTATTAGAGTAGTTGGAGGGATTATACATATATATATATATATATATACATACATATATATATGTATATATATGTAGACAGAGGGCACAAGTGAATTGAATATAAAAGGATGATATCTAAAAAAATAAAATTAAGAGGTGAGAGAGAAAAATGTACTAGGAGAAAGACAAAGGGAAAAATACAGTTGAATAAATTATCTGTTACATAAAAGAGTCAGGAAAAAGCTTTTCCAGTGGAGGGGAAAGAGAGCAGATGAGAGGGGGAAAAAGCCAACCTTGCTCTCATCACATTTGGCTTAAGGAGGGAATAACATGCACCCCTAATTGTGTATGAAAATCTATCTTACCGTGCAGGAAAGTAGGAGGAAAGGGGATGGGGGTTGGGGTGATAAAAGGTAAGGCAAATGTGAGGTGGGAGTAATTAGAAATAAAAACTTCTAAGGAAGGTTAGGGACAAAAGAGAGAATAGAATAAATGGGGGTAGGATAGGATGGAGGGAAATATAGTTAGTCTTTCACAACACAACTATTATGGAAGTGTTTTGCATGACTCCACATGTATAACCTGTATCCAAATGTCTGCCTTCTCAATGGGGGTGGGTGGAGAGGGAGGAAGGGACATAAGTTGGAACTCAAAATTTTAAAAACGAATGTCAAAAACTGTTTTTATATGCCACTGGAAAATATGACATATAGGCAATGCTGCTTAGAAATCTATCTTGTCTTACAAGAAAATAGAGGAGAAGGGGATAAGAGAAGGGGGAGTTGATGGAAGGGAGGGTAGATTGGGTGAAGGGGCAATCAGAAAGCAGGCTGTCTTAGGGTGGAGGGAGGGGAGAAATGGGGAGAAAATTTGGAACTCACAATACCATGGAAGTGAATGTTGAAAATTAAAAATAAGCAAATTTATTGAAAAAAAGAAATGTAGAGAGAGACAGATGTTCACCCCCTATAAATGCAAGAAATTCAGCATGAGGTAAAGGGAGTTGTGTTGGAGGGAATACCTGGACAAATTTAGAGTTAAGTTAGATAAATTTCATACCCTAAAAATGGGCTTAGTGGAAAACAGGTTATTACAGTCAGATTGGGAGAGAAAATTTTTAATCAAATCCAGATGTAGTGGAGAAGTTCTTGGAGTCAACTATGGATACTGGAATTGGGTAGGGTTCAGGTTGAAGGAGTTTCATGAAATTGGGTGAGGGTTTGAGTTGACTGCCTGAGGGAACAGAAGAGGAGTGACTCAGGCAGTACCAGTCAACTAAGAGTATTATACCTAATCAGAAGTTATAAATGTTAACTATTTAACACAGGATTAACAGAGCATTAGAAGGTACAAAAATTGTCTGCCTTGCTTTGTAGGCATTGTATCATATGCATTATGGTCAATAAGACCACTTAGTCTAAGTGACTCCATATTGGAGTCTTATCATTTTAATGGCAATATCAAACAATATAAAAATTTTTGTTATCTCAAAGACAATGCTATTCCTTCAGCTCCAAGTATATGTTTCTTTCCCTCAACTTCCTAAGGCTCTGAGAGGAATTTACCCTGATGCCAGATCCCTATGGACAATGAAAATATATTTAAATTCTTTCCTGAATGATCAACAAATTTACTCCTAGTAATACCCTACCTGTTGTGTTTGTCCTTCATTGTCAAAGAAGACCATGCCATCAGAGAAATGATGACACAACTTGCACTTGACTTTATTTTGAGTGAGGGAGGGCTGTGCAGGTCACCTGCCTCACTTCTCCTCCAGAGTCACCTGAATCCAGTGACCTGATATTCCTCAGGATGACTGAAGATGACCCAGGATGCATTGGGAGACCTTGGGCCCTTTAGGCCAATTCTGAACCACAAATAAGCATCATTCAAATTCTGTTCCTTGTCCTCAAGCATTTATATCCATTCTCTTCAATTCATTCCCCCTCAAATGTTCTAAAGCTACCATGTCTTCCAACATACACACTTGAATGCCTGCTCCATAGGTAACAAGTTTGCTTTCATCTTTAAAACACAGACACACACAGACACACAGACACACAGACACACACACACACACACACACACATTTTTCCCCAGTTACAAGAAAAAGCAATTTTTAACTTTGTTTTTTACATTTTGAGTTCCAAATTCTATGGCTCCCTCCATTTAATAACCTGTCTCTGAGATGGTGAGCTACATGATATAAGTTATACATGTGCAATAATGTAAAACATATTTCCATTCTAGTGAAGAGAAATTGAACAAAAAGAAAGAAAATGAAAAATGGTGTGTTTTGGTCTGTACTCAGACTCTATCAGTTTTTTTTCTGAAAGTGAATAGCATTTTTCATCAGATGTCCTTTAAAATTGTCTTGGATCATTTTATTTTTTATTTATTTATATTTTTACCTTATATCTTCATCTTTATTTTTTAAATTAAATTATTTTATTTGTTTTCAGTGTTCTAAAATCACTTCCGTATATCTTAGACTTTTCCCCCCTCCCTTCTCCTTTTTCACCCCCTCTCCCCATTCCTTCTCTGAGACAGCATACAATCTTATGTAAGTTCTATGCATACATTTCTAATAAATACATTTTCACCTTAATCATGTTGAGGATCATTTTATTGCTAAGCATAGCTAAGTCATTCACAGTTGTTTATCAGGTAATATTGCTATTACTATATATACTGTTTTCCTGGTTCTGCTCACTTCATTCTGCTTTTGTTCATGTAAGACTTTTCAGGTTTTTCTGAAATCATCCTGCTCATTATTTCTCATAGCATAATATTATTCCATTGCAGAAATTCACAACAACTTGTTCGCCATTCCTCAGTTGATGAGCATTCCCTTAACTTCTATTTTTTAAGCAACCACAAAAGGAGTTGCAATAAATATTTGTGTACAAATATTTTCCTTTAAAAAATTTTTTGTGGGGATATAGACCTAGTATTGGTATTCCTGGATCAATCAAAAATATCACCTGGGGAATGAATTGCTTTCTTATAAATTTGGTCCAATTCTGTATTTGAGATATAAATATTTGATGTATTGATATATGTTAACATATTTCTATATATTTGATATAGTAATAATAAGATCATAACTTTTTCTCAGAAACACAAAAAGAAAAACTCTAATGATTTCCCATTTCCTTCTACAGCTCATTTTACAGATAAGAAACTGACTTTTTTTTATTAGAAATACTTGCTATAAACTTTCCCCTCAGTTTTCTGCTGTACTTCCAATTTAGGTTGCATTGGTTTTGTTTGTATAAAACCTTTTTAATTTAATATAATCAAAATTATCCATTTTCCATTCCATAATGCTCTGTCTCTTGTGTGTTCCTAAATTCTTTCCTTATCCACAGATCCGACAGGTAAACTATTCCATGCTCCCTTAATTTGCTTATAGTATCACTTGCTGTAACTAAATCACATATATATTTTGGCCTTTCATGGTATATGTTGTGAGATGTTAGTCTATACCTTGTTTCTGACATAACTTTTCAAGTTTTCCCAGCAATTATTGTCAAATAATGAGTTTTTGTCCCAATAATTTGGATCTTTGGGTTTATCAAACACTAAATTTCTATGATCATTAACTACTGTGTGTTGTGTACCTGAAGTATTCCACTGATCTGCCACACTATTACTTAACCAGTAGTAGATTATTTTGATGATTCCTACTTTATACTGCAATTTGAGATTTGATACAGGTAAGTCACTTTCCTTCACATTTTTTCCATTGATTCCTTTAATATTCTTGACATTTTATTTTACCAGATGAATATTATTGTTATATTTTTTAGCTCTATAAGATATTTTTTGGTAGTTTGTATAGCATAGCACTTAATAGATTAATTTAAGTAGCGTGGTCATTTTTATTATATTGACTCATCCCACCCATGAGCAATTAACAGTTTTCCAATTTTTAGATGACTTCATATTTTGTAAATTGTATTGTGTAGTTGTGTTCCTATAGTTCCTGAATTCGTTTTGGTAGGTAAAATTTGCTTTCATACTAAGTCTTTTCCTTTCACTCCTTCCATCTTCTGAATCTTGCTGAAACCTGCCTGCCTTCTGGTGACATGGCCTCCCTGGCTGCTCTTTGCAGGAATGGCTGCACCCTCACTAATTTCCCTCTTTCGCTGGTTGAAGTGGGAGACTTGGAACATTCCTTGCTCCCAAAAGCCACTTCCATGGTCTCCCTTTATCACCTTGAGCCATTAATCTCTCCTTTATTACTCATTCAAAAATCTAGAAGGTACTTTCCAGGACACTCTCTACAATGCTCAGTGCCTGGCTCACAGTTTTTCTCCTTCCCAATTCTTGCCTTACAGTGGAGAATTTCAGCATATATATTAATACTCCTTCAAGCATTGTAACCTCACAGTTCCTCAATTTACTAATTTCATGAAACTTACTCTTTCACTTCACCTCAGTCACACATAAAAATTGCCATACCCTTGAACTTGCCATCATTCACAAATGTTCTACCGTCATATTCATAATGACATAATAACATACTGGCAAGTTCATGATCACAATCTGTTGTCAGCCCATCTCTTCTTCTGCCTTATTGCCTGAAAATATTGTTCTTTGTTCATGCTATGAACTCCAATCCCTCACTTCCTTAGATCTCTCCCACACCATTACCGTAACACTATCTACACTCTTCTCTTTCTCCCGTCTTGCCCCCTTGGCTTGCAGTTCAACTCTACATTCTCTGCTTTAATCCCTTGGTCTTCCAAACCTAAGATTCTAATCAATCTCACCATACGTTGTCTTCACTTTAATACATGTGCTGAAGAATGAAGCTAGAGAAACTCATGCAATTGTGCTACCTGGATGCGCTACAATTTCTGTCACATAACCTCATTACTGCAAGGCAATTCTTTTACACTTCCCTAATTAACTCAGTATCTCATTCACAACAGCAACTCTTCCAATCCATTTCTTCCCTCCTCAAATTTTCCATGACTCCACTCCCCTCCCCCTCATCATATAAGAACCTTGCCTCCTCATAGTTTACTGAAAGAAGTGAGCATTCTCTGAGAGCTTTTTCTCCCTCTTCATATCATATGACCCAGATGCCCTCTGTCATAGCCTTCTTCATTCATGTCTTACAGGAGGAGATAACCATTTCGAAGCCCTCTATTACTCAAATTATCTCATTTCATTTTATCTTCTCCAATAGATTGCTCCAGCTATCTTCCAACTCTTGTATATCTTCATTCACTATCTATTATCTGCTTTTTCATTTCCTACAAATACTTGCATTTCTCCCATCATCAAAAAAACCCCTCTTGCTTCATCCATCTGTCTGTCTCTTCTATCTATCTAGCCTCTTTTCTTGTGGCTAAACTTGAGAATGCCTTTACAATACTTGCCTTCACTTCCTTTCCTGTTCACTCTCTTGTTAACTATTATTTTTCTTTGTACTTGCATTTTAATTTTTTCATTCATCAAAAATCTGCCTTCTCTCCTTCCCTCTTCCACCCTAGACATTAAGAAGATAAGAAAAAGAAAACCTCTGTTACAAAAATATGTAGTCAAGCAAAATAAATTTTCACATTGGCCATGTCCAAAAAACTTTATGTCTAATTACGCACTCTGAGTCTCTCATCTTGCTATCATGAAGTGGATACTATGTTTCATCACTAGCCCTCAGGAATTTTGGTTGGTTATTAGATTGATTGATCAGTCATTAATTTTTCAAAGTTATTTGTTTTTACCATATTGTTATCATTGTACAAATTATTCAGCAATTTATATACCATATATTAATCAGTCTTCTTCAGTTTATAAATATCCCCTCAGATTTGTAGTCTTTGTCACCTCAAAAAGGGCTGTAAATATTTTGGGCATCCTTAGTTTTTGAACATCCTTTCTTTTGCTTAAAACTAAGCCTTCCTTAAATCCACCTTCTGTATACTTTTCCCTTCTTCTCTCACTTCCCTCCTATTTCTCTGTTAAGTGTATTTATGTTGAATAAATTGTGTATCTATCCTTTCCTCCTTATCTGTGCACCCAACATTTCCATAACCTTTCTTCCTTCTTCCCCTCTCTTTCCATTTTTCATCTAAGATGGTCAAACATAACAGAACCACTTCCAAACCTTGTATAATAAGATTCCCCCATCACTGCAGAGAATGGTAGAGTTCCCAGGGGACAGACATATCACCTCTCCTCATTAGAACATAGGTAGTTTATCTTTGTTTGGTCTTTTATCACTGTTCATTTTGATGTTTCTCTTAATTCTTGTGTTGTACTTCAAAGTTTCTACAGTTTTGGTCTTCTTTCCCCAAATTCTGCCAATCTACTCATTAACAATTCATTTTCCCCTGAAGAATTATATTCTGTTTGCCGCTGAAGTTATTCTTGACTGTAGACCCATATTCTTTACCTTCTGGAATGTTATATTCTGAGCTCTCTGCAACTTAAAAGAGGTGGCTGCTAAATCATGTGTTACCTTTACTGCAAGTCCTCAGTACGTTAATTCTTTCTTTCTGGCTCCTTTACAGTATTTTTTCTTTCATCCTGAAGCTCTGCATCTGCCTGCAGTTTTCCCAAGAGTTTTCATTTTGGGATTTTTTTCATGTGAACAATGGATTCTTTATATCTATTTTACACTTTAATTATAAAAGATTTGGGCAGTTTTCTTTTAAGATTACTTTTTTTGTCTCATTAACAGAAGTTTATTATTTTTTAATGATTTATTACTTTCTTTTCCCCCAATTACATGTAAATTTTTAAACATTCTTTTAAAAAATTTTAAAATTCTAAATTCTCTCGTTCCCCTCCTCTCCTCACCCCTTCATTGAGAAGACAAACAATTTTATGTAGGTTGCACATGTATAGCTATATAAATCATATTTCCATGTTCGTCATCTTGTGTAAGAAAATACAGACCAAAAAAAAAACCTAAGAAAAATAAAATAAGTGAAAAGTATATGTTGATGTACATTCAGGCTCCATAGTACTTTCTCTGGAGATGGAGAGCATTTTTTCATCATAAGTTCTTTGAAACTGTCTTGGATCTTTGTAGTGCTGAGAATAACTCAGCTGAATTGTATTGTGAGTAACATTCACAGTTACTCACCATAAATTGTTGCCATTACTGTGTGTGATGTTCTCTTGACTCTGCTCATTTCACTTTGCATCATTTCATGTAAGTCTTTCAAGGTTTTTCTGACAGCATCCTGCTCATCGTTTCTTATAATACAACAATAGTTTTCCATCATAATCATATACAAAAACTTGTTCAGTTATTCCCCCATTGAGGAACATTCCCTCAATTTTGAATTCTTTGCCACCATTAAAAGAACTGCTATAAATAGTTTTGTACATATAGGTCCTTTTCCTTTTGTTGTTTTATATGTCTTTGGAATATAAACTTAGTAGTGGCATTGCTGGGTCAAAGGGCATATGTGGTTTTATAGCCCTTTCAACATAGTTCCAAACTGCTCTCCAGAATGATTCAATCAGTATACAACTTCAACAATAAGTGTATCAGTGTCTCAGTTTTTCCACATCCATTCAACATTTGCCATTTTTCTTTTCTCTCATATGTCTCATATGTTCCATTCTGATAAGTATGAATAAAAACTCTTTCATGTCTCTTCTATGTGACATTATTTATGTGATTCTATCACTCTCTGTGTCCTTCTCCCAGTGCATTCCTCTTTCTCACTCCTTAATTTCACTTTTTTGGATAATAATCCCTTCATATTCAACTCACACTCATGACTTTTGTCTATGTATACTCCTTCTAACTGCTCTAATGATAAGAAAGATATTAGGAATTGTAAATATCATTTTCCCATGTAGGAATGTAAACAGTTAAATATTATTGAAACCCTTCTGATTTCTTTTTCCTGTTTACTTTTTTATGCTTCTCTTGAGTTTAGTATTTGAAGTCAAAAAATCTATTTAGCCTTGATCTTTTCATCAGGAATGCTTGAAAGTCTTCAGTTTCATCGAATATTCATTTCCCCCATCCTCCAAAGGATTATACTCAGTTTCACAGGGTAGATGATTCTTGTTTGTAATCCTACCTCTGTTGTCTCCTAAAATATCATATTAAAATCCTTCTAATCCTCTAATGTCAAAACTATTAAATCTTGTGGTATTCTGACTGTGGTTCCACAATATTTGAATTGTTTCTTTCTGGCTGCTTACAATATCTTCTCTTTGACCTGGGAGCTCTGGAATTTGGCTACTGGATCTATTTTCTAGGTCACTTGTTTTTCCAATGAGATATTTCACATTTTCTTCCCTTTTTTCATTCTTTTGATTTTATTTAATTGTTTATTAATGTCTCATAAAGTCATTCGCTTCTATTTGTGCAATTATAATTTTTTAGGAATTACTTTCTTTAATGAGATTTTGGATCTCCTTTTCCATTTGGAAAATTCTTGCTTTTAAGCAGTTCTTCTCTTCAGTGAATTGTTGTATGACTTATTCCATTTGGCTAATTCTGCCTTTCAAGGCATTCTTCTTCTCATTGAATTTTGTACCCATTTTTACTATTGGGTTAATTCTGTTTTTTTATTATTTCCTTTAGTATTTTTTTCTTTACTAAGCTGCTAACTTTTTTCATGATTTTTTCGCATCACTCTCCCTTTTCTTCTCCATTTCCCCCTAACTCTCTTACTTGATTTTTAAAATCTTTTTTGACCTCTTCTATGGCCTGAGACCAATATATGTTTCTTTGAGGTTTTGGATATAGCGGTTTTGACTTTATGGTCTTCTTCTGAGTGTATATTTTGATTTTTTTGTCAACATGGAAGTTTTTTGTTGTCAGTGGGTTTTTTTCCTGTTGTTTCCTTATTTTCCAGTCTATTTCTTGATTTTTAACTATATACTAAAATGGAGATCTGTTTCTGGGGTGGAGGGCAAACTTTCTCAAACTTCAGGATTTTTGTGCTGCTGTTTTCAAAGCAAGTTCTGGCCTCTGGAGGCTTTCTGTTCTTCAAAGATGGTATGATCTAGGCATAGATGTGTTTACACTTTTCCTGGACAGTGCTCAGGTCTGCGAGTGACTACAAGCATGCTTCTTTTTGGCCCTGCAACTGAGAGCAGGGTCCTAGTTCCTTTGTGGTCCCAAGCTCTGATGTGTTAGTGCTCCTCCTTGTTCCGAGATTTAAACCCAAGAATGTGACCCAGATCCAAGTCTGGATAATGCCACAGAGTCCTGCCCCAGTTGCCAGCCAAGTGACTCCTTTAATCTCCTTCTGTTCAGTTTTTTTACTCTCTCTGGGCTGAGAGCTCCAGAAAAAGTCACTGTTACTGCTGATTCAGTTGCCCCCAAGGTCTGTTTCTGATTTTCTGGGGCTCAATATGAACTGGTACAGCCTACAATAGACTATGCTCCACTCTCATTCTAGCATGACAAATCTTTCCTCTTTACATGCTAAGTTGTCTTGGGCTGGAAAAGTGTTTAACCCCTTCCTTTTGTGGGCTCTGCTGTTCCAGTATTTGTTTTTGAGGCATTATTTTAAAGGTATTTGGAGGGAAATTTGAGAGAGTTCAGGTGATTCCCTGCCTTTCCTCTAATATCTTCCCTCTGCTCTTTAGATTCCTTGAAGTGTAGTTTCTAGGCTCTTCTTTTTTTGGTCATGATGTTCAGGTAGCAAAGTCATTCTTAATTTTTTTAGATCTCCAACCTGTTTTCCAGATGAGTTGTTTTTGCTATGAGCTAATGTGCATTTTTGTATTATTTTCAGGTTTTTTACTTCAAGTTAATATTTTTTCTTGTTTTGTTGAGTCATTAACTTCTAATGATCCACTTAGGCAATTTTTTGCCTGCCCAAAGTTTTGTATCTTTCTGCCAAGCAAGTAATTCTCTTTCTTATTGTTTCTTCCATACTTCTCATTTCATTTATAAAATTATATTATCCCCTTTTTAAGCTTTTGCTTCATCTCTTCTAGGAGTTCCTGATGAATTTGTACTTGAACTGTTTTTATTACAGACTTTTCTTGTAGATCTTTTGGACTTATTCAATTTTTTAAATGGGTTTGTGTCAAAAGTATCCCCGCCAATAGCTTTTTTATGATGTGATTCTTTTCATTGCTATTTGCTGATTCTTTTAGCTTACTTCCTGATTTCACATAATGGTAGTTAGATCCAGGATCCAAGTACTTTTGGAAGAAAAGTCAAGATTTGTCTTGTTGCTGCTTTCTTGGAGTAATTTCTTGTTTCAGATTCTTAAGGACAGATCAGACTGAAGACCTGCAAGCTTTCTGTGCTCCCAAAGTGGTCTGATTCAGGGCAAAGTGTGCTGCCTCCTTAGTCTGTACCCTTTAAGTGTCTTTCCTTGGTTTTAATCTGAGCAGAGTAGACTTCTGGACTCAGACATTATGAGCCAGCTAGGAAACTCTCATGATTCTGAGGCAAAGAACTACAGGCCCTCCTTTGTTCTGGGATTGCTACCCTGGGATTCAGACTGGGCAAGAAGATGGACCTGAGACCTTGATCCGTTCTATAAGTAAGTATCACACTACTGCTTTTTTTCTGAATTTATTCCTCTCAGTCTAGGGCCTGTTTCTGCTCCCTACCCAAAAGTAACAACGCTGGGCAAAGGTCCACCTTCAGTCTATATCTTGGAACTGGATAGTAATGACAAACTTCCAGCTAGTACCGATTTCCCTACTCTGCAATACCCCGGTGTGGATCTGGGACCCCTTCTTACCCTGGGCACTGAAGTGTTTTGCCGTACTCTTGGATGGATCCAGTTTCCAATGTCAATTGACTTCTCAGTCTGTATCCTGTAGTCTATATGCTATATTGACCTGGGTTAGAAATGTGACTTATTGAGACTTTTCTTGGATTTCCCCATTATGACTTGATCTGGTGCATTTTCTAGGTCTATTTCCAGGATATTTTTCAGTTGTGTTTTACGCAAAGTGTGTGTGTGGAGAGTGTTCGATGTACCATTTCCAAGTAGTCCCATACTTTGGTTCCACCCCACTTTTTAATTATCTTCAATCTAGCGTCCATCTGACCTCCTCATTCAACCAAAATTGTTCTCTTCAAAGTTATTAATGATCTCTTAATGGCCAAATCTAACGGCCTTTCCTCAATCTTCATCCCCCTTGACCTCTCTCCAACTTTTTACACTGTTGATTACTTTTCGTTGACATTGTCTTTTTTCTAGGTTGTGTGTGTGTGTGTGTGTGTGTGTGTGTATGTGTATGGTTGATAAATCTTTCCTGGTTTTCTTTCCCTGAATTTCCTTCAGTGTGGATCATCATCCAGGTCATGTCCACTAACTGAAGGTATCCTTGGACCCTCTTCTCTCTATATGCTCTTTTATTTAGTGATCTCATCATCTGATGACCCTCATATTTGCTTATCAGTCCTAAACTTTCTGTTTACCCCAATTTCTCATCTTTAACTGCTTTTTTGGAAACCTTAGAGGTCCTGTAGACATCTTATACTCAACATGTCTAAAACTGACCTCATTATCTTTCTTCAAAATCTTTACCATTTCATAACTTTCCTATAAGTGTTGAGGGTACCATCATTCTCCTAGTGACCTACATTCACAGTCTAAGTGTCATCCTCCCCTCCCCATTCTCACAAAACACATTTCCATGTAAGTTATTCTGTGAAAGAACATACACACACACACTCCAAGAAATATAAAGAAAAGGTATCTTTGATCTTCATTCTGGTTCTACCAGTTCTTTCTCTGGAGCTGGATAGCACCTTTCATGATACGGAATTGTCTTGGATCATGGTACTGCTGAAAATTGCTAAGTTATTCATGATAAGTCATCATGTTACTGTATACATTGTTCTCCTGGTTCTGCTCATTTCACTTCACATCACTTCATATAAGTCTTTCAAGATTTTTATGAGAGCATTCTGCTCATCATTTCTTAAAGCATGTTAGTATTCCATAACAACTACATACAACAGCTTATTTACCCATTCCCCAATTAATGGACATTCCTTCAATTTCCAATTCTTTGCCACCACTAAAAGAGGTGCTATAAATATTTTTATACACAATGATCCTTTTCCTTTTTGTTTTTTATCTCTAGTAGTGGTATTGCTAGATCAAAGGATATGCATGGATGCCCTTTGGGCACAGTTCCAAATTGCTCTCCAGAATGATTGAATCAGTATACAATTTCACCAATAGTGTATTAGTATTTTAATTTTCCCACATCCCTTCCAACCTTTATCATTTTCCTTTTCTGTTGTATTAGCCTATCTGATAAGTGTGACCTTTTTTGGAGGGGTTTGAGGAAGAGCTCAGATGAGTTCTTGCCTTTATTCTGCCATCTTGACTCAGCCTCCCCTAAAATCTAATCAAGTCTTTTGATGTCTGTGGCATCTCTTACAGATACCCTTTTCTATCCTCTAATGCTGCCACCACTCTTGTGCAGGACTTTGTTACCCTACATCTGGATCGTTATAATAGACTGATGGTTGATGTCCCTATCACAAGTCTCTCACCCTAGTCCATCTTCCACTCAGATGTTAAACTAGTTTTCCTGAAGTATATATGTGGCCATATCACCCCCATACTCAATAAACTCCAATGGTTCTCGATAACTTACAAGATGAAATATAAAATCTTCTGTTTAGCATTTAAAGGACTTCAGAACTTTCTCCATCTCTCTCCCCCTTTCTTATATCCTTACATCTTTCACCCACCCTCCCACTCTGTGATCCAATGATATTTGAACTGCTTGCTGTTTCTCAAACAAGATACTCCTCAGACTCTAGGAATTTTCATTTGCTGTCTCACATTCCTGGAACACTCTCTTTCCTCATCTCCATGTCTTAGCTTCCCTGGCTTCCTTCAAATACTAGGTAAAATTTCACCTTCTACAGGAAACCTTTCCAGATCCCATTTAAGTCTAATGACTTCCCTCTGTTGATTATTTCCAATTTTTTCTTTATATATCTTGCCTATACATAGTTGTTTGCACATTGTCTTCCCCCAGTAAGTCTGCGATCTCCTTGAGAGCAGAGAATCACTTTTTGCTTTACTTTGTATCTGTAGCATTTAACATAGGAGATGCTTATAAGTGTTGGTTGACTGGCTGACTAAATTAACTGTTTAGAATTGTAATAAGAAATTACTCAATTGTTTGAATTTTTCAGCTGCTATTTTAACCAAAATCTCTTTTAGTTATTCTTTGACTATAAAAGTCATTCTCCACAGTGACAGAAGTATTGTGGTAAAATCATCTAAAATTATTGTTCTAATACCTTTCAACAAACAATGTCTGATTCATTTTGAAGTGTCTCAAGCCTTCTTAAAACACAATTTGAGGAAGAAAATAGGAATGGCATGTATCAATCATATCACAAGACTCTGAAAATTAGTTTTAATGAGTTGATATTCATGAAACAATTTGAGATCATTGGGTGAAAGGAGCTACATTTGTAGATTTTATTACTGAAATAAGGCACTGTTTATAGATTGCACTGTCGTTCTACTATCCTTCTGAGGTTTTCAAGAAGGAACAAAGTGATTTTTTTTTTCAGTTTCCAATAAGAAAGCTTTATGCACCAGAAAATTTCAAAATGCTAAAACTCAGTAAAAGTATCCTTAGCATGAATCTTTTGCCATTAGAAAACTTCAAATATAAAACAAAAATTAGTTCACTTCCTGTATACTTTAGCCAGATCAAAGTTTTATAGGTAAGTACCATAATTGGATGTATCTATTCAGACTACAATCAGAAATAAATTAAACACTATACGCTTTATATTGATATCACAATTTATTGCTCTAATTGATTTTTAGATTCTCTGTGAACTTGTTCTGTATCAAATTAATCAAATATTACAATCCCTACTTAAATCAAAGATCACTAAATGAACATGTCAGAAGAATCTTATGAAAACCTTATTTAAAAACATTCCTATGAACTACATATTGAACTTCTTGACTTATATTCAGTTTTGCTTCACCATAAATCTTTATTATTTCAATAAATTTGTTTTCTCAGCACTTTAGGCAATGTTTCTCAACAAAGTATATTGCCCTATTTCTATATCTCTTTGTGGTTTTTTGGTGAGTACTTACTGGGTTTCTTGATGCTGATTAGTTACCAGAAAAAAATGTGGATTTTCCATTGATTTTCATCCTCTACTATATGATGATCTCCATATTTTTTCAGTCATGCAATTTCTAAGCAAATATACTTTACAATAACAGTAATAATGAAAACAATGATATTAATAATAGCTAACATTTATATAGCACTTAAAGGTTTACATGGTGCTTCACAATTTATCCTCATAACAATTCTGGGAAGTAAGTACTACTATTATTCCCATTTTATAGAAGAGAAAAATGAGGCAGATAGGTTAAGAGTTGCCCATGGTCACACAACTAGTAAATATCTGCAACTGGATTTGAATTCATCTTTCTGCCTCCAGATCCTGCGCTCACCCACTGTGCCACCTAGCTCTTCATTGGTAAGATATTGTAGTCTATTTTGCCAGTTATACACTTGGAGTGAACCATAAATTTAATTCTTCAGAGACTATTGCATTCTATGACTTGAAACCAGAATATGGTCAGAAGAATACCGACATTAAAAATATGTCTTTATTTCAGAAACATGCTTGGAATCACTAAAAACACTATAAGATTTCCCAAAGGTAATTCAGCTATCCTCTTCCTTTTCAGTTACAGGTGAAATTAATTATTCATCTGCATTGTTTGTGTTAGAGGTATGTCATGAAAGATTAGGTCTGTGGGATTTCCATCCAACCACAACTCATAGTGTCAAAAATATATATTTTTCACCTTCTTTGCTTTCCTAATGCAAACTCATGAGTGTTTATGGATCTCATTTCAGAGGCTCTGCAGTGATCTGAGCTTGATGAACTCAGCATAATATCATCTACAAACATGAGCTTCTATGGGACCTTACCATCTATGAATCCCTCTTTCTTTTGGAATCTATATGGAATATCTTCCATAATAATAACGAAAACCTTTGGGGAATATGTCCTAGATGATTCTAAATCTAGATGTTAATAATGAAAAGATCATTGAACAAAGTTCTCTTCATTGTTATAGTTTTCAAAGAATCTTTTATGATTATCATACACATTGGAGAAAACCTTAAGGCAAACCTTTACTCAAGTGAATCAGTTGGAAACCAAAAGAATTCATTTAAAAAAGAAATTGCTATCAATATACATATGAGCATTATTTTCTTATAGATTATAACACATTAAGTATATTAGTGGTAAAAAGTAAATGACCGTAAGAAATTAATGATTTTAAAATCTCTCTTAAATTGTAGCCAACTAGCAATACATAAACACATCCATACACGTACTTTTCTCCAAAACCAACAAACAAGATTTTATATTATGACTACATGATTTTTGTCTATTTTTTCATTCTTTGAACCAAATAAGTACCTTGTATTTGTTTGGTGTTGTATATATCTTGCTAATTTTCTTTATAAAATTTTGTTTCCTCTCAATATTTATTCCATTCATCTCTATCAAAATTTTGGAAGGAGAGAAGTTTTTAGAACTATATTTGATCAAGTTTTCCCAAATTCACTGTTAGAAAATTTTTTGAGAGAGTTTAAACAAAGTATGCACCCAGGGAATTTTTCAAGAAGAAAAATATTTGATTTCACCAGATATAAAGAAAGAATCAATTTTTTTCCTAACTTACAGGTTTTTTTAGGTTACTGTCAAATATCTACAATTAGTAGCCTCATAGAAGGTAGAATGATCTAATTCAACAAACATTTATTAAGTACCTACTATCTGCATGACACTATATGAGAGACTGGAGCCACAAAGACAAAAGTGATAGTTTCTACTCTCCAAGAACTTGCATTCTACAGATTTCTACCCTTTTAAAATTTGGAGAATTAGTTTGTAAAGTTAAAATTTTAGATTCCAATGTAATCAGGTATTATTCTGTTGTAACAAAATTGTTCTGAGTTCCCTTTCTCTTTGCTCTTCTTCCCTGTATTTCATTTCAAGTTTTTGTTTTTCTGGATCTATACAGTAAAATGTGCAATCTGAACTTCTTCGGATTTCTTCAAACTGACTAAAATCAGCCACATACTTTCCATTTTTGGAGAGAGATACCACAGGAACAAATTCAAATCCCCAGTAGATCTCCTCTGGAATATAAGATGTTCGACTCTGGCAGACAGCACTAGTGGACTCCACTGTGGCATTGAGGAGGACCACCAATTCAAACTCCTTTTCTTTCAGATTTTGTGATGTCAGATCTCTCAGAGGGCTTGTCTCATCCAGTACATGATAAAATGTCATAGGTAGAATGAGGAAGGGACTTTCAGAAGAGGAATCCACGTGAAACTTGACGGTTGCTTGGTTGAGTAGTATCATTTCCCCTTCTTTGGTAAGGTGAGTCTTGAGAAGCTTGCCAGAAAGCTGGCATTGGATCAGCAGACTTTTCCTCATGTTGGCCACTTGAATCACCAGGCACAGCTTTCCATTATGCTTGGTAATGACAGCACAATGGCTAAACTTAATGGTCTCAGCCCGTTTTTTAGGTCTTGCAATTTTGGCCAGGAAAGTGCCTGTAATAAAGATCTCAATTAAGGTTGTTATAACCAGTTGAGTAACCAACAAGAAAATAGCATGAGGACACTCTTCAGTGATGAAACGGACACCATATCCAATAGTAGTCTGGGACTCAAGAGAAAAGAGAAATGCCCCAGTTAAGGAGTTGACTTTCATAATGCAGGCTGTTTGATTTGAGGAATGCTCACTCTGTTCCAAGTCCCCATGAATAAATGCAATCACGTAATAAATGACTCCAAACAGGAACCATGTCACCACAAAAGTGGCAGCAAATAAGGAGAGTTTGTATCTCCACTTCATGTCTATAACTGTTGTCCATAAGTCTTGAAGGTAAAGTAAGTAGATACCATCAACTTTGTCAATCCTCACATTGCTGTGTCCATTTTTTGACATGACCCTAGGTCTCTTTGTCTTGAGTTCAGAATTAGTTGTATGATTCACAAGAGGTGTGCTTGACATATTGATGTGAATGGCTTCCATTCCACTTTGCTATCTCCTAAGAAAATAAAATGATTCAGTCACTTAAAATCCCATATTAATAGCACTTATATGTCTAAAAATGTGCCAATCAGTAGTACATAGGTATACTTGCAGGCTTTATTTTGTGAAAAGTAATTATAGCAGACATATAATATACAGAATGTTAAAGTAAACATACTGTCATGCATATATTATCTTGCATATACTTATACTTTTAGGTCTACTGTGACAACATTCATGATGATGCTTAATTTCTCTGAAAAGAAAAGTAAAACCAGACTGAAAGTAAAATTAAGCTTCCCCTTCATGCTCTTAAGAATGTCATACAGAAGAGAATTATGTGACATGTGAAAAGGATACACCACAATTATGTAAGTTAAAAGCAAACTGCTCAAACCTACTATATCGCTAATTTCTAGCCAATCTCTAATTTCGCTAATTTCTATCCACAAGACTCTCCTTTCAGGTAGGGAGAAGACAAACCCAAAGCCACATGATTGCATAGAGGGAGGAGCTGACAGTTTGGAAACTAGAGACATTATTCTTTTTCTTCTTTGAGAAAAGTCATCGATGTTCCAAACTTTCTCCTAGACTAACTCGAGATACATGAAGACAGACAGAAAGACATAGGAAATCAGTAATGTATTGAGGAGTTAGCTTTCTCTACTTGCCTATAGCTTTGTTGGCTAGAAAACCTAGGCTATATGAGTATTTTCTGGGAGACATCAATTATGTTTCACTTATCTAAGTATAAATTAGAATTCTTGGCCAATCTTATATCCCTGTGAAAAGGAGACAATAAGAGAAAAAAATAAAACTGGTGGTGACGAGTTCTCTATTTTGAATTCATCAATGTCACTTATCCCAGGAGAAACAGAGTCAACATAACATTTTAGGTGCAACATTGTCTCCATATGAAGAGGTTACATTTGACATAGTATCTCTTTAGGGATATGAAAATAATAAGTATCTCTTTTCAAATACTCACTGAAAATTGAGAGAGATCTTGAAATTCCAGCAGACCTTACCTACATATTCCAGAAAAAGAACTGAGAAAGTAGCATATGGCATTATATGGCTTTTTATATGTATCTGTTTGGTGAATTTTGAAAGTTGACTCTGTATTCTCTGAAGACACAGCTGGGAGATGAGAGGATGTATTTCAAGGCTTAACAAAATTCCACTTTGTTATGAAGAATTTCCATCTCATGGTTCTATGATTTATATTAAGTTTCTTAGTTGTATATAGTCCACTTGCAATAGAATTTTAAAAAAAATTTACCATTAATTTTTTAAAATGTCTTCTAGATAAATCCCTTAAAAACACCTATTCAGGATAGTGAGAATTTGGCAAATGTTTTCATTTTTCCCATTAAGATAATAAGGCTTTTTAAAAATTAAGTAACATCCAAAATTAACTATTTTGTTTCTCAGAATTTTGTACTTGTAAGTCATTATCCCTTTTTTACATTACTGACATTCTTAATACAAGATGTGACCATGGGAGTCAATATATTCATGGCACAGCATTTTTCAGCAACCAAAATGAAAAAAAAAATTCCACTAAGTCTGAAAGTCTAGAAAGCAAAAGCTATGTAGACATGAAATTAATGATGTTAAGACAAATTCAAA
Organism: Bettongia penicillata ogilbyi; assembly: GCA_023548195.1. NCBI lineage: Eukaryota > Metazoa > Chordata > Mammalia > Diprotodontia > Potoroidae > Bettongia > Bettongia penicillata. The sequence goes on along the minus strand of JAJHZJ010000377.1, from coordinate 452,716 downwards.
GCAATAGAACTGTCAGAGGAAAATGCAGTTGGGGTACCATTAATTGCAAGTAATTTTTTGAAAGGGAAATATAATGGACATACAACGAAAGACACTATCTTCTTTCAGAGAAAGAGCTGATAAATTGAAGTATGTATAGAATAATTTTACACACACATATGTGTGTATATATACATATATGTATATGTCTGTGTTTGCATATACATACACACGTTTATCTGTGTCTAATAGGGTGGTGGTGGGGCAGGGAAGAATAAAAGAGGAAAAAAGAAATTTACATTATAATTTTGTTGTATAATTGAAAGGAACGACAAATTGTACAAAGTAGATTTGCAGTTTCATATACAATTATCTTTTTTATTGTACTATACTATGGAAATGTTTGTTTTATTGTCTAAATTAAAAAAGAAAGGGAAATTGCTGAGAAAAGGTAAATTTAATCACTATACAAATAATCTATTTTAATATTTAATTTAAATATTAAGTATGAAATTTAATCAAACTATATAAATGCTGAAACTTATATTTAAATGTCTGACCAACATCCATATACCCTGTGAGTATTAAAGGAGTTTTTGGCAGCTCATGGTTTTTCACCAGGTTCTATAACTCTCTAACCTTGTTCATATAAATAAAGCATTGGGCTTCTTTTTCTGAAGATATTTTTCAAAGAGGCAATAGGATAGAAATCAGAAAATATTAGTTTTTTTTCTTGGTTTTACAAAGGCTATTGTGAGCCATTAGCTTCACTGTTATTAAATTATTCATATATTTGGAAAATGAAATAAAGAATTATAGTTCCTAAATACTTTATGGGCATTGTGCATATTAATGAATTGTTTTAGCGAGCTTTGATCATCTTGGGTATATTGCACAATACTTGAATTTATTATTTAATCTAATGATTCCTTTCCTTTTCATAGATTCATGCATTTCAAACTCTATGTATTCATAGTCAAATATATATTCATAGTCAAATACCATTGGAGTCAGGGGATTTCTATAAAGTTATGTGCTATTCTGATCACAATTTAAGGAGGATTTAAATTTGAAGTTGTCATTGACATACAGGATCAGTATTAGTCTTTACACTTATTTCTATGGTTTCTGCATTTCTGTGGAGAAGAGGAAATAAAACTGGGCTTTTGTTGATCTCTGTTTTTTCCTGCTTCATCTAAAAACCAATGTCTAAATTCCCTTAACGTGATTGCCTACCTTATCTTCCTACTTAATTATTCCTAAATATAGCCATTTATCAGATCAATTCCTCCCCTTCAAAGATAAGGTATTTTCTCATCTCCTTTCATCCAATCTGGTCACCATACTTTTTCTTTGAAAAGGTTTACTATTACAACTAATCTCATAAATAGAAAGTGTGAAATTGCTCTTAACTTTAGAAACTTCCTTGTCATGGATTGTTCACTACCCTGGAATATTAGGCCATAAACTTTGCTAGTTTTGAGGTAATTGTTTTCTTTCTCCTTCTAGCTAGTCTCCACAGTGGATAGTGCTGTGCCTGGAATCAGGAAGATGTGAGTTCAAATTTCGTCTTAGATATTTACTAGCTGTGTTACCTTGGGCAAGTCATCTTCATTTGTGTTTGCCTTGGTTTCTTCAACTTTAAAATTGGGATAATAACAGCATTGTTGTAAGGATCAAATGAGGTAATATTCATCAAGTGCTTAGCACAGTGCTTGGCACATAGTAGGTACTACAAATGGGCTTATTTCCTTTTCTTCCCTACCGCCCTTCCCAATATGCCCTGTTGTGAGCCCATGAAAGAAGTATGAGACCAGATAAGAAAGAAAATAAGAAGTATAAAGTATGGTTTTATAGGAGAAGGATTTAGAAATTATTTATAGTTTATAGAAAAGAATTCTCAGTCATATGAGTTTTTAGATTGAAGTGACCTTAGACATTATTACCCCAAGGTAGGCATGAAGAAACTGAGGAACAATGAGGTAAAAAGATTTTCTTAAGAGCAACAAAGATTCATTAAGCATTCATTTCAATTAAAATAATTTATTAAGTGTTTCATATATGCAAAGCACTGTGCCAGGTGCTGGGTATGTATGAAAACTCAAATGAATTATGATTTCATCAATGGTGGTAATGTCTGGTGTTGGAACTTGCTCTACTACCACAGATTATAGCCTGACTATGTGATAGTATATGAATTTTAGGGACTTGCTCGAGAATTACATTAGGATTAAGTGACTTGTCCAGACCCAGTTAGTGAATATCAAAAGTAAGATTTTTTTTTTTTGCCTAATTCCAAATCCAGCACTTGATCCATTAAGTTGTACTACAGATGCAGAGATAAAATTGAGAAGTAATCTTTGCTTTAAAAAGTTTACATTTTTATGATATCCATACCATGTTATAATTGTAATAATAATATTTATATAGTACTTACTATGATCCAGGCACCATACCAAGCACTTTACAATTATTATCTCAGACTTTCCTCACTCAAGGAAAACAGATAAGTAAATATAACCAGCAACTAGAAAAACCAAGGAAGATTTTTCCCCTAGTAAATGAATCATAAACTAAGCTTTAAAGGAAATCAATAATTCAAAGAGTGGAGGGGTAAAAATTACATTTCAGATGAGCTTTTTAAAATAATATAGATGTGAGATGGATGAATTTCAAGGATAGTAAATGGGACAGTTTCTCTATAATGTAAAGTGTTAGAAAGGAAATGTAGGGCATATATTTTGCCCATGTAACATGTGTATACCTGTATGTATTTGTCTAATTTGAATCCCAGGTAGGCATGGATATATATTTGTGGAATCACAACCACCTGTTTCCAAAGGAGAGTTGGATTCCTTCCTAGAAAAGAATAGGAGAAGGGGCCAGAAGGCTGTCTGCTCTCTTCTTCTCAGAGACCAGAATTATATTTTATCTACAACTATTACTAATCTACAGGAAATTATTTTGGGGTTCACACTTTCTGGCCATTATCCTTTAAAGAGAAAGGGGTACATCTTGTAGCCAAAGAACTGATTCCTTCCCACCAACTTAGTTACATAAAAGACATCTTGGTTCAAGTGATCTCACCAAAAGGAAATACCTCAGTGTCTCTAGAGAAGCAAACTGGAAATCAGGAGTATATCAAGGTACTCTACATGTCTGTTACTTCCCGATCTTCCCTGCCCAATGTTCTTCCCAAAAAGAGTCCGGTGTCAAGGAGGTTCTTGCTTAAAACAGGAAGAAGAAAGTGACTTCTCCTAAGCTCTTTCAATAACTCTTCCTCCCCTGAAGGCATGCAGAGTAATTTCTCACTCCCCCATTGAGAAGAATCGTTTATAGAAATGCACCAGGTTTGAAAATCAGGTTACAGAAATAATGTGAGAGAGGTCTCAAAGGCATAGAATCCTAATGCTGAGAACATGCATTCTCTCCGCAACCAAAAATTGTGTTTGTAAAGAAGGAGAAAAGAGAAAAAGAGATACAAAAAAAGCAAGAAAGAAGTTAAGGACCTGAATAGATTTTTTTTTTAAGAAGAGTTAGATACACTAGATCTCCAGAAGTTGCTAAATGGAAATAGAAAGAAGTTTATGTCAAGATATGATGCAGTTACACCAGAGTAAAACCATCTAATGGTCATTGGACATAAGGGTTTTACTTTTAGAGTACAAGTAGCCAAGTTAAAGCTTTTATGTTCTTTTTAACATCATCAGGTGATAAGCCTCTCCATATCTGGCTAGGCTGAGCCTTGGGAAAAAAGATTTTTTTCTGTTACTTGGGATATACTTGAAATCTGTGTAGCCTGATAGAACCTCTAAGAGCTTATACTAAGAAACAAGAGTCACTTCCATTCTACATGAGGCTTTTGAATAAGACCTTGTAATCATCAAAACTGTAAGAAAAATGAAAAAAAAAGGACGTGACACAATTTGTTCTTTTTTTTAAAGTTTACATTTCTTATGTAGGCCCTTTTTCTTCTTCTTGGTATATAGAAATACTTACATTTGTTGATGATTGTCAAGTTCCTAATAAATAAAAATTCAATTTTAAAAAATATGTGGCACACAAATGAAACAACGGAATCAAGGGCTATTTAAACAAGTAAGTGGTAATGAAAAGTGAGCAATGGAAAAAGTACTCACATTGAGATCAATTACAGCAATTTTATAATCTAATCATTAATGTAGATCAAATTTCACATCAAGGAGACCAAAACAGTTCACAATATGTTGGTCAGGAAATATCTATCCTACTTGACAATCAAGGAGAGATGGTGGCCAAAGGAACCCCAGTTTGACATAAAAAGTCAAGTATATGATGTAAGAAGATAGCTGATTGAATACAGCCTCATAAAGTGGAGAGAAGCTGTGGAGGGTAAAACCAATTTAAAGAAAGCTTGATGCAAGATCTAAATTATCCTCATGACATTTAATGATAAAAATGGGAAAAGCATAATGAACATAAGATTAAAGGAAAATATCTACAAAGATCTTCATGCCACATTGTTTGCACCATCAAATTTAGTGAAGTCACTTCATGTTGGACTCCAACATCTCAGTCCCAGGTATGCTAATAGGGGAAATAGAAATGGCCCTAAATAAAAATACATGAGAATGACAACTAGGTTGGTCCAAGTAAATACAGAAATTATTTGCATTGGAGGTGCTATAATCGTGAAGGCATTTAGGGACCAATGGAGGAGAGGTTAAGATTCCAATTTTTCCCTTCAAAATGGCCCTTATGAGAACATACTGTCTGGGGATGTTATGAGACTCAAATGGGTATAAAACACTTTGCAAACCATAAAACTATATGAATGCTAATGCACTCATGCTGAATTCAAGTAATGTTCATAAGAATAATGCAAGGATGTGCTGCTAAATGTCTAACAACTAGGCTCTCCAGGAAAAAAAGAGTTACACACATATTGAAATCAATGGACATTATTAATACTTTCTTAAGTCTACACAGTTGACAGATCAATAAATAAAACCCTAATGCTACTGTCAATTTCTGAGAAGTAATTCTCACAATGAAAATTAAACAATTATTTTTTGCAAGTTGGTTAGACCTGGAACCAGCATACTTTCGCAACTTTTCTATTTTATTCTTTTATTCAAGACCTTGAAGGGACCTACAAGTTAAGTGTTTCCTTAATCAAAGCATTAGAAGGGAACAAGCAAACTTTTGCAAATGTTAATTTACAATAGACCATATCTTTACCATTTTATAATTGAAAGATGTAGAGAAAACAATATCTTCTGTGCTTACTCTCTGTTGATTATGAAAAATCATTTGTTTTCAGTGGAGCAAAACTACTTCTTGAAAGTTTTCTTCAACAGGGTGTCTAAAATTCACATGGAATATGGTTGAATGCACACACAAAGTCTCTCTATTAGTAGGCCACATGGAGAGCCTGGGGATTTTGCTTCTATGTGAGTAATGATAACATGCAACAAGCCCTGGAGAAACAATATAGAACATTGGTACATATTTTATAACTTTCTATTTGGCTGACTGTTGTGAAGACAGGGCTCTTTGATTGGCTGAGAAGACATGCAGAAATGCTTGAATCAGCCTTGACCTCTTTGATAAGTATGCTGTTGGTTTGAATTCATCACTCATGGCTTCTGGTAAGAGTCATTTCTATGAGGGGAGAGGTTTGGGCTTTCTCTACCTCCAAGGTTATGTGGCCCCTTGAATACACACTTGGGTAATTTTTTGCCTTTGTATTTGTTCTTTTCCAGGTAGAGGGAGAGTGGCATCTAAGTGTCTAAATTTTGCAGTCAGATAAGCATTGATGAGTCAAAAAGAAAGGAGTAAGGAAGGAGTAACCCTTTAGAGTTACCTTGAGGACCCAGCCCATTAGTGGTTGAAATGAAGACTCAGGTGTTTGAGGAAAGCATTTGTACTTTTGTTCTTGTTATAAATTTAAAACAAATGTCTTCCAGTATTTAGCACAGTGTCTGGCACATAGTAGGTTGTTAAAAAATAAATGTTTATTGATTCATGATATCCCTTGATGTTAAGTGGTTCAATGGAACTAGGGAAGTAGTCACAGCCACTTAACAGTATGGGGGAAAGGGGAGCAGCCAGTGGAGTTAAAATCAATATCAGTGGAGAAGAGAGACAACTCCCAACCCTCAAGGGTACCCTAGGACCTTGAGGAGGCTATTCAACAGGTCTTGCTCTGACAGAGTAAGACCAGAGGAAACTTGATACATATACATCAAAATCATTCAATAGAAATTGGAATGAATAACCCTGAAGCAACAGAAACAGTCCTATTAAGCCACCTTCTGTTAAGAAATAACAAATAAACATAAAATAGTTATATGCTTGTCACAGTTGTTCATCATTGTAATGGAGGAGATCCAGTTCATATTTAAGAGGGGTTCTTTGTGGACTGTGATCCACAAATTACTGTACTAATTGTACAAATTATTGTACTAATTGAAGATAATATTGCACTGTGAATCAAAATTTGAAACACTGCCAAACCCCTTCAAAGACCTGTAATCTATCAAAAGTTTGTTTTGATAAAGACCAAGTAGATGAAAGAAGTCTATTATTCAGATTATATCATGCAGCAGGAAGGTTCAACTATAGAATTTGTCCAGTAGTAACATGCACATAACATATGTGTGCATTGTATGTGTGTTGTATTTTGTGTGTGTATGTGTGTAGTTGGGGCTGAAAACAAAAATGGACAAAGATTTAAATTCAGAATTAAATTGAAAAAGTATAGTAGGCTGGATTGCCTTCCAGAAATTACAAAGCTGCTTTAATAATTGGAAGGTTTCTTTTTCCCCCTAGAATCAATGGCCCATCTTTTTTAAAAACAACTTTATACCAATGTTTCTATGTTATTGTCATACATGGATTATAATAATCTCTCAAGAATTGAAAATGCACATCACACAGAAGGCAATAGGCAGAAACATGCTGGGTGAGGAAGCTGAAACATATTACCGATAAAGAAATCTGAATAGGAACAAATATAAAAAATATCATTGGGAAGATGTGATAGGAAGAAAACAAGGTTTGGTCATTTGGCAAAAAAGAGTGATTACAAGAAAACAGACTTAATGCTCCATTGATGCCTTAATGATGTCAAGATAAAGCAAGGATAGAATCTAGTATGTTGGATTTACCACCTGAGGTGAACTTATAATTGCAAAGTTATTCTGAGGCTTCCTGCTCAGGAGACTGGGAAGTATAAAACATTATCCACTGCAATGAATATGGATAAGAGTCACACAGGATAGGCAAGAATGGATTGATTATGATCTTCATTGTTCCAGAAAACATCTAAATTGATGAGGTTATAAATCTATCTGTTGTTGGTGCTATTTTATATGTATCTTTTATATATTTGTTATTATTGCAACAATATTTTGTTTTAATATTTAAATATAAATATTTAATTTTAAACATTTACAAAAAGTTTTGAATTCCAAACTCTATCTTTCCCTCTTTCACTTCCTCCCTATTTGAGACGGTAGGGAATCCAGTATAGGTTATACATGTGCAATCATGTAAGATACTTTCATATTAGTCATTTTGTACAAGAAGATTCAAATGAAAAAAAAAAGAATGAAAAGATTTAAGTGAGGTCTACTCTTTGCCAAGCACAAATGTTATCCCATTTGGTTCTTACAACCACCTGGGAGGTACATACCATTATTATCACCATTTTATAGCAGAGGAAGGAGGTAAAGGTTAAATAACTTGCTCAAGGTCATGCAGCTATTAAGTATCCAAGTTCAGATTTCAATTCAGGTCTTTCTAGACCTAGCTGAATTATTGTGGTTAATTCCTTTATATTAAATGGAGCAAAAGAAACTTAAAAAAAAATATATACAAGTAATACAATTTTTTTACTTCATAAGAAAATGCTAATAGTACAGTAGACAAAAAACAAAATAGACTTGTACACAAATATGGGAAAGGTGAAAGTAAACAAAACAACTTTACAGCCTTCAGGTGTATGTAACAAAGAGAAAGGAGTCCTCCCTGCTTAAAGTCTGATATTTACATGAAACAAATTACTCCAATGCATGAAGTGTGATATTTACATGAAATAAATTACTCCAATGTATGAATCATGCATATAACTAATCTAAATGCACTCTCTTAAGCACATAAGTTTTCACAACTTTTGTTAGCTTAATGGTAACAGGGACAGATGGGGGAAACATTTTTCATTGAGCAATTTCCCTGTTATGATCTCGGTGGGCTTTTTTTGTTAAAAAATCAGAAATAAGCTGTATAGTGTACAATTAGAAAGTTGGTCATTCAACACAATCTAAGTTAAAAAAAGTTCATCCTTTTACTAAAACAGTTAAAATATAGATACAAAAGTCTGCTGGTAGAAATTTCTTTCATGGGAAAATATATGTACATATCTTTCCAATAGATTCACAAATCACAGGCAGTATAGTGGAAACCATCAACATGACCAAAAACATTTGAACTTAGGACAGTGACTGGTTTATTGTAGGTGCTTAATAAATGCTAGTTCTGGTGGTTTTCCTTCATGCTAGAAGAGGAACAAAGTTACATCACTATGTTGAGGTATGTTGTGCCTGACTATGCCTGATCCACCCAATACAAACTTGGAAGACTCCACTCCACAGTTCTAACAAACAGTCCACCTGAACATTTCGAGTGGAAGAGGTCTGTAAATATGTGGATCTCATTTCTTTTGATCTACTCCAATTCTATTTTGCTCTTAGAGAACAGCACCTTCTTTGAGCACACCGTGCTGTGCGGTTTTCTACCAACATCTCCCATGTTTCACAATTGATTGCAAAATTTTTCAGAGAGATCTTGAGAGTGTCTTTGTGTCACTTTTGACCTCCGTGTGAGTGCTTGTCTTGTGTGAGTTCTCTGTAAAATAGTCTTTTAGGCAAACATACATTTGGCATTCAATGTGGCTAGCCCATCAGAGTTGTGTTCTTTGTAATAAAGTTTGAGTGCTTGGTAGTTCAGCTCAAGAAAGGACCTCAGTGTCTGGTCCCTTATCTTGAGAGGTGATCTTCAGAATCTTCATAAGAGTACAAATAGCACTGGTAGACTGTCCAGATTTCATAGACATAACACAGTGAGGTCAACTATATAGTTCTACAGACCTTCAATTTGGTATAAAGCCTAATAACTCTTTTCTTCCATGCTTTCCTTAGGAAGCTCCCAAACACTGAACTAGCTCTGGCAATGCATGCATCAGCCTCATCATCTATGGGTGCTTCAGTAGACAAGTTAAGTGAACTTATTCACAGCATTCAAAATTTCTCTATTTGCTGTAGCAGGTGGTCCCACGTATGGATGGTGTGGTGCTGGCTGGTGACAAAGGTTTTATTGGTGTTAATTTTAGAGACAAAATTAACACAAGCAGCAGAGAATGATTCCAGTCACAATGGCTGTATTGAGTACACAATCATCTGTGAACAAAAAGTTGTATACCAATTCTCTCTCCACTTTAGTCTTAGCTTATCTCCTTTTCTTTTTTAAAATTCATTTATTTAACTTTAGTTTTCAACGTTCATTTCCCCAAGATTTTGAGTTCCAAAGGTACACACCATCTCTCCTCTCCCCTCGTCTCAAGACCCCTTGCATTCTGATTACCACTTCTCCCAATATGCCATCTCTTCTAACATCCCCCACACTGTACTTATCCCCTTTTCCCCTACTTTACTGTAGTGTAGGATAGATTTTCATACCAAATTGAGTGTGCATGTTATTCCCTCCTTAAGCTAAATGTGATGAGAGTAAGCTTCACTTTTTCCCTCTCACCTCTCTCCTTTCCCCCTCCATTGAAAATTTTTTCTTGCTTCTTTTATGAGAGATAATTTGTCCCATTCCATTTCTCCCTTTCTACTCCCAATATATTCCTCTCTCACCCCTTAATTTTATTTTTTTAGATATCATCCCTTCCTATTCAACTCATCCTGTGCCCTCTCTCTATACATATATAATCCCTCCAACTGCCTAAATATTGAGAAAAGTCTCAAGAGTAACAAATATTCTCTATCCATGTGTGGTTGTAAACAGTTCAGCTTTAGTAAGTCCCTTATGATTTCTCTTTCCTGTTTACCTTTTCATATTTCTCTTGATTCTTGTTTGAAAGTCAAATTTTCTATTCAGCTCTGGTCTTTTCATCAAGAATGGTTGAAGGTACTCTATTTCACTGAATGACCATTTGTTCCCCTGAAGTATTATACTCAGTTTTGCTGGGTAGATGATTCCTTGTTTTAATCCTGGTTCCATTGACTTCTGGAGTATCATATTCCAAACCCTTCTGATTCCTTAGTGTAAAAGCTGCTAGATCTTGTGTTATCCTGATGGTATATTCACAATATTTGAATTGTTTCTTTCTGACTGCTTGCAATGCTTTCTCCTTGACCTGGGAACTCTGGAATTTGGCTACAGTATTCTTAGGAGTTTCTCTTTTTGGGTCTTTTTCAGGAGGTGATCAGCGGATTCCTTCAGTATTTATTTTACCCTCTGGTTCTAGAATATCAGGGAAGCTTTTCTTGATAATTTCATGAAAGATGATGTCTAAGCTCTTTTTTGGATCATGACTTTCAGGTAGTCCCATAATTTTTAAATTGTTTCTCCTGAATCTATTTTTCAGTTAAGTTGTTTTTTCCAATGAGATATTTCACATTGTCTTTTATTTTTTCATTTTTTTGGTTTTGTTTTGTAATTTCTTGGTTTCTCATGAAGTCATTAGCTTTGATCTGCTGCATTCTAATTTTTAAAGAAATATTTTCTTCAGTGAGCTTTTGAAAGTCCTTTTCCATTTGGCTAATTCTGCATTTTAAAGCATTTTTTCTCCTTATTGTGTTTTTGGACCTCTTTTGCCATTTGAGTTAGTATATTTTTAAAGGTGTTATTTTCTTCATCATTTTTTTGGGTCTCCTTTAGCAAGCTGTTGACTTGCTGTCCATGATTTTCTTGCATTGCTCTCATTTCTCTTCCCAATTTTTTTCTCCACCTCTTTTACTTGATTTTCAAAATTCTTTTTGAGCTTTTCCATGGCCTAAGACCATTGCATAATTTTTTTTGAGGTTTTGGGTGTAGAAGTCTTGACTTTTATATCTTCCTCTGATGGTATGCTTTGTTCTTCGTCATCCAAAAGGATGGAAGAAAATATTTCTCACCAAGAAATTAGCCTTCTGTAGTCTCCCCCCCCCATTTTTGCACATTTTCTCAGCCAGTTAATTGGCTTTTGAGTCCTTTGTCAAGTGGAGGGTATACTGTAAGTCCTCAGTTCCTCCAAGGTGGCACAATCCAGGGAGAGGATTACTCTTCTCCTTGATTGTGCTCTGGTCTGGGTGCAACAACAAGTTTTTCTACCCAGGATCTGTGAGTAGGATTCCCTCTCCAGGACTTCTACCAGCTTCACCAGTCAGTGCTACTCCTCACCCTAGGGCTGTCACACAGAACTGAGATCCAGATCAGCAGCTCAATTACCCCAGGGTCTTTAGGCTGAGCATTCCAAAAATGGAGGCTGCTGCCACAGTGGCTGTCATTGCCTTTGGTCTGGGACTAGGGCCAAACCCTCCTACCTTTTCACCCAGGTGAAAGAGCTTTCTCACTGACCTTTGAAGCTGTCTTTGGCTTTGTGGGTTGAGTAATCTGGGAACCACAGCTGCTCCCCATGATTCCACATCCATGATTCCACACCTTCTGTGCCAGTCCTGTCCATGCCATGCAATGTGGCCAAAGCTGGGCTGCACTACACTCTGAGCCCAGTGTGATAGATCTTTCCTGTTCACCTTCCAGGTTGTCTTGGACTGGAAATCTCTTTCATTCTGTTGTTTTGTGGCTTTTGCTGCTCTAGAATTTGTTTAGAGTAATTTTTTACAGATATTTTATGGACTATGGGGGTAGAGCTAGAGCAGGTCTGTCCTTCTACTCCACCATCTTGGCTCTGCCCCCTGGCTTATCTCCTTTTCAAGGTAAATCATTTGCCATCAGTGTGGTAGTTGACCTCAATGCCATTTTTTGTCTTTATTGAAGGCATATGACAACATTGCTGAACATATCATGCTAAAAAAGCATAGGAGAAAGCACAAAGCCCTGCTTCACTCCACTGGTGGCTGAAAAAGCACTAAGACATGGTGCTTTATCCAGAACCCATGCAAATATGCCAACATGGAGCTGGCATGCTCATGAACTTTCCTGGGCAACTAAGTTTTGCCATGATGATTAGCAAGCCTTCATGACTGACAGTGTCAAAGGCTTTAGTCATATCCATGAACATTGTGTACAGACCTCTGTTCTGCTCCTGGAATTTCTCTGGGAGTTATTGGGCACCAAACACCATCTAAACCATTCCTCAGACCTTTCTGAAGCCACAATGACTCTTGGGTGGGTGACTGTCTTTCAGGTGGAGGATCAGTTTATTATGGAGGACTCTGGCAAGAAGTCCTTCTTCAGTGTTGGCTAGAGAGGGATTGACTTCAACTTGAGGTACATGGTCAATGGCCTTAGCTTTGATTGATGATGATCTGTTGAGAAGACTATGGAAGTGTGCAGCCTATCTTTTTAGGATCATCAGTGCTGAGTACTTGAGATGCACGAGAGGTCTTTGACCCATAAGTAGGCATCAGAATATCATAAAAGAGCTTTGGATTGTTACTATCAGCATAAAACTGAATTACACCTACCTTTTTACTGTGCCAAGAATCATGCATCTCTCTGAACTTCCTTTGTACTTTAGTTTTGATGGAGTTAAATGCTGCCTTCTTAGAAATGGATGAATTAACCAGCTTGTAAGCCCTGTATAGCTCTTGTTTTTCATTTATCAGCTTCTGAATTTATTCAGCATTTTTTGTCAAACCAGTTTTGATGTTTGCAAATGTTCTGGCCCAGATGGGTAAAAGCAGTGCTATACACCAAATCTGCTCATTTTTTTTCTGTTCTACTGTTCCTGACTACATCTTGGCTCAGCTTTCTTTCCAAGTCAACAACAAACTATTCACTCACAGAAGCACTGTAATTTGCTAACAGTAAATATTTTGGTAGTTGTCTTACCTTGACACTGTAGCTCGTTTAGCTTAGAGATAAGTCTATGATTGGTGCAGCAATCTGTGCCACACATTGGCATTGTCACTCTCACCTCCTGCCTATCTCTTTTCCTTACAATGATATGGTCTATTAAATACAAATGTTTGCTGCAAGGGTGCATCCACAAAGTTTACGGCACTTAGGTAAATGGAAGACAGTGTTGGTGAGGAGAATGTCAGGAGACACATAAACCTTCAGTAGCATATTCAATAATTCATGGCTGTTTCTGACTCCATTTCTTTCAAGGACTTCCTTCCATGTCTGATAATCTGTGCCTACCCTTGCATTAAGCCAACCACAATTACAAGCTTGTCCTCTTTTAGCACATTGATGATGAGGACCTCCAGATCTTCTTAAGATTTTTCTTTGACTTCATCATGGTGAGAACCTATGCACTGATGATGGTGGTGTAGTGCTTTCCTGCCAGTGGTAATTGCATTGTCATGAAATTGATATTCACTCCTTTTAGGAGGCATGCAAGTTTGTTGACTATATTAGTTTTGATTTTGAAACCTACAGCAGCCTCAGGGTGCTCCCCATCACTGAAGCCACTACAGAAAAAAACAAATATCCAGCTCCAACTTTGGTAAGGTGGCCTTCATTTGCCAACTTTGTTTCATTCCAGAATATTGGGTGTGATAACTGCTGAATTCTCTTGTAATAAGAGCTGTTCATCTTTCATATCTACTGGATTTCTTGTTGTTTATAAGTGTGTATACATTTCACATTACAATGGTGAGTGGTATCATCTTCCCAAAAATTTTTGGGCAGTTTTTTGTGTTTTGACCTCAGTGTAGGGTCCAGTTAGATTAGGCGCAACAGAGAGTTTTAAGGCATCTTTTCTAGCCCCTCACTCACACCAGGAGGTGATCAGTGCAGTCCTTAAGAAAAGACTCCTCAGAACCTGAGGGGGCTGCCAAATCCCACTGCTGCTTCAAGACAAACCTATGACCTGGATGCAGGGTTGTGACTATGGTTCCCAGCGTATCCACACCTATTGCTTTGTTATTTGCCTCTTGCCACCGGACTCTGGGATAGGAAAAAATAGTAAAATGATATGGGTGATTCTTTTGACTCTTGCATAAATTTTATTTCAGTGAGGCAGAGTTGGGCAAAGTCATTGACCTTGCTCTCTCTTCCAGAGTCATCAAAGTCCAGTGGCAAGACAAAAGTCAATATAACTGATGTTGGCTCAGAATGCAGTGGATGATCTTGGCATCTTCAATGTCTGATCAAGTTCTAAGCTCTCCATAACACCTGCTTCTGCTACCTTCATGGCCCTCTGGAACAAATTGTTCACATCTGCCTTTCATGCAGGAGGAAGTCTTCACATGGTTGGGGTGGACACTTCCCTAACTCACCAATGGGTATGAGGCCCCTTGGTTACTCTCATCCTGCATTAGCCCATCTGCCAAAACAGTTTAACAGGGTATAGTCACTGCACATATTACAGCTTCTTGGTACCACAGATGAGAGTTGGGTGGCAGGTGGACCCCAAAGGAGGAAAGCAGTCCTGAAAAAGTCTTAGTAGCTCTCACATCAGTAGTATTAGTCTTCCCTGAACATCTATATACCCCAATTAATAAATGATAGTTTTTTATTGACTGAGATAATTAGACTCTAAAAATCTTGAGTTATAATGACCTATGTGGAAAATCTTTACAGCTTATGGTCTCCCATTCTAAGGGCTCATTTGAAGAACTTTACATGTAATGGATCAATAGATGCTATTATCTTTATTATTAATAAAAAATAATTTGATAAGTGCTTGAACTATTTCCCTAGGTGCCATAAAATGACTCTCCAACAATCTAAACGTCATTGATTTAGACACACAGAATTTACAGTAACCTCGGAGTACCTGATTTTATTTTCTCAATATTTTATGTGAGGGCAGGACAGTTTGTCATGGCATGTGATGGTACGGATTATCAACCACTGTCATATCAGTGATATCTTTATGAAAGAGACAAAAGCTAAGGCACATTAAATATTTAGAAAAAAGCATCTCCAGGGAAAATGGTCATTGATTCTTTTCCATGGGAATGCTTCAATGAAAGAAGAGAGGAAGAAAGAAGAGGGCAATAGTCTGAAGGAGATTATTCTGAAATTTCTTGCTTAAGAGAATGGTCAGTACCCATACGGCATGGCTGCAGAACAACCAAGCACTGGAGAAAGTTAAGAGGGGGGGAGTTCAGCATTTTAGACATCATCAAGTCTAGTCTAATTCTATCTTTGTCTTAAAAATGAGGAAGCTGAAGACCAAGTACAAGATAAGGAACTTCCAGTTCAATGATCTTCATTATTTAAACTGCATTATAGGGCTTCTCCGATGAGCATGTCTATCTTTTTTCAAGATGGGATAATCCTTCTTTATTTCATTGGGAATCATGTGACCTTTTGTTGTTCCTTTTCAGAGCTTTAACCTTAGGTGCATTACTAATGAACTTTAATTACTAGATACATATATATATATATGTATATGTGTGTATATATATATATATATATGTATAGTTACTAATCATTATAATGATGACAAATCTTTCTTTAAAGTCCTATCCAAATTTTGCATTTCTTTAGAACTTCATTCTAACCAATTTGCTTCTGTAACTAAAAATTTGTCATCTTCATTTTATCAGTCAATCATTTACAAACCATTTATTAAACACATAATAGGTGCTGAAATCCAAAAAATAAAATAATCCTCGCTTTAGAGGAATTTGCATTTTAATGTGGAAACAAGTATGTATTTAAGTATTTACAGAATAAATTTGAGATAAATGGAAATACATAAAAGTATTTAGAGAGGGAAGGCACTGGCATTTGTAGGCTCAGGGAAGGTTTCATGTAGAAGAAAATGCTTCAGTAATGTCTTGAAGACAGGGATTCTACAAGGCCAAGTTGAGGAGGAAGTATAAGTCACACATGGGGAATAGCCAGAGCAAAGGTACAAAGTTGCGATTTAAACTACCATGTGCAAGAAAGATAGAAGGCAAATTATATCTATCTATATGTGTGTATATGCGTATACATATACACATACATGTATGCATATATACATATACATACACATATGTGTATTAGAAAGACAGATTGGGGCTAAGTAGTTGATGGCTTTAAAATCTTAACAAAGAAGTTTTTATTTGATTCTAAAGGAAAAATGGAGTCACTAGAGTTAGTTGAGTAGGGGAAGTTACATGGTCATATCTGAGTCTTAAAAAATCACTTTTGCAGTTATATGCATGTAGATATGTGAAAGCAGATGTGTGGAGTGGGGAGAGATTAGAATCATTTAGGAGGGTGTTGCAATATACTAGACGAGAGGTGATGAAGGCCTGAATTAAAGTGACTAAAGTGGTAGCTCTGAGTAGAAAGAACGGATTGGATGTGAAAGATCTGAAAATAGAAATAGCAAGACTTGGCAGTCGGATGGATATGTGATATGAAGGAAGACAAGGAGTCACAGATGATACTGAGGTTAGCAACCTGAGAGACTAGAAAAATGGTGGCACCTTTGATTAAGAAGTTAAGAAGAAAAGTAAGTTTTTTGGGGGAAGCTAAATTCTGGCTTTGGATATTTTGAATCTGAGATATTGGCAGATCCAGTTTGGACTGTCCAGTAGAGTTGGTGATGTCAGACTGAATATAGAGATCTGTGAGTCATCACAGATTGTAATGGTAGTTAAAGCAATGTAAGATTAAGGAGAGAGAGAGAGAGAGAGAGAGAGAGAGAGAGAGAGAGAGAGAGAGAGGGGAGGGAGGGAGGGAGGGAGGGAGGGAGGAGAGGAGAGGAGAGGAGAGGAGAGGAGAGGAGAGGAGAGGAGAGGAGAGGAGAGGAGAGGAGAGGAGAGGAGAGGAGAGGAGAGGAGAGGAGAGGAGAGAGAAGAGAAGAGAAGAGAGAAGAGAAGAGAAGAGAAGAGAAGAGAAGAGAAGAGAAGAGAAGAGAAGAGAAGAGAAGAGAAGAGAAGGAGAAGGAGAAGAAGGAAAGGAGGAGGATGAGAGAAGAGAGGAGAGAATCCAAGAGAGAGTATTAGGGAATAACCATAATTCAGCTATATTATATGGCTGATGAATTAGCAAAGCAGAGCCATGAGCAAATAATATGACAAAATACAAGAGGAGAGAGTATTCAGGAACAGAAAGTGGTTGATAATGTCAAATGTAGCAGAGAGATCAAATAGATTGATGACAGAGAATATGACTGGATTTGACCACTCAAATCATTGATAACATATTCATTATTACAGTTTATATGGCTTCACATTCTGAAATGGGGAAACAACCAAACACCTACCATCTGTAAATGAGTCATGCCTTATTTCTTACTTCTTATTCTTTTTTTTAAAGAGTGCATTGAAAACATGCTTGGCAAAGACAAGTTTAAACAGATACCAGATTCACTGTGAGCTCTACTTTCTTTTTTCCACCTCAAAGAATTTGAGCTTTATAATGAGAACATAAATTGAAGGAATCATTAGGTAATTATTTTTGGAAAGGGAGTGGTTGGTTCCAAGATCTTCATTTGTAAGAAACTTGACTGACAAATAAAATAAAAACTGCTGCTGCAAGGGACAAACCTAGCTAATATGATTGCTTTATATTATCTTAATTTCCTACAGATTAATAATGTGTAGACAATGGATAGATATTAGCTTTGATTTGTTTCCTCCAGCGTGCAAAGAACTCTTGTAATAAGCCTTCACAATGAATCTTGAAAGATGACAGAATTACGAGGAAAGGGTGAACAATATTACATTTCCCAAAACAATGTTTTCTCTCCTCCAGGGTTTATCTTTTCCAGCCTTTGTGTTTAGGAAAGCTGGTTTCTTCCACTTATCTCACTTAAATGTTCTTGCCTGGACAGGTTCAAAAGTAGTCAAATGAAGAACATGGTTTTAAACAGCAACAGTTAGATCAGGAAAAGCAGACAGTTTGGATTTTTCTCTTAAGATACAGCTGTGCCCTGAAATGAGAGCTGGGCTGAAAGAACCTATCATTGCAAAAGGAACTCCTTTTAAGCAGGGAATAGATATAACATTCTAATTGTAGGTGAAGGAAAAGAAGTAAGCAAACATTATCTAAAAATAAATTAACTTTTGCCTTTCTTAGATGAGTGCTAGCTATGAAGGAACATCATTTGTTTTTAAAAATATACTATTAATCCATCCTGTAAAATTCCAAATTGACTTGGACAAAAAATTCAGAGCTTCATGTTTCTTACATTTTCAAGATTTTATTCAGCCACATTTGACCTACTACCACTCTTTCAAGAAAAATCTCATTTTCAATTAACTATGCTAAATGAAAAGATGAAATAGTTTGCAACTGTGACATCATAAAATCGCTACAAATTATTTCATGCATATGATTACATATAAAAGTTTTGGCTTTACTACTAAGCTTCTTTTTGTTTAGAATGAATTTTGAATATTGAATATGTTTTAAAATCAGTAATTGTTTCAGATTAAATAACCCTGAATTCCCAATTCACCTTTTAATTTTTTTATTATGAACAAACATTAATAAATGTGAACATTTCAATATACCTAGTTGTTCAACAGTTTTCTATTTTGTCTTCAGAAAAAGAACTGATAACAAGCACTAAATAGTATCATAAAGAGTGAAATAGGAGTAAACTAATCAGATTGTATTAAATACATAGCGATCCATGCTGCAGGTGATACAACTGTGAGGGAAATGAGGGAACTATATACAAGCTATCTGGAGGAAAGGAATATAGCAGAGGTCCTTTTAAAAAGTTCTTGGGCTTTTTGAATACTCCCAAAAGGTGACTTAAAGAACATCAATAACTATTGAACTATATAGCTACTTTCATATCTTTCCAGCACCTTTATGATGGTTATCTAAACATGAATTAAGGACATCTTCAATGAAGGTATTAATTGGGATTAGAAGTGATTGGTTGAGAAAACAGACTTTCACAAGTGACATTCAACTATGAACAACATATTAAACCATCTCACAAGCATATGGGATCCAATATAACAGCCCATTAAGCATAGTTTCTTGACTAGAAAAAACCATTTGACTTGGCAAAATAATTATGACCTTACAGGCTTTGATATATTAAGGCATTGCCTATAGATACATCAAGATTATTCAGCATTCCTTGATAAATTTAGCAATAGGAAAAAAGCCCTATTCAATAACCCTGTGATCACAAAAAAAAATGATGAGATATAAAACAGAAACATGAATGCTCATCAAAATTATTTGCCCCTATAATACAGGAGATTCAGTGCAGAGTCCAATTTTAGGAGGGATTCCAAATTTCCATTTGAGTGTTTCAGAGTTCTACTACTGTACTTGTTTGTTTAGCCCTCACTGTCCTCTCCTCTGACTTTCCTTTTGCTCTCTGCTGTTTATTTTTAAAATGTTTCATTGATGCTCTTGGTTTGATTATTAGAATCAGAACTCATCATCGCCCTCTGACTAGTTAGATCTTCAGAAAAAATCCATTTAGGGAGGGCAACCAGAGTCCTGCTCTCTTCGTTTTTCTCCCTGCAACTCTTTTTGTAACTTTTCATCATACCCCCAAGAACTTAAACATTCATTAAGAATGCATCAGCCTTGGAACTCACATTTCACAAGTACTCTGCTCCGGGGATACCTCTGATTGGAGAGGAAAGAACTCTTCTCCAAAATGATTTTTAAATAGGGCTGCCAAGCCAGCCATCTCTTACCTGACCCACTCCTTTTGGAATTCTCCATCGTCTTCAAGTTAAGTACCTAACCCTGTCTCTTTTGAGCCTCCTCTCAAATATTGTTTTCCCTCATTAGATGGTAAGCTCCTTGAGATCTGAACTCAGATTTTCCTGACTTCAGGCCTGTGGTTCTATCCACTGTGCCACCAATCTGTCCCTGTGATTTGGATATGTTAAATAAAATGTTACTGGAAGAATTGTAATGAAGACATACAGCCTACAGTATGTATATATATTCTTTGACATTAATTCATAGATTGTAACTGAGAACACACTGATTTGGAAAATTATAGTAAATAATTAAGCCAAATTGTAAATTTGTTGGTGAAAACACATTATTAAAGATGCTAAGTATACAGATACTATATGAGAAAATTTTAAAAATCACAATTCATTCATAAACCTAAGTTTAATTTAGGGCAACTGATATGGAACTTTTATTTATACTTTCACATTGTGCACAACAGAATTACTTAACTATACTTAAATTCTAAAGTAAAACTTTTAATTTAATGAATACATATTTATATAGCACTTTGAAATTTCAAAAATGATTATGATCTTAATGTCATTAGTATTACCGGTATTTTAAAAGAAAGCAGAACTGAAACTCAAAAACTCAAAAACAGTGCTGACGTTGGAATAAGAACACAAGAGTTGCCTGACTCAAATTCCAACATGCTTTATCTCATACCAGGTGGATTTGAGATGTCTAAAGAACAACTGTAGGTAAATCCTCATTAATAACTATAGGCATATTGTGTATCTACATTTACGTTATCACTAAAAATATGTACTAATGGCTATCACACTCCCTCCCCCTTTGCCTCTCAACCAAAAAATAGAGTTCTTGTAACTGAAATTCTTCTAGCAGGTAATCATTGTTGCTGAATACTTAAAGATTTATACTGCTTGAATAATAATTTGCTTATGTTACTAGCCAAAAGCAGTTATTGTTTAGGTTTTTGTTTCATTATTTTAATTCCTGTACCATACCATTTGTTTAACACAACATTGGTGGTCACCTAATCAGGTAGGGAGATATTTCAGGGAAAAACGTAAGCTCCATCAGCTAGGTGGCTCAGTGGATAGAATGCTGAGCCTATTGTCAGAAAGACCTGAGTCCGAAGTCAGACTCAGGTCCTTTCTGTGTGACCCATAAACTTCCATGTTCCAAAATCATGAAGTACCTTATATCACCATAATATAATGGCTTTCTACCTCTGCTTCTGTGTTTGCATCTGCCTTCTCTTACCAAACCCTTTTCACGGTCCATACCATGACCACCAATCACTTGATCCTTAAAGTCTCTCCCAGGCCACCTTCCCTGAATTTGCCATTCTTTCCCCATTTTGACCCTTTAGTGTACCAGTTCAACTCTACACTGTACTATTTCCTTAGTCCCATTCCCCTTTTCATATTACTAATTATTCCTTATCAAGGGGCAGCCTTGGTTCATTCCCATCATCCACTGTTGTCTTTTACACACATGCTGCTGAAAAGGGGGAGAAAATCACACAACAGTCCTGATTTAGATCCAGTACAAATTTATATTATACAACTTCATCAGGGCCCTCACTGTTTTTGTTCAGTCATTCAGTCATATCTGACTCTTTGTGACCCCATGGACTTCACCATGGCAGACCCTTCTGTCCTCCACTATCTCTTAAAATCTGTTCAAGTTCATCTTTGTTGTTTCCATGACACTATCTATACATCTCATCTTCTGTCATCCCCTTTTCCTTTTAATTTCAATCTTTCCTAATATCAGGGTCTTTTCCAATGAGTTCCATCTCATTATGTGGCCAAAGTATTTAAGCTTGAACTTTAGTATCTGGCCTTTTGGTGAATCGCCCAGATTAAATTTTTTTTAGGTATAGACTGTTTTGATCTCCTTACTGTCTAAGGGACTCTGAAAAGTTTTCTCTAGAATGATGCTGCAGAGCTCAGCTTTCCTTGTAGTCCAACTTTCACAGCCACGCATTGCTACTGGAGAAAGCATAGCTTTGACTACATAATCTTTGCAAGGTGATGTCTTTACTTTTTAGTATGCTGTTCAAATTTGCCATAGACTTCTTTCCAAGCAGCAAGGGTCTTCAACTCACTAACTCACCATCCACAGCATTTCTTCCAAAATTTTCATTCCTACTCAAACTCCTATAGTTCCCTCTTCCTCCACAATTTCAGCTGAAAACCTTGCCACATATTTTGCTTTAAAATTTAGTCCATTCTCTTCATCTCCCTCTTCTCTCCTCTTCAGCTTTGGTCACTCAGATCCCTTTGGCCACTACATCCTCCTTCATCCTGTCTTGTATGAAATAGTGATCTTACCAATTATCTGTACAACAATTTCCATTCCATTCCATATTCTCCAACAGATGGCACCCTCAGTCATCCCCACTCATCATTATCAGTGTCTACTGACTTCCTTTCTACTGCCTACAAACATACCCATGTCCTTCCTCCTCCTGCTCAAAAGAAAAGAAAAGAAAAAGAAAACACTAATTGGATAGTTCTATCTCCACTATCATCTTTTATCCATTCTCTTTTGTCACTAAACTCCTTAAAATGGTTGTCTTCAGTAGGTACCTCCATCTTTTCTTGTCTCATTCTCTTAATCTGGTTTCAAAATTTATCTGTCTTTTTTTAACTTATATGGCCTAAGTGGAATGTACAAGACTGCAATACATAAAAGTATTTCTATAATTGACATAAACACAATCCTAATTATGGTTCATGTTTGTTCTCCGAGACCTGAACCTTTGCTTGAGTATTATAAAGACTAAATTTTTACCTGTGTAATTTCTGTATTGTCACATATTTTGACAGCAGTTACATACTACATAGAATCAGAAGAAATACTCACATAACAGTTCTAATCATTTGATTTTGAAGCAGTATGCCAATAACTGTAGTCTCTTATATAGAATAATTACAGCTAATCAACTTCCTGTGAAATTATATATTTTCTAACCTTTATTTCTATATATATTATAGATTGCCCCCAGGAACATTTTAGGAAAACAAATAATAGCCCAAAGTCATTCTTGGGGAATCAACTCCTACATAGATGTCCTGTCTAAATACTCATAATGTGCTCTTCCTTTTCTCTCTACCCCCCTGCAAAAAGGTAAAGAAATTTGTCCCTTCCAACTGTTAGTCTGCTATCCTTTAGCAAATGCCACCCTTCAACCACACCATGGCTTCTAATCATTCAACCCTTCCATTCACTTTTATGAGTGAGCAGTATTTGTGTTTGCTTTATTTAATAAAGCATCTACTGTCAATGTTGTATATATTTAGTGTCCTGGTAAATCCAAATGATTTTCTCCCTCTATATTCTGGTCAGCCAAAGGAAATGGATAAGAAGAGAACTTTTCTGCCAAAATTTTTAATGATTTCAAAAAGATACAGTCTCAGCTAAATAGCTTGTACAAATTGGGGATGCAGAAGGAGTTAAGAGTGAAGATTCTTTCCCCATTTGCAAAAGATTATGGCACTGAAAATAGAGGCAACGTTTTTGACGAAAGTGCAACGTTTAATGTGGATTTGCAAATTATGGCAAGAATGTGGCTGGAATATTTTACATATACTGACATATCCAAATGGTTGAGGGATAGAAAGCAGGTTCTTAGGACTATTAAAAGTAGACACAGTGAGATTTGTATACAAAGAGAACTCAGATGCTTCTATTAGTCTCTCCTTTCCTTAGAGTGAAAATGTTTATTTCTCTTAGTGTAAGGGAGTACAGTGATTCTGTTGACTAGAGAAAAGTGTCTCCTGAAGAGAACTGAAACTTCTAAAAATTTTATCACTAGTGATTCCAAATGAAAAGAATGAATTATACCTGGTTTGGGCTTTGGTGGGGATAAGTTGAGGGGGAATGGGAATAAGGAAGTAATGTTTGGATGATTAACTTACAAGGGTTTAAATCACTGGAAATGAAAAATATGACAACTTTTGTGGTTTTCAGGGTTTTGATCAGTCCTTGGGAGGAAAAAAAGGGGATTAATATTTAAATCAATTAGAGAAAAATCAGTAGCATATCATATATCAAATCACTTAGATGTAAAAAAAAGTTTTCAAAATATAACTACACAACAGTAAGTATATGGAGATAGTGATTTTTCTCCAAAAGTCAGAAAATAATTAAGATCTTTGCTGGCTATCAAAATTTTCCTCATATGTCAAAATAAAAGGCAATAATTTAATAAAGCATTGCACATAGTTAAGAATTAGAAAATTACTCTACCCACAGAACTCTAGTGAGCTCCATTTTGATAAATGCTTGTTTCTTTCTCAGGAAGTTAAAGTTGGTTTTTACTTTTCTCACAATTTATAAGCTTGATGTCACAAAATCTCACATTCTTCTGCATGAGGAAAAGTAATTGGAATCATGTAGCAAGATTTTAGATTGAACACATTTAAATTTGGATTTATATTGGGTTCTAGAAATTGGGGAAATTTTCATTCACTTCACATTGGTCTGTACTTTAAAGTGCAGTGCTGTTGCCTCATCTTTGTAGCTATATGAACAAAAGGGATAAGGACTTTATAATGATATTTTCCAACAGAATCATAAAATTGATAGGCCAATGGAATGGAGAATTCAAATGAATTAATGTCATTTTATTGCAAATGTTTTGATTTGCTTCATTATGTAAATCCATGATATTTTGTTAGTATTGTGCTGATAGCTTTCTGGAAGGGAAGGGGTCATTGTATAGAAGTAATGTTGATTTGTGGAATGATACCTATAGTATAACGCATTTATAGCATTAGAATGTTAGCTCCTCTTATCTAATTGCTGTGATTTTTACATTTTCACTCATTAGAGACCTTTGGCTGGACAGCAGACTGCCCTTCTGGTTAAAGATTTCCCAGTATTCAAGAACATATACTCTGGTTTGTTGAAATTAATATGGTACCATGTTGTCTCACTGTCTATGAGAAACTTTGTGTGAACTTGTCAGACCGTGGGTATTTTCCCTAGTAAGATCAAAAAACATTACCAGCTCAGTGAAAGAAACTACAAGAAAGCATATTTAAATGGAAGCCTTGTAAATTCTACTCTGAGAATAGTGATGAGTAAAACACTACCTTATAAAACTAAGATGCCAACCTCAAAACAAAAATGCACAGACCAAAGAAGTTATCATTTAAAAGTCTGTCTCTGTGGTAGAGAAATATAGTGATTGTCTGATTACTTAGACAAGTTGTAACTCAACTGGTTTGGGTCAACTTTGAATCAACAAGCCTTAAAATTTTCTCTTTTGGCCTTGGGGGTTGACTTGTAATATCGTATTTACCATAACTATGCTAACTGAAACTTTCTAGTTTATTTCTTTAAAAAACTCTAAAACAAGTTCTAAAATAAATTTATAAAATAAAATTTATAAAATAACACTGATAACTCAGAATGGGATTATTTTCTTAAACTCCAGTGATTGATTTTTGTATTATTGTTAGATTAGAAGAAAAAAAAAACCTAAAAGCCTTTGGAAAGACCCTGAACATACCATGTGCTTTCTTTTCCAAATTATAATTTATGTTTACCTTATTGATTATACTGTTAACACAAGAAATAAATATGTCCTGCTCTAAGCTGTAAGTAGCAAAACCTCTTGGGACTATAATTTTGTTTGTCTGAATAGTAAATCCAGATATAACTTTGAATGAAAGTTACACCAGTTCTCCACCACTGAAGGGGAAATGGGAGGAGCCTTGTGGTATCCCACAGGTTTTCAATCTCCAAATATTAAGGTATGCAGGTAAACAAAGGGAACTGAGAAGGTTGAAGAGATAGCTTTAAAAGGGTAATGACAAGATGACTTTGACTCAATTTACTTTCTAAATAAGAAAGTTTCCCATTTCTGATCATGAGCCCAACTATGATACCCTTTGAATGTGGAACCCTGTTGCATTCAGAAAAGAACTAAAATCAAATAGAGTTGAGGAAGTTTAGTCCTGTTAGATCCATGATAGGTCAATCTGTGACTTTGGCTTAGGCAGGATGAAATGGTTGTAATGTTGCTACAACTATGCCTCTCCTCATTCCAAAGCAAATTTCTCTAACCATGGCAGGTGAACTTAAAGATCTTGTCATCTTATTTCTTGAAGCTTTGTGTTTTAAAAAGGTTCTTCTACCCTTCAGTTGCATTTTTGCATGATCTGCCTTTTTTATCTCACCTTGGTTTCCCTAGATACCTGTACTGGCCTCCAAATATCATGAGAACTTGACCGTCAGAACAATCTATCTTCAGGGTCCTTTATGATATCTTGATAACATACAGGGCACTTTGATGTCCCAGAGCCTGTGATATCAAGTCATGACCATTACTAGGTCATGCAGCTCTTGGGTACTTTTTGACCTCTGGCTATTTCTTCCCTTTTGTAGGCTATGTTCCCAGGTCATATGCCCAAGTCACACCAAGGGCCTACATGTTTATTTGCCTCTGCTGGTACTAGCTTTATTGATGACTCCCTTTTCTACTTAAGTAGTCTCAGTACAGTTTGGTATTGGATTCCTGGACCATAATTCAAGTTGGTGTCAATATCAGGGATTTTATGGAATATCTATGTGGGAGTTGGAGTGTCTACCTCCCCTTAGTTAGTCTACATTGGTTGAAGTTTGAATCCTGGATTTTACATATTTTTCAAAATTTACTTATTGTGGACATGTCTCCTCCAGTTTCCCACTCACAAAATGGAATCTCCTGGAAAGTAGACTTTTTTTTGTCTTTGCATCAATAGTACCTATTACCTAGAGTCTAAAACATCTGAGTCTTTAGATACCAAAAAGCATTTCTCTTTATTTTCTGAGAGCAGGCCTGCTTGGTTCCATTCTAGCAATAATGTGCCTCTGCATTATTAGATGACCTAAAATGACCATCAGTGGACAGATTGACTTTGCTATCAACTATTTTATCCCTTTCAATTGCCTCTCCCACATTTAGAGGGTAGAATTCCCTAGAGTACTCAGAACTTTTTGAGGTAAATTCTTCAATTTCCACCAGTGGCTTTGCTTGGTTTTAACTCTAGGATTATTATGGGCCATAGCTTCCCCTCTACCTTCTCGGTTTTCTTTTGTGTATTTTCTTCAGTCAGACTGAAATCTCTTTGAGGGGAGACTGGCTTTTGCCTTTTTTGGTATCCCCAGTGTTCAGCACAGTGCCTAGTACAAAGTAGATGTTTAATAAGTGTTAATTGATTGATAGCTATGTGACCCTGGGCACATCACTTAACCCATTAGCCTCAGTCAACTTATCTGTACAATGGAGATAATAGTAACACCTACCTCCCATGGCTATTGTGAGGATCAAAGGAGAGAAGAAATATAGAGTATTTAACCACAGTACATGGTATATTCAGGACTGGTCTCTGGCTTACCTGTGAGATTTCTGTCCCCATTCCTATTGCTACCATTGCCATTGACCCAGTGCTGAGATCAAAACTTCCCTCAATCATTTGGCACCTAGGTCATTATTTTGTTGTTGTTATCATAGAGTTGTTTCAGTGATGTCCAATTCTTCATGACCCCATCTGGGTTTTTCTTGACAAAGATGCTGGAGTGCTTTGCCATTTCTTTCTTCAACTCATTTCAAAGATGAGGAACTAAGGCAAACAATTAAGTGACTTATCCAGTGTCACACAGCTAGTAAATTTCTGAGGCCAGGTTTGAACTCAGGAAGATGAGTCTTCCTGATTCCAAGTCCATTTAGCTGCTCCCACTTAGGTTACTGTTATACTTGTTAATTAAGTTACCATAACATTCCTTTTTATCTAGAGCAAAAATCTATAAATCTGAATGTAAGACTGAGTTTTATAGATAATAGCTCTTTGGGTAGAGTCTTACATGAACATCCTGGATTTTTGGTGTAAGAAACTCATGTTGTATATCAGAGTGAGATCTTGAACACAGCATTTCCAGACTCTATAGTCAGGGCTCTACCAAATATGGCACAAAGGCTCTCAATAATAACTGAGAATATATTGAAAAATCATAAAATGGTTGAGATATTTAAGATTCTTTGCATGCGGTAGGGATATACCATAATATTCTCATGACATCTTCATACTATTTTAAAGCTAAAGCTACATGTATATATACATATATATGCATATATATGCTACATACATAGTCTAGCCTATCCATATTTTGTCATATTTTAGAAATAGAAGAGTATTGGAGTACATTTCAACTTATTTCTAATATGAACTAAATGATGTGAAGTTTCAAGTGTTTGATCATTTATTTTAAGTCAGGAATAGAGAGAAGAAAGAGTATATACCATGCCAACAGAAGAGACTAGCTCATGAGATACACATGGAAGAGTGGATAATTTTCAAATCTCTCTTTAAAGATTAGGAATGTAATTTTGAAGGAAATATTGAAGGAACTGAAATTGCATACATTAGCAGGTATGACTTAAGTGTAGCACAAATGACTTCTGCAAATATTGAAAGACTGAAGTGAGGAAAAACATTATTTGGTCTGATAGAAAAAAACTTAGGGGTCGTGAAATATTAAGAAGGAGAAATCAAAAGTGATAATGAAACTGAAGTTTTTGAAAACAAAGTTGAGTTCAATAACCAGAGACAGACAATCCATCTAAAGTAGACATTTTTTAAAAACAAGAATATTTATGCATTATCTGAGTATATAATACAACCTTTATATTTCTATTACTGTAGTCCATTTCAGTCTTCAGTTTTGGAAGTTAGCTAATGGAAAGGAGTTTATTTCTACTCAGCCGGTTTCCATATGTAAAGTATTAAAGTATTGTGTACACATAAAAGAAATAGAGCTCTAATAGTAGGTGATCCTTTTTAAAAAGATAATTCCCATGTTACAGTAGACCTCTTTCAATTCTATCTGAGAGATGATTGAATGAACTTTAAAACTAATTCTCTGCATTGGGCTCTAAGAAAATTCTGTAGACCGCCTAACTCATGGTCTCTCCACTTTCACAAGACATACCTAGAGGTTAAATTAATTTTTTAAAAAAACTATCATTTAAGGGAAAATTACAGATAACTCTCATTTTTCCATTTTCCTAAGCCTGTAGCAGAAGTTATAGGGAAAAATGGCCTCTGCGATTTCATTATATGAATTGCACTACTATGGTTTCAACTGCTTCATTTTATATGGTCTAAATTTGAATCTCTATAATGTAATGGGAATAAAAACATAGATCATCCCAGTTTTTATCTTCTGCATCTCTTTCCCTTATGCTACCTTTTGTATTACTTCCATTTAATTTCTTCCTGCAAAAAACTAACCTAAAATTTTGGTTAAAAGAAATACTGACCTTTATACTGTAGTGCCACAGGTTTTCACCCCAAACCTAATTCTGCAAAGAATTCACTTCCTCTACACCTACACCTCAAAATTCATCACTCACATCGCCTGTGTCTCAAGAACTATTTTTGCACCAATAAATCCATAAGCATTAAAATATGCTATTTTATTTCCTTTAAATACCTTTGCTGGATCTTCATAGTCAGAGTTGCATACCACAGGAATTTGGAATTAGAAACAGAGGAAGAGGGCTGATTAAAAGTTCCATGGGAATTTATTAGTCTCAGTAAGTCAGACTTGTTAGCTTTTTGAGTTAAGGAGATTGTTGGTTTAAATTCTTGGCTATATCCCAGCAAATGAGACCAAGTTGTCCATTTGATGGGGTAGAGTATCCTCAACACATGACTTTCTCCCTGAAGCTCTAGTAAAAGTTTGGAATACTACTAAAGGGCTATAATTGATAGAGGAATTAAACTCTCCCTTAGAAATTCCCTTACTGTGTAAACTTAGGCAAGACATTCAGCTTCTCTAGGATTCCATTTTTTTCCTCTGTAAAATGAAGGAGTTGAGTCAATTGGTCTCTGAAGTTCTTTCAAGCTCTTAAATCTATTATTCTGCATTCCTAGAAATTAGAATCCCAGACTGGTAAATATCTACTTTACCTCTCAGTTTTCCCTCAGTTTTCTCAATGAGAAAACTGAAAAGAACACTGCCTGAATGTGATGCCAGAAGACATGAATTCAAATCCCGTATCTGACACTTGTGATTTAATCATACTCGGCAAATCATTTTAATTATCTGAAGTTCAATTCAAATCATCTATGGGGAAAAGAGTTGCATACTATTTTCTCTATCTTCCTCACAGACTTGTTGAGAGGAAGGTGTTTTGTTAAGTGTTAATGTGAGTTATGATTACCTTAATAAGTGTAACATGGCCCTCCCTCCTTAATAGAGTTGGGAAGAAAATGTTTAACACCTAAGTATAAATTGATAGCAGTAGTAGAATCAGCAATAACAATTATTACTCTAGGATGAACTGCTAGCTTATCATCTGGATGTCCAAAGGGCAATTATTTTTAGCCATAATAATGCTGAAAGTTCATCTTTTAAGTAATAGAGGGGTTGCTATTTGTACAGGGGAAGAAAAGGAGATCTTTGAGATATTATTAACAGATCTTTGAGATATTAATTTATGAAATGCTGTCACCAGAATCAAATAATAATTATATAAAGAATTTTGCAAACCTTAAACTGCTATGTGCCTAGAATAGTGCCTGGCACATTGCAGTCACTATATAAATTTTCATTCCTTTCACCTTATCCAGTGTAAAATGAGCTATTAACTTGATTAAATATTTGAACCTTTACAGTAGAAAGTACAGTGACTGAATTAATGAGGAGGCCAGAAGAAAAAAATGATCTATTAAAATTATATACCTCAAACAAATTCTTATGTTCAGTCATTAACTACCTAAAGCTCTTACTTTAAATGTTCTTCACATTCATGGCTGATCCAAAACATTGGTGCATCGATAGCTTAAATCTGTTACACCAACAGTCTCAGAATAACTTACTGTCGTGGGAGTGACATTCAAACTCTTTTCCCTATATAATTTAGGCTAGTTCTACCTCTCTTTCCCCAAAATAAAAAAGCTGCCTCTGAGATTTGATTGACCCAAGGGACTGAGGTTCCAGCTGTGTCTCCCTTAACACAGTTTCCTAATAACCTTAGCTAGACTGACTGGGTTTTATGATCATCTAGGGATGTAAAAAGTTCCTTAGTCCAAGGGGAGTTAGGGCCCTTCAGATTGGCAGATATCTTGGCATACAGCACCACACCCTGATCAGACATCCTTCTATAAGGAGAACAGACACCTTTGGGAAGAGAGGTGGGCTGTGACTAGGCAAGCTAAACACTGTAATGACTTTGTTAAATATCCTTTCTATCAGACAGCAAAGTAAACCAACTTGTGTTAATTGTTGAATGACCTAGAAATGCTTCATTTCATTCCAAATATGAACCTAGGTTAATAAGGTACCCTGACTTAGGCCTGTTTCTAACATTTGAGGTAGATTGTAAATGAAATGAGATAACAGCTCACATAAGAGTTGAAGTGCATAAGACTGATGCAAATATGGAGCATGGGATTATTGGATGGCTAGATTTGCCAGTGGCATCCTGTGGCAAGAATCCTCCTGGTGGCATACAGAGAATCCTGTCAGTGGAACAGAGAGCAGGTTCCCATTGATAGAAAGCAATTGCCTGCATTCACACTAGAAGGTGATACTTTGGAGGGTAAAAAAAGCATGAGGCCCTGTTTGTTTTTTTTAAATTTCACTTAAAAAAAATAAACTAGGTGTCCCCATTTTATCCAGGCAGGAGCCAAAAGCTTGAACAGCACAGTTCAAAAACTTTGACCTAGGCTGGTTCTGACATTTCTGACCTGTGTTGGCTCCCTTCTCCCTAAGGAAGCTGATGTCCCTCCATCACCATCACCATGACCATGTTGCTGCCAAAATTTCTTCAGTTCTCATGATCTGCATAACCCCCTCTGAATTTAAGAGATCTGCCAGTTTCAGGTTCTCCAGTAGCTGAGATTATAGGAGTCTCTAATAGAAACTATTGCCTGGGGTGCAACAGCATCCTGGACAGTTAACATAATATGATTGAAAGAAAACTGGTCCATTTCATTTGGCAACTGGAGACAACATTCTTAGTTTATAAGAACTTTGCAATGAAATATGAAGGGCAGCTAATGTAGCTGGTAACAGGACACCAAAAAAGACTCTGCAAATGGAGATAGGGACAAGTGTAGATAAGCTTTTAACCAGAAGTATGGTCTCAAACCCAGATGTTTCTCTGTATCACTTTGGAAGGGACAGTTTTATCAGTCGTGCATTCCACACACCCTTTGTTCCTTTTAAGGAGGCTAAAATAAGAAGTTATATGTAATTGGCCTTATTAAGATGCATTTCCATTGCAAAAAGCTCCCCAATGGGCCCTGCAAGGGAGGGAGTGAAATTCCTAAAGGAAATAGGTTCAAAAGATTAAATCTA
Source organism: Bettongia penicillata ogilbyi (assembly GCA_023548195.1). Lineage (NCBI taxonomy): Eukaryota > Metazoa > Chordata > Mammalia > Diprotodontia > Potoroidae > Bettongia > Bettongia penicillata. The sequence continues at coordinate 420,580 of JAJHZJ010000377.1, read as the reverse complement.
TATGTACACACACTGTAAGACCAGCCAGCCTCAGGGGCAATTAGATGGCAGACCACCACACAATGGCTTTAGACTTTAGCTATAGGTCTCCCTCTCTCACACAGCTACATAGGTATGGGCTGATCAAATAGTGAGATTGGTGGAGATTGAGAAAGTAGTAGAAAGGACAAATAAAACTGTCAAGGAAATTAGGTGCTCTGGAGATGGAGGGAGGAGGTAATAAGTCCATTTTTCTTTAGGGGAGCAAGAGGAAATGACTTCCCCTCTTGGAGGCTTTGGTTATAGCTTCTTAAACATGAGTTGACAAGAAATTTCTATTGGGCTTCTAATAAATCATGCTATGAAATTCAGCCCAAGCAGGCAGTATGGATAGAACGGAAGTGATACATTTGAAATTTCATTCAAGGTCCTTCAGGTATTAGTGCCTTTTACAAATAAGTTGTGGCTGTGTTGAAAACTAAGGCCTCCAGTCCAGACCCTTGCCTCATTCACTAGTCAAATGGGTCTCATCTATAAGGAACTCACTCTCAAGTAATGCCTTTTTGCATAGTTTACCAGTAGGTTCTATCCACTGTAAAAGAAGAATATAAATGGACTTCAGCAGCTACCAATTCAGTAATAAAAGAAAACATAGGGAATCAGGAGCATAGGCAAATACCTCCAATGAGTTGAGCTGTAGGCCATTTGGTTACTATATGAGAGAGCCCTAAGGGGTGGGGCAGAGATAATTTTCATCTATATTCTTTGTAGAGGTGGTACCGAAGTGGTCTGGGTCCTGAAGAGTACAGGAACAGACAACCAGAGCTTATACTTTATGAAATCAGGACCAGTAAGAGAATTTGATGAAGCTTCCCACTGCATACAGGTTTTTAGGTGCCATGTCAGTATCAATCAATGGCATTCTGTGCTCTTTGAGGATCTAATTAACCAGGTTGGAGTCATCATAACAAAAGAAGGAAGTGAATCCATTATGAATCTGGATTTTGGAAGAGTGATTCCAGGTTGTCCAGAGCATGGGAGCCTGTAATCTCCCTAAGGATGAGGAAGCTTTTCCTCCCCAATAGGAGCACCTACCTAACCCAAGTGACTCCCAACCTGTCCCCAAATGGTAAAATGGTTCATTCACATCTCAGTGCAAGAGGTTTGCCTCCGCTAATCAACACCCTGTACCATCATACCTAATTGCCACAAGTCATGGGAAGCATCAATACCAAACAAACCAAATAAACTACCAAAGTGCAAGGAGTAACCAATCCAACAATATCTTAGATCCAGTCTCCAATAAGATTTGCCTGACAAGAATGGACTGCATTTGGACACAGATCTTCAAAGAGCATAGGATTCCATTGATGGATGCTGACATAAACACCTAAATGAGGTGGGAGGCTTTAGCAAAATTCTTCTATTGATCCTGATCTCATAAGGTACATAGATCCCTAGATTCTTTTTCCAGGATCCTCAAATCAACAAGTTTAGGATTGTCTAATAATATTCCTAAAATCATCTAAGTGGTAAAAATTCCACTAGAAGAGATTTTTGGTAAGGTATAGAAAGACAGTGTGAAAAATATCCTAGTCATTTTCTCATGCAAGTTAAGCTAGATTTTTCCTCTGGAAAGTGAAAAAAAATTGTACCTGAAATTTGATTGGCATACGGACATAAAGTTTAATTTGTTCTGCCCTTAACGTATCATCCTGGTAGTCTCTGACTCAACTGAAGTAGTTTCCTACTCACTTAGATTCAAAAATACCCACATCCATGGACCATTGAGAATCTTCAAAAATGGTGAACATTTTAAGACCACATGAATTACCACACTCTTTCCAGATGTAAGTACATTTCAGTATAACAGCTAGCATTAATATATTTCTTAAATATACTCAAAACTCTGTACAAATGTCTCATTTTATCTTTACAAAAAGTGTGAGAGGTAGCTGTCATTAAGAACTCTGTTTTACAGGTGAGGAAACTGAGGATGAGAAAGATTTAGTAACTTTCACAGGATCATAGTAAGCGTCCGAGGTCAGATTTGAGCTCAGGTTTTTCTGATTCCAGGTCTAGCACTCTATCAAAGGTATATATGGTGGGGAATGATTTTACTCAAGCTAATGTTTGAAGTATTCCTGCTGATTATCCTTTCTAACCTATAGCTAGCTAAATAAGCCTTATTTTGGTAGCTGTTGAATGACCTACAAATTTCTCATTTTGTTCCAAAATGGAAACTCAACTAATAGGAGACCAGCCTAAGGCTTACTCCATTTATCAAAGCATTACTCTTTAATTCTTATAAATGAATGGTATAGAACAACAGGAAAAGAACTTTCAAATGTCTGGCTTTTTTTACTTAATTTGGAAAACATTACTATTTGATGCTATACTGTGTTGGTTCTCCTTGCACAGATATTCTTGTTGATGAGCAGGAAGGAATCAAAAAGAAAACAAAATCTTAAAAGAGAGCAATTAACATGAAACCTTTCAATGTTCAAAAGACATGTAAGTTGCACTCTTAAATGCTTAGCTCACATTTCCTCTATGTTAGCCCTGTCTGACATTAACTTTAAAAACTAGATACCCCTGTCTCATCTGGGCTAGAAAACTTCAGGCTATTACTCATACCTCTATTTCACTGTTAATTCCCTTGGGAAATCTTGACCTGCATTATTTCAGATATGAGTTAGTCCATTTGTCTTTAGACAACCTGTTAGTCCCCAACTGAGTGGGGAAAGAGGGAGACCACCCATTACACATTACTGACAAACTTAGGTGTGGAAATCTGATAGGCATAGCCCACTGAAGTTCAGAATTCTGGAGCTCAAGAGATCTGCTGGTGTTGTTCTCCACAAACGTTGGGATCAAAGGCATAATGACAATGCCTACCTATTCTTAAAGAAAATCATCACTACCAGTTAGAAATGTCAAAAGAAAGAAGTAGGGAATATTTTTTTCAATAAAATGACCACAAGTTTTTGTTTCTTTCATTGGGAAAAAAGGGATGGAATGAAGTCTTTATAGAATCATAATTTTACAGAAGCAATCCAAGGCTGTGGTCACACAACACAGTGGAGGAAAACTCTTAAAATCTAAGCTTTAAGTACAGTGGAGAAGAAAAAAGGCCATTAACTTCTGGATGACGACTTGAAAATAAAATAAATAGCTGGTTGCTTTTTCTTTTTTATGAGATTTTTCTAGATTTCAGTCTATTATTATCATTGTGGTATTGGCTAGACCATGATTAAACTTCCATGTCTAGGAATTTCTTTTCAAATTTAGGAGTGACAGTTATTTTGTCTTTATTTTTACTAGTGGAATTTGATGGTGTTTAAAGTCTCATGGGCACTCAATTTTCGTATGTAATGCCAATTATAAATAGCACAATTTTATCTGGCATCTGAACCAGTTTTTTTTAATTCTTAAAGTTATCAGAAATCAAATAAAATTAATTCGTCTTCTTCCTTACTCTTTTTCCCCCTTTTCAAGTATGTGGTTATTGATTGTTTTATACATGCATGCATACAAACATACACACACACCTATTCATATATATTTTTAAATCAAAAGGATAGCTTTAACGACTTTTTCACTTTTTTCTAAGATTCTCTAGGTAATAAAAAATGTATTTTTTAAGTAAAATGAAAACGTAGGGCAAAGGGAATCTTGAGGTCTGAACTTAGAGGAGATCCAAAACAGGAGATAACTTTGATCTTAAATGTACACTAAATGAAGAACATGCTAATTTTTATTTTTTGTAAATTTCATAACCTGTTCAAGTTGAGGAAAGGTGTAAAAAAAAAAGGATTGGAATAGATCTAAGGGAAATGTTTCTCAGGGGGGAAAAAGAAATAAATAAGGATATGTATTAGAATGCCTTTAGGCAAAATATGAAGGAAAGCAGATGTAGTAAATATAACTAAATTTCATGGGGAAACTTCAGCTAGTGTAGATTTACTTTCAGAGACTAAGTCTAAACGTATAAAGGTACCTTCTATGGATCAGAAACAGTTCAAAATGTCCTCCAAGTCAGAATTGTTTACATTCCTTATACCTAGCACAGAAAACTTACATAATCTCTTCTTACAAGGCTAAGCAACCGATTTTAAAATGCCCTGATCAAGTTTTCCTTAATAGTAACTTAAACCTCTTTTTTCCACCAATAAAAGAGAAGTAACTGACAGAAAGTTATTGGTGGGGAAAGCTTTAAACAGTAACATAAAATCAAGGAGAAATCATAACTATGAAAAATTCTTAAATAAAGGAAACCCATATAAAGAGAAGTAATAAGAATGTTTCTCCCAAGAGCTAAAAATCTCTAACACACAGCAAAACATCACATCTGGATATTGTTTCTCAGTAGGTAAAAAAAAAATTATTTTTCCCTACGCCATCCTTAAATATTAACCTCTTTTTCTACAAGTAAAAAGTACTTAAATTCTTTCTGACAAGCTTGAATTACTGAATTTCAGTCTGGAATTCCTGCAGCCATTTTTAAGAAATCAAAATTTCAGACTTGAACTTTAGAAAGAGTGTTGCTGTGGTGGTTTTCACATAGCTCTCAGATCATTACATACTCCAGTGTTTTAATAAGTATGTACCTCTTACCTGCAAAGATCAATATATGCAGACTTCTTTTTAGATGTTGTCATAACAGAACAAGGAATTAACAGCCAACTCGGGGTCCTTCAGGAAAATAAAAAAATGAAAATGGTTCTTGGTCACTGTCACTGAAAAAAAAAGTTGGTTTGATTTTAAATAACAATTATCCGAGTGAACTAGAGAGAGAAGGAGAGAGTGAGAGAGGAGAGGGAGACGGTAGGAAAGGAATCTGAGAAAGAGTCAATGATGTCAGCAGAATTTCTTAAGGAAATCTACAGACCAGCAAATGATTTGCAGCAATAAACACCCAGTTCACTGCTATGCAAATATCTGCCTAAGAGGAAACTGATGTACTTTTAAAGAAGGCCAGTTAATCTTTGAAGAAACTTTTGCCTGTCAGATCAAAGTCTGATTTTAAGACCCTATAGTCAAAATAAAGTGGAATGCTTTTTACATAACAACTACCTCCCATTTATTCCAAGCTACATCTCTATTTCCTTTACCCCTTTTAGTAATCAGTTCTTATTTTTGACTTCTCAAAAGGGGAGAAAATGGAATATAAATGAAATTCTAACCTAACACTCTGAACTCAATATAATAACCATTATCAAGAATACATTATCAGATAAAAACTGAAGTCACCATCAAATACTGTGACCCACAACATTAACTTTTCCTATGTATTTCTTCCACTTGTCACAAAACCTAAAAAGGATTAGAATAGATCAAAGGGAAAAGTTTCTCAGGGGGAAAAAAGGGAAATAAATATGGATATATATTAAAATGACCAAAGTTTCAAAGTCATATAAGAAAGATCCTAACCTACAGAAGGAAATTACTGGAATGACAATTTCAGAGGACTGTTGATGAAACATGTTGCACACCTCCTAACAAGAAACGTGGAGAATAAAATGCACATTTTTGGATACTGAATTATGCTTTATTTCATACAGGGGAAAAGTTTTGGGGGAGGTACTAGTGATAATAATGCTTCCCCCAAAGTGTCATTGAAGTATTTTTTAAATGTACAATAGAACTAAAGGAAGTTCAAAAGGGAGATAAACTGGCAGGATAGTTTTGAAACTAACTGATCGATTTCATTATATACTTTAAAAAAAGCTGTATGTAATAAAGATTTGTGGTTGCATATGGAGATACATGAGCAACAAGCATTTATGGCCAGACACTGTGCTAAGTACTGGAAATAGAAATATAGAGAAAAAAGAAAAAAGCAATCCTTGCCTTTAAGGAACTGCTCACATTCTAATGGGGACAGACAAAACATAAAATAGAGCTAAAAAGGATAGAGAAGAAAAGGGCTACCTACTTGGGCATCATAACAAGGTTTTTATCATGGCTGCTCCAGGCCTGCTCCCTAAAAGGAACTTAGAGGGAGATGGGGACTAGATATTGGGGGATATCACAGGATGAGAAAATATCAGGAGCTGAGAGAAGTTTCAGGAATTTCCAAACTTTTTTGCTGTTCTTGTGTGTGGAAATGTTAACGTTTTTGAACTTTTCGAAATCAAAATTAATATATATGTATATGATTAGAAGTATTTTAAGAAATTATTAGGAGCATTTTTTAAAGTAAATATTAAAGGGAAGATACTGTAACAATAGGACAAAGTGTGAGTTTTCATTTGTTATTTCTTCCCCCCTTGTTTATATAACGGGAAAGAAAAGGGAATAAGAATTTATAGTGCCTACTATGTGCCAGATACTGTGCTAAAAACACTTTAGGAATACTATCTTATTAAATTCTCATAAACTAAGCTTTGTGATAGGTGCTATTATTATTTTACAGCTGAGGAAACTGAAATAAACAGAAATTAAGTGACTTGATCAGGATTGCACAGATAGTAAGTGCCTGAGGTCAAATTTGAATTCTGGTTGTCCTGACGGTGGAGCACCTAGGTGGTACGGTGGATACAGTGGCAGACTTGAAGTCAGGAAGATTCATCTTCCTAAGTTCAAATCTGGCCTCAGACACTTAACAGCTGTGTGACCCTGAGCAAATCATTAACCCTATATGCTTTAGTTTCTTTATCTGTAAAATGAGATGGACAAGGAAATAGCAAACCACTCCAGTATTCTTGAAAAGAAAACCCCAAATGGGTTCATGAAGAATTAGACATGACTGAAATAACTTCTAAACAATAAATTCCATACTGTCTAAGTATGCATATATTTTCATACCTTTCTTGAGACTCTATATTCAGGTATGGTGTCACAGAAGATTGGCTCTAGGCATATGCAGATTTTCAAGCTTCCTGGTGGTTTAAAAAACTCAAGCTGCCATGTTCAAAGATATAGGATGTTTTCTATAGTTGGTTGTTGTTAACAACATCCTCATACTGTTGCAAAGGCCAATGCTTTTCTTTCTTGCAAAGGGGAAGAATATTTTGGATGCCATTGGCTTCCAGATGTATTTGGATTCAACATAGGTAGATGTCTGGAATTACATTTGAGATGAACGTTTGTAGACATTTAGACAAAAGTCACTAATGATATTTTTATAACATTGGAGAAAATGATAATTCTTTTTCATTTTTTAATTTATTTTAAATTTTCAACATTCACTTCTATAAGATTTTGAATTCTAAAACTTCCCCCTCTCTTCCTTTCTTCCTCCTCAAGACAACATGCAATCTGCTATTGGCTATACATGTACAATCATATTAAACATATTTCCATATTAGACATGGAAGAAATTCAAACCAAAGAGAAAAGCCATAAGACAGAAGAAACAACAATAGCAGCAAAGAGATAGTATACTTTGATCTGCATTCATACCCCACAGTTCTTTCTCTGGATGTGGATAGCATTTTCCATCATGAGTTTTTTGAAGTTGTCTTAGGTCTTTGCATTGCTGAGAAGAGTTAAGTCTATTGAGGTTGGTCGTCACACAATGTTACTATTACTGTGTACAAGGTTGTCCTAGTTCTCCTCACATCACTCAGAATCCATTAATGTAAATCTTTCCAGGTTTTTCTGAAGTCTGTCTGCTGATCTTTTCCTATGGAACAAAAGTACTCTATTGCATTTTTATATCATGACTCATTTAACCATTCCCCAACTGATGATATGACTTCAATTTCCAATTCTTGATCATTACAAAAGATCTGCTGTGTATATTTTTGTACATGTGAGTCCTTTTCCTAATTTTATGATCTCTTTGGGATACAGACCTGGAAATGGTATTACTGGGTCAAAGACTACGCACAGTTTTATAGCCCTTTGAGTATAGTTCAGAATTGTTCTCCAGCATGGTTGGATGAGTTTACAACTCCACTAACAATGCATTTGTGTTCCAATTTTCCCACATCTTCTCTAACATTTATCATTTTCCTGTTTTGTCATGTTAGTCAACCTGATAGGTTTGATGTGGTACCTCAGAGTTATTTTAATTTGCATTTCTCTAATCCATAGTGATTTAGAGCATTTTTAAGGACTATAGAGAGCTTTAATTTCTTCATCTGAAAACTGCCTGTTCATATCCTTTGACAAATTGTCAATTGGGAAATGACTTGTAGTCCTATAGATTTGACTCATTTCTCTATATAGTTTAGAAATGAAGTCTTTATCAGAGACACTGGTTGTAAAAATTCTTTTCCAAACTTCTGTTTCCCTTATAATCTTGGCTGAATTGGTTTTCTTTGTGCAAAACTTTTTTTAATTTAATGCAATCAAAATTAACCTTTTGGCATTTCATAATGTTCTTTATCTCTTGTTTGGTCATAAATTCTTCCATTCTCCATAAATCTGATCAGTAAACTATTCTTTGCTCTTCTAATTTACTTATAGTATCACTCTTTCTATCTAAATTGTGTGTCCATTTTGACTTATTCTTGGTATACAGTGGAAGACGTTGGTCTGTGTCTAGTTTTCTGCCATACCATTCTTTCCAGTTTTTCCTGCAGTTTTTGTCAAATAGTGAGGTCTTATGCCAGAAGCTAGTCTTTGGGTTTATAAACAGTAGATTATTACAGTCGTTGACTACTGTGTCTTGTGTACCTAACCTATTCCACTGATCCACACTCTATTTCTTATTCAGTACCAAGTAGTTTGATGATTGCTGCTTTATTCAGTTTTTGATCTGGTGTGGTTAGGCCACCTTCCCTTGCATTTCTTTTTATTAATTCACTTGATATTCTGGACCTTTTGTTCTTCCAGATTAATTTTATTATTATTTTCTAACATTATAAAATAATTTTGGTAGTTTGGTTGGTATCGTACTGAGTAAGTAACTTAATATAAGTATAATTGTCAGAAAATGACAATTGCTATTATTAAATTTATATATGCAAACCCCACTTTTATGTGCAGCTGGTGTTAGAAATATTTGAACCCAGGAATAAAATAGGATGTCATTCTATTTTTCACAAGTTTCAGAAACCATTCCATTTCCTTTTTATTTTCTTATTTCAAACATAGGCACAAATCACCCCACTTTCTTATGCAACAGTGTGTCTTTAAGGAGAAAACAATTCAGCTGCTGAACTGAGAAAGAGGTAGCAGAATCTCATTTCTTATCTTCTGGAACCCATATATGGAAAGTGGACATCAGTCTTTTCTAGTCACTCCCTTTCTTCCACAAGTTATGGCCTTTTCCCTGATCACCTCCCTTGACTTTGTCCCATGGAAATGTTCCTCTGAGCAAGTATACAGTAGAATAGTAAAAGAAATATTCCAAATCACACACACACACACACACACACACACACACACACACACACACACAGGCAAATGCACTGTTCAGACAAGGAGGTCCATGTTCTCCCTTTTTTTTTTCATCAGTATGCCTTGCCTAAATACTATCCCTCTTTTAAAAATTCACAAATAACAAAGCCAGCAAGCTAGGAGACATTATGACTGATCTAAGTTGACATTAGCACTAACCAAATAGATATATAAAAGAGAAAAAACCTCAAATAAAAGGAAAATTTTGGATTTTGCCCTTCAGAGGTTAAGGAATGAGGAAGGAGAGACAGTCATTTTACCATCTGTAAGAGCTTAGGCCTACCTGTCCTTAAGGCTGTGACTATTTCATTGGGCTTCTGGGAAGTACTGCTCCAACATGACCCATTTCTTCTGACCCCTCTCTCTCAAGCTCCTTCAAATTGAAAAATGCACCAACTATGGAGAAATTGCCCAAGCCTCCAATGTCCTTTCTAACCTGTTGTTCCAGGAAAAACTCCCCTTCCAGGGTAAAGTGAAATTTACTTTTAAATGATAGACCATGGGTCTTGTCAAGCCAAATTATTTCTAACTTGGTTATGGCAGAATTTCATCTTCAGTGTATGTTTCTCTTGGTCAGATAGATACAGAGGTTACACATTTCTTCAATTGAAATGGTAGCAATACCATCTGTTTTTGTTTTTGTTTTTCTGTCCTTCAGGCACTGAGAGCTGAAAAGTTTAAGCAAGTTCCTGCTTAGGAATTTAATCAGCAAACCTCAGAATGTTTGGATATTTCAGATTAAATAAATAATTCAGTATACAACTTTTATTTGTATATGCCACCCCCAAACCTATAGAACTAAAATGCCATCTTCACTTTACTGCTAATAATTAAACCTCAAATATCAAGAAACATTTTATCTATATTTAAACACATGCCTAGATTAATGCTGGTTCACCACTGATTGAAATACAACTCACATTTTATAAAACTCAGTGAATTAACCATATTTTTATTTTAATTTTACTTATTGGACTATTAGCATGTATTCTTATTCATTTTTCTCTAAGTGAAAGGTAGAGTGATTATTTAAATTCAGGTTTGCTTTAATAAAGGCTTTTCAGAAAAGTATAAAATATACTCAATAACAAATATGCTTGTTTTCAAATGGTAAAATGCTATGTGAAAAAATAAAGAAATAAAACCTGGGATAAATCAGTGTTAAAAATGAAAACTAGAAATCTCATATGGAAAAATTTTTTATACACTTGTGATCTTTTTCATATACTAAGCTATATTAAAAGGAAATTCTTTCATGACTAGTCTTTTAAGAGGTCAATTCATTTATATTTATATAGGTAGATTGAGAAGTAAAAAGATTAACAAGATTTTAAAAATAGAATCTCAGAACTTGAGAGCTGAAATGAACCTCTGCTGCTATCTATAGTTCAAACCATATAGGAAAGGAACCCATTCTACTACAATGATCTACCAATTACTTCACATTGTGAAAGTAAACTGACTTTTCAACCTTGGGGGAAGACACTTAAGATCCATGGACCTCTGATTCTTCATCTGTAAAATGAAGACATCAGACTAAATGGAACCAAATCTAAATCTAGATCTAAGGGGAGATCAGAAGAAGTGGTGTACCCAAAACAGATCATTTGCCTCAAAAAGTATATTTTCTTTGAACTTGGGAAACTAAATAAAGGAAGTGAACCTGAAAAATGATTACCTCAATCTCTAAGTATCTTTAAAGTCACTCAATGTGACTTAATCTCACAGTGACTAAGACCCTAGGAGCATGGAGTGGTAGATAGAGTGCTAAATTTAGAGTCAGAAAGATCTGGGTTCAGGCCATGTCTCAGATATTTATTGTGTAACCTTGGGCAATACACTTAACCTCTCTAATTTCTTCAGTTATATAATGAGGACTTTGATACTTCCATTTCCCACCTATGGGCTTGTGAAGTATTGCATAATGTGGTTTTCTGCAGTAGAGTAACAGTGCTCTATTTTTGACTATTACAAATATTGAACTCATAGATAGACAATCAATAGACACATCTATTATTCAGGTCAAACTAACTTCCCTGAAATGTTCAAATTAATTAAGTTTTGTGAATATCACACAAATTAATCAATCCAATTAAATGTATGGTATAGATTTTTTGTCTTAAATGAAAACATTTCTAAAACACTGGGCAGAAAACTTTACATATAACTAGCTTTTAAAATTCATTTTCCAAGAATAATTCTTAAAAATACACTGTAATACTTTCACTTCTGATCTTGATCTGAAACAAGAAATGAAATATTATGAAGTGTGGTAAGAAGAAAAATGAATTTTTTTACATCAGAGCAGATGCAACTTTTATTGGGTTAGATAGGAATGGCTACAAGTAGTTGTCATAAAGAAATGTCCTGCTCCTTACACTAGTACTACTTGCATAAGAATGGAGTTCCTAGTGCAGACCAGGGCAGAGTGCAGACTAGCACAGAGCAGCAGGGACAGGACTCAGAACAGGATTCAGGGTGCCACTGGCAGCAGTTTCCAGATTCCTGAACCCACAAATGCCACAGACAACTTCAAAGGTCAGTGCTCCCCTCTCCTTCATCCAGGAGAAGGGAGCACAGTGTGGACCTCTGGCAGCAGGCACTGCAGGGGCAGTTGCCATTTTCAGAGCCCTCTACCTAAAGCCCTATGGGAACTGAGCCACTGATCTGATTCTCAGCCCTGAGCTCCATCCAGGTATGAGGAGGAGCACTGGCAGTGGAGCTATAGGCAGTTGTGGTGAGCGAATTCAATTGCAGATTCTGGGCAGAAAAGATTTTGTTGCTCCCAGACCAGTGTGCAGGACAGGAGAGGAGTAAAATTCTCTTCCTTGATTGCACCACCTTGGAAGAATTGAGAACTTAAAGGACCCCAGAATATACACTCCTCTCCACAAAGTTCACAAAAGTCAAGTAACAGATTGGAAAAATGTCCAAAAAAGGGAGAAAAAGTAAGACTATAGAAGGTTACTTTCTTGGTGAACAGGTACTTTCTGCCATACTTTTGGATGAGGAAGAGGAAAGCATAACATCAGAGGAAGTCAAGGCTTCTGCATCCAAAACCTCAAAAATAAATATGCAATTGTCTCAGGTCATGGAACAACTCACAAAGGATTTTGAAAATCAAGTAAGAGAGGTGGAGGAAAAATTGGGAAGAAAAATGAGAGCGATGCAAGAAAATCATGAAAAGTGAGATTCAAAAAGATGCTGAAGAAAATAACACCTTTAAAAATAGGCTAACTCAATTGGAAAAAGAGATCCAAAAAGCCAAGGAGAAGAATGTTTTAAAAAGCAGAATTAGCCAAATGGAAACGGAGATTCAAAAGCTCACTGAAGAAAATAATTCTTTTTCTTTTATAGATATCATCCTTTCTGATTCAACTCAACCTGTGCTCTCTGTCTACATGTGTGTGTGCATGCATGTGTGTGTATATATGTATGATCCCTCCACCTACCTAAATACTGAGGAAAGTCTCAAGAGTTTCAAATGTTATCTTTCCATGTAGGAATGTAAACAGTTCAGTTTTAGAAAGTCCTTTATGTTTTCTCTTTCCTGTTTACCTTTTCATGCTTCACTTGATTCTTGCGCTTGAAAGTCAAATTTTCTATTCAGCTCTTGTATTTTCATCAACAGTGCTTGAAAGACCATTTCCCCCCCTAAAGTATTATAATAAGTTTTGCTGAGTAGGTGATTCTTAGTTTTAATCCCAGTTCCTTTGACTTCTGGAATATCCTATTCCAAGTCCTTTAATACCTTAACATAGAAACTGCCAGATCCTGTGTTATCCTGATTGTATTTCCACAATACTCAAATTGTTTCTTTCTGACTGCTTGCAATATTTCTTCCTTGACCTGGGAACTCTGCAATTTGGTTACAATATTCCTAGAAGTTTCTTTTTTCGGGTCTCTTTCAGGAGGTGATCAGTGGATTCTTTCAATATTTATTTTGTCCTCTGGTTCTAGAATATCAGGGCAGTTTTCCTTGACAATTTCATGAAAGATGATGTCTAGGCTCATTTTTTTATCGTGACTTTCAAGTAGTCCCATAATTTTTAAATTGTTTCTCCTGGATCTATTTTCCAAGTCAGTTGTTTTTCCAATGAGCTATTTCATATTATCATCTATTTTTTCATTCCTTAGGTTTTGTTTTTTAACCTATTGGTTTATCATATGGTCATTAGCTTCCGTGGGCTCCACTCTCAATTTTAGAGAACTGTTTTCTTCAGTAAGCTTTTGAACCTCCTTCTCCATTTGGCTAATTCTGCTTTTTAAAGGCTTGTTCTCCTCATTGACTTTTTGGACCACTTTTTCCAATTGAGTTAGCCTGTTTTTAAAGATGTTATTTTCCTTAGCTTTTTTTTGGTCTCCTTTAGCAAGCTGTTGACATGTTTTTCAAGCTCTTCCATGGCCTGAACCCATTTCATATTCATTTTGGAAGTGCTGGATGCAGAAGCCTTGACTTCCTCTGACAATATGCAATGTTCTTCCTCATCCAAAAGGATAGAAGGAAATATCTCTTCACCAAGAAAGTAACCTTCTAGGGTCTTTCTCCCCTTTTTTGGGCATTTTCCCAGCCAGTTACTTGACTTCTGAATCCTTATCAAGTGCTCCTCCTCCTCTCAGGACTGTGCTCAGGTCTGAGATTCAGATCACTTCCTTAATTCCTCCAGGGTTTTTAGGTGGGGGTGGGCCACCACTCCTGGCTGAGGTTCAGATCAGCTGCTCAATTCCTTCAGGGGATTTACAAATGGCCACCCCTAATGTTTCTGCCACTACTTTTTTTTATCGTGACTTTCAAGTCTGGGCCTGGGGCCAGAGCTGATGGGAACCCTGTTCCCCTCTCACCCAGTTTGAAAAGCCCTCTTACTGACCTTTGAAGCTTTCTTCAGCACTTGTGGGCTGAGACCCTCCCTACTGGGAATTCTGCCCCAGAGGCCTGTTCTAGTCCTGTTCCTCCCAGTGCCATGTGGCCAGGGCTGGGCTCCACTCCACTCAGCATCCAGTGAGATAGACCTTTCCTGTCAGCCTTCCAGGTTACCTTTGGCTGGAAATCTCTTTCACTCTGTTGTTCTGTGGCTTCTGCTGCTCTAGAAGAAGGGAGGGCATATTGAGGGAAGGGCTAATCAGAATGCAAGGCATAATGGGATGGGGGAAGGGGAGAGATGAGGAGAAAATTTGGAACTCAAAATTTTGTGAAAATGAATGTTGAAAACTAAATATAAATAAATAAACATAAGAAAGTGTGGGTCCCTGGTGGAGGCCCCTTGCCAAAAAAAAAGAAAAAAAAGAATGGAGTTCCTAAATGAGTTGATTTATGATCAATTAGTGGATTATAATATATATTTGGATAGTTGTAAGGTCCAAGCCACTGACCACATGCAATTTTCCCTTCTCCCACTTTTTATGAACATTTGAAATCCTTGTCTAAAATGCTGGTTAGTTGCTAGGAATAGAGGGAATGCAGAAGCAGCCAGAAAAAAATCCCCTTTGCAGCACACATTAATTCAAAATGACAGCATGAAATGCCCTGAACCAGGGAACAAATGTCCACACTAGTGAGGTGACATGGAAAAGTCTGCTGGCATCCCATTGAACAGCTACCTCTATCTTAAAAGGTATTTCCATTAAAGAGGGAGGTACAGTTGGAAGCAATACAAAATGCTGATAACTTCTGGCACCTCTCCTCTCCTTTGTTCCCTCTGACTTTCTGGAGGTATATTTCTTTGACCTCTATACAGGAACATTATACCACCCAGTAATAACATCTTACTAGTTTGTCAATAAAGATAAAGTTGGGAACCACTGCACTAACATGTGGCATTAACTGTAAGATCAATATGAATCTGTCTAAAAAGCCCTTTGGACATGGACAATTATTGGATTTACTAGAAGACTCTCAAAATTCCATTATAACTTCATGGCATATTCCTATGATAAAAGAACCTCTGTTCCCAGCTAGACCTGATTAAAGCTGGTCGCCTGGTAGTGTTTAGGTTCAATACTGAAGTAAATATCTATTGGTCGTTCAACAATTAACAGAATTTACTTAGAAGCAGAATAATGTTATTCAATAAGGATGTATATATATATATATGTATATGTATGTATGTATGTATGTATGTATGTGTGTGTATGTATATATATGTGTGTGTGTATATATATATATGTAAGGATGAAGATAACCCTAGTTGCTTAAGTTGGGCAAAGCTCCCTTACCTAAGTTTAACATCCTTGAACAATTAATATCCTAGAGAATCTGGAGTTCATTCCATGCTTAGTTGACCAGCAAGTGATATCAAGGACCTGAGCTCTTAGTTCCCTGAAATTCAGCCTTGCTGATTTTTTAACACTTTTAAAATTAAGTTTTTTCACTTAAAATTATTTTCATACTGCATTATATAACATCAGTATTGAAAGAAAAGAAAAAGAAAAAAACTTTTGAGATAGCTATGTCAAGCAGAATAAATTACCACACTTGCTATGGGCAAAACATGTGCTTCTCATTCTGCACCCTGAATCAATCACTTCTGTCAGGAGGCAGGTAGCATGTCTCATCCTTGGTTCTCTGAAATCATGGTTAGTCATTGAGTTTAGCAGAGTTCCCAAGTCTTTAAGAGTTCTTTGATTTTATTGTATTTTTTGCTGTACTATCACTCACCTCACTCTGCATTAGTTTTCAAGGTTTCTGTGAAACCATCCTTATCATCATTTCTTTCAACACAATAGTATGCAGTTGCATTCATGTACTATGATTTATTCAACCATTCCCCAATTGATGAACACTTTCTCATTATCTTGTCCAGGAGTGGGGAATCGGCAGCCTTGAGGCCACATGTGGTCCTCAAGTGCGGCCCTTTGACTGATTGCAGACTTCACAGAAAAAATCCCCTTAATAAAAGGATTTGTTCTGAAAAATTTGGGCTCAGTCAAAGGGCCACAACTAAAGACCTAGAAGACCACATGTGACCTCCAGGCTGCAGGTTCCCCACTCTTGTTCTTTTAAAAGAGCTGCCTCGTGTGTGTGTGTGTGTGTGTGTGTGTGTGTGTGTGTGTGTGTGTGTGTGTGTAATTACATTTGGATCTTTTCCCTCTTTCTTTGATCTCTTTGGGAGAGAAGTCTAACATTGGTATTTCCTAGGTTACCATGGCAGTTTAGTACTTTGATGGCATAGCTCCAAATTTCTTTCTAGAATGGTTGGTCCCATTCCTAGTTTCGCCAACAGGGCATTAATGAGATTATTTTTTCACAACCCTTCCAACATTTGTCATTTTCTCTTTTTTGTCAACTTTGCAAATGTATGTAAAGTAGTACCTAAAGATTACTTTAATTTGCATTTCAGCAATTAGGGTTTTTTGATGATTTTTCACATGCCTAGAAATATCTTGGACTCCCTCCTCTGAAAATGGCCTGTGTCTTCTGACAATTAATTAGGGAATTAATTTTATTTTTATAGATTGCAATCAACTCTTTGTATTTTAGAAACGAGAACCCAATCAACAAAACTTTGTACAAAGATTTTTTTCAGACTAGTTTCCCTTATAATTTTGTTTATATAAAAACTTTTCAATTTTAAGTAGTCAAAATTCTCCACTTTGTCTTCTGTGATCCTCTCTATCACTTAGTTGAACTAAGTGATACTAAGTGAACTAAGAACTCTTCTTCTATTCATAGATTTTTAAAACATACTTTCTTCATTTCTCTAATTTATCATGTCACCATTAATGTCTAAGTCATGTATCTATTTGGGGCTCATTTTGTATATGGTGTGAGATGTTGGTCTGTGACTAGTTTCTGCTAGACTGCCTTCCAGTTTTCCTAGTGGTTTTTGTTATATATAAGTTCTTAGCCCAAGTAGCTTGGTTCTTCAGATTTATCCAATACTAGGCTACTGTTAAGTTTGCTTCTCTGTGCTGTGTACCTAATATGCTCCAGTGATTGGCTTTTCTTTTTCTTAACCAGTATTAGGTAATTTTGATGATTGTTGCTTTATACTATAATTTGAGATCTGGTTACACCCATTCTCTTAATATTGGTTTTGCCTATCCTTGGAGTGTTAATATTTTCCAGATTATTTAGGTCTGTATTTTTGTAGGGAGTATTTCATTGTTGTATCAATATAGTGATTGTGTATCTTGGTAAGTAATCTCTCTACTTGCCCACTATTTCAACTGGAGTTTCTCTTTCTGCTGAGTATTGATGATAATATACAGAAATAATAATTTTATTTGCTGCAATGCTGCTAAAGTTATTAATTCTGTCAATTAAATTTACTCTCTAGATTTCCTTAAGTGCACCATCATGTCATCTTCAAAAAGCAATAATTTTGTTGCTCTTTTATATAGGATAATTCTCTGAAATTATTTTTTTCTTATCTTTCTGCTAACCATAGCTCTGGCTATGGATAACTGCTATGGCTAGCATTTCTTCTACTAAGGCCAAACAGTAGTGGTAACAATAAACCTATTTGCTTTCCCTCTATCCTAGCAGAAGGGCTATTAGTGTGTCACTGTTATATATTGTGTGTCTGTGTGTGTTTACCATTATATACCTTGCAAAGGTTACTATATACCATGTTAAGGATATATTCACTTATTCCTAGTTTTTCTAATTTTTTTAATGGAAATGGGTGTTTTATTTTCTCAAAAACCTTTTCTGAATTTATTAATATTGTTATATGAATATAATTTTGCATAATTATATCCTTTGGCATGTAATTACATTTTTATATATTATGTAGTAAATTATGTCTGCCATTTTCATAATATTGAATAAGTCTTGTGTGCCTGATATAATGACTTTTAAGATATGTTACTTTAAATTACTTCTTAACATTTTATTTAAATGCTGACTTTATTGTTCATTAGTGATATTGGTATAGTTTTCTTTCTGTAGTTTGATTTTTGATAAAAAATAAATTTTTTAAAAGATTCTGCTATTTTGGATCTTTTATACACACACATATATGTACATATACACGTGTATGTATATGTATACACACATGTATGTATATATACGTATGTATGCTAAAAGCTGCCGGGTGTTCCCTGCCTGTGTTCCTCACAGGTAACACAGAGTTGTTGTAAGAGAATCTGGTACAACAAAGTACTCCAACTTCCTTCTTCTCCATCAGTAGAGGAAAAATATTTTACCCTAACCTTGGAGATCCAATATTATGTAATACAGATTAGGCAATTAAACATTTCCATTTCCATTTGGTAGCCATAATGACATTTCTTAAGACTACTAAAGGGGGTCATCTTGGACTGGAATGACATTTTACTATAGTTTCTCCTTGGATTTTCCTATACTACATGGTCTGGTAATCTAAGTCTTTGTCCAAATATGCATTTGGCTTTGCTTCTTTTTCCTATTTTGCCATTTTGGCTGAGCTCAGTTTCTATACATTTGAAGGAAAAGGAAGGATGGAAAAATAATGCAGGTGGGTAGCAATTTATGGAAGGTGGGGAAACAAAAAGCAAAAAACAGTAAAAGCTTAAAATGTATTTATTTTTATTTTGGATTGGAACAATGTAAAAATGGTGAGAGAGATAGACAATGAATTTGGACAAGTAGACAACAAGGAGATATATAGTCCTGTCTCCCAATGTGTCATGTTTTGATAACACAAGTGGGTATGTGGTTAGCTCTGTGGTCAACACCCACCCTATAGTTGCCTTCACATATCTTTGAGCACAAGGGAAATAAGTTTTGTTAAGTCATTATAGGTAGTTAAATTGATATATACCAGAAATGCATCAGTGCATAAAGTAGTTTACCGAATTGCTAGTTGGGATTTTTGCATTTCGGCTCCATTCTACTGCTCAAACAATACCCAGTCAATTAACATTGAGTGTCTACTATGTGCCAAGCACTTTGCTAAGTGATGAGGATACAAAAAACTATGAAAACATGTAAACAGCTATATATATATAAACAAGTTAAATACGGAAGGAACTAGAATTAAATAGGATCAAGAAGTGATTCCTCTAACAGGTGGAATTTTAGCTGGGGCTTAAAGGAAACCAGGGAATCCAAGAGGCAGAGATAAGGATGGAAAGCACAGGGCATAGCCATGGATAATGCCCCAGATTGGGAGATGTGAATGTCTTGTCCAAGAAATAGCTAGGATTACAGAGTATATGGTAGAAGGAAGATGAAGAGTTAATAGATAAACCTAGAAGGGGAGGTAGTTTATGAAGGGCTTTGAATATCAGAAGATTTTATATTTAATCCTGGAGGTGATAGGGAGTTACTGGAACTTACTGAACAGTGTTATGACATGGTTAGACCTGCACTTTAGGAAGATCACTTTTTCAGCTGAATGGAGGATTGCTTTAAGTAAGGCAAGTTGAGAATATATTAATTTAAATTAATTATTTTATTTGACTTTGCATATGAGTAGTAGCAAAGGCATTGGATGGTGGAATTAATCCAGAGATCAGTGGAAGGAAGGCAAGATTAGTGATAGAATAAGGATACAAGGGATTCAGGGAGGATTATGTAAACATGAACTGGTTCATTAAAGTGGAAACAAAGGGAAGGGAATAAAACATAGTACAAGGGCGATGATGACCTGGGAGGAACCGAGGGATTGAGATTGGAAGTCATGTTGTGGATAAACAACAGACTTTGAGGCTGCAGGTCAGAGAAAGAAAGCTGCTGGGATAACAGAAACTGATTCGATAAGTTACATAAAGTTGTAAGTGGAGCAATCATGAGTGATGTCAAGATCAAAAGTGTGTCATGGGAATGATTGAGTTGAAGAACTGGGAGCTAAGGGTGCTTGAAGGAATATCAAAAATGGATGTTGAGGACAAGAGTAGTGAAAAAAAGATGATGAAAATATGAATTCATGAGGAAAAAGGAGGTAGAAAACAACTCCCAGGATTTTGATGGGTTAGTGAATATGCAATGAGTGAACCAAAAGATAGAAAGGTACTGAGTAAAGAAGGTAGAGAATATGGAAGAGGAAATGGAAAGACTGAGTGAAAATGTAACCGTTGTTCAAAAAAGGTGATCAAAGAGGCTGTGTCATCAGAAATGACCCAAATCTCAGTGAGAACAGTGTCTTCTGGGAAAATGGGTCATTTGGGTCTTATTTTCTTGGTGGCCGATTCCTCCAAGAATGCTGGAGTCATTCCTCATCTTGTTCCAGTAAGCTCTGACTTAATTGGACCCAAGACCCCTGAACCTCTTAAAATGACAATACCACCTCTAAGCCTGGGCACAGTTATGTTATTTCTCCTGTTTCTTTTCCCCCTCTTCCCATATCTATCCCCTGCACATCTAGCCTAGCGTGAGGGATAAAGATAGCACCAACTGAGGGTCTGGCTATCCTAAGCAGGACACATACTTTAGTTGCTATGCATTTACTGATGTATAAAAGAAGCCAGGATTTGAGTGGATAGGCAGAGTAATGCTGATAAATGTTTAACAACCGGATATTGCATAACAAATTTTTAGGTTTAATCTGAATTAATTTTTTTTCCATCTGTTAAGTCTAGATGATCAACAAAACAACAAATGAAGCCTTCATTTGTAACATAAACCAGTTTCTGAAGTGTAAATGCTAAAAGAAAATATATCAGTTATCTTTCATGATCCAACATAATTTACAACAAATGAATAAAGAAAATTGTTTGAAACTCTATACCAACAAAAGAAACAACTTAAATGAAAACATAAAATACCTATATAAATGGAAGAAATTAGCACCCCAATCTTATGTAAAGAATTTAAAGGAGCCATTAAATTAAATTAAAGGGAAAAAATAAAATCTCAGGGCCAGATAGATTTGTAAAGGAATGCTATTCAAAGAATAATTAATTTTAAAAATTGGAAATGATGAGATCACAAATTTCTTCCACAAATATGTTCTTGATATCTAAATCAAAAAAAGTCAAAAAGTGGAATAAAACTTATAACCATTATCTCCAATAAATATTCATACATTTTAAAAAGTATTGGCAAAGAAGCTACATCAGTTTATAAAAAAAGATTACAGACTATAATCACATTTGACTAATATACAAGGAAATATTGGCTCAATTTTAATAAATCTTTAAACACAGCAAACAAAACTTTGAATGAATATTAAAAGCAATCTTCCTAATTCAAATGAAAATATTAAAAATTCTTAAGGCTTTTCTGATTGAGAGTATGTATAAGACCAAGTATAAAAGCCTTTCTTAAGAAAATAATGCAGATTACAAACCAAACTTACCACTTAGGTAAGATGATTACTTTTCCCATCTTTTGAAGTTATTGTCCTGTCACACTTCCAGGGAAATGTCTTTGATCATTTAGGAAAGACTTCAATATCAATCCCTAGGCAGAGACCCTTTCGGTCCTAGAGGGGAGTAGTCAGGGAATAAAATGAGTAGTGACTATTACTCTAAAATATTAACCATAAATTGTATTATTACAGATTATAATCTTTCCTTTTTTAAGATCCTTGTTAATGTTACCTGACATATGTGTGTGTGTGCATGCATATATGTATATCTCGGGGTAAAGAGATTTGTCTGATGGCTTGTACCAGTTTGGACATTTCTAAGCTAGAAAAGCTTGCATTTAGAATGATTCTAAATTAAAATTGCCTCTGGCAGATGTGCCTGAAACATAGAGAATAGTTTTACATTGTGCCGATTAGATATATGTTTGGAATTCTATTTCCTGGGCAGCATGAGCCCAGTACTTCTCTTCCAAAGACTTCCATAGTGAATTAAATAGAGGCAAGAAATCTTTAAAATTCTTATATAGGAAAGTTCTTTTGAGGCAGAACTGCCTTGTCTTACTGACTTAGAACTAGGTTCACAGGAATTTGAAGTTTAGTAAAAAGACCAAGACACAGTAAGAGATATCTGTACATATCTATTTATGTCATTTGTAGCTAATTTTGTGTATATGAGTCAAACCATGCCAATATAAAACAGTATAAGTCACTTGCAAGTTATAAAACTTCTTTAGCAAATTAAACTACTCTTGCCACTTGGAATACTTTAACAAGCTTTCTTTCTTTATCCTTTTTAGTTTAGGGCTGAAGGTCTGAAACTACAGTGACTTTTGACCCAGTACATGAGGAATTTAATTGCACCCACAACTAGGATTTCCACAACTCCATAGCTAACTGTTCAAGAACTCCCAACTGACTAAAAGTGATAGCTTTGGTATTTCTTTCCCTAGTTTTGGGCTTGTGTCTGTGAATTTGTTCTATGTTTGGATATAAAAAGGCCTAAAGGGAACTAATCTTAAAATCAATAGATTCTCGCAATAAACAGGAGTTTGACCACAAGATCACAAGGATTTACCCCTTATCCGAAAAATTTGACGTTTGACTCAATAGATTCTTTCTATCCACTTCAGAGTGTTTGATCAACTTTGTCAACAAACTTTACTGTCTGAGCAGGATGTCATAAGATCAATAGATCACTAGCAATGGGAAATGAAGTTCAAAATTGAAAATTCATTCAAAATTCTGGGAAATCCAGGAAAAAATTACCAGATGAAGGGGTGAAGAAAGATTCAAGCTCCTACAGGTAAATGCAATATGTAGATGGGCTCAATACTGTCAACCTGGAAAAGAAAAGACTGCCAAAACAGCAAACACTAGGGTCTTCTAACCAAGTGAGAGAATTGCTATCTGAGGCTACCACAAGCACCAGGATAGATGTAGGCTTTAAGGGGTTTTAAATACATTTCAACAAGGAGGGAGTCTATGGAAAGTTCAGACTCAAGAAGCTGTTATGTAAGTTCCTTTGTATAACAGCCAACAGTCCATAGAGAATGTTGAGGAAGGCTCTAGAATGGTAATATTTGGTCAGAGCAGAACAGATGACCATTTCTTTTCTCACTGCTTTTGATAGTTCACTTTTAATTGGTTTTGATTATGCTCAGGCAATTTGCAGGGATGAGGCAAAGTCAGCTCCTTCAACATTCCCTCATTTTAGTCTAGACAAATTCCATCACTGACCAAGGGAGGTGTTAAAGGGATCAACCCATTGATAGGAGCCATTGGGGGTAGTCTCCTCAAGGAAGTCGGTCTTACAAAGAATAATAGTGCATAAGGAAGAAGGGAAAAGGAAGGGTAATGTGATACTGCTGTCCATTTCATCTGCCCATCATATCTTAGGGGTCAGACATCTCATGGGTCTGTCTAGTTTCTGAGAATACCTCCAATGGCAGTTGAGTAGTTTTTTGGAAATCTTCCCTCCTAAGCATTATAGAATTGGTGGATCCTCAGAGAAACTCCTTCCATGAAAATATTTCAATGATTTGGCAATATTGTTAAACATCTACATATCAATGAATAGCAGCAAAATGTAGATATAATTTCTCAGTGGGAGCAAATCTACAACCACATTCTGAAAAGTACAACATGAGAGAGAAAAGGGAAAGACTGTGCTTAATTTTGCGGGGTAGTTGATCCTTGTTGCAGTCCAAGCTCCTTTGCCTTAGAGAATATCATATTTCAATCCCTCTGATCTTGCAGTGTAGAAGTTGTAAGATCCTGTGTGATCCTGACTGTAGTTCCATGATACTTGAATTGTTTCTTTCTGTCTGCTTGCAGTATTTTCTCCTTGACCTTATAATTCTGGAATTTGACTACAATATTCCTTGGCATTTTGAATTTGGGATCTCTTCAGGAGGTGATCAGTGGATTTTTTGGATGACTATTTTACTCTCTGGTTTTAGGACTTCAGGACAGTTTTCCTTAAGTGATTTCTAGGAAGAAACTGTCCAGGCTATTTTTTTCACCATGACTTTCTGGTATACCAATAATTCTTAAATTATTTCTCCTGTATCCGTTTTCCAAGTCAGTTGTTTTTCCAATGAGATATTTTATATTTTCTTTTATTTTTCATTCTCTTCATTTTGTTTGACTGATTCTTGATGCCTCATAGAGTCATTAGCTTCTACTTGTCTGACTGATTCTTGATGCCCCATAGAGTCATTAGCTTCTAATTTTTAACAAATTGTTTTTCTTCAGTTAGCTTTTGCACCTCCTTTTCCATTTGGCCAATTTTACTATTTATAGAGTTGTTTTCTTCAGGGATTTTTTTTTCCATTTTTTAATTGTATTTTTTTTAATTTAAAAATATAATTCATTAGTTTTTCAGTTCTAAACATTCACTTTCACAAGAATTTGAATTCAAAATTTTCTCCCCATCTCTCTTCACCTTTCACTTCAGGACAGCATGCACCCATCCCCTCTTCCTTCAGTCTCTCCTCCCTTCTATTACCCACCCTTCTTCCATCCCCCTTCCTCTCTATTTTTCTCTAGGGAAAAATAGAATTCTATATTCCATTGCCTGTATTGCTTAATTTCAGGTTGCTTGCTAAAACAATTTTTAACATTCATTCTTAAAACTTTGAGTTCCATAATGTCTCCTGCCCTCCTCACCCACTCTCACTGAGAAAACAAGCAATTCAATATAGGTCATACATGTGTAATAATGCAAAACACTTCCATAATAGTTATGTTGCAAAAGACTAGCCACATTTCCATCTTTCCCATTCTGTCCTTTATTTATTCCATTTTCTCCCTTGACCTGTCCTCCCACAATAGTGTTTGCTTCTGATTATCCTTTTCCCCAATTTGCTGTCCCTTCTATTAACTTCCTTCTCCTATCCCCTTCCCCCTTGCGTTCCTGCAGGGTAAAATAGATTTTCATATCCAATTGAGTTTGTGGTATTCCCTCCTTAAGCAAAATCCCATGAGAGTGAGGCTCAATTATTTCTTTTCACCTCCTCCCTCTTTCCCTTCATTGTAGAAGCTCTTTCTTCCTTCTTGTGAGATGATTTGGTATATTCTACCTCTCCCTTTCTCTTACTCCTAGTACATTCCATTTAACAGAAAAATTTTATTTATTTTTTGGTATTCTCCCTTCATATTCAGTTCATCCTATGCCTTCTGTCTATGTATATACATATATGCATATATATATATACACATATACATACACACACATATACACACATACACACACATATATACATACCTACACATATATAATATACACATACATACATACTCATAAAAACCTACATATATATGTGTGTATATATATATATATATATATATATATATATTCTCTCTACCTAATCTAATACTGAAAAAGGTCTCATGAGTTACAAATTTCATGTAAGAATGTAAAAAGTTCAACTTTAATCAGTTCCTTAAGGCTTCCCTTTCCTGTTTACCTTTTCATGTTTCTCTTGATTCTTGTATTTGAAAGTCAAATTCAGCTCTAGTCTTTTCAACAAGAATGCTTAGAAGCCCTCTATTTCATTGAAATTCCATTTTCACCCTGAAGTATTATTCTGTTTTGCTAGATAGGTGATTCTTGGTTTTAATCCTAGTTCCTTTGACCTCTGGAATCCTTAGATCCCTTAGTGTAGAAGTAGCTAAATCCTGTGTTACTTTGATTGTATCTCCACAATACTCAAATTGTTTCTTTATGGCTACTTGCAATATTTTCTCCTTGACCTGGAATTTGACTACAATAGTCCTAGGAGTTTTCCTTTTGGGATCTCTTTCAGGAGGTGTTTGATGAATTCTTTCCATTTCTATTTTACTCTCTGGTTCTAGAATATCAGGGCAGTTTTCCTTGATAATTTCTTGGAAGATGATGTCTAGGCTCTTTTTTGGATCATGCTTTTCAGATAGATAAATAATTTTTAAATTATCTGTCCTGGATCTATTTTCCAGGTCAGTTGTTTATCCAATAAGATATTTCACATTTTGCCCTATTTTTTCATTCCTTTGGTTTTCTTTAAAAATTTCTTGGCTTCTCATAAACTCATTAGCTTCCATCTGCTCCATTCTAATTTTTAAAGAACTATTTTCTTCAGTGAGCTTTTGAACCTCCTTTTCCATTTGGCTAGTTCTGCTTTTTAAAGCATTCTCCTCATTGGCTTTTTGCACTTCTTTTGCCATTTGTGTTGGTCTATTTTTGAAGGTGTTATTTTCTTCAGCATTTTTGGGTCTCCTTTAGCAAGCTGTTGACTTACTTTTCCATGATTTTCTTGCATCACTCTCATTTCTCTTTCCAATTTTTCCTCCACTTCTCTTACTTGATTTTTTTTGAGCTCTTCTATGACCTGAGACCACTGCATATTTTTTAGAGGTTTTGGATGTGGAAGCCTTGACTTTGAAGTCTTCCTCTGATGATATACTTTGTTCTCCCTCATTGAAAAGGGTAGAAGAGAATACCTTTTCACCAAGAAAGTAACCTCAACTCTTATTTTTGACTTCTGAATCCTTTGTCAAGAGAAGGGTATACTTTAGGGACCTGTAAGTTCTCAGTTCCTCCAAGGTGGCACAATCAAGGGAGATGAGTTTACCC
The DNA here is from genome assembly GCA_023548195.1 of Bettongia penicillata ogilbyi. Classification (NCBI taxonomy): domain Eukaryota; kingdom Metazoa; phylum Chordata; class Mammalia; order Diprotodontia; family Potoroidae; genus Bettongia; species Bettongia penicillata. The sequence goes on along the minus strand of JAJHZJ010000377.1, from coordinate 393,901 downwards.
TTCTCCTGGCCTGTGCTCCAGTCTGTGAGCAACCATAAACACTCTCTTCTGTCCAAGATCTATTACTAGGATTCCCTCTCCATAATCTCCACCACACCAGTCTTCCTCCTCACCCCAAGACTGCCACTCAAGACTAAGACCCAAATATGCTCTTTGATTCCCCCAGGGTCTTTATACCAATGACTCTAAAAGTGGACACTGCTGCCACACTGGCTGCTGCCTCCCAGTCATTGGGCTGGGGCCAGACAGCACACCCCTCTTACTCAGGTGAAAAAGCTTTCTCACTGACTTTTGAAGCTGCCTTTAGTGTTTGTGGGTTGAGAAATCTGAGAGTCACAGCTGCTGTCCATGATTCTGTACCTTGAAGCCTGCTCCAGTCCTGTCCTTGCCAAGTGAACTAGGCTATGCTGTGCTCCACTCCTAGTCCAGTGTGACAGATCTTTCCTGTCAGCCTTCCAGGCTGTCTTGGGCTGTAAATCTCATTCATTCAGTCATTTTGTGGCTTCTGCTGCTCTGGAATTTGTTTAGAACAATTTTTACAGGTATTTTATGGGCTATGGGGGAAGCGCTAGAGCAGGTCCATCTATCTACTCCAACTTCTTGGTTCCACCCCCCCCAATTGTATTTTTTTTAAAGGAATTGATAAATTTTTCTTTGCCTCTCTAATAAGACTTTTAAAATCTTTCTTGAGCTCTTCCAAGAAAGTGTGGACTGAGAGAAGTTCATATTCCCTTTTGAAGTTTCAGATGTGGATATAATGTCAAAGCTCTCCTCTTCTGAATTTTTTTGATCTTCATATTTTGATCTTCCCTGCCCCGATAATAAGAATCTATGTTTTTTGCTTTTCTAATTTGTTTTTTGCTCATTGTGATTGCCTTTTCCCTGACTTTTAAAGTGGATCTCTGCATCTGGGGCACAGGGGGCCCTATCCTAAGCGACTTGTGCTGGTAGCTAAGGAATTGGTTACTGGCTTGGTGTGCTATGGCCTCTGGTTCTGGGAGAGGAAAGCTATATAATGCTGAAGCTTGCCTGGTGCTGAACTGGAGCAGGCTGGAGACTGTGAGGCCAGGTGAAGTATTTTTGTGTTTCCCTGGGGTTACACTGAAGTTTTCCCTATGAAGTATGGGGGAGGAGTGGTTTGGGCCATTGAAGGTCTCCTTCTCCCCTAAGGCTGTGCTAGAGTACAGGTAGGCTCAGTTGCTAGTTGATGCCCATCTGTGCAGGTGTCTGCCAATTCCCTTGGCTCTGTGAAGGCACAGCTGAGGTTCAGGTGTTTGCACTTGCCAGCTCCACCACCCTGGGACTCAGGATCTCCCACTGGTCCACTGAGATGAGATTTGCTGTTCATTGGCTGGGTTGCCTCCTCTCCTTTACTGATCCCCTTCAGCTACAGCAAGAGGCACCTTTCCTGTTAATTCCCCTAGCCTCCTGAGCTAAAAGACTGCATTACCCTTTCTACTGGCTACACTGTTTCAGAATTTTTCCTGGTTTTTAAAGGTCAACAAGGAAGGGTAAGAGTGACTTACTATTTACTCTGCCACTTTGGCTCCAGAAGCTTAAATAGGTGACTTTCAAATATTCAGTCTGTGGGCTGATAGCTACAGGAGTAGCTAGCACCACCAGTGATTCAGTTCAGTAGAGTCTGCTCTGACATTGCTATGGTGGAATCTGCAGTGGTGCAGCCTGCATGCTAGACTGTGCTCCTCTCCCAGCCCAGGGAAACAGATCCTTCCTGTTGACCTTCCAGATTGTCTTGGGCTTGAAATCTGCTACACTATGTCTCTTCACTGATTCTGTTACTCTAAAATTTGTTAAGATATATTTGAAGATGTATTTGAAGGAGTTAGTGAAAGAGCTCAGGCAAGTCTCCGCTTTCATTCTACCATCTTGGCTCCAACTCTAAGTTAGAAATCTCAATGAGAAAAAAAACTGAAGGACTCAGAATGGGCAAAAAAGTAATAAAACTATCTCTTTTTGCATGATGCAATGATATACTTGGGAATTTTCTAGAGATTCAACTAAAATGATTGCTGAAACGATTAAAATTTTAGCAAAGTAGCAGGATATAAAATAAACACACAAAAATCAATAGTATTTCCATATGTTACCAAAAAAGCCCTACAAGAATAGATAATGAGATACACTATTTAAAATAACTACAGACAATATAAAATACCTGTGAGTACCTGCCAAGAGAAACCCAGGAACTTTATGGACATAATTATAAATATAATTATAAAACATTTGATGCAATTATAGTCGGATTTAAACAATTGGAAAAATATCAATTGTTCATGGGTGGACTGATCCAAAAAATGACAATTCTTCTAAGTTAGTCTACTTATTCAGTGCCATTTCAATTAAATTACCAAAAATATTTTATTGAGCTAGAAAAAAATAATAAAATTTATTTGGAAGAACAAAAGGTCAAGAATATCATGTGAATTAATGTAAAGAATGTAAAGGAGGAGTATCTAGCAGTGCCAGATCTTAAACGATAAGGCAGTAATTATCAAAACAATCTGGTACTTGCTAAGAAACAAAATGGTGGATCAGTGGAATAGGCCAGCTAGATGGCATAGTGAATAAAGAGCCTGGCCTGAATTCAGCGAAACTCATCTTCCTGAGTTTAAATCTGGCCTCACACCCCTCTTAGTTACGTGACCATAGGGAAGTCACTTAACTCTGCTTCAGTTCCTCATATGTAAAATGAGCTGGAGAAAGAAATGGCAGAACACTTCAGTATCTTTGCCAAGAATATTCCAAATGAAGTCAAGAAGAGTCAGGCTCTGTGTTTGACAAGTATAAAAATTTAAACTTTGGGGATAACACACACACACACACACACACACACACACACACACACACACACACATATATATATATATATATATATATATATATATATATATATATATATATACATATGTACTGGTTGGCAAAAGTTATTGAGTATGCTGAAAAGCAGACTGGCTCAAACTAGGTATGGACTAACATCTTAGATCATTTACCAAGATAAATATAAATGGAAATATCATAAGTAAATTAGAAGAGCATAAAATATATTACCTATAAGATTTATGGATAGGAAAAGAATTTATGAATAAACAAGAGATATATAATACTGTGAAATACAGAAACAAACGCAAAAAGATTTCCCCGAATGCATTGGAGACATAATCTCAGTTTCTGGGGAGGGGAGAATTAGATTTATAATTTAGATCAGTTTCTACATAGTGTTACACAAGTTCAAGTCGAAAGCCTTACTGGACTTTGTATATGGGTCTCTGGTTTCTCAAGGCTTTAACAAAATGTTTAACAAAAAATTTAAAAGGATTTGTATAAATAAAACCAATGTAGCAAAAATTACTAGGAAAGCAGAAAATTGAGATACAAATTTATAGATGGTTTCTTGGATAAAGGTCTCATATCTAAAATACTTACAGAATTTTGTCAAATTTATAAAAGAATGAGTCATTCTCCAATTGATAAATGGTCAAAGAATATAAACAGGCAAGTTTTTAAAAAAATAATAATAAATTAAATGATTTTTAGTTTTCAATACCTAATTCTTCTCCCCTCCCCAGAAACTGAGATTATATCTCCAGTGCATTAGGGGAAATCTTTTTATGTTTGTTCCTGTATTTATCTTTGAAGTAAATATTTCTTTGCAAAAACTAAGCTGTTATAACTTGTTAAATGGAATTGCTAGTCACTGGACACTACAAAGCAGAAACACAACTGATAGGAACTTGAGCCAACCCATGTTACATTGTCCCCCAAGGTTCTCTGGTACACTGAGAGGGCAGGACAGCTTCTCTCTTCTCTTCCATTAGTTTGTTTTGACACGTAAAACATTTCCAATATTGTTTCTTTCTCAAGAAATTGTAAATGCATGGTTACTCTAATTTCTTTTAATTGATTTTACTTTTGATTAATTAGGGAAGTAAATCCTGCCAAATCATTCAGAAACTTACTGTGGTGAAATAAATTAAACTCTTAAAACAAAATTTTGTTTTCCCACTCAACCCTGGAAAAATATCCTACAAGACATTTTTAAGTCAACTCTTTTCCTTAAATCACCTCCTTTTTTCCAACCTGGAGAGAACAGTTAACAGAACAACATCTGAAAAATGAGTTTCTTAAGCACTAGATGAGGCTGGGCTGCTGCTGAAAAGAACTTTAGAGCATTTTTCCCCCTCTTTCTCTACCTCTGTGATAAAGTCACTAGAGTAACTGTTAAAGATTCAATAACTTTTTTAACTGAATAGATATCAAAACAGACTCATGGAAAAGATATATGAACATTTTGTTGCTAACAATTAAAAATCTATTCGGCATATTCTTAAAGATCCTTTTTTAGAAAAACTTTAGCCAAATAATTGTGCCCCCAAATTTGAAGGTTCATTTCTCTAGTGAGTGAGATAATGTTGCCAACATTTCCTTGAACAAAAATATTTTTACATGCTCTCTTCTTTTTTCTGAAGTTCTCCCATCTCTTTTTTGGAGGCTATTAGGGTTAAGCAACTTGACCAGGGTAACACAATCCCACAACTCTTGCCAAGTTAGATTCTCAATCCATTGTCTTACTTGCATAATCTGTCCTCAAAGCTTGCTAACCCACAAGAACTTGATTTCAACTCTACCCCTTGTATCAGGAAGACTGATCTATTTTTTTTTCTGGACACTAAAGGATAAACCAAGTTTTCCAAAAATGAGTAACTAGAGATCTTGAGGTCAGTCAAACTTAGCCAAGCAGGTCTATTGACTATGTAACCCATATCCCAAAGACTATTGGTAGGAAATTCTCTCCATGTTGGTGGAGATGAACATTGGGCCTTAAATGAAGGGCAGGATGGATTTGGTGAGAATAAGAGAACTCCAACCTTCTTTAGTCTTCTTTGGGACTTTTTTAGCTTCTAGTTTCTTCAGGAGCTTTTGACTTCTAGCTTCTAGAAGAAAGATGGAAGAAACCAACCCTCCCTGAGGATGCTAATGGAAAAGACTCTGGGAAGACATGAGAGAAGCTTGCAGTCTTCTTCATGTCCCTATCCCACTAGAGACTTTTGTGAGGAGTTTCCCCTTGGGTGAGACCTAGGATTCCCTCTCTCTCTTGGTTGAGTTACATTACCTTACACCCAATGGAAAAGTTCCTTGATGCTATTATTTGCTACATATTCTCCTATGTACTTTTTCTCTGATTTCTCTTTTGCTATGTTTTGGATAAAAGGGTTTCTTTGTTTTTTGCTATATGTGTTCATTGTGGAACTGATGTTTGTTAGGAATGGAATTAAGACTTGGATTTAGAGCTTGGAGTCCCCTTTCCCATAATAATAAGAAATAATCTAATAGAAATAGAAGTTAGATTGAACCAGATCACATCTGCCAGACTGACAATATTTAGGGGAGCAGGCAGATATAATTCTAGACCAGTACCCTTTCTCTCTGACAAGAACAGAGAGTGTTCTCCAGCATCAACTTCCTGCTTCTTTCTTGGAGATACGTGGAAGGAAAAGAAACTGGAGATGTCTATTCTTTCTTCTTTCAGGATTCCGTGGACTCCTACATGGTATACAAAGACATCTCTATGCTACATGTTCAGAGATGGTCCTTACCACATGTGGACCTACTTACAACCAATTTCAGTAGAGAATTTCAAAATGAGCAGAATTTCTTGAACAATCAATGAAGCACAACTGGGGAGATCCTTGAGTTCTTTTGATCATATACTACTTTACTGAGAATATACTGATTTTCAGATCAGTCACAACTTAGTCTTTTAAATATCTAAATGTAGAACAGTTTCATGGATAATAAGCAAGCTATTACCATCATATATAATATTCTGTGCTATTTGAGAGTCCAAGGATAAAGCCTGGGGTTGTGGCTAGGAATAAGACCCAGGACCAATCTCTGTTCACTTCTATGTAAAGGTTTCCTCTGCAATAAGGAGGCTACAAACACAGATATGAACAATTACCTCTGAGATCTGACACACATGATATTTCCCTTAAACTGTCAGATTCCATGAGCCTAATCAGGTGTCATTAAGGCTGGAAAGCTCAACTCCAAAAAGCTTCCTAAGTAGAGTTAAAAGATCCATCTCCAATGAATATGCACAGAATATATGCACATAACATATACACACATATATATATATATCTGCATATAAAATATATATTTCACGCATTAAGAGAAGATGAAATAGAACATTTAAATAATCCTCTCAGAAAAAGAAATTGAATAAGTCATAAATTAGTTCCCTGAGAAAAAATCTACAGGATTATAAGTGAATTCTACCTAAATTTAAAAGATAATTAATTCTGATACTCTGCAAACTATTTGAAAAATAGGCAAAGAAGGAATTCTACCACTTTCCTTCAATGACATAAATTTGATTTTGATACCTGAACAAAGGAGAACAAAACCTGAAAAAAAATAGACTAATTTCCCTAATGAGTACTGATGGAAAATTTTAAAATAAAATATTAGCAAGGAGATCACAGTAATATATCAGAAAGATCACACACTATGACCAAATGGGAATTATGCCAAGAATGTAGGGCTGATTCAATATTAAAAGTTCTCTCACTTCTATCTGGTTGACTATGGAACTCTTTTGAGGAGAAGCAGTCCTGGATTCACAATAGATTTCTAACTGGCACTGGAATCCAAGCTCAAAACAGTATCATTTAATTATTAAAGAAATTGTACGTTATTCTTACTCCAAGAATTTCTAGACTAGAGAGGGAAATGCTCAAACTCCTTTATTCCCTCCACATTCTCAAACATGACAATCATAAGACAATATTTTTTAAATGAAATTTATTTATAAATCACACTACCATCTATATATGTTTGTGAAATGATATGTTCAAATCCCATTATATACTTAGTCCACAGAAGTTGTGTACCTCCAGTTCTAAGTTTCTGGTCCCATAAACCTTTTAATTTTCTTGATACATGATCTCATGGCCTAATCTGATTTTATTTATTTATTAATGGAATCAAATAAGCATTTCCATAATGTAGTATGAAAAATAAAAGACGATTGCACATGAAACTACAAATTTATTGCATAAGACCTGCTGTTCCCTTTAAACAATATAATATGAGGTAGTATGCATAGGAATACTGACGAAATAAAAAGGTTAAAATAGAATTTGGGGTTGACATTCCAGAACAATTTGCTGTTGTTGTTCTAGTTGTGCATGGCTCTTTGTGACCCCAATTTAAGGTTTTCTTGGCAAAGATATTGGAATGGTTTGCCACTTCCTTCTCCAGATCATTTTACAGATAAGGAAATGAGACAAACAGGGTTAAGTGACTTGCCCATGGTCATACAGCTAGAAAGTGTGTCTGAGACCAGATTTGAATTCACAAAGATAAGTCTTCCTGACTTCAGACCCAGAACTCGTTCCCACTCCATCACTCCATCCCACTGTTCATCCAGAACAATAGCCATTACTCAGTTTCTTCCTTGATTATTACCCCACAATTTCTCTAGATTGATTAAAAGAATGCAATCACTTGAGACAAGAAGTGAATTGTGTATCTATCTTTATTTCACTTCCCTAAAAAAAAGCCATTTTGTTCTTGACCTTCTAAACAGCTTTCAAACAGGAAAAATAATGGAAAGAGTTTAGATGGGAGAAATACTATTTCTTAATATTTAAAGAGGAACTGAAAATGAGATGTCTAATGCGTTTCCAGATGCTGAAAAGTTTTAAGAGTTACAAATATTGTCTTTCCATGTAGGCATGTAAACAGTTCACCTTTGGTAAGTCCCTTATGACTTCTCTTTGCTGTTTACTTTTTCATGCTTCTTCTCATTCTTGTGTTGAAAGTCAAATTTTCTTTTCAGCTCTGGTCTTTTCATCAAGAATGCTTGAAAGTCCTCTGTTTCATTGAAAGACCATATTTTCCCCTGAAGTATTCTACTCAGTTTTGCTGGGTAGGTGATTCTTGGTTTGAGTCCTAGTTCCTTTGACTTCTGGAATATCCTATTCCACGCCCTTCGATCCCTTAACGTAGAAGCTGCTAGATCTTGAGTTATCCTGATTTTATTTCCACAATACTGGAATTGTTTCTTTCTAGCTGCTTGCAATATTTTCTCCTTGACCTGGGAATTCTGGGATTTGCCCACAATGTTCCTAGGAGTTTCTCTTTTTGGATCTCTTTCAGGAGGTGATCGATGGATTCCTTCAATACTTATTTTGCCCTCTGGTTCTAGAATCTCAGGGAAGTTTTCCTTGATAATTTCATGGAAGATGATGTCTAGGCTCTTTTTTTGATCATGAGTTTCAGGTAGTCCCATAATTTTTACATTGTCTCTCCTGGATCTATTTTCCAGGTCAATTGTTTTTCCAATGAGATAGTTCACATTCTCTTCCATTTTTTCATTCTTTTGGTTTTGTTTTATGATTTCTTGGTTTCTCAGAAAGTCATTAGCCTCCATCTGTTCCATCCTAGTCTTGAGAGAACTATTTTCTTCAGTGAGCTTTTGAACCTCTTTTTCCATTTGGCTAATTTTGCTTTTGAAAGCATTCTTCTCCTCATTGGCTTTTTGAACCTCTTTTGCCAATTGAGTGAGCCTATTTTTCAAGGTGTTATTTTCTTCAACATTTTTTTGGGTCTCCTTTACCAAGGTCTCCTTTACCAAGGTATTGACCCGTTTGCATCTCTCTCATTTCTCTTCCCAGTTTTTCCTCCACCTGTCTAACTTGATTTTCAAAATCCTTTTTGAGCTCTTTCATGGCCTGAGCCCACCGGACATCCACCTAGGATGTCTGGGATAGAGAGGCCTCAACCTCCACATCTTTCCCTGATGGCAAGCATTGTGCTTCCTCATCAGAAATGAAAGGAGGAAGGAACATCTCTTTCCCAAGAAAGTAGTTCTCTATGGTCTTATTTTGCTTCCTTTTTCTGGGCATTTTCCCACCAGTTACTTGACTTCTGAGATTCCTCTCCACCCCCATCTAGATCCACCCAGCTAGTGCTTGGGGTCTGAGATTCAAATGTGGCTTCCCAGCCTCAGGGCTTTCTGTGGTGGGAGCAGCTGCTATTTGATGTGAGCTTAAGTTCTGGTGCTTGGGTGGGAGCAGGGCCACCTCCCAGGCTCAGTTCCTTCAGGGGGTTTATGCAGAGACCTTCAGTAATGGCCCTGAGCTCCTGCAGGTGCTCCAGGAGTCTCGGCCACCGCTGCTGCCTCTGCTGCTGCCTCTGCCGCTGCCTCCCGAGGGGGCCCAAGTCATGGAGACACTCCGCTCCCCTCTCGGACAGCCTAGAAGTCTCTGTCACTGACCTGTAGTGCCTGTGGGTGGAGGGACCTTCTCGGCCGCCGGAGATTCCGTCCCTGAAGCCTGCTCTGATCTGCTCCTCTGGGGCCTCGCAGCCAGGGCAGCGCAGGGGTGGGCTCCGCTGTCCGGAGCGTGATGGACCCCTGGGGATGGCTTTCCAGGGCTCTATGGAACAGAAATCTCTTCCACTGTGTTTCTGTGCATCTTGCAGTGCTCCAGAATTTGTGGGGAGTTCTTTTTACAGGAAATTTATGGGCTGTTGATTCGGAGCTAGCATACCTGAGTCTTTCTACTCTGCCATCTTGGCTCCTCCCTTCTAATGCGTTTCCACAATTTTGTACCCAACAGCCTAGCAAAATTGAGAGGAAAGGAAAAAAACATGTGTTGGAGGGGCTTCAGGAAAACTAATCATTAATATACTTCTCATGAGTTGTGAATTCGTCCAGTCATTCTGAAAAGTAATTTGCAGCTATGCCCCTAAAGTTGCTGAACTGTTCAGCACTTTGATCCAGGAATATGACAAATAGTCCTACATCCCAAGAAGATCAGAGAAAAGAAAAGGAGCCATGTGTACATAAATATTTGTAAACTTGGCTTTGGGTTGCCAAAGAAATGGAAAATAAGAGGATACTCATTAATAGGGAATCACTGAACAAATTATATTGCATGAATTTGGTGGAATACCATTGAGTTATAAGAAATTATAAAGGAGATAGTTTCAGAAGAAACTGGAAAAATATGAATGAATGAATGCAGAATAAAGTGAATAGGACAAGGAAAACAATTTAACAGTGTTAACAAAGAACTTTAAAAACTTAACTCAGATCAATGAAATTACAAACTAGGAGTATGGAGTTATTAGGCATGTTGTGCGCTGTTGGACAAAGAGATGATGGACTCACAGCATAGAGTAAAGCATTTAGTTTTTGGACATTTTCCAATGAAGAATGTGTTTAATTTGACTGTGCATATTGGTTGCAAATGTTTTGCTTTTCTTTTCCATACTATCAACAGCCACATTAAAAAATGATCCAACTCATTAATAATTATAGAAATACAAAATGAAACGGCTCTTTAGTTCTACCTCACATCCATCAGTTTGTCAAAGATGATAGCAGGGGAAAATAATAAATGTTGGAGGGGCAACAAGAAAATAGGCATATGAATTCACTGTTGGTGTGTCTTTGAATTGGTTCAGCCATTAAGAAAACAATATGGAACTTTGTCCAAAAGGTCATTAAATCCTTTGATTCAGTGATACCACTGAATATATTAGGTCTATATCCCAAAGAAATTAAAGGAAGAGGAAATGGATTCACTTGTACAAAAACATTTATAGCAATTCTTCTGGTTGTTATTGTTGAGGTAAAGAACTAAAAACTAAGGGAGTGTCCATAAATTGGGCAATGGCCAAACAAATGATGGTATCACCTATTATTATGCTATTTTTTAAAAAAATCACAAAAGGGACAATTTGATAGAGACCTGGGAAGATGTATATGGGTTAGTTCAGTTTGAAATGAGCAGAACTAGGAGAATAAATTATATAACAATCTGAAAGAATCAACATTTCTGATCAATGTAGTTATTAATCATGAATATAGAGAATTGATTATGCTAGCCAGAGGTGCAAAATTATATATGCAGTTTTGGACTCATGAAACATGCATCCCACCTAACAAAAGACAGGAATTTCTGATGCAGGAATTCAGTCATTTGTTTTCCTTGGTTATGCATATTTATTTCAAAGGTGTTTTTTAAATTTTTTCTGGTTAGGCAGGAGGAATAGAGAGTGAGAAAATTAATTGTCTTCCATTAAAAATTAGTTTTTAAAAAGGTTTTGTGAATTGCTATGATATGTTCATATCTATGCATCATAAACTTTAAACTGACATAATGTATTAGAAGGATTTATAATGTATTATAAGAAGGAGTATAATGCGTTAGAAGGAATAAATAATGAGGTTCAAGAGACTGTAATATAAGGAGCCATTGCAAAACTTCAAGCAAGAGTTATTATATGGAGATGACAATATGACTCGAATTAGAATTGATAGAATTTCAATGCCTTGAACCTGGATAACTGAGAAAATGTGAAAATGACATTGCCATGGACAGGCATAGGTCAATGAAGAAAAGGTCAGTTTTGGGGAAGAGGTGATGAATTCAGTTTTGCTGTTTTGATGTCTATTAACTCAACACATCCCCAGTTCATGCTTTTAAGACCAAGAAATGAAATGTTTAAACAATTTGATTATAAAGAAAAATAACAAAAAGAGAACCTTCCACAGCCACATGCCTACATGATTTTTGGTATGACTTTCTTTACAAAATTGGGAAAAGGGGAAAAATTGACAGAAAGAAATGCAGGAAATATCCAGAATCATCTATAGATGCTTGCCACCTTCCTCCTGGAATCTTTCTTGGCTTTCTTCTGGAACAAATCTGTGAAGTTTAAATCTTTGACAAAAAAAATACAGTAAAAAACCCTCTGATTTTAAATATAGTGGTGATTGCACTTCTCCTTCCACTGTTTCCCTCAGGCATCATTCTTCTAGATTTCTTTGGTGTTGTAATTTGATACTCCACAGTAAATATACACATTTTCTGCTTCAATAGCTTGTTTCATTTTTACAAAGAAAGCTGTTGTACAGAAATTCCAGTCAATAATGGGAACATAAATATTTTTTTCATTTTTGATGAATGCTTTGAGCTAGTAAACACAAAGACAAAATATATGGAATAAAATTATCAGTATTGAAGGTTATTATAGCTCATGAATCTCTCCTCTCAATTCAAAGCATATTATATTTGATCAAGTTAGAGAAGTCATAAAAATAATTATTTTAAAACACAAAAAATGCACAAATGCATAAAGGAATGAAACTTAGGAAATGTAAATCCTTTCTGACAGAGCCAGTCAAAATTTGAAAACAATGTCTTAATAATGTTCATGAGGAACAGAGATTTCAGAATGTATTAGCATGACAAAACTAAGTCAATACTGAGGTCTTTATTTCTCCCAGCCTAACTATAATCAAAAAGTGCTGACCCAACACAAATTTAACAAGTCTACAGACTGGTCTTTTAAATATCAAATCCTTCCCCATTAAGTAACCCATTGCTCCCCAAGAAGGGTTAGTATGTTAGAAGAATTAATACAACATAGCAAATAGAATGCATGGGCTCAACTCCTATAGGACAATTGCTAGTTTTTTTGTTTATGGGCAAGTTACTTAACTTCTAGGAACTTCACTTTCTTCATCTGTAAAGTGAGGGTATTGGACTTCATGGTCTTTAAGGTTCCTTCTAATTCTAAATCTATAAGCCTAAGAATCTGAGGAGTAAAAATGAGAAATGAATGTAATAAGTCAGTGAAGACTTCTCCGGGACCTAAGTCTAAAGGAAAGCAGACATGAGGCCTGAGTTTCAATATATCAAAATCATATGATATGGAGAAACTTGAAGTTGTAAAACCATCCCCTCTCCCCTCTCCTCAGGTTGCTGATTCCCATTTCCTTATTTCTGAAATAAAGACTGCTAACTCAGGCTCTTGACCAAAAGTATAAGGGGGGTTTTGTGGTTTTCTGCTATATAACCTTGCATCTGCTTCTGTAAAATGCTTCCCCTCCTCCAATCTGATTGGAGGAGGGTGAAGTCTGCTTCTTGCAAGAACCAAATAAAAGACTTTCTATTTGTACTTGGAGATGCCTCTGAGTAGTCAATTTGAGTAGGGGTCTTGCCATCCCACACAGAAATGTGGTGGAGTAAGGAAACTAGGGCTCCCTCTAAAAATTCTAGCTCCAACACTGACTAGTTGTGTGACCCTAAACAAGTCATCTAACTGCTCTGAGTCTCAGATACTGTTCCCCCTCCACAACAAGTAACATTTCTTGAGTTTTCTTCATGGTACATTTCTTTTTTAAGTTTTTAAATTTTAATTTTTTTTCAATTGCTATTAAAAATAATTTTTCACATTCACTTTTTAAAATTTTGAATTCAAGGTTCTCTCCCTCACTCCCTTCCCTCCACCCTCATTGAAAAAAAAAGAAATTGGGTACAGCTTATATATGGGCAGGCATGAAAAATATACTTCCATATTAACCATATTGTAAAAGGAAATTGTTAGAAGTGAGCCTCTAACAAGCCCCCAACAGTGAGAAACATGCTCACATTAAACAAAGGACAATACCTGCTTTGAAATCAGGAAAGCTTTTATTAATCCTTAAGTCCATTCCACCTGAATGGGGAATACTGGGAGGAACCTTTCCAGTAAGGTTACAGGACGACTGCAATATGTTCAGAAAGATGGGGCTTCTTATATTATTTTCCCAACTTTGAATCTCTTGTGATACCATCCCCTGGCTATTTGACTTTATGTTCTCCTCTCTGATATTCTTTTCCTCACACAGTTCCTTGAGCCTGCATATCAGTTTCTGACCTCTAACCTGTCCATGCTCAGTCACAACCCTTATCACCAAGGAATGTGGAAAACAGAACTTTCTTATTTCCCACAAAATGAAGACCAAAAAAGAAAAACCCAAGAGAAATAAAATTTTAAAAAAGCATTAAAAGGCATGCTTCAGTCTGCATTCAGACTCCATCAGTTCTTTCTGCAGAGGTGAATAGCATTTTTCATCCTAAGTTCTTCAGAATTGTCTTGTATTGTTGAGAATAGTTTCCATTCACAGTTGATCATTGTTTCAATGCTGCTGCTACTGTGTACAATGTTCTCCTGGGTTTGCTCACTTCACTTTGCATCAATTCATATAAGTCTTGCCAGGCCCTTTTTGGAACCATTCTACTTTGTCATATACCATGGCTTTTTCAGTCATTCCCCAACTGATAGGTATCCCCTCAATTTCTAATTCTTCGCCACCAGAAAAAAGTTGCTATAAACATCTTTGCACATGTAGTGCCTTTTCCTTTTCCTTTTTTGTTTTTTGTTTTTTTTTGGTCTCTTTGAGATACGGACCTAGTAGCAATTAAGCTAGGTCAGAGGGTATACATGATTTTAGAGACCTTTGGACATCATTCCAAATTGCTCTCCAGAATGATTGGTTTAGTTCAAAACCCCAACAATGTGTTAGTATCCCATTTTTTCCACATCCCCTCCAACACTTGCCATTTTCTCATTTATATCAATACTTAGTCAATCTGATGCGTGTGAGATGGTACCTGAGAGTAATTTTAATTCATATTTCTCTATTCAATAATTATTTGGAGATTTTTATATGACTATAGATAATGTCAATTTCTTCTTCTGAAAACTGCCTCTTCATATCCTTTGACTATTTATTAATTGGAGAGAGACTTGTATTCTTATAGATTTGGCTCAGTTTTCTATATATTTGAGAAGTAAGAAACTTACCATCAATACCCCTCCCAGGTTTCCTGCTTTTTAGATAATTTAGCTGCATTGTTTTTGTTTGTAGAAAACCTTTTTAAAATTTAATATAAAATTTAAAAATTTTATTTCCTGTAATTGCTATCTGTTGTTTTATATCAAATTCTTCCTTTACCCACATATCTGACAGGTAAGATATTCCATGTTCTCCTAATTTGCTTACGGTATCACCTTTTATGTCTGAATCATCTATCTATCTTGACCTTACATTGGTATATGGTGTGAGATGTTGATCTATATCTAGTTTCTGCCAAAGTGCTTTCCAGTTTTTTCAATAGCTTTTGTCAAATAGTGAGTTCTTATCCCTAAATATTGGATCTTTGCATTTATCAAACACTGGATTATTGTGATCATTTATTACTATTTATTCTATACCTAATATATGCCACTGGTCTATCTCTCTATTTCTTAACAGGCACCTGATTGCTTTGATATTTACCACCTTGTAATACAGTTTGAGATCTAGTGCTCTTAGACCGCCTTCCTTCATATTTTTTTCATTAATTCCCTTCATGTTCTTGACTTCTCTTCTTACAGATCAATTTTCTTCTTATTTTATTTTAGCTTTATAAAATGATTTTTGGTAGTTTGATTGGCATGGTACTGAACAAATAAATACATTTATATATTACATTGACTCAGCCTACCCATGGGCAATGAATATTTTTCCAATTATTTAGATCTAACTTTATTTGTGAGAAAAGTGTTTTGCAATTGTGTTCATGGTGGTTGCTGTCCTTCTTTCTCAAAGAGGACCAAAATGGCATCACCATGATAAAGTGAAGTTTCAATGTATATTACTGTAGCTGATCAGACCAATATGATCTTGGAATGTTCTATCACAGACTGGGCACAGATAGTTCATGTGAATTTGGGGTGGATACTCCAATTTGTGCATCCTACATTTCCTTTGTGCTGTTTCAATTCTGCTTTGGTCATAGAGCACAGCACCCTTTCTGATGTGGGCACAGCATTCTGAGTGGTCTTGTACCAGTGTTTACTATGTTGCACAAAATTGTGTTCATATAGTTCATAAAGTTCCTGGGTTTGTCTGGGAAGGCAAATTCCCAAATATTTTCTACAGTTATTTTAAATGGAATTTATTGTTCCATTTTTTCCTGCTGACCTTTATTGGTAATATACAATTTGTGTGGTTTTATTTTATTATTTTAATATTTAACTTATTTTTCAGTTTTCAGTATTCACTTAAACAAGAATTTGAATTCAAAATTTTCTCCCCATCTCTGCCCACCACCCCACTGAGGACATCATGCACCTCATCTATCCTTCCTCCTGTCTGTCTTCCCTTCCATTACCCCCCTTCTTCCAACTTCCTCCCCCCTATTTTTCTGTGGGTCAAAATAGATTTCTATACACCATTGCCTGTATATCTTATTTCCCAGTTGCATGCAAAAACTTTTTATATTCATTATTAAAGATTTGAGTTTCATATTCTCTCCCTTCCTCCCTCCCCACCCACCCTCATTGAGAAAGCAAGCAATTCTATATAGGTCATACATGTGTAGCCATGCAAAGCACATAATAATTATGAAAGACTAACCACATTTCCCTCTGTCCTATCCTGCCCTCAGTTTATTCCCTTCTCTTCATTGACCTGTCCTCCCACAATAGGGTTTGATTCTGATTATCCCTTTTACCAATTTGCTGTCCCTTCTATTATCTTTTCATCCCTTTCCCCCCTGCCTTCCTGCAGGGTAAAATAGATTTCTGTATCCAATTGAGTGTGTGTTATTCCCCCCTTAAGCCAATCCCATGAGAGTAAGGCTCACTTTACCTTTCAGCTCCCCACTCTTCCCCTCCATTGTAGAAGCTCTTTCTTGCCTCTTTTATGTGAGATGATTTGCTATATTCTACCTATCCCTTTCGCTTACTCCTAGTACATTCCATTCAACAGTAAATTTTTTTAGGTATTCTCCCTTCATATTCACCTCACCTTGTGCTCTCCATGTATATGTGTGTGCGTGTGTGTGTATACATACACATATACACACATACATAGCTACACATATATTAACATACATATATGTGTATGCCCATACACACCTACACATACACACACACATATATATACTTACATGTATGTGAGTGTTTGTATATACATACATACATACATACATATATATATATATATATATATATTCCCTTTAACTACCCTAATACTGAAAAAGGTCTCATGAGTTATACATATTATCCTTCAGTGTAGGAATATAAACAACTCAACTTTTAAAATTCCCTTATGGCTTTTCTTTCTTGTTTACCTCTCCATGTTTCTCTTTGTTCTTATATTTGAAAGTAAATTTTTCAGTTCATCTCCAGTCTTTTCAACAAGAATACTTAGAAGTCCTCTATTTCATTGAAATTGAATTTCTTTCCCAAAGGTATTATATTCAGTTTTTCTGGCTAGGTGATTCTTGGTTTTAGTCCTAGTTCCTTTGACCTCTGGAATATCATATTCCAAGCCCTTACATACCTTACAGTAAAAGCTGCTAAATACTGTGTTACTTTGATTGTATTTCCACAATACTTGAATTGCTTCTTTCTGGCTGCTTGTAATATTTTCTCCTTGACCTGGGAACTCTGGAATTTGGTTACAATATTTCTAAGAGTTTTGCTTTTGGGGTTCTCTTTCAGGAAGTGATTGATGAATTCTTTCCATTTCTATTTTTCCTTCTGGTTCTAGAATATTAGGGTAGTTTTCCTTAATAACTTCTTGGAAGATGATATCTAGGCTCTTTTTTGATCATGGTTTTCAGATAAACCAATAATTTTTAAATTATTTCTCCTGGATCTATTTTCCAGGTTAGTTGTTCTTCCAGTGAGCTATTTCACATTGTCTTCTATTTTTTCATTCTTTTGGCTTTGTTTTATAATTTCTTGATTTCTCATAAAATCATTAGCTTCCATCTGCTCCATTCTAATTTTTAAAGAAATACTTTCTTCAGTGAGGGACCTGCTTTTCCATTTGACCAGTTCTGCTTTTTAAGGTATTCTTCTCCTCATTGACTTTTTGGACCTCTTTTGCCATTTGGGCCAGTCTATTTTTAATGGTGTTATTTTCTTCAGCATTGTTTTGGGTCTCCTTTAGCAAGATGTTGACTCGTTTTTCATTATTTTCTTGTGTCACTCTCATTTCTCTTCCTAATTTTTCCTTCACGTCCCTTACTTGATTTTGAAAATCCCATTTGAGCTCTTTTGAGTTCATTGCATTTTTTAGAGGCTTTGAATGTAGGAGGATTGACCTTACTGTCTTCCTCCAGTTGTGTGTTTTGGTCTTCTGATTGTTTTGCTCTTCCTCATCTGCAAGAATGGAAGAAAATACCTTTTTATCAAGAAAATAACCTTCTATAATTTTATTTTTTCCCCTTTTGGGCATTTTCCAAGTCAATTACTTGACTCTTTAGTCCTTTGTCAAGTGGAGAGCATACTATACCAGGTTTCAGAGGTTTTGTGTTCCTATTCTAGGGAAGTGTAAGTTCTTTCTTCCTCAAAACTGACATAGTCAAGGGAGAGATGTTTACTCCTCTCCTGACCTACACTCTTATCTTTAAGCAACAAAAAGCACTCTTTTCTGCCCTGTAACTGCCAGTAGTATTCCCTCTCCACAACTGCTACAAGTTCTGCCAAACCAACACTCTTCCTCACCCCAGGACCACCACTCATGCCTGAGACCAGATCTGCTGACTGATTCCCCCAGGGTCTGAAGGTCCAGAGCTCCAAAATTTTCCACTACTGTGCCAGTGGCTGTAGCCATGCTGGGGCTGGGATTGGGGTCCCACCATGCTCTCCTCTCACTCAGATGAAAGTTTTCTCACTGACCTTTGAAGCTGTCTTTGGCATTTGTGGGTTAAGAAATCTGGAAGCCACAGTAGCTGCCCATGATTCCATGCCCTGAAGCCTGCTTCAGTCTCATCTGTGCCAGCACAGCCAACACTGAGCTGGATTCCACTCTGTGCCAGCACAGCCAACACTGAGCTGGATTCCACTCTGTGCCAGGTGTGATAGACCCATCCTGTCAACCTTTCA
The DNA here is from genome assembly GCA_023548195.1 of Bettongia penicillata ogilbyi. NCBI lineage: Eukaryota > Metazoa > Chordata > Mammalia > Diprotodontia > Potoroidae > Bettongia > Bettongia penicillata. The sequence continues at coordinate 375,151 of JAJHZJ010000377.1, read as the reverse complement.
GTCTGTCTTTGGCTGGAAATCTGTTTCACTCTGTAATTTTGTGGTTTCTGCTGCTCTAGAATTTGTTTAGAGTCATTTTCACAGGAGTTTTAAGGGCTTAGGGGACAGAACTCAAGCAGGTATGTGCTTCTTCTTCATAATATTGGCTCCAACCCCATGTGGGTTCATTTTATAAACTACTCTTTTGATGAAATTATCAATTCTTTCAACTGCTTTTTTAGTTTATTCTCTAGGATTTCCTAAGCATGCTATCATATAATCTGCAAGGAGTAATAGTTTTATTTGTTTCTTTCTATTCAAATTCACTTGATTTTTTTTCTTTTCTTATTGCTGTAGTTAGCATTTCTAGTACAACACCAAATGTTGCTCATCCTTTGTACTTGAAGAGGAACAGTGACATCATACACTAGGGTCAATGTGTTTGACTATAGCTGATCAGTTCAATACAAGCTCAGAAAGTTCTAGACAGATTAGACACAAATGGTGTATTTGAACACTTGGGATAGAGATGTCTCTAGATTTGCATGTTTCCTTTGTGCTAATGAGATTCTGCTTTGCTCATAGAAGACTGCCTTCTTTGATGTGGGCACATTATACTGGGTGGTTCTATGTCAATGTTCCCATTGTCTCACAATCAGTACTGAAGTTCTTAGAGACCTTGAGAATGCTCTTGTGCTTCTTCTTTAGACTTTCATGTGAGGACTTGCCTTGTGCAAGTTCTCTTTAAAATAGTCCATAAACACATATTTGATATTCAGGTTATGTGGCCAGCCCATTGGGGTTGTGCTCCCTGCAGAGTTTGAATGCATGGAAATTCAACTTGAGAAAGGACCTCAGTGTCTGGTACCTTATCTTGCTAGACAATCCTCAGAATCATCTTAAAACAATTCAAATAGAAGTGGTTCAATTTCTGACATTGCATTGACAGACCGCTCAGGTTTCAAAGGCATACATCAATAAAGGCAACAAAATGTCTCTGTATACTTTCAGTTTGGTAGGGAGCCTGATACTTCTTTGCTCTCACACTTTCTTTGGTAGTCTCCAAATAATCTAGTTCTCACAATGCATATATCAACTTCACCATCTATGTGGACATCCCTGTAAGGTATACTGTCAAGGTAAGTGAACTTATCCACAGCATTCAAAATTTCAGCATTAGTTGTAACCAATGGTTCCACATGTGGATAGTAGGTTGGCTGGTAGAGATCTCTGTTTCCTTGGTGTTGATTGACAGATCAAAATTAGCACAAGTGGAAAGAGAATCAATACATACTTAGTCAAAAAGTTGTGGATTAACTCCCTCCACTTTAGTCTTGGCTTTAACACCAGAGTAGCTACAGACAATAAGACATGGCAGGAAATCCTTAGGAGGAACAGTCGGAAAGAGCAATGGTTACTTACTGCTGAAGATTCTTATGTCTCATGACTTTCTCATCACCAACACTGCTTTCCATTTACCTAAATGAAACAAAACAATCTGGATGCTCACTTGCAGCAAACATTGGCATTTAATAGACTACATCGTTAAAAAGAGAAGAGACAGGCAGGACATGAGTCATGAAATCATTGTGTGACACACAGTGCTGGACCAATCGTGGACTTATCCTTTCCAAGCTAAACATTCACATTCAAAAAAAGAGGTGGCCTCAAGGCAAGACAACTTTCAGAATAATATTTAACATCAACAGATTAGAGTGCTTCTCCATGCATGAACAATTTATTGCTGACCTGGAGAGGAAGCTGAGTCAGCACATAGTTAGCGACAGCTGAGGAGAAAAGGAGTGGGCAGCTTTCAGAAATTTAGTGTACAGCATTACATTACTCATATGAGTCAGAATACTTCCAAGCATCTGGATTGATTAGACAAAAATGATGAGGAAATTATGGAGCTATGAAGAAAAAAAATATAACTCTTCAGGGTTTATCATGAGAACAGTTCATCAGTCTTTAAGAAGGCAACATTTAATTCCATCAAAAGCAAAGTGCAAGTGAAGCTTAGAAATATAGAGGATTCTTGCTTCAGAAATAAGGCAGATGAAGTTCAGTTTTCCTCTGATAACATTTCAAAGCACTTCCACGATGCCCTGAAGACTATTTATTGACCAAAGACCTTTGGTGCACCTCAACTACTCAGCACTGATAAAGCCACACTGTTCAGATATAAGGAAATGATCCTGGAGAGATGAGTTGAACACTTCCATTGTGTTCTCAACAAACAATATTGAAGAATTTTGGTTATAAAAAGCATTCTAGGTCACCCCTGATGTTATTGGGAAGGCTTCTAGCTTATCCCCATTACAGATGTTTGCTGGTCATTTTAAACAAAACTTATCATTTTAAGAAAGATCAATTTATTCCTATGTTTTCCAGCATTTTCCCATGAGAATACATATTGTATTTTGTCAGAAGCTTTGTTTTATATCTATTGAGATCATTATATGATTTTGGTTTTGTTAATGATACGGTTAATTATGCTGATAGTTTTCCTAATTTTCAACCAGCCCTGAATTCCTGGTATAAATCCCATAGGGAATTGTGTGTAATGTTTATAATCACCTTGCTAGTATTTTTAAAATTTTTCTTTAAGGAAATTGATCTACAGTTTGTTTCTGGTTTTGCTTTTCCTGGTGTAGGTATCAGTCCCATATTTGTGTCATAAAAGGAATTTTAAAGTACTGCTTTTGCCTATTTATCCAAATAGTTTTTATAGTATCAGAATTAAGAGTTCTTTAAACATTTCATAGAATTCACTTGGGAATCAATTTCATTCTGAGAATTTTGTTCATTTTCTTTTTGTAAACAAAATAGACTTATGTACATATTCTATTTCCTCTTTTGTTAACTTGGGTAATTTACGTATTTTTTTTAAAAAGTTTGTCTTTTCTTTTAGGCTGTCAGATTTATTGTCATATGGTTGAGCGAAATAACTTGTAGTAATTGCTTTAATTTTCTCTTCATTGGTGATGAATTCATCCTTTTCATTTTTGATACTGGAAATTTAGTTTTCCTCTTAATTTTTTTTAATCAAATGAACTAATGGCTTGTCAATATAATTAAAAAAAATAAAACAAGCTCCTAGTTTTATTTATTAGTGGAATGACTTTTTTTCTTTCAGTTTTATTCATCTCTCCTTTGATTTTCAGGATTTCCAATTTGGTGTTTAACTGGGGATTTTTAATTTGCTCTTGTTCTATTTTTATAGCTGCATGCCCAATGTATTGACCTGTTCTTTATTTATTGATATAAGAATTTAGATATATGAATTTTCCTTTAAGTATTACTTTGGCTGCAACCCATAAATTTTAATATGTTATTGTTTCTATGATTTGTTCTTAGATCCACTTGTTACTCAGAATTTGATAATTTAGTTAATAACTTTTAACCTATATTCCCACAGTCCTTCATTTACTGTAATTTTTATTGCATTATGATCTGAAAAGGATGAGTCTAATATTACTGTATTTGAGTGAGAGGTTTTTATCCATAATACATGGTCAATTTTGCATGGGTGCTATGTACCCTGAGAAAAAGGTATGATTCTTTTTATTCCCATTCAGTTTTCTCTACAGGTCTATTGCATCTAACTTTTCTAAAATTATATTTATCTCCTTAAAATCTCCTCATTTATTTCTTATTTAGATTTAGTTAGTTATGGGAGGGGAGAGTATAATTTTCCTGTTTTCTTTTGTAACTGATGTAACTTTTACTTTAAAAATTTGGATACTGTGCCATTTAGTGAATATATGTTTATTACATCATTGCCTAGGGTATATTTTAATGAAATGGAGTTTGCCTGCTTATCTCTTTTAATTAAATCTCATTTTACTTTTGCTTTGCTTGAGATCATGATGGCTACCCGTGTTATTTTTTACTTCAGCTAAAACATAATTGATTCTGCTTAAGTCCCTTATCTTTATGTGTATCTCTCTGCTTCAGATATGTCTTGTAAATATTGTTGTATTCTGGTTTTTAATCCACTGTGCTATATGCTTTCATTTTATAAGTTCATCTCATCCACATTCACAGTTATGATTACTGTATATTTCCTTCCATTCTGTTTTCATCCATTTTATCCTTCTCTCTGTTTCCTTTTACCTTGTCCCTCCTCAGAAGTTTATTTTGTTAATGAATACCACATCCACAAATCAATCTTCCTTTCTACCAACTTCTCCTTCTATTATTTCCCTACCCTCAGCTTTCCCTGTAAGGCAAGATAGATTTCTAAATTGAATTGAATGTGTATGTTATATCTATTTTTTGTCAATTCCAATAAGAGTAAGGTTCAAGCATTACCTGCCATCCCTCTTCTTCCCCTTCACTGTGAAATAGCATCCTTTCATTAATCTATTATGTGTTATAATTCACCTCATTCTACCTCTCCCTTTCCCCTTCTTCCAGTGCATCTCTCTTTCTGACCCCTGATCTTAAATTTTTAATTTATTATTAAAAAAAAATAATGACCCATTAAGGTCAACTCACACCCAACTCCTCTGTTCATATATACTCTAACTGTGCTAATAATAGTAAAGTTCTTAGGGGTGACATGTATCATCTTTCCATATATGAAGGTAAATAGTTTAACCTTATTGAATCCCTTGTAATTTTTCTTTCCTGTTTACCTTTTTATGCTTCTTTTAGGTCTTATATTTGAAAGTCAGATTTTCTATTCAGCTCTTGTCTTTTCATAAGGAATGCTTGAAATTTCATTAAATATCCATTTTTTTTCCCTTGAAGAATTATACTCAGATCTGCTTTGGTAATTACTGGATAATTCCTAGTTCCTTATTCTGATGTGGAGACTAACAAATCTTGTGAGATCCTGACTGTGACTCCACAATATTTAAAATGTTTCTTTTTTTCTTTTTTATTAATTAATTTGTTTTTAGTTTTCAGCATTCATTTCCACAAGATTTTGAGTTCCCAACTTTCTCCTCATCTCTCCCCTTCCCCAACCTGATAGGACATGCATTCTGATTGCCCCTTCCTCCAGACTGCCTTTCCTTCTGTCCACCTTCTCTATACCTTTCCCCTTTACTTTTTTGTAGGGCAAGATAGATTTCTATACCCCATTGCTTATATATCTTATTTCCCAGAGGCATGTAAAAGCAGTATTTAACTCTTATTTTTAAATTTTTGAGTTTCAAATTCTCTTTTTTTCCTACTCCCCACCCACTCTTATTGAGAAGACAAACAAGTAAATATAGGTTATATGTATGTAATTATGCAAAAACTTCCATAATAGTCATGTTGTGAAAGACTACATTTCCCTCCATCCTGTCCACCTCCCCCACTTTATTCTGATTTAACTTTGACTCTGTCCCTTTTTAGAAGTGTTTGCTTCTGTTTATCCCCTGCCCCAATCTTCTATCATTCTCCTCCTTATCTCCTTCCCTTTTACTTTCCTATAGGGTAAGATACCCAACTAAGTGTGTATGTTATTCCCTCCTTAAGCTAAATCCAAAGAGAGTAAAATTCACTCATTTCCTGTCACCTCTCTCTCTCCTTCCCTTCATTGTGAAACCTTTTTCTTGCTCTTTTATGTGAGATAACTTACCCAAGTCTATCCCTCCCTTTCTCCATCTAATATATTCCTCCCTCATCCCTTAACTATATTTTTAGATATCTTCCTTCATATTCAACTCACCCTGTGCCATCTATCTAATCTAATCTATCTGTCTGTCTGTCTGTCTATCTACCTATCTATTTGTATTTTCTCCAACAACCCCAATACTAAGCAAGATCTCCCGAGTTACAAATATCATCTTTCTATGTAGATATGTAAACAGTTCAACTTTAATAAGTTCCTTGTGATTTTTCTTTCCTGTTTGCCTTTTCATGCTTCTCTTGATTCCTGTATCTGAAAGTCAAATTTTCTATACAGCTCTGGTCTTTTCAGCAAGAATGCTTGAAAATATTCCATTTCATTGAAATTCCATTTTCCCCAGAAGTATTATACTCAGTTTTACTGAGCAAGTGATTCTTGGTTTTAATTCTAGCTCCTCTGACCTCCAGAAAATCACATTCCAAGCCCTTTGATCCCTTAATGTAGAAGCTGCTAGATCTTGTGTTATCCTAATAGTATTTCCACAATACTTGAATTGTTTCTTTCTGACTGCTTGCAATATTTTCTACTTGACATGGGAACTCTGGAATTTGGTTACAATATTCCAAGGAGTTTTCTTTTTTGGTACTTCTTTCAGGAGGTGATCAACATATTCTTTAATTTATATCTTACCTACTGGTTCTAGGATACCAGGATAGTTCTCTTTGATAATTTATTGTAATATGAGAGCTCTTTTTTTTTATCATGGTTTTCAGACAGTCCAATAATTCTTAAAGTAACTCTCCTTGATCTCTTATCCTGGTCAATTATTTTTTCAATGAGATTTTTAACATTTTAATTTTTTTATTCTTTTGAGTTTGTTTGTTTCTTGATGTTAATGTTTAGGGAGTTATTGTTTTCATTGAATTTTTGTGCTTCTTATACCATTTGGCCTGCTCTGTGTTTTAAGATTTTTTTCATTATTTCTTGATCCTCTGTTACCCAGCTGTTGACACTTTTTTCATGATTTTCTTGCATTGCTTTTATTTCTTTTCCCATGTTTTCCTCCACCTTTCTTATTTGATTTTTTAACTCCTTTCTGAATTTTTTGGGTCTGTGATCAATGAACATTTTTCTCTGAAGCTTTGTATGTAGCTGTTTTGACTTTGTTGTCTTCTTAGTTTGTGTCTTGATTTTCCTTATCACCCTAGTAACTTTCTATGGTCAGGGTATTTTTGTTGTTTTTTGGTTTACTTTTCTAGCCTATTTCCTAACTTAAAGTTAGTTAAAGTTGGACTTTGCAGGATGATTTCAGAGAAACCTGGAAAGACTTATATGAACTGATGCATGATGAAGTGAACAGAACCGGGAGAATGTTGTACACAGTAACACTAATATTGTTCAGTCAAGAACTGTGAATGACTTGTTTATTTTCAGCAATACAATGATCCAAGACAGACCCAAAGGACTAATAATGAAGCATACTATCTGCCTTGAGAGAAAGAACTGATATTGCTTGAATACAAAGTGAAGTATACTATTTTTCACTTTCTTTTTTTCATTTTTTCTTTTATTCAAGAGTTTTTGTACACAATTACTTTAATAGAAATATTTTAGGAAATTGCATGTGTGTAATCTGTTTCTGATTGCTTATCATCTCAGGGAGAGGGGAGGGTAGAGAGGAAGGGAGGGATGAAATGTGGAACTCAAAACTTTATATAAATATGTTTTAAAAAGAAGTTAAAAAATAAAATTGAGCTCTATCCTGGGATAGAGGGGCCACTGTTTCAGGCTTCATGTCTTTTGCATTGCTGTTTTCAGAGCCTACTCTGGGGGTCTGTAGGTTTTTGTTTTTTCCCAAGCACCATGATCTAAGGAAAAGTGTAGCCACTTCTTTTATGGACTGATTATATCAATAGATGTTGAAAAATCTTTGACAAAATACAATACTGATTTCTAATATGAAAAATTGCAAAATAGGGGAACAAACAGGCCTTTCTTTAAAATCCTAAGCATTATCTATCTAAAAACAAGATCTTGAATTAAAAATCATGAAAATAATCTAGAGCTGTCTAGTAAGAATAAGGATAAAGCAAAATATTAATTATCTTTACTACTATTTAATTGAGTACTTGAAATGCCTGCTAAAGCAATGACAACAAAAATCATTAAGAGAACAAGCAAAGAGAAAGAGAAAACAAAATTATTCATTTTTACAAAAGATTTAAAAATAGATTACTTAAAGAAATTCAGGAAGTCAACTTTTTAAAATAGTATAATTACCAGCAAAGTTGCAAGTTATAAGATATAACCATAAAATTATTAATATTCCTGTATAATTTTTTTTAACCTGGATGGTAAGAGAAAGGAAGATAAATCCATTCAAAACGGGAATTTTTTCTTAAGACTTTAGGATCATACTTACCAGTATATTCATAAGAACCACATGATTTGTGAAAAGAATTCAGTATAAAACATAAACCTAATAACCTAGTGTTTGATAAGCCAAAAGACTCCATGTTTAGTGTTAAGGCTTCCCTCTTTGACAAAAACTCTTGGAAAAAAAAAAGAAAGCATTCTGGCAAAAATTAGGTTTAGAATAATGAATCCCACAAAGATGAGTTCCAAATGACTTAAATGTAGACAAATGAAAGGAACAAGGAGAAATTTTCCTTTGGGATATAGCTATAAGAGAAGAGCTCATGTCCAAAGAAAATATAAAGAGATGATAAAAAATAAAATTGATAATTCTGAGTACATAAAAATGAAAAGTTTTTACACCATATGTGTATGGGCAAAGGATATGAATATGCTGTTTCCAAAGGAAAACTATCCACCTTCCATTAAAAGAAATACAGTCATATTAAAAAATGCTCCAAATTGCTAATAGAGAAATGTAACACTGAGATAACCCCAAATCCACCAGATTCACAAAGGTGATAGGGAAATATTGGAAGAGCTGTGGAAAAACAGGCACATTAAGTCTCTATTGGTGGATCTGTGAATTGGTTTAGCCTTTAAGAAAACAATTTGGAACTTTACACAAAAAATTACTAATTTGCACATACCCTTTGATTCAGTGGTATCACTACCAATCCTATAGTTGTAGGAAATTAAAGAAAGAAGAAAAGGATTCATATGTGACAGAGAACTGGAAACTAAAGGGGTATCCATCAGCCCAACAATGGCTGAATAAATTATGGCATGTGAATCCATTATAATTGTGCTGATAAAATGACAAAAGGATAGTTTGAGAGAAACCTAGGAAGACATGTATGAATTGATGAGTATTGTAACATGCAGAACTGGGACAATAAATAGTACCATTACAGTTCTGAAAGACTTAAGAACTATGATCAACATAATTACCATTGATTATTTCAGATCTGATGATGAAGTATGTTACCTACCTTTCGACAGAGTTGATGTCATTTACTCTGATAATTCAGAATTAGCAATACATCTTCAGAAATGGCTATTGAGTTTGTTAAATTATTTGTACATTATTTTGTTTAGCTATGCATAACAGTTGGAAAGGTTTATATGTTGTTTTTTTTTTCATTTGGGCAGGGAGAGGCTCAATTTTTAAATGAGGTTGGTTCACTGAAGGGGATTGATTTGTCCAAAAACAAAACAAAGAAAATAGAATTATTGAGTGTTTTTTTTTTCAGAACTACACAGAAAAGTAGGAAGGTCAAAAGGAGTCTGAGACAATTTCCAGTAATATAAAGTAACTTTATTATACACAAATATTAAACTATATTGTACATAATATAAATTTAATATTATGTATTTTTTACCATTCTCCTATGTATATGAAAATGCTCATTTTCTTTGGTATTCCTTAGATTGAGAATTTCTAAAAATGAAATTGAGAGTGCCAGCCAACAAAAATAACTTCTTATCAATTTTGATTCATTACAACCTCTTAGGCAAACTAGACCATGTTTTCCTAAAAGCTAAATAGTATATCATATCATTCTTTGTTAACTTTCATTTCACTTAGTGAAATCAAGGTAAAGCTAAGCATAAAACTACCGTTGCCTCAGAACATTGTTTGCTCAAGTACACTTTGTTTAGGTGATGTTTTTGTAAATTTTAATCATAGTCCTACATTCCTTGAGTAAAAAAAGCAGTCTCTACTTCCTCTTATTCCCTATAGCATTCCTTTTCCCTTATCATATTCTCCCTTCTATCTCACTTGCACACATACTATATCACCTTTTATTAGAAGGTAAGTTTCTCAAGGTCAGAGACTGCGTTCTTTTACAAAGTTGCATAAAGGGTGTGCCCAAGATGAATCTGGTAAGGCCCTTCTGAATCCCTCTAGTGGAAGGGTTCTTGACCTGCTGTCTACAGACTTTTCAAGCATTGTGGGATAGATTTCAGGAGGTCCATAAACTTGGATAAGGAAAAAAAATGCATCTTTATTTTCAATAACCTATAAATGAAATTTAGCACTTTCTTCAATTATGAATGTAGGAAACAACTGTTAGAGGTTCAGAGATTTCACCAGATTGTCATGCCATCAAGAAACCCTACTTCTGTGTCTCCCTAAGAGCTGCAAAATTACCTTGGCAAGTATCTTTCTGACAAAGTATGGTTTTATCTTTCCCTGGGCACTCAATGGCCCATTAATATCAAGTTGAAATTCACTGATGAAAAAGTTTTAAGTGATGAGCTCTAATATCAGTTAATTTGCCACCTTTGTGATAATGTCAAAGCTACAGTAGGGCTGCAACATTGGAGAGACAGAAAGAACAAAACTTGGAAACAGAAATAGAGGAAAATGAATCTACATAAAGTCTAAGATTTGAATTCCAAGAGAAATTAACTGAACATTTCTGGATGCAACTGAGGAAAGCCCAAGACCAAGTCAGAGCCAGAGATTGAGGAAGAGACGGGGAAAGTCATGGTATGGAATAAGCAGCAACCTGGACCTTGTCCTTTACTGATACTGTTAGTTACATGGGATGTGTTTGTCTCAAAGGAAAATGGAACTTTCCAATGAAAAAGATTACGGAAAGTTCTAGCAATGCTAAATTTTTTTTACATTATCCTAAGACTAGGCAAGGCTAAGGTGAGCCTCGCCTAGTCTTAGGATCATGTAAAAAGAATTAATTATTCTCAACCTCTCTTGAATACACCTCCTTCTTTCTTTGGATATTGTAAAAGACTAGGTACAAGCCTTCATCTCCTTATGTCTCAGCTATGACAATAATCTCTCCTCACTCCAATCCATACTCCATTCAGCTGCTAAAGTAATTTCCCTAATGTGTAAGCCTGATAGTATCACAACACACACACACACACACACACACACACACACACAAATTCTTCAACATTGGCCTCTTTATGATTCCTCAAAGGAGACACTCCATCTCTCAACTATAAGCATTTTCTCTGGCTCTCCCCCATACCTGTAATGTTCTCACTCCTCTCAATTCCTGGCTTCCTTGTCTTTCTTCAAGTCCCAGCTAAAATCCTGTTGTATACAGGAATCCTTTCCCATTCCATCTATTTTAGGATCTTTCCTGTGTGAAATACTTTCTGTTTATCCTGTATGTATCTTGTTTGTACATAGCTGTTGCATGCTATCTTCACCATTAGATTGTGAACTCAGAAATGGCAGGAGCTATCTTTTGCCTTTCTTTGTATCTTCAACATTTAGCACAGTGCCTAGAACTTAATAAATGATATTGGCTGATTAGATGACAGCATAAGTCTCTGTAAGGAGGTACTCATTAGTAGAATGGATTGCTTAACTCTCCAGCTACCCTGAACATTTTTTCTCCTTGCTGGAAAAACTCAGGATATTGACTGGAGAATTGCATACATCCTTAGAGGGAAGGGGCTTACCAGAGAGGGGAGGGAAGATTGTCTACCCTGTGGCCCAAGGTATGAATTCTTTGTGCTTTGTGAAGTTAAATAAAGCCTATCCTACACTGAATACAGTGTTAGCCTCACTACTTGTAGGGAGCTGAGAACCCCTTTCCTTTTTGTTTTTAAGACCTAGACAAGTGTCCAGTTTTGATGGTTCCAGAGGAAATCCTGGGAGAGGAATAATCTAAAAGAGTTTGCCTAGTGAAAAGTTACCACAACTGAACTCGATCTATCTAAATTCAGGGCTGTAAGAGTAGGTTCTGAGTAATATTTATGTTCCTAGTTCCAAGCACAATACCTTGTACACAGTAGATAATAAATATTTGTCACTACTTCTGAATTTTACAAGATAATAATTGTGGATTGTTTGATGAAAAGATTCATTAAGTGGCAGAATTTCTCACGGTGAAAAAATAATTCCAGCAAATGACAAGACCAATAAAAGCATGTGAGAGTATGTGTCTGAGAAAGGAGGTTCTAGTCTTAGTTTTGGCCTATTTAGTATCCACTAACATGCTAACTAGCTTTATAATCTAGAAAAAGTCACTTCAGTTCTCTGAGCTTCAGTTTTCTCAGTTGAACAATTAAGGTATTTGATTAGATGTGCTCCCAGTTTTCTTAGCATCATTAATTTAAATCTGGGAGGGATGATAATTAATGACATAGAAAGGGCAGTCAATTCTTATTTTTCCCTCTATTTTCTCTCATAAGAAGATGAATATTTGGACTGGAAGACAAAGTAAATATGACTAATAAAGAGTTTGGATTTCAGGATAAGTAGAAAGGTCAGAGATCACCTAGTAACCGGTCCTTGATGAATTCAAGTTCCAGGAACAGATAAACTACATACTTGGTATCAAAAGAACTTGGAAATTATATTTGCTGAATTATTGTGAGAGGAATTATGCAGAAATGAACAAGAGGTCCTGATTTTCAAATAATAGAAAAGATTCTGCAAAAATATCATCTGATTTTGATTCCTGACAATATTCTCCAGTGTATTATTAAAGAGATAGTTAGCCAACATCTTTAAAAAGAAAACGGTGACCAAAGAACAGGCCATTCCTTTTTAAACAAGGTTATGAGACTAATAGATAAAAGGCAATTCTGTTTTCACTAAAGCATTTGGCAACATCAATAATGTTATTTGTGTAAGGGAGGAAAAGATGCCATTAGGTGAATTAAAACTGTTGGTTATATAGCCAGACCCAAGAATAGTCATTAATGGTTTAATGTAGGTTTGTGGCTATACTATTGAACATTTTTATCAATGACATATAAAATGGTTAGGGAGACAAGATGATAAAATATGTTACTGAGTTTAATCCAAGGTGACGAAATTTTATAGGAACAAATGTCGTTTTCTCTTAGGTTTAAAACTTCAGAATACAAAATAGAGAAGACATTTGCAAATGCAAAATGGGGAACAGCAATTTTATTCTGAAAAAGATTTCTGAATCTTCTGAATATTCTGAAACAGATTTCATGATCTGCAAGCCCATCCTCAGGTATGATATGCAGGTTTGAAAAGATAGTACAAATGTAGGATGCATTAAATACCTGCAGAGTTTTGAAGAATAGATTGATAATAATCCCAGCATTCTCTTTCTAAGTCAGGACATATCTGGAGCATTACAATCATTTCTGAACACTGCATTTTAGGAAGAATATTGATAAACTACAAGATAATGCCCAAATAAGGATGACTTGAAGGAAATAGGGATGTTTATCTGGCAGAAGAGAAGGTTGTCTTTAAGAACTCTGAAAAGTTGATATTAGATCTGCTTTGGTTTATCCAGGAGGGCAGAGTACAAGCAATGAACACAAGGTGTGGAGGGGCACATTTAGGCTGCATGTAAGGAAAAACTTTTCTAAAATTTTGAGCAATCCCAAATCAGAATGGAATTCATTCCCTGTCACCAGAGGTCTTCAAGCAAAAGCTTCTGCAGAATGTTTTTTCAGATATGGCATTTGAGTTTCTGTTATAATTCTTAGGTGCTGTGGTCCATCGACAGAGGAGAAAAATGGTAGATGCTCCACTAATATATGCTCCACTTAGTGGAGATCTCTATTGATACACTCAAATATATCAGGAAAAAGTGAGGAAGACACATTGGACAGAGGCCCCTGTGATAAATTATAGGAACCCATGGACAAGTCACAAAACACAGGCAGGCACAGCTGTGATTTTCATAGTTGGAGGAAATAGCCAACTTGATAAGGTCACAGATAGATTTGAGTATTTGAATAATCCAGAGATATTAAGTTAGCTAAAGTTACACAGAATATAAATAGACATGGTGATACCTGAACCCTTGAACTCTGTATCCAAACCCATATGCCTTCCACTATGTTATGCTGCTTCCCAAATTCTCTGACTTCATTGGCTTCTATGGTTCTAGACTAACAGTCTATGATTCTAGCATAGGCAAATTGACATATTAAGTAAAGGACAGTACAAAACCTTCCATTTGAAGAACAACTTTGAGCTGAGTCTTACAAAGTTCTAAAGGCTACCGTGAAAACAGTATTATGACATTTCCCAAGCATAAACTCACAAAGAAACAAGGTCAGACAGAATATTATCTTTTAAAAGCAAACAAAGTAAAACTAGTTTTAAATCACTTATGTGGTAAACCTATGTATATTACTTAAATCAAGACCACTTAATTAACTTATTCACAAGAAAGTAGAACTTATCATGCTGGTAATTTTGAAGTGCTCTGCCAAGCTTTGAGGTGGTATATCTCTTTCTTTCTGAGAATACTCAAATTCCCAGAATATATGAGTATAATTCTTATCTTAGTAATGTGACCTAGCAAAATATTTATCTATATATCACTATTCATTTTTACCATTAGGGAGGCTACATAATATAGGTCTAAACGAAAATACAAGATAAATATGTTTATTGTAGATATAGGAAGAAGGTTTTAAAAAGAAAATCAACATTTGCCTAGTTGAAGGAGTGATGTAACTCAGTTCAGTTACACTGAACTTCTGTTGAGTGAAAAAATCTAATCACCAAAGAATCTTCTAGAACTTATTGAAACTATATTTCTCTCCCCATTTGTTATGAATTAGGAGACTGAAGTACAAGGACTTTTCACTATTTATATGGTATGTATGGCATTTCAATATATCCATCATAAAGGATGAAATAAATGGAGAGATGGTGATGACTTTGTCCAATGAGTGTCACAAAGTTATTGGGGATATAATTTTTATATACAGTAGTAGAGAGAAAATTCTTCATGTTAATTCTCTTGCTACTTTCCTCTTTAATATCTTCTTAATATTGTTATATTATCATTAACTTCATTTCATTTTCCAGTAACATTTTGGTTTTCAAGATGTATTTTATATAAGCTCCTTGTGATGTAAACAGCAAACATTAACATCTCCCTTTTATAGGAAACTGAGGCTATTAAGTACCAGAGATAGGATGTAAATCCAACTCAAAGAGGTATTACAATGATTGTTCCATCTGTGTAATTATAGTAGCATTGGACTAGACCTAGAAATATTTCTACAGTTGGTGTAGAAATACAGTAGTGTAGTAACCATTGCAACTGGGCCAGTATAATCAGATCATTACAATCCTATTAGAAGACAGCAGGGAGTATGGAAGTATATGAGTATATAAAAGACATTAAATGAACTTGTGTCAAATTAGGGCTACTGATATTTCTAGTCTCTGAATTCAAATCAAATCAGCAAGCATCTATTAAACTTTTACTATAATGTCAGGAATTGTGCTGACTACAAAAAAAAAAGAAAAGCGAAGACAATCCCTGTTTTCTAAAGGCCTAAAATTTAATGGAAGAGACAACATAAAAGCAGCAATGAAAAGACAAGGCAGATATACAGGAAAATTGAAGGAGCTCTCAGCAGGGAAGGCACTCACATTGAGGAGGACTGGGAAAGATTGCTTGGAGAAGGTAGGACCTAAGCTAAGATTTGGAGGAAGTCAAGGAAGCCTAGAGGCAGAAATGAGGAGAGTTTGGAATAAACATGAGGACTAGCCAGTGAAAAAACACAGAGCCAGAAGATGGAGTGTTACATGCTCAAGGAATGCAGGGAGGCCATTTATGGCTCCTCTGTAGAGTACATGGAGGGAAATAAACTGTAAAAAGTCTGGAAAGGTAAGGAGAAGCTAGGTTGTGAAAACTCTAAAATCCAAAATGAGTATTTTATATTTTATCCTGAAGAGAAAAGGGATCCACTGGAGTTTCCTAAATAGAGGGATCATATGGTCAGATCTACAGTATAGAAAGATCATTTTGGCAGCTGAGTGGAACATGAACTAGAGTGGTGAGAGACATGGAGCAAAAGGGTCAACTAGAAGATTTTTGCAATAGTCCAGGCATGAAAGGAATAGTCTAGGTCCCATTCTACTTTTCTTTCCAGTCTTCTTAAACCCCCATATAACCCACTGACCTCTTTTCTGTTCAACTCAAGACATTCCATCTCCTGACTCCAACCATTTTCACTGGCTGATCCTCATGTCTGGAATACTCTTCCCTTCTCATCTCTGCAATTATGCTACCTTTCTACTTCAGTGATTCCTAATTTCAGGCTACCAGAGATGCTGGATCTATAACTGGTCTCAAGGTGCTCCTAGCCATCAATGAGTCAATTGCTGCTACTATTGCTTATGGCTTGGATAAAAAGTTGGTGCTGAGAGAAATGTGTTGATCTTTGATCTCAGAGAAGGCACTTTCTATGTCTCCATTCTTACCACTGAAGATGGCATCTTTGAAGTCTAGTCAGATACCCACTTGTATGAGGAGGACTTTGAAAACCAGTCAACTGTTTCATTGCTAAGTTCAAGCAAAAGCACAAAGACACCAGTGAGAACAGGGACTGTCCACTGAATGTGCACCACTTGGGAATGTCCAAAGCATTCTCTCTCTCTTAGCACTTAGAACAATATTGAGACTGATTCCATCCATGGAGGTATCTACTTCTATACCTCTATCGCTTCCTGCCCATTTTCAAGAGCTAAATACTGACCTCTTTGTGGCACGTTGGACCCCATGGAAAAGACCGTAAGGGGGATGCTGAACTAGATAAGTCATAGGTTCATGATATCATCTAGATGATTGGTTTTCTTTATAACCTCAAGTTCCAAAAAATTCTTCAGGATGGTTTCAGTGGCAAGGAGTTCAGTAACATTTGTTATTGCTTGTGTTTGTCATTTGTTCTTGAAGAGAACAGGGAAATGATGACATGACTTTGTTTGAGTGAGTGAGGGCTGTGCAAGGTCACCAGCTTTACTTCCTCCTCCAGAGTCATCTGGGTCCGGTAGCCAGATAGTCATCAGGATGACTGGAGATAAACCAGGATGTAATAGGAGGTCCTGGCCCTTTTAGGTTAAGCTCTTTTCAGGTTCTCACTTTGAGTAAGGTAATGCCCATTCATTGAATAAGCCTCTTTAAGAAGTGAGTCAAGGAACAGCTCCTTTAATAATAAAAAATTCATCCATCCATCCATTCATTCATTCATTGCTAAGTTGGTTGAGAATGCAAGTGGCAGCCAGGTGGGTTCGTTTCCAGAAAGCAGAGTAACCTCATTCTCAGGTGCTTCTTCTGGACCAAGCATTGAAGGGGTCAGCTAAACACATGAGAAAAAAGAGCATTCCACACAATTTTTCAAGAATCAGAAGACTGAAGCTTGTAGTCAAGATAGCAGCAGTTTAAGTACTTTTAAACAAATGGAAATGCACTTCTTGTCTAGGAAAATAAAATCTATTTTAAAAAGGCACCACAAAAGAGAAAGTATCTTGGACTAGAAATTAAAAGATGTAAGCTTAATTCCTTTTAATTACCTAATTACTTAGCTAAATCAATTTCCCTGGATCTTAATATCCACACCAAATGAAAGGATTGAACTAAAATGATCCTTATGATCTACTTCGGCTTGAACAATCCATGATTCTGTGAAAGAAAAAATCAATTAGGCCATATTCTAGTTCAATTACAGGTGTAGACATAACTTTAATATATTTTTAGAGCATGCAAAAGATCACCAGCAGCTTTTTTAGTTCCTGGTTTCAAGATGACAAAGAAAGAAAGGAATAAATGACAGCACAAGGAAGAGCAACTGTTTGCACCTGTTGTATCCACAACAAACTAATGAGAAACTAATTCTGAGTACAAAAAGATCAAATATCCTTTTGTCCTTCAGAGCTGTGGCTTCTGTATTCAGATTCCCTCTAATAATTACATAAAGAATCATTTGACAGTCAAGATCACTGAATTCTCAAAGAGAAATAAAGTAGTTAACCTAAATTTTTAAAAGTACTGGATAAAAATTTGGTATGAAACAGGATAATCTTAAGCTGTTTACAAGAGAGATTAGGTCCTTAAATATTAAAAGAATCTGATTATAAACTAGCTTCCCCTATAAGGTGATCCCATGGTTGAATCATAGGTCCAGGAACCTTCCCTATTTAATTTCAGTCAGGCATTGTAATAAGCAGATAAGTTAGGAAAACAATCTGCTTTTTTTCCTACTAGGAGAAAAAAAAACATAAACAACTCCTTGAAAGCAGGGAAAAATTATCTTTATATAATGATGATGATGATGGTGGTGGTGATGAAATGGGAGCTCACTCTGTGCACACCAAATTCAATTAACAGAGGCACCCTGATTCCAGAAGCAGATATTCTGAGTTCTCCTACAACGTGGTTGAGAGTAGCCTCCTTTGACTGACTGTGTAGACAGAACAGGGTTTGTCTTTTAAAACTCTTAGATTGGGAAAATCTTGACCTCTTTATTGTATACTCTTTCCCTGCATTCAGAGGGTAAAGATCACACAGATGATCTACAGTGCAAACACCAAGAATTTAATTCAGAAGAGGAAACACCTTCTTTCCTTTTAGGTCCTGTGACTTGGGGCATTTCTGTTTCTGTTCTGTTTCATTTATCCTTCTCTGTTTTAGGCCCAGGAAGTAATCTCCCCTGGATGAGGAGTTTTGAACCACGATGACTTTGGTTTCATGATGTTGTAGCTAGCCTTCCCAACAGGAAAGCCTCCAAAAGCCAAGGCAACTGGGACTCATCCTGAAGGTGGCTTTGGACTTGAAACTGGGACTATGCTATATAAAAATGGAGCCAACCTATGAACCTAATCATCTATGTAACTCCTATCCCAACGCCCATTGTTATAGGACTCTCTCCTTGTTGATGGAGATGAATGCTCCACCCTACATAAGGGGCATGATAGAGTTGGTGAGACAGCAGAAGATCTCCAGCCTCAAGGAGTCTCCTTTGGGATACTTTAAGTTTCCATCTTCAACACTCTTTAGGAGGAGAGTCACCTATAGCTTCCAGCTTCAAGGATGGAGATGCAAGAGGTCAACTCCATTTCAAGTTACAAAAAGAAAAGATTCTGGGAAAACATGAAAGGAGTGGAAAGTCTTCATCATCTCTATATCTTTAGCTTGCTACTGTCTTCAGGGAGTTTTCCCTTGAGTGAGATTCAGGACTCTCTCTGTCTCTGTCTCTCTCTCTGCCTCTGTCTCTCTGTGTCTCTCTGTCTCTGTCTCTGTGTCTCTCTCTCTGTCTCTCTCTCTCTCTGTCTCTGTCTCTGTCTCTCTCTCTGTCTCTGTCTCTCTCTCTCTCTCTCTCTCTCTCTCTCTCTCTCTCTCTCTCTCTGTCTCTCTCTCTCTCTCCCCCTCTCTCTCTCCTGGTTCAGTTGAGTCATCTTGCTCCCAATAGGAGAGTCCCTTCACTCTGTATTGTCTCATATATATTCTCATATTTGAAAAGATAAAATTAGTATTACTTATACTTTCTACTATATGAATTTCTACTATCTTAGTTCTGCAATGTAATTGATTTTATGTTGTACCCATTTTTATAATTGTTTTCACCTGTCTAAAGCTACCTGTCTACATCCTTGAGTTGAGCTCAGAAATTTAGCTTTCTTTCTGAGTTAGTTTAAAGTTATAATTCCACCTAACTTCCCTGGGAAAATACCCAGACATCTGGTATTATCTTAAAATCCTGAAGCCAGCTCTAAAAGATACACTGTCCCTGAACTGCCCTTGTGCTATTAAAGAAAGCCTGCTTTCTTTAAGGCCTACTAACTCAGGTTCATTAGCAATGTCTTCTATAAGTAGATGGTCCCATAAATAAATTAAGCATTCCTCTATGACAGCCCCGTATAGGTGCTAGCCCACTCTTCCTAATGTAACCAACCATGTTGACGCTGTTGCCCTGTAACCAATCTCATTGTTTTCTCTACGTACCCCACTCTGTTCTTTGTTCTCTTGTACTTCTCAAAATTATATGAAGAGTGGTAAGCCCTACCTCAGGTACTTTAGTCATTGAGAGAGACTATTGACCCAATTTATTGGTTATTGCTAATCTAATAAATTGGTCACGTTGAAAATGTCTTTCAATTTAATTTTCTAATGTAAGACCAATTTTGATTTTTCTACAAATTTGGATAAATGGGTTCTTTTGGTATTTATTATGTATATGTATTCATTGTGAAATTAGTATTTGGTAGGAAACAAATCAAGCCTTGGATATAAAGGATTCTCCTCCCCCAAAATAGCTAAGTGATCAAGAGTAAGTTGGAACTTGGTCATATCTCCTAGATTGATAATATTTAAGAGAGAAGATAGATGTAATTCTAACCTGGTAACCCTCTCTCTGAGGAGAGCGGAGTGGTGGCCTCCAGCCCCAAGTAGCTGCTTCCCTTCCTGGGGAACGGGAAAGAATTGGAGAAGGAAGGTTCTGGGGAGAAGAGCCTAAGGATTTCCATTTTGCCTTCCCTTGAGTCACACAATGACAGTCCTCTCTACACACAGGTCTCTCTCCTTACATGTGAGGTCCCTTCCCTGCAGTTACACCACTTCATTCCCTGTGAAGGGAAAGAAAATTAGGTTCATTGTTTGGCTCAGTTCCTATATTATTTATGCAACTATGTGTTGTGAAATATGTTTGTATGCCTTGGAATGAAATACTCCTTTGTAAAAGCTAATATGATCGTGGTTAAATGATGGCTAGAGCCATTGGCAGATAACTTAAAATCCTCAAAATCTACTTACGGGCATCAAAGAACCATGGGAGGAGGGGCTGTAATGTAATATACTTGTCCTTCTGACACGGGGGCCAGGGCAGTCAATGTTATAACAACATTTTACACCATGATTTAAGGTTGGCAAAGAGATCTGCAAATATTTTATTGTAACAACAATACTGGGAAGTAAGTGCTATTATTATCTCTACTTTACAGATGAGGAAACTGTGGCAGATAGAAATTACATGATTTGCTCAGGACCTCACAGTTAACAAATGTCAGAGGATTAATTTGAACTCAAGTGTTCCTGACTCCACATCTAGCAATCTGTCTATTATGCCAACTGGCTGCTTTATTATACATATTAAATGTATAATGATTTTTGAATGTGTGAAAAATAATTTTTCTTAGTAATTATTATCTTGGAGACTCAGAGCTTTGCCTATCTCCCTTTCTTAAAAAGTTCAATTTCTTCTTCAGGAGGACATTAAGATCTAATTTAATAGCTCTATTCCTGCCTATTGTGTTACCCAGACAGGTCTGGAAAAATCTTGAATCCTTCCTTTTGTCAAGACAGGTGATATGGAGATTTATTTCTCTTTGAACAAGATTAAGTGACCTAAGTCATATACCTCAAGACCCTCATTTTAATATAGCCCATATCCCAGTGTATTTACCAGTCAGTGAGGATTAGCACCCCTTGGGGAACATCTACTCTTCAAAGGGCATACAACTGAACTCTCAACCCCCAAATTGAACCACTTCTGGACTGGCTCTAGAACTGGGCTCCCAGTTCTAGAATGTAACTCCCATGCAATGCATGTGTGTTGCCAGCTTAAGAGAAATTGAAAACGTGAACACAACCTAATTTCATTTATCTCTAACAAACTCTACTGAGGTTGACAATTGTTGAGAGTTGTTAGATACTAGGAAAGGGAGCCTGAGACTCATGGAAAGTTGAGACTTTAACCTGAACTTTGATTTATATACTTGTAGGGATCCAGGAGATCCCTTAGCTCAAGCTACTCATTTCATATACATCTAATGGCAAAGAGAGTTTAAATGTCTTGTCCTCTGTGGCACAGCTAGCCAGTAATAAAACTTGAAGGGAAATTCAGGTCTCCTGAATTGTACTCCAGTGTGCTTTCTCCTTCTTCTTCTTCTTGAGCTTCTATTCTATTATCAGACATTTGGAGACATTGAAGAGAAAGAGATGGGAGAGTTGGTTCAAATTTGAAAGAATTCACTTAGAACTTCTCTTTAGCCAAAGAGAACTTCGTTGACACAAAAGCAGCAGGCTAGCCCTGAAAGAAGGGCTCACAATTTACAGAGGGACAGGGGTTTGTTTTAATAAGGACAAGTTCAGGGAGACAAGGGAATCTTATGACCCAAGATGGGGGAGGGGAGATAAGGAATTCCATGGTCAGGATAAGGAGGACATTTTATGGTATTCCAAGACAAGGGGAGACATTAAGACTCCAGGGAAAGAACAACTCAACCCTTAGGGTGCCTTTGTATCAAGAAACTTTAGGCCACCTTTAGAGGATGAACCAGGGAAAGGGCAGTTCAACCTTTAAGGCACCTTTGTTTCCACATCAAAGAGAGTATCTAACAAAATCCTTCCTTATCTATGATGGCAGCAGTGTCCCTCATTGCATCACTTAAGTCACCGAACCTCTACAATCAAACCAGTATAAGACAATATGCTACTACTCAATCTGCTAACATGGCCAACTTTACCAGTCATAATAAACTACTCAATACATCAATTTTGATAGTAGCAGTGCTGGCCTGCTCCTAGTGTTTGAAAGATAATCTATAACTATAAATATGGTTATAAAAAAAGTTTATATAACTAAAATCCTTTTCTTTTTTCAAACTCTTATTGAAGTGTGAATCTTTGCATGTTGTAGGAAGCAATGGTGTTGCCAAAGAACTGGTTTTTTGGAAATTGCATGGAGACCGAATGTTGATTGTTGCAGTGAAATAAAGCACCAAGTCATTACATCCAGACAATAATTTATTTAGTAATGCATATGGTTGCAGAAATAAAGTGAAGTACAAGGCTTTTGATCCACCAAGGATGTTAACCATTGCTTTCTACCCAGTTAATATGCAGTTAAAGGAGGGAAAAAATAGATGTTTAAGTCAGCTGGTTTCTTATTGGTGGAAGGGACTGGGAGACACTGAGGTGAGAGGGAGAGGGGTAATCTTGAGATATTCTTTAAGCCAGGTGACTATTAGGAGAGAGAATAATTTTGTGACTCCAACTTAACTTCGTAAAATGGTGGATAAGGGCACAATAGAGTCCCTAACACTATTTTAATGTAACATAATTGGCTAATCAAAGACTCTCTAGAAACTAGAAACTAGGAATATTTTTCAGTGATTCTACGGTCCCAGCTTTCTACCTAAAAGATGTTACCCTTTGTTCTAAATATTTTGGTCATTTCAAAGTCTGGTGTGATTGGGCAATAGATGACTACTGGGGTTCTGTCTGTCTAGGGAGAGAATCAAAGTCTCTTCCAGTGGTATGAATCAACAGTTCATCTCAAAACAATAATCTGAAGTGATCCAGATCAGATAAAATCTCTACTTAGGCAAAGTGAAGAAAACAGAAAGAAGCTGGTCTGATAATAATTGAGACAATGTGTTGCACATGAATTGGCTGGCATCTATTCTTTTTGTAGTGAGATAACTGAAACCTAGCCTCATCCTAATTAGTCAGACATTTTTAGAGTTTAAATGTAAGGATCAAAGTCTTTTTCTTTGTTCAAGCTTCAGTTGAAGTGTAACAGTAGGTTGAAACATGCCCAGATCACTTCAGATGGAGGGACCAGCTTCTGAGAGAAGACATTCTACATCCCCTTACCAGGTAGGTGGGAATAACTCTTTTGACTGGCTGTGCAGCCAGAGCAGACTGCATCTTTAAAAGCTCCAAGACTAGAACACTTTCCCTTGAAGTTCAGTGGTAAAGGTATTGTTCATCTATAGCATGGATACAATGAACTGCCTAATGGTTTCTCACATCCTGGTTCTTTAAGAAAGAGGCTTGAGGTTTGTTTTAGAATATTTGTCCATTTCAGTTCCAGGCCTAGGTAACAGGATCCCCTCCACACATACACCTGTATTCAAGTCTTGGAGATCTTAGAATCAGAATTCCAGGACAGACATTGCACCCAGTCCCAGTAAGGAAGCCCTGAGAAGACAGAGTCTCTGGGACTCAAGCCGAAATAGGGTTTTTGCACTTAGAACTTGGTGGGACTACATAATTTAGGAACCAAACTAAACTGTGAACCCAATCTTCTTCTCCTCCCCAGGACTGACACGGCATGATGGAGGATTATGAGTCGTGGGTATTGGAGCAGCAATATGTATGCTTGTTCTTGTGCTACCTTTGAAGGAAACATTTCTTTATAAAAGTTCATCTTTTGTAAGTGACTAAATGGAACCTGGGTCTCTCTAAAATTGAGAGAACATGACTGATGGGGTTTAAAACAAATGGCAGAGAGACTAGGTACCTCCCAAGTTCCTCTTCAGTAGTAGGGGCCAGGGAGATCACAATGAAATAAAAATTACTTTTTAATGGGACTAGAGAGACAGAGGAAGATGCAGTCTAATTAAAGCTGCGTAATGATCTCGATTCAAAATGCATATAGACTAGTTAATGTTCTTTCTTCCTCCTCCCCTCTGGAATCTAGTGGATTGTAGAACCAGTTTAACAACAAAATACTTAGTGAAACACAGCCAGGAACCTTGTTTCAGGTTTACTTTTGGTACAAATGACTTTCACAAAGATGAGATTAAAACATTCCAGTATAACAGCGTAATACCGTGAATGAAGCAGACTTTACATAATTTCCAAAATGAAAATAGATGGCCCAAGGATCAAGCTTGATAATTAAATAGAACATCATGATTTTATGAAGTATAAAACGGCAAACCATGGAAATCAAACTGAAATCTTATGATGGGGTTCACATATAGCAAAGCAAAAGTGAACAGAGCAGGTCATTCAAATATAGGCAGTAGTTTTTTAATGGCAAAAACTGGTTTAGTCTAGGCAAGACAGTATAGAAAAGTGTATTGTTTGAACCAATTTTCCTGGTTAAAACAAGCAGAAATTTCCCACTGAAACATTTTATTACTGTGTAATGAAGGTAGCTGGAACGATCTATTATCTTTATGTGTCATTTCTAGCATAATGCCTTTGGCATAAGAAGCATTCAAAATGTTTTTTTTTGAAGAAATAAAGACCTTGATTGGCAAATAACAATGTGCTATAGGTAACTTAGAGGGAAACAATACAGCAGGGATCATCTTTGGAATCATGAAGACTTAGGCTCAAGTTCTGTCTGTCACAAACTGGTTCTGTGACCATGGGCAAATCACTTAATCTTTCAGTGCACCTGGAAATTCTGTAAGACTAAACATGTCAAATGAGTTGCCAATTTGCAATGATATAGTAGAAAGTGTTCTTGATATTGAATCTGAGAAACCTTTTCTTAAATCCCAGTTCTGACATCTACCATCAATGTGACCTTGGGAAAATCACTTAACCTCTCATTTGCCTCCTCTACAAAATGGATGGGTTGGGACAGAGGAAGTTCCCTTCCTATAACCTGCATTAATGTAAGAAGTTTTCAAATGAGGAGTTTCCTACACCAATGAAATGACAGGACAGGAACACTACCACCACCACCACCACCCCCCAAAAAAGTTGCAATTTAGCAAAATTACAATCAATCAATAATTCAAAAAGCGCCTATTAAGCACTTAGTATATTCCAGGCACTAGGCTGTTATGTAATGACACATAAACAAAAACAATCTTTGGCCACAAGTTGCTTACCTTATAATGGTGCAAGATTACAGAATGTAAAACAAAAATCCTAGCCCAAGGGACTTAAAAAAAATCTCTCAAAACTGGAGCAGATGTTGAACATTGCATGCTAGGGACTGTGTGAAGATGGATGTATGCTAGGACTTAGAGGATTCCAGATATCCCACAAGCCATCCCCTGGGGATTAGAGATGCCCCATTCTAGGAAAAGAAAGAGTCATCTCTAGGCTGTCCTACCCAACCTTACAAATGTCACGCCAGAGTCCCTAGGATAGACAAATTTGGCAGGTTGAGGGTAAAGCACAGACAGCTGAGCATCAGTTGCTTCTAGAGCTTTCTTGGAGGATGTAGAGCTTCCTTCCTTACTATGGTATATGGCAGGGTTCAAGTTCAGCCCAGCCAGAGCTTTCCCAAGGGCCTATAACTATAGGAAGTGAGGAGGGAAAAGGAATTTCTGAGTATTCTGAGAATGTCTAGCACAATACTATCTGACTAAGCCAAACAGAGACAGCCCAGCCTAGCCCAGCAAAATCAGAACCCAAAGAGCAGCCTGGGGTGTTGCAGGCAGAATCCTATATGTAAACATTGGCCTGAGTCTAGATGCAAGGGGTGTATAGTGGTGAAGGCCCTAGGCAAATTTTAGATGAAACAATCTGAACTGCGGTGGCAGCTTTCAGGAGTAGTTGCTGAACACCAGAGACTACAACAGGTAGAGTTCCTGGAGCCCTGTGACAAAAAAAAAAAAAAAAAAAAAAGGTGAAGCCTCAGTCAGAGTCCAGCAACAGAGAAGCCCGAGAATCCCTTCGAAGAGGTACTTAGTCTGGCCCACTATATTCAAGACTAAAAAGTCCTATCCACAGCATGCATCTATAGAGTTTGACCCAAATGCAGTCTCTTAACCATGAGTAAATTAGGGAAAATTGTGAGTATCCTACAGAAATACTTTGGTTTGAAAAACATTAAAGAAATAAAAGAGTAAAGCTACCCCACACAAATCCAGGTAAATAATAAAAGAAAAAACATCCTAGCCACCGGAACTGCAGGAATATATGGAAGAAACGAAACGAGAGATACAGAATTGAAAATCTAGATAGGAAAGATTGGCAAGAAAAAAAATTGATACTCTTGAAAAAATAGTGGAAAACCTCACTCAAGAATTGAATGCCATGGAAATTTGAATGAACCAGACATAAAATAATGACTTAATAGAACAGCAACAAGAAATTCTTGAAGAAAACCAGGAGAATGAAACAAACAAACAAAAATGAAATCTTAGAATTATAACATAAAAAACAAATGACCTGGAAAAAAGGTCAAGGGGAAACAATCTAAAAATTATCTATTTGAAAACTTGATGAGAAAAAAGTCAAGAAATTATTAATGAAAACTAATTGAAACTCAAAACAAGAGAGTAAACTGAAAATAGAAAGGATTTATTTATTACCTGGGGAAAGAAACTCCAAATTGAGAACTCCTAGAAATATTATAGGCTTCCAGTGCTTCCAGGTAAAATACAACAAAAAGCCAAAAAGAAGGAGTTCAGCTATCAAGGAGTCATAAGAATAATATAAGATTTAGCAGAATTTAGGATTGCTAAAATCAATCCTCTACATAAAGCTATTTGGAAAGTGAATTTGCCCATAGACTTGGAGAAGGGATGGAGTTTGAGAGGTAGGAATGGGAATACATACCTGTGAAGGGAGGGGACTAGCATATGGCTCAATGATGCCTGGGGAGAGAAGTGAGAGCAAGCAGAGGAACAAGTTAGGGTAGCTCTAGCCACATGGGGGCCTGGCTAAACAGAGCAAGCAGTGGACGCAGATGCAGAGGGTGACATACAGGGATCAGGCACAAACACATACTATGTGAGCCTGGACAGATGGATAATAGGCACATGGAAGCGAAACACACATATCTCGCATGATTGGAGTGCATGAATAGAAGTCTGTACAAATAAAGAGGAAGACATGGGAAGCAGCTGACATTTGAAACTCACTGTCATGTAATAACAACTTCTGGACAAAGGGAAAAATGCCACCACTGCCACCACATACACATACGTAAATTCACCCATTGTTGGATATAAAAATATTCAATAGGAAAATAAGGAAAGGGGGAAAAAGAGAAAGGAAATTAGAGGAACAGTAAATTTAGGGAGTGATTAGTCCTAAGCAAAACAAACTCTAAGAAATGTACAAAAGTACTTGTAGTTCTTTCTGGGGTGGCAAAGAATGGAATTCTGACGGGTGCCCATAAAATGGTGGATGACTGAATGAGTTATGATATGCAAATATATTGGAATATTATTGTGCTATAAGAACTTATTTTAAAAAAAAAACCTAGGAAGACAGGTATACTCTGATGAGTATAATAAATAATGAACTACAATTCCAATGGACTAATGGTGGAACATGCTCTCTACCTCTTGACAGAGAGATGAAAGACTTAGTGTGAAGAATGAGACAATTTATTTTGTTCGTGGTCAATGTGAAAATGTCTTTTGCCTGACTGTACAAGTTTGTGACAGGTTTTGTTTTCTTTTATTCTCAGGGGGAAAGGGGAGAGAGGGTGAAAAGTCAAATTTTTGCTGCTTGAAAAAATAAAATATAATTTTAAAAATAAAATTAAAATGACTCATTGGGTTATTTGAAGAGTAGTGCAACTCTATTGATCTAGAGTGTCATGGATACTATTTTATGTAAAAAATAAAATAAAATAAAAGCAACCCACCAAGGTTGTGTTAGGAAGTATTCTAAGAAAATCAGAGGTGAGACTAATGCAGGGTTAGGAGGCAATCTCAGTTTTGCTTTGAGAATCACAGAAACATGCATTTGTTCCACCATTCCATTTCATTTTATTCTGCGCAAACAATTAAAAAAATCTATGATGCAGTAGGGAAAAACAAGGTACGTCATGTTTGTACATGGTAGTTAATGTGTTTATCTGTTTCATTGGACATGCAAAGAGGAAATAGTGCTCTCATCCCCTTTCCCAGATCCATGTAGTTATTCAGCTGCGGCTTTGCCATCAGATTTGGCAGTGTGCCACCAGTTAGGAGGTAGGATATTTTCATAAATCTCTTGGAAAAAGGTATGGGTATACATGACCAGAGCCAATAGCTACTTTCTTAAATAAGAAGAAATCAATTTATACAAGTTCTTAAAATTATTCTGAGGAATCGAAAGATAATCTTCCTGTAGATGCTTACTAACTGTGTGACCCTGGGCAAGTCACTTAACCTTGTTTGACTCAGTCTCCTCACCTGAAAAATGAGCTGGAGAAGAAAAATGGCAAACTGTTGCAGTATTTTTATCACATGGGGTCGTGAAGAATTGGGCATGACTGAAATGACCGAACAACAAAGAACTGCAGATATCTTATTTGTTACTTACTAACTCAGAAACTCTAGCAATTTTCCAGTGAATTTGATTGTGTAGATGAGCAATTTAGTGAATCCACTCATGGAGAAAAACTGATTTATTACTTCGAGAAAATTGCTTCACAGAATTTTCATAGAACTTAGTGGAATTTCAGGGCTGAGGAGAACTTCATTGATTATCTAGTTCAATTGTAACTGAACAAATATCTTCTCTAACCATAGCTAACAAATATCCATCCAACCTTTGTTTAAAAAGCTTTCATGAAAGAGAAGCCCTTACTTTGAATGGCAAACCATTCCAATTTTGTTTGACCCTATTGTTGGGAAGTTTATCCTTGTGTAGTCAGGCTTTCTGTGTGCCCAGATAAACTAAGATGGAGGGACCTAATTATGAAAGAAGATATTCTATATTCCGCTACCATGTGGATGGTAGTTGCCTTTCTATTGACTGCACAACTTGAATAAGTAGTGTCTTTAAAATGACCAGCCTGGGATACTCTTGTTCTTTCCCACCATATCTAGAAAGGATGAAGGTCAAGTTCAACCACAGCACAGGTACCATTATTTACTACCTTGGATGCAGAGGGAAGAGCTACCTTCCTTCTCTTACCATTTTACATCCTGTGGCCCTGAGAAACGGACATGAGGTTTTAGATGGTCTGTTTCTTTGTCCTTGTTCATATAGGTTATAGAATCACAACTGGAATTGGACTCAAGAAACCTTGGAACCAGGGTGCCAGGTCAGATATGCATCCAATCAGCCCAACAGGGACGCTCTGAGTATCTAAAGTGGCTGGATCTTGAGGGTTTGAACCTGGAACTTGAGACTGTGCTACATAGAGGAACCTAGTTTAATTGTGAACCTGATCCTTTTCCCTTGCTCGGAGACTGAGGTGGCATAAGGAAGGATTATGCTCACTAGCTACTGGGGTATGTTTGTTCTTGTTCTGTCTTTGAATTAAATATTCATTAGTAAAAGCTAATCCAATTGTTAAGCGACTAAATTGAGCTTCAGTACAAGGGTCCCCTAAAATTGGAAGAATATCATCACTGGGGGCTGGATCCAATGACAGATATCCATAAACTCCTTTAGGTGTAGGAGTGAAGTCTTGAGGCAAAACATCGTATTCCTGGATTCGAGACAAGAGGGACACTCACTATTATGCTTATGTTAAGTCTACATAAAACCCTATGGAACTTCAAACCATCACCTGGTAGAATCCTGCTTCCAGGTCTGAAGGAATTCAATTCCCCTTGAATCTTCTTCTGTCCACAGTTTCTTCATTGACCCCTATGTAACAAGAATAAGCCCTTCACCATTCAGTTTGTTCTTTTCTGGATATTTTTTCCTAAAATGTGGTTCACAGAACCAAATACAGTAGTCCAGATTAGAGTACAGAAAGACTTGGATTGTTCCTTTCCAAAGAAAACCTGTTTAACCTAATTTTGTTTTTTGCTAATATCGCAGAAAAGGAAAATAACAAATGTTGGAGAAGATATGGAAAAGCTGGAACACTGATACATTGTTGGTGCAGTTGTGAACTGGCCCAACCATTGTAGAGAATAAGTTGGAGTTTTGCCCAAAGGGCTATGAAATTGTGCATACCCTTTGACCCAGTAATACCACTGTTAGGCCTGTATCCCAAAGAGATCAAAGAAAAAGGAAAGGGACCTATATGTACAAAAATATTTATAGAGGTTTCTTTTGTGATGGCAAAGATCTGGAAATTGAGGGTATGCCCATCAATTGGAGAATGGCTGAATAAGTTCTGCTGTATGATTGCAAGGGAATACTATTGTACTACAAGAAATGACAAGGAAGCCGACTTCAGAAAATCCTAGAAAGACTTATACAAACTGATACCAAAAAAAGTGAGCAGAGCATGAAGAACAATGTACATAGCAACGGTGATATTGTATGGTGATCAAACTGTGGATAACTTAGCTATTCTTGGTGATAGAGTGATCCAAGAAAATTTGTAAGGACAATGAAAAATGCTATCCACCTCCAGAGAAAGACCTGATAAAGCCTGAACGCAGATTGAAGAATACTTTTAAAAATTTTCTAATTTTCCTTGTTTTGTGTGTGGGGAGAGGGGAAGGTTGGTCCATGGTTTCTTTCACATGATGGTGAATAAGAAATATGTTTCACATGACTGCGTATGTATAGTCTATATCAAATTGCTTGCCAGAATTTGAAACTCAAAATTTAAAAAAAATATTAAAATTGTTTTTTACATGCAATTGGAAAAAATTAAAAATTTTAAAAGAAAAATAAAAAAAATATTGCAACTGTTGTTTCTGTAACTGATGACCTAATGGTAAAGGAGGTATAATGGAGTAATTGTAATGAAGTAACAATGGGTAAATGAACAACAATGTATTTTAAATAAATGTAATAGAATATTATTGTACTATTAAAAAAAACTCTCTAAAAAGAAGTTTCAGGTTTACCTGGGAAGACTTATACAAACCGATATAGAATGAAATGCGCGGAACTAGATCAATTTATGTGATAACAGCAATACTGTAAATGCGAACTAGTTCAATGCAATGGTCAACTCTGGTTCCAAAAGACTTATGCATGTTATACACCTCCTTACAGAGTTGATGGAATCAAGTTGCAAAATAAAACATATGCTTTCTGACATGGACACTGTGGGAATCTTTTTTGCATATTTGCATTTTCACATTATAGACATTTACAAATTATTTCTGCTTAAAATTCTCTTATAACAAACTAAAACACTTAATAAATTGATGCATAGTGACTTCATCTAAAAGTTCATGAAATACTTCGTATCTCCATTCCCTGTTTTAAAAAAATGAACAGAAATCTATTTTCTCTTCTCACTCCATCACGGGTATTGAGGTGGGGGTGGGGGATAGAGAGACAAAGAAAAGACAAACAAATATCTTGCAACAAATCCACAGTCAAACAAAATAAATTCTTTTTTGCTGGATCCTCTCCAGATCACACTCTATAAGCATAGGTGTTCCTCAGGTTTCTACTCTGAGTCTTGATTTCAACATCTCTCGATTATTCCCTCTTCTCTCCTCTGACATTGCCATCACCCTAATGCAAGCCCTGATCACCTCATGCCTTAATTATTGCAGTAGCAGACTGATGGGTATGCCTACTTCAAGTCTCTACTCATCCAATCTATTCACCATTCAACCACCAAAATTCTCTTCCTAAAACTCAGTTCTTAACCTGTTGCATACCTCCCCACCCGCCATATTCAATAAACTCCAGTGGCTTCCTAATGATGCCTTCCAATGAAATACAAAAATACTGTTTCTCATTCAAAGCCCTTTACAACCTAGCTTTTTGCTACCTTTCCATTCTTCTTACACCTTACTCCCTGACATATACTCAATTCTGTGACATCTGCCTCTTGACTGTTCCACAAACAAGACACTCCATTTCTTGATTCTAGGCATTTTCTCTGTCCCCCATGCCTTGGAATATTTTTCCTTCTCCATTTCTAATCCTGACTTCCTTTAAGTACCAACTAAAATTCTATCTTCTTTAAGAAGCTTTCTCTAACCCTTCTTAATCCCAATTCTTTCAGTCTTTTAATTATTTCCTATTTATCCTGTATAAAATTTGCTTTGTACATGTTTGTTTGCATGTCTTCTCTTCCATTAGATTGCAAGCTTCTTGGGAGCCACAATTCTCTTTTGCCTCTTTTTGCAGCACTAGAACTTGGCAAAGTGCCTGCCACCTAGTCAATGCTCAATAAATGTTAATTGATTGAGTAGCTGACTGTACAAAAATATGCATCTCATTCTGAACTTAAGTTCACAAGTATATTATTTTTCCTTTTTTTTGAGAGGAGACAGAATAATTGGGTTGAAGAAGAGAGCTAAAATTAGCATTGCTGAAAAAGAAAAAAAGAGAAAAAAGAAAAGAAAAGAAAAGAAGGAGGGTTATTGTAGTGCTTTTACCAAATGAAAAGAAATAAACAAAAAAAAACCCAGGAGAAATCACAAACAAGACAGCTTTGAAAGTTACTTGTTAAGTGACATATGTGTGTATTTAAAAATAAAAGCAAACCATATATAACAGAAATTTGCAGTTTCATATATAATCAACTTTTTCCAGTCTATTGAATATGTGGAAGTACTCATTTTGTTTAATCTTTGTTTAATTAAAAATTAAAAAATCCTACTCTACTACCTCAAACTTCCAATATGTTCAAAATGATCATTAAATTTTCCAGAGTACTCATCACGGTGACTACGTTTCAACTAGTATATTGTTTTACACTCTAATAGTTTATATTTTAATTAAGAATGTGATTCTTTATTTTTTGTTTCTTTTCGTCATCAATTCAGGATTTGAAGGAAGAAATGTCCCAAGACAGAGGTAGGTGACCTTGCTAGATCACATTTGAAGAAACTGCAAACCTGAGCATTCTCAGTTAAGAAAACATGTCTTACCTAAGCAAAAACCAGCCACTTGGCTCTGATCCACTTTGATGCTGTGCTCCCTGACTTGTAGAAAAAACCGGAGTAAAGAAATTGTTTTGCTGGCAAAACACATTCCACTGGCTGTACAACTCTTTCTAATTTCCAATATGATACAATGTTCATGTTCCTGTTCCCCAAGTAAAGGTTAACAGAACTTCCAGTGATTTGTGTCTTTTGATTTAAAGAAAAATGATAATGTTCTTTAGAAATTTCTATGATAAACATAACATCTAATGTTGCTTCTATCAATAACCTAGTTGATTTCTTCAGTTGTGAACTTATTTTTTTAACTTATCTCATAGAAAAAATATTGATTTTATTTTGCTTAGCCTAAAATCATGAATTTATTCAAGCTGGGTAAACTACAGTGTAGTATTTGGTTATGAAATGGACTAAATTGCCATTTACTATTTGGTTATGAAGTAGACTAAAATCACAGAATCTAACATTCCAGCAGTTTTACTTGTATTCTATAATAATTAGAGTTGGTTGGAAAAAGGAACCAGTTTCCTCATAATGTAATGGTTACTTAGTATCTCAAATAAGTCCTGGTAACAGCTTTTAATGGTCCTCTAAAAGTAAAGCAGACATCTGGTGTAGAATTACAGTACTCCTAAAATTCTGACCATGCATTAATACACTTGAGAAAACTTCCTTGCTAATGCTTAACTTTGTTTTTACAACCTCTTCCTAGCTATTTTTTAACCATTTTCAGTAAGGAACACTTGATATAGTTTATGAGGTTCAGTTGTTTAGCAGTAGGGGCTAGATGTGAACTTTGTAAATTATATGCTGTTCTGTTCTTTCGCAGACTGTGAAAAATCTAAAGGTCAGTCATTGGCAATGACACTGG
Organism: Bettongia penicillata ogilbyi; assembly: GCA_023548195.1. Classification (NCBI taxonomy): domain Eukaryota; kingdom Metazoa; phylum Chordata; class Mammalia; order Diprotodontia; family Potoroidae; genus Bettongia; species Bettongia penicillata. Next base: position 341,140 of record JAJHZJ010000377.1, on the reverse strand, counting down.
TTGATTGTCACTTGGAAAGAAAGAAGAAAAAATCAGTAACTCAATTTTAATAAACTGTGCTATCACAAAAAAGCAAGATAATCAATACGTTAATTATAAAGCCTGAAATTCAAGAAGGAAGCAAGAGTATAGACTATACCTAAAAACTAGAAGGTAAATTCAACATAGTAATTTGTACATATGCATGAACAATTGTGTAAATATTAGAAGGATCTATAACATCTACCAAGGAAGACCACAACTTCCTTGTGATTTATCTTTAAGAGTTATGGCTAAAAAGAAAAGTCTTCACCCTGCAGTCAGTCTCATAATGAGAATCTTCAAACTTAACTAGGCTGACCCTCAGAAAAGAGACATGTCGTCCATTACCAAGCTCATACTTGAATCCTTTTCAGCTGAGTTGCTCGTCATATCCAGCTCTTTGTGACCCTCTTTAGGGATTCCTTTAAAGATGCTGGAGTGGTTTGGCATGTCCTTCTTCAGATGAAGAAGAGGAAACTGAGGCAAACAGAATTAAATGACAGTTCCAGGGTCACATAGCTAGTAAGTGTCTGAGATCAGATCTGAACACAGGAAAATGAGTCCTCCTGACTTCAGACCCAGCATGCTACCCACTGTACTTCCTAGCTTCCCATTTAGCATGGTAGAACATTCAATAGTATGTCTTCTATTTTTATTGCCTACAAACATTTTCATGCCATAGGGAGACATCAGAGTAGGAGGAAACTTTGATCTTAACAAAGAAATTAAAAATAAGAAACTAAAAAACTGTGACCTATTATAATTTTATAATAATTCCTCTGCTAAGAAAAAATTTGGGCCAAACATGAGTCAAATGCAGTACTTTCCCCATGGTACTAATAGCAAAAAATAGATATGCAAGAAATGTACAGTCAAGAATTGCTTGCTTTCAGAACAAGCTGTGATAAGAGGCCAAAATTTACAATTTTTACTGATATATAAATTCATATATTAACTTTATCTATATATTAAAATTATCTTTAATTGCTCACCAGTCTATGTGTTTCCTATATATAACAATTTATGCTTATTCTTTCTGCAACTATGTTTATCATGCCATTTAACATTTTCAGATGGTTAAAAAAAACATGGCTTCAAAGACTCAGTAAATTCACAATAGACTGTCCTTCCGAAGCATCTGTCAACAAAAAGTACATAAAAGGTCACTCATTACATCTAAGTAAATGTGTTTATAAAATTAATGAGTTAGACTAGATGATCTTTAAGCTATTTTTAATATTAAATCTTATGCCCATACAACTTCTTTAAATGGCAGGATTGCTTTTTTTATGGTGTCTGTTGTAGTTCTTTGGAAGATGACACTACAAATAAAAAGGACCCTCTACTTTGTAAGGAAGGGAAATAAAAAGAGGAGACAAGAAGAATGAAGTTTCAATATATTTTAATTTTTGGTTTTAAAGTATATTTTCAACAGGTTTCTAAGCATTCAGTCTAAATTTCTCTTTTTTTCCATTTTCTAGGTTGGCAGTTTTCATGAACTGTAATGAAACTCCTGGGTTTATAATATTCCAATCACAAAACTGAAGTTTCAAGTTGAGCTGATTGTCTGTATGATTTCTCAGAAAGTATTTGACAAATTCAGTAAGTTCTTAGGTCCCTGAATTTTTAATTCACCTTTGAATGCTTCCTTGAATAAAATTTTTCATTTCTGAATCCTATGACACTTCCCTTGCCTACATTTCCTTGTACTCAGCAAAGCCATTTTGTCTATCCAAAAAATTCTATCATCAATAAATCAAAGGATTGATTATACACAATCACATGGGTGATTATAAAGCCAATTTTATGAATTTAACAAAAATATTTTGTGTGTGACATAGTATAAAAGATTTATATGTAAATGTATGTCAAATTCTGCATTTTAATTTTCTCACACCTCTGGCAAGAGGAAGGTATCATTTTTAAGCTTTAGTGTTCTGGAATTATGGTTTGTAATTATGTTGCTCAGAATTCTAAAATGTCTCAAAATTGCTGTCATTTATGATACTGTTAATGTATACATTATTCTAATTCTGCTTGCTTCATTCTGTCAGGTCATACTGGTCTTTCTAGTTTCCTCTTAAACAGTCCATTTGAATTTTTCTTAAAAAAATAATACTCCATGGGGGCAGAGCCAATATGGCAGAGTAGAAGGACAGACCTGTAAAAGCTACCCCTGGTAGCCCTGCACGAGGCACAGAGCCAAGCACAGTGCAGCCTTGACTACTCAGTGTGGCAGGGACAGGACGGAAGCAGCTTCTACATTAAGGGATCAAAGGGCTTGGAGTATGGTATTCCAGAAATCAAAGGAATTAAGATTAAAACCAAGAATCACCCACCCAGCAAAATTGAGTATAGTACTTCAGGGTAAGAATGGTCATTCAATGAAATAGAGGACTTTCAAGCACTCTTGATGGAAAAATACCAGAGCTGAATAGAAAATTTGATTTTCGGGGCGGAGCCAAGATGGCAGAGTAGAAGGATGCACGTTTACGAGCTCCAACCCACAGCCCATAGAATTAATGTAAAAAGAGACCCCCATAACTTCTGGACCAGTGAAAGGGGTACAGAAACAGACTGGAAGAGATTTCCATGGCAGAGAGCCCTGGAGACCTGTCCCCAGGGTCCGTCACGGCCCAGAAAGCGGACCCCACCCCAGTGCTGCCCTGGCCGCGGCCCCAGAGAAGCTGACCCGAGCAGGCTTCAGGGACGGAGGCTCTGGCAGCTGGGAAAGTCCCTCCATCCACAGAAGCTACAGGTCAGTGAGAGAGACGGCTGGCTGGCTGAGGGAGTGGGGAGGAAGCGACGGCGGCAGAGACAGGGGCAGGAAGCAGCGGAGGCAGAGGCGTGGGCGGCAGCGGAGGCAGCAGCTGCGACAGCCCAGGACTCCCCCAGCAGCAGGCAGGATCTTCATTACTGAAAGTCTCTGCATAAACAACCTGAGGGAGTTGAGCCTGGGAGACAGCCCTGCCCCACCCTGCTCCACTACTGAAGGCCTCTGCATAAAGCCCCTGAGGGAACTGAGCCTGGGAGGCGGCCCCCCCCACCTGTTCCGTTCCTGAAGGTCTCTGCATAAAACCCCTGAGGAGGCCGAGCCTGGGAGACAGCCCTGCCCCCACCCCAGCACCAGAACTAAAGGTCACATTGATTAGCAGGCGGGCGGCGCGGAAAGCACATTTGAATTTCACCCCAAGCGCTAGCTGGGCAGATCTAGGCGGGGGTGGACAGGAATCTCAGAAGTCAAGTAACTGGCTGGGAAAATGCCTAGAAAAGGGAAGAAAAATAAGACTATAGAGAGTTTTTTCCAACAAATGCAAATGATCCCGACATTCGGATCTGATGACGAGGACGTATTCTTGCCATCAGGGAAAGACGTGGAGGGCGGGGCCTCAGAACCCCAGACACCCCAGGGGGATGTCAGGTGGGCTCAGGCCTTGGAAGAACTCAAAAAGGATTTTGAAAAGCAAGTTAGACAGGTGGAGGAAAAACTGGGAAGAGAAATGAGAGAGATGCAAGAAAAGTATGAAAAATAGGTCAATACCTTGGTTAAGGAGACCCAAAAAAATGCTGAGGAAAATAACACCTTGAAGAATAGGCTCACTCAATTGGCAAAAGAGGTTCAAAAAGCCAATGAGGAGAACAATGCTTTCAAAAGCAGAATTAGCCAAATGGAAAGAGTGTTTCAAAGCTCACTGAATTTAATAATTCTCTCAAAATTAGAATAGAACAGATGGAGTCTAATGACTTTACGAGAAACCAAGAAATCACCAAACAAAACCAAAAGAACGAAAAAATGGAAGAGAATGTGAAATATCTCATGGGAAAAACAACTGACCTGGAAAATAGATCCAGGAGAGACAATGTAAAAATTATGGGACTACCTGAAACTCATGATCAAAAAAAGAGCCTAGACATCATCTTCCATGAAATTATCAAGGAAAACTGCCCTGACATTCTGGAACCAGAGGGCAAAATAAGTATTGAAAGAATCCATTGATCACCACCTGAAAGAGATCCAAAAAGAGAAACTCCTAGGAACACTGTGGCCAAATTCCAGAACTCCCAGCTCAAGGAGAAAATCTTGCAAGCAGCTAGAAAGAAACAATTCCAGTACTGTGGAAATACAATCAGGATAACTCAAGATCTAGCAGCTTCTACATTAAGGGATTGAAGGGCATGGAATAGGATATTCCAGAATTCAAAGGAACTAGGACTCAAACCAAGAATCACCTACCCAGCTAAACTGAGTATAATACTTCAGGGGAAAATATGGTCTTTCAATGAAAAAGAGGACTTTCAATCATTCTTGAGGAAAAGACCAGAGCTGAAAAGAAAATTTGACTTTCAAACACAAGAATGAGAAGAAGCATGAAAAAGTAAACAGCAAAGAGAAGTCTTAAGGGACTTACCAGAAGTGAACTGTTGACATTCCTACATGGAAAGAAAATATTTGTAACTCTTAAAACTTTTCAGTATCTGGGTAGTTGGTGGGACCACACATACACATGTCATGCATGCATGCGCACACACATACACACATGCACACACACACAGAGACAGAGAGCACAGAGTGAATTGATTAGGATGGGACCATAGCTGAAAAGAAATTAAGGTAAATGGTGAGAGAGAAATGTAGTGGGAGGAAAGAGGGTGAAATGGAATGGGGTAATTATATGTCATTTAAGAGGCAAGTAGGAGACTTTTTAGTGGAGGGAAAAAGAGGAGAGCTGAGAAAAAAAAACAACAAAACAATTAGTTTACCCTCATCACATTTGACTAAAGGAAGGAATAAAATGCACACTCATTTTAGTATGAAAACCTATCTTACAGTATAGGAAAGTGGGGGAGAAGGAGATAAGCAAGCAGGGGAATGATGGAAGGGAGGGCTAAGGGAGAAGGGAGCAATTTGAAGTCAACACATGGGGAGGGACAGGATCAAAAGACAGAAGAGAAACAATGAGGGGCAGGATAGGATGGAGGGTAATTCAGTTAGTCTTACACAACACTACTATCAGGGAAGTCATTTGCAAAATTACACAGATAGGGCCTATATTGAGTTGCCTGCCTTCCCAAAGGGAATGGGTGGGGAGGAAGGGATAGGGAGAATTTGGAACTCAAAGTTTTAGGAACAACTGTTTAGTATTGCTGTTGCTACTAGGAAAGAAGACATACAGTTAATGAGGAATAGAAAGTCATCTGGCCCTACAGGAGAAAAGAGAAGATGGAGACAAGAGAAGGGAGGGATGACAGAAGAGAGGGCAGATTGGAGATAGGGAAAATAACATGATTGGGGTATTGGGGGGAGGGGATAAAAGGGGAGAAAATTTGGAACCCAAAATTTTGTGAAAATCAATGTAAAAAGTTAAATAAATAAATAAATCATAAAAAAAAAGAAAATTTGATTTTCAAATACAAGAGTCAAGAGAAGTATGAAAATGTAAACAAAAAAGAGAAATCCTAAGGGACTCACTAAAGCTGAACTGTTTATATTCCTACATGGAAAGATCATATTTGTAACTCTTGAAACTTTTCTCAGTATCTCAGTATCACAGAGCATACAGAGTGACTTGAATAGGAAGGAATGTTATCTAAAAAAATAAAATTAAGAGGTGAGAGAGGAATATATTGAGAGGAGAAAGGGAGCAATGGAATGGGGCAAACTATCTCTCATAAAAAAGGGAAGAAAAAGCTTTTTCAATGGAGGGAAAAAGGGGGAGGCGAGAGGGAAAAAGTGAAGCTTACTCTCATCACATTTGGCTTACGGAAGAAATAACATGCACACTCAATTTGGTATGAAAATCTATCTTACCCTACAGGGAAGTAGGGGAGAAGGGGAGAAGTGGTGTGGGAAGGATGATAGAAGGGAGGGAAAATGGGAGGAGGAAGTAATTAGAAGTAAACACTTTTGGAGAGGAACAAGGTAAAAAGAGAGAATAGTATTAATGGGGGGCAAGATAGAATGGAGGGAAATATAGTTAGTCTTCCAAACATGACTGTTATGGAGGTCTTTTGCAAAGCTACACATATATAACATATATTGAAGTGTTTACCTTCTCAGTGGGGATGGGTGGGGAGGGAGGAAGGGAGAAAAGTTGGAACTCAAAGTTTTAGGAAAGAATGTTGAGAACTGTTCTTACATGCAACTGGGAAATAAGATATACATGTAATGGGGTATAGAAATCTATCTTGCCCTACAAGAAAAGAGAGAAGATAGGGATAAGGAAAGGAAGGGATGTGAAAGAAGGGAGGGCAGATTGGGGGAAAGGGTAATCAGAATACACAGTGTTTTGATGTGGTGGATGGGGAGAGATGGGGAGAACATCTGGAACTCAAAATTTTGTGGAAATGAATGTTGAAAACTAAAAATAAATAAATAAACATTTAAAAAGTAATAATATTTCATTATATTGATATACTATAACTTTTTTAGCCATTTCCCCATGGAGAATACTTTCTTAACTTCCAGGTTTTTGTTGCTATAAAAAGATTTGCTATAATGGTCCTTGCCCTCTTTCTTTGTTCTCTTAGGCTGAGTCAAGGAGTATACAAAATTTAGTGACATTTTAAATATAGTTCCAAATCAGTTTCCAGAGTAGCTGGACCAATTCCCAACTCCACCAATAGTTCATTCCTTAGCTGTTTCCCACAACCCCTCCAAAATCTGTCATTTTCCTCTTTAGTTGCCTTTGCCAATCTAAGGGATGTGAGGTGGACTGTCAGAATTTTTCAATTTACATTTCTCTAATTATCAGTTATTTGAAACACTTTTAGATAGTTATTAATAGATTGAATGTCTTCCTTTGAAAACTGCCTGTTCATATCCTTAGATCATTTATCTATTGGGAAATGGCTCTAGAATATCATGCCTTTACCAGAGAAACTTGCAACAAAGATTTTTTTCCCCCGTTAACTGTTTCCCTTATATTTTTTTACTACATTGGATTTTTTCTTACCCAAACTTTTTAAAGTTTTATGCAACCAAAATTATTCATTTTATTCTGAACGAAATTTTCTGGCTCCTATTTGGTCATGATCTTTTCATATTTCCAGTGATCAGAAAGATAATTTCTTCCTTGCTCCTCTAATTTATCAGAGTCCATAGAGTCAACAAATACTTATTAAGCAGCTACTAAGTGCCAGGCACATAATGCCTGGGGATGTAAAGTGCTAAGTGCTGGGAATACAAAGAAAACCATAAAATAGTCCCAACCCACAATCTAATAAGGGAGAACAATATATAAAAAGGAATTGGAAAGGGGGTAATGTTGGAAGGGGGGAAGTTTACCCAGTGTTGAAGTCCTGTAACCAAGGTGGGAAATGATCTGAGGGACTATGAGATAAAGAACTGCATTCATCTTGCAGAATGATGAGTTTCTGGAGATCATGAAATCCAGGAGATCAGTGAGAAGGGAAATGAAGTGAATTCCCTGGGTGCTTCCTTAAACAGTGAAAAATCTGGGAAGAGCTCCCATATGTCCGCAACCCACCCTCTCCAAACAACCAAGGCCTCAGGGGCAGAGGGTGCTGAGGAGGTGTGACTTTCAGAATTTTAAATATTTATGGAGATGTGACCTTTTATATCTAGGACATATATGTATGTCTTTGGATCTTATTTTAGTATAGGATGTGAGATATTCTAAACCTAATTTCTTCCAAAAAGTTATCTAGTTTTCCCAGCAATTTTTGTAACACAATGAGTCTTTATCCTCGTAACTGGTGTCTTTGGGTTAATCACTCTGCTACCAGGCTTGTTTGCTTTTATATGTTGTATATGCTATCTACCCAAGTGATTAATCTCTCTATTTTTTAATCAATGTGAAATTGTTTTAATGATTACTTCCTTCACACTATATGTGTATATGTGTGTGCATAAACATATATACACAGAGTTCAGATACACAATACCTTATAGTAAATGACCATAGTAATATAGTGTTTGATAAATCCAAAGATTCTAGTTTTGGGGACAAAAACTCATTACTTGAAAAAAAACTGATGGGAAAACTGGAAAGCAGTATGGCAGAAACTATGTATAGACCAACATCTCATAGCATGTACCAAATTAAGGTAAAAATAAGTACATGATTTAGGCATAAAGGTGATACCATAAGTAAATTAGGAGAGCATGAAATAATTTGCCTGTCAGATCCACGGAGAAGGTAAGGATTTAGGAACAAACAAAATAAGGAGAGTATTATAAAATATAAAATAGGCAAGTTTGATTATATGAAAATTAAAAGTTTTTGCAGAAACAAAATGAATGCAGGCAAAATTAGAAGAAAAGCAGAAAACTGGAGGAAAATTTTATAGCAAGTATCTCTGATAAAGACCTCATTTCTCAAATATATAGAGAACTAAGTCAAATTTATAGGAATATAAGTCATTCCCCAATTGAGAAATGGTGGAAGAATATAAACAGGCAGTTTTCAGACAAAAATATCAGTTATTTATAGTCATATAAAAAATTCTCTAAATTATTGATTAGAGAAATGCAGATTAAAACAACTCTGAGGTATCACCTTACACCACCAGATTGGTGAGTATCACAGGAAAGAAAAATGATAAATGTTGGAGAAGATGAGGCAAAACTGAGACACTAGTGTACTGTTGGCTGAATCATGAACTGATCCAAACATTCTGGAGAACAATTTGAAACTATGCCCAAAGGGCTATAAAACTGTGTGTAACTGTGCATTTGGTCCAGCAACACCACTACTAAGTCTGTATTTCAAAGAGATCACAAAAGAGAGAAAAACGTTATTTGTACAATGATGGCTAAAATTGGTAAATTGAGGGGCTACTCAACAATTGGGCAGTGCCTAAACAAATTGTGGTACATGATTGTGATGGAATATTATTGTGCTATAAGAAACGAATAGGTTCTGGTTTGTAATGGAATGTTGATGTGGTATAAAAAATATTGAGCAGGATGATTTCAGAAAAACCTGGAAAGATTTACTTGAACTGATACAGAGTGCAGTGAGAAAAATCAGGACAAAACCATCCATAGTAACAATAGTATTGAATGATGAAGAACTGTGAATGGTTTAGGTATTCTCAGCAATACAATGATCCGTAAGCCCCCCAAAACTCATGGTTCTTGCTATTTTAAGGCAAAGTAAATTACCTTTCTTGTGGGTGTCTCATTTCATTTCAAAACAGGTCCTGAACCTAGAAGGTGCTAGCATTAGATTTGTGCCCAAAACAATAGCTAAAGCACTGACAATATATTTCTAAATCTCAGATTCAAATGACTGGATAATGTGAGAGAGAGCTGTGCTGGATAAGGTAAAAATAAGTATGTGATTTAGGCATAAAGGCGATACCATAAGTAAATTAGGTTTTGAATCTGAGATTTAGCAATATATTGTCGGTGCTTTAGTTATTGTTATGGGCACGAATTTAATGCTAGCACCTTCTAGGTTGATAACCCGCATAAAACCTTAGCTTAGACTCCAGTTGAAGCAGCCTATATTTGAACTTGATTTATAACATCATGGATTTGGAGCTAAAGATATTCTTTCAGGTCAGCAAGTTAAATCCTCTCATTTTAGAGATGATGAAATTAACACTGAGAAAGTGAAGAAAGATTTTTTTGCCCAGAATAACATGGCTAATAAGTTTCAAACTCTTTATCTTTTTTTGCTGAGAAATAGTCTCTGCAGCATTTGCCAAGACCTTCATTATGCAGTTCCTCCAGCAATTACTTAGCTACTTCAGTTTTTGTATTTTGTATTATTAATTTGATGTTTTGGCCTCATTATTAATGATTCATATTCCATTAAAATACTAATGTTCAGAGGTGCTATCTGCCAAAGGTGGGTAACAGAGCTATGATTTCAGTACATACTGTCATCCACAAGAAAAAAATACTACATGTGGATGCAGATTTCCTACATGCCTCATGACATCAAAATTATTGTAATATCCCATGAAGAAGTAAAGTCTGTTTATGATACCTAGGGACCTTGTTTGTAATCAAATGAGAGTACACAACTTTCTCTTGAAACTGATAATATATGTCAATTTTGCGACACCAAACTTATTCCTTTTACCTTTTTTCCTTGGATGATTGTTGGTGAGAATAAATGAATGATGAAAGATTCCAAGTAATAAAAATAAAAAAGGGAGGGGAACATGAGTAGACTTTACTGTTAAAACAATGGCAGAAGTTAGACTGTAATTGATCGCACATATAGTACCAAGAAGCAGTTGGCATTACTCCATGCATGCTGTGTTATAGCCATGAAGGTGTTGCCTAATGACTTTGTACATCTGGGTCGAGAAACAACTAATGATCTAGGAAGAAGCAGATTTTATTGGCCCCAAATAATGACAAATAGAAATAACAATGTGTAGCTATGCTTGATGTGCGCAAAAGGAAAGTTATATGAACTCATGCAGACACTTGCAAAACAGAGCATTAGCAAGCTAAATTAATAGTATTTGGAAACTCTGACTTTTTTGTCTCTAGGAAAAAAATAGTAAGAAAATCAACCAATCAATAAGTATTAATTAAGTATTTATTATATTCCAGGCCCTGTGCAGAGCTTTGGGAATACTAAAAAAAATACCTCTGCCTCAAAGGCTCCCATTCTAGTGAGGGAGGCAGAAAGCAAACATGCTTGTATCAGACACATATATGAGGGGCAATCCCAGAGATAAGGCATAAGCATGTAGGGAACTAGGAAAGGTCTCTTGCAGAAGGTTGAATTTTAACTGAGTCTTGAAGGAACTCAGAGAAGCTAAGATTCCTTTGCTAAGGCAAAGGTTATGGGAAAGAAGGATTAAGGACTTACTGTCATGAGATAACAAACTGGAGTTCCACATCTCAGGAACAGCAAGAAGGATACTGTGGATGAATTATAGAGTATGTGGAGGAGAATAAAGAGTAAAAAGTCTGGAAATGTAGGAAGGGTTCAAGTTTTAGAGGGCTGTAAAAGACAGAACATTTTACATTTTATCTTGGAGTTAATAGGACTGTCATTTATTTATATAGTCATGGCTAGAATGATCACTTTTACAACTAAATGGAAGATGAACTGGAAGGGGAAAAAGCAAGGCTGGAAGCTATTGCAACAGTTCAGATGGGAGATGTGTTAGTGGAAAGAAGGAGGTTTATATGAGATGATGCTAATACTAAATACTAAGACAGCAACAAACTGGATACATGGTGTCCATACATTTGTATGGAAGAACAACCAGGGATGATTTTAAGACTGTAAGCTTAGGTGACAGTGAGGTGATGGTGGTGGACTAGAAAGTAACAAGGAAGTTTGGAAGAGGGGAGGGTTTGAGGGGAATAATTATGAATTTTGTTTTTCATATGTTGAATTTTATATGCCTGCAGGGAAGCACGTTCAAGAAGTCCAACAGAAAGTTGGCAAGAGAGACTGGAGCTCAGGAAGGAGATGAGGGCTGGATATTGGGAATCATCTGCATGGCGATGATAATTTGAACCCATGGGAGTTAATGAGATTACTAAGGAAGGTTATAAAAAAGGGAGCTGACAAAAGGACCCAGCAGCCATCCAAAGAAGAAATCCAAGTTTTCAACAATCATAAGGAAAAACATTCTCTAAGTCACTAATACTTAGAGAACTTTAAATTAAAGCAATGTGAGGTCTATCAGACTGGCAAGGAAAAGAAAAACTAAATGACAAATATTGGAGGGGCTGTAGAAAAACAAATACACTGTTCATTGTTGGTGGAATTCTAAATTGTTCCTGCCATTTTGGAAAAGTATTGGAACTATGTCCCTAAAATCTAACCAACTGCATACTCTCTGGGCCCATTAGTTCTACTGAGGCTATATCCCAAAATAAATTCAAGAAAGAGGAAAGAAATCTAAATATAAAAAAATATAGCAGCTCTTTTTGTGGTGAACAAAAATTGGAAACTGAAGGAGGATCTTCTTATTGGGGAATGAGTAAGCAAAATGTGGCATATGAATGTAACAAAATATTATTCTACCATAAGAAGCAATGAAAGAGACAGTTTTGAAGGAAAGGAGGATGACTTCTGTGAACTCATATAATAGACTGAGGTCAGTAGAAATAGGAGAACATTTTACATAATGATAACACTATAGTGAGAAACAACTTTGAAAGACTTCCAAAATCTGATATAAACCCTAAATGCTCAAGAGAAAATTATAACTTTGGATACAACTAATGTAGGAATTCATTTTGTCAGTGAAGGCAGTTATGAATTAAGGGTTTTATTTTTTCATTTGTATTGCTCAGTGGCATAGAGGATAGTGGAAGAAAAAGATTAATAAAAATACTTATTAATTCAAAAAATAATAATAAACTAGCCTTTAGAGGGGAGTAGAAGAAATTGGGGGACACCCACAGTTAGTGTGTGTGAATTGGATGAGCTAGCAAAGAACTAATAAAAGAGGTTGAAGGGTTATCTGACTGATAAGGTAACAAGGAGAGAGCAGGGTCATAAAAAACTTAGCAATGAGAGAATATATACAAGAAGGAGGTGATCAACCATGTCAAATGCTTCAGTGAGGCCAAGAAGGATAAGTATTGAGAAAAGAAAAAGTAGATTTGCTAATTAGGAGATCAACAGAGACTTTGAAGAAAGCAGTTTCAGTCTCATGATGAGGTCAGAAGTCAGATTGCAAGGGGTTATAAAGCATAGGAGTATAGAGGAAGTAGAGGCAATGCTTCCAGATGGTTTTCTCAAAGATTTTAATCAAGAAAGGGTAGAAAGAAATAATGTGATGATTAGCAGAGATGGTAGAATCAAAGAGTGTTCCTTAAGGATGGTGGAGACATGAGTGTATTTGTAAGCAACAGGGAAGGAGACCATGCCTAAGGAGAGACTGAAGAAAAGAGGGGGGAATGAGGGAGGCAGAAATGTGTTTAAGGAAATGGGAACACATGGAGATCATGCATGCCTATGTGGGGGTTTACCTTAGCAAGGAAAAGGGTCACCTTCTTCATGAGAGATGAGTAAGGAAGAGACACTAGGGTAAAATGCCTAAGTGATGTGAGATGTCAAGAGAGAGTCTTGAGTTAAATGGCCTCAATTTTTTCAGTGAAGGATGAGACAACTTCCTTAGCTGAGAGTTTAGGGAAAAAGAGCTAGGGGAGGCTGAAAAAGGATATGAAGGGATGTAATAGCCATTATGCCAAGCAGGAGAGAAAATATAATGGGGAGAAATAAAAGTCTTGAGATACTGAGGACACACATTAAGATTAAATTTTTCATGCAACTAGCCATCATGATTATGTGACTTTTCCTGGCATCAGTATCACATGATTAGAAGTAAAAGTGGCAAATAATGGGAGTAATCCAAGGTTGGGGCTTGGTAAAGAATAATTGATGTTAGGGGGCAAAGCATTCAGGTGTGAGGTTGAACTGATTTACCAAGAGGAAGGTTGGAGTTATTGGAGGTTATGTTGAGGATGAAGAATAGGATTATAAGAGACAATCAAAACTGGAATGATTGAGAGTTATGAGCAGATAGAGAAATTTCAGTTTATCAATGTGGAAATGGAATACTTGTGTGTACTGGCAAGATCAAGGATATAACTATCTCTGTGTGTACTTGAGATGAAATACAGGAGCAGATCGTGGGAATTGAATAGAGTAAGGAATAATTTTTATATGAAAATGCCAGAAAAGGATCCAGATGAGGTGATGAACTTGACCCTAGCATGTAGACTGTCTCAGCATCTTTTGCTCAACTCCTTTGCACAAATGAACTGAACACTAAAAGCTTAAAAAACTGAGGAATGCTGAAAACTAGAACTCTTTGCAGATTATTGGGAGCAAGTTATGTCCTTGCTAACAGAAATAAAGATTTAGGTACTGGATGATTAACATAAATTAGGGTAAAGTCCAACACTGAAGGAATCTAAACCAGGAAGAATTGTTGAAAAGAGGGTTCTTCTCCCACCTCCTTCCTGAAAGGGTTATATGTGTCATAATTGAGGTCCTAATGGAGCAAAATTAGAGAGGTTTCTACAGCTCCTAAGCTAAAGGTCTCCACCCTTTAGAAAGGATCACTTGACACCCCAAGTGAAAGAACATAGCTAGCCTTTCATGTGAGCCTGATTCTTAGGGACGTCTTGCGTAGGCTGTAGAAGCTAAATGAAGATCAAACCCAGGGAATTTAGAGGATTGACCCTTCTAACAGTGATGCCATGCCCTGTGGAAATCAGCATAGCCTAGTAATATAGAGGCCACTCATCACTGATGGCAAACCCCTCAGTGAACATTATAAAGACTCTTGGGAGAGAAAGGGCATCAAGGCCTTATATTTCCAGAGTTGTAGGTTCCTTCTTCACATGTAGTCTCTACTCAAGTTCATGTATATTAAATCTGTGCCTACTCTCTGAACCATGGACTCTGTATAAATACAAAGCTGTACCTCTGTGTATAAATACAGCAGTGGAAATGTGTACCCCAGGTTTTAGGGGATAGAAATTTTTGGTGTCAATTATTCCTTCTCTGTTAAGGTATTTGAGTAAATGCTTTTGATAATAGCTCATTAAGTCTAGTGGCTTATTGTTAATGGGGGAAAACATTTTATGGACTTACAACCTATTTTGGCAGGAATTGCAACCAATAGGGTTGCTCTTAAAACCTGAGACAGCAATAACTCCTCTTGAATACCAGACTGTGAGAGTGAGTTCAAGTTAGGAGAAGGTTCCAGAAGAGTACCGCACTATAAAGTTTCCTACTCCCAGAAACTTACATTCTACTTGGATGTGTGTATAAGGGGATGGGCGCAATTCCACAAACTATTGCCTCTCATGAGCTTTTATTTTACTCCAATTCAAATTCAAGAGATTGGTGACAGAGTCAGACTTCATGTTTACTTTACCTTAAGTTAACTATAACCCTTACCTAACTCTGACAAAGACTCAGCTTCAGTTAATTGGCCATTTGCAACATCCACAGAACTGATTTTTTTTTTCCTGCTGTAACATGCAAGAAACTTTTCTTGGTCCTCCTTAAATTAATGCCTTCCTTTTAAGATTATCTTCAATTTATTCAACATGTATTTTATTATACATAGTTGCCTGCATATTGTCCCCCTCATTAGACTGCACTGTCCCTACAAGCAAGGATTAATTTTGTCCTTTCTTTGTATCCCCACGCTCCCTGGCACATAGTAGGTTCATAATAAATACAGGTTGACTTGACTCATCCTGACATCATAGAAAATTATCTATCAAATGAACTTCATTTCTCTAGCAGACTTGGTCATTAAAAAGTTCTGGTGATTTCATCTACCAAAGATTGATATGTCACAGCCGTGGCATATCTTTATTGATGGGCACAGGGTTGAATGAGACTTGGTATAATGAATTGTACATACCAGCTTTCTTCTGGTGAATGCCAAGCAGACGCAACCACAGAGTCAAAGCAATTTCTAAACAGATTGGTGTAAGAGCATAAATCCTGATAGATTTATATAATCAATAGAAAGAACATACCTAGCATGTGCAGATATTTTCAGACATCTTCAAACATACAAAATATTACATTTTGAAAAGTATGCCTTACTGTACTTTTGATTTTTTAAAAACAATTTTGAACTTAACACACTCCAAGTAATTTAATTATATACTTAGAAGAGAAGAGGAGGATGGTTTATTGAACTGCAATTTCATAATATTCAAAGATATTCTATTTTTCTGTCCTGAACTGGTGCTCAAAAGTGTTTGTTATGATTACATTCAGAAGGTCACAGGTTTAGAATCAGAAGAAAATTTAAAGCTCATTTATTTTAACATCATTATATTACATATGGAGAAACAAATAGAAAGGGTGAATAACTTGTAACCCAGGTCAGTAAGTAGAAGGTAGTAGAGCCAGGATTCAGGTGAAGGTCCCCCATCTAGGTATTAGTACTCACGTTAAATATTCATACTTACAACCAGATTAGAGCTCAAATGGATTTATAATTCCTTTTGTGACTCGTTTACAGAAATTCAAGTGATTATTTTTAATCCAGTTATGACAATAGACTCATCTGCCAAAATAGGAGCCAACCCAGCAGTTAAAAGATGAAGAAAAACTTCTTCATTGGTTTATTAGAAACTGAATATGTAGCCCCCTCATTCATTCACTGAATTATTGACTGAATTGTATCATCACTTTTTTCCTCAAGCATCATCATTGACTTCTCTGATACTAGATAGTTTCCTCAGTTTCTCTTCTCTTTTTTATTTCCATGTCTTTTGACAATTGCTTCCTCACTCATAGCACTTAATGTACCATTCTCATTATTTTACCTGTTAATCATGTTCAGGTCCACACATCTCATTAAGGTGGGGCAGCTTGGTGGCACAGTGGATAGAGTGCTGGGTCTGGCCTCAGGATGATCCAAGTTCCAATCTGGCCTCAGATGCTTACTAGCTGTAGGGTCCTGGGTAAGTCATTTAACCCTGTTTGCCTCAGTTTCCTTATCTGTAAAATGAGCTAGAGAAGGAAATGGCAAACCATTCCCAGAAATCTCTTCCAAGAAATCTCCAAAAGGAATCATGAAGATCTTGTTGGACACAGCTGAAATGACTGAACAAGATCTTGTGGTAAAATTATAAGGGCACAGATCTATTCTGCTCTAATTATGCCAGGGGGAGGGTGTTATTCTCTCCAAGAGAATACTGAGATACCATCAAAAGAGGGATTCATACCAGCTTGGTGATAGTCCCAAGAACTTTTACCTCAAGTGGCAAGTTTCACTAGTCACAGCTTAGGTTAAGATATGGTTATTTTTACTCTCATGGAGTTGGAATCAGCAATAAAAGTTTACCAGAACTCACACACACATAAGAGATTTCACTTAAAATTCTTCACTCGTTTTCCTTTTCTTCCTTTTCTCAGTTTTATACTCATCTTGGTATAAAGGTCAACCATTAGAAATCATTTCTATATTATATACAAACTTGTAAATTCTCAGTAAGTCAATTCCATTGTTTAGGAGCTTCATAAACCCTGACAAGCTCTGTTCCCAGGGCTGATAACCTTGCCCAAACAGATGGTTTCAGTTTACAAATAAAGAAGATTTTATAAAGTCTTTTCTTTGTACCTTTTCCACACAACAATCTCTAATTGCCCTCTCCCTCTCCCCTCCCATAATTTTCCAGTCCTTAGGAAGTTTCATCACTCAGTAGTGGATCTGACCGGCAGGATTTTCCCCAAGCTATTGAAGCTCATCTATTTGAGAGTTCTCAGGAGGCCTTGGGGCTATTTACTCCTGTTCCCTTAAACAAGTTTCTTTTGTTGTAGGGAGAAAGCAAGACAAGTCCTAAAATTCAAACTGAACATGATCTATTACAAAATGGGTAGGAGTCTCATATAATTTACAGCGAACATTTCCAGTTTCAAGACACACACCAATTTAAAAAGTTATTTTTAAATTGATCACTCCTGAAATTTAGCTTGTAAGAATTCGTAAATATCTAATTAGATGTTCCAGTCAAACTCAATTACCTTTTGGTTGTTTCCCAAATCACAGACCTTTTCTCTTTTCATGAACCAGGAAACAGTTAATAATAATATAGGCAAGCAGTTTCTAAGTGCCAGGTCTCATTTTTTCTTTCTTAAATCACTAGAACTTCCCTCAAACATCTTTCTATGATCAGTGAGATGATTTTCTTCCCTACCTACAAAACAAGAAATCTGTCATTTGGGGGAGATGGGAGTGGGAAACACTCTTAATTCCCTAAAACAAATTCTAAAGAACATTAATGTAATCACTTACTAGCTTTTATTTCAACTTTTATAAAAATATTCAAACCACAATATAGGTCTGAGGGGGGAAAATTCCCTCTCTCTCTCCGTTATTTTAATACTCTTCTGTACTCCAGAACCTGGCCATAGTTTAGGAATGTAAAAGAAGGGAAAAAATCTTTCTGAAAACTTAGAGAGGTTCACGTTAGGTAACAAGGCACAGAGAGATAGATTTGCCAGTCACATTTTTCCTTCTAAACTCCATGAGGACAATTACAGATTCTGAGGGACATACAAAGAAACAGAAAAACATAAACAGACCAACCACTGTGAGACAAGGGCTCCAACATCAAAAGTTACTTCTTGATTTCCTTTTTAGATGTCTCTAGGCCATGCTTTCAAGCATACATATAAGTACACACAACCTAAGAAGCTATTACCCTTTAAAAATTATGCCTGTCTTGTTTTTTGCACAATCCCATCTGACCTTTATCAATCATATCCTTATATCCCAAATAATTTTGACTTTGAGTTTTCCCTCCTCTGCCTCTGTCTTATCTCCCTGATGTATGTAGTCAGAAAAGAAAAGGCAGAAGGAGGGAGAGACACTACTTGTTCTTTATCCTATATACATAGTGCAATTGCCATTTCAAGGTCTTTCTTAACAGTGCTGAAAGTTCTCATTTTTGCCTAGGCTATAAATCTTTCATTAAACAACACAAACAGCTGACATCACATGGGATCCCTCCCCCACCCCATGGAAGCCTACCAAGGCAGAAGCCAAGGGACATTTTCTGGGCTTCCCCATACTCATGTGTCTCAGGTCATCCCTCACACCTACAGTAGGATGCAGGTATCCAACATACCACTTCTCCCTTAGGGATGAAGATGGCCAGGAGTCCCCCTGTAGAAATCTCAATCCCCAAACCCCTTTCTCTGGTATCCTGCCAGCTATACCAAATGTAGGAGGCAGATCTGTTCTGCCATAATTATGCCCATTTTAGGGTGGCATTTTCTCTCTGAAAGAATACTGAGAAAGAGAATCTCTGAGAGAGATACCAGAGAAAGAGAGGCTCATACAAACTTGGTATAAATAGGTCTTGTTAGGGTCAGTTAGGCTAAATGGGATCTTAAAGGGGGCTTACTCACAAGAGGTCAGTTGTCCTGGGCAACAGCAGGACAAAGTAACATCATTGATCCCTAGACCAATCCCAGGCTAGATCAGGTATTATCTAGAAAGAGAGCAAAGAAATCAGAGTGCCATGGTGGTCAGGGTCACAGACAAGTTTTCCCATGGAAGAGTTGGAACTTCTTTTTCTGTTTACAGTTAGGGAAGGTAGTTTACATTTTTAATAATTGTTTTGCCCCATTTTGTTCCCATTCTGACTGATTCCCATACAAAAATACAGTATCTTCTTCCTTTGAACTCAGAGTATTCCCTTTGTACTGGGCCTGAAGGGTCCAAGGTCTCCCAGTGCATCCTGGGCCATCTCCAGTCATCCTGAGGAATATCAGGTCACTGAATTTAGATGGCTCTGGAGGAGAAATGAGGCTGGTGACCTGCACAGTCCTCCCTCATTCAAAACAAAGTCAAGTGCAAGTCATGTCATCATTTCTCTGAAGACCTGGTCTTCTTTGGCAATAAAGAATGAACATAGTTCTCTTTGGACTGCCTCAAGGTAGCCCTCATGTTTCATTTTTATTTTAGAATTCTTGTTGATATATCTCTTCCCCCACACTATATTGTAAGTTCCATGAAGGTAGGAATTCTACCTTATTTATCTTGCTATTTATTCTAGAAATTGGCACAATACTCTGTGTATTTCAAGTGCTTCACCTGAACTCTTTTCCTAACCAACCCCATACAAGGCTGAGGACTGCAAGTTTGACAAGAGTCATTAAATATATCACTAACTCACTTGTTCATTGAACAGAGGTTTATGAGAGTAGCATGATATTTTTGACCTCCAAAAAAGTCTATTCCCTGTATTTCATCAGGATGTAAAGTTGATCCTGGGTCCTTGAAGGCTATTCTGGAAGAATCTCATTTCTCATAGGTTCCAGTAAGTATGAAAGTCTTTTGGTATTGACCTGGTTATAGAATGCATTTGTAGTGCAAACACCAGAATAACTAGGTTCAGATAAGTTCATCACTAAGTTGGTTAAAAGGGACATGAACTTTTTGGCTGCAGTAAATCTTAAAGATCACCTAGATGAGTTGCAATCTGCATTGGTTAATGGAGCATCCACATCACAGTGTTTTTAGCTTACTGAGTTGCAGTGAACTAAACTGATTGAGCATCTGCACTAAGTACAGTGTTAGAAGATGAAGCCCCAGGGATCAGGAGTCACTGGGCTTGTTAAGGAGGAATAAATTGGTTCAAGTCAGAAATGAAAACAGTCAAAGTTCCCATGCTTAAAAGTAGTGGGATTGCCCCATAACTGACCAGTGATTTTGTAGGTTGCTAGCCTAGGTAAGGGTGGAAGACCCAGTTTTAAAAAAAAGCTTTTTTAATTACAAGGTGCTACATAAATGTAATGTTATTTACTTGTTCAAGAATAATAATCACAAGAGTTCAAAAAGGATTTTGAAAACCGAATAATAGAGGTGGAGGAAAAGCTGGGAAGAGAAATGAGAGAGATGCAAGAAAAGCATGAAAAGCAGGTCAACACCTTGCTAAAGGAGACCCAAAAAATGCTGAAGAAAATTGAAAAATGTTGAAAAAAGCCTTGAAAAATAGGCTAACTCAATTGGCAAAAGAGGTTCAAAAAGCCAATGAGGAGAAGAATGTTTTCAAAAGCAGAATTAGCCAAATGGAAAAGGAGGTTCAAAAGCTCACTGAAGAAAATAGTTCTCTCAAAATTAGAATGGAACAGATAGAGGCTAATGACTTTATGAGAAACCAAGAAATCATAAAACAAAACCAAAAGAATGAAGAAATGGAACATAATGTGAAATATCTCACTGGAAAACCAACTGACCTGGAAAACAGATCCAGGAGAGACAATTTAAAAATTATGGGACTACCTGGAAGCCATGATCAAAAAAAGAGCCTAGACATCATCTTTCATGAAATTATCAAGGAAAACTGCCCTGATATTCTAGAACCAGAGGGCAAAATAAGTATTCAAGAAATCCACCAATCACTGTCTGAAAGATACCCAAAAAGAGAAACTCTGAGGAACATGGTGGCCAAATTCCAGAGTTCCCAGGTCAAGGAAAAAATATTTCAAGTAGCTAGAAAGAAACAATTCAAGTATTGTGGAAATACAATCAGGATAACACAAGATCTAGCAGCTTCTACATTAAGAGATCGAAGGGCGTGAAATAGAATATTCCAGAAGTCAAAGGAACTAGGACAAAAACCAAGAATCACCTACCCAGTAAAACTGAGTATAATACTTCAGGGGGAAAAAATGGTCTTTCAATGAAATAGAGGACTTTCAAGCATTCTTGATGAAAAGACCAGAGCTGAGAAGAAAATTTGACTTTCAAACACAAGAATGAAAAGAAGCATGAAAAGGTTAGGGTTAGTCATAAGGGACTATACCAAAGTTGAATTGTTTACATTCCAACATGGAAAGACAATATTTGTAACTCTTGAAACTTTAAGAATTTGAATGCTATACCAAGTGATGCATGAGAAAGAGAGAGTAGGCAACTAACATGAGTAGGAGAGCTTGTGGTTTTGTTTAAGGGAGTCTGTTTGTGATTTGTTTAAGGGAGCTGATCTGTGGGAAGACTAACAGAGGAAAGGCTTGGGGATGGTGCTGCCCTCTGCATTGTTATTGTGCATATACATTTCTTTGTTGCTATGGTGGATTTGACCTTCCTGTGTCTGAATAAATGTTTTTCTTCTGCCTTCTAAAAAAAAGAATAATAACCATTAAATTTATTTTAATATTTTTTATTACTTCAATGCATCACTGATGTGCAATGATGTCTTCATGTACCAATCTCTACCTATGCATACTTCAGGCATTTACTAACTGTATTACCCCTAAGAAAATTATTTTATCTCCCCAAAATTCACTTTTTTTTAAAATACATTTGAGTAACTTTTTTTAAAATATGTCAAGAGAAGGAGATACATTACCATTCTTCGTGGGAGGGAGGTGGGAGGGAATCTACTGGAAATTTATTACAAGAAACTGGGAGGGTTACAGTGTTTGCTACATTGATTAGCCATCAGTTTGAGAAAGGAAAAGGCAAACTTTGTTTTAGATCTGACAGTTGGCGTCTTAGTTATTACACCTTATTTGCTCAGTGCTTTATTCCTGTTCTTTAGTTTGGGATTAATTAATTGATGCATACTCTGCTGCTTTCAGAAATCTATCTTAGAAGAGTAGCCCATGCTACATTTTTTCATTATATTAATATTTTCCCTGATACTTTGACTAGAAGAAGGACTTGTTCATTCTTTCTAAGTAATGTACCTTCACTACAACTGCTCAACAAATTATGTAGATAACATATTTGTGATTTTCTAGGAAGCATTCCCTAATGACCTCTTGAGAGATTAAATTATTTTTATTTTATTTTATTAAAAAGATTAAATCATTTATCTAAGGTCATTAAAAAGTATCTACTCCAGATGGAACTAAGATGGTGGAATAAAGTAGGAACTCACTGAAACTCTCCCAAATTCACCTCCAAAAACCGTAAAATAACACATCAAAAATGAATTCTGAAGCAGCAGAATGAACACAAAGATAACACAAAGTAATTTTCCAGCCCAAGACAACAGAGAAAGTCTGCAGGAGAAGTGTCTCAGGCACAACAGGAGCACAGTCCATTACTGGTGGTGTCCAGGCAAGCCAGAAAATGCCGTGGCAAGCCTAGTGGGAGACTTCTAGCCCCCAGCAAAGCAGGTCAGGACCTGTCCATGGCCCAAGCACAGCAAGCAAGCAGTCAGGCCACAAGGCACTAGGGTAGCAGGCTAGCAGTCAGGCCCACAGGATAGGTGCAGTAGATCAGTGGTCAGGCCCCAGGGCCTCTTCACAAGAAGCTTGGGACAGTGCCTTCTCTGTCCCAGAGCAGAGTTCAACTTCATTTAATTTATTTTGAACTTAAGAAAGAAAACAAGTATTTCCATAACGAAGAATAGGAGAAAAAAAGATTATTGCACATGAAAATGCGAATCTATCATGTACAACTTGCTATTTCTTTAAAATATATAGTAAGGACATCATTTTTCTTTTTAGTTTTTTATATAGTAAAGATATTTTTTTCCTTTTTTTTCTTCCTTCTCCCTTCCCACCTTAGATATGGCTACCATTAGACACAAATACATACATGCATATGTGTGTGTATGTAAAAATATTCTATATATTCTTCTTTGTATCAGTTCTTTCTCTGGATGCAGATAGCATCTTCCTTCATATATTCTTTGTAGTTAATTTCGGTATTTATCATAATTAAAATTACTTAGTCACTAAAAGTTATTCTTAAAACAATATTTTTTATTGTATACAAAGTTCTCCTGGTTCTGTTCATTTTAATCTTCATTATTTCATGCAAGTCTTTCCAGGTTTTTCTGAAATTCGCCTGCTCATCATATCTTGTAGCACAATAGTATTCCATCACAACTTGTTCTGTCATTCCCCAATTGACGGGCATCCCCACAACTTCCAGTTCTTTGCTGCTATAAATATTTTAGAACATACAGATTATTTTCCTTTTTCCCTAATCATCTTTAGAAACAGACCTAATAGTGGCATTGCTGAGTCAGAGGGTATAGGCATTTTAATAGCTCAATGGGCATAATTCCAGATTGTACTCCCAAACAGTTGGATCAGTTCACAGTTCCATCAAGAGGAATGTGTCCCAATTTTTCTACATCCCCTGCAACATTTGTCATTTTCCTCTTCAATTATTTTAGCCAATCTTATTGGTGTAAAATAATATTTGAAGTTCGTCTTAATTTTCATTTTGCTATTCATATCCTTTGACTATTTATAAACTAGAGAATTACTCCTATTCTTATAGATTTTGAAAAGTTCTATATATATTTGAGATACAAGACCTTTATCTGGGAATCTGTCTATAAATTTTTTCCTCCAATTTTCTGTTTTCCTTTTGATCTTGGCTACATTTGCTTTATTTTTACAAAGCCTTTTAAATTTAATGTAATAAAAATTATGTATTTTTTATCTCACACTGCTATCTGTTATTTATTCATGAGTTGTTGGCCCATCCATAATAGACAAACTGTTAAGTAATATATTCCATGTTCTTCAAATTTTTCTTGTAATATCTCTTTCCATTTTGATCTTATCTTGGTAAATGGAGTAAGATATTGGTCTATGCCCAGTTTCTACCATGTTTCTTTTTAAATTTCACAACAATTTTTACCAAATAGTGAATTCTTTTCCCCCAAACTAAAGTTTTTACACTTGTTAAATACAAAAGTACTATGTTTATTTTCTGCTGTACATTGTACTTCTTCTCTGTTTCAATGATCTGACTTTCTATTTCTTAGCAATTATAAGAGAATTTTGATAATTCTTGCCTTATAATATAGTTTAAGATCTAATAGTACTAAATCTCCTTAAATTTTCAATTTATTAGTTCTTTTGATATTCTTGCCCTTTTGGTTTTTAAATGAATTTTGGTATTATTTTTTTCTAATTCAGTAAATTTATTTTTTGATAATTTAATTGGGATAACATTGAATATATAATTTGGCTTAGGTAAAATTGTCATTTTTATTACATTGGCACTGCCTACCCATGAACAATTAATATTTTTCTAATTATTTAAATCTGATTTTATCTGTATAAAATATTTTTTGATAATTCATCTTTACAATTTCTGGGTTGCTTTTGGCAGGTATATTCTTGGGTATTTTATCCTTTCTCCTAATGTTAGATCATCAATTAATATAAAGCAGAATGAAAAAAATGACAGGTCAGAAAAAACCCAACACCTCGACAGTTTTTGTAATATTTGATACCTGTAGTTTGATATCCATCTCTGCAAAAAAGGCAAGGAAGGTACACTTTGAAATGTCTTCTTTGGAACTAAACTTGGTCACTTTGATTTCACAGAATTCAGTTTGAATTATTTTGTTGTTTTCATTTACACTTTGTTATTATGTATATTGTTTTTCTGGTTCTACTTCATTTAACATCTCTTCATTTCAGTCATGTATCTGTCATACAACTAGAGCCCCATTGGCATGGGATTCTGTTTTCATTTATGGAGATAAGTTCCCTGTACCTGCATGAGAAATAAGGAGGAATTGGAGACAGCAAAAAAGAAGACGTTTCTTCAATTTCATGCCTACTTACTCTTCAGTCACTTTAGAGATTTCTGGCTTTCAGCTTTGAGGAAGAAGATACATAATGCCACCTTCTTCAGGTTCCTAGGTGGAGAAACTGACTTAAGAAAAGGGGATAATCTCTCCAAGTGATCTCTTATTCCCATCTTGCTCACTGAAGACTTTGGAAATTCTCCTTTGAGTGAGATCTGAAGTATTTATTAAATGATCTGGGTAATTTGAGATCCAATGAGAAGGCTTCCTCCTTTTTTTGGTTTTATTTAGTATTTTATGTTTCCCTAGTTACATTTAAAAAACAATTTTTAACATTTGTTTTCCATTAACATTCTTCATTTAACATGCAAATTTCAAATTCCCTCACTTCCTTCCTCCTCACCTCCCCACCCCACATTGAGAAGGCAACCAATTAGATATAGATCATACATGTGAAGTCATGCAAAACATCACCATAGTAGTCATGTTGTGAAAGAAAACATGACAAAAAGCCTGAAGAAAAATGAAGAAAATAAAAAATAGTATGGTTCAATTTGTATTCAAGAACTTCCTTTTTAATTTTCTGGTATATATTCTCTTATGCATAACTTACCTGATTTCTATTTTGTACTTGACTTGGATGGATAAATAGATTTCTTTATTTTTTATTATGTATGTTCATAGCAGAATTGGTATTTGGTGGGAAGTTAAGCCATGGATACAGAGTTTGGGACCCTATTTCCTTCCACCCATTAAAAATTATAATCAGGAGTTGAGCTTGGATCTGGAAACTATAGCCCCTAGATTAATAATATTTAATAAATAATTCTAGCCTGGGGTAGACTTCTCTCTTAAAAAAAAATGTGGCTTGCAAGTCTAATCTCTTGCTTCCTCTCTAGGCAAGAATTAGTTTCCCTTAAAGAAGGATTAGGGAAAAACAAGCTAAAGATGTTTATTTTGCCTCCCTTTGAGGCACTCTTTGAAACAACTTTCACTACTTGTAGAGAGACAGACTTACTATGGTTATAGTCATCGTTCCTCACAGTACAGAAATATGCTATTACAAGTATGTACCACTTATTTATCCATTCCCCATTCAATGAACATCTATTTTTCTTTCTAGTTCTTTTTTTTTACCACAGAAATGTTTGTATATGAGCAACCATTGTTTTATATCATTGCCATTCTTGTGGTTTGTATATATGTATAGGTATTTGTGGATCCTCTGGGGTGTTCAGAGAAAACTAACTCTTCTGGTGTGAGGGCTTGCTGAGCC
This sequence comes from Bettongia penicillata ogilbyi, assembly GCA_023548195.1. Lineage (NCBI taxonomy): Eukaryota > Metazoa > Chordata > Mammalia > Diprotodontia > Potoroidae > Bettongia > Bettongia penicillata. Next base: position 314,885 of record JAJHZJ010000377.1, on the reverse strand, counting down.
CTTTTCAGGGTTACTTACCCACCTTTTGTGTCTATCTTCGCCCAACTCTCATCTGTGTCTCCAAGAAGCTGTAGCATGCACAAGGGCTATACTCCAGTAAGCCATCTCACTAAATGGACTAAACCAGGTTGAAGATTACCAACAGACTTCAAACCCATCAATAAGTTAAGGAGCAGTCTATTCCAAGTATGTGAAGACATCCCCCAGCAGAACAGGAGGGTAAGAACAATTTATTTGGAAGGACATGAAAGTGGGAGAAATAAGGTACTGTAGATAGAGGTTTAGAACTTGGTCAGACACCAAAGATGTCCAGGTTATCCACTGCACACCGGGTCATCACTAATCATCGTGACTTTTGTCTTATCACTGGAGTTTGATGGCTCTGGAAAGAGGGTGAGGCTGAAAACTTTGCATAATTCTGCCTCACTTAAATCCAATTCACATGCAAGTTATCATCCCATGTTATCATTGGTCATCTTTGAAAATGAAGGAGGAACAACAGTGAAAGATTCATTTTGTTGAAATGACTACACCAGAATTTCAACTTTCCAATAATATTGCAAACATCATAGAATCAATAAATGTGGCTTGGTAATAGTAGACTCATTATTAATTTTATTCTTCTGCTGAAGTACTATTCCAAATGTCACCATGGTTTTTCAAATATAGTATGGCAAAATACATCCTCTAGCAAGTTCTAAAAAATTGGAAAAGTTTCAGATTCATCTTAGGGTTACCTGTCTGACCATATCTATGTGTGCCTTCTGAAAACTAGTCTAGTTAGATGAAGAGAAACTCATTACCTGGTTTGCAATAGAATAATGAATTTTTGGCAGCAATAACTCACAAAAAACTTACTCTTTTCCTTTACCCTTTACCCTCCTTCCCACTGTGGGCTTGATGAGTATCTTGAAGGATACCCTATGATACTGTATGTGTGAGAGAGCTATGACTCCTAATCAGTTAAAAGACTTCTGGGGAGAGAAGCAGAAGAGATGAAAGACAGTTGGGGAGAGAGAGGAGGGATGGTACAGACTGAATGGTGAACGGGAGATCCTAGAGCCATAAGCATGTGGGAAAAAATCAGCACCCCAAAATATCCCTTGATCCTCAGCATTAAAGATGCTATAGATTGTTAAGAGATCTTTCCTCATTGGAGCTTTCATCTTACTCCTTGGCCAGAGAGTTCCCTTTATTCTTATGTATTCTATCAAGTAAACTAATCTACATAGTTTCCTAAATTACCATCATGCTGACTTTCTTTAATATTCATAATAATCTTTTGTGTAATAAACACTGGGTAAGGGATTGTTTTGTTCTGAGCCTGACTTAAGCCCATTCCCTGGTAATTGAAGTTCTATTTTGGATTGAAATGAGACTCTTGTAGGTCATTCAAAAATTAATAAAGGAGATTCATTCAGTTATTGATAGCACAAAGATACAATCAGTCAATTTACATTTAGTGTCTACTACATGACAAGCAGTGTGCTAAGCATTAGGGTCACAAAGAAAGGCAAAATCAGCACCTGCTCTCAAAGAGCTCACAGTCAAATAGGGATGACAACATGAAAACAACAGTGTAAATAAGATAGAAAGAGATAATATAGATATAGCTATGAATGATGTAGCTAAACATAGATAAATAGGGTATTCTCAGAGGGAAGGCACTAAGATTAAGGAGGACTAAGAAAGGCTTCCGGCAGAAAGTGGGACTTTAACTGAGATCTAAAGGAAGTCGAGAAAGCAAGAAGGAAGAAGTGAAAGAGGAGAGCATAGGCATGGGACACAGGCAATAAATATATCCAGAGTCAGGAGATAGATTATCTTGTATGAGAATAAGTAAGGAGACCAGTGTCACTGGATCAATGAATAGGCGGAAGGGAATAAGATGAAAGAAGACTGGAAAGATAGAAAAGGACTAGGTTATGAGGGGCTTTAGAAGCCAAACAAAGGATTTTATATTTGATCTTGGAAATAATAGGAAACCATTGGATTTTATCGAATACGGTGGTGACATGTCAAGACCTATATATTAGGAAGATTGATTTGACAGCTGAGTGGAGGATGGACTAGAGTGGTTGGAACTTGAGGCAGAAAAACCAACTAGTAAATTATTGAAAGAGTCCAAGTGCAAGGTCATGAGGACCTGTACCAGGTTTTTTGCTGTAGCAGAAGAAAAAAGGAGGCATATGAAGGATGTTACAAAAGTAGCAGCGACAGGACTTGACAAATGATTGAGTTGAAGTTGAGGTGGGGCAGTGAAAATAAGGGATTGAGGATGATCCCTAGGTTGGGAGTCTAGATGGCTGAGAGAATGGTGGGATCTACAATTGTAAGAGAGAAGTTAAGAATAGGGAAGCATTTAGGGGCATGGAGTGGAAATAAGATCAGTTGAGCAAACTCTCTTGACTGAACTATTATTGTCCACCAACTGAGTACCAGAACCTGTCATCAGAGAAATAATGACATGATTTTGTTTTTGAGTGATGAAGGGCTATGTAGATCACCAGCCTCACTTCTCCTCCAGAGCCATCTGAATTCAGTGACCAGATGTTCATCAGGATGACTGGAGATGACCCAGGATGAAGCAATTGGGGTTAAGTGACTTGCCCAAGGTCACACAGCTAGTGAGTGTCAAGTGTCTGAGGTGAGATTTGAACTGCACCACCTAGGTGCCCTGGTAAATGGTATAAGATATTGGGCTATACCAAACTTCCCTTGGACTGCTTTCCAATTTTCCCAAAAATTTTTTACCAAATAATGTTTTCGTATCCCAAAAACATAAATTTGTCAAACACAAGGATACTGTAATCACTTGCTACTGTGTGTTGTATGTCTACTCTGTTCCTCTGATCCACTTTTCTGTATCTGGTCACTGGATTCAGATGGATCTGGAGGAGAAGTGAGACTGGTGACCTGAACAGCCATCCCTCACTCAAAAACAAAAAGTCAAGTGCAAGTCATGTCATCAACTCTATACCTCATTCTAGGTAGCTAGGTGGTGCAGCAGATAGAGCACCAGTGCAGGAGTCAGGAGGACCTGAGTTCAAATCTCACCTTACTGTAACAGTAAGTACCCCAACATACACAGAGGGGTCTGCTATCACAGGTTCTTAGATCTGTATTCATAAAAGGAAAGGCAACTTTTGAGAAGTTAACAATCACTTTAATCAAGCACATGTATCAATCCTTTAACTAAGCACATATGTCATTCACCTATTTCAGGAGAATTAGCACCCTGAACTTCAAAGAAAACACAGAGAAATTAAAGATCAATAGACATGGCTTCTTCCGCCTGAATTCAACAGACAGTTGCACCCTAACTATCTGACCACAGTTACCAGAGAGGCAAGCATGACATCTGGGTTCTCAAAGCCAGGGGACTCCTTAGTGGCTTCCCAGAGTCATCTGGCACTCAAACCTTATTACCAAAACTAAACCCCAAAGTAAAACCTCACCCTCAGAGCCTTTATGCACTTTTTAGAGTCAGAGGGCATCACATCCCTTGAGAAGCAGTGCCTTATTAACAAAAGATATTACAAATCTTCCCAGGTCTGACAATGAGTGGGAAAGATCATCTTAATCACCTCCAAATAGGGGCATTATACTTTTTGACTACATGAAAACAAAAACAACAAAAGATCCTACTTTACTTGCCATTACAACCACTTAGATGACTTTAGAACTTTTATTAAGGAGAGGATTCTGGGAAGATGGCAGAGTAGATCAGAAAACTTTTAGCTGCCCAAATTTCCTCCACACAAAAAGGCAGAACATTACCTCAGAGGAAACATGGATTGGGAGGCAGCCTTAGCCTTAGAAACTTTCATCTCATAGACAGTGTGGGAGTCTGACACCAAAGTAAAAGACTGAAAGACCTTCCACTGTTGAGGGATGCCAAGAACAACTGTGCTGACCAGATGCATCCCAGGCTGTAACTTCACAGAGAAGGAGCTGATACATGTCTGGTTAAAGCAGAAGCAGAGGGGCACAGACCCTGCTGACTGTGGGCATTTACAGGAGAGCAAAGTCCCTGGTTTCTGATCTGGGGCAGAGAGAACAGATACTTGAGGGATTGCAGGGCGCAAGATTATATGCAGGACAATGCAGTTGGGGACCCTAGCTATGGCTTAAGAGTGGAGAGGAGCACTTAAGGTTGGGTCCTGGGACAGACCTTAGAAAATAACAGGTAGAAGGACTTGAGGTTTGGGGAATCATTCCCCATACCTCAGGACTAGAACTTGATTATACTAATAGCTGCTAAAAATAAAGCAAAATTAAATTAAAATGACAAAGCCTAGGAGAATCAACTCAGCTACAGATAACTACTACGGGGATAGAGAAGATCTGGGTTCATATTCAGAGGAATACAAACCACTCTTTTTTCAATGAGAAATGTCAAATGGTTCCAAGTACAAAAAAGGTCCATTAAAAGGACTTAAAAAATCAAATAGGAGAGATGAAGGAAAAAGTGGGGGGAAAAAGAGCAATTCAAAGAAAATTATGGAAAGTCAATAAACTTGAAATAGAGAGTCAAAAGCTTAAGTATTTAAATAAATCCTTGAAAACTAGGGTTGGGCAAGGGAAAGCTAACAATGTTCTAAGACACCAAGAAATAATGAAACAAAATCAAAAGAATGGAAAAATAGAAGAATATGTGAAATGTCATCAGAAAAACAACTGATCTGGAGAACGGATCAAGGAGAAATAATATAAGAATATATTTATCAATCCTTTAACTATGCACATACATCATTCACCTATTTGCTGCCTGAAAATTACAATAAAAAAAAAAACTTAGTACAATATTACAAGAAATTATTGAGGAAAATTTCCCTGAAATTCTAGAGCAAGAACGAAAAACAAAAATAGAAAAAAATACACTAATAACCACCTGAAGAAGAACTCAGAAGGAAAATTTACAAGAATATTATAGCCAAGTTTCAAAGGTGAAGGAGAAAATATTGGAAGCAACAAGAAGAAAACGAATTTAAATATCCCAGAATACAATAATGATTACACAAACCCTAGCATTGCTACATTGAATGACCATAGGTGCTGGCATTCTATGTTTTGTAGAGCAAAAGGTCTGAGATTATGACCAAGGATAACTTATTCAGCAAAGTATAATCTTGAAGGAAAAAAATGGACATTTAGTGAACTGAAAGACTTTCAGGGATTTGTGACAAAAACTCCAGAACTTAAGGGAAAATTTGACATATCAGATGCAGGAGAAGTATAAGGTAAACATTAAAGATCAATTAAAAGAGACTCAATAAGGTCAAATTTATTATTTCTTATAAATGTTATCAGTACTTTTATGACTGTCATCATTATTTGGGTAGTTTGAAAGAAAAGCTTCAGCTGAACTGTGAATAATTGGAAAATTATAAAATAATGTGTACGGAAAGATAAAAAGGAGTAATCATCTTACCCAAATGAAACACAAAAGGAAAAATTATACAGAAAAAAAGCTCATAGGGGAGAGGTTGTGTAGTGATGGGACATTATTCTCATTGGAAATGGGTTAAAGAGTGAACAACATATATAAATAAAATTAGATCTAAAGAATTGAAGCAATATTTATTGTTCCTAAAAAATTGATTTATTCAATGCCATCCCAATTAAATTACTACAAAAATTACCTTACTGACATTGACAAAAAAAAGTAACAAAATTCATTTGAAAGAATTTCAAAGAATCCAGCGGGGAAAGATATAAATGAAGCTGATTCAACGCTATCAGACCTAAAAATATATTATAAGGTAAGAGCATCATTGAAGTGTAAAATGTATGATTTTATTATTTTAAACTACATTTTTCTGTTATAAATGCAGCAATGTAGCCAAGAATATGAGGAATGAAGAAAAATGGAGGAAAACTTTCATAGACAATGTCTCAGAGGGGATGTGATTGTGTTGAAATATTGCTGTGGTGGAGGAAATGAGCTGGTAGATTTAGAAAAGCACAGAAAGAGTTGGATTTATGAAGGATGATGTTATTCACCTTCAGAAAAAGAGATGACAAGTAGAAATTTACACAATACAGTCTTACATATGTGTATGAGTGTATGTGTGTATATATGTATATGTTTATAGATATCTGCCCATGCACACATATATATCACATATATATCAGTTAATTGTAGCTTTCTTTAGGACAAAGGGTGGAGTGCGGGGGCAAGGGAGAAATAAAGTGAAAACTGCACAGCAGAGAACCAAAAAAAAAAAAAACCTACAAAGAAGCAAATAAAACCTGGATAGCTTGAAAACAATGTGTAGTATTTATTATACTGGTTTTCTTGAAAGGGCAATTTATTGTTTTATATTGAATTTTCTCTTATGTTCCACTGAATACATGGCAATGTTCCTTTTTTATTTTTCTCACTTTTTATTTGTTTAAATGAATTTTAAAAATTTACCACAACAGAAAAGAACTTTAGTTGGTCAATCCTGACTTCCAATGTTAAATAAGTCTGCTATATGTGCCAGTAGAGGAAGAAAAGAAAAACTTAAACAGAAACATAGAAAAACCAAAACAATGTAAGAGTTCCCTAAACCAGTGAGTGAATATGGGAGAATAGAGACCAGAAATCCTAGGCATCATACCACTCCTTTACCTCTTCCTTCAGTTCTGAAAGGATTAAGTTCCAAGTCTAAATGATCAAGTTCAGATAGTGTGTAATGTCAAGTTTTTACAATTTACAGTGGATCCTCTCAATATGAATAGGTGACCATTGGGAGGCATAGAACTAGGAGTGTCTTGACTACAGCAAAGTTAGCGACACATCTTGCCTATTCACTGATCCTTATCACAGATCAGGGAAGCATCGCCATTAACTTAGTGTTCCTTGGCCCACTAGTCAGGAATTCCTCCTTACTGGGAGTTCCATGGAAAGGAAAATATAAAATCTCCGCCCTATGAGAGGATTGTCCTTTTGGGGACTTGTTAGGCACTTTCATTTCCCATATGTTAATAGAATGCAATCCCTTGATCTTCCAAACCCTCAATGCGAAAGAATTATTCAATGATCACCGTTACGATACAAGCAATGTTGATTACCAACTAGCTCTAAACTGTAGTAAGTAATGGGCTACAACAAGTCTACCATTTTTTCACTGTCCACCTCTACAGTGTGTAGCTCTATTTTGCCAGTAGGGTCCACATCTGTGTGCTCTGCTCATTCTGATAAAGTGAACTACCATCCCTCTCTGCCAGAGTAGGACCACTGCCTCTACAAGAGACTGAGGTCTGCTGTCTTATGTTTGTAGAGATTGTTGCCACAGACCTGAGTACTATTGAACTGCCATGGTAGAGGCTGGATTCCATCTCTACTTAAGATGAGTATTGCTGCCCTCCTCTTATGGAACAACCATCAACCTTCTCCCCCATGCCCAGACCTGACTCTTCCCCACTATTCTGAGCATTACACCTTTACACTTGTCCACCCTGCAAAGAGAAAGGATTGCTTTAAAACAGGAAAATAAACAAACAAAGCCTTCCTGCAGAAAGGCTGAAAGCCATAATAAAAGTTTCAGGAGGACATTTCACCTATAAATAAGGTTGAGTTTTTATCCCCTCTGCCCAAGTAATATCTTCTCTGGACAGAAGCCACGTTCTCCAAGGGAATAGTAGTAAGTTGGATTAAACCAGTCTTCAGAGGCATTAAAACTGGAATGCAACTAAGTACAAAAAGGTAATGATTGACAGAATCTCAAAGGGATAGCATCTGCCTTAGTGGAGAAGTTTGTGGTTTGTTAGCCTGGAGTTACCTTGCAGGTTTGTTTATAAAAGTCAGAAATTGATATTGTGGAGGGAAGACACTGCAAGAAATATATATTTTAAGTGTACTGATACTGTTACGCTGAAGGAGAAAAACCTGTTGGCTTTAAATTTAGAGGAGACAAACACCTGCAGAAATTGAAGCAGAGGAACACAGTGGAATATGAAGAAGTGGTTTTATTTGGCTCCACCAAGTATGCAGACATAGATACAAGACTTCTCCATTGTTACCTCCAGTGAAAATTACTTCTGAGCAATTATTTTCTGATAAAAGTGGCTTGTCTTTTGCTGGCCTGTGCCCTTCTTCTTGAGAAACAAAGCAAGAAAACTGCACCCCAGTTCAGGCATAGGCACAGGACCAAAGATGATCTGATGAGAAATGAGACACTGAAATGCATTATTTTTCTTGGAGAGATAGAGGACCAAAAGAATGGAGGGCATGAAGACCTTGTACAAGAACACCTCTATCAGCTTAATCATCAGAGTAAATGACCCACCATCTCTTATAATTGTGGGTCTGAGGTCTATGCATATATTGAATTTATTAGAGGAAGAATTATAGCGTTGGTCTTTCCCTTCTATCCACCTTACCAACAATGGAGAGGAGCAGGGAGGGGAGGAGATGAGAAGAGAGGGGTGGGGAGGAGCTGCTGCCCAACTGGGTCTCTAGAGGGGTAGCTTGTACAACTTGAGGTCATTGTTAGTCTTTCATTTTCAAAGAGAATCATGGCCTCAGGAAGGTGATGCCATGACGCGTAAGTGAATTGGATTTAAGTGAGGGAGGGCTGTGCAAAGTCACCAGCCTCACTTTCTCTTATGGATCCCTCTGGGCCCAGTAGCAAGATATAGGTCAGGATGACTGGAAATGACTCCACATAGTGGGAGACCTCAGCCTTTGCACTTATTGACAGAGGTGGTACCTAACAAGGTGCAGAAAGTGACTTGTGGATTCATTTGGCTTGACTATCTTTATACTTTACACAGAATTTTTCCCCCTCAGATGGCGTTATCATGAAGTATTTTTTTTTCTAACTACGCAGAGCAAAACAGAAGGAAGGTCACTCAGAAGCAGGGTGCTTTTGAAAATAATATGTGAAATGAGAATTCATGGTTTCACAGGGAATCTTTTTATGAACACAAATGCTCTTTTTGTGTTTAAATTTAGAATATAAAGGTTTTTCTGCAGAAGGAAGAAATTCTATTTACTACACAAAGCTTTTCTTGATCCATTAATAGTAAATGATCCCTTCTCTCTCTGTCTCTCTTTTCTTCTCTTTTCCTCTCTTTTTTGCTTTTTCTCTCCTCTTTCTCTCACTCTCTCCCTTTCTGAACTCACAATACTTTATCTGTATTTCACTTATTTGATTTATCTCTCCAATTTAATTATAAACTTCTGTGGAGAAATATAAAGAATTATTCTTTTCTGGGTCCTACTCCGTTCATCACAGTGAATTTTATTATTTTTTAAAGGAAGGAATAATTAATACCAATATTGTATTATTTTAATTATGTATTGTTCTGTATCAGGACATAAAACTCGCTTTAGAAGCACTCTGATCCCAGATCAAGAATTTTCTAAAGAAAAAAATAAGATTAAGATAATTATACACACACAATAATTACAAAAGTATACCTCCTGACTTGACTATGTTTAATCATTTAAAGAAACAGACAAGAACAGATATGACACTTGTATACAAAAACCACTCAGGGTGGAGCCTAGAGGGACAAGAAAGTTATATGTTACCTTTCCCTCCAGATTTCTCCAGATTTAGGTTGCCCAGGCTTTCTGCCAATGGCTCTATCCCTCGCTTATGGTATTCTCACAAATGTAGGGAATATACCCCAGTCTGATTCAACCCAGATATTGTGTGAAAGCAGGGGAAGAGGTATTTTGCCTCTCAGTTCAGTTCATGGTTCCCACATTGTGAGGATTCCACTTGTGATCTTCAATCTCTGAGCCGAGCAGGTAAGACAGATCCAGGACCGGTCTCTCCAAATCAGAGGCTACACTTACTGATGAAATAGGGACCAAATGGAAGCAGTCTACCTTCATGTTAGGAGCTCTGGCCATGCATAGGTAAAGCCCTCTTAAACACTTCCTCCTCCTTGACATTTGTTGTTCACAACAAATAGACGGTACATTTTTTTTATACAGTAATTTTCCCAGTCTCAAATAGTTCTATGCATCCTCTTTGTCTAAGAAGGTTTGCTGTATGTATATCCAGATTGTCCAAGAAAACACTCTGATTTCTTACATCCTCTACCAAGTGGGAAAGAGTGAAGAAGGAAGAGGGGAAGGAAGGAAGGAAAGAAGGAAGGAAGGAAGGAAGGAAAGAAGGAAGGAAGGAAGGAAGGAAGGAAGGAAGGAAGGAAGGAAGGAAGGAAGGAAGGGAGGGAGGGAGGGAAGAAAGGAAAGAAGGAAGGGAAGGAAGAGGGAGAGAGGGAGGGAGGAAGCATTTCGTTGTACAGTAGATGTTCGTAACTAAGTAGGGGAGACCTTAAAAGGGATTGAATATTTTTCAACTTCAAGAACAAAGACAACAAAGAGCAGTTTTTATTCAAGCACTCTCTACAAATTGAAATTACTCAGAAACATGGTCAATATTCTGAAAGTAGATACTCTTATGCCCAAAGTTTTTGTTGCAGTTTATCAAGAACTGTATCAAGTAAATTAAGGTGCCTAATAAAATTTTCCCTTTAGGTAGCTAGATCATGCGGTGGATAGAGCACCAGCAGTAGAGTCAGAAGGACCTGAATTCAAATTCAGCCTCATATACTTACTAGCTGTGTGACTCTTGGCAAGTCATTTAACCCTGATTACCTCCATTTTTTTCCCCTTTACAGAAATCTAAAGTAGTTTATGACGAACATTGTTTTCAGATTATGTTGTCCCTGGTGATAAAAAGATTCAGATAAAGACATTGAAAGAGTTGTGTTGATACTATCTGCATCCCTTACCCTATGCTTTGAATCAGTCTGATATCTCCCATCTCTGAATCACAATAACCTACACCTAATAAGCTAGAATTAAAAGGGAGCTCAAGTTATATCATACAATGATACCTTGAAGTAGGAATCTTATTATAGTATCCTCAACAAGAGACTATCCATCCTCCACTTCAGTGTATAAAGTGCTCTGATAGGTAAGAAGGAAGTTGATTCCATTTTTAGGCAATTGTGAATTTTTTTTCCTTATACTAAGAAAGATATCTGAAACTTTTACCATCCATCCCAGTTCAGACCTTTGAAGTAAAGCAAAAAAAGCAAATTCATTTTCCATATGACAAGTCCTTATCATACCTCACTAAAATTTTACATTAAATAGCTCTTTTTAAGGGACTGATACAAAGAAAAAGATAACTAAAGAGTGAATTTGTAATGGTTCTGACCTTTCATTGAGCATTTCAATATTTAAATGTTTATTTAACTATAGTAATGAGCTTCACATTCAATTTAGTCATCATTTCCCTTCAGATCTTTTCCCCCACCAATGAATTCTAGCCTCAACCTCCATTTTGAGGAAGTATTCAGAGAAGCCATCCTTCATTCTTTGAATTTCACCACCATAACCCATCACTTTTCATCTCCTTCCTGTATAGTATTATCTTCCCCCATTACCATGTATGCTTTGTAAGGGAAAAAATATTTTCCTTTTTTTCCTTTTATTTGTATCACCAGTATTTAATGCTTGTTCAGACAGTAGATGAGTAAAGCATTATCATATCAAACAAAAAAATATTCTATTATCCCAGACCAATAGATCATTCAATAAATATGAGCAGCAACTGTTACGTGCTAAGGGCTATGGGGGAACACAGAAAAGAAGAGGATCCATCTTTTCCATTTTTAGCTATATGAGACTTTGGGAGTTTTCATTTGTTTTTGCCTTTTCCATGAATTACTAATTAGGAATTTACTTGATTCTAAAGTTTTAGGTCCATCTAGCTAATAAATTCAAAAATAATTTTAAGTGTATATTTTTGTAAAGCCACTATTTTGCTAAAAAAAAACACAGTTTCTTTGGTATTTATATGCTTTAGCCTTTTTCTTAAACATTAAGAATATATTTAAGAATATATTCTACAGGATCCCTATAGGACTGGGTAAAATTTACACAGGTTTGTATTGGTCTTGTGGGGAAAATGCTTTATTATTTATTTACTATTTATTATTTACTTCATTATTATTTATGTATATACTTGGACTTACCTTCATGAGGCTAGAAATTGTCTAACCTCAAAGCTTACTATAGAGGTTAAGTTGACCTTAGAGATGCTCCAAGGAAGCTAGATAGATGTAAGGAATGCTTAAATCCCATCTTGTGCTGGTTTTATGTCCACTCAGGTCTTGCTTTGGTTCCATCCAAAGCTTGTGATTTGGGTTCCCCAAATTAGATTGATTAACATACTAGAATACATCTGGTATACATACTGTCCCTCTCTTCAGACACCCTACTGCCTAGGTAACCCAATCATGCCAATGACTTTATGTTCTTTCCTGAACTCTCTGTAATGTAACCTTACAAAGACTCGAAAAGGTAACCCACCCCATCTTTCAGTTTTCTCCTTTATCAAACGGCCAAATACATTTCTTTCCAAAACAGTTCAAATTTGGGGATTCATTCTTACAACTAACAATCTCCAAAAATACTGAATTTCTAATGTCAATTTTAGTGGAAGTTTGACACCTGATATATTCCAGTGGATTTTTTTTTACATTTATTCCTAATTTTTTATGCCCTAAAATATGCTTATTTTTGTAAAGCTACCATTTGGTGTTGGGGAGGAGAGGACTCAGGAAGAAAATCATATCTGTCTTCAAGTATTTGTATGGCTCTTATGTAGAAGTGGTATTAAATTTATTCTTTTTGGCTCTAGTCGGAAGAACCAGGAGCAGTGGGTGGAAATTGCAAAAAGCTTAGCTACAAAGTTACATCTAGCCTTAATGTCAGGAAAAAATTTCTAAATGTTTGATCCGTCCAGAACTAGAGGAGGTATGTTCCCCTCTTTGGAGGTCTTCAAGTACAGACTGTCTTTTCAATTATATTACAGTAAAGTTTTCTTGAGGTAAAGATTGAACTGCTGAGATCCTTAATAAATTTCAATTGAAATGTGTTTCTTAATGATTCTGTGAACAATATACTCTCCTAATTTTAGTGTGTCTATATATAATGTCCATATATGATATAGATAGAAATACTGACTATATCTTTTTTGCTATTTAGTTTCTTCTTTTATCAATTTAGATACTATAGCATTTGGTGTGTGTACCTGGTATTGATTTTGGTTTATTTTCTGTTCTTTAACCATGAAAAAGTTTCTCTGACATTTCTATTGATATTGTGAATTTTTTTTGTCTTGTCTGATAACATGGTTACAGTTCCTGATTTTTTTGGATCCACCTCATATAAAGTAAATTTTGTTCCCATATAATATACCTGATATATTCCTTTTATTGCATTGTTTAATCCATCCACATAAAATGTGCTTTCCTTCATTTATTTATCTTTTGTTGATGAAAGTTTTAGAGATATGACATTTTCCCTGAGGACTGTTTTGACTGCATTCTAAAATTTTCAGTATGTTGCCTTCTTGTTATCTTTAATGAAATTATCTGTTTCCATGGTTTATTCTTTTACCCTTGAAATTTTTATGAATTTATTTATTTATTCTGCAACTAATTTTAAATTTTTTCCTCTAGAACTTTTATTGAAAATATTTTATTACATTTGGTTAGTAATGAATGTCTAAAATTTCTTCTCTCAATTTGTTATTTATGCTATGACACATGGTCAATGTTTGTAAAGTGGTCATGCACAGCTGAGATTTCTATTCCTGTGCAATAATCTCCACATGTCTATCATATTTAACCTTCTAAAATTCTGTTTGTTGTTTATTTCATTTTGTTTCTTTTTTGTTAAATTTATTTAGCTTTGAAAGGAATAGTTCAATGTCCCCAGCTATTATTGTTTTACCTTCTATGTCTTGCTGTATAACTGGTTTAGCTTTTGTTTTACATGTTTAGATGCTATGCCACTTGGCTTGTGTGTGTTAAGTACTGATATTAATCCATTGTCTATGGTACTTTGTAGCAAAATGTGATTTCCTTTTTAAGTTTTCATCATTTCTTTTTTGGTTATTTCCTTGTTTGTGACCACCATTGCTAACCCTACTTTTCTAAGTTACCTGAAGCATAATAGATCTTGCTCCAGCAAAATTATTTTACCTCTGTGAGTTTTGGTAAACAATATCTTGATAGCTTCTACTCTCTTTTGCTGGTAATTTTATCCCATTCACAGTTTGTCTATTGTGGATTTTCTCCTTTAATTTATTTTATACTTCTATTCTTATTTATACTTACATTCTTGTATACTTTCATTGATTCCTGCTTTCCTCCTTTAAAAAAAAGAGTGATGAGAAGAGTGTCCTTAGCTTGTCCTTTGCTTGACGGCATCTGCTTCTCCACCACTGTACCTCTTCTCTTTCCCTTGCCCTGGCCCCAATCATAGATTCTTTTGTCCTTTTATTCTCTTTCTTCCTTTTTTCCTTTTTTTCTTTCTTTCTTTCTTCCTTCTTTGTCCTTTCTTCCTTTCCCTCTTTCTTTCCTCTTAAATCACTCTTAATGACTAGAGTTTGTTTTGCTTTTGGCTAATATCTCTATTAATCCACCTTCCTTCTTATTTTACCCTCCATGTTTCTCTATGGAGTAAAATGTGCTTCTCTACCAAACTCTTTATTTGTGTATGTTTTTTCTACTCTCCTTTAACTAGTTCATATCAAAGTGAAGTTTCAGTGTGTCCCCCTTGCCCCATCACATCATTACTTGTATATACATGTGAAACTGATTATATGAGAAAATACACTTGCCAACATTCCTCTTTTTTCCCTAGTTTATTCTTTTTCCTTTCCTTTCTGCTATTAAAATTATAAGAATACAACAAAATTCTGCCCTGGCACTTTGACTTATTTAACTATCTCTGTAACCTATTAAGGCACTAGGCTTCAGAGTGAGAGACATTATTTTCCTACTCAAACATAAGTGCTTATTCTCTTATAGTCCCTTTGGATTAATCACTTGTATTTACCTTTCTATAATAAGTGCAGGAGCCATATCCAAGTAAAATTATCTAGGCAAAGGGATTAAACCAGGCTAAGGATAACCAATGTTCCTCAAACATATCCATAAGTTAGAGGGATGTCTATCCCAAGCATATGAAGACTTCTCCCATTGCAATGGACAGATGAGAGAAATTTTTTCCAACAGGTCATGAGGGCTGCAGAAGCAGGCACTGTGGAGCACTTAGAGCTTTGTCAGACATTGAAAATGCCAAGACCATCCTTTGTAACTTGGGCCATCATCAATTGCCTTGACTTTTGTCTTAGCACTAGACTTCAATGACTGGAAGATAGAATAAGGCTGATGACTGTGCAATTGTGCCTGACAAATCCAATTCATGCACAAGCCAACACATCACCCACAATCCATTATTTTATTATTAAATATTTGATCTTTTTTTTTTACTATTTTAGCTAGCTTAAAGTCCTGGGCAAATGACCAAACAACAGGTATAGATTCACTGGAAGCTATAGTCACAACTGTGACAATAGCCAGTCCAGGCCATAGGGTCATCTTCTCAATGGACTGAAGCAGCAGTGGGATTCAGCAGTTCCCTGGATATTCGAAGAGCTTCTTTTTAAATAATTTATTCCCCCCTACCGATTACATGTGAAAATAATTTTAATGTTCTTTTTTCAAATATTGAGTTCCAAATTTTCTCTCTCCTTCTTTGCCTCCTCTCCATTGCCCCCACCCGATTGAGAAGACAAGCAATTTGACATGAGTTATACATGAATAATCAAGAAAAATACAATTCCATGTAAGCCATGAAGTGAAAAAAATCACACAGACAAAAAAAATAAAGAAAGAAAAAGTATTTTTGATCTGCATTCAGGCTCTACCAGTTCTTTCTCTGGAGATGGACAGCACCTTTCATCATAATTCCTTCAGAATTGTGTTGGATCATTGTATTGCTGAGAATGGCCAACTTATTCACAGTAGAACATTATAGGACATTGCTGTTACTGTGTATAGTGTTCTCCTGGTTCTGCTCATTTCACTTTGCATCAATTCATATGAGCCTTTCCAGATTTTTCTGAGAGCATCCTGCTCATCATTTCTTATAGCAAAATGGTATTCCATCACATTCATATACCACTTGTTTGGTCATTTCCCAAATGATGGACATCCCCTCAGTTTCTAACTCTTTGCCACCACTAAAAGAGCTGCTATATTTTTGTACATATTTTTGGTTCTTTTTCTCTTTGGGATACAGACCTAGTAATGATACTTCTGGGTAAAAGGGTATGTATGGTTTTATAGCCCATTGGGCATAACTCCAAATTGATCTTCAGAATAGTTGAATCTGTATACAGCTTCACAGTGCATTACTGTCCCAGTTTTCCCAAATCCCCTCCAACTTTTAGCATTTTCTTTTTCTGTCATATTAACCAATCTGATAGGTATGTGGTGGTAGCTGAAATTGTTTTAATGTACATTTTTTAAATTAATAGTGATTTAGAGCATTTTTTCATAGGACTGTAGATAGCTTTGATTACTTTGAAAATTGCTTGTCCATATTCTTTGATCATTTATCAATGAAGAATGAATCTTATTTCTATAAATTTGACTCACTTTTCTATATACTTGAGAAATGAGGTCTTTATCAGAGAAACTTGCTGTAAATTTTTTCTCACTAATGATTACTATCTATGTATTTCCTTCAGTCCTATTTCCCCTCATTTATCCTACTCTCTCCTTTCACCTTGTCCATTCTCAAATGTTTTGCTTATGACTCTTACCTCCCCCAAGCTACTCTCCCTTCTATCAGTTTCCCCCACCTTATTCCTCTTCCCCTCCTACTTTCCTGTATGATAAAATAGATTTCTACACCCACATCCAATTAAGTGGGTATGTTATTCCATCTTAGAGACAATTCTGAGCCAATACACTCATTCCCCTCCACTTCCCCCATCATTTCTCTACTGTAAAAGCTCTTTTGTACCTCTTTTATATCAGATAATATCTCTCATTCTACCTGTCCCTTTCCCCTTCTTCCAGTACTTTCTTCTTTCTCACCCCTTGATTTTATTTTTTTTTAGATAATCATCCCATCATACTCAACTCACAACAATACCCTCTGTCTATGTATACTACCTCTAACTGTCCTAATAATGAGAAAGATTTTAGGAGTTATAAGCATCACTTTCCCATGTAGGAATGTAAACAGCTTAACTTTCTCAAGTCTCTTTATGATTTTTATTGCCTGTTTACCTTTTTATGCTTCTTTTGCACCTTGTACTTGAAAGTTAAATTTTCTATTCAGTTTTGCTCTTTTCATCAGGAATGCTCTAAATGTTGATTTTTTTCCCCTGCAGGATTATACTCAGTTTCACTGAGCAGATGATTCTTGGTTGTAGTCCTAGCTCCTTTGCCCTCCAGAATATTATATTCCAAACCCTCCAATCATTTAATGTAGAAACTACTAAATCTTGGGCTATCCTGACTCCACAATATTTGAATTGTTTCTTTTTTTTCTTTTGCTTGCAATATTTCCTCCTTGATCTGGGAGCTCAGGGTAGTTTTCCTTCAAAATTTCTTGAAAGATGATGTCTAGGCTGATTTTTTAATCATGACTTTCAGGTAGTCTGATAATTCTTAAATTATCTCTCCTACATTTATTTTCTAGGTCAGTTGTTTTTCAAGTAACATGTTTCACATTTTCTTCTACTTCTTTCATTCCTTTGATTTTGTTTTATTGTTTCTTGATGTCTCATAAAGTCATTAGCTTCCACTGCTCAATTCTAATTTTGAAGAATTGTTTTCTTCAGTGGATTCATTACCTATTTTTCCATTTGGCCAATTCTGCTTTTTAAGGATTCTTCTCTTCAATGAATTTTTATATGTTTTTTTCATTTGGCCAATTGTTTTCCAAGTCATTCTTCCCTTCACTTGTTTTTTGGGCCTCTTTTATCATTTGGCATATTCAGGTTTTTAAGTTGTTGCTTTCTTCAGTACTTTTTGTGCCTCCTTTTCCAAACTGTTAACTATTTTTTTGTGATTTGCTTGCATTGTTCTCATTTCTCTTCTCAATTTTTCCTCTATTTTTCTTACTCAATTAAAGTCCTTTTAGATCTCTTCCATGACTTGTGGCCAATTCATATTTTTCTTTGAGGTTTTTGATACATGCATTTTGACTTTGTTTTCTGCTGAGTGAATTTTGATCTTCTTTGTCACCTTAGTAACTTTATATTGTCAAAGTCTTTTTTCTGCTGTTTGTTCATTTAACAGCCTATTTCTTGACTTTTAACTCTATGCCAGAGTGAGACTCCACTTCAGCTGTTTTCAGAGGTAACTCTGGGGGCATGTAAATTTTTAGTTCTTCCAAGGAGATAAGATCTAGAACAGGCCTGTCAAAAGACTATGGATGGTCCATGAAAAATATAGAGAATGTTTTCCTCTATATTTTTCATTGGTTACATGAAATCCTTTGTAGGTTGTGTAGATCTGTAGGTTGTGTAGATCTGATCTAGGGAGAGGCATATTTACTATTTCCCTGTACTTTGCACTGATCTCTCAGTGACTACAAGCACTCTTTTCCACCCTGGAACTGTGACCAGGATTACAACTCCCCTGTGACCATAAGCTCTGGTGTGCTAGTATTCCTCCTTGCCCTAAGACTAAGACCCAGAACCAAATATGGGCAACATAACAGAGTCCTGTCTCAGTGTCAGCAAAGGTACCTTTATCACCTCCTTCTGAACATCTGTCTGTCTTATTATTTGTAGGCTGAGAGGTACAGAAACTGCCACTCCACAACTGATTCGGTTGCTCCCAAAGTTGGTTCCTGGCTTACAGGGGCCCAGTCTGTACTGGTACAGCCTGCACTGTACTGTATTCCACTTCTCTCTGGTACAATTGATCTTTCCTGCTGGCCTTCTAAGTTGTCTTGGTCTGGAGAATTGCTTTACTCTCTCCTTTTTTGGATTTTGCCACTCTAGAATTTGTTTAGGGGCATTATTTAAAGGGTTAGGGAGAGCTCAGGTGAGTCCCTGCCTTTTCTCTCCCACCTCTGTCCACCTGCCCTGAACAGCTTTTTTAAAGGACTGCCCTGCTCACCTCTTGGCAAGAAGAAGAGGTGTACTAAAAATTGTCTGCTTCATCCAACCATGTCCTGTTTACCACAACAAGTTGGGATGCCACCTTGTAGCTGAAATTCAAAAAAATATACAAAAATATTGTGAAAATGATTCCATTCACCATAGTACACAGAATGTGCATGTGCTCATAGACAAGACAAATCCATTAGACCTGAAAGACAAATCCTCTTTTTGCAAGAGAACTCAGCAGGCACCCCATCCAAATAGAAGCCCTGAGTGAAATAAGGCTGGCAAATGAAGGCTAGCTTACTGAAGGTGGAGCTGGACACACATTTCTCAGGAATGGCTGCTGCGAAGTGGAATGTTAAGAAGCTGAAGGTCTCACAGTCACATCTAATCTAGTTAACAAGTTTGTATGCCTCCCAAAAGAAATGAACAACAGGTTCAAGACAATGTGACTGCCATTTGAAGGGTATGGCTATGCCCTCATCTCTGTGTATATTTCCACCATGACAACCCATGATGAGGGCTAAGAAAAATTTTATGAAGACCTGGGAACTCTATTTATCAATGTGCCAAAAGAGAATAAGCTTGTAATTCTGAGTAATTTTGCCCCCAATATTGTGCTATCATTGGTCTTCTTCAAGTACTGATGATAAACAACTACATACATATGTGTGTGTGTATATAAACACATATGCACATTTGGGTGTGTGTATGTATATACACATATATGGATACATATATATATATATATATATATATATATATATATATATATATATATATATATATATATATATCTTGTTCTAGGAAAATGACAATAAGGTGATGAACTTTCAAGTCTGGTATAAAAAATTCAAATGAAATGTACTTCATAAATTATTTTTTGTTGTATTGATTTCATATTGTAATTGATTCTGTATCTGCTTAAGCCCTCTTTTTATGTTTTTTATTTAAGTTAAGCAATTTGGCTTTTTCTCTGAGCTAGTTTAAAGGTCAGCCTGACCATAACTCACTATAATTAAAAGGAAAGGATTTTCATCTTCTTTACCATTAGCTTTTGGGTAAACACCGAGACATCTGGTGTTTTCTTTAAGTGCTAAAGTTAGTTCTAAGAAATACATTATCCTTGAACTGTCCTTGTCCCATTAAGGAAAGCCACCATCTCTCTAACAAACCTCTCTTGGTGTCAGTAAGTCTGTTAACTGATCTAATAACAAAGATAACAGGATGAAAATGAATCCTATAAATCAATTAGCATTCCTTATTGAGAGGGGAAGAGGTGAGTATCAGCTTCCATTCTTTAGGAAATCTAATCATAATGTCCCTGTCCAAATGATGCTGTCAGCTCTGTTCATAGTGTTTCCCCATCTACTAAGTTTTCTTCTTTGTTTTAGGCATATAAAAATGAGCTGCTTTTCCTCCTCAAGGTCCCTGGAATAGCCAAGGTGTCCATTGACCCTCTTTATAAATAAAATCTTGCTTTATTAGTAAGGTAAATGTACTTATAACTTTGTGACTTAGTTTATCTAAATTTCAAACATGACAATCTGCTCTTTTTTAATTAATTTTTAAAACTAACAAGAATTTATTTTCTCTTCTTCCCACCTTCTATCTTTTTAAAAGAAAGAGAAAATAAAACTCTTGTGACAAATAGACAGAACCAAGCAAAACAAATCCACAACTTGAACATGACCAAAAATGCATGCTATATTCTACATCTGGAATCCATCTTGAATACATCTCTATCAGGAGATGGGTAGCATTCTTCACCATCCAGTAATTTAAGTAATATCATAGCTAAAATCCAGAGCTTCCAGATCAAAGAAAACATACAGCAAGCATACAGAATGAAGCAATTCAGGTGCCAATTACAATAACTCAAGACCTGTCAGCTTCAATTATAAATAAAAGGAAATCTTGGACTACAATATGAAAACTTTGTTATAAATTATAAATAAATACATATACATGTATTTATATGTGTATTGATATACATAGATATATGTATGTATATTTGAGAAAGCTGCTTCAAGTCATAGCATCTTAACATTTCTATTTGCATAGGAAAGAGGTCCATAGACTCTTTATTGATGTACCTCATTAACTTAATGTTATTTAAAAAAGGAGATTTATAAAATCACTGTCTTGTCGTCTGTTCAAAATTCACAGTCAAAATAGATCATACTATATGGATATTTTGAACCTACCACTTTGATGGTGTGTATATTTATACGTACATATAAATCTGTAGAGTCTATGATAATATATTATATGGTAATTCCTTATTGATTTGTAAGTCCCTTGAGAGGAAGAATTGCTTCATTTATGTCTTTATATCCCCAGTGCACCCTAGAGTGTCTTGCACACATTAAGTATATAAATATTTGAAGGCAAGAAGAGGGAAAACAAAGAAGGGAAGGAGGGGAAGAAAGAAAAGGGGAAAAGGAGAAAAAAGCAAATCAGTATTAAAGATGTCATTTTCTGATGCTGTGTGTTTAAAGGAAAATAAGAATTTTTACTTTGGGTACATACTTCATGAATTTTATGAAATATAATTTAGAATAACCCAAGTAGTAAAAGAAGCACCAAAATCCACTGAAGAAAACAATTATTTAAAAATTAAAATTGGAGAGAAGCTGAGATTTAGGCCCCAAGGAAGCCATAGTCTGAGGAGAGGGAGCCAAGAAGTGAGTAATAGGGAAGCAAAGGGAGTGGAGAGAGACTTAAGGTATCAAAGATTTCAGGAAGAAGAAACTTTAAAGACCTTGAATATAAATAAATCGACAAGAAATCTGGTAACAACAGAAGGAAATATGGCGTCCATGTCCAGTAAAATAATTCAGGCATCTATGAATAAATGTTACAAAATGAAAGAAAATGACTCAAAACTTGATAAAAGAGAGAACTCTGTGGAATTTGAGGAGAATATGAAACACCACAATTTTCTAAAGTGGTGTACAACAAAAATTAGAATTATGAGAACATAGTTTATATCCTGAACAGCAAAAATAATGAGTACAGTACAAAAACTCATATCTGCAATGGCAAACCTCATCAAAGAAACAAAAGAGAGAACAATAAATTTAGAGTTCAAATACTCAGAAGTAAAAAATATTTTAGAAGAAGAGAAATAAAAATGACATTTTTAAAATATGCTCACTATGCAAGAAAAACATAGTGCATTCAAAGACAGGATATATAGAGCATCACAAAGCACCCAGAAGAACTTGATAGCACAAAAAAAATTAACACCATAATGAAGGAAATAATAGAAATGGAAAGAATTCATAGATCTCTTCTAGGAGAAAAAAAAATAACAGCAAATTCCAAGACACATAGCTATTAAATTTCACAATTAATTTGACAAACAACTTCTGCAAATCATCAGGAGAAAGATCTTCAAATACAAAAGAAAGGACATTTGAATAATATGAAATCATTCCACCCTCACAAAAAAAGAGGAGGGAATTGAATGATGTGTTGCAAAGAACATTGGGGCTTACATTTAGGCCAGTTTGACCTGTCCTGCAAATCTGAGAACAAAAGATGGATGGATATTCAATAACAAAGAAAAGTTTGAAATATTTGAAGAAAGGAAACCAAAACTAAGAGACTGTTTTGCTTCTTGAACATCCCAAATAATAGAAATTCAAGAGGTGTGAATAAATGTAGCAGGCAAGGATTGCAAAAGCAACAGAATGAAGACAGAAACAGCAGTCATAAACTTCTTTCTAGATGTGCACAAGGAGACAGATAAAGGCAGAAATCTGCCATATATAACAATAAAGAAGCATACAGGAGGCATAATAAACAGAACCTGGATATATCCTGCTTACAGGAAAATGCTTCTTTTGTGGTGTTACCTTGTAATACAGGAGGTCATGTAGGAAGGAGGGAAGGGATCAGAAATATAGAAAAGTAAATGATATGCCAGAGTCAAATCAGAAGCTAAAAATGAGGGGAAATGACCTCTGTGGTCTCAGAAAGAGAAGAGCCTATTGAGAATGGATGAGGAGGAGGGGGGAGAGATTTAAAAAGGAAGGAAAAGAAGGAAATCTTACTTTGGATGTGGGAGGCATTTCCACTGATGAATGATCCTATGGGTGAAGGAAAACGAAGACCTTATATTGGTTGAGGTTTAGAGGGATATAGTGCATTAAAAGCCCATTTGCAGGGGGAAAGGGTGGGTAGGAGGGGTTGGAACCCCTAGGGCCACCTCATATCTGGAGGAGAGAGCACACACACAGGGAGATTTCTAAGTGAATGTAGAAGAAAAAAGGAAGAGAGATCAGGGGTGAGGAACCTGTGGCCTTGAGGTCACATATGGCCCTCTACAGCCTGAATCCAAACTTCTCAGAATAAATGCTCTGTGAAATTTTAATTCAGTCAGATAGATGGGGGAGAGGGGAAAGGTGTCCTGCCATGGGGCAGTGTCCTTTCTGACACTTGCAGTAATTGACATTGTCCAGACAGTAAGGCATAATGCAATAGGAGGATCCATACGGTAAAATCGATACCTTAGAAGCTTTGATAGTTTAAAAAAATACAGAGAAAGAAGAGAATCCAGTTAATTATAGGGATAATGAATCAAAAAAAATGGTCTAGAGTAAACAGAAAAACTGACAGATAATGAAGAGAGCGACAGGAATCCTTTTTTGGAAAGGTGTACAAAAAAATGAAATTTAGAAAGCTAAAGGATTAGTTAAAGGGGAGGAGAGGAAGAAGGAATCTAATTGATGCATTGGGAGGAAAAAAAGAGAGGGAAGAAACATATAAGCAGATAAAAGCAGCAGAGGAACTAATGAGCAAAATCCTAAAGGGAAATGTATAACAAAGAAAAATAAGGAGTCAAGGGGAAGAGGAAGAGAGAGAGTGAGAACAAGGTCACTTAAAAAAAAATTAAGTAAAGTAACAGAAGGGACATAGTACTGTGTTTATAGCGGGGGTGGGGGGATCATAACTTAAAAAAAGAACTTTAGAGACAGATGGAAGAAAATATAAAAACCTCTTATTGTAGAATATGGTATAAGTTATTAGTTTAAGCCAAATTTCTGCCAGTCTTCTTTCCATCTTTCCCAGTAGATGTTATCAAATGAAGAGCCTCTCTCCCTCCCCCAGGTAATTTGTTTTCCACTTTATCAAATACTGGATTACTGAGTTCCATTATTTCTTATTATCTATTGTCTAGCCTATTCCATTGATCGCATTATCTTTCTATATTTTTAAACCAAAATTGGATGGTTTTGAGGACATCTGCTTTCTGACTGAGGTCTGAAAGTGCTATTCCATTTTTATCCTTATTTCTTTTCCCCATTTCTGCGGATATTCTAGATCTTTTGTTTTTCCAAATGAAATTTGTTATTATTATTATCAAGTTCTATAAAGTATCCCCTTGGAAATTGGATTAGTAGAGTACTGAAAGTATAAATTAACTTTGGAAGTACTGTCATATTTATTATATTGTCATTTGTTACATAGGGTTGCACAGTTAGGGTTAGCAGCAATCAATGAATTTTCTTTCAGCTATTTAACTTTTTTATTTATTTCTTTAAAGAACACTTAGTAATTGAATTTATACAAATGTACTTTGATAGGCAAATCCCCAGATATATTATGCTTTTTGCAGTTATTTATAATAGGATTTCCCTTTCTATCTTAGCTTCTTGTCTTTTTGTCTTATTATTTATAAAAAATGCTGTTAATTTTTGAGGATTTGTTTTGGAGCCCAAAACTTTGCTGAAGCTATTAATTATCTCAATATCTTTGCTGATTTCTTGCAGGTGTTTTTTTTTTTTAATTTGTGCATGCTTTTAGTCTCACAGGAAGGAAATGCAGCTACAATTCATCAGTGAAAATACAAAGAAAACAGTCTGTGTGTCTGGTTGATTTGATTAATTAAATACAAAAACTGAAGAGATAGATAAGTGAGTTTTATTTTTATTGTCAGTTCCAAATTTTCTCCCTCCCCTTCTACCCCACCCATTAAGAAGGGAAGAAACATAAGAAGGGAAGAAATACAATATCCATTCATTTCTTATGTGTGTGTATGTATGAGCATATACGCATATATGCATATATGTTTGTGTTTACATATGGTTATGCAAAACTTTTCTACATTAACCATATTCTAGTCAAATACGCAAGAAAAAGAAAAATATTCTTCTTTGCATTTTGAATCCATCAATTCTCTATCTGCAGGTAGAGAACTTTTTTAATAAAGATTCCTTTGGAACTGGGATGGATTGGGGTTACTAAGTCTTTCACAGTTGATTATCTTAACAATATTGCTGTTACTGTGTACATGGTTCTGGTTCTGCTCACTTCACTTCAAATCAATTAATATATGTCTTCCCAGGCTTTTCTGAAACCATACTTTTAATCACTTCTTACAACATAACAGTATTCCGTCTCATTCATATGCAATCAAGATTTTTCCTCCACCTCTGTCTCTAATTCATTTCCCTCCTGGTTTGACTAAAGTTATAACTCCTAGAATAAGCATATCCCCCCCACTCAAAAAAAAAAAAAAAAGCAGTCCCTGAGGACTTCCTTTCCCCATCTCCAGGCAATTTCCCCAAAGGATATATTCTGTGACTGGACTCAAGAAGGTTCTGTCTGATAAAGTTAATCTGCCTTTTATAAGGGAGAAGGTGGGCTGAGAACACTAAAGTTTAAATAAGACTTTGGAGGGGGAGGGCTTTAGGGGAGGGTGGGTAGTGAAATGGGTAGCAATCCTCACCCTTTCCCTCCTCCCTTAATGTGTGTGTATTGTTGTACCAACTTCTCCCAGCACGTGGCGCTATGACAAGTGTTATCTCTGGGGCAGTATTAAAGTACTAAATTCGAGCTACCACTCAACCACCTCGCTGATACTGAGAAGCATTCACTGAATTTGCAGATTTTATGACATTCCCCTGATTATTACTATCACTTTTTTTCTGTGCCTGAGATTTAAATTACACTTTTGTATGCGCACACATACACACACACACACACGCACACTCACACACACCCTTTCGTGACCTCACCTTACCCCAAACACACGCCTCTACACCATTCTTTCAGCTCTGCAGCCCCGATCTACCCTCCCCTTAGCGTTTTACTCAGTCCTTAGCAAAGTGGATTGGCTAGAAAACGGCAGCACCTGGCTGAAAAGGTTGGGAGAAATGAGGTGGAAGGGGAGGGGGGGTGCGGAGGGAGGAGAACCGAGGGTTGGGGGAGGATCAGAGGGAAACGGAAACCTGGAGTCTGAGCTGGGTGAACAGCGAAGAGGATACAGCCTTCTGCCAACCTCTGAGGGATGATGTAAAAATTTGCCATCTGATTCTTTTTTTTTTTCCAATTTTTTTTTTTTTTGCAATCTATCCTTTCGTGAATAATCATCAACCATCAAAGCCATTCTCTGCTAACAAGGAAGATCATGATTGAATGAATCCTGTCTTTCCACAATAGGTAAGCCAAAATAGGTAGTTGTTCAAAGATAACAGGCTTGTGCAAATCTGTACAAGACATTCAGTTCGGTAGCAATCATTCTCTGGGCTATGCCACTGTATGCATTTTCTTCTCTGGTGAGAAATATGGTGACCGAAACATAAAGGCAAGGGGGAAGCCAGTTATATAACATAAGGGAAATCTGTTTCCTGCGGTTTTCGGTAAAGCAATTGAAAACTCCACAAGAGAGGGAGGTCAGGGAAAGGGGCTGCACTATGTGATAATTTCAAAGAAATCTAGTAAAACGATTTTATTTCAATATGGTTTGGAAAAGGCTGAGTACACGGACTAAATTCAGGGACTGCATGTTGTGGTTTTATTTCATAACCAGAAAAGTGATTTAAAAACCCTACCTCTTCTTCCTCAGAAGGAGGAAGAGAAGAGTGCGAGAGAGAGAGAGAGAGAGAGAGAGAGAGAGAGAGAGAGAGAGAGAGAGAGAGACAGAGAGAGAGAGAGAGAATCATTAACTGGTATCATGCAGTAAAGACAATATGTAGTGTGCCATTGGTAATCTGAAAAGCTGAAAAAACAACTAGGATATCCCTGAAAACCAGAATAATCAACCTAAAAATCCTTCAGATAAAATTAGCTGTTTGTACCATTATTTAAAGGGGAATGAGAACAGAAAGGATGAGGAAGTGAATAATTTCTGCCTCCTTGCAGATGGTAAGCATCCTCTTGGAATTAGCCTTTACCAAAATTACATAATTTAATAATTTTATAGTAGCAAGACTGAAGAAGACCACTTCAAAATCCATGGAAGACTGTGTCAGTACAAATCTGTCTGGAGTTCAAATTCATGGGGAAGATATCTTCACTGTAGTAGAAATGAAAAGGTTAGGGAAACTGACTGATCATAAATCCAACATTTTTAAATAATCAAAACCATTTCTATTGTCATGGAGGGAGATTTCTGTTACTTTAATAGACTGACTATTGCTATTCATAAAAGTAGGATAGATTCCCAGAAAGCATGATATTATATGATGCAATAAAACATCATGTAAATATATAGACCATTTCCTTTTTTATTTTTCTGACTGAAAAGGAAGTGGAAGATTGCTGCTCAGTAGGGAGCAAATGAGCTATTTAGAAAGGCAGACTCAGTGTTCTCAGGGCTGTGTTAACTAAGCTTTGCCCATTTTGTCTTGAGCTCTGTATCACCATGACGACTGGTGGGGGAGGAGGTGGGGGAGAGAGTGGGGAAACAGCTCAGTTACATGGAAAACACAGAACAAAACTTTCCTAGCATTAGGGAAAAAACAGTACAATGTCCCCTTCTCTTCGTATATCTTTTTGACACCTAACAATAACACAAGAGGTGAAGCTCTGAGTTGACTGGCCCCTGCACAGCTTTAAACGTTGCCTATGAGTTTTGATGGCTTTTAGAGGACAGTGTTTCTTGTTTCAGCACCAGGGCCAGAGCACAAGAGGTTTCTCTGATGTCAACAAGCTAAGTTGACGGAGGATCTGGTTCCTGAAGTCTTTGCAGATCACTCTATGAAAAGGGGGAAAGAATGTCAATGTCTGCATACAGTGAGAGAATCTGATTATAACAGTAGCTAGAAAGCTTGCAAATGGTTACTTTCACACCCAGCTATGCATCAGAGTAGCTGTTAAAAATCAAGAGGAATGAAACAGCAAAAAAATAATAATAATAAAATAGAAATAAAATAATTTAATTTTCAGAGGGAAAACATAAAGAACATCAGAACCTGACCTGAGAGTTGGGAGGTTTAAACCAAGTCCCATCAGTTTTCATAAGTCATCAGTTCATTTCATGGTCTGTAGTTGCTACCTTGAACTTTTTGGTACAGATGGCAGAAGGGCAGCACATGGGTCAGTGGTGAATAGATAATAGTCATGTGTGAGAATATGTGATGGGGTAGAGAAGAAAAATGGGTATATATATATATATATATGTCAGTGATCCTGAAAAGATGCTACGCCAACCACAAAGATACCAACACCTAAAAAGAGAAAGTGTATTAGTGAGATAGTCAATGATAACCTCAAGCTGTTAACCAGAAGAATCTGAGCAAAGTTCTTAAATTTTCAGTGCTCTGAGAATTAGAAGGGTAAAGGGATAGTTGCTAGCAGCTCCTTGTATTATTAACAACATTTATATTTTATCTTGATGTTTCTCTTTCTCCCTCCATCTCCTTTCCTATTTCCCATGTGATTGAGAGAAATTAAGGAAATATAATGCAGAAGGATGGAAGCTCAGTTCCAAGTAAAACTCCTCCAGAGGGACATTTAGTGTTAGGAGGCATACTTTAGATTTTAATTGTGTTTTGTACAGCATTGCTTACAAAGCTATTTCCATACATAAAAGTTCCATAACTGCTTAAAAATGCTGAGGAAGCTATAAAACTTATTATTGAAGAGCCTTTATTTGGTGTGTATTTTCTCCATGTAAACAATTTTTATTTTCTTCTGTTTTTCTTTTGATCAGCTGAATGAGAATGTTATAATTGCCTTTTAAATTATTGTGCATGGGAAATATGGGGAACATCAAGTCCAGTTTAGAGCAGTAACTTAAAAAGCATGCCCAAATCTTTTGTTATAATTGCTAGTGTTGAAAGAAGTATCTAAATTGCTTATGTCAGACTTAGGAACACAGGTTGTCAAACTGTTACACAATTTCATGCATTTCATTTCTAGGGACTGATAAAAAGCAAATGATTAGTTTAATTATTTACAGGACATGCAAATCAAAATATAGGTGAATGTAGAGGAGAGAAAATTGTGAACAAATGAATAAAATCAACTATATCCAGATTTACCTATTTATTCTGAAAGAGAGAGAAGTGGTGCTTAACTAAGAATATAAAAACATACAGGAAATCTGTGAAATGACAAGTCCAGTTTCTCTTATACCTTCTAAATTACTTGCTCTTTGGAATGATGTAGATAGTCTACTTTAACTGAGCTTTTGACAGAGTTTTTCATCAGATAAAGTATTCTAAATTTATAGCTGCATAAGACTGCATATCTTTTCATTTAACAGATGAAAAAAGACATCAGCAATGATATGGTTGGCCAAAATGTTAATGCCATCTTAGATTGAATTAAGAATTGCCTGAGCTCCAGTCCTAGGTAGATACTAGGAAGATAAGTAAAAAACCAATAAATGTTTTTGTCAAGTTTGGATTGTAAGTAATGTAATAAATGAGATTTGGGAACTTGAAAAATGAAATGTTTTCATTTGGTTAGAAAACCAAATTTTAAAATATTACAAATATTAAAATGTTTGTATGAAATCATAACAATTACTCCTACAGAGGTACATTAAATACATATAAAGTGTTATACATAATCTCTGTATTATCTTGAATTGAAACATTAACAATGCTTCATTGTTACAAAGCTATCTTCATATATAGAAGTTCAACAGCTTTAATTGAAACATTAAAAATGAAAACCAAATGAATTAGGGGAAAGAGTATTGACTTTGAGTAAAAGGAACTCATTTCAAATCCAATTTCTGATGATTTTTATCTAATTGACCTTTGGGCAAATCACTTTATCATCTTGGGTCTCAGTTTTCTTTGTAAAAGGAAAGGGTTGGTTAGTAATCATAGTTGTATAAGTAAATGAGATGAACTCACCCATAAAATGGAAGAGATAGCAAAATGAATTAGAAAACAGAATACAAAAATATATTGTTCACAAGAAATAATTGAAACAGAAAGACACACAGAGTAAAAATTTAAACTGGAGCAGAATTTATTATGATTCCTCTGAGGCAAGGGGAAAAATCAGGGCTAGCAATCGTGATCTCAGACAAATCAAAAGCAAAAATTAGAAATCTTGAAAATTAAAGGTAGAACTAATAAAGTTGAATGCAAGAAAACCATTTAATAGAAAAACAACTAGGGGTTGGTTTTATGAAAAAAATAAAATAAACTATTGGTTAATATAATTTTTTAAAAAGAGAAGAAAACCAAATTACTTATATTAACAATTCAGAGTGAATATACCACTAATGAAGATGGAATTAGAGCAATAATTAAGAGTTATTTTGAGCAATTATATGCCAATAAATTTAAAATTTTAAGTTAAATATAAGAATACTTACAAAAATGTAAATTTCCCAGATTAACAGAAGAGGAAATAGAATATCTAAATAAACTTATTTAGGAAAAGAAACTGAATACACTAGAAATGAGCTTGCTAAGAAAAAAGCATCAGGAGCAAATCAATCTACAAGAGAATTCTACCAAATATTTAAAGATCAATTAACTCCAATGGCAAATAAACTATTTAGAATAATAGGCAAAGAAGCAGTCCTATCAGATTCCTTTTATGACACAAATTCATGGTTTAGATAAAACAGAGAGAGTAAAAACAGAGAAATAAAATTATACCAATTTCACTGAAAAAGGATGCAAAAATACTAAATTTATTACTAGGTGAGAGACTACAAAAATATATCACAAAAATTATACATTGTGACCAAGGGAGATTTATGTCAGGAATGCAGGGTAGGTTCACTATAAGGAAAACTATCGACATAATTGATCAATTATGAATAGTGAATATCAATAATGAAAAAACAGAAATTATATGATTCTATCAATAGATGCAGAAAAAGCTTTTGATAAAATAACACACTCATTTCTATTATAAAAACACTTGAAACCATAGGTATAAATTGATTTTTCCATAAAAGATTAGAAGCACTTACCTAACACCATTAGCAAGCATTATTTGTAACAGAGATAAGCGAGAGACCTTTCCAATAAGATCAGAAGAGAAATAATTATTACCATTATTACCAGAATAATATTCTTTTCTTTTTTGAGACAATCAGTGTTTAGTAGGTTGTCCATGGTGAAACAGTTAGTAGGTATCTGAAGCCAGATTTGAACTCATGTCCCACTGATTCCAGGACCATCGCTCAATCTACTGTGCTTTTACAAGTATAACAGTCTACTAGAAATGTTAACAATAGCAATAGGAGAAGGAAAAGAAATTGAAGGAATCGGAATGGTCAGTATTCAAAACTATCTCTTTTTGCAGAGGATATGATGATATACTTGGAAAATCCTAAGGATTCAACTAAAAAACATAGTTTAAATAAGTAACAATTTTATAAGTGGAGCCAGACATAAATAAGCCTACATAAATCATTAATATATCACCAACAAAGCCCTGCAAGAAGAGACAATTCATTTAAAATAATCATAAACAATGTAATGACGAATCCAGAAACTGTATGAACACAATTACAAAACCCTTTTCACAAAAATAAAGTTAAATCTAAACAATTGGAGAAATATTAACTGCTCATTAGTAGGTGGAGCCAATATAATGAAAATGACAATTCTACCTAAATTGATTTCCTTATTCAGTGCCATAACAAACTATCAAAAAAGTTTATATATCTACCCCCCAAAAAATAACAAAATTCACAAAAGGAAGAAAGAAATATCAAGAGAATCAATACAAAAATTAATGTGAAGGAAGTTGGCCTAGCTATACAAGATCCCAAACTATATTATATAGCAAGAATCATCAAAAGAATCTGGCACTGGTTAAGAAACAGGGTAGTCGGTCAGTGAAATAGATTATGTACACAGTACACAGAAGCAATCTAGTTATTGATGAACACAAAGATCCAAGCTTTTGGTATAAGAATTGACTGTTTGACAAAACCTGCTGGGCAAACTAGAAAACAGTTTGGCAGAAACTGGGTATAGACCAGCATCTTATGCTATATACCAAGATGGGGACAAAATGGATACATGATTTGGACTTAAAGGGTGCTGTTATAAACAAATTAGGGCAGCATGGAAATTTTTGCCTTTCATATCAATGGATAAGGAAAGAATTGAAGGACAAATGAGATAGAGGGGATGGATCACAAGCTGTAAAAGGGATAATTTTGAAGAGGTTAAATTAGAAAGTCTTTGTACAAACAAAACCAATGTGGTTAAAATTAAAAGAAAAGCAGAAAACTGGGGGAAACTTTTACAAGTTTCTCTGATAAAGACTTCATTTTTCAAATATATAGAGAACTGAGTCAAATTTATAAGAATAAAAACCATTGTGCGGTTAAGTATGGTTGACAATACTTGAACCTTACTCTCACTGAAATTTTCTCAAAGAGGGAAAAGCATACACACTCAGTTGGGTATAGAAATCTATCCTATTTTATAGAGGAATTAGGAGAGGAAAGGGAAAAGGGGTAGAGCTTGAGAGACAGAATGAAAGACAGAGAAAGATAAAAAGAGGGGAAATAGTTTGGCAGAAAGTACATAGTAACAATAACTGAAAAAAAATTTTCAGCAAGTTTCTCTGATAAAGGCCTCATCTCTCAAATATACAGAAAACTGAGTCATTCACCAACTGAAAACTGTTAAATGAATATGAACAAGCAGTTTTCAGAAGAAGAAATCAAAGCTATCTATAGTAATATGAAAAAATACTCTAACTCACAATTGACTAGAGAAAGGAAAATTAAAATAACTCCAAGGTACCACCTCATACCTATTAGATTGTCTACTATGACAGAAAGGAAAAATGGCTGATGTTGGAGAAGATGTGGGAAAATCAGGACTCTAAAGCACTATTGTTGGAGTTGTGAACTGATCTGACCATTCTAGAGAGCAATTTGGTATGAAACTGTGCACATTCTTTGACCCTGAAATACCACTTCCATGTCTATATGCCAAAGAGTTTTGTTTTTATTTAAAGGACCTTTACATACAAAAATATGTGTAGCAGCACAAAAATATTTTTTTTGTGGTGACAAAGAATTGGAAATTGAGCGGATGCCCATCAACTGGGGAATGGCTAACCAAGATATGGTCTATGGTTGTAATACAATAAAATTTTGCTGTAAGAAATTGTGGACAAGATGCTTTCAGAGAAAGAATTTGGAACTCAATTTTTTTAAATGTTTTAAATTATTTTTAAATATAATTAGAAAAAACAATATATAAAATTTCAAATAATTTTAAAAGAATACATCATTGCTCAATTACTAAGTGGTTGAGGGATATGAATAGGCAGTTTTCAGAAGAAGAAATCAAAGTTATGTATTCTCATATTTAAAAAAGCTCTAAATCAGGAAAGATGAGAGAAATTTGAATTAAAACAACACTCACATCTATCAGATTGGCTAATATGACAGAAAAGTAAAATGACAAATGTTGGAGGGAATGAAGAAAAAATAGTCACTAATGCACTCTTGGTGGAGTTGTGAACTGTTTCATCCATTCTGGAGTGCAATTTGAAACTATGCCCAAAGGGTTAAAAACTGTGCCTACCCGTTGACCCAGCAATACCTCTGTTAGATCTGTATTTCAAAGAGATAGAAGAAAAAGGAAAATAACTTATATAGAAAAAAATATTTACATCAACCCTTTTTGTGGTGGCAAATAATTGGAAATTGAGGGACTGCCCATCAGTTAGGGAATGACTAAAGAAGTTGTCATATATGATTGTGATTCAATAGTATTGAGCTATAAGAAATGATAAACACAATGGTTTCAGAAAAACCCAGGAAGACTTATATGATCTAAAACAAAATGAAATGAGCAGAATCAGAATATTACATACAGTAACAGCAATATTGTATGATAACTGAATGACAACTATTCTGATCAATACAGTGACCCAGGATAATTCTGAAGGACTTATGAAAAATGCTATACGCATCTGTAGAAAGAACTGATGGAGTCAGAATGCAGAATGAAGCATAACTTTTTTTAAATATGAATTCAACATGGAATTATGTAGTGTATAATTGCACATTTTAAAATTGGCATCACATTTCTTGCCTTCACAATGGGTAGGGAAGGGAATGGGAGGGAAGGAGAGAATTTGGAACTCAATATTTTTTAATATTTCAAAATAAATAAATAGTGAATTTTAAAAATAAAATCAAGAGGTTGGACTTAATGGTCTTTGAAGTCTCCTTCAGCACTAAATTATATAATCCTATGATTTCTTCTGGACCAGAATGTGAAGGCTATTTTTGAAAAGAGATTCTTATTTCTTCAAATGCTAGCTCATCTAATTTCTGTCTACCCAGTACTAACGAGTTTGTGTGTGTTCTTGAAATAATTGATTCACTAATGCCTTGAAACTCTTTGAAAATGAGTAAAGAGTTGGTTAAATATTTGTACTGTTTCAAATACAGACCTATCATCAATTCACTTACCTAATTTTTGTTTGAATATTAAAATACCTAAGTAGAGCTAAGCAACTTTGTTTATACAAACTGTTGATAAAAATACATGCCGATCCATTTGATCTGGATTGTCACATATCACAATAATAACTGACACTTATGTAGTGCTTTAAAATTTGCAAAGCTTATTACATATGCTATCTCATGTAATAACAATACTGTAAGCTACACACTATTATTATCTCTAATAAATGAGGAGACTATAGCTCTGAGATTAAATCATTTGCCTACTGTAACACAACTAATTTCACAAGCAAAATTTTTGAACTTATCTTACTGAGTCTACATCCAGAACTATCAGATATGTCACATTGTCCCAAATCTTTATGATTCTGGCACAATTGTGTGCTTATATTCCCAGTTATGTAATATTTAGGTGCTTGCTTTCTTTCCAAGTA
The DNA here is from genome assembly GCA_023548195.1 of Bettongia penicillata ogilbyi. NCBI lineage: Eukaryota > Metazoa > Chordata > Mammalia > Diprotodontia > Potoroidae > Bettongia > Bettongia penicillata. The sequence continues at coordinate 279,846 of JAJHZJ010000377.1, read as the reverse complement.
AACAGATGAGAATCAAACTTTTCTTATGCAATATATGTCTCCCATAGTCATGGAGACCCAGATATTGGTGAGCAAAAAAATTACACAAATGAGTCTGTGGATAAAGAGCAATTTTGGCAACACTATCTCTTTAGGGAACTAAATCTAAATGAATAGGTTTCAGGATGAATGAATGTCCTATCTATTTACAGATCAAGTAGTGAAACATAGTGTTAAGATGTTGCATGTCACCCTTTAAATAATCAGACAGTCAAGGGTGAAGGAGGAGATAGTGTCAGAAGATATCTGAATGATAGGAGATGATGAAAGCAGGGGAGATGGGAAGAGGAAGTTCTCAAGCAAATGGCCTCAATTTTTTCTGTAAAATATGAAGTAAGGTTCTCAGTTTAAAGAGAGAAGGGAGAGGGAACCATGAGAGAGGTCTGAGGAGGGATGAAAAGGTTTGGAAGCACAAACCTCTTTAAACTAAGGTCTTAGTCTCCATATATCTGAGGTAATAACCATTCAGTGAGTAAAGGCTAGGTAAGAACTGAGGCAGAAGATAGCCTCGTTTGACTTCCCAAAAGATTCAATTTGGAACGGGAAGACCCTCAGAGTTTCTAGCTAGAACAGAAACAATCCCTATTTACACTTTCTCGGAGCCATGAAAAACTCAAATAATAAGAAAGTGAGGCTTGGTCTGGGGCTTATGATTGTCCAATCAGTGAGAACCAGAGTGATTTGGGTTTAAAGGCATAGACAGTAGCTTAAGACTTAATTAATTTCAAGCCCTAGAGAACATTATCTTTAATAGTGGAATTTCAGGATAAAAGGCAAGATAATTTAAAACAGGAGCCACTTTTTCATGCCCCTTCAATTTACAACATGTGCTTGCCAGACTCCTGGGGACAATTCTGGCCTTGAATTCATATCAATACAGCAGGCCAGGCTGCCATATGACATATAAAGATCTGTTTATTTCTCAAGTATTATTTTATTTCTTTTTCTTCAATCTCTATTGGTCCACAAATTTTTACTAATACACCAAGTTAAAAAAATGGTCCTATTCATATTTCATTAGCCTAATTCTACCTTTAAAAAATTAAATAAGGAAAATTCTTTAGTACCTCTCTGTTGACTTTAGGAGAAATATAAACTTCACATTTTGACATTTAAAGTCCTTCACAATCTGGGTCCAGATTACCTTTCCAAATTATCTCACCTTTTTCTCTTCAGACATCCTACTTTCCAGCCAAGGTCACCTAGTTGTTTTTCCCTAAATTCAAAATTAGATCATACTCAGCACCGAGTCTTTTGCCTATGCCTTTGAATAGGCTATCCCCTAAACAAAGGCAGGTATTGCCTTCTCATTTCTATCTCTTAGAATTCTAAGCATCTTCAAGGTTCAACTTAGGTGCTAATCCCTACAGAAAGTCTTTCTTGATATCTCTAATTAGTGTTATCTTCTGCTTCAAATAAGCTTGTGCTTTCTTACCATGAAATCCTTGGTTCATAGATACAGAGCAGGAAGTGACCTTAGAGCATATGTATTTCAACTCCATCATTTTATTTTAATGTTAAGATAAATGATAAATTTAAGTGATAAATTTCTTTTGGAAAAATGTTTTAAAAATCTGAAATCTTTTCCAATCCATTCTATATCTTTGCCCCTTTAAGATACCTTGAAAATTGATGAGTGAGTGCCTTTAAACTTATGTCAACTCTAACATGAATTTCTTCTGTTATGTGTTTGGTCAGATGACTGCCCTTCCCAACCTCATCTAAATTGACCCTGCTTCTTCCAAATCAAATCAAACCAGTGCTAAGATAAGGAATCCAAGTACTCTTTCATTATTGCAGCTGAAAGAGTAGATTGCCCCAGAAATGGAAGTTCAACTCATTTTACGTTTATTTCTTCCTCTTCTTTCAGTTTTATTTAGAAATACTCTCAGGACAATCTGGTTTATTTGAACTCAACTAATCTGTATGAAGTTTTGTTGCCTGCTCAGATGATTTTAGTTGACTTGTGAGGCCATACTATTCATCCTCTCCTGTCACTCTCTATAATGTTTTACAAATGAACTTGTACTCAAAGTGTTGTACTTTCCAGCCATGTGTTTCTGCTTAACAAAATCAATTTTATATTGTATGAAGCAGATTCTAATCCAATCCAATTAGCATTAAGTGCTTATCATGTGCCAGGTATCATGCTAAGCCATGGGGATACAATTAATAAAAAGAAATATAGTCCCTACTCTCAAAGAGCTTACATTCCCAAGGGGAAGGCAACATACAAAAGAAGGAAGAATGATTGGGGCAGTTGAGGAACTTTTTGTTCCATGGAGCTGAAAGCAGGCAGGGTGGCACTTGCAAAATGGAGTGAGCTGAGAGTCCAGTTTCTGACCTCTGTAAAGGAAGGGAGGAGGAGGAGTTTGGTACGTCACACTCAGACCCTCCAATCAGAGAGAAGAAGAGGCTGAGGGAGATCTTATCAGTCCGGACTTGAGTCAACAGTATGGTGATAAGTTTAGAAGTAATGAGCTTAGCCTGGGAGAGGCATCTTGTTCTGTGGAGCTGAAAAGGCAGGGCAGAAGGTACAAAGTGGATGCGAGGTTTCTGTGCACTTTCAGTTGTCTCATTCACTATTTTGTGTTGGTTCAGCTTCTCTCTGAAATACTGATAATTTCAACTGATCTTTAGCCATGCTCAGTGGGGACAGAAAGGCTTAAGGGAGGAAACTGATCTGCTGGATGGGTAGTGAGTGACACAGGCTACTAGATTACTAGTCTGTTGTTGCTGGGTTGTTTTTTTTTTTACCTTACCCTGACTTTGGGAGATTAAGGAGGAAGAAAAATGGAGGAAGATATAGAATGGCAGAGGAATCCATTGCAAGTGTAAAGTTGCCTTCAAGATATGATCAACTAGTGAAAGATAAGCTAGGAGAATCTGTGGGAGCGTTAAGATTGATCTGGTGTTGTGAGTGGGTGCCAGTGAGAGGAGCAGAGCCAGAGAGCGATCTGTAGGCCTTAGGTAAGAAGAGCCTACCAGGGGATCAAAATTAATATCGTGAGGTCTTTTCATTTACTTTCCTTTCCTTCCTTTCACTTCACTTCTCCTTTTTCCTATTATTAGTCAAAGTGGTCAAGTATGTAGGTTTATTTATAACTTATCAATGCCTTTTGATTCAGGTTTTATTACCTTCCTTAAAAAAAGCTAAACTGTGTCATATTACATTTAATTATCTAAATGAAAGTGAGAGAACATCCCATTTAGAAAGATGCCCAGATGGGGGCAACTACCTCTTTTTGCACATGTGGAAACTGAAACTCAGCGAGACAAAATGATTTGCCCCAAATCACACATGGTGGCAGTCATGGAATTCATGTTGCACTCCCACAAGTAGAATGTAAGCACCTTGAAGCATTTTTCATTTTAACTGCATTTCTTTGGCACACAGGCAGCACTTGGGACACAGTATGGGCTTAATTAACATTTGTTTAATTAAAAGGAGGAAAATCTCACATTGTGAGCTTACCATCAGTATTTGAAACTTTCTCCTTCAAAGGTTAGCTTTAGTTTCCTTGCATTCACAGAGCCCTGGTTGTTTTTTCCTGGCCACCATTTGGAAAAAATTAAAAGGAAAAATGCAGAAACTCTTATTTCTCTTACTAGTTTGTTCACAATATTTTCAAGCTAACTCCACTTGTAGGCTGAAACGTGAAAACATCTCTGGGAACCTTTCATTTCTTTACTGGTATGATAGCACTGACCCAAAGCAAACTTAGAACATGGTGATTCTCCCAGGACTTCAGTGTCGTGAATAGATTGAGGAGAGAGGAAGGAGACTCACTGAACACATTTTAAAATATTCATTCTTTAAAAAAAAAAAAGTGTCAAAAAGATTAAATTTTAAACATTTACATTTTTTCTTAAATTGTCATCTTGTGTACTATTATTATGTTCTTGACACTGCATTAGAATACAAAAGGTGTGATGAAGGGGAAAGTGCTTGGAGTTGGGATCTGTCTTTGAGTCCATTTACTAACTATGTGACCTTGAGCAAGTCATGTAAAATCTCTGTTACCTCAGTTTCCTTTTCTGTAAAATGAAAGTGTTGGCCTTGATGACCTCAAAACTTATTTCTAGCTTTAAATTATTTGATTCTATGGTCAAATAGAACATATTTTTGCCCTCAAGGAGCTTACACTGTATTTGGTAGCCTATTCACAAGTGATTTGTCTTTAGTGAGGGGAGTCAAATCATGTGTTTAAGTCATGTGTTTAAGAGATGTGGGAATAGAGGTCAATCAGAAGTCTATTGCAGCAATCTAGAAATTAGGAGATGAGTGAGAGATACTTAAAAGAAAAAATCAGTAGACATAAATGATAGGAGGAAACATAAGGGAAAAGGAACCTTGTTATCTTTCAGAAAACAAGACTTTTCTAATGATTGCACTAATTACTTTAAGTTCTATTTTCAAATTAGTTAATATTTTGAAACCTTAGGCAAATCACCAAGAGCATATCTCCATTAAAGACTTAAAACCGAAAAGGAAATAGTTATTAATTTATTCTCTGTAAATTTTGTTTATTTTTAGCATTCTTTTCATATTTTGAGTTCCAAATTCTCTCTCTCCATCACATTCCTCCTCCTCCAACTGAGAAGTGCAAGCAAATGGTATCAATTATACATGTGAAATCATGCAAAACATTTCCATATTAGCCATTTTGCAACAAAAAAAAGCAAAAGATAAAATAAAAATTTATACTTCACTTAAAAACTCAGAGTTCATCAATTTTCTCTCCGCTGTGGATAACATTTTTTCATTCTGAGTCCCTTGGATTGTTGCATTGTCTTGAAATATTGGGTGGATCATAGGTCTTTCACAATTGATTATCATACATTGCTATTATTGTGTACAATGACCTCCTGGTTCTTTTCACTTCACTTTGTATCAGTCCACATAGGTCTTGCCATGTTTAGGGATTTTTTTTTTTCTGAAACCATCTCCCTCATTAATAGTACAATAGCGCTCCATCACAATAAAATGCCACAACTTGTTCAGTCATTCCCCAGTTGATGGCATCCCCTAATTATCACTTCTTTGCGACTGCAAAAAGGGCTGCTTTAAATATTTTTGTACATAAAAGTTTTTTTCCTTTTTTTTGATCTCTTTGGGATACAGACGTGGTACTAGGTTTGCTGGATCAAAGGCTATGCAGTGTTTTATAGCCTTTTGGGCATAGTTCCAAATTGCAGTCCAAAATGAATAGATCAGTTCATAACTCCAACAAGAGTTTATTAATGTACCTATTTTCCTTCATCCCCTCCAGCATTTGTCATTTCTCATAGGTGTGAGGTGATGCCTCAGAGGTTTTTTTTAATTTGCTTTTCTCTGATCAATAGTGATTTAAAAAGCATTTTTTCATACGCCCATAGATAGCTTTGATCCTTTTCTTCTGAAAACTGCCTGTTTCTATCCTTTGATGATTTATCAACTGAGGAATGACTTTTGAAGTAACTATTAAGGGGGCTCAGTTAAATTAGTTTTGGACTTATCAAGTTCAAGGTTGTCTCCAGAATATACAGTTTGAAATGTGTAATAGTCAGTTGATGATGTAAGAGTGAAATTCAAGGGAGACTGGGACTACATATGTAGTACTGGGAGTCACACACATACATGTATAGAAATGACAGTTAATCCTTTGGAAACTAGGGATATCAGCAGAAGAAAGTGGAGAGGCCAGACAGCTTTGGACAGAACTTTGGGAAACACTCACAGTTAAGAGACTAGATGTCCTCCGAATTCCTTTCCAAAACTAAGATGGTGATTTTTGTGAATTCTACCACTTCCAATATAAATAGCTCTATGTTGAAAAATAATGAAAGAAAGTGATCAACACATTTTAATGTGGATGAAACAGGCTTATTCTTGGAAAAGGTCCTTTCCAGAGTTTATATTTCTAAGGGAAAAAAGCTCAACTTGGATTAAAACTATCTAAGGACCATTTAAGACTTTATTATGAGGTAATATTGGAATGACTTTTAAATTTAAACCAATGCTTCTTTATTAGCCCTGGAATACTATCAACTCTGACAAGCTACAGTACTCTCAAGCTCAGCCAGTGGCTAAAGGTAGAAAAAGACTGCAGCTGCCCACTGAAGAAAGAACACCAGGGTACCAGTGTATTAGGCAACCTCAGTTCACTGAAGGAGAGCCTTTAGATAGCTAGCCTAGTTAATGAACAATGATCCAGCCCAGCAGCAGACTGGCCATTTTAGCCAAGAGAACACACAATCAGAAGAGCATTCTGGCTGAGTTATCACTACAATGGAGACATTGTACTCTACAAAGAGTACATGTCTTTGCAATCAATCACCTGAACAGTGGAGTAACTCATAGTACATATTTTGAGGACTATCTGTAGAGAAAAATGACATTGAAGCTGTCGTATGGGAGTTGTAAGCTGCCTTGGCCATGTGTGTCCCCCTTAAGTCTGCTTCTTGTGCTCACTTTTCTTCCTCCTCGACTCGGCATGAATATGTGGGAGCGTGCAACACTGATGTTTAAGGGAAATGCTTGATAACATCTGTTCTTGCTATTCTATTTAAGTAAATTCCTTTGCTAAAGAACTAAGTAGCTTTACAATCTGATATAAAATGAAATACACTAGTGAAGGTTCCTGACCTAACATTTAGAAGTAATTCTACCCAGTATCCCCTCTGGTGACATGACTTGTCAGTGGTAGTGTGAGTTGGTCAAATGAATCCCAAGAGGGCACCTCAAAGAAGTGACTCAGATGGAAGGAATCTTAGAGCAAGTAGAAAGGAAAGGCAATCAGACGTCAGACTAGTGGGGAGATAATTTGGAGGACAGAGAGGGGCCTGAATCATCCTGAATAACACTTCATCTGCCTAGGCCCTGCTAGTAGAGGCTTGGGCCAAAACCAAAATATAAATAATACAAAGCAAACATATTAAAAATGTAATAGATAGCAGAGATAAATAAACTACATTTTTCTGAAAAAGCAACAAATTAATATCATATTTTATAATAATGCATTATTAATTAATAATATAGAAATGACTAATATTTACATATCACTTACCATATATATGCCAGGCACTCTGCCAAGCATTGTTGTATAAGTATTATCTCTTTTTGTTCCTCACAACAATCTTGGGTCCTCATAACAAGCTTAAGTATATTATTATTCCCATTTCCAGATAAGGAAACTGAGACAAACAAGTGAAATGACTTGTCCAGCATCACACATTTAATGTCCAAGGTTAGATTTGAACTCAGTCTTACTGACTCCAGAGATCCAAAGTGAATACTCTGCCCTCTAGCTGCCTTATTATACAGTGTATGGCATAACATCTAAATACTTAAAGGAAAAACAAAAAAATAGACAAGAAGTACAATATCTCAATGCATCCCTTTCATTTCAAGATAAATATAAATAAAAAGCTCACAGACAAGTGCGAAAAAGCAGAAATATTACATACATTCTTTGTGGATCAAAATACAATAAAATAAAAAAGTATTAAATCAGTTGCAGATCTAAGCAAAATGATGGAACAAAGAACAAATCATAGAAATGATAGATAATATCCTTAAAGATAATGACAATGATGAAACAATATATCAACAATCTTGGAATGTAGTCAAAGCAATACTTAGAGAAAATTTTATATTTCTAAACACTTTTGTTAACAAAATGAGAATAAACAGGTCATTGAATTGAAAATGCAACTAAAAAATTAGAAAAGCAACAAATTTTAAAATCCCAATTAAATGCCAACATAAAACTATAGAAAATCTGGAAACAAATAAAATTGAAAAAAAATAGAATTAATAAATTAAATTAGAAGCTTTTTTAAAAAACAATAAAATAAACTATTAGCTAATTTGATTAAAAAGAAGAAAACCAGATTGCTATGATAAAAATGAAAAAGAATTCATAACAAATGAAAACTAAAAAAGGATATTATTAGAAACTATTTTACCTAATATGTCAATAATACTGAAAATTTAAATAAAATAAATGAATATTTACAAATCTATAAAATACCAAAATCAACAGCAAGAAAAAGAGAAATTAACTCAATCCCAGAGGAGGAAATTGAACAAGTCAAAATGAACTCCTAAGGGAGGAAAGAAACAGGATAGATATATTCACAAGTGAATATGCCAAACATTCAGAGTATATGGGAAGTTCATGGAGGACTAGCACCTCTGCTGAGAGGGCTTACCAAGGCATTTTCAGGGCTGCTCACTCACCTTTGGTACCCACCCTTACCCAACTCTCACCTGTGGCTTCAAGAAGCTACAAATATATGCAGGGGTCACACTCTCATAAAACTGTAGTCTTCAGCCAGGTTGAAGTGAGACTACAGGTCTTAAACCTGTTGGTGAGTTAGGAGGATACTTACCCCATGCATGTGAAGAATTTCCCCGGCAGAATGAATGGAAAAGAACTATTTGTTCCAATAGCCATGAAAGTGGCTGAAGCAAGCATTGAGGAGTATTTAGAGCTTGATCAGACATTGAAGACACCAAAGAGATACCTCTGAATCCCAGGCCATCACCAGTCATCCAGATTTTTGGTTTGCCATGAGACTTCAGTGACTCTGGAAGACAATGGGGCTGGTGATTTTGTGCATTTCTGCCTCACTTAAATCCCCACATGCAAGACAAGGCATCACTCAGAAGTGATGTTATTGGCTTTCAAAAACAAAAAATGCACAGCAAAAACAAAATGCCAAACACTCAAAGAACAATTAGTTCCAATGTTTTTAAAAACTTAGGAAAAATAGCAAAAGTGAATATCTTACTGGCAACCTGAAATAAAGACTACCAAAATTTCAAAAACTAGCACCTTTAATCAAGGCAACGAAATTGCTGTTCAGGACATGACACAACACTGAAGTCCTGGAGTGCCCAAGAGGGGCAAAGGGGCTCACTGGAAGGCACAGTCTCGCAAAACTATTACATAAATTGTTTTGTGTGACTGCTCAAAGTCCTTAGGAAAGGCAGAGGAAGCTAGGGAGTGGTGATGTGATCACAGATCACAGGCTGTAGATGCAACTATAGGGGTTTTCAGAGGTATCACAAAACCAGCTGTAGTTTGGACCTGCTCCAACCATGGGGTCAAGAACAAGTAGCCCCTCTGATGACTGCATTTAACATTACCAAGTTTCATCTAGGGTGCAAATACTATGTTAATACCTAAATGAGGAGAGGAAAGGTAGGAAGGAAGGAAGGAAGGAAGGAAGGAAGGAAGGAAGGAAGGAAGGAAGGAAGGAAGGAAGGAAGGAAGGAAGGAAGGAAGGAAGGAAGGAAGGAAGGAAGGAAGGAAGGAAGGAAGGAAGGAAGGAAAAAGGAAACTAAAAATGAATATTCCTAGTGAATGTTGATGAAAAATATTTAAATTAAATATTATTACTTTAAAATATTATATTATTATTAAAATAAATATTATTACAACATATAACAAAGATTATAGACTATGACCAGGTTGTATTTGTACCAGGAACACAAGGTTGATTTAATAGTAGAAAAGTATAAACTTAATTATTCATATTAACAGCCATAGATGCAAAAAATTTGACAAAACATGACATCCACTTCTGTTAAAAATGCTACAAAACAAAGGAATAAATTACTCTCTTCTTAAAATGATAAATAGTAATTATCTAAAACTAAGAACTAGCATTATATATAATGGAAATAAACTACAATGATTTCCAACAAACAAGGCTGTCTATTGCCATGAATTCTATTTGATATAGTGCTAAAATTGCTGGCTATAGCAATGACAAGGAAAAGGAATTGAGAGAATAAACACAAGTAAATAAGAAACCAAAAAAAGTCAGTTTTCAAAGGGAAAAATCAACACTATCAACACATATAAAATGTTTTAAAATGCCAGTTACTAAAAATGCAAATTACATCAATTTGAGGCTCACCTCACACCAGATCGGCAAAGATGGCAAAAGAGGAAAATTAGAAACTAAGCACATGTTCTTCTTTTAGGGACTGACTGAACAAACTGTGGCCTGGAAAGCTTCAGAGGAAAATGGAAAGTTCTTTATGAACTGATACAGAGCAAGGGGAGAACTTTTTTTTTTTTAACAATGATAACAACATTATGGAAAAAATAACATTGGAAGGGTTTAGAACTCAGATCAACACAGTGGTGATTATAATAATAGTAAATAGCTAGAATTTACATAGTGCTGTAAGGTTTTCAAATCACTTTACAAATATTTTCTCATTTTATCTTCACGACAACCCTGGGAGATAGGTGCAATTATTATCAGTTTACATATAAAGAAATTGAGTCCGACAGAGATTAAGTGACTTACCCTAGGCTTATACAGTTAATATGTGCCTGAGGCTATGTTTGGATTCATATTTTCCTGACTAATAGTGATCAATCTGAAATGCCCAAATACGCATTTTTGGACTTGACTAATGTCAAATTTTATTTTGCTGTACTGCAGATTTTATTTTTAGGGTTTGTCTTTTTTTAAATTTACTCATTAGGAAGTGGTAATGGAAAGAATTATATTTTTTAAATGAAAAGAAAAAAGCAACCTTAATAAACAACATTTATTTTGATATGATTTACTGTTTCCCAGTAATGTTGCTCTGATTTAAATTCAGACACTGAACTACATTGCCAAAGTGAGCATGGAAAAGTGGAGAAGGGGGCAGGACAGTTGTTATAAAGATAGAAACAATAGGACTTGCCTATTGTTTGACCTATACAATATGAAAAGGGAGACAGTCAGGAGTTGACAATACTTGGGATTGAGCCTGGGTGACTGAGAGGATGGTGGCACCCTCTACAATGACAGGATCCAGTAAAGTATAAAGGGAGAGAATAAACTACTAGAAAAAGAATGAGGAGATAGCAGTGTCATGAAAAACCCCAGAAAAAACAGAATATCAAGGAGAAGAGGGTGATCGACAGTTCACAGACTGTCAAGAGGTGAAGAAGGATGAGACCATTAGTCAGTAATTAATCAATTAGTAACTTTGGAGAGAGAAGTTTAATTGGATAATGAGTACTGCAAAGAGTTAAGAGGAAAAGAAGTGGAGGCACCTAATGTAGAGATTAGCCACAACAGGGGGGAGAGATGTAAAGCAATATAAATATAAAGCAATAGCTAACTTAACATATCAAGTGAAGGGATTTTTTTAATGGGCATATTTGTAGGCAGTAGGGAAGCAGACAGATCACAGGAAGTAGGAATAATGGAGAACAATGAGATGGAATAGGATTACTTATGCAATATGTATATTTGTTTTGCTAAGGAGTGAAAGAGGAAACAGTGGCTAAAGACATCTGAGTGATGGGGAATGAGAAAAAAAGGGGAGAAGACTATCCAACACTTATCATTTTTTTTTTTGTCTCCTGCCAATATAATATGAGATAGAATCTCCTGGTTGCTTTAATTTATATTTCTCCAAATAGTAATGATTAAGGACATTTTTAGATACCCTAGATTTCTTGAGAACTCCCTGTTTTTATCTTTAGATTATTTATCAATTAATGAGTGGCTCATATTCTTATAAATTTGAATCAGTTCCTTATAAATCTTGAAAATGAAATCTTTATCAGATAAATATGCAGCAAAAATCTTTCTAGTTAATCATTCTCCTTTTTAAACTTAATTTCATTGGGTTTGTTTGTAGAAAATGTTTTAATTTTTTATAATCAAAGTTTTCTATTTTATCTTCTTTTGATGACTTGAAGAGAGTGTTAGGCCACAATTTTGTGCAATTGTGCCTCACTTAAATCTTATTTATGCATGAGTCAAAAGTATCACTCATTTTTACCTACCTCTAAGTCTTATGATGACTTCTGTGATCATCTCTCTATCCCTTGTCTGGTCATCAACTTTTATCTTATCCACTCAAATGTTAGGTAACTTTTTCCTTTGTTTTTCTAACTTGTTTATGATCTCACCTTTCATGGCAGCTTTTTTAATCAAATAGGGAGTCCTTGACCCTGAAGCTGAAGGCTTTGAGTATATCAAACAGTAAGCTACTATTTTCTTCTTTATGCTGCTGTGAAAATAATTGTTCTTTAATACATCACTTCATTGTCTATTACATCTTTGAACAAAACATGGTTTCCCTGCTTCCCTCTTTTAATTAGATTTGCTTTGTTTGAAATCATGATTACTACCCCTGCCTTTTTTTACTTCAGTTGAAGTATAATAGATTCTGCTCCAACCCCTTATTTTAATTCTGTGTGTGTCTCTCTGTTTCAAGTATTTTTCTTGTAAACAAAATATTGTTGTATTTGGGTTTCTAGTTTTTTTCTATCCACTTCCATTTTATGAATGAGTTCATCCCATTCACATTCACAGTTATGATCGCTAACTATGCATTTCCCTCCATCCTATTTTCTTCTATTTCTCTCTGTCTCTGTCTCTCTGTTTCTCTTTTTCTTTCCCTCCCCATCCTTCCTCCCATTCCTCCTCTTGTATATTTCTCTTCCAACAACTACCTGCTTTTAGCCACACACCCTTTTGTCACCCACACCCCCCCCCACAAACCTTTCTGTTATTACCTTTCCCTCCTACTTCCCCTATTTGGTAAGATAGATTCCTTTATCTAATTGAGTGTATGTATGGAAATATACATATGTATGTGTTTCTCCCCTCTTTAAAACAATTTAAATGAGCATAAGATTCAATATTGCCTTCCCCACCACCACCATTTTCTGCTCCACTATGAAAGCTCTTCCTTCCATGCCTCTTCTATGTGAAATAAATTTCCTCATTTTTTCTCTCCTTTCTCCCTTCTCTCAGGCCATTCCTTTTCCTCACTCATATATTTTTTGCATCATCAGAAAATAATCAACTCACTCCTGAGCCCTTTATGTAGAATTTAGAATCTATATGGAATTTGCCATAATGTACTGCCATAATAATGATAAAATTGGGGTGTAAGGTTGTTCACCAAAGACCATTACCTGTGGTGTGAGGGATAAGAAGCTTTTTTCAGGGCTGCTTTCCATGTTAGCTATCTAACTGATTCACCCAAATTTTATCTGTAGATCTAAGATGTATCACATACAGTGGCCACACCCCACTAAACTATTTTGGCAGATGGTTTAAATCAAGTTGAAGGTAACCTTAAGGGTTTCAAATCCATTGGTGAGTTTGGGGGTGTCTACTCCAAGCATATGAAGACTTTTCCTAGTGGAATGAATTGATGAGAACAATTTTTTCCAATGGCCATGAAGGCAGTTGAAGCAGGTGTTGTGCAGCACTTAGATTTTGATTAGACATTAAAGATGCAAAGATCATTCATGCACCCTAAACCATCATCAATCATGCTGACTTTTGTCTTGCCACTGGACTTTGATGACTCTTGAAGAGAGAGTTAGGCCAACAATTTTGTGCAGTTGTGCCTCACTTAAATCTAATTTATGCATGAGTCAAAAGTATCACTCATTTTTACCTACCTTTAAGTCCTATGATGACAGGCATTGATGAAGCAGCAGGTTCAGATACACTGGGAGCTGCAGTTACAACTTTGCACCCAGGTGACCCAGGCCATAGGGTCATCTTCTCACTGGACTGAAGCAGCAGTGGGTTTAAGCAGCTCCTTATGTGTCTGAGCAGTCCTTTTTCACTGATGTTCTTTTTATTTTTTTTCTTTTTTATTAATTTATTTGTTTTCAGTTTTCAACAATCATTTCCATAAGTCTTAAATTTTCTCCCCCCTTCCCCATGATGGCATGCAATCTTATGTGGATTCTACAAGACTTTCTTATTAAACATATTTTCACATTAGTCACGTTACATAGAAGAATTGAAACAAAGGAGAAACCATGAGAAAAATCAAAACAAAACATAACGCAAGAGAAAATAGTCTTCTTCATTCCATAGTCCTTTGGAAATGTTTTAGATCCTTGCATTACTGTGAAGGACTAAGTCTATCAGAAACAGTCCTTGCACATTGTGGCTATTACTGTGTATAATGATCTGAGCAGCCTTTTTTAAGGACCTCATTGCTCATCTTCTGGCATGAGGAAAGGCTAGATAAGGTGCCCTAAAAATTATCTACTTCTTCCAGCTCTGGCCTGCTTACTGCAGCTTGGAGAGATCCCACATTGAGTTCAAAACACAACAAAAAAATGTACAAAAACTTCTGCAAAGATCATCTACTTGCCATCAGTACATGGAATGCACTCATACTTATGGACAACAAGAAACCCAGTAGAACTGAAAGATGAATAGTTCTTGTTTACAAAAGAATTCAGTGTATATAATTTTCAAATATTAACCTTAAGGAAAACAGGACTGGCAAATGTAGGACAGTTTACCGAAATTGGAACTAGATAACGCATTTTTCTACAATGATGGGGAATCTATGAAGCTGACATACGTTTTGTAATCATCACTAATCTAATCAACATGTTGTATGCCTCTGAAAGGGAGTGAATGACAGGCTCATGGTACTGTAATTGAACTTGCAGGAAAGCTCCATGCCACCATCATGTGTGTGTGCTCTCACTGTGATGAACCTTAATGAAATCAAAGAAAAATTTTATGAAGACTTAGAGAACCTCATCATTAATGTGCTAAAAAAAAGGGCAAGGTTGTAATTCTGGGTGGCTTTCATGCCAGGGAGTCTTTGGAAGAAATGGAACCAGAAAAAGCAACATTAATGGTCAATTACTACTCAAGATCTGTGCAACTCATGACTTCATCACCAACACTATCTTCCATTTACCTTAATGCAATAAAATTTTGTGAATGCACCCAATAGCCAACATTGGCATTTAATAGACTATATCATAGTAAGAAGAGACAGACAGGATGTGAGAGTGATGACAATCATGTGTGGCAGAGTGCTGGACTGATCATAGACATCCTCTTTAAGCTAAACATTCACATTCAACAAAAGCAGTGGTGCCAAGACAACTACCAGAAGGCTTAATGTCCAGAGATTAGAGTGCTTCTTTAAGCACAGTTTGTTGCTAATTTGGAGGGAAAGCTGAGCCAGCACACAGTTGACAAGAGTGGAGCACAAAAGGAGTGGGCAGCTTTCAGGGATTTGGTGTACGACACTGCATTCACTCATCTGGATCAGAACATTCACAAACATCAGGATTGGTTTGATGAAATTGATGGAGAAATTTTGAAGCTGCTAAATGAAAAATCTGAACTTCACAGAGTTTACCAGAAGGATAGTTCATCTATCTTTAAGAAGCCAAAGTTTAACTCCATTAAAAGTAAAGTGCAAGCAAAGCTTAAAAAGATACAGAATTCTTGACACAGTCAGAAGACAGATGAAATTCAGTTTTACACTGATAGTAACAATCCAAAGTACTTCTATGACATCCCTGAGTATGATGCTCTTTATTGGCCAAAGACCTATAGTGCCTTTCAGCTCAGTGCTGATGGAGTCACATGGATTAATGATAATGACATGACCTTGGAGAGATGGTCTGAACACTTCCACAGTATTCTTAACATACTGTCATCAATCAGTGCTGAAACCACTGACTATGTACCTCAAGTTGAAGTTGATCCCTCTACAACTGACCTTCCCCCTGAAGAAGAAGTTTTGGATGACATTAGGTTCCTCTTATATGGCAAAGCATGTGACGATGATTATATTCCAGCTGATATTTACAAGGCAAGGGGTACACTGCATATACAAAACTGACAGAAATTATCCAGGTCATATGGAAAGAGGAACTTATAACCAGAGAATGCCTCTGTTGTCTAAATCTATGAAAGAAAAGGAAATAGGTTGTCCTACAATAATCATAGTAGGGTCTCTCAGTCATTGTTGGCAAGATTCTTTCCAGAGTCCTTCTTAATGAGATGATCCTTCACCTGGAAGATGGCCATGTACTTGAGCCATTGTGCCTTCAGAAAGGGCTGGGGAATGGTTGATATGGTGTCTATTCCCTGACAACTCCAGGAAAAAAGCCAGGAGCAAAGCAGAGTCTGTAGATAATGCTCTACAGTCTCACCAAGACCTTTGATACTGCCAGTCATCAGACCTTGTGAAAAATCATAGTACAATTTGGTTGCTCAAAGAAGTTCATCAGTATTGTGCATCATTTCATGATGGCAGGCTTGCACAGATTCTGAATAATGGATATAGCTCTTTATGCTTTCCCAGTCACCAATGGAGTGAATCAGGGTTTTATGCTTGCTGTCATGTTTTTTTTTAGCATGACATTTTCAGTGATGTTATTGGTCATGTTCAACAAGGATGAAAACAGCATTGTCAGCTACTTTACTAACAGTAAATTATTGAACTTGGAAAGGCTACAAGCCAAGACTAAAGTGGAGGGAGATTTGGTATGCAATTGTGTACTCAATGTAATGTCTGAGGCTAAGCTGCAAAAAAGAGTATGGACTGATTCTCTGCCACTTATACTAATGTTGATCTAACAATTAACACCAAGAAAACAAATATTCCGTCAGCCAGCACCACACCATCCATCACTGAACATCAGTTACAGAAAATGGAAAAATTTTGAATGCTATGGATAAGTTCATTTACGTTGGCAGTTGTGTTTGTCCATTTTCAAAGAGGACCATGGCACCAGGGAAATGATGACATGACTGACAGTTGACTTTGATTTGAGTGAGGGAGGGCTGTGCAAGGTCACCAGCCTCACTTTCTCCTCCAGAGCCATCTGGATCCAGTGACCTGATATTCATCAAGATGACTGGAGATGGTGCAGGATACAATTGGAGACCCTGCCCTTTTCGGTGAAAGCCTTTTAAGGTACTCACTTCGAGTGAGGCAATGCCCGTTCAGTGAATAGGCCCCTTTAAGAAGCAGTCAAGGGATGGCCCCTTTAATTAGAAAAAGAAAAAAAAACAAGCTGGGAGGGCAAGGCCCTCAGGGTTACCATTTCTTTGATCTTGACCTCAAAGCTATGGAGGGGAAAGAGAGAGAGAGAGAGAGAGAGAGAGAGAGAGAGAGAGAGAGAGAGAGAGAGAGAGAGAGAGAGAGAGAGAGAGAGAGAGAGAGAGAGAGAGAGAGAGAGAAGAGAGGAAGGAGAGAAAGAAAATATACTTTGACAGTACCCTTTCCAGTTATGTACACATAGATGAGGAGGTTGATGCACGCATTGCCAGAGCTAGCACAGTGTTTGGAAGTTTTTGAAGGAAAGTGAGAGAAAAGAGGTACAGATCTCTGAAGAGAGAAAAGACTACCTACCAAACTGAAAATCTACAGAGCCGTTGTGCTGACCTCATTGTTGTATGCCTGTGAAAGCTGGACAGTCTATTAATGTCATGCCAGAATATTGAATCACTTCCATTTGAATTGTTTTAGGAAGATTTTGAAGATCACCTGGCTAGATAAGGGACCAGACAATGAAGTGCTTTCTCAAACTGAACTGATAAGCATTCAAACTCTACTGCAAAGAGTGCAACTCCAATGGGCTGGCCACATGGCTCAAATGCCAAATGTGTATTTGCCTAAAGGACTATCTTACAGAGAATTGACACAAAGCAAGACTATCTTATGGAGAACTCACACAGAGGTTAGAAGTGATACAAGGACATTCTACTCTCCACTATAACAATTCTTCTATTTATGCCTTGTCTGTATGAGATAATCACTTCTCTCTACCTAGTTTTATTTTTTAAGATTGTTCCACCATGCCTGACTCAACCCTAAGTCTCCTATCTATGTATGTGCTTTCAAACTACCCTGGTAATGATAATATTCTTAAAATTTACAAATATCATTTTCCCACATAAGAAGAAAACAATTTGAACTTGTTAAATCCCTTAGAGTCTTTAATGTTTACCTTCTTATGTTCCTCTTGATTCTTGTTTTTCAAATTTTCTATTCAGTTCTGGTCTTTTCCTCATGAATACCAAAAAGTCCTTTAACTCATTAAACATCCATTTCCCTTGCAGCATCACACTTAGATTATTCTTGGTTGCAAACTCAGCTCCTTAGCTCTTTGGACTATCTTGTTTCATAACTTCAGGTTTTTTTTAACATCTAAATCTTGTGCTATTCTGACTACAGTTCAATAGTGTTTAAATTATTTCTTCATAGTTGCTTGTTGTGTTTTCACCTTCACCTGGGAGTTTCACAACTTTTCTATAATATTCCTGTGAGTGTTTATCTTAGGATTTCTTTCAGGTGGTGATTGATGGATTTTTTTCATTTCTATTTGAAGTAGGAGTTGCTATTTTGACTTCACTGTATTCTTCTGGTTTTGAACCCAGAATTCTCTATCACCAGAGTAGCTATCTATATTTGGGTTCTTTCTCTTTTACTTACTCATTTTAGCAACTTATTTCTTGGCTGTTAACTTTATGTTAAAGTCATACTCTAGTCACAAGATGTGGGGGATAATTTGTCATATTTCAGGCTTTTTGTGCTGCTGTTTTCTGAGCTCAGTTTGGGCATCTGACCTCAAGTACTCTTCTCCATCCTGAGTCACAACTAGGACTCCCAGCAATGCCCATACCTCAAATGCTTTTAATCCCTTTGCTCCATCCCATGACTGGTAATCATTATTCTCACCAGGACTGGGTTAAAGAAGAATATCATATACATGTAGAACCATATGAAAGTCTTCTTAACTTACAGAGAAATAGGAGGGTTATAGAATATAATAATGGAGGGACTGTAAGAAGGATGGATAGATTAAGGAATAAAATAGTGAGAGGATAAGGGATGGATTCTTAGAAGTGGGGATGATTAGGGAGGCAGTGGTCAGAAATAAATTAGATGTCCAAGGATGAATAAAGTAAAAAGAGAAGATAAACAGTAAGGAAAAATAGGATAGAGGGAAATAAGCGACTAATAATTATAACTTTGAATGTGAATGGGATGAAGTCACCTATAAAACAGAACTGAGTAGCAGAATGGATTCAAAACCAGAATCCAACAATATATTGTTTCCACATTTTAAAAGAATGAGAGATACACATAGGATAAAAATGAAGGACTGGAGTAGAATTTATTATGCTTCAGCTGATGCAAAAAAAAAGTAGGGGTAACAATCACTATCTCAGACAAATTTAAAGCTAAAATAGATTTAGTTAAGAGTTAAAAAGGGAAGTTACATTATGATAAAAGATACCATAGATAAAAAAGTAATATAAATGCTAAACCTATATGCACCTAGCATACAAAATTTTAAAGGAAAAACTAAATGAATTGCAGGTAGAAATAGATTTAATAGTGAGGGACTTCAATGTTCCTTTCTCAGAACTAAATAAATCTAACCAAAAAGTAAATAAGAAAGATGTCAATGAGATAAATAAATCTTAGGCTAGATATATTGGATGTCTGAAGAGAACTGAATTGGAATAGAAAGGAATATAGCTGTTTTTCTTGTGATAAATGGTATGTTTGCAAAAACTGACCATATATTAGGTCATAAAAACTTTGTAGTTAAACGCAAAAAAAAACAACCCAGAAATAGCAAATGCATGCTTTTTAAATCTTTTTAAAATGTCTTTAGTATTTTTCCCAGTTATATGTCAAAACAATTGTTAACATTTATTTTTAAAATCTTAAATTCCAAATTCTCTCCCTTCATCCCTCTCAAGCCCCATTCCACCCACATTGAGAAGGCAAGCAATTTGGTCATATAGGTCATACAAGTGTACTCATATAAAACATTTCCATAACAGTCACATTGTGAAAAAAAATTGAACCCCCCCACCAAAGCACACTCAGAAAAAAATAAAGAAAGCAAATATAGTATTTATCTATATAGTATATATCTGTATTCAGACACCATCAGTTCTTTCTCTGGGAACGGATAGTATTTTTCATCATAAGTCCTTCAGAGTTTTCCTGGATCAATGTGTTACTGAAATAGCTAATTGTTTCACAGCTACTCATCTTGCAATATTGCTCTTACTTTGTACACAGTACGTTTCACTTTGCATCAGCTTGTATAATCCTTTTTGACAGCATCCTGCTCATCATTTCTTACATAAATGCATCCTTTTAAGATCATAACACAATAAAAATTATATGTAGTAAGAGAGCATGAAAACACAGATAAAAATTAATTGGAGCATAGTCTTTTAAAAAATTTATTTATTGCATTTTTAATTTGTGGAATAAAACAAGCATTTCCATAACATAGAACAAAATTATGTACAACTTGCTATTCCTTTTAAATATGTAATAAAGTTATCATGTAGACTTCTTTTTTCCCTTTTTCCCCTCCCCCTGCCACCTTGGAAATGGCTGCCATTAGATAGAAATGTGGGTGTATGGAGGGGGTATGTGTATGTAAAAATCATTCTATGCATACATATATTTATCAGTTCTTTCTCTGGATGTAGATAGCATCTTCCTTCATATACCCTTTATAGTTAATTTGAGTATTTATAATACTCAGAATGACTCTCAAAGTTGTTCTTAAAACTATTACTCTATATACAATGTTCTCTTGGGTCTGCTCATTACTCATTTCCTTCTTCATTATTTCATGCAAGACTATCCATGTTTTTCTAAGATCATTGAACTCATTTTTTATTATGGTACAGCAGTGTTCCATCATGGTCATATACAACTTGGTCAGTCACTCCCCAATTGACAGACATCTCCACAATTTCCAGTTCTTTGCCACTACAAAGAGAGTTGCTGTAAACATTTTAGAACATATAGGTTCCTTTCCTTTTTCCCTAATCATCTTTGGAAATAGACCTAATAGATGTATTGCTGGGTCAAAGGGTACAGGCAGTTTAATAACTCTTTAGGCATAATTCCAGATTGCTTTCCAAAGGGGTCACTTCACAATTTCATCAACAACGAATTAGTGTCTCAATTTTTCCCCATCTTCTCCAATATCTGTCACTTTCCCCTTCAATCATTTTAGCTAATCTGATAGGTGTAAAATGATATCTCAAAGTGGTTTTAATTTGCAATTCTATAATCAATAATGATTTAGAGTATTTTTAGAACAATTTATTTTGATTTCTCTCAGAAAACTGCCTGTTCCTATCCTTTGACCATTTATCAACTGGGGAATGACTCATATTCTTATAGAATTCTTATAGAATGATCCTTATACATTTGGGATATGAGATATTTATCTGAGTAACTGTCTACAAAAAAAATTCCCACAATTTTCTGATTTCCTTCTGATCTTGGTTACATGTGTTTTATTTGTAAAGAAAATTTTCTAATTTAATGTAATTGAAATTATCCTTTTTACACCTAATTCTGCCCTCTATTTCTTGTTTATTCATATATTGTTCACTGTTCCTAAGTTGGATACGTAATATGTTCTTTGTTCTTCAGATTTTCTTGTCATATTTCTCTTTGTATCTGAGTTATGTTTCCATTTTGACCTTGTCTTGGAAATGATGTAAGGTACACATCTATACCCAGTATCTTCCATTCTGCTTTCTAGTTTTCCCAACAGTTTTTATTAAATAATTAATCATTATCACAAAATCTTAAGTCTTTACACTTGTCAAATACAAGGTCATTATTTATTTGCTGCTATAAATTGTATGTCCACTCTCTCCATTGAACTACTTTTCTGTTTCTTAACCAGTGCCAAATAGTTTTTGACAATTACAGCCTTAAAACATAGTATAAAATCTGATATTGCTAAACCTCCTTCCTTTATTTTTTTATGTTTTTAATACCTCCTTTGATAATCTTAAATTTTTGTTCTTCCAAATGATATTTTTTCTAATTCATTAAAATGATTTTTGGTAATTTAATTGGGATGGCATTGAATTTATGACTTAGTTTAGCTGGAAATGTCATTTTATTATATTGACACTGCCTTCTCATGAACAATTAATTTTTCTCCAATTATTTAAATTTGATTTTATTTGTATAAGAAGTTTTATAACTTTGTTTTTACAGTTTCTGGGTTTATTTTGGCAGCTGTACTCCCAGGTATTTTATGTTGTCTAGAGTTATTTTAAATAAAGTATCCCTTATTATGTCTTCTTGCAGGGTTCTATTTGTGATGTATAAGAATGATGATAACACATAGATTTGCTTTACATCCTGCTACTTTGCTAAAAAATTTTTCAGCTAACTTTTTCATTGAATCGTTGAGATTTTCCAAGTATATCATCATATCATCTGCAAAAAGAGATAGTTTTATTAACTCATTCCCTATTCTTATTCCTTCTATTTCTTTTTATTCTCCTACTGCTATTGCTGGGATTTCCAATACAAAATTGAATAATATTGGTGACAGGGGGCATTGTGTCACACCTGATATAACTGGGAAAGCTTCTAGTTTATCCCCTTTACAAATAATGCTTGCTGATGGTTTTAGATAAACTTTTTTTTATCAATTTAGAGAAAAATCCATTTATACCTATACTTTCAAGTATACTTTATAAAAGCTTTTTAATAATATTTTTATTTAGTATTTTCCCAATTACGTGTAAAAATAATTTTAACATTCATTTTTAAAACTTCTGGTTCCTAATTGTGTCGCTTCTTCCTATATGCAAAACTTATACATAATAATCATGTTGTAAAAGAAAAACATAGACCAAAAAAACCCCTCTAGCAAAATAAAGAAAGCAAATATAGTATGCTTCAATCTGTATTCAGAGACCATCAGTTCTTTCTCTGGTGATGGATAGCAATTTTCGTTAAGTTCTCCAGGGTGTCTTGGATCTTTGTATTGCTGAGAATAGCTAAGTCATTCCCAGCTAATCACCTTACAATATTGCTGTTACTTTGTACACAGTTTTATTTCACTTTGCATTAGCCCATGTAAGTCTTTCCAGGTTTTTCTGAGAGCATCCTGCTCATCATTTCTTATAGTACAATAATATTCAATTATAATCACAAACCACAACTTATTGAGCCATTCCCCAACTGATGGGCATCCCCTCAATTTCTAATTCTTTGCCCCCCAAAATGAACTTCTATAAATATTTTTGTACACATAGGTCATTTTCCTTTTTTTTTCTTTCATATCTTTTGGGATACATACTTAGTAGTGGTACTGCCAAGTCAAAGGATATGTATGGTTTTATAGTCCTTTGAGCATAGTTTCAAATTGCTCTACAGGATGGTTGAATCAGTTCACAGCTCCACCAACAGTATACTTTTGTTTCATTTTTCCTACATCCCATCCAACATTTGTTATTTACGTTTTCAGTCTTGTTAATCAATTTAATAGGTATAAAGTAGCATCTTGGGATTGTTTTAATTTTCATTTCTCCAATCAATAGTGAATTAGAGTATTTTATATAGATATAGATAGCTTTGATTACTTGATCTGAAAACTGATCATATCTTTTGATCATTTATCAATTGGGGAATAGCTCTTATTTTTATGAATTTGACTCAGTTCTCTATGTTTTTGAGAAATGAAACTTTCCTCAGAGAAACTTCCTTCAAAAAATTTTTCACAGTTATTATTGCTAACTTTATTTCCCTCCATCCTATTCCCCCAATTCTATTCTTACTCTCCTTTCTCTGTGTCCCTCCTCAAAAGTGTTTTGCTTCTGAATACCCCCTCTGCCAATCTTCCCCTCCTCTTCTGTTATCCCCTTCCCCTCCTACTTTCCTGTAGGGTAAGATAGATTTCTATACACAACTGAGTGCATATGTTATTTCCTCTTTATTCTGATGTGAGTTTCACTCACTCCCTTTCACCTTCCCCATTCCCCCCCCTTCTTGCCTCTTTTTTATAAGATAATTTACTCCATTGTACCTCTCCATTTCCCTTTCTCCCAGTGTATTCCTTTTTCTCACCCATTAAATTTATTTTTTAGATATCATCCCTTCTTATTCAAATCACACCTGTACCCGCTGTCTATATATGCTCCTTCTAACTACCTGAATAATGAGAAAGGTCTTTGGAGTTACAAATATCATCTTCCCATGTAGGAATGTAAACAGTTTGAACTCATTAAGGCCCTTATGATTTCACTTTTCTGTTTATCTTTTCATACTTGAGTCTTGTATTTGAAAGTCAAATTTTCTATTCAGCTCTGGCCTTTTCATCAAGAATGCTTGAAAGTCCTATATTTCACTAAATTTTCATTTTTCCACTGAAGGATTGTACACAGTGTTGCTGAGCAGGTGATTCTTGGTTGTAATCCTAGCTCCTTTGCCCTCTGGAATATCATATTCCAAGTTTCTCATCCTTCAATGTAGAAAATGCTCAATCTTGTGTTATCCTTACTGTGGCTCCACAATACTTGAACTGTTTCCTTCTCACTGCTTGCAATGTTTTCTCCTTGATCTGGGAACTCTGGAATTTGGATATAATATTTCCTTGCAGTTTTCATTTGAGGATTTCTTTTAGGAGGTGAGTGGTAAATTCTTTCAATTTCTATTTACCCTCTGATTCCAGAATATCAGGGCAGTTTTCCTTGATAATTTCTTGCAAGATGATATTTGACTCTTTTTTTGGATCATGGTTTTCAAGTACTGCAATAATTCTGAAGTGATCCTTTCTGATGTTGTTTTTCCATTGAGAAATTTCACATTTTCTTCTATTTTTTTCATTTTTTGATTTTGTTTTACTGTTTCTTGATTTCTCATGAAGTCATTAGCTGCTATTTGCTCC
Organism: Bettongia penicillata ogilbyi; assembly: GCA_023548195.1. Classification (NCBI taxonomy): domain Eukaryota; kingdom Metazoa; phylum Chordata; class Mammalia; order Diprotodontia; family Potoroidae; genus Bettongia; species Bettongia penicillata. The sequence goes on along the minus strand of JAJHZJ010000377.1, from coordinate 255,310 downwards.
ATTCTAATTTTTAAAGAATTATTTTCTTCAGTGAATTTTTGGACCTCCTTTTCCATTTTGTTAATTCTTCTTTTCAAGGCATTCTTCTTCTCATTGACTTTTTTAGACATCTTTTACCATTTGGCCTAATCTGCTTTTTTTCCCCCTAAATTAATTAATTAATTTATTTTTAGTTTTCAACATTCATTTCCAAAAGATTTTGAGTTCCAAATTTTCTCCCCATCTCTTCCCTCCCCCCCACCCCAAGACACCGTGCATTCTGATCACCCCTTCTCCCAATCTGCCCTTTTTTCTATCACACCCCTCCCTTCCCTTATTTCCATCTTCTCTCTTTTCTTGTAGGGCAAGATAGATTTCTATACTCCATTGCCTGTATTTCTTATTTCCCAGTTGCATGCAAAAAGTAATTCCCTCATTCTTTCCTAAATCTTTGATTTCCAACTTTTCTCCCTTCTTCCCTCCCCACACATCCCCACTGTGAAGGCAAGCATTTCAATATAGACTATACATGTGTATGTATGCAAAAGACTTTCATAAGTCATGTTGTGAAAGATGTCTCCCATTTATTCTATTTTCTATTTTGTTCTTGTCCCTCGCCATACATGTTTACTTCTAATTGTTCCCTCCTCCAATTTGCCCTCCCTTCTATCATCCTACCTACACCTCACTTATCCCCTTCTACCCTGTTTTCCCATAGTGTAAGATAGATTTTCATAACAAATTGAGTGTGCATATTATTCCATCCTTAAGCCAAATGTGATTAAAGTTTCACTTTTTCTTTCTCATTTCCCCCCTTTTCCCCTTCATTGAAAAAGCTTTTTCTTGCCTCTTTTATGAGTGATAGTTTGCCCCATTCCATTTCTCCCTTTCTCCTCCCAATATATTCCTCTCACCCCTTAATTTTATTTTTTTTAGGTATCATATCTTCCTATTCAATTCACCCTGTGCCCTCTGCCTGTATATATGTGTATAATTCCTCCAACTACCCAAACACTGAGAAAAGTTTCAAGAGTTACAAATGTTATATTTCCATGTAGGAATGTAAGCAGTTCAATTTTAATAAGTGCCTTAGGATTTCTCTTTCCTATTTACCTCTTCATGCTTCTGTTGATTCTTGTGTTTGAAAGTCAAATTTTCTATTCAGCTCTGATGTTTTTATCAAGAATGTTTGAAAGTCCTCTATTTCATTGAATGACCATTTTTCCCCTGAAGTATTATACTCAGTTTTTCTGGGTAGGTGATTCTTGGTTTTAATTCTTATTCCTTTGACTTCTGGAATATCATATTCCAAGCCCTTTGATCCCTTAATGTAGAAGGTGCATGTGTTATCCTGATGATATTTCCACAATACTCAAATTGTTTCTTTCTAGCTGCTTGCAATATTTTCTCCTTGACCGGGGAACTCTAGATTTTGACTACAATATTCCTAGGAATTTCCTTTTTTGGATCTCTTTCAGGAGATGATTGGTGGATTCTTTCAATATTTATTTTACCCCCTGGTTCTAGACTCTCGGGGCAATTTTCCTTGATAATTTCAAGAAAGATGATGTCTAGTCTCTTTTTTGATCATGGCTTTTGAGTAGCCCTCTAATTTTTAAATTGTCTTTCCTGGATCTATATTCCAGGTCAGTTGTTTTTCCAGTGAGATATTTCCCATTGTCTTCTATTTCTTCTTTCTTTTGGTTTGGTTTTGTAATTTCTTGATTTTTCAAAAAGTCATTATGTTCCATCTACTCTATTCTAATTTTTAAAGAACTATTTTCTTCAGTGAGCTTTTGAACTTCCCTTTCCATTTGGCTAATTCTGCTTTTTAAAGTATTTTTCTCCTCGTTGGCTTTTTAGACCTCTTTTGTCATTTGGGTTAGTCTATTTTTAAAGGTGTTATTTTCTTCAGCATTTTTGGGTCTCTGTTAGCAAGTTGTTGACTCTCTTTTCATGATTTTCTTGCAGTGCTCTCATTTCTCTTCCCAATTTTTCCTCCACCTCTCTTACTTGATTTTCAAAATCTTTTTTGAGCTCTTCCATGGCCTGAGACCATTGCAAATTTGTTTTGGAGGTTTTGGATGAAGAAGCCTTGATTTTGATGTTTTCCTTTGATGGTATGCATTGTTCTTCCTCATCTGAAAGGATGGAAGAAAGTACCTGTTCACCAAGAAAGTAACTTTCTATAGTATTTTTCTCCCCTCTTTTGGGCATTTTCCCAGTCAGTTACTTGACTTTTGAGTCCTTTGTCAAGTGGAGGGAATACTCTAGGAATCTTGAAAATTCTCAGCCCCTCCAAGATGGCACAATTAAGAGAGAGGAGTTTACTCCTCTCCTGGCCTGTGCTCTGGTCTGGGAGCAACCACAAACTTTCCTGCCCAAGATCTGTGAGCAGAGTTCTCTCTCCACACACACTTCCAGCTCTACCGTGCCCGTGCTCCTCCTCACCCCAGGGCTGCCAGTCATGACTGAGATTCAGATTAGCCACTTAATTCCCCCAGGGTCTTTACGCCAAGGGCTCCAAAAATGGATGCTGTAGTCACCTGGGGTCAGGGCTAGGGCTCCCTTCTCACCCAGGTGAAAGAGATTTCTCACTGACCTTTGAAGCTATCTCCGGTTTTTATGGGTTGAGGAATCTGGGATACCCAGGATTCCATGCCCTGAAGCCTGCTCTAGTCCTGTCCATGCCAGCCATGCAGCCAATTCTGGGTTGTGCTCTGTGGGCTGTGCTCCTCTCTAAGCCCAGTGCAATAGACCTTTTCTATAGGCCTTCCCGGTTGCCTTGGGCTGAAAATCTCTTTCACTCTGTCATTTTGTAGCTTCTGATGCTCTAGAATTTGTTTAGAGTCATTTTTATGGGTATTTTATGGGCTTTTGAGGGAGAGCTATAGTAGGTCCATCCTTCTATTCCACCAGCTTGGCTCCTTTTCCCCTTGACCAAACTTTTGACTTATTTTTCATAATTTTCTTGCATCACTCTCATTTATCTTCCCAATTTTTCCTCCACCTTTCTTACTTGAATTTCAAAATCTATGCTGAGCTTTTCCATGATCTGAATCCAATTCCTGTTTTCCTTGGAGGCTTTCGATATAAGAGCTTTAACTTTGGTGTCTCCTTTTGAGGATGTATTTTGGTCTTCCTTGTCACCATGGTAACTTTCTATAGTCAGAGGGTTTTTTTTATTTCCATTGTTTGCTCATTTTCCCAGCCTCTTAGTTGACTTTTAACTCTTTGTTAAAGTAGTTTTGTGGTTTTTTTGCAACTGTTTTCAGAACACTTGTAGGAACATAAAATTTTTTAGATCTTCCAAGGTGGTATGATCTAAGGAGAGGTGTTGACTGTTCTTCTGACCTCTGCTCTGGTTTCTGAATGACCACAAGTACTCTTCTCTGCCCTGGATCTGTGATGAGGGTCCCTGCTTCCCTGGGGCCACAAGCTCTTATGGGTTAACATTCTTCTTCACCCTGGAAATGCATACAGAACTGTGACCCAGATCCAAGTATGGGCAAAGCAACACAGCCCTGGTTCAGTGTTAGCAAAAAGACCCTTGTAAGCTCCTTTTGACCAGTTGTTCAGCTCCCTTACTATCAGTGGGCAGAGAGATCTGGAAACACCTGCTGCCTCTGTTGATCAAGGCCTACTCCTGGTCTGCTGGGGTTAAGGTTGGAGTGGTATGGCTTGTGCTGGACTGTGCTCCTCTCTCACTCTGGTGCAACTGACCTTTCCTACAGACCTTCCAAGTTTTCTTGAGCTGGAAATTTGTTTCACTTTGTCTTTTTGTGGGTTCTGCTACTCTAGAATTTATTTAGAGTCATTTTTCAAAGGTATTTGGAGAGGTTTGGGGAGAGCTCAGTCAAGTCTATGCCTTTACTCCACCTTCCTGACTCCACCCCAAAAGCTTTTTCTGCATCTATTGATATAATCATATGGGGTTTTTTTTACTTTTATTATTGATATTATCAATTATGTTAATAGTTTTCCTTATGTTAAACCATCCCATCATTCCTGGTATAAATCACACCTAATCATAATGTATAATCTTTGTCATATATTATTATAATCTTCTAGCAGTATTTTATTTAGGATTTTTGTATCCATATTCATTAATGAAATTGAGCTATAATTTTCTTTCTCTGTTTTTACTCTTCCCATTTTAGGTATCGGTATCAGAGTTGTTTCATAAAAGTTTGATGGGATCCATTCTTTGTTTATTATTCCAAATAATTTATGTAATATTGGAATTAGTTGATATTTAAATGTTTGATAGAATTCAATGATAAATCCATCTGGTCCTGGTGCTTTTTTCTTAGGAAGTTCATTCATGACCTATTCAATTTCCTTCTGTAAAATAGATCTATTTAATTACTCCTTTTCCTCTTCTACTAATCTAGGCAATTTATATTTTTGTAAATATTCTTTCATTTCTATTAAGTTGTTAAATCTATTGTAATGTAATTGGACAAAATACCTCCTTATAATTGCTTAAATTTCATCTTCTTTAGTAGTATATTCACCCTTTTCATTTTTTATATTAGTGATTTAGTTTTCTCTCTTTTTTTAATCAAATTAATTGTTAACTCCTAATGGTACTCATTAATTCCATGGCTTTTTACACTCAATTTTATTAATCTCACCTTTAATTTTGGGGATTTTTCATTGTGTTTTATTGGGAATTTTTTATTTGCTCTTTTCTAGCTCTGTTAGTTATATACCCAATTCATTAGTCTGCTCTTTCCCTATTTTATTGATATAAGCATATAAAGATAAAAATTTTTTTCTGATCACAGCTTTTGATATGCTATCTCATTATTTTCATTCACTTTAATGAAGTTATTGTTTCTATAATTGTTCTATAACCCACTCATTTGTTAAGATTTTGTTGTTTAATCACCAATTAGTTTTTAATATATGTTTCCATGATACCTTATTAAATATAATTTTATTGCCTTGTGATCTGAAAAGGATGCTTTTAATATTTCTACTGTTAACTATGAAATTTTCATATCCTAATATGTGGTCAGTCTTTGTAAAGGTACTATGAACCTCTGAGAAAAAAGGAGTATTCTTTCCTATGTGTATGTATCTATAGCTATATCAGTCTGTCTATATGTGTACATATAAGTATACATATGGAAAGAGAGAAGAGAGACAGAGAGAGATGTGTCAAGCGATGGCCTTCTCTAATATGAGGTGGAGAAAGAGGGAGGGAAACAGTTAAGAACTTAAAATGTAACAACTTTTTATAAAAATGACTAGGAAGAGATGACCACAGTCTGAGCCATTAGACCCTTGAACCAATCAAATCTCAAGATGGTTTGAATACCTTTCAAGGAAAAAAAAAAATAGCCTAACTTACATGGTGAAAGGGGTTAGGATATCCATCTCACCACAAAAGGGTTAGGGTTAGAGTCATATCGTGAAAGGTACTGAATGGCAATCCAAGTGCTTTGTATTTTTTCTTGAGACAAATAGAGAGCAACTGAAAGCATTTGATCAAAAGAATGATATGATCATACTGATGTTTAGAAAGATTATTTTGCAACTGTGCGGAGAATTGATTGTAGAGAGACTGGAAACTGGGAATCCAGCTGTTTATAACAAAAATCTAATAAACAAGAGAATACGAAGTAGAGCCATTGTTGTGAGAGTATACAGAAGATGTATGCATGATAATTTGCGAGACACTGAGCGTCTTGCTATTGTAAAAGGCAATTGTTCTGTTCTGTATGGGTTGTTCATAGTTGTGAGATTTTTATTCCCATAATGACATATATACAACTCCACAGAAATGGTGTCAACAGCCAAAAACACATAGAGCCTTCAGTGTTTACTTAGCTAGTTTAAATTTTCAAACAGTGCCCGGATGCTTTCAGAAATCCAGAGAAATGTGGGCAGGTATGCACCTTCAACAGTAAAAGCAACTAACATTTTTAGCATCTTCTCCAAATGGCATCTTATTAGGACAAATCCAAAACACATTACAGTTATTTTCAAACTCATTAAATTACAGCCTATGGTCTAACTGCAAAAAAATGTATATAACATCAAACGATGAAGACTATCATCTCAGTAAATGTGATGCCCTTGAGAAAACAGCAAAAAATAAAAAGGAAAAACAAAAATAGAAGAAAAAGAAAAACCAAGCCACAGTTTACTTAAAGGATTCAAAAAAGTTCTGCCAGAAGACAGTATACAAGATCGGCAATGGATATTACATATCTGATGAGATGTTCTATTATATTCTATTAACACAAATATTCTATTATAAACGCACACACATATACATATAAAAGTTTAGCTCAAATATCTCCTTATTTCTCACCTGGCTTTACTCCTACAGGATTTCTCTGATTCACTTCTCAACCACATCCATTTGTCAAGTAGTTTTGGTCTTTATATCACTACACTTTTTCAGCTTTTTGTAGATTAGATTCGAAACTCCTTGAGAGCAAGGACTGCCTTTACTTTTTCATATTTATATCCTCAGTACTTAGTGCCTGGCATGTAGTAAGCATTTAATAATGTTTATTGGCAATATATACATACACACATTCATATGTATATATGTATGTATGTATGTACATACACAACATGAATTTATATGTATATATAATTATGTGTGTATATATAAATTTAAAGATTATTTGTATAACATACATAATCAAGTACAGATTCCCACAGGCAATGAGGACCCCAAATTAACAATGAAGGATATATGAAGGAAGATGCTATCTGCATCCAGAGAAAGAATGGATAAACAGATGTATGCATAGAATGATTTTACATGTGTGTATGTGTATGTGTGTGTATGTAATCATAGCCATCCCTAGGGTGGGGGGAGGGGAAGGAAACAAGAAATTTACATTACTTTATCATGCACTTAAAAGGAATAACAAGTTGTACATAGTGGATTTGCGGTTTCATGTGCAATCATCTTTTTCATTATACTATGTTATGAAAATGCTTGTTTTATTCTATAAATTAAAAATTTTTTAAATCAAAGGAATGCTTTAAATAAGTACAGATATGACATAGAGTTCCTCCTGACCATTTTAAATCGGTTTTGCAAGTACTTGGTAATTGGAGATTAAATTATAACTGAAAAAATAAAAGAGAGGAGTAATTTAAATCAAAACACTTCAAATGGCATTAGTTTATATTGAAGATATGTTTCTAAATATGTGTATTTTCTTTTGAAGGTGAATCACAAAAGAGAAATGGTGACAATGGCCAAGTTGACAGAGTCCATGAGTGAGTACCTTTGACATTTATTTAGCCTTAAACCCATAAAGAAAACACAAAATGTTTCAAAATCTATCATTATTTTTAACGAGTTTCTATTTCTCCCACCTCCTCCAACCACATTAGATACTATACTTGTAATTAATGAGAGAAAGAAATCTATTATGTTTTGTGTCATATTATTCTGTTATATTATTCTACCTTAGTTTTATGTGGGCCAGAATCCTGTAATAAAAGAATGACTCAGTAAGTCTTTGGAAAAATAACATAGGTTCTACTTGATTTAAATCATTACACTAGAAAGCAAGCTGCTAAGGCGCTTTTAGTGCAAAACCCTTTCTTGAAATCAGCTGGAGTTTTACAAGCAGCAAGGAAAGCTGGGCTTTCTGTCATTATATATGTTCTTGAAATCTGTAGTGGTACCTAACATGAGGCAAAGAGAAAATATATTTATTCATCAATGGTGGTTCAAACATATCAAAAGACAGTCATAAAAATGAAGTCCCTGAATTACAACCAGTTTACAAGATTTACAGATATGTGGGAGGTTTACTAGATCTTGAAGTTCACATTTTGTTTTTAATTGTAAAGCATATTTGGGGAGGGGAGAAGAAATAAATGATACTGCATATAAAAAATGTAAATTCCCACTGTGGAAGCTTAAAAGTGTGAAAACATACCTGCAAGACAGAGAGTTTAAACAAAAAACAGATCTTTTAAAAAACTGTTTTGAAAATGGGCACTGTTCTTTGTGAATATTTTTTCAGGCATTATAAAAATTTTATTCTAAACATAGTAATTAACAATGAAAATATGTGCTCTAATAAACAAAGATAAAATCACAATAAACATGATGGTACATGAAAGCATAAACTCCATTATGTACAGTCAATTTTTAAATGAGCATATTAATTTTAATAATGTAATGATAAAAAAATCATGTTTGTTCCCAGAGCTTATCTGAATTCTTTTTCTTCCCTGTATTTTTATGGATTTCACTGATGTAAAAGTTGTGATGGCAGTTGTTTTAATAGTAGTAGTAGTAAATTATATTTGTCATACATTAATATTTTCAAAGTGCTTTACATATATTATTTCATTTTATCCTCACAGCAACTCTTTGAAAGTCATTGTTCTTCTATCTTTACTGATGAGAAAACTGAGTTACAGAGAAGTTATGTAGTTTGCCTACAGTCAATACAGTATCACAGGGAGGGCTTGACAACAATTCTGCCTGATTCAAAATTCCGTCTTTAGTCAGAGGAATTATCATTATCTTGAATCTGCTTTTTTTAAACTCTAAATCATTTCCTAGAAGTCCTCTTATATCTATTTAAACTCTTCATATTTGTCATTTCTTAGAGTATGATGCTATTCCATTATCTAACATGTTTTTTCTTTTTCCTTTTGCTGTTACAAATTAAACTGCTGTGAATATTTTTGTACAGACATTCTCCTCCTCCCATTCAATAGTGTTGCTGATGTATAGTCCTCAAAGTATGCAAACAGTTCTGTAGCTGTCATTTTATATTGCCATATAACTTTTTAGAAAGATTACCCCTATTTTCCTGCATGTGTATTTCGCCTACAATAGTATTTGGCAATCTTACAGAATTTGTTAGACACCATTAGACATAAAATGCACTTCTGTAATTGATCTTTAAAATGTGCTTTGATTCTCCTCACATTCTAAACATTTTTATCTCATTCTACTGCTCCCTATCTTACTAAAATTATGTTTCTTCCTGTAGCAACATTATTCAGTGCCACTTTTAATTCACTCTCTAGTGATATTTGAAAGAGCATGGATGATGGGAGATATGTCACAAGATTTCAGAAGGGAAAGTGTTCTCTGAATTTTCCAAAAGAGAAAAGAAAATTGTCTGCAGACTACAAGTCAGTGAGCATGACTTACGTTCTTGGGGAAAAAATTAATCGTTAAAGAGATGATTGGTGAACATTTAGAAAAGGAAAGAGTTATTTAAAAATCCTAGGATTATCAAGATACTTCATCGAGAACAGATCATATCAGACTAACCTCATTTCCTTTTTGAACATTCTTATTAAGTTAGTAGATGAGGGAAGTACTGCAGATTAGTTTGCCTATATTTTAACAAAACATTTGATAAAGCACTTCACACTATTGCTCTGGATAAGATGGAGAGATATAGATTTGATAACAAGTACATGGATAATAATACATGGAAACAAGAATACAATAGATGGATTCGGAGCTGGTTGAATGGACAGACTCAACGAATAAATCTTAACGTGTCAATATCAGCGTGGTAAGAGGTCTCCAGTGAAGTGCGTTAAGGGGTTTATGCTGGTTCTGTGCTGTTCAACATCTTTACCAATGGTTAAATAAAGGCAGAGATGATTCATTAAATTTACAAATGATACAAAGGTAAGAGAGATTGATGATACACTAAATGGCCAGGTCAAGATCCAAATGGATTTTGACCAGAATAAAGCACTGGACTTAATGTAATAAAATGAAATTCATTAGTATTATTTGTAAAGACTTCTTTTGTTTGTTCAGCCCTCTTTCAGTCACATCCAAATCTTTATAATCCCATTTGGGTTTGGTTTGGTTTTTTAACAAAGATATTGGAGTGATTTGCCATTTCCTTCTCCAGCTCATTTGTTACAGATGGAGATCCGAGGCAAACAAGGTTGCAACTTGTCCAAGGCCATATAGCTAGTAAGTGTCTGAGGCCCAAGTTGAGGATGACTTCAGCCCCTGTAACATCCAGCTGTCCTGTTAAGTCTTACACTGGGCTAGGAAAAGTCAACTTCACAAGTACAAGATGGGGAGGCATGATTAGTCAGCAATTATTTTGAAAAAGATCTGGGGGCTTTTAATGGACTACAGGTTCAATATGTCAGCGGTATGATGTGGGAGTCAAAAAGGCTAATGTGATCTTAGGCTGTATTAAAGAAGGAATAACTCCTGGGGAGTTATTATAAGTGGCACACTGGATAGTGTGCTGTGCCTGAAGTCAAGAAAACTCATCTTCCTCAGGAGTTGGACATGTCTGGACAATAAAATCTTCTGGGAAGGGAGAGGTGGTAGTTCAATTGTACTTTGTCCACACCAGACCTCATGCGGAGGACTGTGTTCCAGATTGGGAATAACAGGTTGTAGTTCTAAAAGGATAAACTGAAAAGTGTCCAGAGAAGTGTAATCAGAACTGTGAAGGCTCTGAAGTCCTTGTCATACGAATACTGGTTGAAGGAGTTCCAGGGTGACTTGATAGCTTTCTTAAAAGTATTTGACATGATGTAGCTATACATTTCTATAGTTTTTGTTTGGTTTTAGTGGATGGGGAAGGGCTGGTAAGTGGGAGAAGTCTAGTAATAACAGTAGGAAAATGTCTGCTGTTTCCTTTTACATTCCAAAATAATTTCTTTCTTAGATGTCTTTCTGATTTTGCAAAAGTATGTATTTCTTATTGGTTCTAGTTGTCAAGTTTTGTGAAGCAGTGAACTCTTCTCACTGCTATTGGATGGAGCTAGTCTCGTTCTATTTCAGTCACTTCTTTTATCCAAGACAAGAGAATTTCTTATCACTTAGATGAGGATGGTTTGCTCACTGCTTCTGAAAGTACATCAGATCATTTTAGGAAGGCTTCAGAGGCAGCTGAGAGTATCTAATCTGGAAAATGGGTCCTTTTGTCACTTGGCATTATCTGAGGGAGTCACCAGACAGGAAAACAATATTTAAAAGGTTATTTCTCACTATTAAAGCTGCATTGATTTTTACATAGGAAGTCCTCAATCTATCCTGAGAATTTATAGACAATTATTACAACATTGAAATCTCTTCCATTCCTGGTTCCTTCCTACCTTTCCATTTTTCTTATACTGTACTCTCCTCCATGCACCGTGATGCGCCCACACTGTACTTTTTGCTGGCCCACACAGACCCGCATTGACCTGTGTATTTGCCTTATCACTACCTTCATCATCTCTACCTTGTTCATCGTTATCTACTACTTTGTCACCCTCTCAGATTAAATATCACCAACACTGGCTTGAATAAAGGGTTGAGGGAGGTTTCGATTGTCTGAGATGAATAGTGAGATCCCAAAAATAACATATATGTATCTACAAATTCACAACATTGACATCATCGATAATGGTTTTCAACCACTGCATCCTCAGAATTGTGAACTCAAGGATGCCTGTTGGTAAGATACATCATAAATAAAGCATGTCAAGCTAGAAGCCAGTCCTTTGACTCTTCCCTAACTGGTTATCTCATCATCTAGGACTGTGCTGTCTCTTCTAGCTCAACAAACTCCAAAAGCCACCACTAGGTCCCTCTTTCTCAACAGATAACCTTGCCTCCTGTTTTGCTGAAAAAAAAAATGAGGCCACCCATCATTGTTTCTGCTCCACAGGGCAGATTCACATGCTTTTGTATTGCCCCATTCTTTCTTCCTTTGCTCAGGTCTCAGAAGCAAAGGAAGGCTTTCTCCTTGCCAGGATTAAGCATTCTAACTGTGCCTTTCATTATCATTTTCTCTGGATCTCTCTCTCTCTCTCTCTCTCTCTCTCTCTCTCTCTCTCTCTCTCTCTCTCTCCCTTTCTCTCTCTCTCCCTCTGTCTCTCTCTCTCTCTTTCTCTCTCTCTCCCTCCCTCTCTCCCTCTCCCTCTCCCTCTCCCTCTCTCTCTCTCTTTCTCCCTCTCCCTCTCCCTCTCTCTCTCTCTCTTTCTCCCTCTCCCTCTCCCTCTCCCTCTCTCTCTCTCTTTCTCTCTCTTTCTCTCTCTCTCTCCCTTTCTCTCTCTCTCCCTCTGCCTCTCTCTCTCTTTCTCTCTCTCTCTCCCTCCCTCTCTCTCTCTCCCTCTCCCCCCCTTTCTCTCTCTCTCTCTCTCTCTCTCTCTCTCTCTCTCTCTCTCTCTCTCTCTCTCTCTCATTGTCTCTGTCTGTCTGTCTTCTCTTTCTTTCTTTCTTACCCTCTCTCCAAATGACTTCTCTCCCCTTACCCCCTCTCTCCCTCCTGTCACCTTCCTCTTTTCCCTCCCTCTCTCTCTCTCCTCCCCGTCTTCCTGTCTCTCTCTCTCCCATTCTCTCTTCCCTCCTCTGTCTTCTCATCTGTCCCTCTCTTCTTTTCTCCCTGTCTCTCCCTCTCTCCTCCCTCCCTCTCTCGTACCCTCTCTTCTTGTTTCCCTCCTTTCTGTAATGGGAAAGGAGTTTAAAATAGGAGAGGCCTTTTTAGGTTTTGTAATTAGTAGTATAGGCTCTGGGGCAGCTGAAAACACGCTGGATAGAACTCCCAACCTAGAATCAGGAAGACTCCTCTTCTTGAGGTCAGATCTGGTCTCAGACATTTACTAGTTGTTTGACTCTGGGCAAGTCACTTAATGCTGTTTGCCTCAGTTTCCCTATCTGTCAAATGAGCTAGAGAAGGAAATGACAAACTACTCCATTATCTCTGCCAAGAAAACTCAAAACTCATGAAGAGTCAGAAGCAACAATACAGCATAGGCCCTGGTTGTTTTCTATTCAAACAAACTGTTCACCTCCTCTTTGCTCACTGTCCTTTTCATTGTCATAATTTTATTCCCCTTCATATGAAAGAAAATCTAGTGGAGTGGTTCTAACTTGTTTGGGAAGTTGAGTAATGCTTGGATCTAGAAGAAGGAAGCATAGAAAATCTTGAACTGACCTGCTACGTTGAGCCCTTTTATGTATCCATTGAATCATCAGCATCTCTGGATCAGTAGCCAATTAAGTGACTCTTCATCATCTCTGTACAAGCCCCTCAGCTATGTGCACAGCTGGAAGTCAGACCCAAAGCTCCAACACGAAAAGGAACCAGTAAGGGCAATTCTGAATATGCTTTAGGGTAAGAGGGAGTGGTTGGAGAGGGAAAGCTTCACAAATGGGGTTTATTTATAACACAAACCACTGGTGGAACATTCACACGTACAAAAAGAAAAGAAATGTGTTCCATTAATTTAAAGCTAGAAAGAACCTTAAAGGTGACCTAGCCCAGTCCTTTCATTCTACAATGAGAAAATCAAGGAATAGGAATAAGCACTCCCTACAAAAAGGTTAAAATATCCCTAATGACAGATGACACAATATGATCACAGGATTATAGATCTAGAACTCTTATCTTAAATAAAGAAACTTTGGCCCAAAGTGAATCACTGAAGTCTCATAAGTATTAAGTGTCAAAGGTGAGTCAACAAGTATTTATTAAGCACTTACTAGCACAAAGCAATGTGGAAGCAAGATACTCCTTTCAAGGAGCTTTCACTGTAGTGGAGGAAAACAACATATCAAAGGAAACTGCAAAAGGGGAGGTGTTTGAGGGAAGAGATGCACTTGTGCAAAGACATGGTAGAGTTGGGAGAAGAGGAAAGGAGTGAGTATACTTGCATGGATGGAGACCCTGAGAGGAGCTCATAAATTGGAGGAGAAGGTTGCAGAGACAAAGGCATCTTCCACTTTGGTATGGTACATAAGACCAAAAAATCAGAATCAAAGCTGAGAGAAGGGTAATGGAGTCACAGTTAGGGGACGTTTTATTTAGATGTAAAGGATATCTATTGTATTGTGTTTTTCCTGTGTAGGTCGTGTGCGTCCACATGGACATGCCTTGATGTGGTAGAGGCATAAATAATTATTCCTACCCACCCTCCTCTAAGGGAGACTAATTTCTGTTAGGAGGAAAGCAGGAAATTAGGGTCAGAGACCCCACTTCACTCCACTCTTTTCAGGGAAAGGAGTTCAAGGATAAAGTTATATCTATCTACCCCATTAAATATAATCGGTTTATAGGAAATAATAATTCTATGTTCTAAGCTACATAGGCTTGACTCCCCACAAAATGCCATTTCCACAAGGAAAATGCTGCAAATAACAAATAAATCTATTTATCCAATGAGATAGCAAACAGAAATCAGAAAAAGTTTGCATATGAAAAGTCATAGAGTGAATGAGCAAGAAATCTGAACACAAATGAAAAAGTCCCATATGCCACCTATGGGAAAAATTCCCCAAAGGGATATGATCAAGGCACCAACTCCATTACACATTCTGTGCTTCCCTTAGACGTCTGGAACCTGAGGAGAGTCCGGAGTCCTATCTCCCCTCTCAAAGTTTTCCAGATAGATCATGATCTCTCTTCTCTCCCAAACCCTAGACACCTTTGCCTCCCATGCAGGAATGAAGTACTGAAAAATCTTCCTCCAAGATTGAGAAGAGTCTAGTAGAATGTGTTTGGAGGTATGGGCTCTTAAAAAAAGTATCTAAAAAAAGTCAACAAATTATTAACTAAGATCAAAATCTTCATAGAATAATAGGAAGTAAGATAAACCCACAGAATTTGTCAAATACACAAGCAAAAGGATGGAGACATTGATAGAAAGAAAATTGCTGCCTAAATTAATCCATAAATCATAGAATTGTAGACTTAAAGCTGAAAAGAATCTTATAGGTTATCTAGTCCAATTCCTGTTTTTTACAGAGGAAGGAACTGATCAGGGAGATTAAGTGACCTACCCAAGACCACAGAGTGGCAAAATTGGGATTCAAACTCAGGTCTCTTTATACCAAATTGTATTTATTTCTGTACTCTTTCCCTTTTGATGCAATACAAATTAAAATACCAATGAAATTTATCACAAAATAAAATAATAACTAATATGTAAAAACAGAAGGAAATTATGAAAGAGAAATGAAGAAGATTTGTAATGTCAGATATTAAATTATACTATCAGGCAGGAATTATCAAACTGTGTAGTATTGGATAAAATAGAAAAAAAATAGAATAATTAGATAATACAATACTAGACCTAATGCATAAAATAAACTAGTATATAATACATGTGATATGGTTAAAAAAAAAAAAAAGACTGGAATCAACAGACCTTGGTTTTCAATCTACTTCTCCCATTAACTGCAAAAGTCCCATTGGACAAATCATTTAGTCTCTTTGAGATTTAGGCTTCTCATCTGGAAAATGGGGAGACTGGTTTAGATGACCTTTGAGATCCATTCTTATACTAAATCTATGATCCTAATACTAAAATTTAAGAATTCGAAATAATGGGGGAAATGTATTGTTTAGTGAATGTAATGAAGGAATGGACAAAGAAGACTCACTCTTGGGAGAATATGCAGGGGATCCACATGAATTTTGATCAGTAGATCAACTAGGGAACCATGTTTTTCAGCAGGGGAGCAAGTCATCCAATGACTATATCACATTTGGAAGTAAACTTGGTGGAGAAAATGATTTGTGGCGAACATATAAAATTTCAATTCATTCTCAGGAATTGACCTGTTACAAAAATTACTGGGGAAAACTATGCCAAAAAAATGTTATGATACATATTTGGCACCAAATGATTTATTGATCTATATATTTTTAGATAATAAAAATTAAAATAATATAACGTTATAAGATATTTTTCCTGTGAATGAATGAATGCTTTAAGAAGTACTTACTCTATCCCAAGAGCTGTACTACTTGAGAAGTCCTTCCTGAGTTATCATTTCATTGCCCTCTATTGGTTTTCCTCCTGAGTATCTTGACATCTCTTTCCCATTTCCCTTTCCTGGTCATTATTTTTCTTCTTACCACTAGAGGAATGTTCCTCAAGACTCTGTCCTGATTCTTTTCCATTCTCTCTTCAGTATTCTCTCCTTTACTGACTTGCTCTCATGGATTTACTTATTTTCTCTAAACATACAACTCCTTAATCCAACCCTAATTTCTCCCATTTATTATGATCCAGTATAATATTACATTATAGTCCATTTGCCTATGAGAAATCTTAATCCTGTCTCATCAATACATCAAACACAACATTCCTAAAACTTGTCTTTATGCTTCAACCATAAATACATGGTCCCAAATTCCCTTTTCTCTAGGGGCACCATTGCTCTCCAAATAATACAGATTTTTAACTGCTCAGTCATTTTTTAACTTTTCTCCTTCCTCAACCCCCTCCCCACTATACCATATTCAATAAATGTCTAAATCTTGTCAACTTTATCTCTGTAATGTATCTTATAATCTTTTTTCTTCTTTCCATTCACAGAGTGAATGGAAAGTCACAGAGTGAAAATTCTCCTCACCTCCCACCCAGATTATAATAGTCTCCTAAATGGTCTTCCTCCCATGTTTGTCTCCTCTCCGATCATAACTCATGCTAAGACTCCAATACTCCATAACTTCCTCCTGCTCTGGTGCTTGATTATTGTGTGGAAGTGAATTCACATTTTCAAAAGCTATGCCAACAGAGAAGAAGCTCTGACAAGTTCTATGTTGGTAAAAAGATTTTTAGTATAGTCCTAAAAATAAACTCTATATCTTCTCAAAGACCAACCTTGCACAAATAAGTTCATTATCGGGAGGTTAGCCTTTTGGTGCTGAAGTTTTTGGCCATAGCAATCCAAGAAACAATACCTCTCATGCAATTGACAAAATAATCTTCCTAAAGTGCAGATCTGCTCATGTAATCCCCTTGTTTCAGAAGCTTCAGTGACTCCCTATTACCTCTGGGATAAAATTCAATTTCCTCATTATGTCATTTTAGGATCTCCATAATCTGACTCCAACTTACTTCTCCAGAATGATTTTATACTATTTTTTATACACTCTACATTCCAGCCATACGGAACTTCTTTCTTTTGCACAACCTTGCCATGCTTTCTCCTGCTTCCAAGAATTCATATATGCTATCCCTCATGCCAATAAAGCACTCCCTCCCTAGTACATCTTTTCAGGTTGTCTCCTTTCATGCTTCAGCTAAGGTGTTGTCTCTTCATGTAACCTTTTCTTACTCCCCCAACTACTGGTGTTTTCTCCTCCTTCAAATATTCTCAAATATCTTTGTATGAGCTCTCCTTTGGCACTCTCACTCCCCACTACATTTATGTGTCTTGTTTTCCTCTAGTAGAATACAGGTTTGTTGAGGTCAAAAAGCACTTCATTTTTGTCTCAGTATATTCAACACCTAGCCAGTGTCTTGTACATAGTAGATGCTTAACAGTCACAGAATTGTAGGTTTTTAGAGCTGGAAAAGATCTTACCAACCATCTAGTTCAGCACTCACCAACAAGAAATCCCCACTGTCATAACCCCCACAAGTAGCTCTGTAGGCTCTGCTGAAAGACCTCCTAACAGGGAAACTTGCCTACCACTATAATTAATCCATTCCACTTAAGAGTAACTCTTTCTGGGTAACTCTAAAAGGTTTTTTTTTCTTATATTAAGCCTATATTTCCCTCTTTCTACCTTCTACTTATTGCTTCTGGTTTTGCCCTCTGTGGCCAAAGATAATAAGTCTAATCTCACTTCATTTGATGGTCCTTCTAATACCTAAAATTCAAATCAGACACGTCCCCTGAACTTTAAACAGAGGTGTCCAGAACTGAACATAATGGTTCAGGTGTGGTCCATATACAGAAGAAACATCACCTCCTTATTCCCAGATGCTCTTGATGTAACCCAAGATCACAACTGCTTTTTTTGACTACTACCTCATATTACTGATTCATATTTAGGGTGGATACTATAGTATAACACATTTTATATTTTTCTAATACATAGACCCACTATATGCACATAATAAGAGTTTGATAGTGATTGAATAAAAAAGGGACAATTTAAGAAATTTCTCTTTTCTCCCAAGAAGGGACTTAATATTCTAGATGACTACATTTTCTCAGGCAAGTACTCGGCACTCCTCATGCTGGTTTTTAATTGGGCAGAAACTGCATATCTGGGTAATGGGACTTCAGTCACTATACTGATGACTACAGACTGCTTCTTAAACTGACCCTTAAGCCTTGACCACTTTTTTCCAATTGATTCTGTGAGAATTTCTCAATGACAGACTAAATTCACATCAGCAATTTCACTTAGGTAGGGAGTGGATAGAAAATGATTTTAAAGTCATTATTATATGGAATAAAGGAGGTGATTTGGCCATTATCAAATTGAGAGCCAAACCCTGGTGAAACTGAATGTCTTCTGCTTTAACAGAATTGTCCTTGTTTCAACCAATCAGCCAGAAGAACAGATAGTAAGCTGTTCTTAAGGTACAACCTCAGCTCTATCATAACAGACAAGCACATATTCAGTTTAATGATGCAGTACAGTCCATTGACATTGACCTGCATAGCGATACACTCAATCATGTCAATGCAAACCTAATTCTTCTTGTATCTGATACCCTCTGAGGACCAGGGCATTGAGGTGGTGACTGGTAGAGAGTTTTGTTGTCCATGGACTAAGAAGAGCCAAAATCCATGAGCTTATTTAGTACAATGACACAATCCCAGATACTTTCTTCCTCTAGCTCCTTTAAATACTTATCATCTCCAAATCAACATACCTGCTCAGGATTCCCTCCTCAGGGAGTCCCTCCCTTCCATTGATGAAAAAGGGTAGAGGGTGAACACTAAAGAACTCCTACCAGATCCTCCACCATTTAAAGAAGGTACCCAAGGAATTCTCACTGTTTCCCACTCAGCTTCAATTTTTCTGGTCTTCAGCATCTCTAGAAGCTCATCATTCTGGAAGTGTGTAGAGACTTTGCTAGGAGGAACATCTTCCTCAGTGTCTATGTTGATTTCATCTTGCAGACTGATGAGTTTCTGTAGATGATGAAGTCAGGGGAAGCATCCAGGCATGAAATGATGGCTCGAAAGACTCTAAAGAGAATATTGATTTTGGAGGGTTGTGCTTTAATTTTACATAATAGGCAAGCAGGCCCTGAGAAGCAAAATTATATATATATATGTGTGTGTGTGTGTGTGTGTGTGTGTGTACATATATACACATATGTATGTCTGTGTGTATATATATTTGTATGTATACACATCATACGCATGTGTGTGTGTGTGTATATATATATATATATATATGCACATACATACCAAGGACAGATGTGCTTTTTAAGATCAGTTTAAACAGCTGAGTAGAAAATGAGCTGGAGTGGAAAGAGACCCTCGGCAGGGAGAACTACCAGACTATTGTAATAGTTTGAGCATGAAGTGACGAGATCCTGAACTAAGGTGATGGCTGTGGAATATATGGAAAAAATTGCACAGGTGGAATCCAAAGAACTTGGCAAGAGATTAAATATGGGGGAGGGGAGGGAGATAGAGTGAAAAGTTGAAAATGACTGCTAGTTTGTGAGCCAGGGTGACTGGGAGGACTGTGATATTCTCCAAAATAATAGACTTGGAAAGATAATGAATTTAATTTTGGATCTCTCTCTCTCTCTCTCTCTCTCTCTCTCTCTCTCTCTCTCTCTCTCTCTCTCTCTCTCTCTCTCTCTCTCTCTCTCTCTCTTTCTCTCCACATTCTTCCCTCCCTCCCTCATTCTCTCTGTCTCTCATTCTTTCTATCTCTCTCTCCCATTCCCATTTTACATTGCTCCAACCTAAAGTAAAAAATAAACAAATACATTTTTAAACTCTTTACTCACACTTCCTCTGTTCTCCTTACCCACCTCCCACAAATTGCCACCCAGTTTCACTATCCTCCATCCTCCCTCCCACCACCTGCCACCTGGATCCAGTATATTACTCCTCCCTCCCACCGCCTGCCACTTTATTTCACAATCCTTTCCCTCCCACCAATTGCCATTCTTATCTCTCTTTCCCACTCTTCATGCCATTTATCAAACATTGCTTTCTGCTCACCCCAAAGAGGACAGTAGTGGGAAGTGAGAGGATATACCTAATGGAATATAAAGTGATTGGCACTGCACCTGGGTCAGGTTGTAAGACAGACTTTTATATGCCTCGTAAATTTCTTGGTCCCTCCCCCAAAGAGCTAAAGACTTGAAAGGGAGAAATGTTAATTTGGTGAAAGTGCCCAAAGGGATCTGAGATATGTCCTGTTCACTTAGTAATGGTGACAAGAGGAACAGCAGAAATATATTCAAAAATGAGTAGAGAGAAATTAAAAGTGAAAACGTGAATAAATAAGACTGAGTCTAATATTTTACCCACAATATAAGTGAATAAGTAATGAGAGGTTTAAATATAAAATGCAGATTTTTAAAAAGAAACAGAATTTCACAGAATACAAAAAAGTCAGGGGAAGGGAGGGAGGAGAAGGGGGATCCAAAAAACAGTTGAGAGCAAAAAGCTCTTTTCTTAGAAAAGGATGGATAAAAACATTTTATCTAAGGAATTAACTTTTCATTCTCTTTAGGTTCTGTCTGCCTCATTTAATATTCCCAACGAGAATGGCTAGAGCTCTTTGGTGTATTTTTAGAAAGTAATCTGTTACCCATTTGCTCATTCCATGTAGGCCCCATCCCTTCACATCTTGTTTTGCCTAGTTACCCGGCTGTTGCTTTTTCTAATGTCATGCATACTAGGTGTAGCAGCAGGTACTGTTCCTCAAGGATCAAAAGTGCTCCTTATGTCTCCCTTCGTGCTCATACTTGTTTTCAGAGAGGCTATTTGACAGGGCTCTGGAAAGTTCAAGGATTTGGTACAGATTAAAAATCCTTGAACAAATTAAAATCCTAGATTGGTAGGGAGAGTTAAGACATTGACTTCCTAGCCTGGCAGCATATGGACAAAAGGAGTGGTATGCCTCATGTGAATGAACAGCTGAAGAATTCCATCATCTTTGAAAAAAACTCTATTTTTCAGATTCAAATTGTTAAGAACGACATTCTAAAGGCCCTAAATATCATTATATTAAGGTTAGCAGTGGCATAGAAATTCAGACTGGTATGTTCGAAATGGTGCTTACAAAATTGTCATTCGGTCATTCAGTCATGCCAAAGTCCATGTGACCCCAAGGACTTTTCCATGGGATTTTCTTTGCAAAGATACTGGAGTGGTTTGCCTTTTCCTTCTTCAGTATATCTCCATTTTACAGAGGAGAAAGTGAGACAAATAGGAATTAAGTGACTTGCCCAGAGTCACAAAACTAGCAATTGTCTGAGGTCAGATTGGAACTCAGATCTTCCAGTATCCAGTTCCAGTGCTCTATCTATCTCTATCTACCACCTACCTGCCCCTAAGATTAGCCAGTTATAAGTCCATTATCCTTACATGCTTCATCTCTTTCATTTCTTATCCTTCACCCCTTTGAACCATACGTTGCAAAATATTAATTTTTATCATGCTTTATATTCAACCTATTTAGACCATAAAGGTCTGGGGTACAATCCTTTAACTTTATTCAGAAAATACTTGATTTTACTATATTTGAGGCTCATCTGTCATTTCTTGTTCTTTCAGGTAATGCCAGAGCTAAAGTTTGAACTTTAGTGGAAAGAGTATAATTACAAATTTCCTTTCTAAGTATAATATCCATGAGGCAGATAAAGAATTTGTGTAATATTGGCATTGTTGCTATTTAGTTGTTTTCAGTCATTTCTTGGTGACTCGATTTGGAATTTTCTTGATAAAGATATTGAAGCAGTTTGTCATTTCCTTCTATGTCATTAAGGAGATGCCTGCAGTTGCTTTAGGTACCTTTCAGGATCAGATTGCACAATATAATAAGCACTCAAGTAGGATCAATGTAACATTTATTCTACACACAAGGACAATATATAGCACTATTAAAGAAATATGGAAAGATAAAGACAAAGCTTAACAGAATAATAGAAATATTTACATATATCACCAAATGGAGAAGCACCGGCCTCTCAGATCACATGAGGGGGGTGGGGGGAGATGCTTAATAACACCTCCCCAGAGCTCTAGCCAGGAAACAAAATGCCTCAGGTGAAGCCTCCTTCCCATGAGTGAAGCACTGAGGAAGAATATTAATTTCCCAGAATATATCCAGTTTCAAACAAAGAAAAAATTGGCGCAGCATGTTTTAGCAATTGATAGGCTCAGCATCAGCGCCTACTGTGCCAGAACTCACATGACTCGGCACCTGACTGGCTCTGCATCAGGGCTCTATGTGACTCAGCACAGAAAGTGTTGCAGCTGTGGACTGGGTCAGAGGTCTAAGGAACAAGAGATCTGCGATTGATAAGGAAAAATGTCTGTGTTCTAAAGAACATGGGATTGATTCCACATGTTCCTAGAAGGTGTTCCTTCAAGAAAGAGGAAATCAGCCAGGTATATTCTTACCTTTAGACCTGGGAAACGCGGTCTCTGTTTCAAGGAGAAAGGATAATATATGTAGGCACATGAGCCTATAAATGTACAGGGAGGATCTTTATATTTTATTATCCCTTCACCTTCTCCAGATCATTTTACGGATGAGGAAACTGAGGCAAATAGGGTTAAGTGGCTTGCTTCCAGGGTCACACAGCTGGTAAGTGTCTGAACCTGAATTTGAACTTGAGTCTTACAGACTCCAGAGCCAGTGCTCTCTCCACTGCACCACCTAACTTCCCATGTTTGGGGCTACAGTACTTTGAAAGTATAAGCACAGAAATTTCACACTGTGTATTATCAGGGAGGGAAAAGAATTGTTTCTTTTTGTAAAAAATTAAGTTTCCTTTAAGATTAGTAGAGTAGATTCCACTTATGAATTCACACATGCCAATTTTAAAAAACTATTCAGAAGCAAGTCTTTAAAATAAAAAAGGCTAATTCATCCGGAATAAAAAGCAGTGCAAAATCTCTTGTTCTGCATTTGACATAAAAAAGAATAATGCAATGATAGCGCTATGGAAATTCAAGAGCAAAGAAAGTCAAAGAGCAAGAACAAAGATCTTTTATACCTTACAAAGAATTTTGCTCCTCCAATGATTTGTTTGAAAATCCTAGAACCTTCTGGTGAATGAGATTCGACAAGATTTGACTCTTCTAACTTTTTATTTGTCAAAAGAACTTAGATATTTTCTCATACAAGATATTGATACAAATCTAAGTGACAGCCTTGAAATATTTTTTAATTCTTACAACAAAATAAAACAAAACATACAAATAACAATAATAAAGTACTTTGAATAAATGTAAAACATTGATTTAGCCTGAATAAAGCTGAAATAATTCAGTGCAATACCAAAATTGCCAGATTATTTCCTCAAACATTTTAATTTAAATATATTTAAGGCAAATGTGGCAGGAAAAATATCTTAAGAACTTAAATTGTTTATAAATTAATTTGTTTTATCACGTCTGTTTCATTTCAGCTATTACGATTTCTACTTGTGTAAAATAAGCTGAAAATCTTAACAGATAACTCTCTCTATAAATAGAATTAACTATTTCAACATCTTGTTTTCCATCCCCTAGAACAAGGGTGGAGAACCTGCAGCCTTAAGGCCACATGTGACCTTCTAGGTCCTTGGGTGCAGCGTTTTGTCCAAGTCCAAGTTTTACAAAACAAACACTTTTATTAAAGGGATTTGTTCTGTGAAGTTTGAATTCAGTCAAAGGGTGGTACTTGAGGACCTGGAAAACTACATGTGGTTCCCCACCCCTAACCTAGAACCCATGAAAACACCTCTAGCAAGTCTAAGAATAAAAGGAAGAATGAGTAGGAGAGTACTTATTGTGAGAAATTCTATTCAAATTACTACCAATTATGTAAATGTCAATATGACATAAAAATAAGAAATATGGCATAACAAAATCATGTCTGGGATGAGAGAAGATAGAAATCATCTTTATGGATAGCTTACAAATGTAAATTAATACTGCATTGTGCATTAATGTAGAAAACAATATAGAGATAGGAAAAGGCAAGAAGTTCCATCTTTAAGAAGAAGAGAAGTTTAAAGTAAGTTTATGTGAGCAGAAAATACAATTCATTCGTAATTTTAATTAAATTAAAAGTCTCAAGAAAGGAGTATTACATTCTAAAACATCACATTATAAATTTTTCTCCTTAGTCTCCTCCTTATAGATAATGTACTAGATAGAACGGGAAACTGATGGATTAAGTGGTTTATTTCAATGGCGATTTTTTTCTCTTTTGTTGATATTACCTACAGATAGTAGTGATTTTTTTTATTTAAACAAATTGGCATTTCATCTAGAAATACTTCGAGCAAGTCACCTTGGAAAACTTAAGCAGGCTGTTGAAGGTGGAATGGAATAGGAAGGGGAGAGAAAAACCAAGAAGACAAACAGAAATGATTCCAAACTCTAAAGCCTTTATCAGACTGGGAATAAGAGCAAAACAAAACTGAAATGGTTCATTTATGTGGTTGGTTTGGCTCTGTTTTAAAAAATACAGAGAGAAGTTCAAAACAAGCTTTGGGGTCTTAGGAAAGACCACTGAATTTGATTGCTTGAGATAGAAACTAGCATGAAGCAAATTCTTCTCTGGTTGACCCAGAAACAAAGTAATTATTTAATATAAAAATTGTCAGTGCTAATATAGTAGTAGACTTTTAAAAAGGGTTATGCGGGCAAAAGGAGATGGTGTCTTCATTCAGATTGAGTAAAGCTCAAGGTGCCTAAGAATAGTACTAGAAAACAATGCATATACAACACAGTACAGCTTTGTTGGGAGGATATACTTGCAATAAAGGTATTCAGAAAGGATTGATACAAGGCAGATCTTCTGGGACTCCAGATGGAATTGAGCACCCCAAACCAGTAAAATCTGGTGGGTTTTTTATGGTATTGGGGAAGGAAATGAGAAGCCCAATCGGGTGAGTGATGGTGAGTCTTGCTGGAGAGTAAATTGGAGAAGTGGACCAAGAAAAGAGGCACGTGTTAAGATGAAAATTCTTTGGAATTTTGCCCTGATTTCTGAGGCAAAATGTAGAACAAAGAGAATTAAAAGGAATTTATTAAAAATATGTCAAGTTAACAACATGTTGATGGACAGATCATTGGAAATGAATGAGGGATTCAAGATAAAGCCAGTTTTTATTGATTATTTTAGCAATGAGATAAAGACAATTCTGATAGGTCCAAGCCAGTAAAAGGGAATGGGCCATTGCATCTCAGTACCTCCTCAACTGCCTGTATGTGAAAGCTAGGCAATGTTTAACAGGTATAAACAGGGAGAGGATGACTTGGTACACAATAAATAGGAGGTAATGCAAAGTTGTAGACTGGGTGACACCTCCCCCAACACTGATTGACAAGTAGAGTTGGGAGCAATGGGTTTCTAGGTCAGTATAGCTTTCAATACTAGGAAGGAAAAGGGACTGCTGAGGAACTAGTGAGTAGCTGATATACAAACTCCCTGCTGGTGGGAAATGAGCTTTCAACCTTTACTGCTGGTCTTAGAACAGGGTAATTCAGGAGATCTGAGCTAGCCCAGGGACTCACCAGAGTAGAAAAACTAGTACGATCATTACAATCAGCCTTATATCCCTATGACACTACACTAAGCCACCCGACCTACTAGATCTCTTTCAAGGAAACCTTCAACTGGCACAAAATCCCTGTGTCTATCTTTGCAAGGGGCCAGATACATAAGAACTCGTGAACTCACTCTGTAATAACTATTTAAGTCTGTCTCCCTGGGGTGTAGCCAAGAAAATGTACTACTACTCTTTTCCCTGTCCAAATGTCCCTAATCCCTGCGATGATATATGTTACTTAGAGAAGTCATCTATCTTCAATGTGGAATTCCATATGGAATTTATTGAGCTATTCCAGATAAATATATTCAGAAGAAATACGAGATACCTTTCAACCAGGTATTCCTGGGGAAAGTTATGCTGGAAAATGTTTAACATTTTTCAATTTAATCTTCCTTATTAATATTTCCTTAAGAAATTGACACAAAATATGAACATTAAAATTAATATTAAATCTGTACAATTAACAAAACAAGTTCTAGTTTGGAGTTTTGTGAGATATAAATGATCACACTGAAAACTTAACAATTTAACAAAAGTTTAACAGTTGTACAAGTTCTAGTGCTCCCCTACACACAAAGCACGCATGACACAAGCACACACATACTCCAATAAACGGTCAGGGTTGTAATGCAGAGAGAGATCAGAGCTGGAGTCTGAGTAGAGAACAGTGATAACAATCGACCTGAAGGGGAATGGTGAGAAGGATAATTGGGATCCTCTGTGGCATTGTTGGAGACTTCCCAAATCCAGCCTATGGCATTCAGAGGGTCATCACAGCTGTTCAGTTCCTACTCAGCTCAGACCCACAGTTGAAGCAAAAACGTAAGTGGTAAGGCATCAAATGATGCAGCAAAGTTTGCTTTGGGGTCAGTAACCAAGTCTCCGAAGCTCCCTTAGGTTAAAAAGAAGTCCTTTCATCTCCTTGTCCTGCTCTCTGCTAAAAGCAGAAAGCTGCAAGGACAGAACAAGCTACATGATGCTATCTTTCCTCACTGTCTGAGAGGTCATTCCGATCCTTAAATTAGCTTTCTATCATGGAGAATGTGGAAGTAATCCTTAAGAAAGCCCAAAAGTCTCAGTCCAGAGCAGGGAACCAGAGGATTACAGGTGCATGTGCAGGAAAGGGAAGTCAACTGGCTTAGACCAGCAAAAGCTAACAAGCTGAAAGATCAAATCCTCTTCCAGGAGCCTTGGGTGTATTTCTTATTGCCCAGTCAAAATGACCAGATCCTAGTAGGATTCTCTTGACCTCCACTTCCTTCCTCTTCCTAAAAAACCTTTGAACCAAGCCCTATACCTAAGGAAGTGTTAATTTTGAGTTTAGAAGGAAATTTTAGGAGTCATGGGAAATGTGGAAAATCATAAGGCTGTTAAGAAACTTCAAAGCTCTCTTGTCAATAACAAAGTTACATGAAAGTTAACTTTTATCTTAAATGCTTGTCTAGATCTCAAACCTCTCAGCTACCTCACAAGAATCAGCAAATTTGGCTGCTCCTTTCCTCAGGCTTTGGTGAATTTGATGACCTTGACCACCTATATAACTCATTTACTAAGCTAAACCTAGCTTGCTTTCCTATAGATGCAGTATCCATAATAAGAGGGAAGATAGTTGCAGGACATATGGCTCCATTACCTACATCGGTGGCAATGCCATCTGTAAAGTCAACAGACTCCTTGGCGCAAAAACAAAATATGGCTAATCTATCATATAAAAATCACTCTTTATAAAAGAAACTTGAAAGTCTCCCACATTGACTTTGAATGTTTGTGATGAAGGAAGTGATCTCAGTTTCTCCCAAATCAATTCATTATTTTAGAACTGCACAACATTCTTTTAGCAATTTCTTTCATGGAGTTGATAAGATTTTTATAATCCTGCCCAGACAGAAAGTCACCACAAACTCCACCGATGAGGACAAGTTGTAAGTCTATAGTACTTTTCCCAAAGAGTAAGTTATTGCTATTATTATCCATTCTAAAGCAAAATACATCCAGTTAAATACTTGACAGGTTTTTTTTAACTATTATGACAACATTCTTTAACTGCTCAACTCATAATCTAACAGCATCCCATTTAAAAATAATTAATTTTCTAATGATACAATTTTTACCACTCTCTGGGCATCATTTTTCAAATTAAAAGCATTTTTAATACAATGATTTCCCAGATATTACAATAAGAGAAAAATTAGAAGCCTAGCAATAAATAATATTATGGATATTAAAGGATAATACAAAATTTATTGCCATTCAATTAACAGCAATTCAATGAAATGCATTTATGAATTATCTTGCATAGAAAATCACTTTATCAATTTGGTATTTTAATCACATTCAAAAGCTACTATGAATAATTTGAAGAAATTACATTCTTAATTTTTGTTCATGCAGTTTCTAATAATATTGCCTTAATACCAAATATTAAGAGTATTTTACATTAAGATCTGTCCTATTTAAAGAGGGTCAAACATGATAATTTTCTTACTAGGAGACCCCATTTAAATTTAGTTTTAGAACAAAGTCAAACAAATAAAATCTGAATTTACAATCATGAATGTAATCATTCAAATCTCAGTTTCTCCAGAGGCCATTAACTGCCAACACTTCAAATTATAGAGAACATCGCTTTCAGTTAGTTCAGTTTCAAAGACTTATTGTGGCAATCTCACATTTTCAATTCTTTTGGTACCCAAGACTCTAAAGATTACAACATACCCTTCTAATGGTTATTCAAAGATAGAATGCCATTTAGTATGCCATGCTCAAATAATTTCATGTTGTGAATTTATTTGTATAGTTTCCATTTGGTAATTGTAACTTGATAGAATATTGTTTATTTTAAACTGCCGACAGGATTTTCCAACTGGTGTCCACAAAGTTACAGGCATAGAAAGTTTCTCATATCATTTTTATCTCAATGAAATCAAAAACCTCCTTAAACTTCTCTTTCCAAATCTCCAAACCCTTACCCAACATTCACAGTCAATGCAAATGCATTCCAAACTTTTCACCCGTTCTCTTTTATCTCTGTTTGCTTAAACCTGATCTCTCCTGTTTTTCTTTCCAGCCCCCTGCCCATGGATTTTAGTTAAAGCCTTGCAAACTTCACTCCATCTCATCTTTATTTAACAATCATATCCCGATTAATTAATTGCGAAACTTTCACATTTCAAGTTGCATAATCTATTTCTATTTTTTAGGTGACTTTGCTTCTAATTTATCCAAACAATTAATTCCTGTGGAATTATTCACAGAGGAAAATTCAGTGGTAAGGTAAATGATTCTCCTAATAATACTAGCAATAATACCAGCAAATAATCCTAATAATACTAGCAAAATTAATCTATCACCCTCCTGGGTAGAGGGTACAAAAGGATAAAATGTCTTAAGTGGTATTCGCACATAATCTTAGTCTGAGGGAGCAAAAAACCTCTAAAAAATCCATTACAATCCATTTACAAAAACATTCAAACCATAATTTAGAAAGTTACAGATATTATATTTCAGAAACAAATTTAATATCTAACTAGTTTATAATGCCAGAAATTTCTACAAACTAAGAAAAATATTTTCTTCTTTTCTTATCTATTTTTATCTCCACACTCTCAATCTGGTCAGAGTTGAGAAGACAGAGATAATATCCTGCAGCATTTCTTTCTGCCTATTCTAAAACTTTGTCTCTCACTGAAAGTCTGCTCAAAAGGTCAGTGAATTAAGTCCCTGCTTACTGGAAAGGAGAGTTTAGCAACAGAATTGTAATCATTACAGAAAACTGGGAGAACTGTTTTAGATATGAAGTTTCATTAGTTTTCCTCACCCTTCTAAGCTACCTTTCTGTGATTTTTTGCAGCACTCTTTATGGCTCGGCTGGGTGTTCCCTTTCAAAATCTCCAAGGTAAATACAACATTGTGCACATAGGAGAACTTCTGAAGTAGAAGTCCCAGTTTTCCCAGCTTTACTCCCCAACATTATCTCTAATCGTGATTGCAGGGTTAAGGGGAGAAATATGGTTAAAAAAAAAAAGATAAGGAGAGAGAGGGAAAAAAAAAAGTTCTTCTGAAGAACTCGGCAAATTTTATGCTATCCTGTGGTGCTACCCACAGAGTTTTTGGGTGATTGGTCTGAGGAGACTACTAGTCTATAGATCAGGGCAGTCAGACTCTCTTAGGTCATTCTCTAGCCTAAAACCAAACAAAGAGTCTTAGCTTTCTGTATACCTGTAGTCCTTAGTCCTAAGGTCTAATCCAGGACTTTGTGTTTGACCTGAACACCAAAGTAATTGCGAGATTCTCACCATACCCAATTAGGTCCTATATAGATTGGTCCCACCCTAGTTTAATCCTGATATCATGGAGACTTACTCCCAGAGAACCCTTAGGCTCCCACTTCTGACACCAAATTGTTGAGTACAAACCCAAATCTTAAAAAGTTTTTTTTTAAGCTTTTATTAAGTTGTGTGGTAGAAAGGAGAGCCAAAGTAAATGTGTGATCTGCTCCCCAACTTGTGTTAGTTGTGTACTGTATAATGTTCAAACAAAGGCGCAAGGACACAACAGATTCACATAGGCAGTTTACAGATGAGGTACATAGCTTACTTGAGATGTATATCAACAGGTAACTCCAAACATTTCAGTAAGGTTTAGCAGAGGTACAAAATGAAGATTATTACAATAAAATTTTTCCTACAATTCATAAAAGTTATTTCAATAAAGTTTTTCTCACAGTGGCCACTGCCTAGCCTTGCTGCCCAAGTGGACACAGAAGGCAGTGAAGTACTAGGCCAGAACATTCTCTAAATTGGAAGTTGTCTGCAGAATACCACGGTTATGTCCTTAATCTAAAGGTTGGGAATCAGTTAAATTGCTGATGGAGAAGTGCTTCTAGATCCTTATGGAACTAGGCTGATTAGCAGTTGTGAACATTAAAGTCTTGATTCAGTGTAACTCTGTGGCTTGTCAGTCTCCTTCCCAAAGATGGGTGATCTCCTATGATTCCCATAAAAAAGGCAATTGGTTAAAGGGTGAGGAACCTGCAGCCTTGAGACTACATGTGGTTCTCTAGGTCCTTAAGTGTGACTCTTTGACTGAATCAAACTTCACAGAACAAATCATTTTAATAAAAGGATTTGTTCTATAAAACTTTTACTCAATCAAAAGGTCTCACCCAAGGATCTGGAAGGCCACATGTGGCCTCAAAGCCACAGGCTCCCCACCCCTAATACATGTTTGTGATATAGATTTTAAACTGTGTGGTAATTTGTGATAAACCAGTTTTCTTCTACAAATTAGAGACAAAAGGGACGTCCTTGAGAAGAAATAATCAAGTATCAGCATCCAGAATTGTTTGCTTGGAGTCCATTAGCTGTTTAATTTTCATGAATTAAACATGAGCTCTGTCCCATTGGTGCAGAGGTAAGATAGCCAAATAATCATCTGTGCTTCCTTGGTATTTGTTACTGAGGGTTTGAATTTCTAAGCTGGTGAACTCTCTACTTAGCCTTCTTTGCCTCCAACTTCTCCTCTTCTCCACTATCATAAATTTGGGGGGATGGAGTGATTTTGTAGATTATCTCTTTTCTACCAGCATACCAGCAAAAGCCTTTTAGTTTTAATGGCTGGATGAAGTAAGTTTATTTTTAATATGAATTTTTACTGATATTTTCTGTCTTATATCACCATAGTATCCCAGAGTTTTCTCATATCTCTTCATTGAAGTTCACTTGAGCTTTATAATTTTGCTTCATTTGCTCCTAATTTTTTGGAGTGTCATTCTTTCAATTTAAACTGTTGTTGTTGCTATGTATATCGTTTTCCTGTCTGCTTACTTCACTTTGCATTATTAGTTCATGTAGATCTTACTATAGTTCTCTGTATTTATCAAACATATAATTTCTTTCAGAACTGCATGCCATTACGTTCATGTACCACAATCTCTTTGGGATTCTCCAACTGATGGACATCTATTTTATTTCCAATTTTTAACTTCACAAAAAAAGTTACTATAAATATTTTGGAGTATATGAGGACGTTTCTATTTTCAGTGGATTTCTTGGGGCAGGAGCCCAGTTATGGAGTCTCTGATGTTTTAAGTCACTTTCTTCACATAATTCCAAATTACTTTCCAAAATGGTTATACCACTTCCCAGCTCCACCAACAGTGTGTTATTGTATCTATCTTCCCACAACCCTTCCAACTTTGACTGTTGCCATTTTTTGTCATTTTCCTTCATGTACAGGGTGTAAGGTAAAACCTAAGAGTTTTTTAGACATATTTCTCTTAGTAGTAATTTGGAGCATTTTTTTCATGTGCTTGTAACTGAAGCTCTTTGAGAACTTTTCACTTTGACTATGTAATAGGGAATAACTATTAGTCTTCAAATACATTTATTAATTGTTTTCATATCTTGGACACCAAACCTTAGAAGAGAAATATTAATGTAGACTTTTTACCCATTCAACCATATTTCCCTTTTGATCCTAAGGCACATTAATTTTGTTTGTGCAGAAGTTTTTCAGTTTCATGTAATTAAAATTATCAATTTTATCTCGTAGCCATCTCTATCTCTTGTTCAATTAAGAATACATCTGTTACCCATAACTGCAAGAATGATATGCAATATGATCTGTTTCTCTTCTAAATATTTTATATTATGGTCTTTCATATTAAGGACACATAACCAGTTAGGATTATTGAGTGAGGTGTGAGGTATTATATAAGCCTAATTTCTGCCAGACTGATTTCCAGTTTGCCTAGGAGTTTTTATAAAATAGGGAGCTTTTCACTTAGTAAATTATATTTTCTACTGTATCAAGCACTGGATTGCTTCTGAATTTCCCTTGTCCAGGCTGTTTCACTGATCTATTTTCTATTCTTTAACCAATACTAGATGGTTTTGATAACTGTTACTTGATAATATAATTTGGGGTATGGAAGTCTTAGACTGCTTTCATGCTTTTTTCCATCACTTCTCTTGATATTTTAGCTATTGTTTTTCCAAATGAATTTTTTATTATTTTATGAAGCTCTGTAAAGTGTCCCCCAGTTTAACTGGCATAGCATTTCTTAAAAAGTAAAATTAATTTAGGTAGCATCATCATTTTATTAATGTATTTATATTTGTTTGTTTCTGTTAGCATGGCCTGTCCATGAGTATTGAAGATTCTTCCAGTTATGTAGGTTGTTCCTTATTTCTTTTTTTTAATGTTTATTTACTTATTTTTAGTTTTCAACATTCCTTTCCACAAAATTTTGAGTTCCAAATTTTCTCCCCATTTCCCCCCTCCCCCAACCCAAAACATCATGCATTCTAATTACCCCTTCACCCAATCTGCCCTCCCTTCTATCATGCCCCTCTCTTCCCTTATCCCCATCTTCATCTCTTTTCCTGTAGGGCAAGATAGATTTCTGTATACCCTTACCTGTATTTCTTATTTCCCAGTTGCATGCAAAAACAATTCCCAACATTCATTCCTAAAACTTTGAATTCCAGCTTTTTTTTCTTCCTCCCTCCCCACCCATCCCCACTGAGAAGGCAAGCAATTCAATATAGGCTATATATGTGTAGCTTTGCAAAAGACTTCCATAATATTCATGGTGTAAAAGAGTAACTATATTTCCCTCCATCCTATCCTGCCCCCCCATTTATTCTTTTCTCTTTTTTGACCCTGTCCCTCCTCAAAAGTGTTTACTTCTAATTACCCCCTCCTCCCTTTTGCCCTGCCTTCTATCATACCTCCCACCCCACTTATTCCCTTCTCCCCTACTTTCCCATAGTGTAAGATAGATTTTCCTACCAAATTGAGTGTGCATATTATTCCATCCTTAAGCCAAATGTGATTGGAGTAAAGCTTCACTTTTTCCCCTCTCACCTCCCTCCTTTTCCTCTTCATTGAAGAAGCTTTTTCTTGCCTCTTTTATGAGTGATAATTTGCCCCATTCCACTTCTCCCTTTTTCCTCCCAATATATTCCTCTCTGACTCATTAATTTTATTTTTTTAGATATCATCCCTTCCTATTCAACTCACCCTGTGCCCTCTGTCTATATATATATATACATGTCCAACTACCCAGATACTGAGAAAAGTTTCAAGAGTTACAAAATTATTTTTCCATGTAGGAATGTAAACAGTTCAACTTTTGTAAGCCCCTTATGATTTCTCCTCCCTGTTTACCCTATCATACTCCTCTTGACTCTTGTGTTTGAAAGTCAAATTCAGAGTCTATTCAGCTCTGATCTTTTCATCAGGAATGTTTAAAAGTCCTCTATTTCATTGAATGACTATTTTTCCCCTGAAGTGTTATACTCAGTTTTGCTGGGTAGGTGATTCTTGGTTTTAATCCTTATTCGTTTGACCTCTGGAATATCATATTCCAAGCCGTTTGATCCCTTAATGTAGAAGGTGCTTGTGTTATCCTGATGGTATTTCCACAATACTCAAATTGTTTCTTTCTGACTGCTTGCAATATTTTCTCCTTGACCTGGAAACTGTGGAATTTGGCTACAATATTCCTAGGAGTTTTTCTTTCTGGATTTCTAATCAGTGGAATCTTTCAATATTTATTTTATCCTCTTGTTCTAGAATATCAGGGTACTTTTCCTAGATAATTTCATGAAAGATGATGTCTGGGCTCTTTTTTTGATCATGATTTTCAGGTAGTCCCATAATTTTTAAATTGTGTCTCCTGGATCCCTGGATCTATTTTCCAGGTCAGTTGTTTGTCCAATGAGATATTTCCCATTATTTTCCATTTTTTCATTATTTGGGTTTTGTTTTGTAGTTTCTTGGTTTCTCATAGAGCTATTTGCTTCCATCTGCTCCATTCTAATTTTTAAAGAACTGTTTTCTTCAGTGAGATTTTGAACCTCCTTATCCATTTGCTTGATTCTGCTTTTTAAAGCATTCTTCTCATTGGCTTTTTGGACCACTTTTGCCATTTGACTTAGTCTATTTTAAGGGTGCTATTTTTTTCAACAATTTTTGGCTCCCCTTTAGCAAGCTGTTGACTCACTCTTCATGATTTTCTTCCATCACTCTCATTTCTTTTCCCAATTTTTCCTCCAACTCTCTTACTTGATTTTCACAATCCTTTTTGAGGTCTTCCATGGACTGAGACCATTGCATATTTACTCTGGAGGCATTGAATGCAGAAGCCTTGACTTTTATGTCTTCCTCTAATGGTATGCATTGTTCTACTTCATCCAAAAGGATGGAAGAGAATACTTGTTAACCAGAAAGTTACCTTCTATAG
This sequence comes from Bettongia penicillata ogilbyi, assembly GCA_023548195.1. Lineage (NCBI taxonomy): Eukaryota > Metazoa > Chordata > Mammalia > Diprotodontia > Potoroidae > Bettongia > Bettongia penicillata. Next base: position 220,596 of record JAJHZJ010000377.1, on the reverse strand, counting down.
TCTTATTAACTGCTGTTGGGGATTCCACCCCCTGAGACCTGTTCTGGTCCTGTCCCTGCAGCACCTTGTGGACCACATTGGGCTGTGCTCTACTCCATGCCCAATGCAATAGACCTTTCCTGTCAGCCTTCCATGCTGTCTTGGGCTAGAAATCTCTATTTCTCTGTCATTTTGTGGCTTCTGCTGCTCCAGAATTTGTTTAGAGTCATTTTCACAGGTGTTTTATGGACTATGTGGGAGAGCTTTTACAGGTCCACCTTTCTACTCCACCATCCTACCTCTGCCTCCAAAAGCCCATCCTTAGGACCTGTTTCTTATTTCTTTAAGGAACATTTTGTAATTGAAACTGTACGAGTCTTTTGTGTGCTTTGAAAATTGATCCCCAGATATTTTATGCATTTTATAGTTATTTGGAGTAGGACTTTACATAGATGCTTTTTGTGATATTAAGAAAAGATCTCTCTATGCTTATGCTTTGTAGAGTTTTTAGCAGAAAAGAGTGATGTACTCTGTCAAAAACTTCTTCTGTATAAATGGAGATGATCATGTGTTTTGGAATATTTGGGGTTTTAATATGATTGAGTTGCTTGTCTTCCTAATATTGAACCATCCTTGCATCCCTGATATAAATTTCACTTAATCTTAATGAATGATTTCTTGGATAAATTGTCTTATAAAAGTGTCCTGGTAGGGTGCTATCTTTCTCAGTTTTTGAGAATAATTTGTGAAGTATGGATCCTAATTGTTCTTTTAATATGTGATAGAATTCTCCTCTGAAGCCATCAGGTGTAACAGCTTTTTTCTTCGGTAGTAACTTTTCTGACATTGAATTATTTAAGATCTCTAGCTGATCTTTTGATAGTTTGAGTATTTCATATTTTTGAAGATATTCCTCTACTTCTTTTGTATTCTCAGTTTTGTTTGCAAATAGTTGTGATTAACAAAAGACTATTCTTTTACTTCTTCTGGTTTTGCTGTGGTTTTACTTTGATTATTTGCTATTTTATTGATTTGGTTTTCTATCTGATTCTTTTTCATCAGATTAACTAAAGGCTTATCAATTTTATTAGTCTTGGCAAAGAACCAGATTTTAATTCTATCATTTCTATGAGGGTTTTCCATTTCAAATTTCTCTACTTATCCTCTCATTTTTAACATCTCTTCTTGTGTTCTTACTTTAATTTATTTGCTTATTTTCTAATTTTTAAAAAGTGTGTTCAATTCATTAATCTTCTGGGGGTGGGGTTGCTTCATTAATATATGATTATAAGGATTTTATTCCCCCCCAAGTTCTGCTTTAGCTGGATCCCAGAAATTATAGTATGTTGTTTTATCATCATTATTTTCTTGTATATAGTTATTAATTGTTTTTATGATTTGTTCTTTGAACAACTTGTTATTTTTGGTTTCAATGTTAAGTTTTCATTTGGTTCTGTATATTTTATTTGTGATTCCTGAACTAGTTTCTATTCTTTTCGTATTATAGTCTATAAAGGATGTATTGATTATTTCTGCCTTTTTACATTTGATTACAACCTAACTCTGCCCTAGTACATGGTCAATTTTTGTGAAAAATTCATATGGTGTGGAGAAATATGTGTATTCTTTTGCTGTCCCATTTAAAACACATATATCTTTTAACTCTACTTTCTCCAGAAATTCATCAAGTTCCATATTTTCCTTTCTCCTTATCTTTCTTTTAGATTTATCCAAAACTGATAGAGGGATATTAAAGTCTCCTCTCATTGTTGTGTTACTGTCTATGTCCTCATGAAGATCAGATAATGTTTCTCTTAGGAACTTGGATGCTAAGATACTTGGAGTATATAAGCTCATTACTGATACCAGTGTGTTGTCTATGCTTCCTTTCAGCATAATATAGTGTATTTGTTGTTTATCCTTTTTTATTTTTTGAATGTATATTTTTGCTTTGTTAGCATGATGACTACTCTTGCCTTTTTTGGATTCACTTAATACATAGTAAATTTTTTTCTATTCTTTCAGTTTTATTTTGTGTATGTCTTTGTTTTTAAATATATTGTAAGCAACAGATTGTAGGGTTTTGTTTTCTTCCCCAATCTGTCACTTTTTTTCATTTTATTGAATTGCTTAATTCATTCTTATTTAAAGTTATGAGTTAAGTTTAGATTTTCTTCCACCTGTCTCTAAAATTGAGTTTTTTCTAATTATTATTTTCCCACTTCTGATGTAAATTCAGTATTATGTTCCTTCAGCTTTGTTACCTTTTTTTAAAGTGGCCCTGCTCCCTCTGTCTCTCTTCCCCTCACTTCTTATCCACTCTTCTTATTTATTAATCCCTCACCCCTTTGGGTTTTGGTATTCGTTCATCTCTCTTGATTTTACCATGTTATATATTTCTTTCCCCTCCATCTTCATCTCAATTAGTCAAGTAGATTCCCCTTTCCTCTTCTCCTTTCCACCTAGTCTTATTCATTAGCTTTTCAATTTTTTTTTTGCCCCTTTTCAAAAAAGTTTTCTCTCAAGAGAGGATCTATTTACTCTAGACTCTCATTCTCTGATTCATAGTCCCTATAATTAATTGGTCTCTCTCTTTTCTCTGTAGTCTTTATACAATCAAAGCTTCCAAATTATCCATTTTAGTCTCTGTTCTCTAAATGTTTTCTGTCATTTCATTGTGGAGCTTACCTCCATGGACTCCCCTTTCCCATTGTGCCTCTTCTCAGAACAATACTGATGTTAAAGAGGACACTACAACATGGTAGGACACTGATTTTACACACACACACACACACACACACACATACACATATTTACTTTTTAAATTTTTTCCAATTTGTCCTAGGGGTTCCAAATTCCCCCCAAAACAAGAATTTTCTGGTACCAGATCCCCCATGCCACATCCAATGTAAAGTCCTCATCTCCCTTCACCCATAAGAGTAATCATCAGTGGAACCCCCTCTCACCTCTAAAGCAAGACCCTTCTTCCTTTCCCTCCCTTTCAATCTTTCCCCCCTCTTCCTCAATTATTTCCCTATAGGCTCTTCTCTTTCTAAAACCACAGAGATTACCTCCCTCTCATTTCTAACCTCTGATTTTACTCTGGCACATGACTCACTACTTACTATCCCCCTTTCTCTTTTACCTGCCCCCTTCTTAGGTACCCTCCAGAATTTTTGCTTGATTTTCATGTTCTTCTGGGAGATCTGTGATTGGTTGTCTCTACACATCTTGTCTTTGTGATCAATATGTTTTGCTTATGTAGTGAACATATTTTCTTTTAATGTTCTTGGTTTTTGCCCCTCTTCTTCTGTATTGTCTTTCACTTCTGTGTATTTGGATGCCCACTATATTATTCTTATTTGATTCTTTGGAAAGGTTTGCCATTGGACAAATCTTTTGTATTGCCAGTTTTTCTATTCTGCTCTTTTTCTTCTTTACTATTCAGGTCATAAAATCTCCTCTCATGATACTCATTTCTCTTTTAAATCATTCAGGAACAGTGTGTTATGATTCCATGTTCTCCTCAAATTCCACAGGGTTCTCTGTCTCATCAAATGTTAGATCATATTCCTTTATTTTGCAATGTTTATCCATTTATGCCTACACTTGGTTTCTAGGTCTGGAGACTACATTTCTTTATTTTTACTGGTTTTCTTGCTAATTTATGTTTGTATTCAAGGTTTTCGAGATTTCCTCTTCCTGAAATCTTTTGTATTTTCAGACTTTTTTCTTCCCCTTATTTTCCTTACTACTCACTTCCTGACTCTCCTCTGATAGTGATTTCTTTGGAGGCTGGATTTCTAAGAGTCTCTGCCTCCTCCCACACTGGGAAATTCATGGTTCACCAGCCAAGATCTCTGCCCCAACTAACGTTTAGATGGTCAGAACTAGCTTAGGTTTATGTTGTGCTGTTTCCCTAAGGCTTAGTAGACTGCTGTATGGCTTCCCACATACACCATTTCCTCTCCTGGTGACCTGTTCTACTCCCTTTCTTGTTTTGTTTTCTGGTCCAGCACAGGCAGTTCAGAGCCTCCTACTTTCCTGATGCCAACATTTTAAGAGCTTTTTTTTCCTCATATCATTTGTTCAGAGCTTTGCAGTGCTAGTGCTTCCAGGTTGCAGCCTCCTGCTGTGGCAGGACTGTGGCCAAGCTGGCTGTCAAGGTTTGAGAGAACTTCCAAAGCCAGGATTCCATGTCTCTATGGCACTGGAAAGGCAGAGTGTGGGAAAAGTGTGCAAGAGTGGGTTCTGATGTGAGTCTGTGCCATGTCCTTAGGTCAACTCATGCGGCTTCACCACTAGTAGGATAGTAGGTGAGGGAGGGGTGCTGAATGAACACAGGATCAACGAGCATCAGTTCCTGGGTTTAGGATTTATTGTTGTCGATGAAGATGATGATATTATTTACTTTCTTTTGGTTTACAAGTGGCTTGACTGGATGAGAGAGGTGGAGGTAAAGGTTAAAACAGTCTGTCACAGCCCCCTGACCAAGAGATAAATCTCCCCCTGATCATAATGCCTCCGCATTCTTAGTGTCCCATCTGCCCAACAAAAGGATGTCTCCCTCAAGGGAAAAGAGAACTCTCAGACTTATGAGCCTGAACAGACTCTCACCCCACTCTCACATGGCTTCTTATCCCTGGTAAGTGCATATTTTTCCCAGACTCCTAAATATAGGAAAATGATGATCATTGGAAACCAGCTCTTGGTTAGAAGGGGAAAAGCAATAAAACCATGTTACCATTCATGCCCTTAAATCATCAGCAGCACTACTCTGAGCCAAAGAGGGACATAATAATAATTCATATAGATTAAGAGAGCACAGCAGGGGCAGTGGGCAGCACTGCATGAGCAAGGTTCCATGTCTGTCTTATTTAAAAGTCTCATTAATAATGAGAGAGTACCAATATTAAATATCAATGTACCTTATTACATAGCTACTAAATTTTAAAGACAAGTTAATTGAGTTCTATAAAGGACTTCTATTAGAATAATTGCCTGAATAGGAAGCAGACTGCCTACTCCTTCCAGCAAATGTTCACACCAGACCAAATAATAATAGACACAATGAGAAACTACGAGTGTCTTCTTATATTCCCAGAACTGCATGAAAGGTCATCCAGAAGTCCAAGAACAATAAGAATGTCTTTCTTTCCCTCAATACCCTCCAAGAAAAGCCATCAGCAGTACAGAGCCCTGCACAACATGATGAAAGATGGCGAGCTGTACGTACAGCCTGCAGGACTCTGTGTCTAAAAGTAGAGCCAGAAAGCCCCAGATTGGAGACTTTGGAAGCCATGGGGGCTACAGCAGATAGTGACCAATGTCTCATACCAGTACTCATACTAGAACAGCGAGTGACAAGGGACTCTGAGATCCTTGGCATTCTGTCCTAAGATCCCAGTGCAATCCCAGAAGGTCCAATACTCTGGACCTCAAAAATACAGAGGAACTTGATCCTGGGAGTTAAAGGTCATCACAGGAACACAAGGAACTCAAGAGAAAGACTAAACAAGGGTTAAGACTCCCCTGACATAGCAGGGAACAGGCTTAGCTCTGGCACAAAGCATTAATTTAGAGAACTGGAGAGATGAGAAAACCAAAGAAAACAGAGTCACAAATTATTACAAATCTAGAATAAGAAAAAGAATAAACAACTCTAAAAACTGCAAGGAAAGACTCAGAAAAAAAATAGATTTTCCACAAGATGTGCATGTAGCTATATAGCATGTATGTTCTGCTCTGGCCTCATTGGCCCAGAGCAAGGTCCACAACATCTGTTTCACAGAATTCTAGTATACCTGAGGGGCTGAGCATGTTTTCTCTAGTGACATCTGTTTCATGCATCAGCTGAATTCTTTGCAGACACTGTTAGATGACAGTGAGTAATGCCCTAGTTCCATTTAACCATTTACTATCAACTAGATTTCACCAAGAGACTTATTTCAAAGCTGTAATAAGAATAAAAACACTATATTTACCCCTAGTACCTCAGGAATACATTTTCCTCTATCCCACTTCTCTCTTTGGGATAAGTGTGCTCAAACTTAGCTCAGTTTCAAATCTATGCAACACTGGTCCCACCAAGTTCCTGAGTACTTATCAAAATTCAAGCGGTCTAAATCCAGATTACTCAAAAAGGTCATTATTTGCTATTCAGGACAATGCAAAACTGATGGCAAATCACAGACACTGGGGATATTGCTGCTTATTTAGTTTCCTGACCTCATGAGTCACATATGAGCCTTAGTAGGGGGCTTACTGTAAGTATATAACATCAGCAAATAAATAAAGCCAAGAGGGAGGAGGGAGAGAGAGACAGAGACAGAGACAGAGAGACAGAGACAGAGACAGAGAGAGACAGAGACAGAGAGAGACAGAGAGAGAGACAGAGAGAGAGGAAGGAAGGAAGGAAGGAAGGAAGGAAGGAAGGAAGGAAGGAAGGAAGGAAGGAAGGAAGGAAGGAAGGAAGGAAGGAAGGAAGGAAGAAAGGAAGGAAGGAAGGAAGGAAGAAAGGAAGGAAGGAAGGAAGGAAGGAGGAAGGGAGGGAGGAAGGAAAAGAAAGGAAGAAAGAAGAACTGAGACCAAAGCTAAGGCCTTTTTTCAAGGCATTGCCAGTTCTATTTCTGCAAATTCAGACAATTAAAGACGATGCTATCTGTCACATGGTTAGCGATAGGGAACCAATTACAGAATGTTTACAAATGCTGCAACCTCTTTCCAAGACATTTTCATTCCCTAACTCTCTCAGAAGTTTATTCCCAAACCTTCTCTTCATGAGAAACACATTAGCAGTGGTCTGAGCATGACTTCTGAGAATGAAAGCATAAGAGAAGTAGAAGAAAGAGAAGCCTAGGTGGGGGATTGCTAAGACTTGGGTTGCCGCTATTATATTTAAAGAAATAGCTTTCAATTCATTTCAAAAAATATTTTCTAAGAGCTTTTTCTGTGCACAAGTGGCCCCATATTTGTTGCAAATCTTCCCCACTGGACTTCACACCAACGCTATTCCTATCATTTTGTAGTAGCAAATTGCGAAGATGAGAAAAGTCCTGCAAAGTCTTTTGCTTTTTCTTTACCCAGAGACCTCCCCAGTTTCCTAATAACACAGTTCCCTTTCTTTGTTGAGAACAGAACTATGAAAGTCCATATCCAAATCTCCTTCAGACTCGTCAAAGCTCTTATTTTAACTCTGCCCTCTGTATCCTTGTGAGCATTGAAAATGACCATCAATTGCACAGCAAGTACTGATGTCTACATTTTCCTTTCCACAGACAATAGAAAATTCAGTCTTCTCCATTTCTCTCTTGTCTGACAAATTCAGCAAGCCCAGCAGATAACACTAGCTTCCAGTTTTCTGGTGTGTCCAGAACTTCACGTGTTTCTAGGTCATCAACTGATTTACATTATGAGATACTAAGTAGAAAGACATAAAAAGACTTCTTTTTCCATGTAAAGTTGTGTGTTCTGTTCTGAAACATAGAAAGACAGCTAGGAACAATTCCAAAGGCTCAGTTATATCTAGGACATGAGATACAATTTGGGGAAAATGTACCAAATGGAGACTAACCCTTCTCCGTAATTATTGTTCTATTTGGGTCAAATGCAAATTGATAAGAAGCATTGTAATAGCATTTTAAAATATAGAACCCTGATATCCCTACAATGGTCAAAAGTCAGTAAATATTTATTAAGCACTTAACTATATGCTTAGTAGTGGGGATACAAATATAGAAACAAAGAAAAATAGTCCCTGACCTCAAGGAGTTTACAATCAAATGGGGAAAGACAAAATACAAAAGGAAAAGCTATCCGACGTGGAGTATAGTGGGAAAGTCCAAGAGTGCAGTCAATTCAGAAATGAAGAGATGTCTGAACTGAGCCATCTCTTGAAATGAAGATTTGGAGTTTATGGCTCCACTTTCTAATCAAAGAAGCAAAGATAGAGTACAAAGGCCAATGAGATCTTAAAGGATGATGAATTTGTTTTCTTGGGGCAAGTCAGAGAAATCAGTCAACAAATCCCCAAAGTGGTACAGTCAGGTGAGAAATAAGGAGATATTTAAGCAATATAAGTCAATGAGGTGATGGTTTAGTTTTTTTAAAAAGTTAAGAAAGTCTGGGGCTACGTTAATCAAAGTGTAGGTACCTAGGCAGCACAGTAGGTAGAGTTCTGAGTCTAGAGTTGGGGAGACCTGAGTTCAAGTCTGCCTTCAGACACTTACTGTGTGGCCATAGGCACTTAATTGCTTTCTGCCTCAGTTTCTCTGACTATAAAATGGCAATGATAATAGCACCTACTTTAGAAGGTCATTGTGAGAATGAAATAAGAATATTCATGAAGTGCTTATCACAATACTCGGCACATAGTAAGTATTAAAGAAATGCATATTCCCTTCCCTTACCCTAGTTTCTAAAACAAGAAAGATGATAATCTCTACCCTAGAGTAGTATCCAGTTCTAGGCACATTCTAGAATGAACAAGCTGGAGTGTTTCTAGAAAAGGTTATCAGGATGATGGAGGAAATCCCTTAATACCATATAAATATTATGATAATTGAAGGTCAATTAAAGTAACGAGTGAAAGCAAGAGAAAGTAACAAAGGACATGACAGAATCTTCACCTATTTGAGGGGTCCTATGTGGAAGAGGACTTGGATTTTTTTTTCCATTGGCACCCAGAGATCCAAATTAGGACCAAAAATGGAAGTTTTAGGAAAGCAGATCTCATTTCTATGTAAAGAAAAACTTTTTAGCAATTAAATTTACCCAAAAAATGAAATGGAATGGCTTGGGGGCAGGAGGCTGGTAGAGAATTTTCATCATTCAACTTAAGGCTGAATAGATTCTTGCCAGGAATATTGTAACTTGAATTTATGCTTTGGAGAGAGGGCTTTGAACAAGATGACCTCCAAGCTCTCTTCCAACTTTACAACTCCATGACTGTATGATGATGAATCAGGAGTCTTTTCGGAGAAGCAGCTTTGAATGAATGAATAAATGAAAAGACATTTATTATATGAAAAGTTTGAAGTGTCTGTGTGGTTCTCTAGGACCTATCACTAAGCTATGTTTCTGGACTCCGTCTACTATTTCTTTTTCTCATTTCTTTTTATTTTTAAACTTGTGACAGATTCTTTCTTGTATAAACGGAACACTAGAAATATGCGGCACTCATGAAGAAACATGGACAGATTCCTTCAGATATACTGTTTAAAAGATGCAAAGGGAACATCCAAAATCACAATTGTTATCCAAGCCCCAAAATACCATTGACCTTACTGCTCACTTAAGTTTTTTTTTAAAAGGTCACAATCGTGTTACAATCTATAAATAGAAGGAAAAACAGGCTATAGCCCAGTTACTGATTCAGAATTTGTTTTGTTTGTTTCTGCAAGGCTCTAGATTCACCTTAAACAGAGCAAGGTCTCTGCAGTGTATTGCCCAGTACAAACACATTTACTAATTGGCACCCAAGCAGAATGTAGGGAAGTTACAGTTGTAGGTCACAGAGACTGTAAGATTTCGGGTCCACTTTTCTTCAGTTCATTCTCCCCAGGCTCAGACCTGCTTCTAGATTATGCTGACCAATTGCATCTCAAATTGAGTAACTGAAGTCAAATTGAGCCTGAACTCTGGAATGACCCCCCAGCCAAAATGGTGTCCTCTGTTTTCTTCCCTGGAGTAAATGACCTCTATATAAGGTGCCTCTTGGTTTCTTCATAAGATCTCTTAGATCTCGGGAAAAACCTGGGATCAATGTTGGTCAGTCACCTTACAATGCATTTACCAGCATGGATCATTTCAGGACAAGCAGTCACAGATGAAACAGATATAAATCCTTCCAGGGTAGGGAGGGCCGTGGGATCCACAAAACAGACAGGCAGCTCCAACCATCCTACATACACTTGTATAACGGGCTATAACATGTATAACAGGTACAGCAAGCATATTTGACTTTCATTTGAAGAAATGCCAGAAACAAGCTATATTGTTATCTTACCTATCCTTTATTTCAGGCTTAAAATCCACATCATCCATGAAGGATCCCTCAGCTTTTCCAACCTTCAATATTCTTCTCCTCCCCTAATCTCCTATAGCACTGAGGATACACACAGACACACAGATACCAACATATCACTTCGTATACCTCCATAAGTTCTTAATGGCCATTAAGTTCAGTCTAATTCAGCAAAAATGTATTAAATATTTATTTGTCCAGGGTACTATGCTAGGAAATAGGGAAAATACAAGATTTAGAAGTTATCGATGTCCCACACCCTCCCCTCCCCAAAGATTCTGGACTGGGAGGGAATTTATCCCAAACATTTCAGTATCATTCTTACTGCTGTTCATTGTGACCCTACCTGGACTTTTCAAGAAAATCTCTCACAGGGTTGGTATAGCTTGTGTAACTCTTGGCTTATTTACCAAAAATACATTTTACTACAGAAAATGTATGATGCAAATGACTCACCAGAAGATATAAATAAATGGAAAAAAACATCAAACACTGAAATAGCCCATTAGACTCCAGAAAAAAAGATAGTCTAAGGATCTGCTGAACTCACCATTCACATTCACGTCAATCTTACAAATTATCTAAGTTACTCACAGAAGTATCATGGGGGGTTAGCAAGGTCCAGATCTCCTGGACAATCATGAAATAACTTTAGCTCTGCAAGTATAGAGCAATTTTATTGGCATTCTTCTTTTCTGCTTTGAAAAATGGGTGGTTAAGGAAATCTTCTCCCTCTGAGATGCTAGTTGCTGACTCTAGAACTAAACATCTCTCAAAAAGTCAGCTAATCTAACCCCCTAATTTTACAAATGTAGGAACTGCGACCTAGATAGACTAAATGACTGACTTGAGTTCATATGGATAGTTAAATGGCAGTCAGGACTTAAATCTAGATTCTCTGCCTTCTGTTTGCAACCTAACTTTCTCATGTACAACTCAAACTAGAGTTTTATTCAATATTCTTTCCTAGTAAGGAAAAGGAATATAAATAAAAGGAAAAAAAGAAATTATCTTTGATCTAAATTCTGCAAGTCTCCACATAATATGTTAATGCCAAATGAAGTAGAGGAATAATTACAGATAGTAAATAAAATCTGTCAAAGTTTTAAAAAAATAAAAAAGGAACAATAAGCAAGGTAATTTTTAAATAGTCCCAGATGAAGAGGTCTTCTACTTTTTTTGCAACAGCTTAATCAGATTGGTGATGTGGATTTGTATTAATTTTAATGTGAATGTTACAAAGGTCTGGAGGACTAAATTCAGGTCAAACATTAAATGCTAAAGGTAACTGACATTTATTAGGTTCAGCTGCCATTCAATGTCTTACTAGATATTGCTAGCCTGACTTGAAGAAATACCATTTGAGCAGTATACAATTTAGGAACACTGAAAAAATCACTAACCTGCTGGGGGAAAAAAAGAGAGACAGACAGACAGGCAGGCAGGCAGACAGGCATAGACAGAGAGAGGCACAGAGAGAGGGAGAGAAAGAGACAGACAAAGAGCTCTTCTCTAATGTTTTCTGAGGAAATTACTTGTTTCTCTCGTATTCATGACTTATTTCATCATCCAGCAACCAAAATCAATTATCTAAGGTTTACTGGTGCTATAAATTTGGTAATAAAGTATTGTAGACTTGCCAAAACTAAATTTTTTCAGAAGAACTTTTTAAAGGTCATCCTACCTTAAGATATGGAATATTTTGCTTCCCTGAGACTAATGTCTATCTCCACAGCCCTTAAGAAAGCCATCTACACTTCTCGTTCTCTTCTTCCCCTTCTTCATTCTGGATGCCAAGCTCATCATTCACCTGAAACTTTCCTCTATCTCTAAAGTTACCAATGATGTCTTAACTGCCAGATTTAATGGTCTTTTACTAATAAAAGGTCACCAACTCCAGTTAACTTGAGTGGCTTCCTATTACTTACAGGATCAATTGTAAAATCCTTCTTTACCCCTCTGCAGCATTTGACATTGTCCAACATCTTCTCTGTCTGAATACTTTCTCCTCTCTTATTTTGTGATGCAGCTCTTTCTTCCAGATCTTACCAGTCTGAGTCCTTCTGCTCAGTTTCTCTTGATTAATTCAGTTTGCATCCACTAGTTGTGGATGTTTTCTGAGGCTCTGTACTGGGGCTTCTTCTCTTTTCCTTCTACACTATTGATGGGAATTTCAACAGCTCCCATGGGTTCATTTATTATCTCAGTGAAAATGATTCCTAAGTCTAAAAATCTAGCCTTAGTGTCTCTCCTGATTTCTACTCCCTCATTCCCACTGCCTATTAAAATTTTCAACTAGATGTCTATTGACTGGTTGACTGACTAACTGGATATCCCACAGAAATCTCAAGCTCAACATTTCTAAAACAACATGCCATCTTTCCTCTAGGCTTTCCTACTATTGTCTGGGGCACTATCATCCTCCCATTAACTCAGAAGCAAGCTTGGTGTCATCCTCTTCACTCTCATACTACCTATGCCATCTGTTGCCAGATCATGTTTCTAATTTCACAAAAGTTCTTATAAATCCCCTTATTTCTAATCACATAGCCACCACCCTAGTTTGTGCACTCATTGCTTCTCACATGGACTATTGAAATAACTTTCTAATTGATCTCCTTACCTCTAGTCTCTTTTCATCACAAACTATTCTCCTCTCAGCTCTCAAAGCATTCCAAAAATGCATCACTCCCTCTTTCTACTCAGTAATTCCAGTAACTCCCTATTGCTTCCAGAATCAAATACAAATTTCTTTGTCACTTGAAACTATTTAGAGGTTAGTCCATTCCTACCTTTCCATTCTTACAGTGGAAACTCAACATATCTATGATCTAGCCAGAGTGACCTACTTGCTGTTTTTTGCATATGACGCTTCATCTCCCAATGCGATTTTTTTCTCTGTTGTGCATGCCCAGAATTCCTTCCTTATCTCTGCCTCTTAGGTCCCTTGTTTTCCCTCAAGATCAAGTTCAAATTTTATTGTCTTCAGGACACCCTTTCCAATCCTCTTAGCTACTATTGCTTTCCTCTCTCTCTCTCTCTGTCTCTCTCTGTCTCTCTCTGTCTGTCTCTCTCTCTCTCTCCTTTTTCTCTCTCTCTGCTGTGTGTGTACATTTATATATACATGTGTGTATGCCTGCATATACATATATGTATGTATGTGTATATATAGCCTCAATTTAGTGCTAGTTGGTTGAGGACTACTGGATGCCAACTAAAAGGGTGCTAAGCTCCTGTAAAGAAAACAGCTTATTTCCCATCAAGATTATCATTTCCTGCATATTCCACAAATGTGTTTATATAGAAAATATGTGTATATATGCATCTATATACTCACCTTTCATCTAATATAGTGAGATTTTTTTTCTATCTAATATGTACCCGCACACACATACACATACACACACATACACATACACACATCACACACATGTGTGTGTGGTTTTTTTATATATTTCTAGTTTTTTCATGATTGACTCCCTTATTGGAATGTTTTCATCTATTTTCTCATCTTTTTTATCTTTTTAAAAATCTTTTCACTGTTTCATTATTTCTTTAAGTCTTATGGAATTATTAGCTTGTATTTGGTCAATTCTGACTTTCAATGAGTTATTTTCTTTCGCAAGATTTTGTATTTCTAATTCTAAGCTCTTAATTATTTTTCATATCTTTCTTCCCTAGCTCTCATTTCTTTTTGCATTTTATTCTACTGCTCTCATTTGTTTTTAAAAATCATTTTTAGCTCATTTTAAATTATTGCTTTTACTCTTCTAGGAATTCTTATTGGACTTGTGTCCTAGTTGTATTCTTTGAGGCTTTTCTCATATATGGTTTTGAGTAAATTCTCTTGTTATGAATTTGTGCATTGAGCTTCCTTCTCACTATAATCACTCTTTACAGTAGGATTCTTTTGTTTGCTCATTCTTATTAGTTCTTGACTTTTGAATTTGGAGTGTTGAACTATGAGTAATTTGGGGCTGGGGTGAAGGAGTTTGGATTCTGGCCTCAATTTTCTGTCCCCCTTATGACCTTCTGCTGATTTCACAGCTCAGGTTAGGGGCTTTTAGTTTTCAGTGCACAAATCAGTGTGATTCTGCATGAAATATGAGCATCGACTTGGTCTGAGGTCTAGAAGCATATTTGGATCAGTCAGTTTGTCCCTAGTTGGGAGTTTCAGTGGACTGAGGCTGGACTCAGCCACTTTGTCCACTGGGATGCTCCGCAGACTCAGGGCAATTGAACTGCAGTTTCCCCTTTGGTCTGATACCCCTGCCTTGTTTTATTTCACCATATGCTTCCATGGCAGGATGGGGACTGATTCCCAGCTCTGATCCTGGGACGAAAGCACACAGCTCCTTTTTACTTCTGGAACTTGTTCTTTGCTCAGTACACAGCTAATGTCATTCTTCCATGACTGCTGCCTTGGGGATGTGACCCAGAACTGGGTGGTGGGTGATAAAGCTGTCAAATGGCATCTATCCCTGAACTAATTCAAGAATTCCCGTTGGATCTCTGTCTGCCCTGATGCCTCTTGTTCTGATGCCGGTCTTCACTCTCTTTCAGTCTCTGAGGTCCAGAATTCTCTGTGTACAATGTGATCAGATTTTGATGCATTTTCTAGATTTTTGTGAAAGGCTAGGCTGTACTGCCTTCTCTTACTCTGAAATCTTGACACTTCCTTCCAAACACTTAAAAAATTTGTTAACTGATTGATGAATAGATTGGGAAATCATGATCTCATAATTAACTGATTGATGGGTATAGATTGGGAAATCAAGATCTCATCAATATCATTATCCTTGAGAATTATGATGTCCCATAGACATAGAAGACAGTAAAATGCGATCAGGAGATAGAGATCATATGTGAAGCAAGAAGACCTAGAGTCAGATTGTAGCATGTCTGAAGGGGAGTAAAGAATAAGACTTGTGAAAGTAGGAAATGACCAGGTTGTCAAGGTTTAAAGTCTTAAATGCCAAACAATGGACTTTATATTTAATACTGGAGGCAATAATGAGTCACTGTAGTTTACTGAGTGGGGAATTGGGCAATGTATGACATCTACACTTAAGGAAGATTATTTGGCAACTGAGTGGCAGATGGACTGGAAAAGGGAAAGATTTGATGCAAGGAGACTACCCAACCAGCTATTTCAACAGTCTAGACATAAAGTGATAAGGACCTAAGACAGGGTAGTGGCTGTGTGATTGGAATCTGGGGAAAGTATACAAGGGATGTTGTGATGGCAGAAATGACTAAAGATTTGTCAACAGATTGGATAGGCCAAGTAAATGTGAGAAGTTAAGGATGGCACTGAGTTTCTGAGCCTGGACTCACTGGAAGGGTGATATCACCCTTGACAGTAATAGGAAAGTTAGGAAGAGAGAAGGATTTAGAGGAAAAATAATGAGATCTCTTTTGTATATATTGAGTTTGTCTGTGGGATATCCAAATTCAGAGTCCCAATAAACAACTGGGAGTGGGCAATTGAGATCAGGAGAAAGGTTAGGCCTGAAAAAATAGATCTAAGAATCTTTAGGAATTATTGCATGTGAATAATTGAATTCATGGAAGCTAATGAAATCTCTAAATGCAAGAATACAGAGACAGAAAAGAGGGCCCAAGACAGAGCCATGAGGGATACCAGCTGACAGTGGGTACAACCTGGATGAAGATCCAGAAAAGGAGACTGAGAAAAGATGCCAAATAGAAAGGAGGAGAACTGGGAGAGATCAGTGTCACAAAAATATAGAAAAGAGAAATTGTCTAGGAGAAGAGAGTGATCAATGTTGTCAGATCCTGAACAAGCCAAAAAATGATGAGAATTTACAAAAGGCCATTGTATTTATCCATTGGGTAACTTTAAAGAGAACAGTTTCAGTTCAGTTTTGAAGTAGGAAGGCAGAGTGCAGAGGATTAAAAGAGAGAAAGAATGGAGGGGAATTAGAGGCAACAATTGTAGATGACCTTCCCAAGGAGTTTAGCCATGAAACAGAAGAGAGAAAGCAAGGACATAGTTAGCTATATCTAGTCAGGCCAGATGGATCAAGTGAGATTTTTTTAAGGATGGGGACATATGAATGTGTTTGCAGAGAGCAGGAGAGAATCCATTAGATGGGGAAAATTGAAGTTCAGTAACAGAAAGGGGATAAAAGAACAATCTTCTGGAGAATTCAGGAGGAGGTGGGATCAAAGGTACATGTCAACAGATTAAGTGACACAATTGACAAAGTGACATAATTAATTTTGTCAAGTGTTTCCCATTTTTTTCTTTGTACTCCTACACTCAGCACAGTGCCTACACCAGCACAATCCCATTATTTAATAAAAATAGGAATAATATTTCTAATATTCAAACTGAGCAAAGTGCTTACTTTCCTCATTTGTAGAGTGAGAGTCATAGCACCTACCTCTCAAGGTTGCTATGAGTATCAAATGAAATAGTACTTATAAGACATTTAGCACAAAATAAATGTGCTACATAAATGAAAGCTATTGTTACTATCATCATCAAAAGTAATCAAAATAATTTGTGATAAGCTTCTTAGTCTTTTATTCAATGAAAACATGAAGCTAACTTTAGAACTAAGGTTGTAGAATGAGACATGACCAATGCAGGAATTTACTTTGACTGTTATCAGGACTTTCCTTTTGTGTTTTGTTTTTCCTTTTTTTTCATTGGGGGGAGGAGAGGAAGGGAAAATAAATTACTGATAATTTTGAAATGATAAAAATTAAATCAGAAAATTAGTTTAAGAGCTTGTGCCAAAAGACAGTGAATGCTAAAAGACTCCCATTTGTTATAGAGCATCTTGCCCTGATGCATATGTATGTAAGTTGTACTCAGAAAGTCTACAGGATTGATTTTTTTACTCTCAATTCAGTAAGCCCAAATAGTCTTTTTCCTTATGAACCAACATTCTACTGAAGAATGAGGATTGGAGATAAGGCATATGCATAGATAGTTACAATAAAGGGTTTCATGGCATCAAAAGAGAGATCAGTAACAGCTTGAGGAATCAAGGAAAACGTAAAGAAAGTGGGACCTTTTCTCATCTTTGAAATAAAGTAAGAAATTCAAAATAGAACCATGAAGTAAAAGCATGTTCTAGGAATTAAAGAATAACCTGTAAGAATGCACAGAAACTTATATAACACAAGTTTGGGGAATGGTAGTATTAGAGTTTAACTGGACCATAATGCATATGAAATGGAGTAATATGAAATAAGGCTGGAAGGGTAGTTTGGAACGTTATTGTAAATGGATGGCCTTAAATGCCAGGATAGAAATAATCAGGAACCTCTGAAAGAACTTTTCACCATTCTTCTGCCTTAGCAGACAAAAAATCATTATATCTGGACACCATTCTTCTCTCTGTCCTACTGTGCTCCGTGCTCTACTAGGATGTTAACTCCTTGCATCTCACTTTCTATGTTATATCCCCAGTGCCTATAAAAGTCCCTGGCATTCATTACAATAAGAAAGTTGGGAGGAAGGACAGGTTGGGCAGGAAGATCATGAAATCAGTTTTAGAGATATTGAGTTTTTGGTGCCAATAGATCATCTTAGTGGAGGTAGAAGCCCAACAAGAAGCTGAAGACGGAACACAGAGATAGATGCAACTCAATTCAACAAGTGCCCATTATTTAATAAAAATAGGAATAAGAAACAGTCTGCCTTCAAGGGACTTTTATTCTTCTGATCTGGATAGAACATGTGTACAGATAAGTAAATAAAAGGAAATTTGAGGAGAATGAGAGTTGTCCTTTTTTGAGAGTTTTTATTTCTCTGGCTCATTGGCCTCACATAGATAATTTGAAAACTTCATCCCCAGGATATATCCTCCAATTCTCCATAAAATTACACAAACTCACAAGGCTCAATCATAAACAATTATATATATATATATATATATATATATATGTATATGTATATAAACAGAAACAGATAGGACTTTCTCAAAGCCCATAGGAGAAAAACAAATTCACCATTAAGTAATCTTTTTACTAGAGACCTGATGACCTCAATCACAACCCTACTAATCCTACTACTTTGAATTTTTTATCTTACTTCAAAGATGAGAAAAGGTTCCACTTTGTTCATGTTTTTTCTTGATTCTGCAAGCTTTTACTGACCTGCCTTTTGACACGATCAAACTCTTTATCATAACTGTTGTGCATACGACTTATCTACAATCCTCACTCTTCAGTAGAATGTTGATTCTTAAGGAGAATGTCTATTTGGGCTTATTGACCTGAGAGTAAAAAAAAAAAAATCAAGCCAGTAGTAGTAGGGCTATAATGGATAAAGTGCAAAACTTAGAGTGTGGGAGAACTGAGTACAAATCCTGCCTGTAGCTGTTTGACTTAGGGCAAATCACTTAATCTTTCAGGGATTCAGTTTCCTAATCTATAAAACAGGACGCAAGACAATTGTGAGGACCACATGAATTAACATATGTAAAGGACACTACAAAACTTAAAGCGCTGTATAAATTACAGCAATAATAAACACTAACTATTATTCTAGCAATTTTTAGAGCCTCAGAAGCTATTCCTAGAGAAGAACCACTTTGGTGCTTTCGTCCCTTGTTCCAATATGTCTCCACAAAATGTTCTTTTGGGTAACTTTTGCTTCCAGTATCCTCCGCAGACAGCACTAGTCTGTTCCCATACAGCTGCTTCCTGTCACTCTCATTTACAGCTCCCTGAAGTTCTCCTCAGATCACAGGAAGCACTGATTATTCATCACAGAATCAGTTATGAATCTGAAGTTGTTCTACAGCTTTTCTTGCCCTACCAAAAGATGGTGTTCATTCACTTTCTCGGGAGACCAACTCTCCAGGTAGTCGTTGGAACTGAGCAAACTGGAGAGCAACCCAGACTAACGCTTTAGGGAAATTACCTTAGCAGTTGTGTACAAGATGGATTGGAGAGAAGACTTGAGGCAAGGAGACCATTTAAGAGGCTACTGTAACACTACAGGCGATTAAAGTCCTGAACTAAGTGGCGCCTGTCTGAGTAGTGAGAAGGGGCGACATAAGAAAGATGCTGTGGAAATAAAACTGATGAGATTTGATAACTCATTGGATGTGTGGGGTGAAGACGAATGAGGAATTTATAAGCCTGGGTGCATACAAATATAAATGTGTTCATGTATGTGGAACTGATTCAAATAGATAAGATGAAACAGACAAAGGAGTAGTCAAGCAGGTGGCTCTCAAAGACTCATAGATATATGCGTATAATGTATGTGTGTGTGCTTGTGCATGAGAGATATGACATCTTTATCAGAGAAATTTCCTGCTGTGATTTTTTCTAGTTAAATATTTCCCTTCTACCTTAAACATCATTGATTTGTATAAAATCTTTTTAATTTTATGTAATCATTTTTCTTCTGTAAAATATTTGTTGATAAGCTCTTCTTCTGTCCATAGATACAAAAAATAATTCTCCCCCGCTACTCTAATTAACTTTTTATATCACAGTCATGTAGCTACTGGAACTATCGTTGGTATATTGAAGTAGGTTACTATTAGCCTAAATCTAATTTCTGCCAGATAGCTTTCAAGTTGTTTGTGGCAGTTTTGGTCAGATAATGAGACCTTATTCCAGCAGGTGGTTCTAGGCCAGGCATGGGGAACCAGTGGCCTTGAGGCCACATGTGACTTCAAAGACACAAGTTCCCCACCACTGGTCTAGGCTAAAATCATTTGATTCTGTAGACAGTGAACCTAATCTCTTCTACTGATGGACCCTGCTATTTTTTAAACAGTACCAAATCAATATGATGGTTACTATGCTGTACTCTAAATACTATACTAGAAAATATCATGAAGATAATGTAGTTTCACATATGGTTCTACTAGCCCTTCCCTCTTTTTTCCTAATTTTTTTCTTTTTTTCTTAATATTTTGTTTCTCCAGATGAATTTTGCCATTATTTTTCTAGTTTTATAAAGTAATGCTTTGGTAGTTTTGGAGGGGAAGGGGAAGGAGGGAATGAACATAGCACCTACTACACGCCAGGCACCATGTTAAGCATTTTACAAGTTTTATCTCAATCATCACAAAAACTCTAGGAGGTAAGTGTTGTTATTAATATCATTTTACATTTGAGGACACTGAGGCAGCTAACAGAGGTGAAATGAATTGCCAAGGGTCCCACATCCAATGCTGAAATGAAATTCAGGTCTCTCTGACTCCAGACTATACACTGAGCTACAACTGCCTCAATTTGGCTGGTATAGCACTGAATATGTAAATTAAATTAAGCAGCCTTGTTATTTTTATTATGCTGTATTAGACAACCTATGAGCAATTAATACTTCTCCAGTGACTTAGTTCTCTAATTCCATGGAGTGGTTTGTGGTAATATGTGTGTGTGTATATATAGTGTGTGTATGTATGTATGTATGCATATGTATACATACGTATGTATACATATGTGTATGTGTATATATATATATGACTATACGATTGTGTTGTGTCTTGGTAGGTTGACTCCCAATTGTTTGGGATTTTTCTTACATTGTTTGTTTTTCTTGTTCATTCATTCAGTCATATCCAACTCTTCATGATCCTGTGGACCATAATGTCCAAAGGGTTTTCTTGGCAAAGATACTGAAATGGTTTACCATTTCCTTCTCCAGTAGATTAAAGGAAACAAAGATTAAATTACTTTCCCAGGATAACACAGTAAGTGTATGGGGATGAATTTGAACTCAGATCTTTCTGACTCTGGGGTCAGTGCTCTATCCACTGAACTACCTAGCTGCTTCATTACTTTCGTCTGCTATTTTTAAATGGCATTTTTCTGTCTCTTCCTAAAGTATATTGGTGTTAATATATAAAAAGACTAATGCTTTGTGTGGATTTATTTTATATTCTGCAAATTTGATGAAGTTATTTATTTTAAAAATGAATTTTAGTTTTCAGAATTGTCTACGTAAATTAAAAAGTGATGATTTTGGTTCTAGTTTTGTAATACCTAGTCCCTCAATTTATTTTTCGTTGCAAAAGCATTCCTAATGCTATATTAAATAATAGTGATAACAATAGATAGGCTTACTTTGTACCTAACATGGAAAAATCTCTATTCTATACCTATTACATGTAATTTAGGATCTCATATCATATACTACTTGCCATATGAAGGAAAAGTCCCTTTATTCCAATATTTTTAATGTTTTCAATAGTAACATATATGATTTTTTCAAAAGCTTTTATGCATATATTTATATGATATGAATTTTATTGTTATATTTATATGATGTGAATTTTATCATTATTTCTTTATATCTGCATTTTTAGTTTTCACATTTAGAACCTCTGTATTACTGGTATAAGGTATCATCTTCTTAAAATGTTGTAGTCATTTTGCCAATGCTTTATTTTTTTATTTGCATCAATCTTTATTAGTGATATTGGTCTATCGTTTCTTTTCTCTGTTTTGACTCTTTCTGGTTTAGGTGTTAAAACCATATTTGTATGATAGAAGCAATTTAGTAAGATCTCACCCATCTTTTGCCACAGTTTATGTTCTATTTAATTATTCTTTGAAATTGTAACTTTTTTTCTTTGAAAGTCTGTGGCTTGTTCAATTTCTTTTCCTGAGGACATATTATTTAAGTCTTCTGTTCTTTTTAATAGAGTACATGATATAATATATGATACTATATTTTTGTAAACATTTATCCATGTCATTTAAGTTATTAGTTTCATTGTTATATAGTTGATCAAAATAATTTTAAAGTATTTCCTTTATTTCTTCCTAATTTGTTGGAAGTTCTTTTTATTTTTGATATTCATAATTTGGTTTTCTTCCTTCTTTTTCAAATCATATTATCTAATGTTTTGGCCACTTTGTTGCTTTTAAAGAACAGCTGCAAAAATTGTTCCAATTTTTCTTTCAATTTTGTAAATTTTCTTTGATTTTAAGAATTTATAATTTGGTACCTAATTTGGTTTTTTCTTTGTAATTGATTCATTTTCTTTGTTTTTAAATTTGCATGCCTGATTCATTAATTTATTCTTTCTCTTGATGAAATTATTTGGAGACATAAACAAGGATTGATTTGACTGAATACCAAAAGTTTTGGGGTGTTGTCTTGTTGTTATTACCTTTTATAAAATTATTGTTTCAAAAATTTGTTCTTTGACCAAATTTTTAACTTAATTCCAAACCCAATGTTTTTAGCTTCCAACTAACTTTTAGTCCTTTCTCCAGCAGCACTTTAAAGCACTTATTTTTATTGCATTGTAGTCATTAAATAATAGCATTGACATTTCCACTTTTCCATATTTGTTTGTGAGGTTTTTTTGCCCTAATTTTTCTGGAGGTGCCATGTGCATCTGTGACAAATGTCTACTCTTTTTTATTCCCATTCTGTAATCACCAGAGATTGATCAAATCTAACTCTTCTAAAATTCTCTCTATCTACTTGTAACTCTTCTAAAATCAGGTCCTTAATTTCTTTGTTTGGTTTGCTTTGGTTTGCGTATTTGTTTATTCGTTAAATTTATCCAAGTCTGAGAGGAATACATTAAGGTACCTCTCTAGTATGCTTTTACTACTTTTCCCTGTAGCCACTGAAATTTTACTTTAAATATTTAGATTATCATTCAGTGAATGTATTAAGTATTGAAATAAGTGATATTAATATATTTAAAATGAAATAATTATTTTTATTTTTAGCATAATGTAGTTTTTGTGTATTGCTTACGATCTAGTTGACTTTACTCTTGCCTTTTCTGAGATCATGATTGCTCTTCCTGCTCTTTAAAAATTCAACTGAAGTATAATGAATTTTGCCACAGTTCCTTATTTTAACTATGTGAATCTCGATTTTCAAGTGTATGTCTTTTAAACAACAAATTGCTGAATTAAATTTATAATCCATTCTGCTCTGCTTTTGTCTTTTCTGAGTATTTATGAGTATTTCTACGTCAATGTGTGTTTGTACATGTGTTCTACAGTTCTTGGACCAGTTCAGGTTAAAATCAAAAAGATATGTTTACTGACAACAAAAGTGCATTTTCCCTAGCACCTAGGGGCGCCCTCTTCCCCTTTACCATCTTACTCTCTGGGGAGAATGGGCTCAAACTTAGCAGACTTTCTAAATATCATTTTCCCCAGGAAATTTACTTATAAAATAATCATAGGTAATGGATGGATAAGTTAACATGTGTGCTATTAGACCAAGCAGATCGCTTAGGATTCAGTCTTCATCATCTGGCTTCCAGCAAATCTTGGCATTTATTCCTTTCCCTGTTCTCCTCATGGCTTACTCTTCTGACTTTCAAAGGTTTTAACCAGAATCAATAGCCCATCTAATAAAAGGAAAGAACAGTTAAAATTGAGAAAAATGATAACCACATCACAAATTCCCAGCTTTATTCCCTGGATCAGATGGAGAGATAAAGTCCTGAGTCCAAAGGTTTAGTTCATGCTTTCTACAAAGCCAGTCAATCCAAGTACATTCAGAGACAAAAGACTGACGCTAGCAGCCTAGTGTCTCGATTGTGCCTGAGTTCTGGTTTCATAGTCTATTAATAGTTTGTCTTCACATTACATGGTTAGCAAAGCAGAATCAATTATAAAACCTGTGAACATGATTCTAACAGGGGAGTAGGAAACTTTCATTGTTTTCTGAAAGAGGGCTCCTTAGTATCTTCCACATGACAGACTGTATCACCTACCATTCTCTGGACTTCCTATCACATTATCAATCCTCTAGTATTATTCATTCTACTTTTCATTAAAAAAATCTATTTTCTTCATGTAGGTTTATGCTCAGTTTTTCTAAGTAAACTCATGGTTGATTGTAAATGCTTTGTAATATCATATTCCAGGTTCTCTTCTCCTTCAAAGTGAAAGCTAACAAATATTGTGTAGTATTGGTACACCACTATGTGGTTTGTCAGTACTTTAAACTCTTTCTTTCCAGCTATACAAATTATTTTTTTTCTTTAACCTGGAAGTTCTGAATTTGGAAGTTTTCACTTTGGTATCTCTTTGCCTTCTCATTATAATAAAGGCAATTTTCATTCATGATTTCTTGAAATACAATGTACAGGACTTTTTTTTTGGTCATAGCTTTCAGATAATCCAATCATTTTTAAATTATTTCTAATTGACCTCTTTTTTCATAGGAAGTACCTTACATTTAAGGTATCTAGGTGTTACAATGGATAGAGCACCAGGCCTGGAATCCAGAAGACCTGAGTTCAAATTTGGTTTCAGACATTTACTAGCTATATGACCCTAGGAAAGCCACTTAATCCAGTTTGTCTCAGTTCCTCATCTATAAAATGAGTTGGAGAAAAAAATGCAAACCTCTCTGGCATCTTTGCCCAGAAAACCCTAAAAAGGGGTCACGAAGACTCAGGCATGATGGAAATGACTAAACAACACAACTTACATTTTCTTGTTTCAGTCTTTTGACTTCATTTTGTTATTTCTTATTGTCTGTGGAGTGGTAAATTTCTTTTTGATTTATTCCAATTTTCAGGAAGTCTGTTATATGAATAAAGTTTGGCACCCTTATACTAAACTGTTAATTCTCCTTACTAAGCTGTTAATTCTCCTTTCAAGTCTTGCTTCCAGAATTCTCATTTCTTTTCCTGCTTTAGAGCTTTCATCTTAGTAAATAATACTTTTAAACTCTTTGAAAGAAAAACATTTGCATTTTTCTATTCAAGGAATTTTAATTAACCTTGGATTGTGCAGTGCTTTTTCTTTGATGCTTTGCTTGTGAATATTTTGGAATTACATTTTCTTCTGGATTTGTGTCTTGGGAATCTCTGCCTATGTAATCGGTTTTTTGTCTTTGATTTCTACTCTTGTTTATTTGTTCTTCTAGCTTTACTTCCTGAATTGGGACTTGGTTTCACAGTGAGGTTCACATCTTCTGAAGGGGCTTTGGGGACCTAGTGTGACTGTGATCCGTAGCAACTAGGTTCTTTCTGCTATTTTCTTCCAAGAAGTCAGGATCTGGCCAAGGAACTACAAACTCTCAGTGGGCCATAGGCAATCTGATTACTGCCATTCTGGTCTGAGTTTTGTAGATTCTTGACCCTAATTTAAATGTAGACAATATTATAGCGTGCTTGTCCCTGGTTGGAGTTCTAGTAGACAGTTGCTAGTCCCAGCCTCTTTCATCTAGGTAGAAAACTATAGTTTCAAAGAGACAGATCCATATACCAATCCTTAGTCACCTGCTCACTTGCCCCAGGGAAAATCCTAGATCCATCTCTGGCTTCAGATCAATAGAACTGCAGAGGGACATCAATGTGTGCCCATATGCTGAATCCAAGACTCTGTGTCATTTTGTGAGGTCAAAATGACAGAACTTCAAGATGACCCTTGGCATCTTGCCTTTGTGTTGATCTTAACCAAGGAAAATGAATTGCCTTCGTTTCCTCTTCTATCTCCCATTCGCTAATCAATCTTATTTTCTTCACCTTTGTTGGGGTAGTTGTTGGATGTAGCTAGGCTATACTGCTTCCTTACTCCACCATCATTTCCAGTATCCAAACACATTTGATTCTCATAATAAAAGATATGTGAAAATCGGTATTAATATATGGACTTTATCAAATAATTTCCAGTGAAGATTCTGCCAAATTAATGATTTTCCTTCTCGTCCTTGCTATATTTATTTTGCTTGTGCAGAAGTTCCTCAATTTTAAGTAATCCAAATTATTCAGTTTATCTTTTATTGTCATCTCTGTTCCTTGCTTAGTAATAGTTCTCTCACAACCATAGTTGTGAAAAATATTTCACTTCTCCTTCATTTACTCATGTATTTGTCATACATCCATTTAGAGTTCATGGTAGTATACAGTCTCAACCTATGCCAGAGTGCTTTAAAGTTTTCCCAGAAATTTCTATCAAATAGGGAATCCCTATCACAGGAGTTAAGGCATCTAGTTAATTAAAGACTACAACACTATATTCATTGTTTCTAGGTCTTGTTACCTAATTCGGGCTTCTTTCAAGACTGCTGTCATGCCCCACCTTTGGCAGAAGACTTGTCCCAGTTCTCTCCACCCTCGGCCCCACTGACATCCTCCTTCGATCACCCACTGCTAGTGCCTTCCCTCTGAGACTACTTTCCATTTATACCGTATATATTTTATATGGACAGGTTTGCGGTTTGTTTGTTTCCTGCATGGTGCCTCCTCCTTTGGAATGGAGGGCATCCTTGAGGGCAGGGACCACATGTTGTCATTCTTTGTATCCACACACAATTTCTGACACACAGTTAAGGGTTTAATAAGTGCTTATATACTCTTAGCCAAATATATTTATGTAACTCCTGGGTATATACATCATGGTAGGAGAATCCCCAAATATTGTATGCATTCTGTATTTTCTTTACATGGGATTCCTTTTTCTGTCTTTTCCTCTTGGGTTATTTTTTTTCCAGTAATATATAGAAAGCCTATCTATACAGAGGTTTTTCTGAATTTATTTTACAGCCTGCTACTTCATGGATTTCATTATTTAATTATGCTGATGGATTTCTAGGGTGCTCCAGAAAGCAATCTTTGCAAGTAACAATCTTTTTTTTCTCTTTGCTTCTACATTATTTCCTGAATTTCATCTTCTCATCTTATTTCTGTACCTACCATTTCTCAAACTATGTTAAGTAATAGTAGTAATAATGGTATTCTTCTTCATCAACAGAGAAGTCCCTCAAGTGTATCTTTTTTAACAACAAAGATAGTTATATTTAACCAATATCTGATCACAACTATATTTTTATTTTCAATTTATGACATAAAACAAGCATTTCAATATGATAGTAGAATTTTTTAAAAGATGATTGCAAACAAAATTGCAAATCAATTATGTAAAATTTGCTGTTCTTTTTAAATATGTAATAAAATTATGATGTAAATTTCTTTTTTTCTTCCCTCCCCACTCTGTACTGGAGATGGCTAACATTAGATACAAATATATAGATATATGTATGTACATCTATGTATGTATATATATATAGAATGTATATCTATATATATATAGAATGTGCATATATGTGTATATATATGTATGTATGTGTGTGTGTGTGTGTGTATATATAGAGAGAGAATATAATCATTCTATACATACTTCTATCAGTTCTTTCTCGGGATGCTGATAGCATCTCAAATATTTCTTCATTCAACTAATGCTAGTCCTTGCGTTTTGAAAGATGCTATTTATATTTTTGAGGAAAGGTCTTTATAACAACAACAATAGCACTTATACAGTACTTTAATATTTGCAAAGCAGCATATACATGATATCATATTTGAGCCTCACTACAATCTATTTTATTATCCACATTTTACAGAATATAGCTTTACATTTTTCCTGTTTTAAAATATTTTACCATAAATCAATTTTGTATTTAAGCCAAAGTTTTTTCTGTATCTATTGATATATTCATATTTTTTATTTTTCATAATTTACAGCTTTTCTAGTTTTGCTCCATATGAGCATTCCTATTATAAATTTAGAGGATAATCTTTTGACCACATTGCTATAGATTCTTGGGTAATATTTTATTTGATATTTGCATTAGTCATATTGATCTATAGTTTCCTTGAATTTCTTTTGACCCATGGACCATATTTCTTTCATATTAGGAATTTTTCGGCACTTCATTAACCTGACCCCTTCTCACCTTTGCAGTCTTCTTACACATTACTCCCCTCCAGGAATTCTATGATCAAAGGTCATTAGACTCCTTTCTGTTCCTTGCATGTGACATTTCATTTTTCAACATCATGCATTTCACTGACTCTCCCTCATGCCTCCTCACCTCTGCCTCCTGGCTTTCCTGACTTCCTTCAAGTCTAAACAAAAGTCCCACCTTCTGCAAGGAACCTTACCTAGTCCCCCCTAATGTAAGTGTGATCCTCTGAGACTGTCTCTAGCTTATACTGTATAGCTCTTGAACTTTTCTTCCTGTATTTTCCACCATTAGGCTGTGGGCTCCATGGTGACAGGGTCTTTTTTTTTCTTTATCTCTCCAGAACGTATACAGTGCCTGGCATATAATAGATGCTTAAGAAATGTTTGTTGGTATCTTATGAAATATGAATGTAATTGAATACTATTGTACTTTAAGAAATGACAAAAGAGATTTGAGAACAGATTTATAAGAATTGATTCACAGTGAAATGAGCAAATCAAAGCAAAATTTATACAATAGCATATTGAAAGTAAATCAACTTTGAAAGAAGCTTTTCCAAATCACCCTTAGTGCTAGTGTCTCTCCTTTAAGATTAGCTTCATTTTATTAACAATATATTCATTTTATATGTATGTGCATATTAATGATACATCTTGTTTGTACATAGCTATTTGCATTTTATCTCCACTAATTTTCATTTCCATGAGAATGACTTTTTATTTTGTTTTGTTTCATTTTTGTTTTTTAATTGCATTTCTTAATTAAAAATTATTCAGTTTCTTGTTCTGAGATTGAATTTTTAACTTGTCCATTTTCTTCTATTCTGGACATTTTCTATTTTTGTAAGAATTCATCTGTTTAAGTTATGAATTGCATCAGCATATAATTCAGCATAACCAGTATTAGAAATATTTTCCCTTATTCTCTCTTTATCTACTCTGGTTTGGTTTTCCTTAACCATTTTTATATTGGTGATTTGGTTTTTCTCTTTTTTATCAAATTAGCTATTTGTTGATTGTGTTAGTCTTTAATTCCTAACTTTATTTACTGATTCAATATTTTAAGATTTATTTTCATTTTATCTCTTTTTTGTCTCAAAATTTGTATTTTAATCAAATTATTTAATTCATCAAATTATCTCAAAATTTGTATTTTTGTACTTTTTTGTGCTTTCTTATTTGTTGCCTTTCTAGGTTGTTGTTTATTTTTTTTGTTGCATTCTCAGTTCATTGATATTTTGCTTCTCTCTTTTAAGGAATTGATGAATGCATTTAGAGATATTTTCTCACATGATCTGCTTTGACCAAAAGTTTTAGGGTGTTGTCTCATTATTTTCCTATTTAACAAAATTGTTTCTACAATTTATTCTGTGGTTTATATATACTTTAGGATTGTATCATTTCATCTCTGTTTAAATGTGAACCTTTTTTTCAAATAAGGTTTGTTGGAGGGTCTAATTGTTCTGTGGTCTTTAAAAGATTTGTTTAATAATCTCTGGCTTTTTCTTCATTTATTTATGATTTTTTCATTCCCTTATACATTCTCAATTTAACCACTTAGGAAAAAGTATATTACTTTCAATTTCTATTTAATAATTGCCAGAGATCTATCACATCTAACTTTTTAAAAATTCTATTCAAATATTTAAATGTTTCCTACTTTATATAGATATATTTAAGTCTGAAAGAGGAATATATAAGTTCCTGCAATTATGATTTTACTATCTATTTTTCCCTGCAATTCACCTTGGCTTTTCTTTAAGGCATTTAGACACTACACAGTGTGGTGCTTTTATATCTAGTATGGATGCTATTTCATTATTTATAGAGTCTTTAAGCATTATGTAGTTTCCCTGCTCATGTCTTTTAACGATGTCTAATTTTGCCTAAGGTCCTGACTAAAATTATAGTGTCACCTCAGGTGTTTTGGATTCCCCTGAGGCATAACATTCTTCTCCAGCCCCTCAGCTTAATTCTGGGTGAATTATTATGCTTCAAATGTGTTTCTTCATAACAATATATTTTTGGATTCCGTTTTCAAATCTATTCTTCCACTCTCCTCTGTTTTATGCATGAATTTATTTTTTTCACATTAATGACTACGATTTTCAATTGCATTTTTCTTGTATCATAGTCTACATTTCTTTTATTTGCCCACACCTTTTTGTTGCAAAAAAAAGGGGGGAAAAATCATTGGGATTATTATGTGATAGCTAGACTGATTGATCTTTTCATGAAAGGTAAGCTTCTTGAGGGCATAGACTTGAGAGGTCTTTTAGAGAGAGATTTGTTCTTAAAACCAGAAAGATCTGGGTGAAAGTTCTGCCTCTGACATATATTGGCTCTGTGATTCTGAGCAAATTCACTGTGAACTTAAATTCTCAGTGCCCCAAGAAACTTTCTAAAACTGCAAACTGAAAAATATTTAAAGATATGCATTAGTTTGGAGTTCCCTTACTCCATTCCCTACCCCCAAGTAAATCACAAGTCAGACCAAATAGTGGGGTCTTAATAATAGTAATTGATTGATTGAGCTAAACAAATGAAAGTCCATAGGGAGAGCTCACCCTCTGTTACCCACACTGGCCAATGACACAGTTCAGGCTGGTATCTTGATGTGACATGTATTCTTTTCTTTGTTAATTTAGACAGCTTACAAAGGGTTGTTGTTCAGTAACGTCCAATTCTTTGTGACTCCTTTTGGAGTTTTCTTGGCAAAGGTATTACAATGATTTGCCATATCCTTCCTTAGTTCATTTCTCCAACTCATGAGGACACCTAGGCAAACAAGGTTGACTTGCCCAGGGTCACACAGCTAGTAAGTATCTAAGGCTGGATTGACACTCATGAATATGAGTCTTCCTGACTCCAGGCCCAGTGCTCTATCCACTATACCAGTAGTTGTCCTTTAAGAAAGGACAAATTAGTAATTGTACTTATAATAGCTTATGTCCCCTGAAGACATAATTCTTTTATCAGTTGGTCAAGACTGGAATCTCTGACCTGTCTTAAATTCTGTGTCTATTTCAATTTTCCATTGTATCTACCCTTAAACTCTTTGCTATTCCAACAAAGTAAAAGATACAGCATTCATGATCATTCATAAATCTTTATGTTAAGGGGAAAATCCAAAATGAAATAAGGCACAATTTAAGGAAAACATATTAAAAGTCAGGTAAAAATAAAGCATGGGGAGGATAAAGTTTAGAAAATCTTTTCTGGAACTTCCTTACATTTCTCAGAGAGAGAACAGTTGAGCCACCTTTCACACAGGCAACTCCATGTGATCAGAGGTTTAGCCACAAAGGCTTTGTATTACAGTAGCTATATATTTCTCACCATCACTCCTTTCCTTTCCCTCCTTCTCCTTGTATATGGGAGATCATGACACCATAACTAGCACTGCTGCCACTCTGCTCCTGACGACTGCTGCCTTGCTCCCTCCCTCCTTTCTCATCCTTCAGGCTAGCACAGTTTCCTAGCAGGATAGTCAGTTGAGTCCTAGAATAATGTATAACAAACTTGGAAAGGTCAGTTTGTACCAGGCTATGAAAGACTTTATAGGCCAAAGAGTACCTTATCTTAAAGTCCCTGTATTTTGCTGAATAGGGGAGTTATGTGAACAGAACTTTGCTAATGGAAAACCATTTTAGTGGTAAGATAGATTGAGGAAAGAAGAGACTTGAGACAGGAAGATACCTTAGGAAGCTGCTGCTATACAGAAGGGATAAGGATTTGAACCAAAATGATAGACACCAGTGATGGAAGGGGGCAGATGCAAGATATTATAGAAGTAAATGAAACAACTTTTCACCCCACTTAATATGTGAAATATGATCCCATGAGAAATTGTCATATTCACTCTACATTTAATACATATCAAGACATTTTTACTACATTTTTAGATATTAAAGCTCCCTAAAAGTCAGGTTGAGTAAGAACTAAATATCTCATCTGTATTGAACATTTTCTTAAAAACAGGAGATTTCTAACACACAAAAATTCAGATTATGTTCCAAGTTCGAAATACTGTATGTAATTAGACTTCATCAATAATTAATGTCAGTACCTACATCTTACTTGCAGTAAAGCTGCAGTCACAAGAACAATCAAAGGATTTCCATAGTGGACTATATCCACCCTTCCTCAGTAACATCTACTAAAGCTCTATTAGCTCTAAAATCATAGACTTCTAAGACCATAGATTTAGAGCTTAAGGGGACATTAGAAATCTTTTAGTTAAATCCCCTTATTATAAAATAAGGTGAGGAAACTAAGTCCCATTCAACCAATGAACAAGCATTTAAGAGCTTTTTATTCAGGGAAGTCCAGAGATGAGGTCTTCACAAAACAGCACACCACATGCTAGGTTTTGGTGATATAAAAACAAAATTGAAAACAGATTCAGCTCTCTACTAAGGGAAACAGCATATAAGCCTATAATTAAATATAAAATATATACAAAGTAAGTAGTTTTTCTGATTTTGTAGATGGGAGGTACTGGCAGATGAAGGGATCAGAAAGAGCCTCATATAGAAAGTGATGTTTATACTAGGCTCCGAAAGAAATTGGAATAGTCTGATGTTGAAGTGTGAGAGTAGATCTCAGGGAGGAGACAATGCAAAGGCACAGAGGTAGTAGAAAAAATGCCATGTATCAGGAATAGATATTAGATCAATTTGGTTATATCATAGACCATAAAGAAGAGTGTAGTGTGTTGAAAATATTTTAAAGAAAATTTTTCTTAATAAAAAGAGGTTTCTAGAACAAAAAATTCAGATTAAGTTCAAAATTTGAAATAATAAGTATAGACTCTAACTCAAGTCTCAAGGCAGTAACACTGATTCTATTTTGTTATTTGCTTGGTCATTATTCTAACCTATTTACTAACTTTGGATTTTATGTTAGGGTCAGGTTCTGCACATTTCTGGGAGGAATGTCTAAGTTGAACTTTTGTCCTCTTAGATTTTTTTCTACAGTTTGCTTGGAGTATAAAATGTTGTACAATTCCATGATCTCATGGACAGCTTTCAGTGCTATGAAAGTGATGCCACCTAGGACAAAGTCAGCTGACCGTCCTTCTGGTTTAGCTCTACAAGTTCCTCATTGAGAGATTTAGGTCTGAGTAAGATGCCTGTCTGGTTTTTCTTAGTTAGGAGATTGCTACTGGACTCAGCCATTTAGCTAATATCCAATGTGAAGTTCCTCATGCTTAGAGTGACAGAACTGTAGACTCCCCTTCAGTCTGGGATTCCTGCCTTGGAATCACTATGGACTTCAACCTGGACTGGAGTCTGCAACAGAGTCCTTGCTGTGCTTCTGGGGTCAGAGTCTTATAGCTACTGTTTGCTTCTGAACTTGTTGCTTGCTCAGAACATAATTAGGGCCTGACTGTTCATCTCCATCACCCCTAAACAAAGGTTACCTCTTCAATTTGCTCTGAATCTGTGACACATAAATGTGAGCAACAGAGTTGTCAGATGGCACATCTTCCTATACCCTCCACTAGTTTGGAGACACTCCCCCAAGACCTTTTCTACACTTATGTTTCCTGCCATGGTGCACTGCCTCAGGAGCCCAGAATGAATCCAGCTCAGACTGCCTAGCTGAGATTCTCTCTGGACTGCTTGTCAATACAAGCCTCACAAATGGCAAGGCTCTTTAAGAGTCAACCCAATATGGCAAACCCTTAATAAACTTTGTTTTACTTTAGCTGGAAGAAGTCTGGAGTCTAATTCATTCAGCAGGACCCAGTGTGTTCGTATTTTGGGGTCCCAAGCACCCCAAACCTCAATATGGTTCCCAGATCTCAACATATGGTTCCCTGACCAGGCTCCAAAATAACCTGGGCAGCTCATTACTGGACAGGTTCTGTCCCCAGTATCTACAGATTTTTATGGCTTTCAGTTTCAACCTAGCCTCGAAAGATTACTCACTTATAAGTCTTTCTTGGATTTCCCAATCAGGATTCAGTCTGGTACATTCTCTAGATCTTTGTGGAGGAGGTGTGATGGAAGAGCTGAGCTATGAATATATACTCTACCATCTTGACTTCTTACTTCATGACTCTCTAAAAGGAGCCTAAGATTTAATTTTTTTTCTGGCTCCCATGTCACATTATTGACTCAAATTGAGCTTACATTATGCTAAAACCAGTAGATGTTTTCTAGCCACAACTCCTCCATCTTGTTTTGTTAAGCTATTTTTGTTATTGCTTTGTTATATTTTTATGATCTTTGTCATTTTTGTCTACAGATATAAGATTTTACATTTGTATCTATTAATTTTAATTTTATCAGACTGTCCCACATTTCAGCCTGTAGAGATATTTGTTTTTGAATGCTTAGTGTCAAACAAATGGGTTAACTTTGAGACATCTGAAATTTTGATGTATATGCCATATAAACCTTTATCCAGGCCATTAATAAAAATGTTGAAAAAAATATCAAAATTACTTTGCAGACTGGTGCTATATATTAGCTGACATTGCTAGGTGGTGCAGTGGATAGAATGTTGCACCTGGAATCAAGAAGACATACTCCTGAGTTTAAATATGGCCTCAAACAGTCATTAACTATATGACCCGGATCAAGACACTTAACCAGGTTTGCCTCAGTTTCCTCATCTATATAATGAGCTGAAGAAGGAAATGGCAAACCGCTCTAGTACCTTTGCAAAGAAATCCCCAAATGGAGTCACAAAGAACCAGGTACAACCAAAATGATACTTTACAGAGCTAGATAAAATAATGACAAAATATTTGAAAGGAGGAAAAAGACCTAGAGTCCCAACCTAAATAATGAAATAAAAATAAGATTGTAGGAGAATGACATTTGCTAACACCAAACTATAAAATTATGGTCCTAAAAATGATTTGATATTGTTTAACAAATGACGATGAGATTAATGGAATAAACTACTTAAGAAAGAATAAGAAACAAGTAATAACTCAAGTATCAGTAAACATAGGAGCATAAGTTCCTTGAGGAGGAACTTCTATAAAGAACTGGTTAATTAAACTGGAAAACAATTTGCAGGAATTTCATTCATATCAACATTTTATACCATACACCACATGGTAAGCAATCAACCGAACAAACAGTCTGAATATTCAAGGACACATCATAAAAAATTAAGAGAGAATATAATCAAGGTGTCTTGATGCCCTGCTTCATAGATATGGCTAAGGAGAAAACTCTTTACTAAGGAAGTGATTAAGAAAATCACAAAAGATAAGGTAATTCTGTTTGTTTTAATTTATAAGCTCTACACAAATAAAATCAATATTTTGTTTGGGAAATAATATTTGCGTGAGAATCTCTTAAATGGGTCTAGGGATGAGTGGTGAGAAACAGTCCCAAAAAGGATTATTGCAAATGACTAGCTATGTGAAAGATAACTTCAAGTCATTAATAATAAGAGAAATGCAAATCAAAACAAGTCTGAGGTTTCATGCCACATCCTGTAAATTGGCAAAGATGGCAAAAGATGAAAGTCGCCAATGTTGGAGGGAGTATGGAAACACGGGCACACATACATTGTTGATGATGTTATGAATTGATCTAATAATTCCAAAAGATAATTTGGAATAATGCTTTAAAAAGTGACTTAAAATGTTTTATATACAACAAGGAGGTCAAAGACAAAAAGTGAGGTTCCTTATACACCAAGATATTCACAGTACCTTTTTTTGTGATAGTAAGGAATTTAAAACAAAGTAGATGGCCATCAAATGGAGAATGGCTAATCTAATCATAATACCAGAATATAATTACTATATAAATATGATCAATATGAAGAAATACATTTGTAAATGAAAATAGTGTATAAACATATCTATAAAAATATAGTACATGTAACATAAATACGTATATAAATAAATTATACCTACAAAAGTTTTTTTCTTTAATTTAAAAAGGGGAAAACTATTAGCATAGGTCAAGGACTGATCTATAGACCACTTCCCTAAATACCTCCAATTACCTTTGGTAATTTATTGCAAAGAGGAGAGACTTCATCCTGAAAAGATGTCCTCAATTTAAAAAAAAAAGCACTTATGAAATTCATCATATATGCTGGGACTTGTACTAGGTACTAAGCATGCAAATACAAAATTAAATAGTCCCTGCTGCAAAAAATCTACTTTCTACTAAGTAGAAAACTTAATGCAAATTGTATGAACAAAATACGGGGATAGTGAATCGACCTGTAATTTTTTTTGGTATTGGAAACTAATGGATCAGGAAATTCCCTCCACTAATGCATGTTGGCACCTTTTTTTTAAAATCAATATTTTAAGAGAGGGAGCCACTTCAGTTACTGAAAGGTTGTTACTTGTCCAGAATCATACAACCAGGTATCAGAATCAGAACTTAAACTCAGGTCTTCCTTGCTCAAAGAAAATCTTTTCAACATGCTGTATAGAAAATAAATACAAGATAATTAAGGATAGGGAGACAATAACTGCTAGGAGTATCGGCAAAGTCTTCATATCAAAGGTAGCACTTGAACTGAGTTTTAAAGGAAACAAGAGATTCCAAAAGGCAAAAATGAAAATGGAATGTGTTCTAGGCATGGGATATATCCATATTGCCAAGGCAAAAGCAAAAATAGGGTGTTGTGTGTCAATAGCAGTATGCAAGCCAATTTGGCTGAACCATAGGGCATGTCAAGAACCAGGAGTCAGAAGACTTGAGATCAAGTCTTACTTCTGATACTTAATAGTTACATGAAATTATCAAATCATTTCACCTCGCTGGGTCAGTTTCCTCAGCTGTAAAGTGAAGGAGTAGGCTAGCTGATCTCCTAGATCTCTTCTAGCTCTAATACTCTACGACACTAAATTATTTCAGATTGAAAATTCTTCACTATCCCTTGCCAGTCAATAGCTGAATTGTACCCATGACAGCACAATTTTTCTCAATACTTGCTTCTACCAGGAACCCCCTCTAACTTATGCCTAATAGCATTTTTGTCATTTATTAGCCTTCCTAAGAGACTTTCCTGCTTTAGAAAAGCTGTATGGTGTCCAATAGATACAGGCAAAGCCAAAATAAAAGAAAAGCAGCTTCAGCAACAGGTACTGTATTTCCAAAGATTTCACAAATGCTACTTCAGTATCTCCTTGTGACATAGAAGTGACTTGGGATCTCAATTTTATGTAATTTAATGTAATTTATGTAATTTAATGTAAAGTCTGGCAGGTCCTACAATCTAGAAGGACCTTGAGCACAGGATTGTCAATGCATGTCTATGGTCTAAGAATCATCCTAATATTGGAGAGCCTCATCAAAAGGATGATGTGGTGGTAAAATGCTAGGTCTATATTCAAAGAACCTGAGTGCAATATTGGCTCTGCCATTTACTATCAATGTGGTCTTGTGCAAATCATTTAATCTCTCTGAGCCTTAGTTTGCTCAAGTGTAAAAAGAGTGAAATGACCTCTAAATTCCCTTCCATTTCTGAATTTATTGTAAACAAAACTTTGGCCACCAAGTGATAATCCTTTTTTTAACACAGATAATCTACAAAAGTGTGGAGAGATTATGATAGGACATGCCAACATCATAGACTGAGTATTGAAGCTATCTTTAAAGTGTGAAATATCAACAGAATCTGATAGTAATAGATTTTCATCTCAATTGCCAACTGTCTTTTTCTTTCTGTCTTAATCCACCAGTTCATTTTCCAGACAAACAATATTTATCACACACACACAGTAGTTAGAGAAGAAAGGTAGAAAGATACAAAGTTAAGAAAAGACATGGTCCTTGTCCTCAAGGAGCTTATCATTTATTAGTGTTTCCCTCCACTTATAGTCTTATTCAGACATGCATAAGTAATGGATACACAGGCAGATATGAATCCACAAAATAAGAAATAATAGGTAGGTTCAATTCATAAGTAAATGTCTTTCATTATCTTCTATTTCTCTCATGGGGCCCAATTACTGGTCCCAGAACTTGACATTCAGAGCCATATCTAGTTATGGTCAAAAACATGTATTAAGCGTGTGCCAGGCATGGTGCTAAGTATTGGAAATGCAAATACAAATAGAAAGAAAAACAATCTGTGCCCTGAAGAAGCTTACATTCTAATCAGAAGCTGAGAGAAAGAAGCATGATGGAAGAATTCTCAGTGCAGCCTGGAGAGGAAGGGGACATGACTGGCCTGGATGCACTCCTTAAATGAAGGTTCTAGGAGACTTCCAATCAAAGGGAGAGACTGGGGAATGGAAGAGTACTTCCAAAGTGAGAATTAAATGGTTGCAGTTAAGGCTTCAGGATAAAAATCTGGGGGGTGAAGAAGTCCGTAATATAGAGCATAACCTAAATCTTTAGTTAAGGGTCTCTAAATAGCAGGTAGAGGAGGTCCAGCTACCCAACCAAGTAGGGCTAGGCTGAAACAATGGAATAAAGTTTTCTCTCAACTTCCACCACTGAATAAAATTTTCTCATGAGACAGATATTGGACTAGACCCATAATTGAACAGAAAGGAAATTAAGCCAGATTCAAAACTGAGTCACAAGATGGAGTCAGTGTGGTTCACTCAATTTCCACCACTACTTGCTACTCTAGTCTCCATTTTCCACTTTTGGTTCATGGGGCAGCAGGCAACTTATGTCCACCATGGAGAAGGATGACTGATCTAGAAACCAAACTTATAAGGTTTCTTTTATG
Organism: Bettongia penicillata ogilbyi; assembly: GCA_023548195.1. Lineage (NCBI taxonomy): Eukaryota > Metazoa > Chordata > Mammalia > Diprotodontia > Potoroidae > Bettongia > Bettongia penicillata. The sequence continues at coordinate 182,228 of JAJHZJ010000377.1, read as the reverse complement.
TATTCACAGTCAGAGTTACATCAGTCAGACTACAGATCAAACTAATTAGAGGACTCACGATGGACCATATTTGAGGAGAGAAATTCAAATGTCACCAAAGTAACAAAGAAAACCTAAATGTAAACATAAACTCTATGAAATAAAAGACCAAAGCAATATAATGTTGTTGTTCTTAAAGTGTTTCAGACATGTCTCACTCTCTGGGACCCCATTTGGGATTTTCTTGACAAAGATACTGGAAAGGTTTGCCATTTTACTCCAGCTCCAGCTCATTTTACAGATGAGAAAACTGAGGCAAACCTGGTCAAGTGACTTGCCCAGGGTCACACAGATAGTAAGTGTTTGAGACCAGATTTGAACTCAGGAAGATGAGTCTTTCTGACACCACTTTATACACTCTTTTCAGACTACACTTGGCTCATGTCATTTTCTGCTTGTGTTGTGTTTGTCCTTCATTTTCGAAGAGGACCGTGCCATCAGAGAAATGATGACATGACTTGCACTTGAATTTGTTTTGAGTGAAGGAAGACTATGTAAGGTCACCAGCCTCACTTTCTCCTCCTGAGCCCTCTGGATCCAGTGACCAGATATTCATCAGGATGACTGGAGACAGCCAATTCATACAACCAACCCTGTAATCAAAACTCAAAACAATAGTAAATTATAATTGAAGATTTTTTTTGTTTCACATAGCAAAATTTCACTAATCATTTTTAGGGCTTGAATATTATTAATCCCATGTTTGCCTGACAATTAAATTTCATTTATCCTTTTCTTATAAATTAAAACTAACCACATTCTGAGCTTAGAAACCTAGTGAATACCTGATAATTGACTCAGATTAATGTATTGAAGCTAAATCTTTAAACCACCCTATATATTTTCATAATCTTTATGTAATAGCCAAATTTGTAAAATGAAAACTCAGTCTTTATCATAATAAATTTATGATGATGTTTTAAAACAAAATATGCCCATTAAAAATTTGTTCTTTAAATATATTTTATCACATTCTTTTAAAAGCTCATTTCATAACCTAATAGCATCCAGATTAAAAAAATAAGTTATTTGTCTAATAGAACTTCTAATACAATGGTCTTTCAAATTTCACAGTATAAGAAAATTTAGAAATACAATAAAACTATTGTAAAAGATAGTAATGATAACATACATAATATCATGTACTTAAAAACTGAAACAAAACTTATTACCAGTCAAATGGCATCAGTTCAGCAGAATGCATTTCCAAATTATGCTCCATAGGAATCATTAACCTTATTACCTTTGATACTTTATACTAATCACATCTAAAATCCAGCATGTAATTACATCCAATTAAAGAAATGATAACAATAGTCAACATTTAAATAGCGCTTGCCATATGCAAGTCACTGTGCTAAGCACTTCGCAAGCCACAACAACTCTGCTACCCGTTATTATTCTTTTCTTTACATACCAGGAAACTCAGCAAGCAGAGATGAGATAACTTGCTTAAGATCATACAGTGACTAAATTTTCTGAGACCAGACGTAACTAAGGTTTCCTTGCGTTTTCCAGCATTTTTTGTTGTGGTGATGCAAAACCTTTATTTGGAGACCAGATCTGAGATGAGAGGGGTTAACAAGGCCAGAGAGAGAGAGCCTCTAAAATGGGGTGGTCAGGGTTCTCCCAGCTGGAGTTGGAGAGACTCAGGAAGTCTCTTCTCTTTTCATGGTCAAGAAAGGATTAATCAGAGGTGATTATAAAATGCAAACCACTTACCTATATATATTTTCTCTTCTCTCTAGGATTACTTTCAAAGTAGCTGCCTGTCTTCCTTTCACTAAAACAATAGGGTTTTTTGGGGGGAGGGGATGATCTAAAGGGTTATTTGCCCTAAAACTTTTACAGAATTTAATTCTTATACCCAAAACTCACTAAAATATTTCAGAAGGGTATTAGTTTCTGGAAGTAACCCAAAGTCCCAGCAGTTCTCCCCTACAATCTTAATATGATTAACTCTAAACTCCTTAATAATTAACCTCCAATTTTCCTTAATCTACTAACATGTTTTAGCAATCTTTTCAACCTCATCTCACACTGCAAACCTGAAGTGGAAGTTAGTCCTGCTTACTGGGATAATTGCTTCAAGTATGAAACATCATTCATCTTTCCAGACTACTAAACTTTTTGGCTGCAGCTTTTTAGCAGTTTTTCTGGTGGACTGCACTTTTCCCTTACAAATCTTTCAAGGTAACAGAAGAGGAGTAAGAAAGATGAGATACAAAGAAGAAACTCCTTTAGGGTGAGCTGGGCCAGAATCATCATTTAAAGCTGCCCAGCAAAACCAAAAAGTCATCTGATGAGAACAAAATTTTTATATGTTTAGCCTTATTTTTTTTTCAGTTCGCAATAATGAAAAGGGATCAAATTGGGGGAGGGAAGCCAAAACAAATTACCACTTATATCCATTGTAGATTTATATCAGATGCCACAGAACTCAATAGCATCCTGTTTAGTCATTCCTGTAATTAGCAGAAGCATTCTTTACTACCAAAAGTCTGTTCAAAGGAGAATCCACCTATATCTTGCTACTACTTGAACCCATCTTCCATCGTCACCCAAGGGAAAATTTAAAAATAAAACTAAAACTGAATCCTAATCCTAAACCAAATACATCCTTGGGCTAAACAATCTAAATTTAAACCACCCCAATCCTGCAGGCAAACTTAATTTAAGGATACAACGTTGTACTACTTTAGTAACTAAGTAAGTAGCATTTGAGATCACTGCAAAATTTATTCAGTATCCAAAAACAACCAACCAGCAGTTTTTCTTTTCTTCTCTCCAAATCCCAGCTAATGTCCTAGAGGGAGACTCAATGGATCAGGATGTAGAAAGCCCAGTAACCATTCACCAGCCAAAATTGCCTAAGCAAGCCAGAGATGATCTACCAAAACACATCAGCAGAGACCGAGCTAAAAGAAAAATCCAGAGGTACGTGAGGAAAGATGGAAAGTGCAATGTTCACCACGGCAATGTGAGGGAGACCTACCGTTACCTGACTGATATCTTCACAACCTTAGTTGATCTGAAATGGAGGTTCAACCTGTTGATCTTTGTTATGGTTTACACAGTGACATGGCTCTTCTTCGGCATGATCTGGTGGCTTATAGCTTATATCCGAGGAGATATGGACCATATAGAGGACCCCACATGGACTCCATGTGTCACTAACCTCAATGGGTTTGTCTCAGCTTTTTTATTCTCAATAGAGACAGAAACCACCATTGGTTATGGCTACCGAGTTATCACAGACAAGTGTCCTGAAGGAATTATCCTCCTTTTAGTCCAGTCTGTGTTGGGGTCTATAGTCAATGCATTCATGGTAGGCTGCATGTTTGTAAAAATATCGCAGCCTAAGAAGAGGGCAGAGACCCTGGTATTTTCTACCCATGCGGTAATCTCCATGCGGGATGGGAAGCTATGCCTGATGTTCCGGGTGGGGGACCTTAGGAATTCCCACATCGTTGAGGCCTCAATTAGAGCCAAGTTGATCAAATCCAAACAGACCACAGAAGGAGAGTTCATACCACTGAACCAGACAGATATCAATGTGGGGTATTACACAGGGGATGATCGTCTGTTTCTCGTGTCACCGTTGATCATTAGCCATGAAATTAATCAACAGAGTCCTTTTTGGGAGATCTCCAAAGCCCAGCTGCCCAAAGAGGAACTAGAAATTGTTGTGATCCTAGAAGGAATGGTGGAGGCAACAGGTAAGAGTGTTCTTTACATTTTGGGGGGTTTGTGGTATCCATGTTCATTCTTTAAGATGGGCGCACATGGTTAGTTCCCAAGAAAACTCACCATTTAAGTGCAAATTGGGCATAGAAATCTGAACTCTAACACTAATCTTTTTTTAATCTTTATAATACTTCTCTTAAAGAAACAATTTAAGGATCTAACGTCTCATTCTAAAAGTAGTTCATGTGCCCCGTTAGGGAATTGCTCACCTAGAGGTCCTAAGATCCTCTGAGAATATTTCTCCCACCTTGGTCCCCCTGGAGGTCAAGAAATCAAGAGGCAATGGTCAAAGGAAAGAATTCATTAGGATGAACTGATTGGAAGCTGCCAAGTGGATGACAAGAGCCAAGAAGATACACTCACATAAAGGAGTTTACATAGTCTTAGGGTAAAATTACTGGAGGCAAAAGCAGTCTGTCAGGTGAGGCTGCTCAATCTCTTTTCCTTACTTAGGAGATTAAATAATAAAGACAGGATACCAGCTAATTTTGGAGACAATGTCTTAACCATCAGGTCCTTCAGAATTGCCAAAGATCAGGTTTGTTCAAGTGGGGATGTTTCCTCTGCAGTTAATCGTGTCAGAATACGCTGGTAGGGCTGGAGGTCTCTAAGACAGTGGAAGCTTCCTTCAAGACGGAATGAAGTACAAACTGAGGGTATGCCTCTATTTCTCTGACTTCTAAGATTCCTTTTTTTTGCAGGGGAGATGTTTGAAAAAGAAAAACCACTGACACAACACAGGTTTTCTTCATTACTTCTACGGGCCCCACTGAAATGTTTCCCCTTAACAGTTAGCCAACGAAGCCAGCTCTTTAACAAAGATATTTACTCAAATGGCATAGAAGGAAGAGTACAGTAATTCCAAAGCATTTCCCCCTACATTCGAGGTGCACTCTCCTACAAATGCTCCTATTCTGATGGAAGCGGTTAAAAATATCATGAATTTAAAGTACAATGTTAGCAATGCATACATGCATGCATGTAACACATGTGGCCAAGTCATCTCAAAAGTCTGGAACTTCAGGGCCTTAATTTCCTTTCCCTCATGAGGGTTTTCATTACTATTCCTTTCCCTTCAAAGATCCTTGTTGATGAAGAAGTGCTCTAGAGCTCAGCTGACCTCTTCTCTGGGGATGAAATTTCCATACAAGGAGAAAATCAACAGGACTAGGGTGCAGTGTCCTTCAAGTTTGGGGCAATCCAGTGCTTGGCTGGATGGGGCAGGTTCCTGTGCCGGCTCTCTACCAGGCCCTGCTCCTGCTGGCCTTGGCTGCATAGGACACACTGCCACTAAAAAGTGACTGGTTTTTGGAGCCAGAGAGGTTGTTGTGCTGCTGGTCAGCTGTAGCCAAGCTAGACTGGGCAGGGTTTTAGAATAACAGTTTTTTTTTTTCAGCTGGAGAGCCTGCTCTCTTTCATCTAGAACAAAGACTCTAAGTAACTTTAATTAAGGACCTATCCTGCCTTTAGACTCCCTGATAGCCTCAATTTTGAGGTTGTTTTTCACCTCCAGGCAGGAGGTAGAAAAAAGTCTTGCCTCCCCTACTGAACAATTCTCTGCTAATCCACAGGGAGCCATTGTACTTTCCCCTTCTGGAAACATATAGGTAAGTGACTAGAAACTATAGTACGAATATAACATATGCCCTGGAGGCAATTTCATTGTCTAGCTGGCCTCTTCATATGCATTAATGCCTCTCCAGCTTTTTTAGGGTGTCAGAGATCTATTGTTCATCAGAAGTCTTTCTCTTTTATATTTCTATATCTTTCTGTTGTAGACCATCGTATTTTACTCTACTTTTTCCAGGGCATAAGCAGAATTCATTACTTTTTAATTTCCTAGTTGTTCTTCTCTGTTCCAAACATCAGCATTAAAAATAGTGTCCTTGGTTCAATCTGTCACTAGAAAAGTTTGAACATTACACTGGACTATCTTGAGACAAGAAGACGTCATATGACTGGTTGTTGCATGGAACTGAAGAATGTGAGGTAATAGATCTAGAGTCCTAAGTGTTTTGGAGTCCAACCCCCTCATTTTGTGAATGAGAAAACTTGGGCCAAAAGATTGCCCAACACACAGGTAGTAAATCGCTGAATGGACACAGAATTCAGGTTCTATGAATTTAAGTTGAACACTTTTTTCCACTGCACCACAATTTTTCACAGGATGTTTAGAGAGAAGAGTTTTGTAAATCTCAAAGTAATATATAAATATAACCCTTATTATTATTGCATTCATATTGAAGTCCTTTAGGGGTGGGGGTTCTTGACAAAGATACTGGCGTGGTTTGCCATTTCCTACTCCAATTCATTTTACTGAAAAGGAAACTGAGGCCAATGTGGTAAATGACTTATGTAGAGTCACACAATAAGTGTCTTGAACTGCATCACCTAGCTGCTCCCAATTGAAGTACTTATTGCATGGCCATCAACAAAGGCAGCATAAACAGCTAGACTATTTATGGGACAACATGGACAAGAATCACACATGATAATAAAACGTAAGGTATATAACCTGCATTGGAAATGAAGCATGGATGAATCTTTATTCATTGAAATAATGAAATAAGATAAAAAATTGAGTGGTCTTTAAATGCTCAAGGATTGTACCATATGTATAAACTACAGTGTTGGACAATTACTAGACCTCAAAAGATCTAAAGAAGTCAACGAGACTCTTTCTCTTGCCTCAGTCAAGAAATAACTTCAGAAAGAAAAATCTTCAGAGGTGACTGATTCCACCACACCCTCCTTTGCAATCCAATTTAATGAATCTTCTAAGGAAATACTAAGTGCACAGCACTTACACGAAGACATATAACTCAAATGCAGTGACCAAGTGGAGATTACAGTCTAGTGAAATGCTTTTTGGTAGTTCTCATTTATAAATCATTTCAAAGCTTGAAAAATTCTATAAAGGTTAATTTTTTCCTAACAATCCCAGGAGACAGGTAATACTATTAACTCCATTTTATAGAGGAGAGAACTGAGGCAGTCCAAGGTTAACTTACTTGCCCAAAGTCCACAGCCAGTAAGTATCTAAAATCAGATTTGAACTCATACATTCCTGACTACAGATCAGCACTACCTACCTGCTTTATGACTTATACAAATAGTTATCATATTGGCCAGAATGTTGAAGCTCAGAAAGACAAGTACAAGGTGTTATGCAGAAGAGAGGAAAATCACATCCATGTAGGTTAGGAGTTCTTACCTTTTTCTGTATCATGGACTGTTCTGGCTTTCTGGTGAAACTTTTTGAACCTTTTCCACCATAATGTTTTCAAATGCATAAAATAAAATACACAGTATTATGAAGGAAATATATTGAAATGAAGATGTATTTTTTTCCATCTGAATCTATGGAGCCTCTGAAATCTATCTGTGGACTCCATTCCATGGACCCCAGGTTAAGAACCCCAGATGTAGGGGAAACAGGGTGAAGGCAATATTTGATCTGGGCTTTGAAGGATGAATATGCGCTGGACATGAGAAATTGTTTATGAGGCAGGTGCTTAAATTTTTGGTGAATAAATGACTGAGTGAAGTGATGTTCCAAGGAGAAAAGAGTAGGACAAAGGCATGAGGCAGAACTGAACTGTAAGAATTTTACATACAGTCTGGAACGAGAAAGTGCAAGCACAGGCCAGTTTGCAAGATCACATACCATCAGAAAAGTTATATATATAAAAGTTATACCATCATCATCTTCATCATTTTTAAATAATCAATATGTGTCAGTCTAAGCTAAGCCTGGAAATTACTAAGGGATGAGGATATAAAGAAAGGCAAAATCAGTCTCTGTCCACAAGGAGCTTATATTCTGCTGAGGAGAAAACATGCAAATAACCATGTACTTAGAAAATATATATAGTGTAAATTGCATCTACCTCCAATGAGTTCCTGTCTCAGAAGACAGGAATGGGATGTGTCGAGGAGGGAACAGACATCCAGAAAGACCTGTTGAAGAATGGGATTTGAGCTGAGTTTTAAAGAAAATCAAGGAAGAGGAAAACCAGGAGAGAAAAATGTCCCAAAAAGCTAGAGAGAGGAGAGACTATCCAGGAGAATGATTGATTGTCAAATGCTGCAGAGAGGTCAAGAAAGATAAGGATTAAGAAAAGACAATAAAAAATGAGCAATTAAGAGACTGTTGGGTAATTTTGGAAAGAGCAGTTTCAACTGTATGATAAGATCAGAAGCTGGGCTACATAGACTACTTTCCTACATTCTTCAGGAAAGAATCACAGGAAGTGGAGGCACCAATTTAGCCACAAAAAGGAGGAGAGGTTGTAGAGGATATATAGTAGGGTGGTCCAAAAAAAGTGAAGGCTTTTTTTTTTTTTAGGATGGGGACAGTATGAGTATGTTTGTAGCAGCAGGGAAGCAACTACTAGGTAGAAAGAGATTGGGGATGATGGGCAACCTTCTTAAAAGGACACTAAGGGATGGGATCAAGGGTGCATGTAGAAATTGGTATTTAAGGAGGAGATAGTAGGAGGAGACATCTGGATGACCTGAGGAAGAAGCAAGAGGGAACTCTCAGTAAATGACTCTAATTTTTTCAGGGAAGTTATAAGCCAAGATCCTCAGCTGAGAGGATGGAACTTGGACTTGAGAAGGACCAATGACAGTTGTAATTGTTTTAGGAGATGAAAATGGTAGATGTAAGAAAAATCTTAAGGTTTAGGTCACCTAAAAGGAAGTCATTAAAACAGGAAAGCAGAGGAATCTTTAATCTATTGGAGCACATTTGAAGAAACTTCCTATTCAGCAGTACAAAGACTTTAGTTCCCCCTAGTGGTAATTACTAAAGCTCAGACTTCTACAGATTAAACTGGTCACATAAAGTACAAAGTGTCTTTTATGTTTTAGGCAATATAAATTCTCCTTTGTATTTTTTTAAATTCTGGACTTGAACTAAATGAGCATTCTCATGTACAAAAATCTCTATATAGCTTCTTTTTCCTTTTAAGTATGGAATAAATTCAATGTGAAACTTTCAAAACTATCTTTGTCTTTCCTTCAATTCTCTAAGGAATTTTTTAAATGCTTCAAAACCTTTCTTTTTATTTTCATATTTGTGACAACCTTATTGCTCTCTTTCACAATCTCTTTCAACTGAAGTGGAAAAAAATAATAAAAACAAAATCTTTTTAACAAACAAATTCCTGTGTTGGGCAGGTCTGAAAAATCTGCGTCTCATTCCATCTTCATTCATTGTCCCATCATCTCTGTCAGGAGGCACACAGCATGCTTCGTTTATCAGTTCTGGACTTGTGTCTAGTCACTGCATTGAACATGGTTCTTAAGTCTTTTAAAAAAAAATTAACTTTTTTTCTCAGTTATTTTCTTATCTTTAGCTCCCTTCCCCATTGGAGAAAAAAATAAGAAAAATAAGCAATTCCCCCATAGGGCCTCTCCCAAAATAATATATCTTATTCTATATGTTGAATATCTCATTTCTTTATCAAGAGGAGGATAGAATGCTTCATGATTGATATCCTCTGGAATTGTGCTCAATCATTCTACTGATTAGATCTCTTACATCTTTCAAAGTTGTTTTTCTTTACAATGTGTTTATTATTATATAACCTGTTCTCTTGGTTTCACTTATTTTACTCTGTTTTAGTTCATGCAAATCTACCCAGCTTTCTCTGACCTTGTCCCTTCTTTTTCCTCTGACCTTGTAAATTTCTTTTAGTGCAATTTCTGGGTATTCATATACCATAAATTGGTTGAATTTTTCCCTAATTGATGAGCATATCCTTAATTTTTTCTTCTTTCATTTAACAAAATAATTCTATAAACACTCTTGTACATATGGATAACTTTACCTCTCTCTTTGATCTCATACTGTTTAGTAACTTTGGGTTTAAAACTCCAAATTGCTTTTCAGAATGGTTAGACCAATTCAGAACTCTCTCTCAATTAGCACTCCTAAAAATTATAATCTTTTTTTGTGATCCTTTTTTGTGATCTTTGCCAATCTGATGAGTCTTAAAACTGTTTGAAATTGTATTTCTGTAATGATTAGAGATTTGGAGCCTTGGTTAAGTAACTTGCCCAGGATTACACAGCTAGCAAGTGTCTGAGGTTAGATTTGAACTCAGGTCCTCCTGACTCCAGGGTCTGCACTCTATCCACTGTTATCACCCAGCCACCCCTGGCAATGGCTTTAAATATCATATTATTCATTGGCATTTTTCCAGTCATTAATTGTTTTCACATACACCAAGTGAAAAACCTCTCTTAGGCAAAACAACATTAGGGCAGAGCTCAGATAACATCCAGTGAGAGTGGGGAATTTGGTAATACTGTCACAAAAATATCATGACAAATTGCTGTGCCTTAGGACTACACTATTCAGATTAAGTTATATATTCAGCAGTCTTCTATGTAACTGGTATCAGAAGCTTTAGCAAGAAAAACAGATGTGTCATCAAAAACAAGGTTGCGTTTTTGATTTGGCCCTCCAATGTATTTCATGAAACATTCAGAAGTGCTGTTAAGGACTATACCGTGAGAAAACCACACATGGTCCAAACAGTTCCCCATACTCATTCTGCCTTCCTTCACTTTCACCCATTTACATCAGAGGTTCCCAAACTTATGTGGGCTACTGCCACCTGTAAAAAAACAGTACTCAGCACCTCCCCTGGAAATGTTTCATTAGACTTTTAATGTTGGTTTTTGTTTTTTAATTTGAGTCCTTTCAAAAAAAATATGAAGTATTTTAAATGACTCATCTTAAATTTAATAATTTATTGTAAATTTGTGGAAATAAAATGGACATGAAATAAAAACAAAGAATTTCAAATAATTTTTGAAAGAAAACCAGGAAATTCTTTGTTTCTTGAATACCTCAGACCACAGAAATGCAGGAAGGATGAACAAATGGAGTAGCCATGGACAAAAACACTGTGACACCAGAGAGACTGATAAGAGACTTCTGCTTAAACATACACGAAGAGATAGAGATTAAGATGTCAGGTGAAGGAAATAGTGCAGAGAAGGGTCTGAAACACTTACTATGCTCAGAATCTTGAGACACCCTGGTACAGGTGAATCAATTCTTTTATGGGACTAAATTATAAAATGAAAGGTTGCATAGAAGAGAGGAAAGGAGGAGAAAATTTAAAGGAAGTATGTGATATACCTGGGTCAAGTAAAGAGCTAGCAATGAGGGGAAGATGATCCCTTTGATGTCTCAGAAAAAAGAAAAGTCTACAGGGGAGAGGATGAGTAGCATAGAGGAAGGTTTGAAAAAGTAGAGGGGGAGAGGAAAGTGTTGCTTTGGCGGTGGAAGGGCCTTCTACTGATGAATATCATACGATTGAAGAAAGATATTCTGTGAAGGAAGATTAGACCCTGTGCTGTATGTTCTCTACAGGGATTTGGTGCCTAAAAGAGCTTCAAAAGACAAATTGCAAAGTAATAGTAACAATTCTGAGATCCCACTTCATATCTTGCAAATTGGCAAAAATACGGAAAAATGAGAATTTTTACTAAATTGAAGGGTTATGGAACCCTCATGAATTGTTGGTGGAGCTGTGGATTAGTGCGATCATTTTGGAAAGCAATTAGGACTTAATGCAAACAAAATGACTAAAATAGCTACATTCTTTGTTCTGGATTCTAATACTTGGTCTCACCCCAAGAAATTTCCCAACACTAAAATATTATAGCAGCTCTCTTTATGATAGTAAAGAATTGAGGAGGGAAGTGGATGTTGATCATTTCAAGAACAGTTAACCATTCTCCGATGTAACAGTCATGTAATATCACTGTTTTGTAAGAAATGACAAATATGATGAATAAAGGGGAGAAAAAGAAACTTCTACACAAGCAGATGCTGATTGAATTAAGTAGGGCCAAGGAAACAATATACAATGATGTCTACAACAATGTAAATGAAAAGACCAATCACAAAAAAAATCAAAAGTGATGCAAAAGAAAGAACTGTGAGCAGATACCATCTCCCTACTTATTTGCGAGAGTAGAAAATCCGCAAGTGTGGCACATTACACTTATTATCAAATTGTTCCAGTTTCTTGAATATATACTTTTTCTTTTTTCTTTTTTGCACTTAAAAATATATTTATGATATAGGATGTCTCTATAGAAGTTTTTTTTAAAAAAAGACATCAATAAAAACTTTTTCAAAACATCTAGTTGTTCCTCTCTAGCATTATACTCAGTTTTTGTGGGTAAATAATTCTTGGTTATATCTGTATCTTTTGCCTTTTGGAATAATGTATTCTAATCTTTCAACTTCTCTAAAATAGTAATTGCTAAATCTTTTGTAATATTAACTCTATCTCTCTTTTTTAATGACTTGCAGAATTTTCTCCTTGACCTCAAACCCAGGACTTTGACTGTAATGGCCCTGGGAAATTTCATTTTGTGATTACAGGAGGTGACCCATGGTGTCTTCTGATTTTTACTTTGCTGTTTGGATATGTGCTGGGAATTTAGTAAGATTTATTGAAAGGTAGTGCCCAAGGATTTTTTTCCCCTTTGTTGGGTTCGTGGATTACAAATAGTCCAAGAATTCCTCAATTCTTTCTTCTTGATGTCTTTTCCCTTTTTTAGTTGATTTGTTTTGTTTTTGTTTTCTTGATATTTTATTTTTTCAAATATATATGAAAAGCAATTTTAATATTCATTTTTAAAAGCTTTGAATTCCAAATTCTCTTTTCCTTCCTCATTACTCCCACCCAATTGATAAGGCAACTAATTTGATATGTTATACACATACATACATATTTCAAAAATAGTCATGCTGTGAAAAAAACAGAAACAAAAAAAAACATTAAAAAATAAAGTAAAAAAGTTTGCTTCATTCTGCATTCAGACTCCATCAATTCTTTCTCTGGAAGTGAACAGCATTTTTTATCACAAGTACTTCAGAATTGTTGTACTGCTGAGAATAGCTAAGTCATTCACAGTTGATTATTGTACAGTATTGGTTATTATGTACAGTGTTCTCCTAGTTCTGCTCACTTCCCTCTGCATCAGTTCATGTAAGTCTTCTCAGGTTTTTCTGAAGCCATCTGCTCATTTCTTAAAGCACAAAAGTATTCCACCATAATCATATACCACAACTTCTTCAGCCATTCTCCTATTGATGGGCATCCCCTCAATTTCTAATTCTTTGCCACCACAAAAAGAGGCACTATAAATATTTTTGTACATATAGGTCCTTTATATTTTTCTTTGATCTCTTGGGAATACACATAATAGTGCTAATGCTGGATCAAAGAGTATGTGTAGTTGTATAGTCCTTTGGGTATCTTTCCAAATTGCTCTCAAGAATAAGACTTATTCACAACTCTCACAACAGTGTACTAGTCCCAATCTTCCCATATCCCGTCCAACATTTGTCATTTTCCTTTTTTTTTCATATTAGCCAGGTGTAAGGTGGTACTTCAGAATTGCTCTCATGTGCATTTCTCTTATCAGTAGTTATTTAGAGCATTTTTATATGACTATAGATAGTTTTGATTTCTTCATCTGAAAACTACCTTTTCATATCCTTTGATCATTTATCATTGGAGAATAACTCATATTTTTACAAATTTGACTCAGTTCTCTTCATATTTGAGAAATGAGGCCTTCATCAGAGAAATATGCTTTAGATTTTTCCTCATTTTCTGTTTTCCTTCTAATATTGACTATATTGATTTTGCTTGTGCAAAAACTGTTTTTATTTAATGCAATTATCCATTTTACATCCTCTAATGATTTCTATCTTTTATTTGGTCATAAAATCTTCCCTTGTCCATAGATCTGATAGGTAAACTATTCAATGCTACCATGATTTACTTAAGATGTCACCCTTATATCCAAATTATGTACCATTTTAGACTTTATTTTGGTATATGGTATGAGATGGTCCTAGATTCTGCCAAATTGCTTTTCAGTTTTCCCAGTAGTTTTTGTAAAATAGTGAGTTCTTGTCCCAAAGGCTGGAATTTTTTTGTTTATCAAACACTAGATTGCTATGATCATTACTGTGTCTTGTGTACTCATTTTAGTCCACTGATCCACCATTCTATTTCTTAGGCAGTGCCAGATAGTTTTAATGATAACAACTTTTTAATACAAGTTGAAATCTGGTATGGCTAAACTACTTCCTTCACATTTTTTTAGTTAATTCCCTGGATATTTTTTACCTTTTTTTCTTCCAAGTGATTTTTCTTGCCATTTTTTGCTCTATGAAATAATTTTTGGTAGTTTAATTGATATACAACTGACTATATAAATTATTTTAGACAGAATTGTCATTTTTATTTTATTGACTTGGCCTAGCCATGCATGATTAACATTTTTCCCAATTGATCAGATTTGACTTCATTAGGGTGAAAAATGTTTTGTAACTGTGTTCATATGGTTTCTAGGTTTGTCTTGGCAGGTAGACTCCCAAATATTTTTTATAGTATACAGTTATTTTAAATGGAATTTCTCTATCTCTTGCTGTTTTGCTTTGTTGGAAAAATATCTGAGTTGTACCACTCCTACTGTGTCATGCTTTCCGGTCCTGTTTCATCCATATCACCTTGATACCTTCTGCAACCACTGTCCCACTTCTCATCTTGTCCTCACAGAACCCCCAAAATCCATGCCTCCACTCCATGAGGAAGGAAATTCACTGATCTTTGGAATTCACATCCTGAGGCATAGTTTTTTAGTCCTCATTGGCAACTTGGTTGCCAAGTTCCTGTTCCTGGAGGCTTACCATATTAATTCCAACCTTGGTGCAGATATCTAATTGGCACATGCCCTCTGCAACTCAGAACTCCTAAATTCATAATAATCTAATCAACAGTACAATTACTTCTGGAAAGACTCTATCTGGAAAAATTCACCCATGGATCCATTCACCATCTGTTTTGTCTCCCCTTTTGGAAGATAGCTCCTTGAAGGAAAGTACTGTGTCTCTATTTGTATTTGCATTTCCATCATTTGGCATGTTACCTTAATAAATACATAGCAAGTACTTAACAAATTCTTTTTCATTCATTCATTTTTATGTTAACTCTACCTCTCCATCAATTTTGTGACTATCAAAATGTGGTCTGATGTAAAATGTTACTCATGAAAGTCTGCATATTACCTTCTCAGGTGTTGGCCAGGATTCCTTCTATGTGTGTGTAGATTATTTTCATGAAGATTCTGGAGAGATGGGAAAATTAAATATAAGGACCAGTTGTTACTGATATTTTATTGATTGTATTTTAAGTAATAATAATTCAAAGACCTTGACCACAGAAAACTACTATGGTGACAGTAAGATCAAAGCTAAACTCAGAAAAAGATAACAAGGTCAAAACTGCTACACTCAAAGCTTCAAATAAAAATGTGAATTTTTCTCAGGCTCAAAAAGAACTCCAAGAAGATCTCAAAAAGGAGTTTAAAAATCAAATAAGACAGAGGAAAAAATGTGTAAAGAAATGAGAGTGATGCAATAAAATCATGAAAAAGTCAACAGTTTGGTAACAAAGGCATAAAATAATACTGAAGAAAACAACACCTTAAAAACAAGCCAAGTCATACAAAGAAGTACACGAATCTTGTGAAAATTAGAAATCGTCAAGTTGAAGCTAATGATTCTAAGAAACATTAAGAAACAATAAAACTAAATCAAAAGAATAAAAAATAGAAAAAAATGTGAAATATCTCATTAGAAAAACAACTTGGAAAGTGAATTGAGGAGAGATAATGTAAGAACTATTGGGCTGCCTGAAAGTCATGATAAAAAAAGAGCCCAAATATCTTTCAAAAGAAATTATCAAGGAAAACTGCTATGAAATCCTAGAACCAAAGGGTAAAATAGACATTGGAGGAATCCACAGATAATCTCCTGAAAGAGATCCCAAAATCAAAATTTCCAGGAATATTAAAATCAAATTGTAGAACTCCCAGTTTAAGGAGAAAATTTTACAAGCATTCTGAAAGAAACAATTCAAATACCATGGAGCCACAATCAGGATAACACAAGACATTCACATTAAATCACATTCAACTTTAAAGGATTGAAGAGTTTGGAATATGATATTCTAGAGGGCAAGAAAACCTAGTATTACAACCAAAGATTACCTAACCAGCAAAACTGAATATAATACACCAGGGAAAATTTGAACAATCTATTTTCAGATAAAGAAATAAAAACTATAGTAATATAAAAATGCTCCAAATCACAATTAATATGAGAAATGCATATTAGAACAACCCTGAAGTACCACCTTGCACCTCACATTAGCTAATATGATGGAAAAGGAAAATGAAAACTATTGAAAGGGATATGGGAAAATTGGATTGGTACTGTTGGTGGCATTATGAATAAGTCTCGCCATTCTGAAGATCAATTTGAAATGATGTCCAAAGGACAATAAAACTGCATATTTGACCCAGTATTACCACTACTATGTATGTATCCCAAAGAGATCAAAGAAAAAGGAAAAGAACCTATATGTACAAAAATATTTATATTTGCTCCTTTTATGGTGGCAAATAATTGGAAATTGAGGGGATACCTATCAGTTGGAATGTCTGAACAAGTTGTGGCATATGATTGTGATGGAATATTTTTGTGATTTAAGAAACAATGAGTAAGATGGCTTCAGAAAACCCTGAGGAGACTTACGTGAACTGAGGCAAAGTGAAGTGAGCAGAACCAGGAGAACGCTGTACACAATAGCCAATGTTGTACAATGATCAAATGTGAATGACTTAACTGTTCTCAGTAGTACAAAGATCCAAGACAATTCTCAAGTACTTCTGATGAAAAATTCCATTCACCACCAAAGAAAGAACTGAAGGAGTCTGAATGCAGATTGAAGCAAAATTTTTTTCCTTTATCTTTATTTGTAGTTTTTTTTTTGGTCTCTGTTTTCTTTCACATGATTAATATGGAAATATGTTTTGCATGACCGCATATGTATAACCTATATCAAATAGGTTGCCCTCTAATGAGAGGGGGTAGGGAGTGAGAGAATTTGGAATTCATAGTTTTAAAAAATGAATGTTAGATTTTTTTCATGTAACTGGGAAAAAATAAGATACTAAGAATGAGAAAAATAAAACAAAGTTCTTTTCACTAAGATGTCAAGTAAAGCAAAGATGTCCTTTGTCACCACTGCTATTTAACAAAAGACCAGAAATTTTAGCTATGGCAATAGTACTATAAAAATTGAAGTAATAAGCCTAGGCAAAGGGAAAACAAAGTCAATCTTTTTTGCAAATATAAACTGGAGAATCCTAGAAAGTCAACTAAAAATTAGTTCAAAAAATAAATCTGGGAAAGTGCTATATGTAAAATAAACCTACATATATTGTAACACACACACACACATGCACACACACACATATATATATGTATATATAATACTGTATATTGCCAATAAAACCCACCAGGAAGACATAGTTAAATTCCTCTTAAAATGAGAATATATATATAGGAGTCTCCCTACCAAGAGAAGAATTATACAAATGCAAGGTCTAGAAAATGTGGTGCTAGTTATAGAATATTGATTTCAAAAAAAATCTTCAAATAGTAAAACAAAAACAAATTAGTGGTTTATAGACCAACAGCAAAAATAATTGTTAGCATATACAAAAATTAAAGCATTACTTTCTTTTTGAAGACAAGTACAAGACATTCTTTATGTATTAAATGCTCCTGGGTAGGATAGGTCAATATAATAACAATGGAAATGCTACCTAAATCAATTTACTTATCCAATGCTATACCAATCAAATTGCCAAAGGATTGCTTTATAGAACTGGGAAAAAATAACAATGAAATTCATCTAAATGATAAAAAATGTCAAGGAAATAATGAAAAGAATTGTGAAGTATAGGGAACTCACAAATTCTACTACAAAAAAGTAGTTATCAAAACCATTTGACACTGATTAGAAAATAGAGGCGGAATAATGGGACAGATTAGGTATACAATAAGTAGAGGTGAAGGTAGCTAAATGTTTGTTAATGAAGGATTCCCAACAACTGAGGTAAAAATTCATTCTTCAACAATAATTGTTGGGAGAGTTGGAAAGCATTTTGGCTGATATAAGGTTCACCTACTTCATACCATATATCATGATAAGCCTGAATTAGATGCATGACTTGGACATCAAGACATCATAAACAAATTAGAGGAATAAGAAAGAAATTACCTTTCAAACTCATTGACAGGGGAAGAGTGTATGACGAAACAAGGGATAGATAGTATCATGGAAGATAAAATGGACAATTTTGACTACATAAAGTAAGTAGTATTTGCAGGGGGGAAACTCAATGCAGTTGTGATTAGAAGGAATACAGATGACAGAGGGAGGGGAATCTTTGCAGGAAACTTCTCCTATCTGTGTCTCATCTCCAAATTATTTAAGGAATTGATTCAAATTTATAAAAATAAGAGCTATTCCCCAATTGCTAAATGGTTAAATGAAATGAATAAACAATTTTCAATGGAAGAAATGGAAACTATCAATAGCCATATGAAACAATCCTTTTAATCACAATTAATTATAAAATGTAAATTAAAACAAGTCCAAGGTTGTACCTCAAACCCATCACATTGGCAAAATCAACAAAAAAGGAAAATTTCTAATGTTGGAAGAACCGTGGACAAAGAGCTACATTAATGCGTTATTGGTACTGCCATGACTTGGACTAATTATTCTGGAAAGCAATTTGGAACTATGTCCAAAAATCACTAAACTATGAATACTCTTTGATCCAGAGGGACCCACTGTGAGAACTGTTGCCTAAAGAGACCAAAGATAGAGTAAAGGAACCCTAGGTACATAATTTTTTTTATAGCAGCACTTTTTTTGTGGAATCTAAGAAAGTATGTATCAGTTGAAGAATAGCAGAATTTTTTTAAAGGTAGGGCATGACATGGAAATGTAATGGAATACTATTGTCCATAACATGTGAAAAAGTTTGATAGTTTCAGAGTAACCTGGGAATGATGTGATACATTATGAAGTTAATAGAACCAAAACACTTCATACTACAGCAACAACATTGGAAAAATGAATAATTTGAAAGAATTAAGAACTCTTATCAAAGCCATGTCCAGTCATGATTCCAAATGACTATGAAAGAGAATGCTACCTTTCTTCTGATGGAGGGGTAAGGAATGAGATATGCAAATTGACACATAATTTTGGGCATTGTCAGTGAGGGGAATTTTTTTTCTTTGACTATATATATTTGTTTCTTTAAAAAGTGGGTTTATTTTTCTTCTTGTGGGAGAGGAAGAGAATTGAGAGACACAGAAAATTTTAAAATAAAATTTAAATTAACTTTAATGGCCTAGGAGGGATAATTAGATAGAATATGAAGGTAAAACAGAGGGTAGAGTCTGAAACTAACTAAAAAACAATGGGCTAAATTATATTCACTCACTAATTAGGATGGTTGAAGCACACAGTGGGATTTCTATAATGACTCCAAAAAAAAAAAGGGTCACTAACTTCCCAAATCTCATTGTCATTCATTCACTTAATAAGCATTTGTTAAATGCCTAGTCCACATAGCTAGACACTGAAATGATCTATAAGCCAATCTGTCAAACCCCCTCACTTTATAGCTAAAGAAGCTTACTATATGTGCTTGGCATTCTACTAGGTGCTAGGAATAAAAATACAGAAATGAAACAGCATCTAACCTCTAAAAGGTTATATTCTATAGAGGAGGAAGCAGTACAAACCTAGACAAGTAAATTCTCAATAAATACAAATAAAATACAAAGTAATTGGAGGTGAGGTTTCAATAATAACTGGAAGGATCAGGATAGACTTTGTGTAGAAAGTAACTTTTGAAGAAATTAGATACCAAGAAGTGAAAGTGAGGAGGGATTCATTTCTAGGCATAGACAAAAATATGGAAATGGAAGATAGAAATTGTTAATGAGGACCAACATTTAAGCCAATTCAACTGGAATATAAAGTATGTTATAAAGACTAGAGTGTAACAACCCTTGAAAGTCTAGCTACATCCATATTGAGAAATACTTGCTTTAACAGCCAAACAGGAGATTTCAAGCAAAGATGTTCATGTGAAAGTTGGCATCCAAACTCATAGTCCCTGAAAAACATCCCAGAAACTAAAAAAAAAAAAGAGTACCAGATAAATCAAAAATTCTACTAAAGAGAAAGTTTCTCTCTTAATTCTATTGCTATTTAGTCATTTTCTCAAGCTCCATTCTTCTACATCTGGTAAAAGAGTCTGAAGTCAACAGGATTTTGACTCTGATCTATCAGAACTGAAACACAAAACAAAGTTATATCCAAAAAGGTAGAACTAAGTGCTCAGAAAGCATGCACTTCCGACTCTACCAAGAGGAATAAATCGAGCCCAATATCTAGTTAGAGTTTGTCAGCACTACAGCAGTTCATAAAGCGAATTTTCCATAGTTGACTATATGAGGAGAAAAGAGTTGAAGCATCCATCTAGACAGCATCCACCATAGAAGAAAGTAGAAAACCTTTAAGAAGTGGAAAAAGCAAATAGAGTATACAATAGTAATTTAATGAACTGGTTTTGCTGACACACACCTGAAGTCCCAGTCCCCTTGGGAGACTCAGGTTGGAGAATCTCTTCCTAAGGAGTTCTGAGCTTCAATAGGTAATGTTGATTGTGAGTCCACACTAAGTTTAGGAGTGAGCAGTTTTCCTAAAGAAGGAGTAAACCAACCCAAGTTGGAAATAGAGCAGATAAAAACTCTGTGTTGATCTGTTGTGGGAACAAGCTTAGGAGGTAAATTACATTTCCAGCTTGAGTGAGATGGGGCAATCTACTCTTAAAAAGAAAAGAAATAAAGATTTAATGAGACAAGAAATATTCAATGTCAAAATATTGAAAATATTAGAAGATGTGAAGTAACTATTACCAAAAATATTACACCCCATTCCCTCAGCACAACACCAGACATGAGGGTCACTTGTGGACTTCAGAACAATACCAGCGCAGCACCATGCAAACAGCTGGGGTCTGCAGCCTCCAGCACAAGAAGCTTGGGACATTGCCCTCTGTGACCCCAGGAGCAGAGTTCAAATTTAAAGGTGTGGGAAAAGGCTAGCAAAGGTGAGCAAAACAAAAAACAAAACCAGAATCTGACCATAGATAATCATGAAAACAGTAAAGACACAAGATACAAACTCAGAAGAGGACAACAATGCCAAAATGCCTATGTGCAAAGCCCCGCATAAAAAGGTGAATTTGAACTCAGTCTCAAAAAGAACCTATGGAAGAGCCCAAAGGGGAGTTTAAAAACCAAATGAGAGGCAGAAGAAAAAAATGGGAAAGGAAATGAGAGTAATGCAAGAGAATCATGAAAAAAATCAACAGCTTGATAAAAGAAGCACAAAAAAGAGGCACAAAAGTTTACTGAAGAAAATAACTCCCTAAAAAGTAGAATAGACCAAATGGAAAAGAATGTAAAACAAAAACTAAATGAAAGAAATACTCCTTAAAAATTAGAACTGGACAAGTGGAAGCTCATGACTCTATGAGACATCAATCACAATCAAAAGAATGAAAAAATAGAAGAAAATGTAAAATATACCTCATTCAAAAAACAACTGATCTGGAAAATGGATATAAGAGAGATAATTTAAGAATCATTGGACAACCTAACAGTCAGATTGAAAGGAAGGCCTTGACAACATAATTCAAGAAATTATCAAAGAAAATTGTCCTGAAGGGGAAAAAATAGACATTGAATGAATCCACCAATCACCTCCAGAAAGAACTCTCAAAAGGAAAACTCCCAGGAACATTATAGCCAAATTCCAAAATTTCTAGGAAAAGAAAAATATTGCAAGCAGCCAGAAAGAAACAATTCAAATATTAGGGAGCCATAGGATTACACAGGACTTAGAAGCTGCAACATGAAAGGATTGTGAAGTCATGAAATATAATTTTCCAAAAGGCAAAGGAATTAGAACTTCAAAAAAGAATCACCTACCCAAAGAAATTAAGCATCTTGAAGGATTTCAATGGGGAAAAAATGATCCTCCAATGAAAAGAAGACTTTCAAGCTTTTCTGAGAAAAAGACCAGAGCTAAACAAATAAAATAATGATTTTCAATATCAAGACTCAAGATGAAACAGAAAAAGGTAAAAAAGAAAGAGAAAACATAAGGAATTAAATAAGGCTGAACTGTTTACATCGCCACAGGGGAAGATGATACTTGTAGTTCTTGAGAACTGTATCACTAGTAGGGCTGTTAGAAGGAGTATACATAGACAGAGGGTGTGGGAAAAATTTGAGGGGATGACATAAAAAATTAACTAAGAGGGTGAGGAAATGGGTTACATTGGGAGCAGATTGAAAGGAGAGGTAGAATGGAGTAAATTATCTCACATAAAGAGCCATGAAAGACCTATCACAATGAAGGAGACGATGGGAAAGTGGGCAGTGGGAGTCATTTGAATCTTACTCCCATCAGAATTAGCTTAAAGAGGTAATAAAGTATACAGTCAATTGGTTATAATAAGTTGGGTGTAGCAATCTATCTGACTCTACAGAGAAGTAGGAGAGGAAGGCATTAAGCAAAGCAGGGGTAGAATAAACTGACATAAGGGAGCGCAGATTGGAGGAGGCAATGGACAGAAGTAAAACACTGGTGGGAGAAAAGGTTGAAAGGAGAGAAAGAAGGACAAAGAGGATAAAAAATAGGATGAATGAAAAACACAGTTAGTAATCATAATTGGGAATAGGATAGACTATCCCATAAAATGGAAGTGGATAGCACAATGAATGAAAAGTCAGAATCCTACAATATATTGTTTACAAGAAATATGCCTGAAGCAGAGAGACACACAGAGTAAGGGTAAGGGGCTGGAAGAGAATCTATTGTGCTTAGGTGAAGTAAAAAAAAAAAAAAAAAAACCTAGGGGTAACAATCATGAGTTCAGACAAAGCAAAAGCAAGGTTAAAAAGATAAGAAAGGAACCTACATCTTGCTGAAGAGTTACCATAGACAATGAAGTAATATCATATATAAATGTAATGAAGTAATAAACATATATGCACCAAGTGGTATAGCATCCAAATTCTTAAAGAAATTAACTGAGTTGTAGGAGGAAACAGGCAGTATACTAGTGGAAGACCTCAACTTTCTTCTCTCAGAACTAGATAAATTCAACCAAAATAAACAAGAAAGAAGTTAAGTAAATGAAAAAAATTTTAGCAAATTTAGATATGACAGAACTCTGGAGAAAACTGAATTGGAATAGCAAAGAATATACCTTTCTATAAAAAGTATATGGCACCTAAAAAATATTGACTCTGTAGTAGGGCATAAAAACTTCAAATCAAATGTAGAAAGGTACAAATATTAAATGCATCCTTTTCAGATCATAATGCAATAAAAATATATTTAAGAAAAAGCAGTGGAAAGATAGATTAAAATTAATTGAAAACTAAATAATCTAATCCTAAAGAATAACTGAATCAAAACTATACTAGTAGGGGACGTCAACTTCCCTCCAAGAACTTGATTACACATATAAAACATATCAAATTGCTTAACATTTTAGGAAGAGGGGAAGCATGGGAGGGAGGGAAAATTTTGGAAATCAAAATTTTGTAAAACTGAATTTTAAAAATTATTTTTGCAAATAATTAGAAAAAATATTATTTTAAAAAGAGCCAAAGGGCAGAGTAGAATCAAATTACTCCAATTATGGATTACTGGTTTTGATTTCACTCCATTTATTTCACCACATACTTTTTCTTTTCAATAGAGAAGTGGAGTAATACAGAGTAAAATGTAATAGAATGAAAAAAAATATAGTAGGAGATTGTGAAGGTAAAAGCACAATGAATATTGTAAATGAATTCATAAAAATTAATGGAATGAACTCACCCATAAAAGAGAGGAGCGTACCAAAATAGATTAGAAAGCAAAAATGTGTGTTGACAATATTGCATAAATTGTGAAAAATGGGAAGAAAACCTAGACCAAACTTCCATGAAACAAATATGATTCTTGATACCTAAACCTGGGAGGGATAAATCAGAGAAATGAAATATGATTACTATCTCTAATTAATATCAATAGAAAAAATATTGAAGAAAATATTAGTAAAGAGGATATAGAAATATATTTTTAAATTATATATTTGGCCAGGTTTGATTTCTTCCAAGAATGCAGTGCTGGTTAAACAGGAAAGCAATGAACAATAAAAGTCATGGGTGCAGAAAAACGTTTTGACAATAATTTTTAAACACCAAAAACCATAGAACTAAATGGCATTTTTCTTAAGAAAACTTTCCCCAATATAATAAGCAGTATATATAAAAAACCAAAATCTAATTTTTATGTCTACCAGAGAAATGCTAAAGTCCTTTCTAATAAGTTTGGATAAATCAAGAATTTCCATTGTTACCACAAATATTTGATATAACACTAGAAATCCTAGATTTCTAGGCAATGACAAGACTTTAAAACTGAAGTAGTAAGTATAGTCAAAAAATGGGAAAAATGTGATATCTATTTGTAGAAGAAATGGTGATTTACCCAGAGAATACTAGAGATTCAAAGAAAATATAGTTTAAACATTTAGTGACTTCAATAAGGTACTATAGTATCACATAAAATAAATACAAAATTTATTTTAATATATTATGATACACATAATATGTATATGTGTAATAATAATATATAATAATTATAGATTTATTTTAATATTATATAATAATTTATAATAGATATATTAAAAACCAAAACATCAAACTTTTTCAATTTTACTAACAAAGTTCACCAGAAACATGCTTTCCCTCAATAGATAAATATACAAAAGCAGTTTTCAAAAGAAGAAATGCAAGCTATAAACAATCAAAGGAAAAAAAATTCCAAATCACTAAGGTAAATATAAATTAAAAACCACTCTAAAGTTCCATCTCACATTCATTGAATTGACAAAGGTAACTAAAAGAAAAAAAAGGAAAGTAACAATTGTTGGAAGAGTTGTTGGAAGACAGGTATAATGATATACTGTTGGTGGAGCTGTGAATTTTTCTCACCATCAAAGAAAATAATTTGGAACTATACCTCCAAAGTTACTGACCTACACATATCCTTTCATTCAACAATAATACTACAAGGCATATGTCCTCAATATATACAAGACTGACAGAAAGGACCCACATGTACAAGATTATATGTAGCAGCACTTTTTCTTTTAGCAAAGATCTGAAAACAAATTGAATGGCCTTCAATCTGGCTGAATATTTTATGTAAATGAATATAATATATATTAGTAGTAGTAATAATACGGAACCAATGAAAGTTATAGATTTAGAGAAACATGGAAAAGTTTTATAAATGAATGCATAGTGAAATGAGTAGAACTAGGAAAATAATCTAAACAATAAAACTGAAGTACCGTAGAACTCTGGTCAATGCACTGACTAATCTTGATTTCTTTTGGAAGATTGCTTCTTACATCTTGATGGTAATAAATAATAATGATAATATCAATGATAGCTAGCATTATATAGAACTTTAAAGTTTTTCAAGTGCAAATATTCTCATTTTATCCTCACAACGACTCTGAGATTTAGATGCTATTATTACCCCATTTTACAGATGTGGAAACTGAGGCTGAGAGAGATTAAATGATTTACCCAGGATTATACAGCTAGTAAGTGACTGAGGCAGTATTTGAGCTCCAGTCTTCCTGACTCCAAGTCCAATATAGCATCCAAGATCCAATGAGAAATGATGGATTAGAGATGCAAAATGAGACATGCATTAACAGATATGACCAACGTATTGATTTATTTTATTTGATTACACTTATTAGTTACAAAGGTTAGAATTAATAATGGTCCTGTTTTGGACTGTGATATGCTTCGGAAAGAGCTGGTGGTTAATGATCGTGATAATAAATAGGAAAAGGAAAAAAAGGATAAATAAATATTAAATTAAAATAAACATAATGAACATTAAAATAATAGATTTCTATTTTATATGTGCATTTCCTTGTGGATATATAAATGCATATATATGTATTTGACAATAGAAGAAAATTCAGAAAGGGACATAAGTGATATTATCTTGTTAACTGTAATATAAACATTTTTAAAATTTACATTAATAGAAGTTCACTCTTTTACATACAATCATCTTTTTTGGTTCTTTGTATGTTGAAACTTTCATGTGTGCCATATTTTATAGATATCTAAAGAAAGAAAGTTGAAAGTCCAACAGGAGCATTTGTATTTCATCCTAGAAGAATTGTGAAGCCCTGGAGCTTCTTGGGCATGACTGTCATGATCAGTCTTCTATATTAGGAATATTAATTTGTTTTTGTGCTTTTTGTTCATTGACTATAAAAGTACATTTCCTCCAACAAGGTGTTTCCCACATAGGGGATAAAAACTGGATCTGTCATTTAAAGACACCTAATGCTACTGGTATAGGATGAATTCTAAATATTTTGGTTGACTTTGGATATTGTTTAGACATTTTAGTCATGTCTGATTCTTCATTATCCCTGTTGGGGTTTTCTTGGCAAAAATACTGGACTGGTTTGCCATTTTCTTCTCCAGTTCATTTTACAGATGAGGAAACTAAGTCAAACAAAATTAAGTGACTTACCCAGGGTCACACAGCTATTAAGTGTCTGAGGCCAGATTTAAACTCAGGAAGATAAGCCAGCCTGACTCCAGGTCCAGCACTCTATCCACTGTGCCACCTAGCTGCCCCTTCCTTAAAATACCATGCTGTCATGGCGGCTGCACACACATAACAACAAGTACATTGCCACCTGCCCAAGTGAGGTTCAGGCCTAAGTGAGACCTGGACCTCAGGGGGCTAGCTACTTTTGCTTTGTGTTTCATTCCCTGAGCACAAAGCACCTCAAGGCTTAAAAAAAAAACCAACTATTATTCTTTGTAGGAAAAAAAATCAACATGATCAACATTATTTCGCCTTCTATAAGTTCTTCCTCTAGTAATTGAACTTCAAAATGAGTATTGAGGATCTTGATGGTCACAGATATAAAGGTTTTTTTCCCATCAATTTTGTAAAAAATGTGTGTGTGTGTGTGTGTGTGTGTGTGTGTGTCCCAGCACAATATTCAGGGGAGTTTAATCCATCAAAATCTCAAACTTCTTTCTTATCGTAAATTTTACCAAATGGACGTCTTATCAAATGTTCTAAACTGCAGATATTTTGATGTTACTACTAAATATTTATAAGGAATTTGTGGTTGTTCTTTGTTTTTGAAGAGGACCCAAATGACATCACCATGATGAAGTGAAGTTTCAGTGTGTCCAACTGTGGCTAATCAGACCAATACAAGCTCGGAATGCTCTACCACTTGGGCACAGATAGTCTATGTGAATATTTGGGGTGGATACTCCAAATTTGCACATCCTACAGTTACTTTGTGCTATCTCAATTCTGCTTTGCTTATAGAGCACAACACCCTTTCTGAATGTGGGCATGCCATGCTGAGCAATCCTGTACCAGTGTCTCTCATCTTGTAGAGTCAAATCCAAAATTCTTTCTTTTCTTTTGTTATTTTGTTTTCAGTTTTCTGCAATCACTTCCATATATCTTAGATTTTTCTCCTCCCTCCCCCTCCTTTCCCCACTCCCTCACCAAGAGGGCATGCAATATTATATAGGTTCTATATATATTCTTATTAAATACATTTTCACCTTAGTCATGTTTCATAGAAAAATCAAAATTAATGGGAGAAACCATGAAACAAAACAAAACAAAACATAACACAAGAAAAAATGGTCTCCTTAATTCTGTAATCCAATTCCATAGTTCTTTCTCTGGATATGGAAGGCATTTTGCCTCAAGTTCATTGGAAAATTTTTAGGTCCCTGCATTGCTGTGAAGGACTAAGTGTACCAGAAAAATTCTTCACACACTGTGGTTGTGACTCTACTCCTTTCGCTCAGCATCAGTTCATATAGGTACTTCCAGGCCTCTCTGAAATCTTCCTGTTCATCATTTCTTATGGTATTCACATACCACAACTTGTTCAGTCATTCCCCAATTGATAGGCATCCCCTTGATTTCCAGTTTTTGACCACCACAAAGGGAACTGCAATAAATATTTTTGTACATGTGGGACCCTTTCCTATTTTTATGATCTCTTTGGGATACAGTCCTAGAAGTGATATTGCTGGGTCAAAGGGTATGCACATTTTTGAAGCATAATTCCAAATTGCTCTACAGAATAGTTGGATCAGTTCACAGTTCCACCAACAATGAATTAGTGTTCCAACTCTCCCACATCTCCAATATTTATCATCTTCCTGTTTTGTCATGTTAGCCAATCTGATCGGTGTAATGTCTTACCTCAGAGTTGTTTTGCTTTGCATCTCTCTAATCAATAGTGATTTAGAGCATTTTTTCATATGGCTATAGATAGCTTTAATTTCTTCCTCTGAAAATTCTCTGTTCATATCCTTTGACCATTTCTCAACTGGGGAATGACTTGTATTCTTGTACATTTGATTCAGTTCTCTATATATTTTAGAAATGAGACTTTTATCACAGACACTAGTTGCAAAAATTCTTTCCCAGATTTCTGCTTCTCTCCTAATCTTGGTTGCATTGGGTTTGTTTGTGCAAAATCTTTTCAATTTAATGTAATCAGAATTATCCATTTTGTACTTGATAATGTTTTCTATCTCTTGTTTGGTCAAAAATTTCTCCATTCTCCATAAATCTGACAAATATGGAATTTCTTGCTCCCTAATTTGTTTATGGTATGAGTCTTTATACCTAGATCATATATCCATTTGGACTTTATTCTTGTGTATGGTGTCAGGCATCAGTCTTTGCCTAGTTTCCACCACACTGTTATCCAGTTTCCCCAGCAATTTTTGTCATACAGTGAGTTCTTATACTAGAAGCTGAGGTCCTTGGGTTTATTGAACAGTAGATTGCTACATTCATTGACTACTGTGTCTTGAGTACCCAACATATTCCACTGGTCTACCCCTCTATTTCTTAGCCAGTACCAAATGATTTTGATGGTTGTTGCTTTATAATACAATTTGAGGTCTAATAGGGCTAGGTCACTTTCCCCAGCATTTCCTTTCATTAGTTCCCTTGATATTTGGGATCTTTTGTTCTTCCAGATTAATTTTGATATTATTTTTCTAGCTCTTGAAAATAATATCTGGTAGTTTGATTAGTATGACACTGAATAAGCAAATTAATTTAGGTAGAAATGTCATTTTTATTATATTGACTCGACCTACCCACAAGCAACTGATGTTTTTCCACTTACTTAGATCTGACTTTGTGCAAAAAGTGTTTTGTAATTGTGTTCACATAGTCCCTGGGTTTGTTTTGGCAAGTGGACTCCCAGATATTTTATAGTGTCTACCATAGCTTTAAATGAGATTTCTCTTTCTATCTCTTGTTGTTGGGCTTGGTTAGTACTATATGATTTATCTGCGTTTATTTTGTAACCTGCAAATTTGGCAAAATTATTTATTATTTCAAGATGTTTTTTACTTGATTCTCTGAGGTTCTCTAAGTATATCATCATGTCATCAGCAAAGAGTGATAACTCAGTTTCTTCTTTGCCAATTCTAATTCCTTCAATTTTTTCTTCTCTTATTGGTAAAGCTAACATGTCTAGTACCATATGAAATAACAGTGATGAAAATCAACATATTTCTTTCACTCCTGATCTTATTGGAAATGCACCTGGCTTATTCCCATTGCATATAATGTTTGCTGATGTTATTTAGGTAGATACTGCTTATTATTTTTTGGAAAGTTCCATTTATTCCTATGCTCTCCAGTGTTTTCAGTAGGAATGTGTGTTGTATTTTGTCAAAAGCTTTTTCTGCATCTATTGAGATAATCTTGTGGTTTCTATTAGTTTTGTTGTTGGTATGACCAATAATGCTGAGGGGTTTCCTAATATTGAACCAGCCCTGGATTCCTGGTATAAATTCTACCTGATCATAATGTATTATTATCATGATAAGTTGCTGTATTCTTTTTGCTAATGTATTTTTTAACATTTTTCATCTATACTCATTAAAAACATTGGTCTATAATTTTCTTTCTCTGTTTTGACTTTTCCTGGTTATGATATCAGAACAATATTTGTATCATAAAAATAATTTGGTAGGACTCCTACTTCACCAATTTTCCCAAATAATCTATATAGTATTGGAATTAACTGTTCTTTAAATATTTGATAGAATTTACTTTTAAATCCATCTGGCCCTGGAGATTTTTTCTAGGGAGTTCATTGATGGCTTGTTCAATTTCTTTTTCTGAGATGAGGTTATTTAAGTACTCAATTTCCTCTTCGTTAATCTGGGCAATTTATATTTTTTAAAAATATTCATCCATCTCATTTAGATTGTCGAATTTAAGGGCATCCAGTTGGACAAAGTGATTTCTAATTCTTGTTTTAATTTACTCCACTGTGGAGGTGAGTTCACTGTGTTGGTTTTTGATATTGGTAATTTGGTTTTCTTCTTTTTAAAAAATGTATTGACCAAAAGTTTATTAATTTTATTGGTTTTTTCATAAAACCAACTCTTAGTTTTATTTATTAGTTCAATAATTTTCTTAATTTCAATTTTATTAATCTCTTCTTTGGTTTTCAGTATTTCTAATTTGGTATTTACTTAGAGATTTTCAATTTGTTCTTTTTCTAGCTTTTTCAGCTGCATATCCAATTCATTGATCTCTTCTTTCTCTATTTTATTTATATAGCCATTCAAAGATATAAAACTTCCCCTAAGAACTACTTTTGCAGTCCCATAAGATTTAGTAGGTTGTGTCATTATTGTCATTCTCTTGAATAAAATTGTTGATTGTTTCCATGATGTGTTGCTTAATCCACTCATTCTTTAGGATTAGACTATTTAGTTTCCAATTAATTTTTGGTTTATCTCTCCATGGCCTTTGACTACATATAAGTTTCATTACATTATGATTTGAGGATTCATTGACTATCTCTGCCTTTCTGCATGGAACTGTGAGGTTTTTGTGGCCCACTACATGGTCAATTTTTGCATATGTGCCATGGACTGCTCAGAAAAAGGTATATTCCTTTCTATCCCCATTCAGTTTTCTCCAGAGATCGATCATACCTACCTTCTCCAGAGCTTTATTAAGTTCCTTAACTTCTTTCTTATTTATTTTGAGGTTAGCTTTATCAAGTTCAGAAAGGGGGAAAAAATATAATTTTGCTGTCATTTTCTTCCTGTAGCTCCCTTAATTTCTCCTCTAAAAATTTGGATTCTATACCACTTACATCATACATGTTTAGTAATAACATTGTTTTTTATCTGTGGTGCCTTTTAGCAGGATATAGTTTCCTTCCTTATCTCTTTTGATTAGATTTATTTCTGCTTTTCCTTTGTCTGAGATTATGATTGCTACCCTTGCTTTTCTTACATCAGCTGAAATACAATATATTCTGCTCCAACCTTTTACCTTCATCCTGTGTGTATCCCCCTATTTCAAATGTGTTTCTTGTAAACAAGAAGTTGTTGAATTATGGTTTTTAATTCATTCTGCTATCCATCTCTGTTTTATGGGAGAGTTCATCCCATTCACATTAACAGTTATGATTGCTATTTGTCTTTCCCTCCATCCTCTTTCTCATCATTTAAGCTTTTAGTTCTCCCTTCTCCCTTCCCCTCCACAATAGAGTTTTAATTTTTGTCCACCACCTCCCTCAGTCTTCCCTCCCTTCTTTCAACCCCTCTCCCTTTTACTCCCTTTTTCTCTTACTCCTTTTTCCCCCCTTTTAGTCTCCCCTCTCTTTTCTTTCCCCTTTCTCCTCCTACTGCCTGTAGTGCTAATTAGATTTCTATACTTAACTGAGTTTGTTGTTCCCTCCTTGAACCAAATCAGATGAGAATAAATTTCAAACAATGCTCATCTCCCTCCCCTCTTTCCCTCTACTATAATATATTTTTGTGCCTCTTCCTGTGACATAATTTACCTTTTTCTTACTTCTCCTTTTCACATGTCCCATTACAATCCCTTCACACCCTTAAATCATATCTTTATCATCACATCATGCACTTTATACCCACTCCCTCTATGTATATCCCTTTTATATAACATAATAAAGATACAATTTTCAAGATTAATAAGTATCTTCTTCCGTTACAGGGATGTAAACAGTTTGCCCATATTGAATAACTAGTTGTTTCCTCCTGTTTACCTTTTTATGCCTCTCTTGAGACTTGTATTTGAAGACTGAATTTTCTATTAAGCTCTGGGCTTTTCATCAGGAAGGTCTGGAAGTTCCTTATTTTATTGAATGTCCATCTCCTTGCCTGAAATATTATGCTCAATTTTGCTGAGTAATTGATCCTTGGTTGTAGTCCCAGTTCCTTTGCCTTATGGAATATCATATTCCAATCCCAGTGATCTTTTAATGTAGAAGCTTCAAGGTTCTGTGTGATAATGACTGTAGCTCCTCAATATTTGAAGAGTTTTTTCTGTAGTATTTTCTCCTTCACTTGATAGTTCTTGAATTTGGCCAATGATATTCCTTGCTGTTTTTAATTTGAGATCCCTTTCAGGAGGTGAACAGTGGATTCTTTCAATGACTATTTTTCCATCTGGATCTAGACCTTCTGGGCAGTTTTCCTTGATGATTTCTTGGAAGATATTGTCCAGATGCTTTTTTTCATCATGGCTATCTAGTAGACCAGCAAGCCTTAGATTTTCTCTCCTGGATCTCTTTTCCAGGTCATTTGTTTTTCCAATTATATAGTTTACCTTTCTTTCTATCTTTTCTTTCTTTAGATTCTGTTTAACTGATTCTTGATGTCTCATGGAGTCTTTAGCTTCTACTTCCCCAATTCTAATTTTTATCAAATTGTTTTCTTCATCTCCTTTTCCATCCATCCAATTGCTCCTTTTAAGGAGTTATTTTCTCCAGTTAGTTTTTGTACTTCCTTTTCCATTTGTTCAATTTTCCCAGTTAGGTTTTGTGCTGTCTTTTCCATTAGTCCAATTTTCCTTTTAAATTCTTCCATGATTTCTTTTCTTACATTTTTAAAATCATTTGCCAGCTTTTCTTCTACTTCCCTAATTGCCTTTTAAAAACCTTCTTGAGCTCCTCCAAGAATGCTCTTTGGCCTTAAGACCAGTTCATATTCCCTGCTGAAGCTTCAGATGGAAGTACAGTCTCAATGCTCTCCTCTTTGGTATTCTTGTTTTGGTCTTTGTCCCCATAGAAAGATTCTATGGTCTTATATTTTCTGGTTTGCTTCTTGCTCATGATAATGTCACTTTTCCTGGTTTTTAAAGTGGATCTCTGCTTTTGGGGTGCTGGGGTCTCTGTCCTACCATTCTTGTGTTTAGAACTTGAGGCTTTGTGCATTGTGGCCTCTGGTTCTTTTAGTTAGAGGCTAGAATGCTGTAGCTTACCTGGTGCTGAGTTGGCTGATGTACCAAAGCAGAGACCAGGCAAAGTCTTTCTGAGTTTCCCCAGAGTTACCCTGGAACTAGTCCAAATACAAAGTTCTTGAGAGAGACCTTGAGAGTGTCCTTATATCACTTCTTCTGACCACCATGTAATTGCCTGCCCCATGTGAGTTCTCCATAAAATAGTCTTTTTGGCACGTATACATTTTGCATTCAAACAACACAGCCAGCCCATTGGGGTGGTGCTCTCTGAAGCATAGTTTGAGTGCTTGACAGTTCAGCTTGAGCAAGGTCTTCAGTGTCTGGTACCTCATCCAGCCAAGAGATCCTCAGAATCTTCCTAAGACAGTTCAAGTGGAAGTGATTCAGTTTCCTGGCATGGCATTGTTAGACTGTCCACGTTTCATAGGCATACAAGAATGAGGTCAGCAGAAAGGCTCTGTAGATCTTCAGTTCTGTAGTCATTCTAATACCTCTTCTCTCCCAAAATTTTCTTCAGAGCCTCCCAAACACTGAGCTAGCTCTGGCAATGCATGTATCAACCTCAATGTCCATGTATAAATCCCTGGAAAGCATACTACCAAGGTAAGTGGACTTATCCACAGCATTCAAAACTTCTCCATTTATTATAACCAATGGTTCCATGTATGGAAGATGTGGTGGTGACTGATGGAGCACTATGTTTTCTTGGTGTTAATTATTAGGCCAAAATTAACACAGGCAGCAGAGAATTGATCCATACTTTGTTGCATATCAGCTTCAGAGGCTGCATTGAGTACACAATCATCTGTAAACAGAAAATCATGCTCCTTCCACTTTGGTCTTGGCTTGTAGCCTTTTCAAATTGAGGAACTTACCATCAGTACGGTAGTTGAACTTGATGTCTTGTTCATTCTCACTGAAAGCATTAAACCACATAGCTAAAAAGCATGGGAACAAGCACACAGCCCTGTTTCACTCCATTGGTGCCTGGGAAGGCATGAGAGAAGTCCACTATCCAGAACCTGGGCAAACATGACTTCATGAAATTGACAACAATACTGATGAACTTCTCCACACAACCAAATTTTGACATAATTTTCCATAAGCCCTCGTGACTAACAATGTCAAAGGCCTTGATCAGATCTACAAATGTGTACAGACCTTGTTCTGCTCCTGGCATTTCTCCTAGAGTTATCAGGCAGCAAACACCATATTGACTGTCCCTTGGCCCTTTCTGAAGCCAGACTGGCTCTCAGGTATATCACCATCTTCCAGGTGAAGGATCAGCCTATTAAGTAAGACTCCAGCAAGAATTTTCCAGCAATGACTAAGAGACCCCCTCCCACCGTGATTGTAGCAGGACAATCTATTCCCTATACCTTTATAGTGATGGACAATGGAAGCATCATCAAAC
Source organism: Bettongia penicillata ogilbyi (assembly GCA_023548195.1). Lineage (NCBI taxonomy): Eukaryota > Metazoa > Chordata > Mammalia > Diprotodontia > Potoroidae > Bettongia > Bettongia penicillata. The sequence goes on along the minus strand of JAJHZJ010000377.1, from coordinate 147,620 downwards.
TTCTCTTGCCATATAACCTGGAAAATTTCAGTCAGCTTTTGTATGATCAATGGTCCCCCTACCTTGTAAATCTCAGCTGGGATAGAATCAGCAGCAGGTGTTTTGCCACATGAAAGGAGACTAATGACCCTCAAAACCTCTTCTTCAGTTGAAAGTTCAGCTAAGGAGGCACTGACTTCAACCTGAGGTAAACAGTCAATGACTTCAGCATTGATTAATGATGGTCTCTTGAGAACAGTATGGAAGCATTCAGTCCACTTCTCTAGGATCATGTCCTTATCACTAATCAATGTGGCTCCAACAGCACTGAGTAGTTGTGATACACTATACATTTTTGGTCCATAAATAACTTTCAGGGAATCACAAAAGCCCTTTGGATTGTTGCTATCAGCGTAAAACTGAATTTCATCTGCCTCCTTACTGAGCCAGGAAACCTGCATCTCTCTAAGTTTTGCTTGTGCTTTACTTTTGGTGAAATTAAATGCTACCGTCTTAGAGGTGGATGAACTATCTTGCTGGTATATCCTGTGCAGTTCTCATTTGTCATTTAGCAGCTTCTGAATCTCCCCATCATTTTCATCAAACCAGTCTTGGTGTTTGCGAGTGTTCTGACCCTGATGAGCAAATACAGTGCTGTACACTAAATCTCTGAAAGCTACCCGCTCCTTTTCTGCTCCACTGTTGCCAACTATGTGTTGGCTCAACTTTCCCTCCAAGTTAGCAACAAACTGTTCACACTCAGAGGAGAGCTCTAATTTGTTGACATTAATTCTCCTGGTAGTCATTTTGCCTTGGGGGTGGCAGTTTTGATTTAATCATTTAAATTAATTGTTTAGTTGATTGTGTAGGATTTTCTAAGTATATCATCATATCATCTGCCAAAAGATATAGCTTCACTTTATAGTTTAATTCTTTCATTGCCTTTTCTGAATCCTTCATTATTTTTTCTTCTTGTTGCTATTGCTACCATTTCTAATACAATACTGAATAATATTGGTAATAATTGGCATCTTTCTTTCATTCTTCATCTTATTGGGAAGGATTCTAGCTTATCCCCATTACAAATAATGCTTACTTTTGGCTTTAGGTACACGCTTCTTATCATTTTAGGGAAAAACTCATTTATACCTATGCTTTCAAGTGTTTTTAATAGGAATGAGTGCTTTATTTTGTCAAAAAGCTTTTCCTTCATCTATTGATATAATCATACTACTTTGTGGTTTTGCTATGGATATAATCAATAATCTTCAGAGTTTTCCTTATGTTTAACTGTCCTAGCATTCTTGGTATAAATTCCTATTTGGTAACAATGAATAGTGTTTGTGATATATTGTATTCTCCTAGCTAGTAGATTATTTAGAATTTCTGCATCCATATTCATTAATGAAATTGGTCTATAATTTTCTTTTACCAGTTTAATTCTTCCTGGTTTATGTGACAGAAAACTATTTGTTTTGCAAAAGAAGTTTGATAGGACTCTTGCTTTGCCTGTGATTCCAAATAATTAATTTAATATTGGAATTCATTTATCTTTAAATGTTTGATAGAATTCACTTGTAAATCCATCTGGTGCTGGTAGTTTTTTCATAGGAAGCTTATTAAGGCTTGTTCAATTCCTTTTTCTAAAATAGATTTCTTTACATATTCTATTTTCCTCTTCTGCCAATCTGTGCATTTTACATTTTTCAAGTATTCCTCCATTTCACTTAAATTGTTAAATTTATTGGCATATAATTGGTCAAAATAACTCCTAATAATTGCTTTGATTTTATCTTCATTAGGGGTAAACACCTTTTCATTTTTGATATTAGTAATTTGATTTTATTCTCTCTCTTTTTTAAATAATATTAACAGTTTAGTATTTTATTAATTTTTTCATAAAAATAGCCTAGTATTCTTTATTAATCCAATGATTTTCTTACATTTAATTTAATTATTAGGGTTTCCTAATTGGTGTTTAATTGGGAATTTTTTTAATTTGTTCTTTTTATTGTTTTTTTTATTGTATACCAAACTCATTGGTCTGTTCTTTCTCTATTTTATTTATGCAAGCATATTTAGAGATACAAATTTTCCTCTGATTACTGCTTTTGGGGCATCCCATAAGTTTTAGTATATTTCCTCATTATTAACATTCTCTTTAATAAAATCATTTGTTTTTTATATGATTTATTCTTTAACCCACTAATTCTTTAAAATCAGATTACTTAGTCTAATTTTTAATCTATGTTTCCATGTTCCTGTATTAAATGTTATTTTTATTACCTTATTACCTGGAAAGGACACATTTAATATTTTCACTTTTCTCCATTTACCTATAGTTTTATGGCTAATATGTGGTCAATTTTTGTAAAGATACTATGTACCACAGAGGAAAATGTACATTCCTTTCTAATTCCATTTAGTCATCTACAGATACCTATCTTATT